>CM055122.1:1148456252-1149879485 GCA_029206835.1 Rana muscosa | reverse complement strand
TCTACCTGATGTCACCAGAGGGATTAAAAGTCCCTCCGCGTCACAACAGAGAGAGTGGCATGATGAGCCGCTCAGGCCATCAGAGCCCCCGATGGGGGGTAAAACAGTACTGGAATGGCCAAAGTGCAAAAAATTCTGTAAACAAACAAATAAAACGTTCCGTAAAATTGTATAGCCAGAATATAACCAGTGCAAGGAGTGGAACCTGCAAGGGAGGGATAGGGAAGGTGGGAGGGAGGGGAGGAGGGGGAGAGGGAAGTGGGGGGGAAGAGGGGGGAGGGGGGGCAGGGGGGAAGGAAGGGTAGAGGCTACTAGGCCTAACCATAGGTAGGAACTAGAACAGGCATATCATAAATGCGACAAGTCAGAAAGTAAATGAAGGCGTCCTCCTCATCGAGGTGGGAGGAACGGCAGGTTTTAGGTGTCCCAACTAGCCCAAACCAATCAGATCAAGACCCTGGCCCGCCTGATGCAAGTCAGGGCTGTGCGAGTCCGTCTACCACCATACTAGAGGGGGAGAGTAGTTAGCTCTCTGAATCATTAGGGGTAGTCAAAAACTCCCGTCCGGGAGTAAAAAAGAAGTCCCTCATCTCGGGGGGCGGGATTCTCTCTGTCTCTTCGTTTGTTGTTTATTCCATAACGGGGTCAGAGGACTGCCTGGGGGTGGACGCTTTGAGGAGCCTGATTTGGCTGTCGCTTGTTGTGTAGCAAGTTCTTGGGAGATAAGACCAAGTTGAAGCAGGAGACGTTCGCCATCTTGAAAGGTGGAAAAGCCAAAGGGTTTGTCCCTGAAATGAAATTGTAGGCGGAACGGAAAAGCCCAGCGGTACTTGATGGAATTCTGGTTGAGGACCTCCAGGAGGGGTTTAAGGGATCTCCGTTTCTGGACCGTGGTGGGCGAGATGTCAGCAAAGATTTGGATTTTATTCCCTTGGAAGGAGAGATTGTCCAGGTTGCGGGTCTGTCTCATAACATCCTCCTTCACACCATAGTAATGGGGCTTGACTACAATGTCCCTTGGGAGACCATCTGGGCGGGGGGGCTGGAGGGCTCTGTGAGCCCTGTCAAGTTCCAATCTGTGGTCCTGAATGTCTGGCATGAGTTCTTTAAAGAACAACTTAACTGTGCTGGGAACGCCAGTAACAGATTCAGGGATCCCGCCTATACGGAAATGATATCTCCTACTTCTGTTCTCTAAATCATTGATTTTTGAGAGAGCTGTCTCAAGTTGATCTTGTAAGGTTTGGATGCATGTGATATTTTGGTTAGTACGGGCAGCAGTGTTATCCACTGCCTGCTCAATTGCATCCATGCGGGCTCCCAGGCTCTGCAAATCAGCCTTAATGGTAGCAGTGATCTGCGAGGCGTTGTGAGCTAGGCCTGTGGCTAGCATTTCAGAAAAGTTCTGCAGCATGAGTTGCATGTCAGCAGAGTAGACTGGCTGCAAGGGAGAGGAGAGGTAGGGGCTGCCAGGTCAAAGAGGGATCGCATCATGGGAGAGTGGGGGAGATCTCCAAAAGTTTGGTTCAGCAGGGACTCAGTGGATGCTGGGGAGATCCCTTGGGGGTTGCAGGTACTCACAGGAGTTGCCAGCAGTCCGTTCTGGTGCTGGTAATGGGATGGAGGATCCGCAATGGAGTCCGGGTCCTCCATGCTTCCTCGTGCTGCGGCCGCCATCTTGTTTGAAGCAGGCTCTGCCAGTGTAAAGTCCAGCTGGCGGCTCACCTCGCTCTTTTGCCAGCCGCCCAGCATATGAGACTGTGCCTGGTTCACCCGGGAGGCGATGGGGTCAGTTCTGCCCGGTTTCCGCTCGGTCTGAAGGTGCGGAGCTCCCGTTCAGAGCGTCTTCCCGGAAGTCCCGCGCATGCGCACCTCCATCCCTTTGTTTTCCAAGTCCTTTTTTGTTGACCAATAAAATTTGATGCAAAGTTTGATGTTTTTTTTTTTTTGTTTTCTATGCAACAAATGTGACAGCTGTAGCTTAACTATGCTTATTGGCATGTCAAAACAAAACAGGTGTGATTTGTCTACCCTGGTGCCTTCATGGTAGCATATGCATGTATTGTGTGCTGCCATGGATAGTCACCAGGAAATAAAAATACAGAGCTGTAAGTATTCAATTTTCCTTTTTACTGCAGTGGTTCTCAGCCTCAGTCCTCAAGTACCCCCAACAGGACATGTTTTGTGAATTTATCTTATCGAGAATTGCTGTCCAAAATATCAAACCATTGACTGTGTTTTAAAGCACATGTGCAAGATGAAGGAAAACCTGCAAACATGGCCTGTCGGGGATACTTGAGAAGAACTGATTTAGAGCACTGCACTTAAAAATAGCTCAAGGCAATACGATTCTAATTGTGGGCATTTTGAGGGAAACCAAGTAAGTGTTAGAACCCCTGCTTGTTTTTTTTTTTTTTTTTAGGTTGGGCTTTGTGTCCCTTTTAGTAAAATTGGCTTCACTTCCTGTCACACAGCTAAACAGGAAGTGAAGGTAAAACCCTACCAATGTATTTTCTTGGGGACACACAGATCAATCTAACTAGTGTCCCCATTAAGCAAATTGCACTCTAGCACTTTGTTGTGTACACCCCAAATCATTAGGTAGTTTGGGGTTTAGTAAAGGCAAATCCACTCTGCAGTACAAGTGTAGTTGCTGAAATTCTGAGGGGAAGCACTGGTGATTGTAACATCCAATCATGTAAAAGCAAAGATGGTGTTTTTTTTGTTTCCTTGCATGTCCTCCTCGGATATCCAGCAAGTGCCTTTAGTAAATAAACCCCAAAGTTTAAAAAAAATGAATATTTTGGGGTGTACCCAGCAAAATGCTGGGGTGCAATGTACATAATGGGGAAAGTATTTAGATTGACCTGTGTGTCCCCAAGGAAAGACATTGGTAGGGATTTCCCCTTACTTCCTGTGTGGCTATGTGACAGGAAGTGAATCATTTGGAAGGATAAAGTGGCCAAATTTGGGAGTTGTCTTCACCCTATCAGGGGTGCAGACATCCCCAAAAACTGTCTAGACTTCTAATCCCTCTGCACTCTATCCCCAAGCAAAAATAAGAAAAAGGATTTCATTTAGTTTAACTTTGCAAAGACACATTCCTAAGTTGATGTGTGATGCATGTCAATGGCCCATTTAGACCCTCTTTAACCACTTGAGATCAGCGCTATAACTGATCGATGGCCACAGCACGGTCCTCAATTGCCGGTAGTCCGTCAATAGACGTCCTCCCCTTCGTGCGCGCGCTGTGGTCACAGAGTCACTGAGACTCGGGTGATGACAGATCCGAGTAAGGGGCCGATCCCTGCCCCTTACCACGTGATCAGCTGTCAGCCAATGACAGCTGATCACGTAATGTAAACAAAAGCTCGATAATGGTTTTTGTTTTCTCCTTGTGCTGACAGCGTGAACATAAAAAAGGCAATCACCGGCTTATGTGCAAGGGACTTTGGGCCCGAAGAGGAAGACGCAATTCTGCGTCATCTGTGACAATCAGTAGCCCCTGCCAGTGCCACCTATCAATGCCCACCACTGGTGCCAATCAGTGCCACCTAGCAGTGCCACTTCTCAATGCCCACCAGTGCCAACTAGCAATGCCACCTCTCAGTGCCCACCCTTGCCACCTTATCGGTGCCCATCAGTGCAGCCTCATCAATGTACATCAATGAAGGAGAACATTTTTCGAACTAAATATAAAAAAAAAATTAGTCAGTCTTTCTTTTTCGTACATCACGGGACACAGAGCGACTTAGTCATTACTAATGGGTTATATAGATTACCTTCAGGTGCTGGCACTGGCCACTTCCAAACCGGAAGTACCCTCCCCTATATAAGCCCCTCCCATCCGGGAGCACCTCAGTTTTTTGCCAGTGTCTAAGGTGTTGGCCAAAGAGTAACATGTGTTTTCACTGGGCTTGCGTACAGGTTCTTTTGGGCCTTAGTAAGCTGTTCCGGATCCCACCAAAAAAGCTTCATAGCTAAACGGTCGGTACCCGGGCCTTGCAGCGGAAGAGCAAGGTTTTGCCTGTAATGCCTCTCTTAGGAGGGCTGGAACCTGGGATCCAGAGCTCTGGTCATACCCACGACCAAGATGTTGTCTGTGCAGGGTGCTATACAGGTCCAGGGGAGTGGAATCCTTGGGAACCCGGTCCCTGAAGGTTTAATTACAATGCCTGCCGTGATAGGTGAAGTTTGGGCTTCTGTGGACCAAACAGAGTCCTGCGGCGGGGATCAGGTAAGTGGGGGCCCCCAGGAACTTGGTTCTATTGGGGGACCCCCAAGCCTAATTTGTCTTTCTGTCTGTTACCTAACGGTATTCCTGCTAATATCTGTGTATGCCTGTAACTACTGAAAATGTAAAATTTTAATAGTAGTCAAGAAAAAAAAAAAAAAAGAGGACCGCGGTACCTGTGTTAAATCACTAGAGGCCGCTGTGGTCCATTTTTCTTGTCATGTGGATCTTTGGTTTTCTCAAGTCAAAAAGATCCAGGCAGTTGGTAAGTTTCTCTGTGGGAATCCACTTCCTCTGCCCTGTTGCTGCGCTCATCCACCGCACAGGCCCTCCGGCAAAAAGGGCCCTGGCTCCTAGTCCCTGTTTGGTTTCGAAAAGGGCGCCAATGGCGCACGGGCGTGCGCGCTGGCGCGTGCACGCGCCTCCTATGAAAAAAAAAGGGGCGGGGCGGGTGGATGACGCTCGATGCGCGCCACGGCGCTTCTGTGCATGTGCAGGCGTCCCAGCTTGTATAAAGACACAGTACAAGTGTCAGCTGGATGCAAACAGAGCTAGCAACAAACAGTGGCACACAGAGGCGGTTGATGCAGGCATCCCCATAGAAAGGCACTTTAGTGGACACCAGCTGGTATATAGCAGCAACTTTGTTAGACTATTACCAGCAAAATTGGTGTATGACGACGGGAATACCTCAGCTTTGTGCTTAAAGGATATGTCGTCCAGACGCTCCGGAAATAGATCTTCCAGGAAGCCAAAGGGGTCTCCATCGGGCTCTGAGGATATTGGGCATGCTTGTACTGCACCAATCTCCCCTGAGAATTCAGAGGTCAGTAGCCCTAGAAACCCCGCAGGAGTGCCTGGTGCTGCGGCTGTCCCCAGTCCACCTGCTCCTGTATATATAACAGAGGAGGTTTTATCCTCAACTCTGGGAGGATTGGAAGAGAGATTAACAGCATTGATCGCTGCTTCCCTGTCACAGGGAAAGCGCGTCCGATCTCCGTCTCCTCCTTCAGAGTGCCTGTTAGTGGAGGAACAGCCCCACACAGGGCTCGACCTACCTGAAGGGGATCAGGATGAGGTTGATTCAGTTATGGAGGAATCAACAGTGGAAGAACCTTTCTCAGCATCTCAGGCTGAAAGATTATGGGTTCAGTCTCTGACTAAAATGGTCCGATCAGCATTTAAAATGCCTCTGGCGGAACCACCATCCACTACGGTTTCCTCGCTGGGGTCGCTAAAAGCTCCCCAGGCTGTCTGTTCCTTCCCAATCCACCCTTTATTAGAAGGGCTTATTTACCAGGATTGGGAGCATCCTGATAAAATATTTGCTCCCCCCAAGAGATTTCTGGTGATCTATCCCATGGAGGATAAGTTCATAAAAAAAATGGAGGGTCCCTACAGTGGACGCAGCCATCTCTTCTGTGAACAAATCACTGACATGTCCAGTAGATAATGTTCCAATGTTCAAAGACCCAATAGATAAAAAATTGGAGTCTTTACTAAAATCTGCTTTCTCTACAGCAAGCATGGTGACACAACCTGCGGTAGCAGCGATTGGAGTCTGCCAAGCAGTGAAAGATCAGTTGAAACAAGTCTTAAGGGACTTACCAGATCAGCAGGCTCTTGCCCTAGCTGACCTGCCTAGAGCCTTGTGTTTTGCGGTGGACGCCATAAAGGATACAATCCAACAGGCCTCCCGCTTTACGCTGTCTATAGTACATATGCGTAGGCTTCTGTGGCTCAAAAACTGGTCTGCTGAAGCTCCCTGTAAGAAACTGCTGGTTAGCTTCCCATTTCATGGAGAACGCTTATTTGGAGAAGATCTGGACAAATATATCCAGAAAATTTCTGCCGGTAAAAGTTCACTCTTACCGGTTAAGAACAAGAGTAGAAGTCCTTCTTTTAAGAGGCCTACTTCTCCAGTCCCGGGCACATCGGCTGTGAAGCAGTTCCGACGGCCTCCGCGGTCAAATTCAGGGGGCAGAAATCAGGGACAATCACAGGGTAACAAGAAGCCCTGGATCAAGAGAGGTACAAAACCTCCCCCCAAGTCATGAAGCGTTGCCCCCACTCAATCGGGTGGGGGGAAGGCTTCAGTTGTTCACAGAGACCTGGCAGGACACCATCAGAGACAGATGGGTGCTCTCCGCAGTAAGTCTGGGATACAAGCTGGAGTTAAAAGGCACTCCTCCTGCCCAATTTATGAGGTCAAACGTGCCAAGAGATCCCCAGAAGAGAGGATCCCTCCTTCTGGCACTAGAACAACTATTGCTCCAAGGTGTAATCATGGAGGTTCCCCTGGAAGAAAGCGGATTCGGGTTTTACTCGAACCTTTTCACAGTCCCCAAACCAAATGGGGACGTGAGGCCCATATTAAATCTAAAAGGGCTAAACAAGTTCCTAAATATCAGGACTTTTCGGATGGAGTCGATCCGATCGGTGGCCACCGCCCTACAAGGGCAGGAATGGTTAGCCTCGATCGACATAAGGGATGCTTATCTGCATATTCCCATCTTTCCGGCCCACCAGAAATTTCTACGCTTTGCAGTAGAAGGGCGCCATTTTCAGTTCAGAGCCTTACCTTTCGGTCTGGCCACAGCACCACGAGTGTTCACAAAAATTCTGGCCCCATTATTGGCCAATCTAAGAACACAAGGTGTAACGATAATGGCATATCTAGACGACCTGCTACTAATAGACCACTCAGTGGAAAAGCTGGAAGTAGCTATTCACAAGACAATCAAGTATCTGGAATATCACGGTTGGATTATCAACCGGGACAAGTCAGCTCTAAGACCAGTCAAAAGTCTGGAATACTTAGGGCTAGGGCTGGATTCAAATCAGAGAAAGATTTTCTTACCTCCAGAGAAGGTGTCGTCTTTAAAAGATTTGACCCACTTAGTGGGTACAAAAAGAAAACCATCCATACGCCTCTGCATGAGGCTGCTGGGAAAAATGGTGGCTTCATTCGAAGCGGTACCCTACGGTCAATTCCATTCAAGGAATTTGCAAAGGGCCATACCGTCAGCCTGGAACAAAAAAGTTCAGGCTTTAGACTTACCAATGTCCCTGTCCCCTTCCGTTCGCAAGAGCCTCCATTGGTGGTTGGTGCCCCAGAATCTGGAAAAAGGGAAACCCTTCAGTCCGGTTTCTTGGAAGGTAGTCACTACAGATGCCAGCCTCATAGGCTGGGGGGCAGTACTGGAGCAATGGTCTCTCCAGGGCAAGTGGTCAGAAGCAGAAAATGCCCTGCCCATCAATCTCTTAGAGATACGAGCAGCCCGGTATGCCCTAGTAGCATGGACATCCAAACTCCAAGGGTCCCCTGTCAGAATTCAATCAGACAATGCCACAGCAGTGGCATATATCAATCACCAGGGTGGCACCAGGAGTCGTGCAGCCCAGAGGGAAGCAAATTGCATCCTGGAGTGGGCAGAAAAATATGTCCCAGCCATATCCGCGGTTTTCATCCCAGGAGTGGAAAATTGGAGAGCGGACTTTTTAAGTCGCCAACAATTATGCCCGGGGGAATGGTCTCTTCACCCCAAGGTTTTCCAGGCAATATGCCAGCGGTGGGGAACACCGGATGTAGATCTGCTAGCATCCAGATTCAACGCAAAGGTGGACAGATTTGTGTCTCGCACAAGGGATCCTCTAGCTTGCGGCTCGGATGCCCTAGTGTTCCCTTGGGATCAGTTCAAGCTGATATATGCATTCCCACCGCCACAATTGTTACCGCGATTACTCCGCAGAATCAGGGTAGAAAAGAAACCAGTGATTCTGGTGGCTCCAGCGTGGCCCCGAAGGGCATGGTACGCGGAGATTGTAAAAATGTCAGTGAGGAGTCCTTGGACCCTCCCACATCGTCCAGACCTGCTGTCGCAGGGACCGATATACCACCCTTCCTTACCAGCCCTAGGTTTGACGGCCTGGCTATTGAAGCCCACATTCTGAAAAAGAGAGGGCTCTCTAATTCTGTGGTATCTACCATGATCAATGCCAGGAAGCCGGTATCCAGGCAGATCTATTATAGGATCTGGAAAGCGTACATTACGTGGTGTGAGGCCAAGAAATGGCATCCACGTAAGTACGTGATAGGGAGGATTTTGGACTTCCTACAGTGGGCTGTAGATAGGAAGCTGGCCTTGAGTACTATCAAGGGTCAGATTTCGGCCTTGTCAATATTTTTTCAAAGGCCCTTGGCTTCGCATTCACTAGTCAAAGCTTTCATACAAGGAGTGATGCGTATTAGCCCTCCGGTTAGTATTCCCATATGTCCTTGGGACTTAAACCTGGTTCTGTCGGTTCTACAGAAACAACCGTTTGAACCATTGCAACACATTTCCTTGGTTCTTCTCACCAGGAAATTGATTTTCTTAGTAGCCGTTTGTTCGGCTAAAAGAGTATCGGAATTAGCCGCCTTGTCCTGTAAGGAGCCATATCTGGTTGTCCATAAGGACAGAGTAGTATTACGTCCTCATCCAGCCTTTCTTCCCAAGGTGGTATCGAGGTTTCATTTGAACCAAGATGTGGTTCTTCCTTCTTTTTTCCCCAAACCTAGCTCGGTAGAGGAAAAGTTATTACATTCTTTGGATGTAGTAAGAGCAGTTAAAGCTTATCTAAAAGCCACTGCTCAGATTCGCAGAACGGATACTTTGTTTATTCCGCCGGAAGGCCCTAAAAAGGGTCAGGCAGCATCAAAATCTACTTTAGCCAAGTGGATTCGACAGGTCATAATACAAGCCTATGGCTTGAGAAAGAGACCGCCTCCGTTCAAAGTTAGGGCGCACTCCACAAGAGCAGTTGGAACTTCATGGGCAGTGCATCACCAGGCCTCCCTGGCTCAAGTATGTAAGGCTGCAACATGGTCTTCGGTACACACGTTTACTAGATTCTACCAGGTAGACGTTAGAAGTCAGGAGGATGTCGCCTTTGGGCGCAGTGTGTTGCAGGCCGCAAAAGATCCTCATGCCTGATGGCGCCCAGCTTATGTATCCCTCCCCTCATTTGGCATTGCTTTGGGACGTCCCATTAGTAATGACTAAGTCGCTCTGTGTCCCGTGATGTACGAAAAAGAAAAAGGGATTTTTATAACAGCTTACCTGTAAAATCCTTTTCTTGGAGTACATCACGGGACACAGAGCTCCCACCCCTCTTTTTGGGACACTTATTGCTTGGCTACAAAACTGAGGTGCTCCCGGATGGGAGGGGCTTATATAGGGGAGGGTACTTCCGGTTTGGAAGTGGCCAGTGCCAGCACCTGAAGGTAATCTATATAACCCATTAGTAATGACTAAGTCGCTCTGTGTCCCGTGATGTACTCCAAGAAAAGGATTTTACAGGTAAGCTGTTATAAAAATCCCTTTTTTGTATTTATATAAAAAAAAAAAAAAAAACGCAGAGGTGATCAAATAGCACCAAAAGAAAGCTCTATTTGTGTGCAAAAAAATATTAAATTTTCATTTGGTTACATTGTTGTATGAGCGCGCAATTGTCATTCAAAGTGCATCAACGCTGAAAGTTGAAAATTGGTCTGGGCAGGAAGGGGGTTTAAGTGGCCAGTAAGCAAGTGGTTGATATAAGGCTACATGCACACGGACGTTTTTCCAGCCGCTTGTTTGAGTGTTTTTTGCAGCTTAAAAACGCCTCTCCATGTTAGCCTATGGCCTCATGGCCACCATGGCGTTTTTGAGCTGTAAATGGCATAGCCGTTTTTAGGACACATGTACAAGTGACGCTGGTGCAAAGTCTTCAGAACTAAGGTTGAAAGCAGCGTTTCTAAACGCGCGCTTTGTTGCGTTTGCATGCCACGTTTTACCGCATTTGCGTCTATAAGAGTTTAGTTAGTTAACATTAGGGATGAGCCGAACACCCCCCTGTTCGGTTTGCACCAGAACCTGCGAACAGACAGAAAGTTTGCACGAACTATTAAATACAATGGACTCGAATGTTTAAAATCAAAAGTGCTAATTATAAAGGTTAAATGCAAGTTATTGTCCTAAAAAGTGTTTGGGGACCCGGGTCCTGTCCCAGGGGACACGTATGAATGCAAAAAAAAGTTTTAAAAACGTCCGTTTTTTCGGGAGCAGTGATTTTAATAATGTTTAAAGTGAAACAATAAAAGTGAAATATTCCTTTAAATTTCGTACCTAGGGTGTGTGTATACTATGCCTGTAAAGCAGCGCTTGTTCCCGTGCATAGAACTGTTCCTGCACAAAGTGTAATTTCTGAAGGAAAAAAAGTCATTTAAAATTCATTCGTGGCTATAAGGAATTGTCGGCTCCCGGCAATACATAGAAAAGTCATTGGTAAAAAAAAAAAAAATGCGTGGGGATCCCCCTGGTCCCCCTGGGTTCAATTACCAGGCCCTTCAGGTCTGGTATGGATATTAAGGGGAACCCTGCTGCAAATTTATAAAAAAAATGCGTGGGGTTCCCCCAAATATCCATACCAGGCCCTTAAGGTCTGGTATGGATTTTAAGGGGAACTCCACCCCAAATTTAAAAAAAGATCCCGGCCCCCCACCCTATGTGAATGAGTATGGGGTACATCGTACCCCTACCCATTCACCTGGTGGCAAAAAAAGTAAATAAAAAAAAACACAACACGGGTTTTTAAAGTAATTTATTAGGCAGCTCCGGGGGTCTTCTTCCAACTTCGGGGGTCTTCTTCCAACTTCGGGGGTCTCTTCTTCTGCTCTCCGGTGTCGTCTCCGCACTCTCTTGTTCTTCTCCCGCTCTCCGGTGCCTTCTCCACGATCTCCGGTTCTTTCTGCCTTCTGCCGGGCGCCCCGCTATCTTCTTCCAGCTCTTTTGCCAACAGGGTCCCGGTCTTCATCGCCATCTTCTTCCCTCCTCTCTCTGCCTGATGTTGCCTCGTCGCTGTCTGCCGCTACAATGCTGTGTGCGCGGAGCGCAACGACTTATATTGACACAGGGCGTGGTCACCGATGACCCCGCCCCCATATGACGTCACGGTCCCATCATTCCTCGGGACTGTGACTGCATACGGGGGCAGGGTCACCGGGTGGCATCACCTGGTGACCACGCCCCATGCCAATATAAGTCGTTGCGCTCCGGGCGGAGAGAAGAGGGAAGGAGAGAAGAGGGAAGAGGGAAGAAGACGACGATGAAGACCGGGACCCCGCTAGCAAAAGAGCTGGAAGAAGATAGCGGGGCGCCGGGCAGAAGGCAGAAAGAACCGGAGATCATGAAGAAGGCACTGGAGAGCGGGAAAAGAGGCCGGAGAGTCGGAAGAGACCCCGAAGTCGGAAGAAGACCCCCGGAGCTGCCTAATAAATTACTTTAAAAACCTGTGTTGTGTTTTTTTATGGACATTTTTTTGCCACCAGGTGAATGGGTAGGGGTACGATGTACCCCATACTCATTCACATAGGGTGGGGGGGCACGGGATCTGGGGTCCCACTTATTAAAGGGGGCTCCCGGATTCCGATAAGCCCCCCGCCCGCAGACCCCCACAACCAAAGGCCAGGGTTGTCGGGAAGAGGCCCTTGTCCCCATCAACATGGGGAGGGTGCTTTGGGGTGGGGGGGCCGCAGGTCGCCCCCCTGCCCCAAAGCACCAAACCCCCCATGTTGAGGGCATGCGGCCTGGTACGGTTCAGGAGGGAGGGGGGACGCTAGCCCCCCTTTCCTGACCTGCCAGGCTGCGTGCTTGGATAAGGGTCTGGTATGGATTTTGGGGTGACCCCCAAGCAGTTTTTTCGGCGTAGGGGGGTTTCCCTTAAAACCCATACCAGACCTAAGGGCCTGGTATGCTCCTGGAGGGGAACCCATGCCGGCTTTTTATTTAAAATTCGGCCTGGAGTTCCCCTTCATGATTCATACCAAACACAGGGGACAGCGAGCACGAGGCTTGCAATACCTTGTCGCCGAGAATATTCTCGGCCAGGTACTTAAAGTTGCCTCCAGGAAACGACTAGAGCGTCTGCTTCACGCTCAAGTCATGTCTAAGTTGCCTCACAAAGTCGCTCTGCCCCTGCTGTGTCAACCGGCACACGAGTCGCCCCGCAAGTCGGATCGTCTTGACCCGACTTCCCGGGCGACCTCTATTCAAATCAATGGACTCCCATAGGGAACCATTCATTTTGAATAGAGATACAAGCGCCGCTGACATTTTTATTTACTATAGCAGTACGCTGCCGGTTCATGCGCCCAATTAAGGATTTATCCGGCGCACCAATTAAGGTATGAACCGGCACAGCGCACTGTTGATAGTAAATCACCCCCACTGTGTGCATCTTCAAATTTTGGCTTGTGGTAAATCAAGTGCAAAATATTTTTGAAAACAGATACAAAAAAACAAGGGGGGGGATCAGACTATTCGCCCCAAAATATCAATGATGTTTTTAAAATTTTTGCTTAATCACATTCATCCTATTCCTCATAATGTCCATTTCGCTACTACATTCCATTATTTCTTGAATTATGATTTGGGCACTAGCACTTGAGAAAGGAGAAGTAGGAGTTTCTGACACACCAGCATGTTCATCCCCCCCAAAAAAAGTATTAGAAATATGCAGGGCTACATCTCTTTACCTGAAGCTGGGGTGACAGACACTGACCTGTTGTGGTGATAAGCTCCACCTCTGCTTCCTACACCTCTCCTTCCTCCACCTCTCCTTCCTCCACCTCTGCTTCCGCCACCTCTGCTTCCGCCACCTCTGCTTCCGCCACCTCTGCTTCCTCCACATGCTGATCTTGGGGTTCTTTCTGAGCTTGGGGTTCTTTCTGTGGTCTGTGCTTCCTATGCTCCTCAGATTGGTGTCCTCCCAGTCTCATCTCCCCTATGAGAATGAAACCAAAGGTATCCTTTAGCACACAGATATTTTAGGGCATAAATTGGAAACATTGCTTGGAAGTGGGGTACAATTGTTTGTTTTGGCAGAGTTCCAAGATGAACACATGAGATTTCGGGAATTCAACAAAGCAAGAATACTTTCAGTTTTGGTCCAAAATAACACACATGGAGACACCCCAAAGTATCCACTGGAGCACCTGTGTGGGACACCCTAAAAAGGTTGTTCTGGTGGCCCACACTATAGTGCTCCTGAGTCGAGATGTGTAACCAGCTGCTGAGTGTCCTCTCCTTTACACCGAATCTAGTTTAGCATTTCACATTCTACTTACAAACACATAATCTAGACAACAATGTTTATAAACGTTGTTTTAAGACAAATAGGCATGACCACATGTGGTTTACGTGTATCTGTGCAAAACATGTGATTTTTTCGATGATCGCTGTTTACTACGAAACATAAAAAAAATTGGGCCACTAAACTAACATGAAAGTTGACATTTTACAATGTGAAACCAGTCAATCCAAGCACATGGAGCAAAACATGTGGAGCGTGGTCTCCTTTAAGGCCCTATGGACTACGTTACCCAGAACCCCGCTTGGCACCCAGGGTGCATTTGGCCACCGCAGAGACTCATGTGTGGGGCTATAAAAGGAAAGGGCGAGGCTAAGCTCTGCCTCTTTGGACACCATGCTGCAATCAAGGGGACTCCCTGTGCGGATCTGTTGCAGTGCAAGGCCCGAGGCCTGGGCCTTGCATACCTTCCAAAGAGCCTTCCACCCCACTGCTGAGCCTGGGTGACACCTGACTTCTTTGAGTTGCTGACATCAGTTGGACCAGAGACCTGATCGTTGCAGGCACTGTGTGTGGAAACACAGTGGTGGAAGTCCCGGACTGGGATCGCATCCGGAGGGGTGAGCGGGCATCTGCTCACTTATTTAGCTTGTACTTTGATTAGGCCTAGTGACTACCTTGGCCCATCGTGCTGTAGTTATTATCCCGCCGGAGACTAGTGACGGAACTGAGTTGTGTAGTCTCCGGTGAAGTGTTCCTCTTTTAACCGTTAATGGATTACAAATACTGTTCCTGAATGTGCACCACTGTTCATCTGCATGCGAAGAGTTGTTTTCACAGAGACTGAGCTTTATCTGAGTCAGGCCTGACCAGGGGTTTAAAACTTTTATTGGTGCGCCACATTGCGCATAGAGAAGATAGCTGCACGTGGCGTGTGATCACTCTGCACTATCACTGATTAGTAGGTTTATTGCTGCAGGGCTCTGCATGTATGCTATGTGTTATGTTTAACCTATACCTTTATACCTAAGCTTAATCAGATATAGTTTACCAATCCTGAATCAGTGTTTATTATTGCATATTAACTGCCTATCCTGCTGTGAGATTGTGTATAACTAGGTATAGAATTATATGAAGGAAACATTCCCTAGACTAACTGTGCCATAGAGGGTTGAGTAGATTGCCGGGGGTTGGCGGTGCTGTATACAGGGCCCGAACTAACTGAAAACCAGCGGCTCTCTTAACTGGAGGTAATGCTACACGTGGGGGCTCGTCCGGGATCCTTGTACAGCAAGTAATATGCCAAAAAGTACCGGCATGGACCCGCTGGAAGTAGGACAGTGGTGCGCAGTGGCTGGCGCTGATTTAGCCGCGGCAGTAGTTATTGAACTCCCGGGGATCTGGCAGGAAGGAGCGATAAAGCAGTTAATAATGACACTATCGCTATGTCAGAAAGCATGGGTGATGGATGTTAGGTCAAATTCCTCGCTTACCCACGCATTAGTAGAATGGAAGAACGAAATACCAGAGCATTTCAAAAGTCCAAACATACAAACAATGGACGATCAGACCTATAACTTGATACATGCGTTGCCACTCAAGGGAGAATGGTTCCAAACACCAAAACCATCACCTCCACAAATATCTCCACCGCCATCCCCTAAAGCAGGAAAGCAGAAGGGTAGAGAGAGTCCCGGATCACCGCCGACCACACTCAGTGCAGAACTGTGCGCTGTCCTAGGGGAGATTGTAGCCCAGTGTAAGAAGGATCCTACAGATTACCCGATGTCGGGATACAGAAAACTCAGGATATTTTCTGGAAGGAAACCTGTACCTTTGGGAGAAGAGGGATTTGAGGAGTGGCTAGACGGCGCTACTTAGGCCCTAGAGCAGTGGATCTCAACTCCAGTCCTCAGGGCCCACCAACAGGCCAGGTTTGCAAGATAACTGAAATGCATCACAGGTGATATAATTTGCTGCTCAGGGATTGCAGTATTCTAGTCTGCATCTCACCAAGGTAATACTTAAAATCTGGCCTGTTAGTGGGTCCTGAGGACAGGAGTTGAGAACCACTGCCCTAGAGGAATGGGAAGTCCCAGAACACTGAAAAAAACAGAGAATCACTGAGAGTTTGAAGGGGCCTGCTCTGGAGGCCATACGCAACCTTAAGCTGAGCAAGAAAGACTGTGATGCACAGGATTATCTAGACATTCTGCAGAATGTGTTCGGGGGAACGAAAAAAGTAACTGAGCTCACTTACCAGCTGTAGCACTGCTACCAAAAGACGGGAGAGAAACTGTCAGAGTTCATGAGACGTCTGGATAAGATCCTGCATAAGAATATACTAAAAAAAGGGATCGACCCAAGGAGAGTGGATGAGGCCCGTGTCCAGCAGGTGTTGAGGGGAGCTCAGCCTTTAGATCCCATCGCATTAGCGCTACGCACCCGACAGGACGGGAAGAGCCTGGAATACCCCGACTTAATCCGAGTTGTCAGAGAAGAAGAGGCAGACAAGAGGAGGAGCCAACCAGTCGAACCAACCAACCCTCCAGCGGTGATGGTCAGGTCGGCCATGACCCCCGAAAGAGACTCAGAGGTGGATACCCTGAAGTCACAGATGTCCCAGGTATTGTAGATACTGACCTCTTTGATGGCAAAGGATTCAGGGGTACCCGAAAGGGAAGGACCAAAGGAGGAACTGTTCCCAAATGCCTCAGCGCCCGCTTCCCTACAAGATTGGGGGGACACGATTTGTTTCAACTGCGGAGGAGTTGTCCATGTCGCAAAAGTGTGTTCCAGTCCCAAGAAAAAGAAGCTCAATAATCGCAAGCCGGCGGAAAACTTCAGAGGGCCCCGGTGAAGGAGTCAACCAGGTGCCCATCTTCCATCTTCCAAATTGAATGAGAAGTACAGAAAAAGAAGAAAAAGAAGTACAGAAAAAGAGAGGATAAAACCCCCCAGAAGAAGCGCAGTGTTCCCCAGCGGGAATCTACACCAAAAAAAGAGAATAATGTTCCTCAGCGGGTATGTACACCCATTAAGAGGAGGGAAATCAATGCATACCGAGCCCAAGAGAGACTAAAGTCCAAAGAGAAATGGAAGAAAGAGTGTCCAAAGGGAAAGTGCAAGGGTCAAAGGAAAGAGACCCCTTCGAAGCAGTATCCAGAGAAGTTGGTAGGCCCCTCCCCCATAGTGCCTATCCAAGTGGATGGAGTCTACACAAGAGTCATATTAGACACTGGGGCGCAAGTGACCCTACTATACCGGGACTTCTATGATAAGCATCTAAGACATCTACCCATCCAGAGGATTGAAGATTTTGAAATATGGGGAATTGGAACCCAGAGGTTCCCGTATGATGGTTACCTGCCCATAAAACTGACCTTCGACCCGTCTGTGGCCGGGAAGGCTGAAGTGTTTGACACCCTGGCTGTGGTGTGCCCCCGACCGCCTGGAGCCAACAAGAGCTCCCTTATCGTAGGGACCAACATGGACCTGGTCCGGAGGCTCTTGGCCCCTCTAGTATAAGGGAAGAACCCCACAATCACCAAAATCCACCCAATGCTGAAGACAGCCTACCAGTGACTGGTCTTAGAGCAGAAGGCCCCGGAAGAGGGGGTGGGGAAAGTCTGGAGGCTGGGCAGGAAAGAAATAGTGTTGCAGCCTGGTGAAGTAACCTGTCTCCAAGCCACTGTGAAGCTTACTTGGGAGCAACCTGGGCCCTTTGTTATGTTGGAACCAGACCCAAGGGAAAGACACTCGGGCTTGGAAGTGATCCCAGAAGTGGTCCCGTTGAGGGCCTTGAAGAAGGCACACTGTAAGGTACCTGTGAGTGTCATGAATACTACGGATGGCCCCGTGGAGATCCCAGCCAGGATGTTGCTGGTCCAGGTGAGCCCTGCTGCCCCAGTTGTCTTGTCAGATGTGGAAAAGACAGAGGGAGAAAATACCGTTTGGGAGAAGCTCTGCATGGAAAACCCAAACCTGCCAAGGGCTTGGAAAGAGAGAGCCAAGGCCCAGTTGACCAGGTGGAGAAGGATCTTCTCTCAAGATGAGATGTGGGGTGCGCGAAGAGTGCCATCCACCGAATCCGCCTCCAGGAGGACAAGCCCTTCAGGGAGAGGGCCAGGCGAGTCCCGTTAGCAGACCTTGAAGATTTGAGGGAACAGCTCGCCGAGCTCAAGCGAACCGGTGTTATCCAGGAGTCTAGAAGCCCCTACGCCTCTCCGATTGTGGTGGTCAGGAAGAAGAATGGGTCATTGAGGCTGTGTATCGATTATAGGACCCTCAACAGGAGAACCATACCCAACCAGTATACCACTCTGAGGATAGAGGATGCCTTACAGAGCTTGTCTGGAGCCAGGTGGTTCAGTGTCATGGATCTAAAGAGCGGATACTACCAGATCCCTATGCATCCAGGAGACAAGGAGAAGACAGCTTTTATAACTCCTGTGAGGTTCTTTGAATTTGACCGGATGCCACAGGGTCTGTCTGGAGCCCCAGCCACCTTTCAACGCCTCATGGAAAAGACTGTAGGAGACATGAACCTCATTGAAGTCCTTGTATACTTAGATGACATCATTGTCTTTGGGAGAACTCTGGAGGAACATGAAGAGAGACTGGAGAAAGTTTTGAAAAGACTCAGTGAGGAGGGACTCAAACTTTCACCCGATAAATGCCAGTTCTATCAGTCATCAGTTAACTATCTGGGACACATAGTGTCCGAAGAAGGGGAAGCCACAGACCCCGAGAAGTTGGAGGCAGTCACCTCTTGACCACGGCCCACCACTGTGACAGAACTCAGATCTTTCTTGGGGTTCTGCTCCTATTACAGGAGGTTCGTGGAAGGGTTTGCCCGGATTGCCAGACCTCTGAATGAACTGCTCAAGACAGAAGGGGAAGAGGATGACTCGGGGCCCAGGAAGCCGGGGGAGTCAGTCAAAGACCAGTGGAACAAGAAGTGTGAAGAGGCCTTCCAGATGTTGAAGAAAAGCCTAACCACTGCCCCTGTCCTGGCCTACGCAGACCCAAAGAAGCCTTATGAACTCCACGTAGATGCCAGTCATGATGGTCTGGGAGGAGTGCTCTATCAGGAGCATGAAGGGCAACTGAGGCCTGTTGCTTATGTGAGAAGGAGTCTGACCCCCTCTGAAAAGAACTACTCCACTCATAAGTTGGAGTTTCTAGCCCTCAAGTGGGCTGTAGTTGACAAACTCAAAGACTATCTGTATGGGGCTGAATTCACCGTGAAAACTGACAACAACCCCCTTACTTATCTTTTCACCACAGCAAAGCTGGATGCCACAGGACATAGATGGCTGGCGGCACTGTCTGCTTTCAATTTCAGTCTGAAATACAGGCCTGGGGCTGGGAATCGAGATGCAGACGCCTTGTCAAGAAGGTCTCATGCCCCTACCAGCAGTACGGAAGACTGGACTCAAGTGGCACCCGACGGGGTGCGGGCCCTCTGTCAGGGGGCTGAACTCCAGGCCAGTGGTGGTGCAAGAGCAGAAGAAATAGGGGTCACCGTGGTAGGGGTCCCCAAGCAATACTGTGGGGTAACCCAGCTAGAGGAAGATGACTTGCCAAAACTGTCCAAGAAGGAGTTGAGATGTGACCAATTGGAAGACCCTATGGGGAAATTGGTCCTGGAGGCCCTGGAAAGTCAGGATCCAGATAGATTCTTGCGTCACCCTTAAAAGGAAGCTCGCTTGTTGAGGAAGGAGTGGGACAGGCTGCAGGTGCATCAGGGAGTGGTCTACCGAAGGGGCCCCTCTGAGGACCTAGAAGACAAATGGCAACTGTTTCTACCCGAAAGACATCGAGAGACCATCCTGGTCGCCCTGCATGACAACCACGGCCACTTGGGAGCTGAGAGGACCTTTTAACTAGTTAGGAGCCGGTTCTATTGGCCCTGCATGAGGGCCGAAGTCGAGGAATACTGCCACTCATGCGCACGCTGCATCCAGAGGAAGACTTTACCCCACCAAGCTGCCCCAATGGGCCATCTACAAACTCAAGGCCCACTGGATTTGGTATGCATTGATTTTCTCTGCCTCGAACCCGACTTGAGTGGACTAGGAAATGTTCTGGTGATAACTGACCATTTCACCCGGTATGCCCAGGCCTTTCCAACTAAAGACCAGAAGGCTTCTACTGTAGCCAAAGTACTCATGGAGAAATACTTTGTACATTACGAGCTACCACAGCGGCTCCACTCGGATCAAGGAAGGGACTTTGAAAGTCGGCTGATCCGGAAGCTCCTGGATTCTTTGGGGATCAAGAAGACCCGAACCACTCCCTACCATCCACAGGGGGATGCTCAGCCGGAGAGGTTCAACCGAACCTTGCTCAATATGCTGGGGACTTTAAGTAGTGAGAAGAAGCAGCATTGGAGCAAACACATAGCAGCAATCGTGCATGCTTATAACAGTAC
Organism: Rana muscosa; assembly: GCA_029206835.1. Lineage (NCBI taxonomy): Eukaryota > Metazoa > Chordata > Amphibia > Anura > Ranidae > Rana > Rana muscosa. Next base: position 1,149,859,704 of record CM055122.1, on the reverse strand, counting down.
CGCAAGTGATGCAACAGGGTACTCACCCTATCGACTCATGTTCGGGAGAGAAGCAAGACTACCTGTAGACTTGGCCTTTGGCACCTCTATAGACCATTCCTCAGTCACTTCCCACAAAGGTTATGTAGACAGGCTTAGACACAGTTTAAAGTTGGCCTATGAGCAGGCCCAAGCAGCCTCAGATCAAAGGGGAGCCCGCAACAAGAAAAACTTTGACCTGAAAGTCCGGATTCAAGATCTACAACCTGGGGACAGAGTGCTGCTCCGGAATCTGGGGATCCCTGGAGAACACAAGTTTGCGGAAAGGTGGAGGCCTGAACCCTATGTTATTTGCAAGAAGCTGCCGGGCCTACCTGTCTACAAGCTAAAGCCGGAAGGAAAGGTGGGTCCATTAAAGACTTGGCATCGGGATCACTTACTCCCACTTGCCAAAGCAGTTCGGATACCCCCTGCGAGGGATTCCCCTGAGCCAACTTCCATCTTGGATACTCCCAAGCCAAACACTCGCTCCCAAACCCCTCGAGTTGAGGAAACAGATGTTTCTGAACTAAGTAAAGAAGAGGGAGAGCAACTTGAATGGCTATGGCCTTCCCAGGCCCCAGAAACTTCTGCTATAGATCTTCCACCTACTGAAGACACCATAGACAGTACACTGAATGCAGAAGCTACTGAGTTCATCCTGTCCAGTCCCTTAACAGATTCTTGGGAAGATGCCTGTGACTCACTCTCAGAGGAGGATCCAAGAGACTCCATGTATCTCCCTGCTCCTGAGTCAAGTGCTCCAGAACCAGTGGAAACCCCCAAGTCTGTTCCAAGAGAGGAACCTGCAGTATCTGAACCAGACATTCCAAGAGAACAAAGGATGAGAAGGACCATAAGGCCTCCCCGAAGATTGACTGCAAATGGGGGAGAGCTCAGAAGACACTGTGGTCACTGCCAGGAGGAGTGTGGAAAACCCTGATCCCTCCACTGTTCATTTAGTGGAGGGCAACCCCAACTCACCCTCTGGCACAGTTAGGCAGGTCGCTTATGACAGTGTGACCTGTGGGCAAGGAAGTTCACCCTCTCGTTTTTTGGTGGGAACTTCCTCTGCCGACATCATACACCGCTTTGTCAAATGTTGTGCGTAGTGTTTGTTAATAGTTATCTTTGGGGACCAAAGAGTTTAAGTGGGGGGAGTGTGTAGCGGGGTCTCCTTTAAGGCCCTATGGACTACGTTACCCAGAACCCCGCTTGGCACCCAGGGTGCATTTGGCCACCGCAGAGACTCATGGGTGGGGCTATAAAAGGAAAGGGCGAGGCTAAGCTCGGCCTCTTTGGACACCGCACTGCAATCAAGGGGACTCCCTGTGCGGATCTGTTGCAGTGCAAGGCCCGAGGCCTGGGCCTTGCATACCTTCCAAAGAGCCTTCCACCCCACTGCTGAGCCTGGGTGACACCTGACTTCTTTGAGTTGCTGACATCAGTTGGACCAGAGACCTGATTGTTGCAGGCACTGTGTGTGGAAACCCAGTGGTGGAAGTCCCGGACTGGGATCGCGTCCGGAGGGGTGAGCGAGCATCTGCTCACTTATTTAGCTTGTACTTTGATTAGGCCTAGTGACTACCTTGGCCCATCGTGCTGTAGTTATTATCCCGCCGGAGACTAGTAGCGGAACTGAGTTGTGTAGTCTCCTGTGAAGTGTTCCTCTTTTATTAACCGTTAATGGATTACAAATACTGTTCCTGAATGTGCACCACCGTTCATCTGCATGCGAAGAGTTGTTTTCACAGAGACTGAGCTTTATCTGAGTCAGGCCTGACCAGGGGTTTAAAACTTTTATTGGTGCGCCACATTGCGCATAGAGAAGATAGCTTCAGGTGGCGTGTGATCACTCTGCACTATCACTGATTAGTATGTTTATTGCTGCAGGGCTCTGCATGTATGCTATGTGTTATGTTTAACCTATACCTTTATACCTAAGTAAATCAGATATAGTTTACCAATCCTGAATCAGTGTTTATTATTGCATATTAAGTGCCTATCTGTCGTGGAAATATATGTTGTATACAGAGCACACAGCCTATATTTCCTGTGCCAAATAAGCACAGACTTCAGATTCCATCTTGTTGCAATAATGCTATCTTTAGCTAAGTTTCACTCACCATCATTCGTCCCTTTCATTCCAAGAAAGCAGCACCACAAAGCTATGTTCTCATCTCAGCATCCCAGGCATGACTGCCTGGGAGCAGTGTCTCTCGCTCTTTTATTAAAATCCCAACAGGAAATGATGTCACGGCATGTGATCTTCACTAAAGAAGTTACCAACAGGAAGTGATGTCACAGCATGTGACCTTCACACAGAGAAAATGAGCATACAAGGACATCCCTTCCAACAGGGTGTCCCATACAATCCAGTACATGAATACCACACAAGAAATATAGCTTAAAGGATAGAATAATACAATAATAATACAATAACATGATGGCTAAAGTCTTATGGGCGTGTCCGGGCAGGGAAGGCGTGTATGCTCCCAGCAAACAAAGCCGTATTGCTTTAAAACATGGACGCCTTCCCTGACTATGAAACGATCATAAGCTCTCATATTACCGCTGATAGGAATCCTTATTTTGCGCTATTCCAGAGAACAGCGCATACTCGGATTATACTATTATTGCTTGTGGAAGGGAGGCTATCTGAAGGCGTGCGCTACGAATCCCGACCATGCTGATCAGACATAGCAGAGACAAGAGCGCACATCCGCCTGTAACCAATGATGTCGTTGCAGAGCGAGCATATCCCCTCCTCAACGATCATCCATGCTGATGCACAGAGGGCCCTCGTCGGCGAGCATATCCGCACGCTGCAAACATCACACTCCAACCTCAAGACGTTTTCCCCTACCAGACGGGATTCAACCAGCCTCAGACTGCCCCAGTCAGCTCTTTAGAGCGGGTTGCGGAAGTACTAACACTGGGTGACACTATGACAATACATATTAAATACATCTCCATAAAAATCTCCACAACACTATCCTGCTGTGAGATTGTGTATAACCAGGTATAGAATTATATGAAGGAAACATTCGCTAGACTAACTGTGCCATAGAGGGTTGAGTAGATTGCCGGGGGTTGGCGGTGCTGTATACAGGGCCTGAACTAACTGAAAACCAGCGGCTCTCTTAACTGGGGGTAGCGCTACACATGCAAGAATAAATATTACAATTTGAAATAACACAGGAAATAAACTTACTTTTATCAAGGATTTTTATAAGCTTCTTATACTGCTCCGGCTCCCTCAGCTTCAGGTCAGACCACCTTTTACGGAGCTGCTCCTTGGATCTCTTGACCCCAAATTTATTATAGAGACTCCTCGCCACTTTGTCCATTATTTTAGACTTCCTGAGATTAGGGGTGTCGTATGGCCCATGCTTTCTATCGTAATCTTTCCTCTGCAGGATGTCCACCATCTCAGCAAATGACATATTAGACGCCTTATATCTTTTATTCCTGGATCAGGACGTTCCCGCCTCCAGGCTTTCCTCGTCGGTACTTAATAAAGCACGCACCTGTGTCAACGCCATGTCGCCGTCTCCCACTGTGCGCCGAACGATAAGGGGCGGGGAAATTTCGAAAAAGACCGTCATGGGTGGGTGACGTGGGCGGAGTTTCACGCATGCACAGGGTATATAAATGGTAAACAAGGTTGTGGGTGTGCGGAGTAAGGACGACCGGAAGTGCCGAACGATTCCAAATAAGGTAAGAATGAAACTTGGGGCATCAGTGGCCTATACGGGTTCATGATTGTAAAGGCCTATATTGGGATAAGATTAGGACAATTGAAGCTGACCTAATGTTTTTGTATTGTGTTTTATCTTGCAGAAATAAGTATGCATAAATTAAGAGAGCCAGAAATTATGCTTGTCTTCATAGAGAAATACCGGGAAATGCGAAGCTTGTGGGAGGTGAAAAATAGTTTGTACCACAACACTGTGGTACGAAGGGCAACATTGAAAAATTAGCTGCATATATGAAGACCTGGGTCCCAGAGGCAGACTATACCATGATGAACAATAAAATTAACAACATGAGGAATGCCTACAAAAACGCTACAAAGAGGTCCGCGCTTCAATGAGATCAGGAGCAGCAGCAGACAAAGTAGTTCAGGCCAAGCTGTGGTACTACAAACATCTGCAATTCCTGGACGACCAGATTGGAGCCAGGGAATCACTTTCCAGCCTTCCCTCCACGATTCCTTCCACCCTTCCCTCCACCCTTCCTTCCACCCTTCCCTCCACCCCTGCAGAGGGGGAAGAGGAGCCACCTGAGCTGGAAGAGCCGGATCTGCACATCTTCAGCCAGGTCTAGTATTTTAAAACATATTTATTGGCCTCAAATTATTTAGTGTGAACTAGATGTTATTATTCACAAATGAAATAATAAAAATAAAATACAAAAAATAAATAAAAAATTAACAAAAAAATAAAACAATCAAAAAAAAAAAATAACAAAAAAAATGTATTGGCCAGAAATGATTGGTTACAGTATATAAAAAAGCTGGGGTCAGAATGAGAGTATTTTCTATTTATTAACATTCAAATTGCAACAGTCACGAGATGAAAATTGTGTGTGATTGATTCACCAAAATATAAAACTATGTCCCTTTTTTATACACAGGATGAGCTCAGCCAGGAGGAAGAGGCTCCAGAATGTGGCAGCCAGGAGGAGGCAGGGGTGAGTGGCAGCCAGGAGGGGGCCGGGCCAAGTGGCACTCAGCAGGTCCCCAGGCCAACCGGCAGCACCCAGTCCCAAGTGGCTCCCCTCCACGTCAGACCCAAAAAATCTAGGAGGATGACACAGGTGGACACAGGTGGAGGAGGAGTCACTTAAAATAATCAGAGACGCTGCTGCCATAATGAGGGCCCCCCTCAACCCTGTGGAGGGCTTTAGCACCTACCTGGCTGAGAAGCTCAATAAACTTGAGGGACAACGTGCCCTCTCTGAACCCCTGATTTATACAGTCCTTCACACGGCAGGGAGGGGGCAGCTGACAGAGGCCACACATCTCTGCCTTCTGGCCCATCCCTCTCCTCCTTCTCCTCCTCCTCCTGCCACATTTCCAACAACAGAGCCACAGCCTGCAAGGGGGCGTGGATGGAACGATGCAGGGAAGCGTGGAGGGAAGGCTACAAGGAAGACCAGAAAGTGATTCCCTGGCTTCAAGCTGCTCTGCCAGAAGTTGCAGTTTGTTGGAGTACCACAGCTTGGGGACATGTATGTCTTCGGCTGCTGCTCCTGATTTCCTTATGTTGTTAATTTTATTGTTCATCAAAGTCATGTCTGCCTTTGGGGTCCAAAGTCTTCATAAATGCAACTAATTTTTCAATTGTTGCCCTTCCTGTTTATTTTGTTTTACCAGAATAAATGGATATTTGATTTAAGAAAAATACTTGCCTATGTGTTTTTATTGTGAGTAGCCATAATATTTCATAAATACAATGTGTAATTAACAAGGGACACCAACCTCCTTGATGGTAAAAACAAATCAAAAATATATGTTGTTGTGAGAACCACAAGAAACAAAAATGAAAAAAAAAAAAAAAACGTAGATCTGGATTCTAAATAAAATTAACAATTATGGAGATCTGGCTTTAAAAAAAGATAAAATTATTCATGAGATCACAAGAAACAATAAAGAAATAAGTTTGTCAGAACTCTGTATAAATATCTGCAGCAAAAAAAAGTTTTTAAGACCATTAGAAAGAAGAAAACAATGAGCTGCATTAAACGAGGCAAGAATTGGTGGACTGTTTTCATCGGTGAAACCGATCGTGTGTACATGGCTTTAGTGTGCCTGTTTTCTGCAAAACATGTCCTAAACTGCCAAAATAAACAGTGGCACTGGCTTGCCTCTCTTCAGAGCTTTATGCCGCGTACACATGATCATTTTTCACGTCGTTAAAAATAAAAAAAATTAAATTGGGCATTAAAAATGATCGTGTGTAGTCTTCAGAGCATTTTTAACGATGTGAAAAATGACCTAAAAAAATGAGAATCCGCTCTATTTTTGAAAAACGGTAGTGTGTATGCTTTTACGCGGGGAAAAAAAACGTGCATGCTCAGAATCAAGTATGAGACGGGAGCGCTCGTTCTGGCAAAACCAGCATTCGTAATGGAGATAGCACATTCGTCACGCTGTAATGGACTGAAAAGCACAAGGCTGAAAAGCGCGAATCGTCGCTCAACAAACTTTACTAACATGAAGGGTGGCGCCATTCGAACGGAACTTCCCCTTTATAGTGCCGTTGTACGGGTTGTACGTCACTGCACTTTGCTCGAGCGTTTTTTTTTAATGAACGTGTGTATGCAAGACAGGCTTGAGAGGAAACAAGAAAAATCACGTCGAGAAAAACGTTGTTTTTGAAAATGACATTAAAAACGATCGTGTGTACGCGGCATAAGCCTTTCCAGGAAAGCAAGGGCATGAGAATGATCAATTTGGATTTCGGATGTAAAGTGATGCATAGAAACGTTCCATTCATTTATTGTTTTTTTTTGGAAGAGGTTTGTAGGGTCCCTTGTGATCTCGGAGAGAAGCGATGTAGGTGGGTAGGCACAATCTGGACAGCAATTTTCCTGTTACCAAATTTATGTAATAGTAAATCTGCATAGGAACATTTGACCAGTTTCAACTGCTCCACCCATAAATTTATACCTGGCCCTGTGTTTGAGGATGTTGTGGAATAGAAGAGTGCTCTGGGCCTTTCTGAGGAGTGTACTGGCCTCCAGGTAGCTCACTAAGATGTATTTTCTTTTTTTTTTTGCAAACGATTTTTACTAGAAAGGTCAAAGTGAAATATAATTGTATAACAACAGATAATTTGGTGTTACAAGATACTTTTTTATTTTTTATTCGGTTTACTATTTGTGTAGAGCTAAACCTAGGGGCTAAATCAAGTGAATATCTGTGAAAAATGAACATTCAAAGATGAGTACTAGAGTGTACTCCACCCAGATACTCAAACTAGTGATAATAAAAAAACATGCAAAATACATGTAAACGTGACGAAATAGTGCACCTAGCTCCATAGGCCACACAATAAAATGTCCCATACGTGAACAAACAAAACAAAACAAAGTCCGTATTAATCCGTGATGGACATGCTGAATCCACTGTAAAGTTTGGAAGTGTTCACGTAAATATGTTGTATTGAGAACACCAGAGATAGGTGTGAGGGTACGTTCCAACATCCACAGTACACAAGTAGGTAATGAATACTCTTACCATTAGTGATGAGCCGAACACCCCCGGGTTCGGTTCGCACCAGAACCCGCGAACGGACCGAAAGTTCGTACGAACATTAGAACCCTATTAAATACAATGGATGCGAACGTTCGAATTCTAAAGTGCTAATTATAACGACTATTATGCATGTTATTGTCCTAAAAAGGGTTTGGGAACCCGGGTTCTGCACCAGGGGACATGTATCAATGCAAAAAGAAGTTTTAAAAACGGTCGTTTTTCGGGAGCAGTCATTTTAATGATGCATAAAGTGAAAAAAAAAAAAGTCAAATATTCCTTTAAATATCGTACCTGGGGGGTGTCTAAAGTATGCCTGTGAAGTGCCACGTGTTTCCCGTGTTTAGAACTGTCCCTGCACAAAATGACACTTCTAAAGGGAAAAAAAGCCATTTAAAACTGCTTGCGGCTTTAATGTAATGTCTGGTCCCGGTAATATGGATGAAAATCTTTAGGAAAAATGGCATAGCTACCCCATCAACCCCCCCCCTACCCCAGCCCATTACCAGCCCCTTTGGGTCTTGTATGGATATTAAGGGGAACACCGCACACAAAATAAAAAAGGCCCTATATACTGTGAACAGCCGTATACAGGCGGTGCATACAAGACAGGGACTGTAGGTTTGTTCTTATGTAGAATGTGTTTGTAATTTTGAACAGGTACATTGTTTAAGTGTAGCTCCAGCCCAAAAATCTATTTTTAAACTTTTTGGAAAACATAGGTAAGGGTTATCACCCCTGTAACATTTGTTTTGCTGTCTGTGCCCCTGTTCAGAACATTTCACCTCACTTTCCGTCCCAATGACAACTGTTTTTGAAATGTGGTGTTTTTCATGAAACAAGGATTGGTGATAAAGCATCAGTACAGAGGAGACACCTTTCTCCCATATTAATTCTTACAGGAGAGAATTTTCCTTCCTAGGGGTAGATTTCCTCTCACTTCCTGTTGTCTTCTTGTGTTTGCAAGTAGGAGTCGTTTGTAAGTTGGATGTTTGAAAGTAGGGACCTGCCGTATATACTCTGCAGAAATAGGCCCCTTAGTTGTTGGTGTTGGCACAACGCTGTAAGCACTCACAGTTACTCTTGGTTGGTGCTGGAACGCCCTGCTGTCAACTATTATATCAGGAATTGTAATTACATATAATTGTTGAACAGTGGTAGTAAAAATTGGGCCTTTGATGGTGGTGCTGGTGCCACAACACTGTAAGCCCTGACAGTTACTCTTGGTGGGTGCAGCAATGGGCCCTGCTGTGAATTATTAGATCAAGAATTGTAATTACATGCCCCTGTTGAACAGGGGCTGAGAAATTGGGCCTTTCGTGGTGGTGGTGGTGGTGGCGTTGCCACAACACTAAGCCCTCAGAGTTACTCTTGGTGGGTGCAGCAATGGGCCCTGCTGTGAATTATTAGATCAAGAATTGTAATTACATGCCCCTTTTGAACAGGGGCTGAAAAATTGGGCCTTAGGCACTGGTGGCACAACACTACAACCCCTCACAGATACTGTACTTGGAGCACAGCAATGAGCCCTGTTGCAAAGTATTGCTTCAAAAATTGTAATGACACGCCCCTGTTAAACAGGGGCTGAAAAATTGGGCCTTAGGCACTGGTGGCACAACACTCCAACCCCTCACAGATACTGTACTTGGAGCACAGCAATGAGCCCTGTTGCAAAGTATTGCTTCAAAAATTGTAATGACACGCCCCTGTTAAACAGGGGCTGAAAAATTGGGCCTTAGGCACTGGTGGCACAACACTCCAACCCCTCACAGATACTGTACTTGGAGCACAGCAATGAGCCCTGTTGCAAAGTATTGCTTCAAAAATTGTAATGACACGCCCCTGTTAAACAGGGGCTGAAAAATTGGGCCTTAGCCACTGGTGGCGGCACCCATAAACAAAAATGATCTTCCAAGCTATCATCATCAATCGTATCATTGAGGACTTGGAGGAGGAGGATAGCCAGTCAACATAACAGCACAGGCACTCAGCATCAGCATCAGTCTTGAAGGGATGTGACATGTTAAAATCAATTAGTCTGTTATATCAGCATCAGGTGTGTGGTAGCTGGTGGTGATCCAAGACTGGTTCATCTTGATGAAAGTCAGTCGATCAACCGAGACGGTGGACAGGCGCACCCTGTGATCCGTGACAAATCCTCCAGCAGCACTGAATGTGCGTTCCGAAAGAACGCTGGATGCAGGACAGGCCAGTAGCTCAATTGCATACTGTGCAAGCTCTGGCCAGTGATCCATCCTCAAGACCCAGTAAGCCAGAGGATTTTCGGTGGGGAAGGTGTCCAAGTCTGACCTTGCCCCTAGATATTCCTGCACCATGTTTATCAGACGCTGGCGATGGTTGCTGGAACCGATCATACTTTGGGGCTGCGGACTAAAGAATTGTCTGAACGCATCGGTCAGACGGCCACCTTCCCCACCGCTCCTTCTTTGACTGGCCGAAGCCTCAGCAACTCGTTGTCCAGGACCAGGAGTTTGTAACCTCCCAGTCTCTGGGAACGCGTTGCACAGACCTTTCTGCAAGGCCTCCCGGAGTTGTCTCATCCTCTGCTCCCTCTGCGACGGTAACATAAGGTCCGCAACCTTACCCTTGTACCGTGGATCAAGGAGAGTGGCCAGCCAGTAATGGTCCCTCTCCTTGATCCGAAGAATACGAGGATCCTTCCGCAGACTTTGCAGGATCAGGGAGGCCATGCAGCGTAGGTTTGCTGAGGCATTCGGTCCGGAGTCCTCTGGGTCACTAAGGACGACATGATCCGCAGCCACCTCCTCCCAGCCACGTCCAAGTCCACTGGTTTCTTGGGACTGTAAATCATCCCTAAAAGACTGCTGCTGATGATGCTGAGTGCCAGCCTCCACCTCCATGCTGACACAATCCTCCTCCTCAAGAGGTACAGTGTCACTGATGCATGCACTGTCACTGCTCACCATCCTCGTGGCCTCCTCAAATGGTGCCAGGACAGTGCATGCATCCCTGATCATGCCCCACTGGCGTGGAGAAAAAAAACCAAGCTCCCCTGACCCTGTCCTGGTGCCGTAGTCGCACAGGTACTCATTGATGGCCCTCTGCTGCGTGTGCAGCCGCTGCAGCATGGCCAACGTTGAGTTCCACCTGGTGGGCATGTCACATATAAGGCGGTTCTTGGGCAGGTTCAGCTCCTTTTGCAGCTCAGCCAGGCGAGCACTGGCATTATAAGATCTGCGGAAATGCACACATACTTTCCTGGCCTGCCTCAGGACATCCTGTAAGCCCGGGTACCTGCCCAAGAACTGCTGCACCACCAGGTTAAGGATGTGAGCCACACAGGGCACATGGGTCAGTTGTCCCTGTCGGAGGGCGGAGAGGAGGTTGGTGCCATTGTCGCAAACCACCATTCCTGGCTTAAGCTGGCGTGGCGTCAACCACCTCTCGGCCTGGCCCTGCAGAGCAGACAGGACCTCTGCCCCAGTGTGGCTCCTGTCCCCCAAACACACCAGCGCAAGCACGGCATGGCATCTTTTTGCCTGCGTACTCGCGTAGCCCCTTGTACGCCTACGGAGCACCGCTGGTTCCGAGGACAGAGCACTCGAAGAGGACATGGAGGAAGAAGAAGAGGAGGGGGTGGAGGAGAGAGGTGTGTCACAACCAGTAGTAGCATTTTGGAGGCGTGGTGGCGGAACAACCTCCAACACTACTGCACCTTGTCCTGCATCCCTCCCAGCTGCCAATAGAGTGACCCAATGGGCCGTGAAAGAAAGATAACGTCCCTGTCCATGCCTGCTGGACCATGAGTCAGCGGTAATATGCACCTTACCGCTGACCGCCCTGTCCAGCGAGGCATGGACATTGCCTTCCACATGCCAGTAGAGAGACGGAATCGCCTTCCGTGAGAAAAAGTGGCGTTTGGGAACCTGCCACTGAGGAACCGCACATTGAACAAACTCACGGAAGGGGGCCGAGTCTATCAACTGAAAAGGCAGCAGTTGAAGTGCTAGCAATTTAGCCAAGCTAGCATTCAACCGCTGGGCATGTGGATGGCTGGGAGTATACTTCTTTCGACGGTCCAGCAGCTGGGGCAGGGAAATTTGCCTGCTACAATCGGACGTCGGTGTACTGCAAGTACTTGGTTGTGACACACCTAATTCTACACCTTCAGTCCTCTCAGAGCAGCTTTCAGAGAGGACTGAAGATATAGTGGGGATGGAGATCCCAGCTGATGAGGAGCAAGGAGAGGTCCGCTTTGTTCTTTGGTGTGGGTCTTTTATGTGTGCTTGCCAACGAGCTGCATGGCAGGTCGACATATGTCTGCTCATGCTTGTGGTGCCCAAGCGGCTGATGTTTTGGCCACGCGAGATACGCTTGAGACAAATATTGCAAATAGCAGTGGTGCGATCTGATGCACTCGTCTCAAAAAAGGCCCACACCAAAGAACTTTTGTGATAATGTGCAGAGGCAGCGCCCTGCACAGGCGGAGCTCTGCGGTGTGGTACAGTTGCTGTGCTGGCCTCTAGCTGGCCTCCAGGGGGCATCCTGCCTCGTTGGACATGTGACGCTGCATCCTCCTCCTCCTCCTCCTCTCTCCCTTCAGGCACCCACGTGGAATCAGTGACCTCATCATCCCCTCCCTCTTCACCACTAGAGCAAACCTGGCAGTAAGCTGCAGCTGGTGGAACACTACTGCCAGATTGCTGTCCTTCAGCATCCCCTCTCTCTGCGCGCACACTACTGACTTCCTCAAGCTGGGTATCATCATCCGAGCCTTCGAATCGTTGGGCATCCTCCTGGAGCATGTACCCAACACTGTGCTCAAACAGTTCGGGGGACTCCTCAGGAGGACATGGTGGGTCTAGGGAAGGGGTGGCTGATGATGCCATTGAGTACGCGTTGGCAGCTGCTCTGCCAGTACCCTGAGCCTGGGTGAGAGAGGATGAGGAGGATGAGGAGGGCTTGGTCATCCATTCTACCAAGCCTTCGGCATGATGCGGCTCCACATGTCCAGCTGCCGAAAACAAAGACAAGCGTGTCCCATGGCCATGTGCTGATGACGATGCACGACCACGTCCACGGCCAGCACTGTTGTCTCTAGAAACAGAGCCTGCCTGCCCTGTGTTCTTGCCTCGGCACGCTCTGCCTCTCCTTGGCGGTCTTCCAGCCATTGTAGTCGGTAGTGTATATAGTATAAAAAATAGAACTCCTATGTGTGCTCACAACACACTGTAGGTCCTATGGGTGCTGACACTAACACACTATAGGTACTATGTGTGCTGCTGACAAGAAAATATAGGAGCTCTGTTTGCTGCCACTAACACACTAGAAGTCCTATGGGTGCTGCTGAGAAGAAAATATAGGAGCTCTGTTTGCTGCCACTAACACACTAGAAGTCCTATGGGTGCTGCTGAGAAGAAAATATAGGAGCTCTGTGTGATGCCACTAACACACTAGAAGTCCTATGGGTGCTGCTGAGAAGAAAATATAGGAGCTCTGTTTGCTGCCACTAACACACTAGAAGTCCTATGGGTGCTGCTGAGAAGAAAATATAGGAGCTCTGTTTGCTGCCACTAACACACTAGAAGTCCTATGGGTGCTGCTGAGAAGAAAATATAGGAGCTCTGTGTGATGCCACTAACACACTAGAAGTCCTATGGGTGCTGCTGAGAAGAAAATATAGGAGCTCTGTGTGATGCCACTAACACACTAGAAGTCCTATGGGTGCTGCTGAGAAGAAAATATAGGAGCTCTGTGTGATGCCACTAACACACTAGAAGTCCTATGGGTGCTGCTGAGAAGAAAATATAGGAGCTCTGTTTGCTGCCACTAACACACTAGAAGTCCTATGGGTGCTGCTGAGAAGAAAATATAGGAGCTCTGTTTGCTGCCACCAACACACTAGAAGTCCTATGGGTGCTGCTGAGAAGAAAATATAGGAGCTCTGTGTGATGCCACTAACACACTAGAAGTCCTATGGGTGCTGCTGAGAAGAAAATATAGGAGCTCTGTTTGCTGCCACTAACACACTAGAAGTCCTATGGGTGCTGCTGAGAAGAAAATATAGGAGCTCTGTTTGCTGCCACTAACACACTAGAAGTCCTATGGGTGCTGCTGAGAAGAAAATATAGGAGCTCTGTTTGCTGCCACTAACACACTAGAAGTCCTATGGGTGCTGCTGAGAAGAAAATATAGGAGCTCTGTGTGATGCCACTAACACACTAGAAGTCCTATGGGTGCTGCTGAGAAGAAAATATAGGAGCTCTGTTTGCTGCCACTAACACACTAGAAGTCCTATGGGTGCTGCTGAGAAGAAAATATAGGAGCTCTGTTTGCTGCCACTAACACACTAGAAGTCCTATGGGTGCTGCTGAGAAGAAAATATAGGAGCTCTGTTTGCTGCCACTAACACACTAGAAGTCCTATGGGTGCTGCTGAGAAGAAAATATAGGAGCTCTGTTTGCTGCCACCAACACACTAGAAGTCCTATGGGTGCTGCTGAGAAGAAAATATAGGAGCTCTGTGTGATGCCACTAACACACTAGAAGTCCTATGGGTGCTGCTGAGAAGAAAATATAGGAGCTCTGTTTGCTGCCACTAACACACTAGAAGTCCTATGGGTGCTGCTGAGAAGAAAATATAGGAGCTCTGTGTGATGCCACTAACACACTAGAAGTCCTATGGGTGCTGCTGAGAAGAAAATATAGGAGCTCTGTTTGCTGCCACTAACACACTAGAAGTCCTATGGGTGCTGCTGAGAAGAAAATATAGGAGCTCTGTTTGCTGCCACCAACACACTAGAAGTCCTATGGGTGCTGCTGAGAAGAAAATATAGGAGCTCTGTGTGATGCCACTAACACACTAGAAGTCCTATGGGTGCTGCTGAGAAGAAAATATAGGAGCTCTGTTTGCTGCCACTAACACACTAGAAGTCCTATGGGTGCTGCTGAGAAGAAAATATAGGAGCTCTGTTTGCTGCCACTAACACACTAGAAGTCCTATGGGTGCTGCTGAGAAGAAAATATAGGAGCTCTGTGTGATGCCACTAACACACTAGAAGTCCTATGGGTGCTGCTGAGAAGAAAATATAGGAGCTCTGTTTGCTGCCACTAACACACTAGAAGTCCTATGGGTGCTGCTGAGAAGAAAATATAGGAGCTCTGTTTGCTGCCACTAACACACTAGAAGTCCTATGGGTGCTGCTGAGAAGAAAATATAGGAGCTCTGTGTGATGCCACTAACACACTAGAAGTCCTATGGGTGCTGCTGAGAAGAAAATATAGGAGCTCTGTTTGCTGCCACTAACACACTAGAAGTCCTATGGGTGCTGCTGAGAAGAAAATATAGGAGCTCTGTTTGCTGCCACTAACACACTAGAAGTCCTATGGGTGCTGCTGAGAAGAAATATAGGAGCTCTGTTTGCTGCCACCAACACACTAGAAGTCCTATGGGTGCTGCTGAGAAGAAAATATAGGAGCTCTGTGTGATGCCACTAACACACTAGAAGTCCTATGGGTGCTGCTGAGAAGAAAATATAGGAGCTCTGTTTGCTGCCACTAACACACTAGAAGTCCTATGGGTGCTGCTGAGAAGAAAATATAGGAGCTCTGTTTGCTGCCACTAACACACTAGAAGTCCTATGGGTGCTGCTGAGAAGAAAATATAGGAGCTCTGTTTGCTGCCACTAACACACTAGAAGTCCTATGGGTGCTGCTGAGAAGAAAATATAGGAGCTCTGTTTGCTGCCACCAACACACTAGAAGTCCTATGGGTGCTGCTGAGAAGAAAATATAGGAGCTCTGTTTGCTGCCACTAACACACTAGAAGTCCTATGGGTGCTGCTGAGAAGAAAATATAGGAGCTCTGTTTGCTGCCACTAACACACTAGAAGTCCTATGGGTGCTGCTGAGAAGAAAATATAGGAGCTCTGTGTGATGCCACTAACACACTAGAAGTCCTATGGGTGCTGCTGAGAAGAAAATATAGGAGCTCTGTTTGCTGCCACTAACACACTAGAAGTCCTATGGGTGCTGCTGAGAAGAAAATATAGGAGCTCTGTTTGCTGCCACTAACACACTAGAAGTCCTATGGGTGCTGCTGAGAAGAAAATATAGGAGCTCTGTTTGCTGCCACTAACACACTAGAAGTCCTATGGGTGCTGCTGAGAAGAAAATATAGGAGCTCTGTGTGATGCCACTAACACACTAGAAGTCCTATGGGTGGTGCTGAGAAGAAAATATAGGAGCTCTGTTTGCTGCCACTAACACACTAGAAGTCCTATGGGTGCTGCTGAGAAGAAAATATAGGAGCTCTGTTTGCTGCCACTAACACACTAGAAGTCCTATGGGTGCTGTTGGGGTGCAATGCTGTGCTAACAGCACTGCGGTTGGTACTACTGCAATACTGTACTAATAACAGTAAGCACGCACCAGACTAATCCCCAGCAGCAGCTAATAACACACTAACTGTGCAATCAGCAGCAATGAACGATCAATGACTTAGGTAGCAATGGTTTAGCAAAGAAATAGCCAATGGTTTAGCAAAGAAGAGCAAATCTTTCAGTATCAAGCAAAGACAGAATCAGCAGACTAATCTCTCCTAAAGCCGGAACTCATGTGACCGGGGCCGATGGCGTGGCGGCCTTTTAAATGGTGGGGCGTGTACTAAAGCCCCTGAGCTGTAATTGGCTACAGGCGTCCTGCCTGTAGCCAATTATTGCTCTCCGAGTTTCGGGCGCTGTGATTGGCCAAGCATGCGGGGTCACAGTGCATGCTTGGCCAATCATCAGCCAGCAATGCACTGCGCCGGCCGCGCCGGCCGCAATGCATTGCGGGGCCGCTCGCATCACACGAATGTGATGCGAACGGCCCAAATAGTTCTGGGCTCGACGAGCGAGCGAACGCCCGGTGCTCGATTTGAACGTGGGTTCGAATCGAGCACCGGGCCCATCCCTACTCCTCAGGAGGAGGACATGGTGGGTCTAGGGAAGGAGTGACTGATGATGAGTCTGACATTGATACCAGGGAAGAGGACGCTTTGGCAGCTGCTTTGCCAGTACCCTGAGCCTGGGTGAGAGAGGATGAGGAGGAGGAGGGCTTGGTCATCCACTCTACCATGATGTGGCTCAACATGTCCAGCTGCCGAAAAGAAGGACAAGCGTGTCCCATGGCCATGTGCTGATGACAATGCACCGCGTCCACGACCAGCACTGTTGCCCCCAGACACAGAGCCTGCTTGCCCTCTTTTATTGCCTCCTGACTGTCTGCCTCTCCTTGTTTGCCTTCCAGACATTCTAATAGATGGCCTGCAGGGAGATGGGAAAAAAGCAATAAGGGCTACCTTCAGGTGTCCTTCTCTGTCCCTTTACTTAAGGATTTCTAAATATGGTTGAGGATGATTGCTTTCGCACAGAATAGCACAACGACAATTTCCCTGACTGTCCAAAAAACAAGGATTTCAAAGATGGTTGATGAGGAATGCTTTAGCACAGTATAGCACAAGGAGAATTTCCCTCACTGTCCTTCCCTGTCCCTAGAAACAAGGATTAGCACAGTGAAAGAAACTGACACTCTCCCTACCTATAGTTTTCTGTCCCTAGAAAAAATGTTTTTAAAGATGGTTGATGATCAATGCTTTAGCAAACTATAGCACAAGGAGAATTTCCCTCACTGTCCTTCCCTGTCCCTAGAAACAAGGATTAGCACAGTAAAACACACTGACACTCTCCCTACCTATAGTTTTCTGTCCCTAGAAAAAATGTTTTTTTAAAGATGGTTGATGATGAATGCTTTAGCACACTATAGCACAAGGATAATTTCCCTCACTGTCCTTCCCTGTCCCTAGAAACAAGGATTAGCACAGTGAAAGAAACTGACACTCTCCCTACCTATAGTTTTCTGTCCCTAGAAAAAATGTTTTTTAAAAGATGGTTGATGATCAATGCTTTAGCACAGTATAGCACAAGGAGAATTTCCCTCACTGTCCTTCCCTGTCCCTAGAAACAAGGATTAGCACAGTGAAAGAAACTGACACTCTCCCTACCTATAGTTTTCTGTCCCTAGAAAAAATGTTTTTTTAAAGATGGTTGATGATCAATGCTTTAGCACACTATAGCACAAGGAGAATTTCCCTCACTGTCCTTCCCTGTCCCTAGAAACAAGGATTAGCACAGTAAAACACACTGACACTCTCCCTACCTATAGTTTTCTGTCCCTAGAAAAAATGTTTTTTTAAAGATGGTTGATGATCAATGCTTTAGCACACTATAGCACAAGGAGAATTTCCCTCACTGTCCTTCCCTGTCCCTAGAAACAAGGATTAGCACAGTAAAACACACTGACACTCTCCCTACCTATAGTTTTCTGTCCCTAGAAAAAATGTTTTTATAAAGATGGTTGATGATCAATGCTTTAGCACAGTATAGCACAAGGAGAATTTCCCTCACTGTCCTTCCCTGTCCCTAGAAACAAGGATTAGCACAGTAAAACACACTGACACTCTCCCTACCTATCCTTCTCTTTCCCTAAACTAAAGGAATCCAGGTTAAGCAAGAAAAAAATATGTCACTGTCCCTGCCTATGCTTCTCTTTCCCTGCTCCGGAACACACTACACTAGGCCGCCGTGCTGGCGGCCTTTTATAGTGTGGGGCGTGTACTAAACACCCTCAGCAATAATTGGCCACAGGCATCCTGCCTGTGGCCAATCATTGCTCTCCTCGCTGCCGGCGCTGTGATTGGCCAAGCATGCGGGGTCACAGTGCATGCTTGGCCAATCACAGCGCCTGGATGACACTGCGATGGCATAGTGCATTGTGGGCCGTTCGCGTCACTCGAATTAGGCGCGAACGGCCCAAATCGTTCGATCTTCGTCGAACGATCGAACAGCCGATGTTCGAGTCGAACGTATGTTTGACTCGAACACCGAGCTCATCCCTACTTACCATGAATCAGATGTAAGTAGGCATGGACGGGAGCGCCAAGGTAGATGCTCCAATATGGATGTCACAAATCCCACCTCCAAACAACATCAAAACTGCGATAATAGGATGGTCATCCAAAAGATTTGATCTAATATTTCACAGCAGGGCCCGTTCCTGCGCCCACCAAGAGTAACTGTGAGGGCTTACAGTGTTGTGGCACCAGCACCACACCACCGCCAAAGGCCCAATTTTTCTGCCCCTGTTTTACAGGGGCATGTAATTACAATTATTGATATACTATTTCACAGCAGGGCCCGTTCCAGCGCCCACCAAGAGTAACTGTGAGGGCTTACAGTGTTCTAGTACCACCAACACCTAAGGCCCAAATTTCTGCATATATAGGGCAGGCCCCCTACTTTCAAATATCCGACTTACAAATGACTCCTCCTTGCAAACGGAAGGAGACAACAGGAAGTGAGGAAATCTACCCCTAGGAAGGGAAATTCTCTCCTGTAAGAGTTAATATGGGAAAAAGGTGTCCCCTCCACTGATGCTTTATCACCAATCCTTGTTTCCCTAAAAACCCCAAATTTTCAAAATCCAATTGTCATTGGAACAGAAAGTGAGGTGAAATCTTCTGAACAGGGGCACAGACAGCAAAACAAATGTTACAGGGGTGATAACCCTTCCCTATGTTTTCCAAAAAGCTTAAAAATAGATTTTTCGGCTGGAGCTACACTTACAAAATGTACATGTTCCAAATTACAAACAGATTCAACTTAAGAACAAACCTACAGTCCCTGTCTTTCTTGGGACTGCCTGTATACTGCTGTTCAGAGTATATAGGGCCTGGGGCCCCATGCCTTTTTTTTTTTATTTGAGTGTGGGGTTCACCTTAATATCCATACAAGACCCAAAGGGCCTGGTAATGGGCTGGGGGGTTACCCATACCGTTTTTCTCAATCTTCATCCATATTGCCTGGACCCGACATTACATTACAGCCGCAAGCAGTTTTAAATTACTTTTATTCCTTTAGAAATGTATTTTGGGCAGGGACTGTTCTAAACATGGGAAACACGCGCCACTTTACAGGCATACTATAGACACCCGAAAAAATGCAGCTTTTAAAACTTTTTTTTTGCATTGATACATGTCCCCTGGGGCAGGACTCAGGTCCCCAAACCCTTTTTAGGATAATAACTTGCATATTAGCCTTTAAAATTAGCATTTTTGATTTCTCACGTTCGAGTCCCATACACTTTACCGGTGTTCGAAAGTTTGCGCAAAGTTTCGATCCGTTCGCATGTTCTGGATGTGTTCGGCTCATCCCTAATCATGGGACACAGAGCTCTGGTAATTACTTTGTGGGATGTCCCAGAGCCATGCTTAACCTGAGGGGAGGGAGACACAGATCAAAAAAGCAGACCGCCATCGGGCGTGAGAATCTACACTGCTGCCTGCAGCACACTGCACCCGAAGGTGGTATCCTCATGCTCTCTTACATCCACTTGACAGAATTTCGTGAACATATGGATTGAAGACCAGGTTGCAGCCTTGCAGATCTGAGCCATGGAGGCCTGGTGATGCACTGCGCAGGAAGCACCTACTGCTCTGGTCAAGTGTGCTTTCGCATGAAAAGGAGGAACCTTCTTTTTTAAACCATAGGCCTTAACAATAACTTGCCGAATCCACTTAGCGTTAGTAGATTTTGACGCTGCCTGGCCCTTTTTTGGACCTTCTGGCAGCACAAAAAAAAACATAAATTTTCCTTATCTAAGCTGTTGCTTTTAGATAGAACTTGAGTGTTCTTACTACATCCAAAGAATGCAATAATTTTTCTTCTGCGGAATGCGGATCTGGAAAAAAGGACGGTAGGACCACATCTTGATTCAGATGAAATCCTGAAACCACCTTAGGCAGAAAAGTTGGATGGGGATGTAATACCACCCTATCTTTGTGAATAATTAAATAGGGCTTTTTACAGGAAAAAGCCGCTAACTCCAATACCCTTCTAGCAGCGGATATAGCAACTAGAAAGACCAATTTTCTTGTCAACAAATCCAAAGGAATATGATGCATTGGTTCAAAAGGTTGTTTTTGTGAAACAGACAAAACCAAATTTAAATCTAAAGGGCACAAGGGAGACCTAACTGGTGGCCTTAAAAGCAACACTCCTTGAATAAAGGCCAGAACCAAGGAATGAGAGTTAAGCAGCCTGTGAAAAAAATATTGACAAGGCCGAGATCCGACCCTTGATGGAGCTCAAGGCCAAGTTCATTTCTACCCCCAACTGTAGAGAGGCAAGAACTCTACCAATGACATACTTTTGAGGATGCCAACCCCTGGATTCACACCAGGAAACATATGCATTCCAGATTCTGTAATAGATGAGCCTGGAGGCCGGCTTCCTAGCATTAACCAGAGTGGAGAGAACTGGACCCGAGAGACCTCGACCTTTCAAGATGTAGGTCTCAACAGCCAAACCGTCAAATTTAGACATGGTAAGGAAGGATGGGATACTGGTCCCCGCGAGAGCAGGTCTGGGCCATGGCCTTTGTACTGCCATCCTTATAATCTCTGTATACCAGGATCTTCTGGGCCAAGCTGGGGCCACTAGAACTATCAGTTTCTTCTCCTTCTTGACCCTGCGAAGGATTCGCGGTAAGATTGAGACCAGAGGAAACACATAGATCAGAGAAAACTGATCCCACGGAATTACCAATGCATCCGTTCCGGATGCTAGTGGATCTCTTGTTCTTGAAACAAAGTTGTCCAACTTAACTCATCACAGCAGGTAGTGTTGTGCCAACCTTCAGGGTTCTGGGTTCCTACTTAACCACTTGAGGACCATCGCACGCCGATGTATGTCGGCAAAATGGCACGGCTTGGCACATGGGCGTACAGGTACGCCCCATTTAAGAGCTCAGCCGTGGGTCGCGAGCGCGCCGCCAGCGGCGCGCTCAGGACCCGGTCCTCTTCTCCGTGACTGTGCCCGCGGGAACAGCGGACCCGATCGCCGCTGGTGTCCTGCGATCGGGTCACGGAGAGGAAGAACGGGGAGAGGTAAGTGTAAACAAACCTCTCCCCGTGCCTCCTAGTGTGCCTGTCACTGATCGTCTGTTCCCTGTAATAGGGAACGGCGATCAGTGACATCACACGCTAAGCCATGCCCCCCCCACAGTAAGAAACACAAATCAGGGCACACTTAGCCCCTACAGCGCCCCCTTCTGGTTAACCCCTTCACTGCCAGTGTCATTTTTACAGTAACCAGTGCATTTTTATAGCACTGGTCGCTGTAAAAATGACAATGGTCCCAAAATAGTGTAAAAAGTGTCCCATGTGTCCGCCATAATGTTGCAGTCATGAAAAAAATTGCTGCTCGCCACCATTACTAGTAAAAAAATAATAATTAATAAAAATGCCATAAACTACCCCCTATTTTGTAAACGCTATAACTTTTGCGCAAACCAATCAATAAACGCCGATTGCGATTTTTTTTTTTATCAAAAATATGTAGAAGAATACGTATCGGCCTAAACTGAGGGAATTTTTTTTTTTTTTTAATATTTTTTGGGGATATTTATTATAGCTCTATTTTTGTTTATAGCGCAAAAAATAAAAACCGCAGAGGTGATCAAATACCACCAAAAGAAAGCTCTATTTGTGGGGAAAAAAGGACGCCAATTTTATTTGGGAGCCACGTCGCACGACTGCGCAATTGTCAGTTAAAGCGACGCAGTGCCGAATCGCAAAAAGGAGCCTGGTCCTTATGCTGCGTATTGGTCCGGGTCTTAAGTGGTTAAAGGAGGCCTCTTCCCTGGACCTGTAAGGCACTCTACCAGAAACCTTTGGGCATTTAATATGTGCCACAAAGTGCTGGATCCCAGAGTCCAGTCCTACAAGAGAGACATTACAGGCAAAACCTTGCTCTTCCAGGAGGCCCGGGTACCATCCATTTTGGTGTTATATCTGGCCCTATTGGATGGATCCGGTTGTGTAGCTCCTTTAACCCCCACAGGGGCCCTCAGCAGAGCTTCTTCTTAGCACATTCTTTAACCGCGACCAACACCTAAGACACTGGTGAAAAAACTGAGGTGCTCTCCATATGGGAGGGGTTATATAGAGGGGAAATTCTCTTCTGATTAGGATGTGCCAGTGTCCAATCACCTGTTGGTGACATATAACCCACTAAGTAATTAACAGAGCTCTGTGTCCCGTGATGTACAAAAAGATAGAGCTTTTTTTGGTGGTATTTGATCACCTCTGAAAGTAAGGGGGTGGTGTCTGCACTGTGAAGGAAGGTGAAAAGCTGTAGACACAGCCAATGGAGGAAAAATAAAAAAGTGAAAGATATGCTACCACAGTGAAACTGTGAAACATCAAACACAGTGAATAAGTGACAAACTTAATACAAAGTGAATGGGTACATGAAATGCAAAAGACGGGACCCATTTCCCTCAGTTACTGTGTCAACAATTTAGAGCTCAGAAAGGTTCCACTTTAGACAAATTTCCTACTTCCTTCACAAAATATGGACGGGGAAACCCCTTCCTCCCAAATTCATGGCATACGAGATGTGGTGTGGACAAGCCATGGAGCAGAGGGGTGGTATCTCGGTGATTTACTCAGCACTCACTCACCCGAGGGGAAAACCACCTATATGGTAGCGTGGGAGGCAGACTTCCAACGCAGCTTTGATCTGGAGTCCTGGCAAACGGCATTCACCAAATCCTTCAAGGGGATCCGAAATATCTCCCTAATTTAGGCTAGCTTGAAAATTTTAACCAGATGGTATCTCACCCCTACCAGGCTAGCAAACATTTACCCTTCCTCTGATCCCCTATGCTTCAGAGGCTGTCAGCTGAGGGGCTCCATGGCCCACATTTGGTGGGAATGCCCTAATATTCACACATTTTGGAGACTGTTCTTCAACATGATATACAAGGTGACAGGTTGCCAGGTCCCTAGATCTCCAGAGGTAGCCATACTCAATGCACATATTCCACGACTTCCTAAGGCTACACAATCCTTAATCCATTTTATGCTACTCGGAACTAAAATTTAGATTGCTAAAGCATGGAAACGACCAAAACCGTCCATCCAAGCTGTCAAACAGAAAATATCTTGGATTATAACACAAAGCTATCCAGCATCCTGATGAATTCCTCCGCCAAATTCCAAAAGCTATGGGAAAACTGGGCCCAATTTGTCGGAATCTCCCTTATTCCCGGTATCCACACTGTTGTATACCACCGCTAAGCCTTATATTAGGCACTCATCTTCCCCATACACCTTTCCCTCCCTCACCTACTCTCTCCTTCTTCCCTTTTCCTTCTACATCTTCTTTCTCTATCTCCTTTGTACAAACAGGTTGTTTTGTCTCTTTTGAGATTCTGTTGAGTTTTTAGATGTGTTGGGACTGTTGTTCTAATGTTATAATGGACCATGTATCTACTCATTCCATCCCATCTGGCACGTCGTGATTGCATCGGGACTCCGGAGGTGGCGGGGGGACCGCACCTCTGGCACAGCATGATCCCTTCAGGGGTGCCGGAGGTGGGGGGAACCTCACTGATCCAGAGGACTGGCCCATGAAGTGCTACCATGAACCCAAGCTCCGGCGGGATGGTGAAACAGCCCACTCACTTTATTTTCCTGTTGCATTAATGTTATTTGACATATTCTCTTGGAGTGTATTTCTCTTTTCTTCTCCGGGGGCACCTCCCCTGGAACCTTCTATTCACTTACAGTCGTATGATATGTGTATGCTTGTTAACCATAAAAATAAAAATTTATTGAAAGTAAAAATGCAAAAGGCTATAAACAGTGCTTAAAATAAACACACAATCCAAATCATAAGGTCCAAGAGGAGAAAAAGTCAAAAAAATTGTTGAAACAGATGAATGAAAAGTAACATAAAACCGATAAAAAAAACTCACATTCAGCAGATAAAACAAGTGTACAGTATCCACGAGCGCCGAGCTCATCTTCCTACTGTCAGAAAGTGGTGTACCTAATCCTCCAATCTGACGCGTATCGTCACATCACGTGACTTCATCAGGGATTGCTCTGTACAGCTCTGTTCAGACCAAGGTGCATGCATTGGTGGTGATCTGAGGTTTGAAGGCACAGATTTTGGAGAGCCATAATTGGGAATGAGCTGTACAGATCAATCCCTGATAAAGTCACGTGATGTGACGATACGCGTCGGATTTGAGCATGAGGTACACCACTTTGACAGTAGGAAGACGAGCTTGGCGCTCGTGGATACTGTGCACTTGTTTTATCTGCTAAATGTGAGTTTTTTTATCGGTTTTATGTTACAATAAATGCTTGCCCAACAAGATTACGCTATATATGCCTCCCTTTTTCATTATCCCTACCATCTACCGAGTATCCATCTAATTGATGACCTGGAAACAGAAGGGGACTAGACCTGATCCACACACATACTGAGGGCTTACGAACGCGGCGTTCGTGGAGTATTGCCCACGCTCATTTACAACACGTGAATGCAACTGTGTGAGATTGTTATCTGTCCCATTGTGGTTCACTGTCCGAGGTACGCTATGATTGCTCTCCTTGTCTTTGCATCTCCATGTATGGCCTGTATCTGCCTCTGAGAGGACTGCAGCAACAGAGAGGAGACTACAACACCGCACTATATATAGCAACTGTACACTCTGCGGTCTGCGTTTGCTGTTTATCCAACAGCAGTGAGGTGAGCTGCTTGCAGACACAGAGGTGTACCACTGAAGAATTTTCTAAGTATTGTGTGTGTACAACACATTGTTTATTGGTGGTGGGAGACACTATCACATAAGAACTTTTCATTCATCTGTTTCAACAATTTTTGGACTTTTGCTCCTCTTGGACTTTATGATTTGGATTGTGTGTTTATTTTAAGCACTGTTTATAGCCTTTTGCATTTTATGTACCCATTCACTTTGTATTAAGTTTGTCACTTATTCACTGTGTTATATGTTTCACAGTTTCATTGTGGTAGCGTATTTTTCACTTTTTTATTTTTCCTCCATTGGCTGTGTCTACAGCTTTTCACCTTCCTTCACAGCGCAGACACCACCCCCTTACTTTCATTATTACATGTTTCTTTGAATTAGATTCACAGGTGTCTTGCAGCAGTGCCCCCTAGAGTTAGTTTGAGACAGCGCAGGAGTCCCTCTTTGTTAACCATTTGATCACCTCTGCGGTTTTTATTTTTTGTTAAAAAAAATTAAAAGACAGATTTTTTGAAAAAAAATTACAAAACCGTTTAATATTTTGTCATAAAATTTTGCAAACAGGTAATTTTTCTTCTTCATTGATGTACGCTGATGAGGCTGCACTGATGGGCACTGATAGGCTGCAATGATGGGCACTGAAAGGCTGCACTGATGAGCACTGATAGGCTAAATTGATGGGCACCGATAAGGTGGCACTGGTGGGCACTGATAGGTGGTACTGGTGGGCACTGATGGGTGACACTGAAGGGCATTGATAGGTGGCACTAATAGGTGGCACTGATAAGTGGCACTACTAGGTGGCACTGAAAGCTGGCACTGATAGCTGGCAGTGATGGGCACTGATGGGTGGCAATGATGGGCACTGATCGGCACTGGTAGATGACACTGATAGGCAGCACTGCTAGGTGGCACTGATGAGTACCACTGGTGGGCATTGATAGGTGGAACTCGTGGGCATTGATAGGTGGCACTGTTATGCATTGGTGGGCACTGATTCATGGCAATGTGGGCACTGGTAGGTGGCACTGGCAGGCGGTACTTGTGGGCACAGATTAGGTGCCTGTGTCTCTTCCTCTTTGGGAACATCGGATCAGCTTTTTTTTCTCCTTGCGCTGTTAGTGTGAGGAGAGGAAGAAAACGATTACTGAGCTTCTGTTTACATCACGTGACCAGCTGTCATTGGCTGATCGGTGGCAGTGATTGGCATTAATGGGTGGCAATGATGGGTACTGATCGGCACTGGTAGGTGACACTGATGAGGCCCTGATTGGCATCACTGGTGGGCATTGATAGGTGGCACTCATGGGCATTAATAGAAGGCACTGTTATGCACTGGTGGGCACTGATTCATGGCACTGTGGGCACTGGCAGGTGGCACTGGCAGGCGGTACTGGTGGGCACAGATGAGGTACCTGTGTCTCTTCCTCTTCGGGACCAATGTTCGTTGCACAGAAGCCGGTGATCGGCTTTTTTTTCTCCTTGCACTGTTAGCGTGAGGAGAAAAAAACTATTACCGAGCTTCTGTTTACTTTACCTGATCAGCTGTCATTGGCTGACAGCTAGTCACGTGGTAAGGAGCCGGGATCGGCCCCTTACTCTGATCTGTGATTACCCAAGTCTCATTGGCTCAGTGCGCACCGCGCGTGCCCTGCAGGGGGCGCGCGGGGAGCATACAAAGGGGAGGTTGTCTATTGATGGCCTCCCGGGAAAGTAGGTCCATGCTGTAGCCGTCATTTGGCTATAGAGTAGATCTGAATGAGTTAACATATGGTCCCATAAGGGTCCTGAAGCTCAATAAAGACTTATGATGGACAGGAGAAGAGGGGGAGGGGAGTCTCCCCACTCAGATCTCCAAATTATTGGAGACGTACATTGTTTTTTTAGGGAAAAGACAAGTAGAATACAGAAATATAAGCAGAAATCAGGAAACAAAAAATTTGAATAATCAGCAAAGATGGATTAGTCCTGTGTGGAGCATGACTAGTGAAGGATGAAAAAGATTTCATAGTTGTCACTGAGATCAGTGAAATTTACAGAGGCTATTACATGTGGAGAACTGGGGAGTTTTGGTGATCCTAACTGGGACTTCATTGGTCCAGTGGGCAGAGAGGGCTAAACTCATGTGAACTTAGATTGCCTTTGATCTCCAGATTTAGCAATTGCAGATAGACTTCGGCCTCAGATTGATACTGAAAGGTAAATTGGTCTCCATTGGGGGATCAAAAATGTGGGGTGGTCAGATGGGCCAAGGTTAACCTTATTTGTTTTTGGAAGAATGTAGAACTTATATTCTGAAATGCCTTATGTTTGCATGAAACCTCCAAGGAATAATCCACAAAGAGTAGTAGTTTGTTGCCATTAATCGTGGACAAGCAAATTTGGTTCTATTTTTGCAGTATAGCCGATTTGTCAGCATAATTAAGGTATTTTACTATGATAGGCCACAACGTAGAGTCGTCATTTATTTAGGTGCCCATGCGGTTTATTTATTCTGTGATGCAAGGTCAAGCTATCTACTGGGCCTCCAGGATACACATGGCTCAAAAGTATAACAGGGAGGTGGCTTTATAAGACTTGGAGGGGGGGGGGGACCAATGACCTGCAGGTAGAGTTGAGCATGAGTTCGGACCTAACATTGGCTGCTCGCCTGTTCGACAAACACCCAAATTATCGGGGCATTCAACCATTTGTTCAGCCCACTGAATGACCACAATGCACTTCCACAGCTCCCGGTACAGATGCCCTTTATAACCCTCAGTCCAAATCACCACAAGCTGAAATTTGAGGTGACCTGTGAGTAAATTGGGGAGGGATTTTCAACTGTTTCAATGGGATTTTTCCCCTCCCCCTGCCCCAGTTTTGGTTAACCATCAAACAATTGATATTAATTGTTATTCCGCACTACGGTAAGTATATATAGAGGTAATTGTGGCTGCTGCCTACTACAAAAACTCCACTAGGTGGCAACTTCTGATGACGTCTGATGACGAAACGCTTAAGTGAGAGATTGGAACACCATCACGTCCCTTCCGGTTTTCAATTTTTTGTTTGGGGAACGCACAGCGTCCCAGATTCTCGGCTGTAAATGAGTCCCCCACTAATGGAGACTTAAGCCTAGTACACAGGGGCCAAATATCAGGTGGAAACATTTGGACTAAGTGTACGGCAGTTGGCAGGCTTTCAAATGGTCATGACCAAAAAAGGTCTGCTGATCGGCATCCAATCAGCGCTCTCAGCCAATGGCTGAGATCACTGACTGGTATATTCTGGCAGAGTGGCCCTCCCCCTGTCAGAACACAATAGCTCAGTGGGGGAGATCACTGTACTAACATCAGATAGTACAGAGGCTCATCCTGAGCCCTTCAGTTTTTTGTTTTTTTTCAACCCGCTGGGTTGAGCGAAAAAAAGATTTGTGTTGTGTACCAGGCATCAGTGAGTTTGGCTCATCATGTTACACTCCACATGAAGGATGCAGTTTCTTTAATGGCCCATAAAGTAAGCACTGCACTAATCATATGTTGCAAACAAATAATCTAATATTCTAGATATCTTTAAATACACATTCTGAATGTGCGCGTAAACAAAGTACATTCAGAATGCAATGTGCTAGAAAACAGAATTAAAAATACTGTACAATATTATTTGAATAATAATTCAAATATAAAAAATAAATATATTTATAATATTATAAACAATATAGTAAACAGTCCAATGCACAATACAATCAATAGTGACTAAAAACTGTGTAATAACTGATCTGAAAAATTGTTCAATTCAAAAGTCCCAGTGCAAATGAAAAAAAAAATGTCCAAAAAAGAACTCCATAACACTTAACACTATACCACCAATATACATCCAATGGCTTCTTATCAGAAGAAAATGACAAACACTGTCTGAGTGGTCATAAACGCTCAAATAGTGTGTGGGCCCACATATCTGATACAGGAAACCTCTGGCTTCTTTCACTTGCCAATATAACATATATGTCATATGACAAGATAAAGAAAGGGAAAGCACTTCCAATAATAGTGTGCTTAGTGATGTCAGTGCGTCTAGCCCCTTGTGTGTCTAGCTTCATAATTTGTGTATCCTTTGTTCCAAATTTAAGAACTTTCACAAAGGTGATACTTTCTCTCATCACACATCTCAGAGTGAATGGCCTCAGGCTGAATCACTGTTCAGAAGACATCCTGGTCCTATCACAGGACTCTAAAAAAAAAAAAAAAAAAAACACAAAAAAGCACTATTCTCAACACTTAAAGCGGAGTTCCACCCAAATTTTGAACTTCCGCTTTATACACTCCTGTCCCCTTACATGCCACATTAGGCATGTAATTTTTTTGGGGGGGGAGTGGGGGCTTCAGTAGGAGTGGGACTTCCTGTCCCACTTCCTCCTTCCGCCCTGGGCTCGCCTAGGCGATACGTCATATTGCCTTGTGGCGGCCCCTCCCTGTAGGCGATCACCTGGGACGTGACAGGTCCCAGGCGATCGCCTGTCCATTCGGAGAGCGCTGCGCCATTCGCGCATGCGCAGTGAGTGCCCGGCCGTGAAGCCGAAAGCTGTCACGGCCGGGTGCCCACACAATGAATGGAAGCGCCGGCGGAGAAGGGGGGGAGAGGAGCGGAGCTCCAGGCGGCGCGGCGCTGGACAGTGGAACAGGTAAGTGTATGTTTATTAAAGGCCAGCAGCTACACTTTTTGTAGCTGCTGACTTTTAATAAACATAAAAAAAGGGTGGAACTCCCCTTTAAGGAATTTGGCTAGCTGACAATGAGGGAAAATACAAATTAATCCTAACCAAAAGTTTGATCTTACTAATGACAGACATTTCAACTGCTTGTAGAGTTTATGGAGGAGAAAATCACAAATATACAAATCTAAACAGTGATATCTTATCAGTATATGCAAGCATCCTTTTCAATACCCATGATGAGATGGGCCCAAGAATGAAGGAATTCTAGATCAAGTTCTTTGCTTTATCTGGAACAAAAGAGATCTACAAACTACTGATCAGAATATCACATAGCTGTGGTGGTTGATATATAAATCACATTTGTCCAGATACCACTTCATTATGCCAGGCCAAACTGAAATTCTCACCTTTGGTGTCAGCAACTGGGGGTTGCTCACTTTTAGCATCTAGCAGACAGTGCAAGAAGTTCCTTCAAAGGGGTAGCTTGGTTTCAAGGGCATCTTGATGGGTTTACTTCCTCTTTGTTTCCCTGCAAAAGTAAAGCATAATGGGCTACAATGCATCGCATAGTAGCCCATTATGTGTCACTTACCTGCAGTAGAAGCCCGCGATGTCCCCGATTTCCTCGCTAGTAGCGAGCGTCCATCTTCACCCCTCTTCTTCCGGGGTCCGCGAACTCCAGCTCTGTGACTGGCCGGAGTCTGCGTGACGCGTGGGAGCCGATTTTCACGGCACGACCCCATTCATAAAACGGCACGCTCAGTGCGCCTGCGCCGTTGTCTGCGGGGCGCATGCGCCATAGACATCGGTGCAGTCTTTTTTGAAAATATCTCTGAGATCGTGTAGCTATCGGAGATATTGCAAGCACCTACAGGTAACCCTTAATCTAGGCTTACCTGTAGGTGTAACTTCCCCATAAGGGTTTACAACCACTTTAAGTCTGGTAGGCTTCCAAGTGGTATAACCTCATGAAGGTTAAAAACATTTCACCAAATAGGAATTAGGCATTTCCCTCACTGACCAAGACTGAAAAGGCTTTGGCAATACCATACATAAAGGTTCTCTGAACATCACCACTCAAGAACACAAATATATATTACACTCTCTGCGGTACAGAACTCCTTCTCTCCTACACAAAACTTTCTCATGAGTGTTGGAGATCTGCAGGAGATGCAATCTAGAAGATGACTTAATGTTCCATATATAATGACAGCGCCCTGCTCTGCAACCATATTGAACTAATATCTATGATAATATTGTGAAAGTTACCTCTTTCTCCTTAGGCATTTCCCCACTACAATACTTTCTGCATCATTCGACAGTTTGGAAACACGTCAGACTCTCTATTAGTTGTATAGTGACAACAATCCACGGCTGCAATATAGGTAATATCTCAGCGCATAAATGTATTGCCGGTTATCCGCCTGACATAGCGAGGGTCAGATACGGGAGCTCTCCAGACCCTTGGTACATGCACAGCACGTATGGATAATAATTAATTGCCTGCTTAATAAGCTTAAACATGGAAGATGTCTGACGCAAGGGGTTAACAGATTGTGAGATGGTGAGCATATATAAGGGTCTGACGTGTCGTGTAATCACACCCTCAGATGATGTCACAGATGACGAAACGCATCAGTGTGTGGCTATGTGACGACCAAGAATGATGTGAATATGCCAGTGAGAAACATTGTTAATGTTTAAAAAGTTGCACTGCTGTGAGTAGGAGACATCGTCACGCCACGTATCCATTGGTTGTATCACATTGTTTACATGCCAATTTTATCTTGGGATTTTGTAAGTGTATGTCCTACAGGGGGGTACTTTTATTTAAATAAATTAGTTTGAAACGGGATTACGCTATGGATCATTTTTCTTTCTCCCTATGAGAATGAGCTCATTAGTGGATGACCCGCCCTCCTGTTTGCAACAGTTCCTGTGATCAGTATCCCGGGAGAGATTCAAAACTACAATCTTTGGTTATGTGCCTGTTACCCAGCACTGTCTGGTAAGACTTCATTTTATAAAACTAGCAAAACATATTAAAAAATAAAAAATGCTTTTACCTTGCTATTACCACAACATATCACCAAAGAGCAACCCAAAATAAATTACTATTACCATACTGACAATCGCAGTGATATCACATATGTATATGTTATTTCTTTGTACTCATAGTAGGGTCCAGATGCAATAGTGCACATTTTGCTCTTTTATCCTACCTAAAACACACTGACACTAACTAACATTGATACTAATTTTATATATATATATATATATATATATATATATATATGTAGCGCCACCCCCCGAAGGAGCCGTTGATATATATATTTTTTTTTTTATTGGGTCCCTTCTGCCCTGCACCTGTGATGACTCTTTCCTGGACCCGAGAACACTGACACACCTCAAAGGTTTAAATGGGCTTTATTTAATGGCAGGTGCACTAGACAGATGCTAGTGAGCGATACTGGCTTGTAATTGCAGAATAATGACAGTCCAACACAGTACAGAAATACAAATGGTGTTTTTCAAAGGCAATACAGCCTACCTACTACCTAATGCAAAGTTGTCCTGCCTAACCCCTGGCCAGTGGGACTATGTAGAGAGTCTGCCAGATGGGGCCCTTACGTGGGAGTACTCCCTAACGTAAACAAGATGGTGGCTGGAAGTCTCTCACCACTGATGACTGATTCTAGTCCTGAGGGGTTCTTCTGTGGTTGGTGAAAGGGTCCTTTCTCTTGAGCCAGCTCTCTGCAGCTTTAGCAGGTAGCTGGAACACGTGGTCACTAGGAGCAACTGGAACGCACTGGAATGGAAGCACAGTCTCTCCTCCCTCACTGCATTAAGTAGTATTCAGTAGACATGTGCATTCGTTTTTGTCCGAATGCATTTTTGTCTGAACTTATGGGATTTTCTCGTTGGTTTTAACAAACGATAACGAATGTGCAGACTCCGAAATCCGAAAGATCCGACATAAAAAAATGCTTTATTTTTGTTTAGTTGCGACAACAGTTTGATATAGATAGAAGATTCGACATGACGGTGACAATAGCGATCTGTGTCTATTGAATCTGTGGTTGAATGTACATAACCTAACTCTAATAGTCCGAGATTATTCGACATTGAGAGAAATTATTTGACATTATAGAGACATGAAGATTCAACATAGAGAGAAAAGAGTCGACATAGAGAGAAAAGATTTGACATAGAGAGAAAAGATTTGACATTATAGAGACATAATAGATTTGACGAAGCAGCTAAAAACATACGACCGCCACGAGCGGACATTTATGGTAAAATGCTCTGCCCATAGGCTATAGAAGAATTCTAATGTTGGCTGACTAGTAATAATAATTAATAAATATAATTATTACTAGTCATACAACATTAGAATTCTACTATAGCTTGTGGGTGGAGCATTGACACCGGAAATGTATGATTGGGGTGTCGTACAGTTTAGCTGCTTCGCCGAATCTTCTTAGAACATTCAATGTATAAAGATGGAATATACTCCGCTACCTAAACACGTGAATAATAATAATATGCAGCAGCTCAAAATGTGAGACCACACATTTAAATGAGAGCAAAAGAAAAAAGAAAAAGAAGGAGCTGCGCAGCTCCTTCTTTTTATTTCTTAGAACATTTGACAGACACCATAAGCCTTCAATGACAGATTCAACCTTAATTAATTCGGATTTTCGGACAAATGCATTTTTGAACTAAACTAAATAAATATAAACGAATTTCGGAAGTAACTAAATAATTTTATTTTTCGGACGAAAACAAAATTCCGAAACAAAATATTTCAGTGTGCGCATGTCTAGTAATCAGCGTAGCAACAGCCCACAGCCTGGTCCCTGGGGCCCTTACGTGGGAGTACTCACTAAAGTAAACAAGATGGTGGCTGGAAGTCTCTCACCACTGATGACTGATTCTAGTCCTGGAGGGTTCTTTTGTGGCTGGTGAAAGGGTCCTTTCTCTTGAGCCAGCTCTCTGCAGCTTTAGCAGGTAGCCAGAACATGTGGTCACTGGGAGCAACTGGAACGCACTGGAATGGAAGCACAGTCTCTCCTCCCTCACTGCATTAAGTAGTATTCAGCATAGCAACAGCCCACAGCCTGGTCCCTGCACACAGTTTTGCATGTGATTCAGGTGCAGCACACTTTTCCTGGCAGAACAGATCTTCTGGCAACTGCATGTGGTCAGCAGGTCACAGCAACAGTCCTGTGGATTCTTGTAGCCCTGAGCCCTGTACCACAAACTTCCAGGCTAACACTGTCTGGGCACTAGGGATGATCCGAACACCCCCCAGTTCGGTTCGCATCAGAACATGCAAACAGGCAATAAATTTGTTTCGAACATCCAAATACCGTTAAAGTCTATGGGACTCGAACATGAAAAATCTAAAGTGCTAAATTTAAAGGCTTATATGCAAGTTATTGTCATAAAAAGTGTTTGGGGACCCGGGTCCTGCCCCAGGGGACATGTATCAATGCAAAAAAAAGTTTTAAAAACGGACATTTTTTCAGGAGCAGTGATTTTAATAATGCTTAAAGGGGTTGTAAAGGTTTGTTTTTTATTTTCTAAATAGGTTCCTTTAAGCTAGTGCATTGTTGGTTCACTTACCTTTTTCTTAGATTTCCCTTCTAAATATTTTTTTTCTTTGTTTTCTTTGTCTGAATTTCTCACTTCCTGTTCCTCCTCAGTAAGCTGTTCAGTAAGCTGTTCTGGCTGACTCAACACCGCTCGGATGATGGTGTGAAGTTTAGTGAGGAGAAACAGGAAGTGAGAAATTCAGACCAAGAAAAAAAACATTTAGAAGGTAAATCAAAGGAAAAGGTAAGTGAACCAACAATGCACTAGCTTAAAGGAACCTATTTAGAAAATAAAAAACGAACCTTTACAACCCCTTTAAAGTGAAACAATAAAAGTGAAATGTTCCTTTAAATTTCGTACCTAGGGGGTGTGTATAGTATACCTGTAAAGCAGCACTTGTTTCCCGTGCTTAGAACTGTCGGCTCCCAGCAATACAGAAAAAAGTCATTAAAAGTCATTGATAAAAAAAAAAAAAAAAAAAAAAAAAAAATGCGTGGGGGTCCCCCCCGAATTCAATTACCAGGCCCTTCAGGTCTGGTATGGATATTAAGGGGAACCCTGTGTCAAATTTAAAAAAAAATGACGTGGGTTCCTTCCAAATATCCATACCAGACCCTTCTGGTCTGGTATGGATTTTAAGGGGAACTCCTCACCAAATAAAAATAAATTGGCGTGGAGTTCCCCCCAAAAATCCATACCAGACCCTTTATCCGAGCATGCAACCTGGCAGGCTGCAGGAAAAGAGGGGAGGACGAGAGAGGCCCCCCTCCTGAACCGTACCAGGCCACATGCCCTCAACATGGGATGGATGCTTTGGGGGTCTGTGACCCCTCAAAGCACCATGTCCCCATGTTGATGGGGACAAGGGCCTCATCCCCACAACCCCTGCCCGGTGGTTGTGGGGGTCTGTGGGCTTATCGGAATCTGGAAAACCCCTTTAACAAAGAGGTCTTCCAGATCCCGGCCCCCCCTAGCTCTGTAATAGCATTCACAGAAAGTACTCAATTCTGTTTCTCTCCTCACAGAACACTTCCTGGGGATCTATTGTACTGGTCAGGCACTCCTGTTCCCCAAGTGGTTCCCAGGCTCTCTAAAATGGGTCCCAGAGTCCTCTCATCAGATCCCACATGGATTTCCTGCTTCTCTCAGTAGTAAGAGGCTGAAAAATGTCCCCCCAGCCAGCCTTAGGCAGCTAATCAGGAGTCCCCCTTCTTCAGAGTTGCTAGGGGCAGGGTCCTCTTCAGCTGTAGCAACAATCCAGTCAGGGCACAGTCCAGTCCCCTCTCTCCCTGTAGCTGTCCATCACAGGAGAGATTTTTTTTATTTTCTGTGTTTATTTTGTCAGCACTGCTGGGATTTTTTTTTAAAGAGCCCAGCGCTAACCTTTGATTCTGACTTTGACCTTCTGGCCTTGACCTTTGACCCTGACATTGACCATAACTCTAAACCTGACACTAACCTAGATCAAACCTCCAGCAATTTTTTATTTATTTGTTTACACACACTAGTTTTTATTACATTTTTCTCTTCTGGCAAGGTGAGAAAGATACAATGCATCTTACTCTCCCTTCAAAAGAGAAAGCATACACAGTGGCAGGCATTCCCGTGTTTGATCACTGTGATAGCCAATACGAGGCTATCACATCAATCAGGTGATTGAGACGGGGTTTACAGTGCCCCATTGCTAGCCCAGGGCTCTTGGTGAGAGCCCGATCCCTGCGCTGGGAGTGTGTTCTCAGCACAAACACAGGTATGCATATCTGCTGCCTCTAGGAGGAAGACCCACTTCAGTGAGACCACAGATCTCATATTTAAGAGGTCCTGTCATGCTTTTTTTTCTATTACAAGGAATGTTTACATCCTTTGTAATAGGAAGAAAAGTGACCAGTATTTTTTTAAAGAACAGTGTAAAAATGAAAAATAAAAAGGTAAAATAAATAGTAAAAAAACGAAATATAAATTAAACGCGCCTTGTTCTGCCGAGCTCTCGTGCAGAAACCAACGCATACGTGAGCAGCGCCCGCATATGCAAACGGTGTGTGTGTGAGGTATCGCCGCAATTGCTAGAGTGAGAGAAATAATTCTAACCCTAGACCTCCTCTGTAACTCAAAACATGCAACCTGTAGAATTTTTTAAATGTCGCCTATGGCGATTTTTAAGGGTAAAAGTTTGTCGCCATTCCATGAGCAAGCGTAATTTTGAAGGGTGACATGTTGGGTATCAATTTACTCGGCGTAACATTATCTTTCACAATATAAAAAATAA
Organism: Rana muscosa; assembly: GCA_029206835.1. Lineage (NCBI taxonomy): Eukaryota > Metazoa > Chordata > Amphibia > Anura > Ranidae > Rana > Rana muscosa. The sequence continues at coordinate 1,149,823,222 of CM055122.1, read as the reverse complement.
TTGGGCTAACTTTACTGTTGTCTTATTTTTTTTATTAAAAAAAGTGAATTTTTTCCCAAAAATGTGCGCTTGTAAGACCACTGCGCAAATACGTTATGACAAAAAGTATTGCAATGACCGCCAAATGTTTTTAACGTGTAAACACCAAATCTCAGAAAACGGTTTGGTCCTTAAGTGGTTAACCTAGGACAAAATTGTTCAGTTTGGGATCTAAAGCCCCATACACACGGTCGGACTTTTGGCCAACAAACATCATTTTGAGCAAGTTGGACCAACAATCCGACCGTGTGTACGCTCCATCAGACACAAGTTTTTTTTTGTTTTTCATCGGACAAAAGTTGGGTCTGCAAACGGACAAACTTTTGACCAACAAAAGTCCGATGGAGCAAAGTCCGACCGTGTGTACAGAAAACCATAGGACTTTTGTCCGATGGACAAAACAACTAATGTTAAAATCAACCAACAATAGCAGAAGTTGACCAAAGGGTGGCGGTAAAGAGCAGAAAAGAGCTGAAAAACCACGTGATGTTGCAAAAAGTTTTGGGAAAGTTTGCAGAAAAGTCCTGTGGTGTGTATGCTATGGGTGTGCCCGGCCAACTCCGTTCGGACAAAAATCCACGGAAAAGTCCGATGGAAGTCCGACCGTGTGTATGGGGCTTAACTCTCCAGACAGCCTATCTAGTAGCCATCATTGCTGTCAGATGTATATCCAAACTCCACACCTTGGCAGTATCTGAGCTATCCTAGCAGAGTGTTTCTCAGGTAGATGTTATTGTTTGTATAAAAATTAACTACTTCATTCCATCTAAGCAAAGATATAATTCTGCCTACCTTTTCTGATAAAACAAGACATCTTCAGGTTCTACTTGTGTGCTGTAATTATATAAATGTACTTGTTTATTTTGTATTAAAAAAAATGCAAATGCATATTTAAAATCTATAAAAAAGATTTTCAGAAAGATTTTTCATTGTCCCTCTTAAGCCCCGTCGGACTTTTGCCCAACAAACTTAGTTTTAAGCAAGTTGGACCAACAATCCGACCGTGTGTACGCTCCATCGGACAAACTTTTTTGAGTTTGGTTTTGTTTTCATCGGACAAAAGTTGGGTCTGCGAACGGACAAACTTTTGCCCAACAAAAGTCCTATGGAGCAAAGTCCTGCCGTGTGTACAGAAAACCATAGGACTTTTGTCCGATGGACAAAACAACCAATGTTAAAATCAACCAACAATAGCAGAAGTTGACCAAAGGGTGGTGGTAAAGAGCAGAAAAGAGCAGAAAAACCATGTGATGTTTCAAGAAGTTTTGGGAAAGTTTGCAGAAAAGTCCTGTGGTGTGTATGCTATGGGTGTGCCCGGCCAACTCCGTTCGGACAAAAATCCAGGGAAAAGTCCGATGGAAGTCCGACCGTGTGTATGGGGCTTTAGAAGCAGGAGGAGACAACCAACCTTGAGAAAAACCATAGTCTCTTGGCTGGCAAAGCTCATTAACCACTTGCCGACCACCTCATGTACATATACGTCGGCACTTTAAAGATGGATATCTCGGTAAGGGCAGCAGCTGCTGCCACAACCAAGATATCCATCTTTTCTGTAAGCGATTATGTTTATGATAATGGTGGTCTCTGTGGCGGATTCACCGCAATATTACCGTTATTGGCGGTGGGAGAGGGCCCCCCTCCCGCCGCTCTCCCGCGCCCTCCGCCGCTTACCAGAGCCGTCGGTAGTGGTGGAGGCAATCGGGTCCTTGTCCCTCTGTGGTATGGATACGAGTGAGGGAAAGATGGCCCCCACCCGTCTCCATAGCATAGCAGGGTGGAAGCGACGTCAAAACGTCAGCTCCGCCCATACGACTTAAAGGGACATTTTTTTTGTCATTTTTTCAAATGACCATTTTTTTTTCATTGCATTTTAGTCTAAATATGAGATCTGAGGTCTTTTTGACCACAGATCTCATATTTAAGAGGACCTGTCATGCTTTTTTTCTATTACAAGGGATGTTTACATTCCTTGTAATAGGAATAAAAGTGACCCATTTTTTTTTTTTTAAACAGTGTAAAATAACTAAAATCAAGTAAAATAAATAAGAAAACTAAAACGTTTTTTTTAAAGCGCCCCGTCCCGACGAGCTTGCGCGCAGAAGCGAACGCATACGTGAGTAGCGCCCGCATATGAAAACAGTGTTCAAACCACACAAGTGAGGTATTGCCGCAATCGATAGTGCGAGATCAATATTTCTAGCCCTAGACCTCCTCTGTAACTCAAAAGATGCAACCTATAGAATTTTTTAAACGTCGCCTTTGGAGATTTTTAAGGGTAAAAGTTTGACGCCATTCCACGAGTGGGCACAATTTGGAAGCGTGACATGTTGGGTATCAATTTACTCTGCGTAACATTATCTTTCACAATATAAAAAATAATTGGGCTAACTTTACTGTTGTCTTATTTTTTAATTAAAAAAAAGTGAATTTTTTCCAAAAAAAGTGCGCTTGTAAGACCGCTGCGCAAATACGGTGTGACAAAGTTTTGCAATGACCGCCATTTTATTCTCTAGGGTGTTAGGAAAAAAAACAATATATAATGTTTGGGGGTTCTAAGTAATTTTCTAGAAAAAAAACCTGTTTTAAACTTGTAAACACAGAGTCTGAAAAACAGGCAAGGTCCTTAAAGAGGAAGTAAACCTATTTTAAAAAAAAAAAACCTGCAAAAGAAAGGCATAATGAGCTAGTATGCATAGCATACTGGCTCATTATGAATGGCTTGCCTGAGATCAAAGCCCACGAACTGCTCCTCGTTCCCCTCCGCCGCCGCCATCTTGCCTCGATGTCCCATCACTGCCGTCAGTGTATCGCCGCTCCGGTGCTGTGATTGGCCAGAGCGGTGATGACATCACACACATGCGCATTTGGGCAGGCAAGATCCCATTCAGAAAACCAAATAAATGATGCCGACCTGCTAATGCGCATGCGTGTTTTGTCATCGGTGCTGTGTTTACAGCAAATATCTCCTTAACCTGCATATTTCTTGCACCTACAGGTAAGTCTTAGGCTAGGCTTACCTGTAAGTGCAAGTTGTCTAAGTGGATTTACAACCACTTTAAGTGGTTAAAGATCATTTATAATAAAAACATTCTGGTACCATAAGAAGTTTGATACAGAACGGGGTGGCAGTGTCATGTGAAACATTTTTTATGGTCTCCGCAAATATTATCTGCAAAGCTGTGACTGCAAGAAGAACCTCCATAGGTCAACACAGGTTTAATCTGACAATTCTTGCAAGAAGCAACATTTCTTTTAGTTCAACTTAATGTTCAATGAAATTCATGGTAAAAATATCCTCCCTAGTGTTGTAATTGGTAAATCCCATTGTATACTGTTAAGCTCCAGGAGAATAGAAAATGTGTATACTCACTTTTCCATAATGTTATATTCCTGGTGCATCTTCATGGCAGCACACAGTACTTCCTCCATTGCCATGGCTTGTTAATGTTTACTAGAATGAGATGTGGTGTGGTTGAGGCAAACTTTAAGATAACTTGCCTTATGGGATTAGGAGGTAAAGCATTGATGCAATATGCCAGGAAAGGCAATTTACAGAACAACGAATATACAGTTTTTTTTTTTACTAAATAGAGATCATAAATAATATTATACAAAATTTGGATGAGTAAAACACATTTCTATTGCCACTTTATCTTGAAATGTAAAAATATTTATGTACCAATGCTGTAACAAGAATATCAGACTTAACATTAAGACCCCTTTCAAACTGGGGCCGTGGCCGTGTAAGTGCTAAAGCGCCGCTTGTTTTAGTGGCACTTTAGCGCTGTTTAAGCTGTGCTTTTCGGCCACTAGCGGGCACTTTTAACCCCCAAAAAAAGCGCTTCCAAACTGCCCAAAGATGCTGCATGCAGGACTTTTCCTAACGTCCTGCAATCGCACCGCCCCAGTGTGAAAAGACACACTGAAACAGATGGGAAGCGGTTTTCAGGTGCTATTTAGAGGCTATTTCTAGCGCTAAAACGCCTGAAAACCACCTCAGTGTGAAAGGGGTTTAAAAGTTGTCAGAATGGCTCTCTCTCTTCTTGAGAGGTTCCTATTCTTCACATGTTTTTAATGTAATGTTCTCACTACAGGTATCTAATCAGCCACTTGTATATGTTTACTACAGTATCTGATGTTATTAAAAAACTTTTTTTGTTTATCACCAGGGTCCAATGATCTCTAAAAAAAAATGACTAGCAATATTCTTTTGTAATATATGAATTTTACAGTGATATGCAGCATGCATAGATATAAATGGATCAATGTTAAATGGTTAGAAGCAAAAAGGTGAAACAATATGAGCACACATTCCAGTGCCATTACTTATTTTCTTTCAAAGATGAAAGCACTATATCATCTGCTTTCAATTTCCAAGGCCTCAAATCAATATAATGTACCTGCAATATGAAAAGATAAAACTACTGCTTGGCAGAGAAAAGAAGAATTCCAATAGACAAGGAAGAATCTTTCAGCAGGAATCATAATCTAAATTTAACAATCTCTGATGTAGCCAATTGAGCATCAAATCATGATATTGCTTCCTGTTAGTGATAACAGTAAATGCATACATAAACAGAACTATGTGTATTTCAAGTCAGCTGCTCAAACAGTAAAACTTTATTAATAAACAAAGATGCAAACTTTGATAATTCACCATATATCTATAATATTCCACATAGATGATACTATGTGCTGCACAAAAAATTAGATTTTTGTCCTTACCTATTCAATTTGTTTCTTGGAGTACATCACTTGACACAGAGCAGGCTTAATTAATCATGACCACTTTTGTTATGCGCCATTTTCAAGTGAATGGACACTGGCAATTAAAGACAGGAAGTCGGGGGGGGGGCATGGCCTGCAATGGAGCTGATGGCAGCTTGATACAGGAGCTCCTGCCGATAAGGGGATTCAGCGGCACATAGCGAACCCCCGGGACACATTTACACCCAATTTTCTAGGTTATCCGACCCCAGGACACCCTGTGACAATACCCAGGAAAAGAAAGGAGCAGAGGAAGCCACAGCGCCTGACAGATTTCTTCAGACTGAAGCAGCGTGGAGGTAGGCAATACCTAAATACAAATCTAAAAACGGGGCATCGACACAAAATAGTGGCTCCCCAGATAGCTCTCAATCCTACCCTCCCTCCCCAGTGTCTGGCAGCCCGGCCAAAGCTAAATTCAGTCTGGATGGCGCCGGATGAAGCCCAGCACCCAGCCCCATCATGGACACAGGGGTAGACACGAGGGAGCTGCCTGATTCTATTGAATCCTTCCCCACCAAACATCAACCTGTGATGGACACTGTCCTTAAAGATATGCTCCTCTCCCTCAGGAGCTCTCTGCAGACTGACATGATGAACTGTATGCACAGATTTAAACAATGAAATCCAGGCAGTAGAGTCTAGAGTGGAGTATATAGAACACAAACTGGGAGAATATGCTTTTACCATAAAATGATTTATTGGATTACACAGAGGAGAAGGAGGGGGATACTTAGTGGATAAAGGCTAAATTAGCAGATATCGAAGATAGATCCAGAAGGAACAACCTGAAAATAAGGGGGACCCTGATTCTATCCAGCACCCTGACCTATGCTCCTTTGCGTCCTCTGTATTTCAATCCCTTATCCCTGACCTAACCGACAGGGACGTCACTATAGACAGAATCTACCATCTACCTAAACCAGCATACCTATCTGACCAAGTACCCAGAGACGTGATACTCATGCCGCGTACACACGATCGTGATTCACGGCGGTGAAAACACCACCGTGAATCACGACATGAAATTAAATGAAAAACGAGGGAACGGCATTCTCCCCCACACACGACCGTTTTTCCCGGCATTTTTTTCTTTGTCGAGAAAAACGACCGTCTGTGGGCTCCGCGGCAGTGTCTCCCTATGGGAAAACTGCCGCGGAAAAAAATGATGGAAAAAACGATGAGAAAATTTTTCTCGTCGTTTTTCCTGCCGTTTTTCTCAACGAGAAAAACGGCATAAAGCCCACAGACAATCGTTTTTCTCGGCGAAAAAAAAAAATGTCATTTTTCCCGACGGGAAAAATGATCGTGTGTACGCGGCATTAGTCTCTATTTTTACCAAGCTAAAGAGCAGCTTATGATGGTGATGCGCAAAAGGGACCAAATCTCCACACAGTACCAAAATTAGTAATTTTACGCTGACCTGTCCCAATATACATTGCAAAAGAGTAAAAATCTAAATACCATCACTAAAACACTCAGAAACCACAAAATTGTTTACAGATGGGGGAACCCACTAAACTCACTATTGTAAAAGAGGGACACACACACATTGTTGACTCCCTGGAGAAAGTACTTTCTTTATTGGAGTAATGGAGAATCATGGAGGAGATCAAGTAAGCACTGTTTAGAATTTGGGTTTAGCAGGAAACCCATTTAGTCATGCACAAATCAAATTATCTGAATCCAAAATTCCTGAATTACTAGGCATGCCCATAATAAGCAATTAAAAATGCCAGACAGATTAGAGCAGAGTGGGCAGAGTGGGCTGTGGGTTGAACAGTATCTGGAAATTTGAACAAGGGGCAAGTAGGCTCTATGTAGTATATACAGCTGTGTTAGATAGCCTGAAAATCTTGGACAGACTAATTTACAACTATTCAGTATTTCCTCCTACTTTGTATTGTCTAGGCCCCCTATGTCCAGCTACCAGGGGGGTCTTAGTTTGGTAGGCTATATTAGTGGGGGGAGGGTGTGAGTAGGACATTGTTTAGGGTAGAAAATAGTTTTGTGGGGTAAAAAGCAATGGATCACCTCAAAAAGGGGAATTGAGGACAGTACTGGGTACTCCCGTGTGAATTGAGTGTGAAGTGTGCCAAAACGGATGAAGATTATTTTTTTTTATAAATTCTTTATTTTTCCATAGATTTCAAATTACAAGTTTTCACGTTTTATACCATCTGCTTATATCAATCAAAAATCAAACACAAAAAAAAAGAGACTACAATCTTGTATTCTTCCACCTCCTTTATGCTTCATTAACTCGATGTGACTTCTCTTTTCCTCTTTAACCTCTGCCTTTCTTTTCCGTGAAGCCCCCCCTCCCTCCCCCAACCAAACACAAAAAAAAAAAAAAAGGAAAAAGAGGGCAGGAGAGATTACACCCTCACACCTCCTCTCTCTCCTCCTCTCCCTGATCCCCACCCCCTCTCCGCTCCTCCCTTTATTTCAAGTAGGGTGCCCATATCGTCCGGTATCTCCCATCTTGATCTTTCATTGCCATCGTGAGGTTCTCCATCTGTTGAATCTCTGCGATTCTAGCGAACCATTATGCTCTAGTTGGTGGACTCTCCTTCTTCCACAGGACAGGTACACACGATCTCGCGGCTCTAATAAGATGTCTTAGTAGTGAATTTTTTTATTTTTCCACTGATATAGGTATATCTAGTATTAGCATGGCTGCTGGTCTGTCTTCTAAAGACACTCCTGTAATTATTTTGATAGTTTCTATTACCATTTTCCAAAACTCCTGTATTTTCACACATTCCCAAAAAATATGTAATAGAGTCCCTTCTGCCATGTGACATCTCCAGTAGGCATCTGACATCTGAGGATATATTCGATGCAGTACTGTTGGTGTTCTATACCATCTAGTTAAAATGTTGTATCCTCCCTCCTGGTATCTGCTCGCTACTGAGGCCTTGTGTGTAAATAACAAGATCATGTCTCTCTGTTCTTGGGAGAATGTTAACCCCAAGTCCCTCTCCCAAGCCTGAAGGAACGTACGTTCTTGTGGTATGTCTAAATTAATTAGTATTGCATAGAAAATAAGACAGTATGTGTCTCAGGGGGCTCCCCTTCAGGCATATCTGCTCAAATTTTGACAATGTTCTGACTTCTGTATATATCTTTGCCTTTGTCCGTAAGAACGCTTCTAATTGCAGCATCCAAAAAAATCTAATTCTGGTGCTGCCTCTCTTTCAATCTCTCTCTTTGTCATTAGTCGATTATCTTTTGAAAAGTGAGTAATTCTACTAATACCTCTTTGTCGTAGAGCATTGAATCTTTGATCTATCAAACCTGGCTGAAATGCCCTGGTGCCCAGGATCGGAGTCATTGAACTCGGGTATTTAGACATATTTGTTTTTTCAAAAACCTTTTTAATTGTTCGTATAGTGGCCCCTATCGTCGGGTATTTCTTTATTTCTGATGGCATTTCAGCTTCTGGGATCCACACTAGGCCTTCCAGGGGTATATCCACTGTTGCCTGTTACATTTTTATCCAGGGTTTCTTATTAAGCCCACACCACTCTACTACTCTAACTAAATGAGATGCTTCCTGATACTTTACTGGGTCCGGGAGCCCAATCCCTCCTTCCCCTTCGGGCAATGACAGAATAGTTCTACTTATCCTCGCCGGTTTCCCCGCCCAAATGAATTTCAGGAACCTTGACCTAAGATCCCTCAAAAAACTAATTTACAACTGTTGAGTAGACTTGTGCACAACGGAAAAATTCGTTCCGTTTCGGTTCGTTTCTTTCCGGTCCTGTTGATTCGTAATCATTCGTATTTTTGCAAGCGACATTTTTCGTTGAATTTTTTGTTGCTTTATAATTCGTACTTTCGGTAGAGTACGTTGTTTTTCGTTGATTCTGGACACAACTCCTACTTTCGTAACTTTTTTTGGGTTCGTTGATTCGTAATTTTCCGTGTCTCTCTCACAACGACGCTGCCTATTATGCCTAATGTGCTTCGAATGGATTTGTACTTTTCTAAATACATAGCGGTTATTTGTAACGATTCGAAATCTCGTATTTTACTTTCGTTTTTTACATGCGGCTATAGGCTCCGCCCCTGTACACCATTTTGAGAGGGTTCAGCACAGTGAGGGAGAAGCAGAGAGCAGAGCGAGTGTTATTGTGCTTCGAATGGATTCGAAATCTCGTATTTTACTTTCGTTTTTTCATGCGGCTATAGCCTCCGCCCCCTGTACACCATTTTGAGAGGGAGTTCAGCATGGTGAGGGAGAAGCAGAGAGCAGAGTGAGTGTTATTGTGCTTCGAATGGATTCGTACATTCGTAACTTTTTTCATAACGAATTATGCCGAAGACCTTCGGGCATTCGCTATTTTGCGGTATAATTTATTTCGGATTCGGTTTTATTCGTAATTGCTCTGTTCGGAAATTCGAATGCTTCCGAATGTCCGAAAGTTGCTAAATTCGGACGAATTTCGATTCGTTACGAAACGAATTGCACAAGCCTACTGTTCAGTATTTCCTCCTACTTCGTATTGTCCAGGCTCCCTATGTCCAGCTACCAGGGGGTCTTAGTTTGGTAGGCTATATTAGTGGGGGAGGGTGTGAGTAGGACATTGTTTAGGGTAGAAAATAGTTTTTTGGGGTCAAAAGCAATGGATCACCTCAAAAAAGGGGAATTGAGGACAGTACTGGGTACTCCGGTGTGAACTGAGTGCGTAAAGCGTGCCAAAACTGATGAAAATTTTGAATCAACGAACACATTTTTCAGTGTTTGAAAGATTTTTTGTCCGCTGTTAGATATTACATGATGTAAGTAGATAATCCCCCCTGGTAGCCCAGAGGGTTGGATTTGGTAGAGAGAGAAGTCTGGGTAGGTGGTTATTAAACCAGAGAGATGTATGGGAGTGAAATGTAGGAGCACTCAGTTTGGTCATAGCCAGTTCCCAGATGCGTTGATGGTGATAAATCAAGCTCAACAGGTCATGAGGGGCAACCAAGCCTCATAATGCACATATAATAGCTGGACCAATGAGCCTCAGCTAGAGCAAATCCAGCTTGACCCATCTTGCCATGTGGGGCTACTGTGAGTACATTGCTTGCCTCTTCTCCTATTTCACCAAGCTCGACTGGGGATTGGGACCACAGCCATTTTCCAACCTGCTGTGTTCCATTCATTTTCACTCGGCTTTCCATGTCCCATTATTTAAGGTCTTCATGGTGCTCCTTCCTCCTAAGGCTTCAGGGGTTTGGAGAGCTGTCCCATCATACTCCACATTTCCTTACTTCTGCATTATCTTGGTTTTCTGGTCATAACTTATTCCATATATTCATTCTTGGACGAACTTTTCCTGCATAGACTACTCTAAAACCTGTTGAATCTTGCAGCAAGTGTTCATCCCTTTAGTAATGTTATACATGATGTTTTTCCATGGAGTACCGCCCAGTCTGGCTTCACCTTGGATGCCATCAATATCTATGTTGAGTCAGTGCTTTTCTACGGTTTGTTTTAATTTGTTCTATGGTTCACATATGGTTTACATTTCAGGGTGGGTGTAGAGCGGGGTTTGAGGGTTTAGCTCAATTATATGTAAGCTCCCTTGCTAATTTTTTTCATGGGCACTTGACCATTGGTATATACTCTACACATGTGTTGCCTAACACTTCTTCTTTATTGTTTGTTTATCTATATATTTTTAATGCTCTGTCAATCCAAGTGCACACCAGATTGGACTGAGATATGGGCATCCACTATGTCATCTTCCCAAAATAAAGTGGCACTATAGCCTAATTTTAAGGTCTTAATGCGCTGGTACTTGGACCTAGCAAGAATTTCCAAATATTTACCTAATTACCCCCAGTATGTTTTCAGGTACGCATGCCCACAGTTGGTGGTTCTGCCCACCAGTGCAGCATTTTTGGTTGGAGTCTTCCTTTTAATCTCTGCCTTGGTCAGCACCCATTTAGCCGGATCCAGCGTTTGCTCTCCTAAATCATATCCCTCTTTGGATTTCATGAGAGAGACTGAAACTTTCCCTGCAGGTTAACATGGAATCTAAGCAAACCATTGCCAAGCCCTGGAAAACTCTGTCCTTATGTATCTTGGAGAAGAAAAATTGAATCACGCAGGCCATGATTCACAGCAAAATCAAGGCACACTTTCTAAAAATATGAAGATCTGGCAGCCATGGTTGGATGACTTTTTACTCCCAAGCTTTGATTCCAGCCTTTTGGAACCATAAATTCTCATCATTTTATTGGGTTAGTACATACAACCCAACTTCCCCAGAATTGTGCATTAGACCTCCCGCCCTTTTTCTCTGGACCCCTTCTCTTACTTTCCCCCTGCTTTCTTCTCTCTTTAATGGCATGTGTTACTTGGTCTTGAATGCTAACTCTGCACTACAACTTCTCAAGATTGACTGGCTTGGGGCCGCTTAATGCTTAGCAACCCTTACGCCGTGTACACACGACCGTTTTTAAGGACGAGAAAAATTTCATTTTTTAAAATGGTCATTAAAAATGATCGTGTGTGGACTTCAGAGCATTTTTCACGATGTGAAAAACAGCCATGAAAAAATTGGAACATGCTCTAATTTTTCACGTCATTTTTTACATTGTCGTTTTTCTCGTCATGAAAAACGGCCGTGTGTGGGCTTTAACGACGTGAAAAAAAAATGTGCATGCTCAGAATCAAGTATGAGAGGGAGCACTAGCGTTCGTAATGGAGATAGCACATTCGTCACTCTGTAAAGGACTGAAAAGCACGAGGCTGAAAAGCGCGAATCGTCGCTCAACAAACTTTACTAACATGAAGGGTGGCGCCATCCGAATGGAACTTCCCCTTTATAGTGCCGTCGTACGTGTTGTACGTCACCGCGCTTTACTCAAACATCTTTTTCCACGATAGTGTGTAGGCACGGCAGGCTTGAGAGTAAACACGAAAAATCACGTCAAGAAAAATTCAGTTTTTTTCAATGACATTGAAAATGGTTGTGTGTACTCAGCATTAATGTTTTTGTTCTGTAGAGAAAAATGCCCCTTTTTTTAAACTAGTTACTGTTTGTCAGTCTATTTGTTACTCTTATGCCACGTACACACGATTTTCTCGACGGTGAAAACACTGTCGAGAAAATTGACGGGAAAAACGAGGAACGGCTTGTTCCCCTACACACGGCCATTTTTCTTGGTTGAGAAAAACGACCGTGTGTAGGCTCCCCGAGCATGTTCTAATTTTTCTCGTTGTGATTATTGTTGTTTTTCTCGTCGGGAAAAATTACCAAAAGCCCAAACACGGTCGTTTTTCTCGTCAAAGAGAAAAAAATAGGATTTTTTACTCACCGTAAAATCCTTTTTTGAGTCCATGGACCGACACAGCTTCTCTATTGACAAAGTGGGTATGATCCGTTAATTAGGAGTGACTAGGCAGAAAAACCATGTAAAAAGTGTTGCATCACACCTTCTACAGTACCGCCCAGGGGGCAGACCCTCTGGGTATAACCTCTCAGTCTGCATCTCGCAGATCAGTTCGTCAAAAAGCAGTACAAACTTAAAAGGAGGGGTGGGTGCTGTGTCGGTCCATGGACTCAGAGAAAAGGATTTTACGGTGAGTAAAAAATCCTATTTACTCTTTCGTCCATGGACCGACACAGCTTCTCTATTGACAAAGTGGGACGTCCCAAAGCAGTGTCAGAGAAAAAACGAGGGGTGGTAACAGCATAAAAACAAACTTCACCCCAAAACACAAAACAGCACTCCAACGGAGGAGTTGCAACTCTAAACAGCCGCTTGCAAAACCTTGCGGCCGAAAGAGGCATCCGAAGATGCACCTACATCAACTTTGTAGAATTTTGTGAAAGTGTGAGCGGACGACCAAGTCGCCGCTTTACATAGTTGGGAAACAGACGCTTGATGTCGGAAAGCCCAAGAGGCACCTATTGCCCTGGTCGAATGCACCGTGACAGGAAAGTGGGGCACCTGACCCTTTAAGGCATAAGCCTGGATTACTATCTGTCGGATCCACCTAGAGATGGTGGACGATGAGACTGCTTGGCCCTTCTTTGGACCAGCCACCGAAACAAACAGTGAGTCTGACTTCCGGAACAGGGAAGTAGCAGATAGGTATACTCTCAAAGCTCAGACAATGTCCAAGGAATACAACGCCGACTCCTTAGGATTCGACGGCTGAGGACACAAGGATGGAAGTACAATGTCTTCGTTGAGATGAAAAGCTGAAACGACTTTCGGAAGAAAGGAAGGCTGCGGCCGCAGCACCACCTTATCCTTGTGGAAAATCAAATAGGGAGCCTTGCAGGACAAGGCTGCCAGCTCAGAGACTCGTCTACCTGACGTAACAGCCACCAAAAAGACCACTTTCTGAGAAAGTGTCAACAGGGGAATATCTCTAATCTTCTCAAACGGTGCCTTCTGAAGCACCGAGAGGACCAGGTTCAAGTCCCACGGAGGTAACGGGGGACGGACCGGAGGGGCCACAAGTCGAACCCCCTGCACAAATGTACTCACGAGAGAGAGTGAGTCGCCAGGGGTCGCTGAAAAAAGACAGCCAGGGCAGATATCTGACCCTTAATCGTACTTAGGGCAAGCCTTTGGTCCCCCCCCATGCTGTAAAAATAGCAGAATTCTGGAAACCAAATAGGTACGCGGATGCCATTTCATTTCCTCACACATGGAGATGTAGGCCTTCCAAGTGCGGTGATAAACCTTCCTAGAGGACGGTTTTCGAGCACTTCTCATAGTAGAGATAACTGAGTCTAACAGGCCCCGGTCTCTCAGTACCTGGTTCTCAACAGCCATGCCGTTAAAGCCAATGACTGTAAAGCAGGATGGAGTATGGGACCTTGCGATAGCAGGTCCTTCCATAGTGGTAGGCGCCAGGGGACGTCTGCTACCAGACGTACTAGATCGGCGTACCAAGGACGCTGAAGCCAATCTGGAGCGATTAGGATCATTGGAATTCCCTCTGCCTCCACTCTGCGGAGCAGAAGAGGAAGAAGCCTTAAGGGAGGGAAGGCATAGATTAGCCGATACTGACCCCACGATGCTACCAACGCATCCGTTGCGTCTGCCCATGGGTCTCTTGACCAGGCCACAAACCTCAATACCTTCCGATTGAGTCGGGAAGCCAGAAGATCTACGTCTGGTGTGCCCCATCTTTGGCAGAGGAGTTGGAACACCTCCGGGTGTAAGGACCATTCTCCCTGGTCCAGCATCTGGCGGCTCAGGTAGTCCGCCTGCCAGTTTTCCACACCCGGAATGTACACGGCCGATAGTGCCGGTACGCTCTTCTCTGCCCACTTCAGGATGCAAGCAACCTCCGATGCTGCAGCTGAGCTTCTTGTTCCTCCTTGATGATTGACATATGCCACCGCTGTGGCGTTGTCTGACTGGACGCCCTTGCAGCCTCTGAGACCATTTGAAGAGGCACAGCTTGATCGCCCGGATCTCCAGGACATTGATCGGCAGGAGGGCTTCCTCTGGGGTCCAGCGACCTTGCGCCGACTGGACACCCCAGACTCCCCCCCAATCTGTAAGGCTGGCGTCCGTCGTGATCTCTATCCAGTAAACCGGAAGAAATTACTTCCCGGCCATTAGAGCCGGTGCTGTCAGCCACCATACCAGGGATCTCCTGACTAGGTGGCTCACTCGGATTTGATAATCCAGAGATGAAGGGCATCTGTTCCATCCGGACAGAACTTCCTTCTGTAACACTCGAGTGTGGTATTGAGCATATGGGCCCGCCTCGAAGGAGGCTACCATGAGGCCCAACACTCGCATGCAAAAACGGAGTGACGACCAATTCCTGGAAGTCAGCTGCCGTACTGCAGCCTGGAGGGTCTGCAACTTCTCCACAGGGAGGAATACCTTTGCCTCTGAGGAATCCAGAATCAACCCCAGGTACACTAGGCGTTGAGTGGGCACCAATACTGACTTTTGCGTGTTTAGTATCCAACCACAGTCTCGAAGAGTCTGACAGGTAATGGACACGCTTACCTCTAATTCTGAGCTTGAAGGGGCCTTCAGCAGAAGGTCGTCCAAGTAACCTGTGATAGCGATACCCCGCTGTCTTAGAAGTGCCAGAATCGGAGCGAGCACCTTGGCGAAAGTCCTGGGTGCTGAGGCAAGGCCAAACGGGAGGGCCACAAACTGGTAGTGGTTCTTCCCGATAGCAAATCGCAGAAACCTCTGGTGTTTATGGGGACATGCAGGTATGCGTCCTTGATGTCCAAGGAGGCCAGAAAGTCCCCCGGATGGAGAGCCGTGACTACAGATCGAACCGACTCCATCCGAAATCTTTGTACTTTCACAAAGCAATTGAGGGCTCTGAGATCCAAGATTGGCCGAACCCCCTTCTTCTTCGGCACAATCAACAGATTTGAGTAAAAACCCTGACCCCGTTCCTGTTCTGGAACAGAAATAACTACCCCGCGTTCCAGTAGACCCTGGACCGCTGCATACAGGGCCTCCCGACGGGTCGGTAGTAGCTGGAGATTGGAGGCGATGAATCTGTCCGGTGGACAAGAGAGAAATTCTATCTTGTAGCCTGAGGAGATTACTTCGCAAACCCACCTGTCGGAGACTAGAGCAGTCCACTGAGTCGTTAATTTGCGAAGACGTCCCCCCACCCGAGAGCTGGGTGGGGGCAGACCTTCATGCGGATGCAGATTTGTCCGCAGGCTTGTTGGGTCTGCGGGACCAAAGGACGCTTTTGTCCTTGGGCAGGCGCTTTATCGGCCTGGGGTCTTTTCCCTGTCGCCCTAAGGGGGCAAAAAAAACACTTGCGTGCAGTAAAGGAGGGCCCTTGCCCTTGGCGTGGCCCCTTACCCTTGCTAGTTTGGGGAAGCAAAGTGCTTTTACCTCCTGTGGCATCCTTGATGATGTCATCCAGAGAAGCCCCAAAAAGTCTGTCGCCCTTAAAAGGAAGACCCAACAGGGCTTTCTTGGAAGTCTGGTCCGCAGACCAGCCCTTTAGCCAGATCAGGCGGCGTATTGCTACTGCATAAACCGAAGCTTTTGACAGCAGGGGAATAGTATCCATGTCTGACTCGCAGACAAACTTAAGGCCCTGGACCAACTGGTCGGCCAAAGTTATCTCATTAGGAGGAGCATCTCGCTCCTTTAACCCCTGGAGTAGCAATTTTGCCCATTCAGTAAGTGTCTGAGACACTAGGGCCCCCGCCAATGCCGGGCGTACTGCCGAGCCTACCACTGAGTATAGGTAGCGAGCGAGTGCTTCAGCCTTCTTATCCACAGGGTCCTTGAAAACAGGAGTCCCTTCTACTGGAATAGTGGTGGCTCTATTAAGTCTGGACACCGAAGGATCCACTATAGGGGGAGAGGTCCATATCTTCAGAAAACTCTCCTCAAAGGGGTACCGTACTGCAAACCTCTTTGGGGCTGTAAAGACCCTCAGTGGGTTCTCCCATTCCTTGTATAAGAGTTTGTCAAAATAAGACACACAAGGGAACACCTTAGCAGTGCGGGCAGGTTTACGAAAACCAAAGGGGACTGGAGTATCTGCTACTTCTGCAGTATTTTCCAACTTTAGCGTATCACGCACTGCAGTAATAAGGTCAGATACCAAAGCCGTCTCGCATACTGACCTGGACTTGGAGTCATCCTCACTGTCCGATCGGTCACGGTCTGCAGTCTCTGATTCATCAGAATCTGGGCCATGAGCCGTAGCTGGACCTGGTTCTGCATCAGAAATATCCCCAGAAGATTGCAGGGGACGGGGGCGTTTATCACCCCCTGTATTCCCGTGTGCTGCTTCCACCCTGGCAGCAAACACCTCTAGGATTGCCGACATAGCGTCCATAGACACCTCCGGGACACCAGCTGCTAAATCTGGTGTTTAAGGGGAGAAGACATCTGGCTCAGATGCCATGCTGACCACACGCTGACACCCACAGGGCTCCAGGCAAGATATCAATAGTCATCCTCCTGTGCTGCAGAGATGCTGGGTCACCCAGAGGACTCACCACCCTGGATAGGTACTGCTATGCTGCCGTGTGTTGCACCTGTGATTCCGGCCCCTCTGCTGCTGTGTCAGTCTGCTTCTTTTATCAGCACTTCCTGTGTGAATGTTCGCGCCAGTGTAATGCACCCTAGAGGCCGGAGGCTCTCGCAAAATGGCTGCCAAAAATGTCTGTATGGAAGATAATGTGGGCCCCAAGAAAATGGCCGCGGAGCCGAAGATAGAGGTCAAGCAGCCGTAGCCCACAAAAAGATGGCCGCCGAATGGCAATATATACATACAGGGTGGACAAACATGGCCGCCGATCACCTGATGGGGGCCAGTGGGTGTGGCCGAACCACAGGAAGATGGCCACCGGGCAGTCACAAGAGGCCAAACTTGGCATGGACCACCTCAAAATGGTCGCCGACAGCATGGAGGAGGAAGCACACACACACACACGTAAGCAGAAATTACATTTCTTTTAAATGTTAGTTACAGCCAGCCCCGCTCCAGTGGAACCCGTTAGGTGACCCCCAGCACCCAGCAACCTTTAGCTCGAAGCCCAGGGAGGAGGGAAAGGCAGGGAGAGAGGGAAGAAAGGGGCCACAACCACTTGATCTCTCCAGGAATGTCCAGCTAAATCACCCAGCCGAGGCAGGGGAGTTTTACTTACCTATCCTGCATGTATTATGCTGGAAGACATTCCAAACAGATCATCGTCCGCGCACGGAAGGTGACTGTTGGCCAGGCATGCTGTGATTGGACCCAAAAGGGACGATCATATGTATGCCCTGGAGCGTGACGCTCACCGGACAGGCTGCTGCGATTCGGCCGTAAGGTCAGCCGAAGCTGAGCGGTCCGATGCAAGCCTTGGAGCGTAAGCTCACCGGCCAGGCTGCTGCGACTCGGCCGTAAGGTCAGCCGAAGCTCAATGGTCCGATGCAGGCCCTGGAGCGTAGGCTCACCGGCCACCCGTGGAGCGACGGGCATGTCGTGGAAAACCCAGCGTGTAGCTAGGGTCGGCACACGCTCGATGGCCGAAACTACAAGGATCGAGGATCCAGCCTGTCACCCAGTCGGCAGTTGATTGAAGATCGCAGGAAACAACAAATGTAGAAAAAAAAATATATATATATATATATATATATATATATATATATATATACACACACATATACATATACATATACATATACATACACACATATACACACACATATACACATATACATATACACTGTATATATATTCCCCCGGACCAATGGGCCCGAAGGGAGCCATGTCCTACTCCTTGCTAGACAGAAAAAAACTGATCTGCGAGATGCAGACTGAGAGGTTATACCCAGAGGGTCCGCCCCCTGGGCGGTACTGTAGAAGGTGTGATGCAACACTTTTTACAAGTTTTTCTGCCTAGTCACTCCTAATTAACGGATAATACCTACTTTGTCAATAGAGAAGCTGTGTCGGTCCATGGACGAAAGAGTAATGAAATTTTTCCAGACGAGAAAAATGGTTGTGTGTACGCGGCATAACACATTAGTGAATTGTTTAATCAAAATCTATATAGTAATGAACGTGGGTACGATGCCCATTTCAATCTGAAAATGTAACATATTTACTGTATCTATCTATGCCTGCTCCTAATAAAAAGATCAAATAAAAATGCAGTTTTTTTTTTACCTGTGCTTCACAATGCATTTTTCTTTTTTTTCACTTTGCAGATTAATTCCCCTTAATTAACAAATAAATTATATATTTCATGCACAATGCACTTTTGGATCATAATATAGTTCATCTGCTTTTAAATTAATTGTTTCCCCTTTTAAGCAATGACGATACATTTAATTTTTCATTTCAATCACGTCATTAAATCTACGAAATAACAATTAAGAGGCTAATTCATTTTTTCATAGTACATTCAACTTAAATCTGATGCAAAGATCCATTCTCATGTATCAGCCTATTCCTATATGTATTGATTAGGGACCCACAATATAAGGGTTCAAATGTGTGCATGTGTACAGTGGTTGATGGCAGACATTTTAGGCTAGCTACTCATCTCCCCTAGCAACTATCTGCTTATAGTGTACCATTATCAAGATACGCATTTAGTGGGAGGTAAAAATATACAGTCTACCTTGGTGTCTGTATAGGTTTATCCCACACAGAGGAAAACATGCCCTGTCCTTCTGTGGGAGATTTCAGTACATTACAGATCAGAATGTATTAATTTACCCCACTCCGAATGAAATTTTGCCTAGTTTGGGCTGCAGTGCATTAGAGCAACTTTAAAAAAAAAATTAAAGCAAACACGACAACATTTAAAAATTTTAAATACCGTAATTACATTTTTCAAATGTCCTATCAAAAATAGACAGAAAAAAAGAAAAAAGTTGTATCCAAAAAAGGTGCAGTAAAATTACTGTTGGTGGTAAATGGGGAGGGAAGATGAATTATCCCTTTGGAATCCCTGTGGACATTGGGGATGGGGGGAAAAGGGTTCACTAGAGGAATGAGTAGGTGGGAGCAGGGGTGGAAGAGCAAAATCAGTTTGGGATTGAGAACCATTGAACAATGGAGTTGATGTATCTCCATAGAACTAGGAAGAAGGGAGCTGGTGTGAAGGAGGAGGAAAATCCTGTGGGGAGTGGAGGTGATGAAAAGAGGTAGCAGAGTGTTCTGCAAAGGACTGGGTCAGTGAAGACAGGCCATGAGGAGAGGGGTGATGGTGAGAGGCATGATATAGCGCAGCTGAGGGCCTGGGGTACATGGCAGGGCTTTAAAAAGCAGTGCTTAGATAGCTTGGTGGTGGTCCACCACTTAATTTTGCAGCACAAAGCTGCATGGCTACAGCATAAACTCTACCCATGCACTGCTTTTCAAGGTCTCAACCAATGTACTCCAGGACATGATACATGGTGCTGCAGACAATGGCGTCCCTAGGGGGGGACAAGAGGGGGCCCTGGCCCCCCCAACATTATGCTGTGCCCCACCATGTGCCCCCCCAAAAAAAATATATTATTTTTTTTCGCTCGGGCTTCTGCTGGGGTAACATAGTCTCTCCTGAGAGGGAGAGCATCCCCAGTCAGCTCCTGTGGGGGATTCCTCCCCCTCCCTCTTCTCGCTGACACTGCATAATGCGAGCGCTCACACAACCACAGCCGCTCAATCTGCTCCTTTCCCTGCATCCTCATTGGCATGGAGAAGAGCGAGTTGCAGGAAGGACTCCACAAGCACTGTGGGAGGGGGGGGAGGGGGCCCAAGCCTTCATCTCAGTTACTGAAAAAACAGACTGATTTCTCCCGTCCTTAGGACAGGAGAACCAGCCTATAAATTCCGAGAGTGGTGACTGCAAGCTGAGCCGAGTGTCAGTCTATGAAACTCTTTCACAGCCCAGCGAGTCCAGCCACCCCCCCCCCCCTCACTCTCCTCACATACGAGCAGGGAGGAATACAGCTCCTCCTTCTTCCAGTCCCGGAAATATGAAAATCAGCAGCATTCCAGGCTGTGTGTGAATGATGCCTGAGATTCTAGCGTAGACCATGGGTAAGTGTGTGCACTGCAGACTGCAGTACACTGTAATCACTGAACTGCATTATCTCCATCCCTTCTCTCCCCCATCTGTCTCCCTCCCCCTCTCCTGTTCTTTCAAGACATTCACAATTTACTTTCGCTTTCAGTTAGGCAGGGAATATACGCATCCACAGATTGCAGGAAAGAAACTTGCATGATTCCCCCATCAACACAGACAGTGCTGACAGGGGAATATCCCTCCTGCCCAGCAATTGTATTCCCCCGACAAACAGTGATTATCACTAGTGACTATAGCAACCACTAGTGATAATCATAAGAGAATCTGCTCATTAATGGTTCAAATCTCAGCCAGTTCCTGCTGAACCAGCTGAGATTTAAACTGTCTATGGCTGGTCTTAGCTCTTAGGCAGCCCATACATTGATCACTTTTTTTCATTCAACTATTAGGTTGAATGAAAAAAAAAGGAAATTATCCAATTCCCCCATTTACACATTATAGGTGGATGGGGGAATGTTCCCAGTGTGGACCAGTGCTGGAACAACCAGAGTTGCTGTCCTGTCCCGGCTATTCACAGCGCTGGTCTCTGTCTCCATGGCAGCGGCGGCAGCACATTGGAACCCAGTTCTGGTTACTTTATGGGGCTGATGTACAGGAGAGCCAGCTCAATTTGTTGTTAGAGATGGGCTGGGCATGTTCAAAATTCCACATGCCAGAGCCTGCCAGAAAGCCCACACTGCACAGCGCTAATCACAGGCAATGAGACATTTCCCGTTCCACAGCTCCACAGATCAGGAAAATGTCTCACTGTCTGTGATTAGCACTGTGGAGTGTCGGCTTCCTTGTGGGAGATCGGGCATGTGGGATTTTAAACACACCCGAGCCCATCTCTATTGGTTGTAGACAGTTGAGCTCCCTGCAGGTTGCTTAGCAGCAGTGGCGCCTTCTCTGACATGCTGATCGTGATGCAATCCAGGTGATGCTCCTAGTCAAATCCTAGTGTTAAATATCAGTGATTTTATTGATCAAAGCCCACACTTTACAGGCATAGAGCCCACATGGCCGCTGAACATACAGTATATATATATATATATATATATATATATATATATATATATATATATATATATATATAATGTGGTTGTACTCTTGATGCTAATAAATACTGTGTTTATTAGATCTGACTGGGAGCATCACTAGGATCACATCCCGATCAGCATGTCAACAGAGAAGGTTATACAGCATTACTGCTGCTAGGTGACCAGCTGGGGGCTCGGCTCTCTATAACCAATAGTGCCAGCCTTCCCCTGCATGCACCCATAATGTCACCAGCACAAAGTCCTAATAGACTGCCGCCGGTGCCAAGGAGACAGATGCCAGACCAGCGCTGTCAATAACAGGGACAGGACAGCTGGGGAACCCCACAGTGGCAGAACACCAGGGCCCGGTGGCAAGACAACCTTTGCAACCCTGATAGTTCTCCCACTGCTTTGGACCCTTATATTTTCTTGGTGTGCTGGTGACATATATCTCTTGTTTTCTGCCACCCTGGTGGGGCCCCAGTATAGTAGGAAGGGAGCTCACTACAGAACATGTGAAAGGGCCCGTTGTGGGACCGTAGTAAAGGGCCCGAGGATATATATATATTTGCATTTTATAGTTGGCCCCCCTACTTTTGTCCCTGTCCCCCCATGTGCCCCCCCTAAATATGAAAGCTGGAGACGCCACTGGCTGCAGAGGCAGGTGCATATGTTCTAAAAAGGCATCCACACTACGTCTCTCCTGCTGCGCTTCCTGCAGCAGTGCTATAACCTGATCCTCTGTTTTACTGGTTAATCCGGCCTCCCTCTAACACTGATTGCGTCTATGGCCACGTCCTCTGACAGCTGATTGTGTGTCATGATCAAGCTCTTAAAACTCCTCCGAAGAATGAGAAAATAATTAAGAAAATTAATGGAAAGTATAAGGATCGATCGATCAATCTATCGTTCTATCAATCGATCGATCGATGGATAATTGGGGGAAGCATGCTCAATGCTTATGGAGGCACTCGAGGAGACAGAGGATGCAACAGTGGAACATTCCCCTGTCTGTCCTAGATCAGGTTCCTCCTGCTCCTCATCTTGCTCCCTCTCCTTGCCCCCTCTCCTTGCCCAGGTTGGATGTTGTCCTGAAAAAAAGAAAATACAGATAATAAAAAATGTTTTCAAAAAAAATTAGAAGCAAAATGAAATTATCACTTTGAAGAAATATATAAAAGTAATTTTTTTTTTTATAAAATAAAGTAAAACAAAATAACTAGGAAAACATATTTAAAAACAAAAAAAAAAACAAAAACTATAAATCATTTTAATAAAATTAATAAAAAAAAAAAATACATAAAAATGTATAGCTATGAAAAACAGATTTAATATACTTACTGTTGTAGCGACCTCACCCTTTTTCCTCCCGTCTCTTTGGCTCGCTCATGAGAGGAAAAGGTGCAAGGTGCTATCGTGCCCGTACCCTCTGGTTTGCAGAGGTTAAGCACACTTATTTCACCTACGGGTCTTGCAGCGAAGTCCTCCTCAAAGTTGGTTTCTGTCCTCAGTATGCAAGGACAGAGTCTCTATACCCCAAGTAACTCCAAGGTCCACACCAGTATATCATTCCAATGTAGAGCTTTATTTTCTTTGCATGAAGAGAGAAAAAGGTGTTAAGAGGACAGATAGCATTCAGGCACTTCTGGCTTCATCGCCACTCGGTCCCGAGTGGCTATAGCTCACCCGGATAGCCCCCTAAGGTGCTAGCAGCCGGCGTGCAGCTCGAACAGTCAATCTAGTTCCCTAATAGATGCATCTAGGAGATCCTCTGCCACAGGATCTATAGAGTCCCAAACCTCCCAATGGTCCGGATTGTTAGGCCCCTGGGTCCTGGATGGATGACATCCCCCTGGAGAGTTACTGGGCCCCTTCCTTCACTGTGATGGCTCACCAGTCCTTCGGAACGGTCCTCCCCCAGCCTCCTCATCCAGAAACAGGTCTCCTCGCAAGGCAGCACCCTGAGATTCCTCCTCCCGAAGCGGACTCCAGCTAAAGGTGCTGGGCCCAGGGCTGAAGTTGCAGTCCCAGGACTAAAGGTGCCTGGGACTGAGGCGTACGTGGCCCCATAGCCTGGAAGGCCACGCACTCGACCCCCGAGCCCGCAGGTTCCCTTGGGTACAGGTCCCCAGATCACTCTTCTCGGATCTCCCCCTAAACAATGGCGTCCGCCCTTTTTATATCCTCTCCCAGCATGCACAGCAGGCCGACTCCTCCCACCGCACGGCTGCCTAGAGAGGACACCAAATCGCCACTCCAACCCCGAGCAAAAGGGACAGCGCCACCCATACTTAGGGGAACTGCAAGCCAGGTGAAGCAGCAGCAAGGCAGAGTCCAGTAATTGAAAGACTTAAGCCAACTATCACTCAAGTCACCCCTAAATTTAGCATAACATAACCTCAATTTAGGACCCCGCTACATACTCCCCTCTCTCAAAGAGACACTGTCCCCAGTGTCTGGAGACAAATTTGCACATTCAATCCTGAGCAGGCGCAAACGTATCTTCAGAACTATTTACAAAAACCTGAAAAAATAAAAAACAAACAAAAACAAAGTGCCTGAATGAGAGGAATGAATTGCAGCAAAGTGAAGAAGACAGAACATGGTTTACAACAAAATGACATTCCCTCCCACCATCCTTTTGCAACTAAATCCCACCCAATCTCTGGTGAGTTGCTTGATGGTCTCCTGCATGGGAAAGAAAACACATATCATACAAATAAATATCATACTATATCTACTGTATGTACATGAATCAAACCACCTCCCCTGAAGGAGATGATTTGTTTCAGCCAACGGTACACACTGAGCCTAGTGTATATGTTCCTATAGCAGTACCGTGTAAGTGCTCATTAAAGTTTTGCAGAACACTACCACCTAGTGGCAGCACACACATGTAACTCTGTTGCCTAAATGCGTTCTAACGCACCATCACACAAGGGTCCCCTTTTTGATCTCGGCGGCTTCCAAATTGGGTAGGGATAGTCAGGGCCAAAGTTCTTTTCACTTGTGAAAAAGGAAGGAAACAAAAAAAAAAAAAAAACAGTCCTTCAAAAAGTAAAAAGTCTCCGGGGATAGAATCAGCACAGCAGTTCAAGGCATGTTTTGCCAAAAGCAGAGAAAAAGAAAAAAACAAGTCCCACTTTAAAGATAAAACCGTGGGTCAGGTAAAGTCAGAGACTTCCAGTCTTTATCCAGAGTCTCAATGGAGTAGGTCACATCATCTCTGTCCTTACTGCAGATCACGACCCGATCCGCATGTATGTGGCGACCAAGAGACCAGTCATTTCAGCAGCCATTATATCTTCCAGTCATCACTGCTGAAAAACTGAGGTATCTGTAGCCTTTCTTCACCTCCAAGTGATCCCAAATAAAGTCACTATACCACCGCTCTCAGGAGGTTTAGATCTCAAACAATAAACCCTTTGGGACGTATGGGTACTCCCACCCGTACTCTGCAGCAACCTTCTGGCTCAGTAGCCGCTGTAGACGAGCCAAAGGCGGCATGGTTGCCCGATCTCCAGCTCCTGGCAGAACGATAGCGTCCGGAGATCTTCTGGGGTGTACAGGCTCCAACTGTGGCATGGGAGACCTCAATGGTGGACGGGCCTCCAGCACAGCAGGCACAGTAGACACCGGAGCATGAGGAGCGGGCATGGGAGCGATTTCTCCAGCATTAACAGGGGCTTCCACCCGGGGTGTAGTATCCCCAGAGTCCAGGGGCGATCCCTTTGCATTACGAGGAGAGGTTAAAGAAATTTTGTCCCATCCCTTTTTGACAAACAGTTCATCAATTTCCCCATCATCCCCCATGTCAGAGGAAGAATCCACATCCGAAGAGTCCCACATCTCAGCTGGCAGGCAAACTCTTGTGGACACAGCATCATCTTCCAAAAGTCTCTTTGGGTCAGGCACCCAAGCATCCCCAATCGAACAGACACTGACCTTTGTTCCTTTCCCTGGCCGGCCTCGACCTCTAACCATCAGGGAAACTTCTCCGGCTGGACGATCCACGTCAGGCTGGTGCTGGGATGGGCCTCCACCGCGGCTGCGGGAAGCCTTCACAAGTCCTACCTTCCTTTTTGCAGGTGGAAGGGAGGGCTCCGTTGCAACAGAGGCAGTGTCTGTGGGGTTCCACTTCAAGTTCCTCTACGGCCGGAACCTCGGCCTTTACATTTGCCACCTCCGCGGGACTGTGCTGGGGTAGGGCGGTTAACACACGTACTTCCTCCTCAGGAGTAACAGCCTCTGAAATCCAGTTCACTCGGCAGACTCTCGGCTTTTCCTGGGCTTCAACCGGATTCCTGTGTCGGTCAAGGAGGCAGCAATGGGGGTCACATCCATAGTTGAACTGGGCAAGAGAGCACAAGATCCCGGTAAAGCAGGTTTCAAAGTAAAAGCAGACATGTTGCTTCATCAACAGTTTATCGGATAATGCCCCCCTTTTCGCGCCAAGCGCACCACAAGGAGCTCACACTTTCCCAAGCTCCTCCCCTCTCTTGTTCCTTCGCTGCTTTTCCATTTAAGACACGCCCACGAACTACGAAGCTGGAAATCCAGCCAAGCCTGAATCTTCCTCTTCTCTGTTTGGCGCAGGTCAAATTTTTAAAAATGGCCGACCTCCACGGAGCCTCACATGGGAATAAAGTCCAACTTTTCCAGGGGGTACACACTGCAACATCCCGGACGAGCCCCCACGTGTAGCGACCTCACCCTTTTTTCCTCCCGTCTCTTTGGCTCGCTCATGTGAGGAAAAGGCGCAAGGTGCTATCGTGCCCATACCCTCTGGTTTACAGAGGTTAAGCACACTTATTTCACCTACGGGTCTTGCAGCGAAGTCCTCCTCAAAGTTGGTTTCTGTCCTCAGTATGCAAGGACAGAGTCTCTATACCCCAAGTAACTCCAAGGTCCACACCAGTATATCATTCCAACGTAGAGCTTTATTTTGTTTGCATGAAGAGAGAATTTTTTTTTTTTAAGAGGACAGATAGCATTCAGGCACTTCTGGCTTCGTTGCCACTTGGTCCCGAGTGGGTATAGCTCACCCGGATAGCCCCCTAAGGTGCTAGCAGCCGGCGTGCAGCTTGAACAATCAATCTAGATCCCTAATAGATGCGTCTAGGAGATCCTCTGCCACAGGATCTATAGCGTCCCAAACCTCCCGATGGTCCAGATTGTTAGGCCCCTGGGTTCCGGATGGATGACATCCCCCTGGAGAGTTACTGGGCCCCTTCCTTCACTGTGATGGCTCACCAGTCCTTCGGGACGGTCCTCCCCCAGCCTCCTCATCCAGAAACGGGTCTCCTCGCAAGGCAGCACCCTGAGATTCCTTCTTCCGAAACGGGCTCCAGCTAAAGGTGCTGGGCCCAGGGCTGAAGTTGCAGTCCCAGGACTAAAGGTGCCTGGGACTGAGGCGTACGTGGCCCCATAGCCTGGAAGGCCACGCACTTGACTCCCAAACCTGCAGGTTCCCTCGGGTACAGGTCCCCGGATCACTCTTCTCGGATCTCCCCCTAAACAATGGTGTCCGCCCTTTTTGTATCCTCTCCCATCATGCACAGCAGGCCGACTCCGCCCACCACACGGCTGCCAAGAGAGGACAACAAATCGCCACGCCAACACCTATGGTTCAACCCCGAGCACAAGAGACAGCGCCACCCATACTACTTAGGGGAACTGCAAGCCAGGTGAAGCAGCAGCAAGGCAGAGTCCAGTAATTGAAAGACTTGAGCCAACTATCACTCAAGTCACCCCTAAATTTGGCATAACATAACCTCAATTTAGGACCCCGCTACACTGTCTTCTGTTGGATGTCAGAGATCGCTGAAGGAAGGCAAGTTGGACATGATAGACATGTGGTTTTCTTTGGGGAGCTGGCGCCCCACTCTGCAATGCCTTCTCCTCCTCTGTCAGGTCCTGTCTAACCCGATTCCTCAAAGACTTCCACCATGTTTAAGCATTTTTGCTAAAAAAAAAAAAAAAAAAAAAGGAAAAGAATGGTTAATATGCAATAATAATTAACATTACAACATACATAATGTGCATTCATTATTAGATGGACTTACTCGGATCCTTATCTGGGAATTACTTACATAGGTGATCCCAGTTTGCAGTCAAGGCAGATTAAGTTGCTTTTCAAACTCGATCATTGTAGAAGGGATGAGACGCTTCCCATAATTCAGGATAGGCCTCAATGGCAGCAATCAGGTTGCTCTGAGACACATCTCTAGCCTTGGTGACAAAGTAAGGTCTTCACACAACAATACAGCTAAGAAAATTACACTGGGAAATGTACAAACAGGAATTTCCTGGTTTGCAAATGTTACAGTGACCAATAACATGCATTAACACTAGTAAACACTAACATGTTTACACACAATTAGGCGTGTTAAGCAATTTTACCACTGGAAAGCTCTTTTTCTGAATCTGCTGGCCTTGGGTTATTTTTTTCCCCCACTTCTAAAATAGGGTGACCAGACATCCCCGGATTGATGACCCTGTCCCCGGACCAAGTCTGTCCCTGGTTTTGTCCCCGGATTGGATTTGAACAGGGGCAGGGGCAATTTCAAAGACAGTCAGTGCAGAATGAAATGAAAAAAATATCTGAATTACACACACCCCGCTCCTACTAGCTTAGGGGGGTGTATTTTTTCCGTTATCTGTGCCCCTTTCTGATGATCATGTGCTGGTCAGAGTGGAGGGAATATTTCTTCAGTCTTGAGTGCATGCCCATTCAACTCCGCTTGCATGTTCTTCTGCCTTGGCTCAAGTCCCGGCCAGCCGCCTGCCTGCTTATCTCCTTGCCTTCCCTGGCAGAGTGATCTTCCTCCGCTCCCCACACAGTAGTAGCCGGGGCCCGGAGAGTGAGACTTGAGAGGCTGTGAGGCGGGCGGCGACGGGCAGAGAGTCGCTGATTGCCGCCATTACTAGTAAAAAAAAATATGTCCCCGGATTTTATTTAAAAAATCTGGTCACCTTATTCTAAAAGCCCCTGCCTGTAAAAGCTTCTAAAAGCTATAGTGTGCATGGACACAGGATAACATGCAGGGGCATTTAGAAGCAGGAAAAAAAAAACACCTGACACCCATAGAAGCAGCAGTAAAAATGTCAGTGAAAATGTGCATGCGGCCTAAAAATAAATGGATGCACAAATCTGAAAAATCATACAGCCAAAATTCATTAAAAATGAAATGTTTGCCTACTTGATATTACTGCTTGATAACAACACTTACTGGAATCATCTGAAGATTTAGTGACTGTGCCCTTGGTGTTAAGTTCTAGCAGCACCACTACTGTAGACAGTGAGGGGACTTGGCTGTATTGATTAACTACAATCACAAACCTTGGTGGATGGACTTACATACACTATACATAAATTCTCTAGAAGATAAAGCAGTGTCTGTAGACATATTTCTAACGTGTATTCAACTGTTTTTAATAGAGTTCGTTATTATGGCTAGAATTAAATATGCAATTTGTCTTTTTTCTTTATAATTAAATTAGGGTTGGTTTTATGTGGAAATAAAAACTTCATATTCTAATTTCCCATCTTCAGTTACTTGTAAATCCTTGCAAACCTTAGATGTTTGAAGTTAAATCATAACTCCTGCTTTAACCACTTGACCTCTGAAAGGCACTATTTTGGCACTGTGCTACTTTAACTGCCAATTGTTCAGTCTTGCAACACTGTACCTAAATTAAATTTAAATACATTTTTTTCACACAAATAGAGTTTTCTTTAATGGTATTTAATCACCACAGATTTTTTTTTGCAATATAGATGAAAAAAATACCAAAAAATGTGAAAAAAAAACAAAAAAAAAAAAAACACATTCTTCTAAAGCCCTGTACACATGATCGGATTTCCGACGGAATCAAATCCGATGGATATTTCCATCGGAATTCCGATGAAGCTGACTTTCATCAGTCTTGCCTACACACCATCAGACAAAATTCCGACCGTCCCAAACGCCGTGGCGTACAACACGTACGACGGCACTATAAATGTGAAGTTCAAATCCAATGGCGCCACCCTTTGGGCTGCTTTTGCTGATTTTGTGTTACCGCGTGTTAGTAAAAGTTTGGTGAGAGCCGATTCGTGCTTTTCAGTCTCCGTGCTTTTCAGTCCATTACAGCATGATGAATGTGCTATCTCTATTACGAACGCTAGTTTTACTAGAACGATCGCTCCCGTCTCCTAATTCAGTCTGAGCATGCGTGGGTTTTTCTCCAATGGAGTTCCACACAGACGATCGAAATTTCCTATTGTTTTTTTTTCCCATCGGAAAAATTTAAAACATGTTCTATTTTTTTTCACCGATGGAAATAAGTCAGATGGGGCCCACACACGATCGGTTTGTCCGATGAAAACAGTCCATCGGACTGTTTTCATCTGTAAAACCGGTCGCGTGTACAGGGCTTTAGTCTCTGTCATAAAATTTTGCAAACAAATAATCTTTCTTTGTGAATACAGGGTATAGGTCAAAATGTAGTCTTCTACATTTCTTTGGTAAAAATAAGCAAAAATCAGTGTATTCAGTTTTTTTTTTTTGTGAAAGTTAGAGTCTACAAACTATGGTACATGCAGTACAGTATTTGAAAATTAATCAATCCTGATGTACTGATTTCCTATATCATTTCTTGAGGCCCTAAAATGCCAAGCCAGCACAAATACCCCTTTTTGGAAAGTAGACAAACCAAGGTATTTAGTAAGCATTGTTTTTTGAAGTTTCAATTTTGCACAATTGTCACAATTTTTGGGAAAACTAAGAAATGCAATATTTTTTATTAACAACATTTTTGTTTTACATACTGTCACCAGTGTAATAAAGCACCTTCAAATGACTGGCGTGGTTGTGATCAGGGATATTGACAGGTGAGAGTATGTAAAAAATAATGATTTTCTGTTCAATTTTTTAAACAATTATTTTCTTTTTTTTTTTATTTCTTTTTTTATTTTTTTTACAATCACTACAGGTCACACGGTAGTAAACAGTAATGTCATGAATAGATTACATTCATGACTGTTTAATAGGTGTCATGTGATCACACAGCAATCACGTGGTATCTAGGCATCTCACAGAGGCCCGATACAAAGCACCGCAATCCACCATGTCCATTGGACACATCGGTCGCTGATCGCACAGCTTTATGTCCCAGGTGTAGCACCAGTGTGCATGAGCAAGGCAACATACAGGTACATTGTGGTGCCTACGTGAGCCACCAGCCAGCAGTAAAATTACTGTTAGCAAGTCTGGAAGTGGTTAAAAAACTAAATATAAACAATCCAGCATGTTCAGAAATGAAAAATCAGCTTCTGCTGCAATACTCACCTTTAGCTTTGTACCCCACAACTGCTCCACCTCTGTCAGCTGAGCCTTCTTCAGGTCTAATGATCTTCAACACCATTCAATCCACTTCCTTTGAGCCAGGACTGTCATGGACTTACCAGCAGGGCTGGATTGGCCTACCGGGATACCGGGAAAATTCCCAGCAGGCCGCCTGCCCTGGGGCCGTTTTGAGTCGCGGCTGTAGTGCTCCCCTCTCTCCAGCTCTGTCCTGTGTATCACGGAGCTGGCTGGGTCTGTGTTCGGTGGCGGCGCTGTAACATGGTCCCGCCCCCCTAGACCAGCTTGTGTGATAGTAGATCGGCTCGTGTGATAGGCGGAACACTGATTCTATCTACTATCACACAAGCCGGTCTAGGGGGGCGGGACCGTGTTACAGTACCGCCACCGAACACAGACCCATCCAGCTCCGTGATACACATGAGGAGATGCCCGCCCGTACAGCCTGCCCTGTGTGCCCAGATAGGAGGATCAGCAGGGGGGGGCGCATATAGAGGAATTGAGCCTTCTATATTCCTCCATGCAGCCGCTGAATGCTTGCAGGAGGGAGAGGAGGAGAATCAAGCATTCAGTGGCTGCATGGAGGAATGCTTGATTCTCCTCCTCTCCCTCCTGCAAGCATTCAGCGGCTGCATGGAGGACTATAGAAAGCTCAATTCCTCTATATGCAGCCGCCCCCGCTTCTCCTAATCCAAATTCTTTTGCTGGCCCCTCCCAGTTCTCCTTGTGCTCCCTGGTCCCCCCCCCAGTTCTCTCCTCCCCCACCACACTCTCCAGCCCCCCCACAGTTCTCTCCACCCTGTTTATAATGCCCCCCTGCTCTCCAGCTCTCCCCATCCTTCTCTGGCCACCATCCCAGTGCTCTCCACTCCCCCCCAGTGCTCTCAACGCCTGTTCTCCCCCCCCCAGTGCTCTCCGCCCCCCACAGGGCTCTCCAGCCCCCTGTGCTCCCACCTCTGTTCTTTCTGTCCCCCCGATGCTCTTAAGCTCCACCCATTGCTCTCAAGCCCCCCAGTGCTCTCCGCCAGCACTCTCCGCTCCCCACCCCTGTACTCTCCACTCCCCCCTGTACTTTGCCCACAGCCATGTGCTCTCCACTCCCCCCTGCATTTTGCCCCCACCCTTGTGCTCTTTAACCCCACCAATGCTCTCTGCCCCCAATAGGGTTCTCCAGCCCCCCGTGCTTTCCACCCATGTTCTTTCTGGCCCCCACTGGTGCTCTCAAGCTCCCCCCATTGCTCTCCACCCCCCAGTGCTCTCCATCTCCTTGTCTTTATGCCCCCCCCCCAGTGCTCTCAACAGGAATGGATGGCAGCAGCGCTGTGGGCTGGATGTGTAGTGCCCACAGAGCTGCTCTGTGACAATTGAAGTCACAGATCCATCCATCCCTGCTCAGCCATCCCTGCTCAGCCATCCCTGCCCATACTCTGCAATAGCCTGCTCATACTCTGCAATAGCCTGCTCATACCCTGCCCATACTCTGCAATACCCTGCCCATACTCTGCAATATCACATCCTTGAATTTGTGCGGGGATATCTGAATGATGCCTGAAGCTACAGGCATCATTCAGATATCAGCTTTTTCAGCCAGCGATTCCCTACACCATAAGAATGATCATAGCGGCTGTTCCGCTGCTTGATCGTTCTTACGGGAGGCGAGAGGGGACGTCCACCGCTCTCTGGTGCTTCTAACGACTCACCGCTACGATTGAAGCCAGGATCGTTTTTTATTTCAGGCTTCCCAGCCTAGAGCTGAGATGTGGGGTCTTATTGACCCCATATCTCACTGTAAAGAGGACCTGTCATGCCATATTCCTATTACAAGAGATGTTTACATTCCTTGTAATAGGACTAAAAGTGATAAAAAAAAATATTTTTGGGGAAAAAAGTGTCAAACTAAAATAAATAAAGTAAAATGAACAATACTTTATTTTATTTTATAGCGTCCCTGCCCCCGTGTGCTCGCATGCAGAAGCGAACGCATACGCAAGTCCCACCCACATATGAAAACCGTGTTCAAACCACACGTGAGGTATCGCTGCGAACGTAATGCCGTGTACACGATCGATTTTCTCGACGGTGAAAACACTGATGAGAAAATCGACGGGAAAAACGAGGAACGGCTTGTTCCCCTACACACGCCCATTTTTCCTGACATTCCTGACCGTGTGTAGGCTCCCTGGCAGTGTTTCCCTATGGGAATTCTGCAGAGGAAAAAAATGCCGTGAATCACGACGAGAAAAATTAGAGCATGTTCTAATTTTTCTCGTGATTCATGCCGATTCATGCCGTTGTGATTCATGCCGTTTTTCTCATCTGGAAAAATGATGAACAGCCCACACACGGTAGTTTTTCTTGTCAAAGAGAAAAAATGTAATTTTTCCCCGACGAGAAAAATGGTCATGTGTACGCGGCATTAGAGTGAGAGCAATAATTTTGGCCCTAGACCTCTAACTCAAAACATGTAACGAGTAAAAAAAAATTAAAGCGTCGCCTATGGGGATTTTTAAGTAGCGAAGTTTGGCGCCATTCCACGAGCGTGTGCAATTTTGAAGGGTGACATGTTGTTAGGTATCTATTTACTCGGTGTAACTTCATCTTCCACATTATGCAAAAACATTCAGCTAACTTTACCATTTTGTTTTTTTAAAAGCACAAAACTGTTTTTTCCCCCAAAAACGCGTTAGAGAAATTGCCGCGCAAATACCGTGCAAGATAAGAAGTTGCAACAACTGCCATTGTATTCTCTAGGGACTTTGCTAAATTATATATATATATATATATATATATATATATATATATATTTGGGGGTTCGGTGTAATTTTCTAGCAAATAAATTATGATTTTTACATGTAGGAGACAAATGTCAGAATTGGCCTGGGTGCTCCGGAACACCTGATGGTGCTCCCTGCATGTTGGGCCCCTGTATGTGGCCACGCTGTGTAAAAGTCTCACAAAATGTTTTTTTTGGGGTGTAATTTGTAGTATGCATATGCTGTGTGTGAGAAATAACCTGCTAATATGACAATTTAGTGAAAAAAAAAAAAAAAAAAAAAAAAAATTGATTTTGCAAAGAATTGTGGTAAAAAAATTACAACTTCAAAAAACTCATCATGCCTCTTTCTAAATACCTTGGAATGTCTTCTTTCCAAAAAGGGGTCATTTGGTGGGTATTTGTACTTTTCTGGCATGTTAGGGTTTCAGGAACTAATTCAGGTGTGATAAATTTTCAGATATTGGCACCATAGCTTGTGAACTCTATAACTTTCACAAAGACCAAATAATATACACCAATTTGTACTTATTTTTACCAAAGATATGTAGCAGTATAAATTGTGTCCAAAATGTATGAAGAAAAATTACTAATTTGCAAAATTTTATAATAATATAAAAAAAAAAAAAAAAAAAAAAATATCTAAATTTTCAGTCTTTTTTCTTTTATAGCGCAAAAAATAAAAAACCCAACGGTGATTAAATACCACCAAAAGAAAGCTCTATTTGTGTGAAAAAAAAGGACAACAATTTCATATGGGTACAATGTTGTATGACTGAGTAATTGTCATTCAAAATGTGAGAGCACCGAAAGCTGAAAATTGGTCTGGTTAGGAAGGGGGTTTAAGTGCCCAGTGGTCAAATGGTTAAAGTGGTGTTCCGGCCGAAATTATACTTTTTTTAAAAAAATACCCCTATAATACACAAGCTTAATGTATTCTAGTAAAGTTAGTCTGTAAACGAAGCTCCGTTTTGTTAGGTTATTAGAGTATTTAGAAGGTTTATAAAACTAGAAATAGACTGTGGCTATCTTAATTGTGGGAATCTGAAGCCAGACTGTAAGTCTTCCTGGATTTCAGGCTTGCAAATCTCGCACAAGCAGTGTAATAGCGATTCAAGCCAGTCAGGAACTATATTTAAGGGCATGGTAGCCCATTTTTATTAAAAAAGGCAAACTAAAAGTCCAAACAAAGGTTTCCCATGCAGGGGTTCTTCTCCATTAAATACACATAACAGAAAATGCTAGCCCACCTGGCTCTCTATAGCAGTACTTCTGCACTTTCCTGCTCACCCAGACCACCGGACTCCTCAAAGTAGACGGCTTCCCTTTAGCGTCCACAGCTCTACCTCTTGCAGTCAATGTTCTGGCTGTCATCTACAGCCTCTCTGACTCCTGAAGACCTCCTGTCTCTTGGTGTGGAGCCGTCTCCAACTGGGAGCCATGAGGTCTTCCCATACACTCATTATAAGGGCTGTGCTCACCTGAGCACACACCCTGCTGGTAATCAGCAAAGTCTGGACACAGGGTTGGAGATCCCATCCCTCCCAAGACACTGTGGAATCTCCAAACTACAAAGCCCCTTTCCAGAATACCAAAACCTGGAGAAAGCTGCAAAAGCAGTCTTCTCCAGTCCACATCTACGCCCTGTAGTCTTGCAACTTGCAAATGTGCAGACCCTGTGTCCAGCAAACTGTCCATTTTACTGTGACAGTAGCTCCTACTGTCACATATCTCCCCCCCCCATGTTTCGGACCCAAAGGGGGCGGAACACACAAGCCCAAATCCTTGATTGGGACACCTCTGTGCCAGCTGTTCGCTGCATAGGCCCAATCTTTTTTTCGGGTGCGTTTCCAGGCACGCCTTACCCAGGATCGCAACAGGGTCCTACCTTTCTGTATCCCCAGCCTACTCCCTCTGTCCTTGGGGTTCCTGAGCTCACGTTTCTTTTCTGGCAGCCCCCTGCCTTTCCTGCTACTTCCTTTAAACTCAGTTTCTGGATTCTGTAAGGAACCTGCTCCAGACACTACGCCTGATGAGGAACCACCTTTTCCCTCACTGGTACCCGTTTTCCCCATCACAATAGGTCCCTTGGGTTTACCAACTCCTTTGACCTTGACTACCAACTCCCCAGGGCTTAACATCTGTGTATCACACTCATTTTCCAAGAAATTATTCATTTTCATATCCAGGCCATTATTTACATTAACATTCAGTAATAAGTCACCATTTCTCCAATTATCAATATCATCAGTTATTTCTTGTTCAGGGTTTGTTAGGGCCAAGCCCAAGGAGGGACAACACACAGGTGAGCAGCTATCCCCTATGAGACCTTCATAAGGCTTCACTTCACCTGTTGTACAAATCTCTGTGGGCAGTTGTTCCAACAACTGACATTGAACAACGCATGACCCATTTCTAGCAGTACCAATCTTTGCCAACTCACACTTTTCCATGTTACAATTTTTGTTCCTCTCCATACTATATTTGAGTGCGTCTCCGGGTACCCCAACTTGTACCTCTCTGCAGGTGACAGACAGAATCTCTGCTTTTGCCGCGTCCATATCTGGCCCTTCCTTCTTAGGAAGTCTAGCGGGTGAGGCAGTATCCGCGCCATTTACTAATCCCTGCTCAGCCGCACCTCGGACCGCACTAGCAGACATGTTCATCACTGTTTCAGGCGGAGAGACCTCTGTCTCCAGCAGCCCCCCAGAGCGCCTTCTGTACTGAACTGTATCTGAAAGCACCCTCACAGGAAACTGGGAGATCATTTGCCACACTATTAGAAAGCACTGTACCAACCAGTTCCACTGGCGATTCATTTTAACCAGCACAGGTTGTACTACCTGACTCCATCCATTGGTACCATGCAGCACCACCACATCCGACTGTAATGGAGGCACCCAGGCATACAAGGACTGTGCTTTCACCATTTCAAGCAGTTCCACTAACATATCTGTAATTTCTACACACTCCACATCAATATGCAAAACATTTTTGGTGACCTTAACCTTATCAGAGACATGGAGGGGCTCATTCACTGCGGCTTGAGGGGCCGAGACATTTAAACAGGCCTCCACCTCACTGGCGGTACCCATCACAGACTGATGCTCCCTTGGAACACTGTCAGACGCATGTCTCCCACTCATCCCTTCCAACTCAACAATGAGCCCCTGCAAGTAAACATCTGTTACATTGTCACCTTCACACTTGACATTCAGCGGCTGGGCTGTGAACACCACATCTGCCATGCATGCGCCCCGATCTGGTCCTTTCGACTGGGGGAAAACAACCCTTGTAGGGGCCAACGCACCCTCAACCATCGGTCGCTCTGCGATTTCCCTGTCTGGCATAGCAGTTGCTGTATTCACACCCCTGTAGCTCAACATAGCCTTGTCTATCATGGCTAGTAATTGTTTGGCCCAACTGTCCCAATCCGTTGTGCTTCCATTATGAGGGCTCAGCAGTACCTCATCATCGGCTCTAGGAGGCACCTGGGATTCTGCAGTGCAAACAGTAACTTTGTCAGTTCTATATAAATCACATTTTGACAACATGCTTTAAAGCCCTGTACACACGGCCGAGATTCTCGTCAGGAAAAAAACGTTGTCTTTCCTGACGAGAATCTTGACAAGAAACTTGTCCCGGCCGAGTGTACACACGTACGATTCAAAAGAACCGCCGTTCTTTTGAATAGCACGAACGCGGTGACGTCATTGACTATGACGAGCGTGCACTCGTCACATTTGATGCCGTCGCCGCCATCTTGCTACACCCTATGCCTAGGAAGCTACTGCGCATGCGTCAAAGTCATTTCGAGCATGTGCGGGTTTCCACGGCGACAGGTAAGTGTACACACGCTCGGGTTTCTCGTCGAGAAACAGGCCGACGAGATAAAAGACAGCAGGTCGTCTTTTTTCTCGTCGGGGAATCTTGGCAGTTTTCTTGACGAGAAAACTGAAACCCGCGTACACACAGCCGGTTTTCTCGGCAAGAAAGCTCTCCTGGCAGTTTTCTTGTCGTTTTTTGCCGAGAAAAACGGTCGTGTGTACGCGGCCTTGCTCTTTGCTAAAGCTTCATCAAACAAGGCAGGCTGCAATACACCATCACTACCTTGCTCTGGGGGCGCTAACACACTCAGCTGTGTACCTTCAATTCTGGCCAGCTGACTTAACCCCTTACCAACTGGGTTACACATATGATAAATGGACTGCTCACACAAACTCTCACTGCATGGTGTAGACCCAGTTTGTTCCACCA
The DNA here is from genome assembly GCA_029206835.1 of Rana muscosa. Taxonomy (NCBI): domain Eukaryota; kingdom Metazoa; phylum Chordata; class Amphibia; order Anura; family Ranidae; genus Rana; species Rana muscosa. The sequence continues at coordinate 1,149,785,475 of CM055122.1, read as the reverse complement.
GAGCAATATCAGGGCTGTCCTGGACAATCTCTGGCTCCAACACCTGGAGACACCCAGAGATTTCCATGGACAAAACTTTAGCATCGCTTCTGGTTGCCAAGGGAGACATCCCCCTTTTCTCATTACTAAAGAACACATCACCATAAGTACATGTATCATCAGCAATACCTTTATCATCAGCATTCATAGCAGTTTTATAAGCTCTATCAGGTTTTCTTTTGTCATAACACATGGCACCCTGCGTGCCACTCAGCACACCACCCTCCCTCTCCAAAGGAATTATTTTTCCTACTAGGGCGGCTTCACAGTTGTCCTGGGAAACCACTTGCCTGACCACTGCAGGCTCCTTGGCGGTTTCCCTTGGCAACTCTGCAGCACCTGTCACTGTCAATAGGGAACATGGCACACCAACTGCTTTGGTTACCCCTAGAACATCTCTCCCAGCACTCTGCTGGATTACCTTAGGTGCACACAGAGTCCACATGTCCTTTTCAGTCCTTGACCTTGCTGCAAGCTAGGTTTTAACCTGTGTCTCCCCGCTGATCTGGGTAGCACACTGCAGCAAGTCCATTTTTACACCTGCAGATCTCCCCACCGAACACAATGCCACTTCACTGGGATCAGACCCACAAATTGCAACAGTCTTACCATATCCTGTAGCAGGTAACTCTGGATTTCCAAAACCGAAGTCTACCGGTGACACTTCTCCCATCCTGGAGCATTGCTGGCGGCCCATGATACGATGGAACTCTCCTCTGAGAAGGATTTCCTCTTTAAACCTGCGGTAGTCATCCTGGTCCCCATCCATCAAATGGTAAACCGACCGGTACTCCATCCATAACAATGTTTGCAGCAATTTTGGCCACTGGTTCCTAGGCCATTTTCTCTTTACAGCAACTTTTTCAAATCTTAGCAGGAAGTCCCCAACCTCCTCTGTAGGCAGCATGGGTTGCATATAGTCAGAGGCCACGATCACAGCCCCTTGCACTGCATCCCAGTCTTTGCGATTCCGCTTGAACCATCCATTCACTGTCTCACGCATCACTAGGCCTTTTGGACTGACCCTTCTAGGTGGAGACATCTTCTCAGGCCACGCTGAGCTCACTTCCACAGGTACACCACCTGTATGCAACACAGTCCATCAATTGAACTTCTGTGCAATGCAGTTTGCCTGGCTGCCACACACAGCTAGCAGCAGCTCACCACAGAAAAAAAATAATTGAGTTTTCATTTACAGGTACACCACCTGCAACACGCAATGCCTTTTGCCTGGCTGCACTTCCACACACAGCCAACAGTTCCTGACCTGAACTCACTGTGGAGCAAGGACCCGGATTCCACCGTCTTGTGCCCGCTGAATCCACCACTTGTGAGTTGGGCGTTGTTTAGCTCAAGTGGTAGATGCGTTTTCCCAGCGATTCAAGCCAGTCAGGAACTATATGTAAGGGCATGGTAGTCCATTTTTATTAAAAAAGGCTAAATAAAAGTCCAAACAAAGGTTTCCCACACAGGGGTTCTTCTCCATCAAATACACATAACAGAAAATGCTAGCCCACCTGGCTCTCTGTAGCAGTACTTCTGCACTTTCCTGGTCACCCAGACCACGGACTCCTCAAAATAGACGGCTTCCCTTTAGCGTCCACAGCTCTGCCTCTTGCAGTCACCAATGTTCTGGCTGTCACCTACAGCCTCTCTGACTCCTGAAGACCTCCTGTCTCTTGGTGTGGAGCCGTCTCCAACTGGGAGCCATGAGGTCTTCCCATACACTCATTATAAGGGCTGTGCTCACCTGAGCACACACCCTGCTGGTAATCAGCAACGTCTGGACACAGGGTTGGAGATTCCATCCCTCCCAAGACGCTGTGGAATCTCCAAACTACAAAGCCCCTTTCCAGAATACCAAAACCTGGAGAAAGCTGCGAAAGCAGTCTTCTCTAGTCCACATCTACGCCCTGTAATCTTGCACCTTGCAAATGTGCAGACCCTGTGTCCATCAAACTGTCCATTTTACCGTGACAGTAGCTCCTACTGTCACAATATATATATGTATATATATATATATATATATATATATATATATGTGTGTATTTTTTTTATGTATGTGTGTGTATATTTATATCTATATCTATATATATATATATATATATATATATATATATATATATATATATATATATATATTTATCCTGTTATATATGTATATTGTTATGTATGTATGTGTATATATACATATACACACACACACACCTTTATTATAATAAATATTGTGTGTGTACATATCTGTAAATATATATATATATATATATATATATATATATATATATATATATATTGTGACAGCAGGCAGGTAAAATCACCAGGTTGCATCCAGGATCGAAGATATATATGTCCCAGATTCCGGCTTTATGCCAATTTATACCACTAGGGAGAGTGCTGGGAGTCTTTCAGGGGAAGGGTTAATGATCCCAGCTGAAGTAAGTGGGCTCATTAGGGCCTCTACAAGAACTCCCAGCATGCTAAGGGAGATGCTTAATCCTGGAACCAGTTCTATGATGTGTAGACTGTGGAGTGTGCTTTCTGTCCTGTGTGGTGATACAAAGCCTGTGTGGCTAAAACTTCTAAAACAGGGAGATAGGGGCTGGGGCAGCACAAGGCTGCACCTAGTTGTTAGACAGGGAAACTGCGTGTGTAGTAAGCGGTCAAGCTGACCAGGATTTCTTTTCATGTTTCTTTTGTTTTGCTGTTATATTTTTCACTGTATATAGTTTAAATAAACCGCACCTTTTTGTTTTTTCACCTACAACTCTGTCTGCTATGCCTGTTTTGTGTGGTGAACCCATCCAGGGGGTCACACACACCCGCTGCTGAGTTAACCCCCTCACAGTTGGTGGTAGAACCAGTGGCAGTTTTTTTTTTTGGCCAGTATGGAGGAGATACTGAAACAGCTGGCTCTAGCAAATGCCAACCAGCAGCAGACAAATGCAGGTTTGCAAAAGAGCCTCGCATCCTACCAGAAAGCCTATCAACAGAGCCTCGCAGCCCAGCAGCAAGCTCAACAACAGAGCCTCGCTGCCCAGCAGCAGACAAATGCAGCTTTGCAAAAGAGCGTCGCAGCCCAGCAGCAAGCTCACCAACAGAGTCTGGAAGCTCAGCAACAAGCCCAGCAGCAATCTGAGGCCCACTTCATAGACCTGTTGCAGAAGCAAGAACAGAGACTACAACAACAAATGGAAACATTAATGCAGCAACGTCCGCAGACCAGTGAGGCAAGTCATTCCACTAATACCGCATCCTTTGGGGTGAGTCGTTTATTGACAAAAATGACTGGAGAAGATGATCCAGAGGTGTTTTTGACCACATTTGAAAGGACTGCTGAAAGAGAAAAGTGGCCTAAGGAGCAGTGGGCTGGACTGGTGGCTCCTCTGTTAACTGGTGAATCGCAGGAAGCTTACTATGACCTAGAGCCTGACCAAGCAAAAGACTATGTGATGCTAAAAACTGAAATATTGGCACGGCTGGGTGTCACCCTGGCCGTCCGGGCTCAGCGTGTGCATAACTGGACTTTCCGGCTTGGAAAACCCCCCAGGTCTCAAATGTATGATCTCATTCACCTGAGCAGGAAGTGGCTACAGCCAGAGACTTTGTCAGCACCAAAGATTGTGGAACGTGTTGTGATGGATCGTTTCTTCAGAGCTCTTCCTACTGCCATCCAAAAGTTGGTAAGCCATGGAGACCCAGAAACGGCCGATAATCTTGTGGATCGTGTAGAGAAGTACTTGGCTACAGAGAACCTGACTGCCTCTTCCAGAGACTCACGGACTTTCCACCCTAAGACCAGACCATCCCCAGTGGAGGGTAAGATGATTCCAAGGGGTGAGGGTGGAGAGAGTGAGAGGGTGGGAGTTCTACCTAAGGTCTGGCGAGAACAGCCTGGGAAGTCAGGGGCTCAAGAGGCAGCAAAAAGTTTTTTTTGCTACCGCTGCCGACAAGAGGGACATATTGCAGCAAATTGCCCGGTTGTGGATGAGCCTATGCAATGTGACTTTCTAAGGGACAGACGTCAGTCGCTGTTTGCGACAGTCGCATGCACTGCCATTCGGGGAACTGAGAAACATTTATTCAAAATGTGTATTAATGGTAGAAATGTTGTTGTGTTGCTGGATTCAGGTAGCCTGGTGACACTGATAAAGGCTGAATTAGTTACTACAGGGGTCTCTGGGAATAGCAAGGTAGCTGTTATTTGTGTGCATGGGGAAACCCGAGAGTATCCTGTGACTACAGTGTGTTTTGAGACCCCCAAAGGTACCCTCTCTCATCAGGTGGGGTAAGTGTCTCACTTACCACATGATGCCATTGTGGGAAGGGATTTTCCAAAGTTCTGGGAACTCTGGGATTGTCCTGAGCCCCCCACTGGTGCCCCTATATACCAGGAAGGTGATAACCAGAATTCCTCTGAGAGTGGTGAGGACTCTCCAGAATTCCCCTTGGCGGTATTGGCAGGGGAGACTTGAGAAACTGGGGAGGAGCCAACATCCTCAGACGAAAACATGCCATCTGTGGAGTTTTCTGATCTCGAGGTTCACAAGGAACATTTTGCCACAGAACAGTTAAAAGACCCCGCCTAATAAAGGCACAGGAAAGCGTAGTGAAAATAGATGGCGAGTTAGTGAACCCAGATGAGACCTGCACTTACCCATACTTCATCGTGGAAAAGGACCTACTGTATCGGGTTGCTAAAAGGGCAGAAGAAACCATTGAGCAGCTTGTGGTGCCCAAACCTTACAGGAAGTTGGTGTTAGAGTTGGCCCATGGGCACATTCTTGGAGGTCATCTGGGGACAGAGAAAACCCAAGGAGAGTATTGCAGAGATTCTATTGGCCTGGGGTCATGAAGGAAACAGAAAATTATTGTTCCTCCTGCCCTGTGTGTCAGAGGTCGGCACCGATGCCACATTTCCGTAACCCACTGGTACCTCTCCCCATCATTGAGGTCCCCTTTGAGAGGATCGCAATGGATTTGGTAGGTCCGATAATGAAGTCCGCTAGGGGGCATCAGTACATTTTGGTTATATTGGACTATGCCACCCGGTATCCAGAAGCGATTCCTCTCCGAAATACCTCGGCCAAAACCATAGCCAAAGAGCTATCTCTTGTTTTTAGCCGTGTGGGGATTTGTAAGGAACTGCTTACGGACCAAGGTACACCCTTTATGTGCCCGGTTATGAAAGAGCTGTGCAAGTTGTTCAAAGTGACACAATTGCGTACATCCGTGTATCACCCCCAAACAGATGGGTTGGTTGAAAGATTCAACAAAACCCTAAAACAAATGTTAAAGAAGGTGGTGGATAGAGATGGAAAGGATTGGGACTGTCTAATCCCCTATTTAATGTTTGCCATTAGGGAGGTACCCCAATCCTCTACTGGTTTCTCACCCTTTGAGTTGCTCTATGGGAGACACCCAAGAGGGCTATTGGATATCGCCAAGGAAACTTGGGAAAGTGAGAGTTCTCCCCACAGGAGTGTGATTGAGCATGTCGCCCTGATGCAAGATGGAATTGCACAGGTAATGCCAATAGTAAAGGAACATTTGGCCCAAGCGCAGTTGGCACAGCAGAGAGTGTACAACCATGGGGCCAAGACCCATACCTTTTCCCCGGGGGATAGGATATTGGTACTTGTCCCTACGGTTAAGAGCAAATTCCTCGCCAAATGGCAAGGTCCCTTACGAGATAATGGCAAAAGTGAGCAAAGTGAATTACAAGGTCAGACAACCAGGAAGGCGAAAAGCCAAACAGATCTATCACATTAATCTGTTGAAAGCCTGAAGGGATAGGGAATCCCTAGTCGCAGAAACTTTGTCACCAGCTAAGTCTGTTTGCGTGATACCTGAGGTTTGAATAGCAGTCACCTTGTCAAACCCCCAACAGCAGGAGGTTAAGGAGTTTGTGCTTCGCAACAAGGTGGTTTTCTCTGAGCTGCCGGGACAAACGTCTGGGGTAGAGCATGATATTATTACCCCGCCCGGTGAAAGGGTGAAGCTAAAACCCTATCGGATCCCAGAGGCCCGACGGGAGGCAATACGTGAGGAAGTACAGAAAATGCTTAAATTGGGGGTGATAGAGGAATCCCAAAGTGATTGGTCTAGTCCCATAGTGTTAATGCCTAAACCGGATGGGAGCTGGCAATTTTGTAACGATTTTCGACAACTGAACAAAGTTACAAAATTTGACACCTACCCCATGCCACGTATAGATGAGTTGATCGACCAGCTGGGAACAGCACGGTACATGACAACTCTTGATCTCACAAAAGGATATTGGCAAATTCCCCATGCCAAATCGGCCAAGGAGAAAAATGCATTTGTAACCCCAGACAGGGCGTTCCAATATAAAAGAATGCCTTTCCGATTACAGAATGCACCGGCAACATTCCAGCGGAAAATGGACCAGATACTGAGGCCCCATCAAAAGTATGCTGCAGCTTACCTGGATGATGTAATTATCTATAGCACAGATTGGGCCTCACATCTGCCAAAAGTGCAAGCAGTCCTAGACTCTATCCGGGAAGCTGGGTTTACGGCCAACCCCAAGAAGTGTACCATTGGACAGGAGGAAGCCAAATATCTTGGGTACACCATTGGAAGGGGAGTAATAAAACCCCAAGTCAATAAAGTCGAGGCCATACAGAATTGGCCACGTCCCAACAGCAAGAAGCAGGTACGAGCCTTTCTGGGAATCGCTGGTTATTATCGGCGGTTCATTCCCCACTTTGCTTCTCAGGCTGTGCCCCTGACCAACCTGACAAAAGGGAAAGAGTCTGTCATGGTTAAATGGACCCCAGAGGCTGAGGCAGCATTCCAATTCTTAAAAAAAAAGCCTTATGTAGCCAGCCAGTGTTGTACTCACCAAACTTCTCTAGGGACTTTGTCGTACAAAGTGATGCATCAGACGTTGGGTTAGGAGTAGTATTGTCCCAGGTCTGGAACGGGGAAGAGCAACCAGTCATTTACCTCAGCAGGAAATTAAAGTCCCATGAGATAAATTATGCCACAATTGAGAAGGAGTGTTTAGCGGTGAAGTGGGCTCTAGATTCCCTTCGGTACTATCTGCTAGGTAGGCACTTTGACATGATTACTGATCACGCTCCTTTAAAGTGGATGGCTCAAAACATATATATATATATATATATATATATATATATATATATATATATATGTCCCAGATTCAGGCTTTATGCCAATTTATACCACTAGGGAGAGTGCTAAGAGTCTTTCAGGGGAAGGGTTAATGAGCCCAGCTGAAGTAAGTGGGCTCATTAGGGCCTCTACAAGAACTCCCAGCATGCTAAGGCAGATGCTCCATCCTGGAACCAGTTCTATGTTGTGTAGACTGTGGAGTGTGCTTTCTGTCCTGTGCGGTGAGACAAAGCCTGTGTGGCTAAAACTTCTAAAACAGGGTGATAGGGGCTGGGGCAGCACAAGGCTGCACCTAGTTGTTAGACAGGGAAACTGCGTGTGTAGTAAGCGGTCAAGCTGACCAGGATTTCTTTTCATGTTTCTTTTATTTTGCTGTTATATTTTTCACTGTATATAGTTTAAATAAACCGCACCTTTTTGTTTTTTCACCTACAACTCTGTCTGCTGTGCCTGTTTTGTGTGGTGACCCCAGCCAGGGGGTCACACACACCCGCTGCTGAGTTAACACACACATCCACCCCCCCATACTGTAATATCCACATCCCCCCCATACTGTAATATCCACACCCCCCACATACTGTAATATCCACATCCCCCCCATACTGTAATATCCACATCTCCCCCCATACTGTAATGTCCACATCTCCCCCCCATACTGTAATGTCCACATCTCCCCCCATACTGTAATGTCCACATCTCCCCCCCCCCCATACTGTAATATCCACATCTGCCCCCATACTGTTGTAGCGGGTATTTGAATTTAGGGGAAGCATCTGGGTGGTAGTGTAACCCAGATGCACTGATTGACAGGGGATCTGAGGCCCTTTTATGGTTCTTGGAGGACTCTGGTGGTGTGAGGTTCCCTGGGCCTATAGGTGGCATTGTTGAACTCACACCGCAGGACTGTGCCTTTTTGTCCTCTCCTGGAGCTGGTACAGTGGGGCGGGGAACCCGCTGTGACGCAAAGGGAGAGGAGATAAAAGGGGCGAACGCCCTTACCACGGGGTTCAGAGTGCAGAGTCGGAGGACATGGCCGCACCCAGGCACCTTCAGCTTGGGTGCTGGCTTCCCGGTGTTCCGGGCCCAGGTGCCTTTGACCTGGCCGGAGCGGAGATGGAGTCCATCTCAGGCACCTTTTTGCCTGGGGTGAGGTACTATGGCGAATGCCTGGGGCTCAGTACCTTCGACTGAGTTCTGTGAGGGTGGAGGAATCCGAGGGGGCTCTAACTCCTTGGGTGCCCGTGTCTGAGTTTGTGAGGTCTGGTGTGCAGAACTTCTCTGGAGAGTCCGGCGCAGTATCACTGGTGACAGAGAGGCCTCCGGTATCTCCCTTGGACGGATATCCTTCCCCTGACAGGGGCCATGCTAGCGAAGGTAATTCACATTCTATTTCACATAGTCAGTGGCAGAGACTATTCGCCACTGGTGATACCACAGTGGTTGGCAAGAGAAGGGAAATGATTGTGCCTCGACCTATTCCCGTTAAGACCAAGTTGTTGCAAAATAATCCAACTTAACTGTGCTGTGTGTTTATTCGCTGAGAGGAATAAAACTGTGTTGGACCTATTCACTGTGTGGAACTCTGGTTACTAGGAGCAAAGGAGTCAGGGACGAAGTACAGGACTTGACTCTAGGACACCTACACAAAGCCCGATCTTTCTGGCCTTACCTCTTCACTATGGAGGACATGGGCCGTGGTGTATCTCATCCCTCCCCCCAGCACTAACACCCCTAGACAAAGAAAGACAAGCTGAGAATGAGAAGGGGTGAGAGGGGTGAGGTCGCTACACTGTAATATCCACATCTCCCGCCATACTGTAATGTCCACATCTCCCCCCATACTGTAATGTCCACATCTGCCCCATACTGTAATGTCCACATCTCCCCCCATACTGTAATGTCCACATCTGCCCCCATACTGTAATGTCCAAATCTCCCCCCATACTGTAATAGCCACATTTCCCCCATACTGTAATGTCCACATTTCCCCCATACTGTAATGTCCACATCAACCCCCATACTTTAATATCCACATCTCCCCCATACTGTAATATCCACATCTGCCCCCATACTGTAATGTCCACATCCCCCCCATACTGTAATATCCACATCTCCCCCATACTGTCATATCCACATCTGCCCCCATACTGTAATATCCACATCTGCCCCCATACTGTAATGTCCACATCTCCCCCATACTGTAATATCCACATCTCCCCCCCATACTGTAATATCCACATCTCCCCCCCATACTGTAATATCCACATCCCCCTCCCCCACATACTGTAATATCCACATCTCCCCCCATACTGTAATGTCCACATCTGCCCCCATACTGTAATGTCCACATCTCCCCACATCTCCCCCCATACCGTAATATCCGATTGTCCGCTCTGTCCGGAATAGACAGGCAGACCCGTCCGCAGAATAGACAGCACAACCAGGTGGGTGATGACGTCAGCGCGCTGCTACTAGGTCGCCACCGGGTGGACTAAGATGGCCACCGCTCCGGAGTTAGGCCGAAGCCGCGGCCTTTCCTATGGGTGAGACCATGGAGCTCACTCCGTGGATTGTCCTCGATCAAAATTATTTTGATCGATCAAAGAAATTAACTATTAATCAAGCAATTAATCGTTCATTTACGCAGCCCTAATAATATATATTGTTTGTGTGTGTGTGTGTATGTGTATATATATATATATATATATATATATGTATGTATATGTATATGTATATGTGTATATATATATATGTATATGTATATGTAGCGCTCACCCCATTTAGGGGTGCTATACACTCAAATTTAGGGGCTGGTCTGAGTTATTAGTTAGGCTCAGACTATTCTCATTGATAGGTTGTGCTATTTTGTTTCTCCAGGTGGTATACTGGTGTGCAGTTCCCTGTGGCCTGTAGGTGGCACTGCCATGACTGGCCGGGGTTGAACCACTGGTAATAGTGCTGTGTCTTAGGGTGTCCTCTCTCGGCAGCGGTACAGTGGGCTTGTTTGGCCTGCTGTGCATGCTGGGGGAGGATACATAAGGGGCAGACCCTGCCTGGGAGGGGGTCTGTCTGCGGTTCGCGAGAGGAGTCGGAGTCCAAGTGCGTGGTGCATGGCCCTCCAGGCCATGGGGCCGCATGCGCATCAGTCCCAGGCACCTTTAGCCCTGGGGCTGCAACTTCAACACTGGGCCCAGCACCTTTTAGCTGGGGCTCACTTCTGGGAAGAGGAGTCCTGGGGTGTCCCTTGCGAGGGAGCCCGCTTCTAAGAAGAGGAGGCCCGGGGGAGGACCATTCTGAAGGACCGTTCACGGTGAAGGAAGGGGCTCGGTAACTTTCTAGAGCAGTGGTTCTCAACTCCAGTCCTCAGGGCCCACCAACAGGCCAGGTTTGCAAGATAACTGAAATGCATCACAGGTGATATAATTTGCTGCTCAGGGATTGCAGTATTCTAGTCTGCATCTCACCAAGGTAATACTTAAAATCTGGCCTGTTAGTGGGTCCTGAGGACAGGAGTTGAGAACCGCTGTTCTAGAGGGATTCATCTATCCCCTAAGGGCCTAGTAATGTGCTGTTGCTGGCACTTGCGCTTGTATTGCAAGAATTGAGAAGTTCGGGACATGATAGATTCTGTGGCAGAGGATCTCCTGATCGTATCTAAGGAAAGAACCTAATTAATCGTCCAAGCATCACTTCGGCTGCTAGGATACACTTTTACGGGAGACTATCCGGGTGAGCTGAACCCACTCAGGGATTGAGTGGTGATTGTAAAATTTACTTGTGCCTGGACCTACCTCCCAAAACCTTGCTGTCCTGTCTCTTATCCACCCTTTCCTATCTGCTAATATTGAAGAAAAATAAACTCAACGTTGGAGTTTAGAGTGGTGTGGACATTGGAATTACTTGGGGGAAAACAGAGACTTGTCCCTATATCCTAGGAGATGAGAACCAACTGAAGGAGAACCTAGCTGTGGGACCCAAATACATGACACCGCTCAACCTCTTCAAACAAGAGGGTACGAGCATATAGTACGGTGTGCCCTTTTCCTGCAAGTGAGCCAAAGGTAGGAAAAAGGGTCCGTGTGCTACATACATTATTGTTATAATAAAACATTTCTTAGCTTAAATCCTAGTTGTCCAATTATACCTAAAAGAAAACAAAAAATAATAAAATGAACAGGGTGTACATAGAAAAATCTAAAGCAATACAGAGAATAAGTAGAAAGTAAAAAAAAAAAAGGAAGAAAAACAAGAGAGACAAAAAGGAAGAACATGGCGATAGATACGAAATAGCGAGAAAGGGAGCAAAAGAGAGAGCGAGTAAAAAAGAGCGAGCGAAAAAGAGAGCCCCTCCTCACATCGTATATATCCGTGATCCAGCTCTTCCGGGTAGTGGATGCGCAGGCACGCCGGTGGCTTGCTCCCACAGTGACCACACAAAGCGGAAGCCCAGCGCCAATCATCGAGCAGAGAGACCCCCTCATCTCACATCAGGGTCCCCAGAGAGACCCCCCCTCATCTCACAGGGTCCCCAGAGAGACCCCCCTCATCTCACATCAGGGTCCCCAGAGAGCACCCCCTATCTCACATCAGGGTCCCCAGAGAGCACCCCCCCATCTCACATCAGCAGACATCCCAAACTGCAAAAACTAATTTCAGAGAGGTGACACTTCGCGCCGCCCCCCTCCCCCCAAAAAATGCAGCTTTACCAGTGCAAATTAAATGCAGCTATACCATTGCCCATGAATTGCAGCCTGATCACACGGCTGCTGGTTCTGGAGTCTGGCTGCTGGAGCTGGGCTGCTGGTCCTGGGGAGCCATCCCAGTCAGAGAATTCCCCAGCAGGAGGGGGGTGGGCAGAGGCAGAGAGAAGACTGGGCTCTGATCTGGAGGCTGTAGCAATTAAAAGAAAAGCTTTCCCCAGTCAAGCGGACTCTTTCTCCACTTTCGGGTGCGCATTGATCTCCTATGCGACAAGTACAGTACATGACCGTCCCTGTCTGCCCAGCGGGTTGATATAGAAGAGACCAGGACTGATGTGTACTCGTCACACAGGCAGGGCTGCTGTTAGAAATCACGGGGCCCCGTACAGCCTACCTGACAGGGCCCCCCTAAAAAATATCAAAACAATATTTTCGCTAAAAATACACAAAAATCATCATTAGTGGACACAAACACAACATAACTTACAAACTTATGGGGGGAACAGGAGGGTACAGTACGGTGGGGCAGAATAGCACAATACAGCAGTTAGAAGGGTACAGTACAGGGGCCACTGAAGAAGGGGGACAGGAAGGTAGGGGCAGCAGGAGGGCTCAGTACAGTGGTTAGGAGAGTACAGTACAAGGGGATGGTAAGTGGACAGTACAGGGGGCAGGAGGGTACAGAATAGGGGCAGTAATGTATTATACATGTATAAAAAGGTACTTTAAAAACTCTGCCCTCAAATAAAAGCACCGCTCTGCGCTTTAAGATAAAACCATAAAGATAAAGAAGTCCTGAAATAAGATTGACTACACACAATGATATAGCTGCTGCTTAAAAAAACAAAGATATGTGAAAAAACAGTCATAAAATCAAATGGAGAGTCCAAAAATGTTAAAACTGTAGCAGCGCTTGCAATCAAATATTCATAAGAAAGTCTTCTATCCTCATGTGTGGATAGGAAATACAGGTTGAAACTGGCCCATTATTGTCTACTATCTGGTGAGTGCATCCCCAACAGGGGTTTTAAGATCCCCCCCCACAAGGTGAACACACTGTTTGGTGAAAGGAGCACTATTTTCACAGATTGGCCGATCAATCATCACTATCCACATCAGTTTCAACCTGTATTTCCTTTCCAATGTATTATACAGATATGGTCTCCTCAAGAAGAGCTGTGGTGGGAAGCTGACATCGCAGATTCTGGCAGGCTGCCACTGGGCTAAATCTACAAATGGAAGAACAACTCCCCCTCTAGAGTTTCTGACTTTCTTCTGGTGCGTTGCAGGGGTAAAGGAAGAACCCCAAGGCGGAGCATCTTATTACTGCTGCTGCTTGTGTGGGTGGGGTGTGTACTGCACCAATCACATGGGATGAATAGGAGAGGAGGGTCAGCAGGGATTGGTGCAATACACATCCCCCCACACAAGCAGCAGTAATAGGATGCTCCACTACAGGGTTCTTCCTGAATAAAATGGGGGGGGGTGGAGATGGGAACCATGAGGTAATGGAGAAGGAGGAGGGGGGTGGAGGTGGTTAGGAGAAGGAGGATGGGTACAGAACAACTGGAGTGAGACTGGGGGAATTCTGGTCTGTATAGGGATAAAAAAAGGAGGAGGATTTGTGATAGAATGAGGGAAGGGGGGGGGCATATAGATGGGGGTGGAGGGGACAGGAGAGGGTTGGTCAGGAATAGGCATGAGGAATACTGTTGGCTGGTAAGGAATAGCCACAGTATAATAAAAGCAAATAGGCTGCCTGTCAGGGAGGGGGAGAGGGTGAGATTCCATTAAAGCAGAGTTTCTCCCAAAAATTGAACTCCTGCTTTTCGGAATCCTCCCCCATCCGGTGTCACATTTGGCACCTTTCAGGGGGGAGGAGGGAGCAGATACCTGTGTAATCCAGGTATTTGCTCCCACTTCTGGGCATAGGTTGCCATGGCGACCTACACCACATACGGTGCCTTCTCCATCCCGTCCCCCTCTGTCTTCTGGAAAACACACAGGTCCCAGAAGACAGCAGGGACCAGTAGGATCGCGCAGCAGGGAATCAGGAAGTGAGTCTGCAAGGCTTCACTTCCTGATTCCCTCACTGAAGATGGCAGCGGCAGCACCCGAGAGCCGAAGGACAGATTGGCTTTGGGACCCGAGATCACAGGCGCCCAGGACAGGTAAGTGTTCACATATTAAAAATCAGCAGCTGCAGTATTTGTAGCTGCTAACTTTAAAAAAAAAAATTTGGGGGCGGAACTCCGCTTTAACTAGTAGACCCCGAGGGCTTTCACACTGGAGCGGTAAAAAAAGTCCTGCTAGCAGCATCTTTGGAGCGGTGTGTATGCCGCTTCTCCACCGCTCCTGCCCATTGAAATCAATGGGCATCGCGGCTATACCGCCGGCAAAGCGCCTCTGCAGAGGCGCTTTGCAGTGATTTTTAACCCCTTCTCGGCTGCTAGCAGGGTGATAAAACCGCCCCGCTAGCGGCCGAATAGCGCAGCGAAATTGATGGTAAAGCGCCGCTAAAAATAGCAGCGCTTTACCGCTGATGCCGCCCCATTGTGAAAGGTTCAGTGTTGGGGGTGTGCAGGGTGGGGGATTCCAGCCAGTTATAGTGTTTGTGTATGAGGGGGGGCACACACCTGTGTAAAGGTGAAGTGTCTGCAGAGAAGGAGGGGGGAGGGGGAAGGGTAGTGAGGGACTATTGTTTGCAAAGTGTCAGGGAAAGAATGTCTGGATGGTTGGAGAAGAGGCTGAAAATTAGCAAGGAGCAAGGAGAAAGCAGTGAGGGTTAACACCAGGGAGAAGAGCAGTGGGACAGGTAGAGATGGATGGGTCTGTGTGAGGATGAAAGGAAAGCATGATAAGATAGTGGCTGAGATGGGGAGGAAGAGAGACATTAGGGAGCTGGACACAAGATAGTTACATGACAGAACTGACCTGTACAAAAAGAGCCAGTGAGGGGAACTTGTTAGATCCCTTCTCTGCTGAATTGGCCTTTGGACCTTCCTGAATAAAAAAGTACCGTGCAGCAGCCTAATCAGACTGGGGACAGCAGTATGGGCTGCCCCCCCCCCTCTGCCTCAGCTCACAGAGCCTTACATCCACCTGTCACTCAGCCACAGACAGAGCGGCTGTACTCCATTTGGGCTGTTCTGTCTGGCGGTGGCTGAGTGACAGGCCCAGCTGGGAGATCTCCCTGCACTTGCCGGTGTCCGGGAGCCTGCAGCCAAATATGGGAGACTTGAGATGTCTGCTTCAGGGTCCCCAGAGAGAGGGCGGGCAGCAGAGAGATTACATCATGCCTGCAGCTCTGCATAGTGAGAGCGGTGAGACGTTACCATAGCACTGTGAGGGCGGGCGGTGAGAGATGTCAACTGTTCTCTCTGCCGCCCGTGCTCTCTCCGGTTCTCCAGCTCGATCTCCTGTGCTCTGTTAGATCTTTGTCATGCGGCTTGGCTACAGTGACTCAAGTTTACCCCCAGTGACGCAACTTCCCCCCTGGCTCCAGTCCCATCGCAAACCTCCCCTGTGGCACTGTCTGAATAATCCTAGCCAGGGTACATACTCTGGGTAGTCGGAGAGCTCTACTACACTTCCTCCTGGCTGATGCACTAACTCCTCCCATTCGCGTCATCTCCTATCTGCAAAAAAACGCAAGATTTTGGCAATAGGTGATACATGATGCCTATCCCAGGAACCCTTGCGAATCGCCTAGTGACGTAATCGCCAAGGCGAATAGGGAGAAGGAAGTCATGAAGGAATACAATAAAAAGGTATTTATGAGCAAAAAAAATAAATAAAAAATTGTCCATTGTGAAACCTATGAGCTTAGGGCATGCAGTACAGACAGAGATAAAAAAAATGGGTGGAACTCCGCTTTAACATGAAAACAAGATAGCATAAAAGTCCAAACAAATCTCAGATAAAATAGTCACACATAATAAGCTTACATGAACAGTATAATGTGTGTCTCAACAGGTAGTTGTAACATCAATTCAAAATGATACATTTTTATAAGTAATAAAAAAAATATGTAGAAGAGACCCATGTGTCACATAAAACCATCATGTTTTTCTCTTATTTAAAACTGTGAAAAGTGTGTAAAGTACACAATGATCCCTGAGGACTTGGGCTATTGTATAATTATCATACAAAAGCAATACTGCCATATACTGTATATAACAGATAATAACAACCCAGAGTAATATCACCTTTGCAGCATATGATATCATCACATATTCTCTAAATGGGAATGCAAGGCTGCACAACCATGATGTTGAGCAGTGAAATGCAACTGCATATAATATACTTTATCTGCACAATATGCTAAGCAAATCTGTGTCACACTACAAAGCTGCATTGCTAAAAAGGAAGTTTTTATTTTCTCAGACAATAGGTGCAGAAACTCCCCCTTTTAGCCCTGGTTCGCACTGGTGCGATTTGACATGCGATTTGACATGTCAAATCGCATGTCAAATCGGCTAAATTTGCCGCAAATTGCGGCCAATGGCACCGTCCTAATCGGTGCGACACCGCATCGGCGGCGCTGCACCGATTACAAAAAGTATTTTTTGTACTACTTTTTGCGATTTCAGCCGCGATTTACATTGACATCTGTTTCAGATGTCTTTGAAATCGCGGCCGAAATCGGACTGCCAGCGGGAGTGAAATCGTGCGAGTTCAGCTCAACTCGCAGGCTTCACTCCCACAGCCCCAGTGTGAACGTGGGCTTAGAGTCACTCCTTGTCTCCACCCCTACTCACCTCCAAGCACCATCTCTTAGTTCCAACCCCTACCCACCTCCCAGTACCACCCCTTTTAGAGAATACAGAACCAAGTAATATGTGTGGTACTAAGTAATTTCTATGGAGTTTGTCAATGATAAAAAGATAAACAATAAAATAGATCCCCTGCAGCCAGCAACAATTTACCCCCCCCCCCCATCAATGACAGATCCCACCAGCAGCAATGAACAATATGCCCCACAGCATCAATAGATCCCTGTGAGCAACAAAAATTCTACCCACAGCCAGCATCAATAGACCCTCCAGCAGCCAGCAACAATAGACCCCTCCCTCACCAGTAGATCCCTCCTGGTAACCACTGACCCCCCCCAGCAACATAGGACCTACCCAAAGCAACAATAGATCCCCCTCCAGCAAAAATATACCACCCTGCAAAAATAGATCCACTCCAGCGACTAAAGATCCCCCCCGCAGCCAGTATCAATAGACCTTGCAGCACACCCCAGCACCCCTTGCCATTACATACATTCAGTGCTGGAGGTGCCAGAACTGCCTTCCACCGTGTTCCCACTGAAAAAATGCCCTGCTAAAAAGGCAACTGCACTTCAAATTAAAAGCTATGGTTGACACACACATGTATAAGCACATGTGCTTGGGTTCAATTTTTTGTGCCTTTCTTTAAACTTATCTAAAAATTCAGAAACTTGAACATTAATTCCGCCAATTTTCAATGATCACAGACAAGGAATTGTCAAGCAAAGGGAATAGGGAGTCGGGCACAAAAAAAACTGAATAGTAGCATTTATCAGGGAGAGGGTCCTTCTTTTAATGTGACTTTGAATGTGGCATTAGATAACCACCAATCATTTTAAAGTGGTATTAAACAAAAAAAATTCCCTCTGCAAGGTAAAGGCATAATATAATCACATACACATAATGCATCACATACTAGCACAATATGAAAAACTTACCTTGAAAAAAAAAACCTTCAGCGGTGCGCTGTCACGGCTGCAGAGGCTTCTATCTTTACCCGATCTTCCTTCCCTGTTCATGAGTTGCGGCAGCTTGACCAGTCGAGCCATGAAGACGTTATTCCTGCGCACATGCACGGGAGTCACGGCTCCGGCACAGAGTTCTAAAGGAATGGCAGGGTATGCCGTTCCTTCAGTTTGGTGACATCACTGGCTGCTACTCACTAGAATATCTCCTAAACGATGCATGTTTAGGAGATATTTATTTAACCTATAGGTAAACTTAATTATACCTGTAAGCTTACCTGTTAATAAAAGTAAAGTAGTACAGTTTACTACCACTTTAATTACATGCTTGGGAGATACATTTTAAGCTGTATGGTTTGTTTTGGAACAGTAAAATTCTCATGAAAGCATCAGCAACACCACATGTTAGAATTACATACTTTGCACATGTCAACCCTGGAGAATAAAAGACTAGTCGTTTCAATTTTTTATGTCAAACAATATTAATGCAATTTCGTGGTGTTGCGGCTAGGTCACAACATTGTTTCATGTACCTCATCCCTGAATTAGTATGTATGGAATAGATATGTAATGGGATTATAGCAGTGCCAAAGTTATGAAATAGGGTAAACCAGAACATAAAATTTACAACGTTTATTTAATATATAATTAAAACACGGGCTCAAAGACCCACTCGACTCCAGACTTAGCAAAAGCCTTTAGAGATTTTTACTCTTGCGCTTTACAACCTGGACCCAACCTCGCCATCTTCTCCAAGTTTGACGACGGTGTCAGATATGATTCAATACATTCAAGAAGCAAATCTCCCCACGCTTAATGAAGAGGAAAAACACACTGTCCCAACCTATTTCAGTGGAAGAATTTTCTGCTGCTATAGCAACTATCAACCCGGGAAAGGCCCCCAGCCTGGATGGTTTCACCGGAACCTACTATAAGACCTATGAATTTATACTTACTCCCCATTTTACTAAGGTCTTTAATGCCATTACACACGATAGGTTTTACCGATAAAAACAGTCCGATGGACTGTTTTCATCGGACAAACCGATCGTGTATGGGCCCCATCGGTCTTTTTTCCATCAGTGTTTAAAAACAGAACATGTTTTAAATTTATCCGATGGTTAAAAAACCGATAGCAAATTACTATCGTCTGTGGGGAACTCCATCGGATAAAAAACCCACGCATGTTCAGAATCAAGTCGACACATGCTCAGAAGCATTGAACTTCATTTTTCTCGGCTCATCGGAGTGTTTTACGTCACCGCATTTGAAACGGTCGGTTTTTTGACTGATGGTGTGTGGGCAAGACTGATGGAAGACAGTTTCATCGGATTTCCGATGGGAAAAAAACATCGGATTAGAATCCATAGGATATCCGATCGTGTGTATAGGGCAGAGTTTCCAGCAGACCTGTTGCATGCTAGCATATCGGTCATCCCCAAGCCAGGGGATCCCTTACTGTGAGCAAGTTACAGACCTAGATCACCTTTGGACTGTGATGTAAAACTTTTTACTAGAATCCTTGCTACGAGATTGACCGCTCTGTTGCCACGCATTATCTCATTGGATCAGGTGGGCTTTATCCAACACGGGAGGCCCGAGATAACACCATTTCGACCCTTAACATCATCGACAAAGTAAAGCGATCCCACACCCCCCTGTTACTCCTATCTACCGATGCCGAAAAAGGCGTTGATAGGGTAAACTGGAACTTTCTCCATGAAACTTTAAGACAAGTGGGACTTCCGACTCCGATATTGTCATGGGCCTCTGCATTATATTCCAATCCCTCCGCTACTGTCCATGTAAATGGGTTAGACTCGGACCCAATAACGAACGGCACCAGGCAGGGCTGTCCTCTGTTGCCATTACTTTTTGTTCTTACACTGAAACCATTCCTCCAGCATGTCAGACATAATGGTTCCATTCAAGGCGTGCTATCGGGGAATTACCACCACAAGGATGCAGCTTATGCTGACGACTTCCTGTTTTATGTCACTAGCCCCCTTATTTCTCTACCTTCCCTACTACTAGAGTTGAAACAATACGGTTTGTTATCTAACTTCAAGATCAACCTCTAAAAATCGAAGGCCTTAAATATATCTCTTCCAGTTACTGTGGTTGACAGCCTACGCCCCTATTTCCCTTTTAAATGGGCCACACAGTTTAAACAATATTTGGGGACTAAAATTCCAGCAAACATTAATGCAATCTTTTCCCTGAACTTCCAACCTTCCAACCTCTCCTGTGACCTTAAGAAATTAGGAGTCGCTAGCCTTCTCATTGTCTGGCCGATGCAACGTATTGAAGATAAATGTTATGTCCAGGTTAGACATGTGCACACTGAAATATTTTGTTTCGGAATTTCGTTTTCGTCCGAAAAATAAATTTATTTAGTTACTCCCGAAATTCGTTTTTATTTATTTTGTTTTTCGTTAGAAATTGCAATAGTCCGAAAATCTGAATTAATTAAGGTCGAATCTGTCATTGAAGGCTTATAGTGTCTGTCGAATGTTCAAAGAAGATTCGACGGAGCAGTGAAACTGTACGACGCTGCAATCATACATTTCCGGTCGAATGTTCCCCCCACAAGCTATAGAAGAATTCTAATGTTGTATGACTAGTAATAATTATATTTATTCATTACTATTACTAGTCAACCAACATTAGAATTCTTCTATAGCCTATGGGCGGATGCATTTGACCGGAAATGTACGATTGCAGCGTCGTACAGTTTTGCTGCACCGTCGAATCTTCTAACTTTTGATGCTTTGTCGAATCTTCGTCATTCTAGCTATTTTACTGCTCCTCCTCTTTGGTTACAATCAGCCAATAACATTCATCATCAACTTTATTTTTATTTTACTTCCCCACCCAATTCCAGCAGTGATCTTTTCTCTCTATGTCGAATCTTTTCTCTCTATAATAACAAATCTTTTCTCTCCTATGTCGAATCTTTTCTCTCCTATGTCGAATATTTTCTCTCTATAATGTCGAATCTTTTCTCTCCTATGTTGAATCTTTTCTCTCCTATGTCGAATCTTTTCTCTCCTATGTCGAATCTTTTCTCTCCTATGTCGAATCTTTCTCCTATGTCAAATCTTTCTCTCCTATGTCGAATCTTTTCTCTCTATAATGTCAAATCTTTTCTCTCCTATGTAGAATAATCTTGGACTAATAGAGTTAAGGTTAGGCACATTCGACCACAGGTTCGATAGACACAGATTGTTATTGTCAGCGTCACGTTGAATCTCCTATCTATATCGAACTGTTGTAGCAACGAAAACGAAAATAAAGCATTTGTTTATGTCGGATCTTTCGGTTTTCGGATTCTGTGCTTTCGTTTTCGTTTGTTAAAACGATAACGAAAATAGCTGAAATTCGGACGAAAATGCATTCGGACGAAAACTAATGCACATGTCTAGTCCAGGTTGCTATACTTGCTGCAGGCCTTACCACTTAAGCTCTGTGCTTTCAGCTTTCATAGTTTGTGTGGCATGGTAAACACTCCCGCCTCAGCAGATATCTCAAACTAAGTGGCATAGGCTTTCCTGACCCAGTGCTATACTACACGGCAGTACAGATGACTAGAGTAGTGGACTGGTGTAGACACCAGAATCTTAAACTATGGGTCATGTTGGAGCAGGAAGTGGTGGGTGCACCACTTGCAGGGCTGCCATTGGCAGGTAAACAATATGTATCTCACCTTACCAGTCACTAGTGATGAGCCGAACACCCCCGGGTTCGGTTCGCACCAGAACCCGCGAACGGACCGAAAGTTTGCACGAACTTTAGAACCCTATTAAATACAATGGATGCGAACGTTCGAAATCTAAAGTGCTAATTATAACGACTATTATGCATGTTATTGTCCTAAAAAGGGTTTGGGAACCCGGGTTCTGCACCAGGGGACATGTATCAATGCAAAAAGAAGCTTTAAAAACGGCCGTTTTTCGGGAGCAGTCATTTTAATGATGCATAAAGTGAAAAAGAAAAAATCAAATATTCCTTTAAATATCATACCTGGGGGGTGTCTAAAGTATGCCTGTGAAGTGCCACGTGTTTCCCGTGTTTAGAACTGTCCCTGCACAAAATTACATTTCTAAAGGAAAAAAAGCCATTTAAAACTGCTTGCGGCTTTAATGTAATGTCTGGTCCCGGTAATATAGATGAAAATCTTTAAGAAAAATGGCATAGCTACCCCATCACAGCCCCCCCCCCCCCTACCCCAGCCCATTACCAGCCCCTTTGGGTCTTGTATGGATATTAAGGGTAACCCCGCACACAAAATAAAAAAGGCCCTATATACTCTGAACAGCTGTATACAGGCGGTGCATACAAGACAGGGACTGTAGGTTTGTTCTTATGTAGAATCTGTTTGTAATTTTGAACAGGTACATTGTTTAAGTGTAGCTCCAGCCAAAAAATCTATTTTTAAGCTTTTTGGAAAACATAGGGAAGGGTTATCACCCCTGTAACATTTGTTTTGCTGTCTGTGCCGTGTGCACCTGTTCAGAACAGTTCACCTCACTTTCCGTCCTAATGACAAATGTTTTTTGAAAATTTGGGGTTTTTATTGAAACAAGAATTGGTGATAAAGCATCAGTGGAGAGGAGACACTTTTTTTCCCATATTAACTCTTACAGGAGAGAATTTGCCTTCCTAGGGGTAGATTTCCTCTCACTTCCTGTTGTATCCTTCCGTTTGCAAGGAGGAGTCGTTTGTAAGTTGGATGTTTGAAAGTAGGGGCCTGCCGTATATACTCAGCTGAAATTTGCCCCTTACATGTTGGTGTTGCCACAACACTGTGAGCCCTCACAGTTACTCTTGGTGGGCGCATGAATGGGCCCTGCTGTGAATTATTAGATCAAGAATTGTAATTGCATGCCCCTGTTGAACAGGGGCTGAAAAATTGGGCCTTTGGTGGTGGTGGTGGTGTTGACACAACACTGTAAGGCCTCACAGTTACTCTTGGTGGGCGCAGGAATGGGCCCTGCTGTGAATTATTAGATCAAGAATTGTAATTACATGCCCCTGTTAAACAGGGGCAGAAAAATTGGGCCTTAGGCACTGGTGCCACAACACTGCAACCCCTCACAGATACTGTACTTGGAGCACAGCAATGAGCCCTGTTGCAAAGTATTGCATCAAAAATTGTAATTACACGCCCCTGTTAAACAGGGGCTGAAAAATTGGGCCTTAGCCACTGGTGCTGGTGCCACGACACTGCAACCTCTCCCAGATACTCTAGTTGGAGTGCAGGAATGAGCCCTGCTGCAAAGCATTGCATAAAAAATTGTAATTACATGCCCCTGTTAAACAGGGGCTGAAAAATTGGGCCTTAGCCACTGGTGGCGGCACCCAGAAACAAAAATGTTCTTCCAAGCTATCATCATCAATCGGATCATTGAGGAGGAGGAGGAGGATAGTCAGTCAACATAACAGGACAGTCTCTCAGCATCAGCATCAGTCTTGAAGGGATGTGACATTTGAAAATAAATTAGTCTGTTATATCAGCTTCAGGTGTTTGGTAGCTGGTGGTGATCCAAGACTGGTTCATCTTTATGAAGGTCAGTCGATCAACCGAGTCGGTAGACAGGCGCACCCTGTGATCCGTGACAAATCCTCCAGCAGCACTGAATGTGCGTTCTGAAAGAACGCTGGATGCAGGACAGGCCAGTAGATCAATTGCATACTGTGCAAGCTCTGGCCAGTGATCCATCCTCAAGACCCAGTAAGCCAGAGGATTTTCGGTGGGGAAGGTGTCCAAGTCTGACCTTGCCCCTAGGTATTCCTGCACCATGTATATCAGACGCTGGCGATGGTTGCTGGAACCGATCATACCTTGGGGCTGCGGACTAAAAAATTGTCTGAACGCATCGGTCAGACGGCCACCTTCCCCACCGCTCCTTCTTTGACTGACCGAAGCCTCAGCAACTCGTTGTCCAGGACCAGGAGTTTGTAACCTCCCAGTCTCTGGGAACGCATTGCACAGACCTTTCTGCAAGGCCTCCCGGAGTTGTCTCATCCTCTGCTCCCTCAGCGACGGTAAGATAAGATCCGCAACCTTACCCTTGTACCGTGGATCAAGGAGAGTGGCCAGCCAGTAATGGTCCCTCTCCTTGATTCAAAGAATACGAGGATCCTTCCGCAGACTTTGCAGGATCAGGGAGGCCATGCAGCGTAGGTTAGCTGAGGCATTCGGTCCGGAGTCCTCTGGGTCACTAAGGACGACATGATCCGCAGCCACCTCCTCCCAGCCACGTACAAGTCCACTGGTTTCTTGGGACTGTAAATCATCCCAAAAAGACTGCTGCTGATGATGCTGAGTGCCAGGCTCCACCTCCATGCTGACACAATCCTCCTCCTCCTCCTCCTGTGCGATGGGTGAGTAAAGGGGGCCTTGAGAGGCAAGGAAGTCCTCCTCTTCCTGCCTCTGTTCTGCCTCAAGTGCCCTGTCCATTATTCCATGCAGCGTATGTTCCAACAGGTGGATAAGAGGTACAGTGTCACTGATGCATGCACTGTCACTGCTCACCATCCTCGTGGCCTCCTCAAATGGTGCCAGGACAGTGCATGCATCCCTGATCATGCCCCACTGGCGTAGTGAAAAAAACCCGAGCTCCCCTGACCCTGTCCTGGTGCCGTAGTCGCACAGGTACTCATTGATGGCCCTCTGCTGCGTGTGCAGCTGCTGCAGCATGGCCAACGTTGAGTTCCACCTGGTGGGCATGTCACATATAAGGCGGTTCTTGGGCAGGTTCAACTCCTTTTGCAGCTCAGCCAGGCGAGCACTGGCATTATAAGATCTGCGGAAATGCACACAGACTTTCCTGGCCTGCCTCAGGACATCCTGCAAGCCCGGGTACCTGCCCAAGAACCGCTGCACCACCAGGTTAAGGACGTGAGCCACACAGGGCACATGGGTCAGTTGTCCCTGTCGGAGGGCGGAGAGGAGGTTGGTGCCATTGTCGCAAACCACCATTCCTGGCTTAAGCTGGCGTGGCGTCAACCACCTCTCGGCCTGCCCCTGCAGAGCAGACAGAACCTCTGCCCCAGTGTGGCTCCTGTCCCCCAAACACACCAGCGCAAGCACGGCATGGCATCTTTTTGCCTGCGTACTTGCGTAGCCCCTTGAACGCCTACGGAGCACCGCTGGTTCCGAGGACAAAGCACAGGAAGAGGCCATGGAGGAAGAAGAGGAGGGGGTGGAGGAGAGAGGTGTGTCACAACCAGTAGTAGCATTTTGGAGGCGTGGCAGCGTTACAACCTCCAACACTACTGCACCTTGTCCTGCATCCTTCCCAGCTGCCAAAAGAGTGACCCAATGGGCCGTGAAAGAAAGGTAATGTCCAGCGAGGCCAAGACATTGCCTTCCACATGCCGGTAGAGAGCCGTAATCGCCTTCCATGAGAAAAAGTGGAGTTTGGGAACCTGCCACTGAGGAACCGCACATTGCACAAACTCACGGAAGGGGGTCGAGTCTACCAACTGAAAAGGCAGCAGTTGAAGCGCTAGCAATTTAGCCAAGCTATCATTCAACCGCTGGGCATGTGGATGGCTGGGAGTGAACTTCTTTCGACGGTCCAGCAGCTGGGGCAGGGAAATTTGCCTGCTAGAATCGGATGTC
Source organism: Rana muscosa (assembly GCA_029206835.1). Lineage (NCBI taxonomy): Eukaryota > Metazoa > Chordata > Amphibia > Anura > Ranidae > Rana > Rana muscosa. The sequence continues at coordinate 1,149,760,211 of CM055122.1, read as the reverse complement.
GGTGTACTGCTAGCAGAGTGCCCGCAAGTACTTGGCTGTGACACACCTAATTCTACACCTTCATTCCTCTCAGTGCAGGTTTCAGAGAGGACTGAAGGTATAGAGGGGTTGGAGATCCCAGCTGATGCGGTGCAAGGAGAGGTCTGCTTTGTTCTTTGGTGTGGGTCTTTAAGGTAGGATTGCCAACGAGCTGCATGGCAGGTCAACATATGTCTGGTCAAGCATGTGGTGCCCAAGCGGGTGATGTTTTTTGGCACGCGATATACGCTTGAGACATATGTTGCAAACAGCAGCTGTGCGATCTGATGCACTCGACTCAAAAAAGGCCCACACCAAAGAACTTTTTGAATAACGGGCAGAGGCAGCGCCCTGCACAGGCGGAGCTCTGCGGTGTGATTCCGTTGGTGTGCTGCCCTTACGCTGGCCCCCCGAGGGCATCCTGCCTCGTTGGAGATGTGCCTCCTCCTCATCCTCCTCCTCCTCCTCCTCTTTCCTATTAGGCACCCACGTGGAGTCAGTGACCTCATCATCCCCTCCCTCCTCATCACTGGAGCCAATCTGGCAGTATGCTGCAGCTGCTGGAACATGACTGCCAGATTGGTGTCCTTCTTGAGCATCCCCTCTCTCTGCTCTCACGCTACTGCCATCCTCTAGCTGGGTATCATCATCAGACCCTTCGAAACGCTGGTCATCCTCCTGGAGCATGTACCCAACACTGTGCTCAAACAGTTCGGGGGACTCCTCAGGAGGACATGGTTGGTCTAGGGAAGGAGTGACTGATAATGACATTGATACCAGGGAAGAGGACACTTTGGCAGCTGCTTTGCCAGTACCCTGAGCCTGGGTGAGAGAGGATGAGGAGGATGAGGAGGGCTTGGTCCTCCACTCTACCAAGTCTTCGGCATGATGCGGCTCAACACGTCCAGCTGCCGAAAAGAAGGACAAGCGTGTCCCATGGCCGCGTGCTGATGGCGATGCACCGCGTCCACGACCAGCACTGTTGTCTCTAGACACAGAGCCTGCTTGCCCTCTTTTATTGGCTCCTGACTGTCTGCCTCTCCTTGTTTGCCTTCCAGACATTCTAATGGCCTGCAGGGAAATGGGAAAACCAGCAATAAGGCCTAGCTTCAGGAGTATATTTTGCAGGAATCACACTACGCCTGCTGTAGGTGCTGCAAATGCCTGGTGGTGTAACACACCAGGAAAACGCAGCAATACAGGCTAACTTCAGGTGTATAATGTGCAGGAGGCACACTCCGCCCGCTGTAAGTGCTGCAAATGCCTGTTGGTGTAACACACCAGGAAAACGCAGCAATACAGGCTAACTTCAGGAGTATATTTCGCAAGAATCACACTACGCCTGCTGTAGGTGCTGCAAATGCCTGTTGGTGTAACACACCAGGAAAGCGCAGCAATACAGGCTAACTTCAGGTGTATAATGTGCAGGAGGCACACTCCGCCCGCTGTAAGTGCTGAAAATGCCTGTTGGTGTAACACACCAGGAAAACGCAGCAATACAGGCTAACTTCAGGTGTATAAGGTGCAGGAGGCACACTCCGCCCGCTGTAAGTGCTGCAAATGCCTGTTGGTGTAACACACCAGGAAAACGCAGCAATACAGGCTAACTTCAGGTGTATAAGGTGCAGGAGGCACACTCCGCCCGCTGTAAGTGCTGCAAATGCCTGTTGGTGTAACACACCAGGAAAACGCAGCAATACAGGCTAACTTCAGGTGTATAAGGTGCAGGAGGCACACTCCGCCCGCTGTAAGTGCTGCAAATGCCTGTTGGTGTAACACACCAGGAAAATGCAGCAATACAGGCTAACTTCAGTTGTATAAGGTGCAGGAGGCACACTCCGCCCGCTGTAAGTGCTGCAAATGCCTGTTGGTGTAACACACCAGGAAAACGCAGCAATACAGGCTAACTTCAGGAGTATATTTCGCAAGAATCACACTACGCCTGCTGTAGGTGCTGCAAATGCCTGTTGGTGTAACACACCAGGAAAGCGCAGCAATACAGGCTAACTTCAGGTGTATAATGTGCAGGAGGCACACTCCGCCCGCTGTAAGTGCTGAAAATGCCTGTTGGTGTAACACACCAGGAAAACGCAGCAGTACAGGCTAACTTCAGGTTGTGAGGGGGTTAGCTCAGCAGCGGGTGTGTGTGACCCCCGGGATGGGCTCCCCACACAAAAACAGGCCCAGCAGACAGAGGTTGTGGTTTTCAAAATCAAAAAGGTGCGGTTTATTTTCTATTTACAGTGACAAAAACACAGCAAAGCAAAAGAAACATAAACAAAATAAATCCTGGTCAATTTGACCTCTGACTAAACATACAGGTTTCCTAACTAACAACTGGGATCAGCCTAGTGCTGTCCTAGTCCCTAAGTCCCTGGTTTTAAATGTCCAAGCAAATAGCCACACAGGCTTTGTCTCACCGCACAAGGGTTCACTCTCTCCAGGAAGTCCACACAGGTCTGCTTCCAGGCATGAGCTAACCCCTAATGAAGCTGGGAGTTCTTATAGAGGCCTAAATGAGCTGACAAGCTTCAGCTGGTCTCATCAACTCCCTGTCTGCACGACGCCCCACACTCTCCCTAGAGGTATGAGTCATCCATGAGCCCACTATCCTCAGCTGGGCTTATACAACTCTCCACCTAGTTGTATAAGTCGGCGTAAAGCCTGAATCTGGGCAAAATATATCTACCCCCCTGGATGCAACCAGGTGACTTTACCTTCCTGCTGTCACATACCCCCCCTCTTGTTTTAACCTCGGGGTTGGAACACAAGCAATCAGGCATTCATGTACTCGAGACAAAGCATCCACATTCCCCATTTGAACGCCAGGGCGATGCTTTACTGTGAAGTTGAATTCCTGGAGGGCCAGGAACCACCTATTCACTCTTCTATTTGTTTCCTTGTTTTGAGCCATCCACTTTAACGGAGCGTGATCCGTAACCATGTCAAAGTGCCTACCTAGCAGGTAGTACCGAAGGGAATCTAGAGCCCACTTCACCGCTAAACACTCCTTTTCAACGGTGGCGTAATTTACCTCATGGGACTTCAACTTCCTGCTGAGGTAAATGACTGGGTGCTCTTCCCCGTTCCAGACCTGGGACAATACTGCTCCTAACCCCACATCTGACGCATCACTTTGTACGACAAAGTCTTTAGAGAAGTCGGGTGAGTACAACACTGGCTGGCTACATAAGGCTTGTTTCAAGAATTGGAATGCTGCCTCAGCCTCGGGGGTCCATTTAATCATGACCGACCCTTTCCCCTTCGTCAGGTTGGTTAGGGGCACAGCCTTAGAAGCAAAGTGGGGAATGAATCGCCGATAACACCCAGCGATTCCCAGAAAGGCTCGTACCTGCTTCTTGCTGTTGGGACGTGGCCAACTCTGGATGGCCTCGACTTTGTTGAGTTGGGGTTTTATTACTCCCCTCCCAATGGTGTACCCAAGATATTTGGCCTCCTCCTGCCCAATGGTACACTTCTTGGGGTTAGCCGTAAACCCCGCTTCCCGAACAGAGTCCAGGACTGCTTGCACTTTTGGCAGATGTGAGGCCCAATCTGTGCTATGGACAATTACGTCATCCAGGTAAGCCGCAGCATACTTCCGATGGGGCCTCAGCATCTGGTCCATTTTCCGCTGGAATGTGGCCGGCGCATTCTGTAACCCGAACGGCATTCTTTTATATTGGAACGCCCCGTCTGGGGTTACAAATGCGGTTTTCTCTTTGGCCGACTTGGCCAGGGGGATTTGCCAATACCCTTTTGTGAGGTCAAGAGTCGTCATGTATCGGGCTGTTCCCAGCCGGTCGATCAACTCATCTATACGTGGCATGGGGTAGGTGTCAAATTTTGTAACTTTGTTCAACTGACGAAAATCGTTACAAAATCGCCAGCTCCCATCCGGTTTAGGCACCAACACAATGGGACTAGACCAATCACTTTGGGACTCCTCTATCACCCCTAAGTTCAGCATTTTCTGTACTTCCTCCCGTATTGCCTCCCGTCGGGCCTCTGGGATCCGATAGGGTTTTAACTTCACCCTTTCACCGGGCGGGGTAATAATGTCATGCTCTACCCCAGATGTTTGTCCCGGCAGCTCAGAGAATACCTCCTTGTTGCGAAGCACAAACTCCTTAACCTCCTGTTGTTGGGGTTGTGACAAGGTGGCTGCGATTCCAACCTCAGGAATCACGCAACCAGTTTGAGCTGGTGACCAAGTGTCTGCGACTAGGGACTCTCTATCCCTCCAGGCTTTCAACAGATTAACGTGATAGATCTGTTCGGGCTTTCGCCTTCCTGGTTGTCTGACCTTGTAATTCACTTCGCTCACTTTTTCCATTATCTCGTAGGGGCCTTGCCATTTGGCAAGGAATTTACTTTCAACCGTAGGGACCAGTATCAGTATCCTATCCCCCGGGGAAAAGGTACGGGTCTTGGCTCCACGGTTGTACACTCTCTGCTGTGCTAACTGCGCTTGGGCCAAATGTTCCTTCACGATGGGCATTACCTGTGCAATTCGGTCTTGCATCAGGGCGACATGCTCAATCACACTCCTGTGGGGAGAACTCTCACTTTCCCAAGTTTCCTTGGCAATATCCAACAGCCCTCTTGGGTGTCTCCCATACAGTAACTCAAAGGGGGAGAATCCCATAGAGGATTGGGGCACCTCCCTAATAGCAAACATCAGATAAGGAAGTAGACAGTCCCAATCCTTTCCATCTCTATCCACCACTTTCTTCAACATTTGTTTTAGGGTTTTGTTGAATCTTTCAACCAGCCCATCGGTTTGGGGGTGATACACAGATGTACGTAATTGCGTCACTTTGAACAATTTACATAGCTCCTTCATAACCCGGGACATAAAGGGTGTACCTTGGTCCATAAGCAGTTCTTTACAAATACCCACCCGGCTAAACACAAGAGATATCTCTTTGGCTATGGTTTTGGCCGAGGTATTTCGGAGAGGGATCGCTTCTGGATAACGGGTGGCATAGTCCATTATAACTAATATGTACTGGTGCCCCCTAGCGGACTTGATTATAGGACCTACCAAATCCATGGCGATCCTCTCAAACGGGACCTCAATGATGGGTAGAGGGACCAGCGGGCTACGGAAATGTGGCATCGGGGCCGACCTCTGACACACAGGGCAGGAGGAACAATAATTTTCTATGTCCTTCATCACCCCCGGCCAATAGAATCTCTGTAATACCCTCTCTCGGGTTTTCTCTGTCCCCAGATGACCTCCAAGAATGTGCCCATGGGCCAACTCCAACACCAACTTCCTGTACGGTTTGGGCACCACAAGCTGCTCAACGGTTTCTTCTGCCCTTTTTGCCACCCGATACAGTAGGTCCTTCTCTACGCTGAAGTATGGGTAAGTGCAGGTATTATCTGGGTTCACTAACTCACCATCTATTTTCACTACGTTTTCCCGTGCCTTTATTAGGGCGGGGTCTTTCAACTGTTCTGTGGCAAAGTTTTCCCTGTGAACCTCAAGATCAGAAAACTCCACAGACGGTAGGTTTTCGTCTGAGGAGGTGGGCTCCTCTCCAGTTTCTTGAGTCTCCCCTGCCAATACTGACAAGGGAAATTCCGGAGAGTCCTCACCACTCTCAGGGGAGTTCTGGCTATCACATTCCTGGTACATAGGGGCACCAGTGGGGGGCTCAGGATCATCCCACAGTTCCCAGAACTTCGGAAAATCCCTTCCCACAATGGCGTCATGCGGTAACTGAGATACTAAGCCCACTGGATGAGAGAGGGTACCTTTGGGGGTCTCGAAACACACTGTAGTCACTGGATACTCTCGGGTGTCCCCATGCACACAAATAACAGCTACCTTGCTATTCCCAGAGACCTCTGTTTTAACTAACTCAGCCTTTATCAGGGTCACAAGGCTACCTGAATCCAGCAATACCACAACATTTCTACCATTAACACACATTTTGCATAAATGTTTCTCAGTTCCTCGAATGGCAGTGCATGCGACTGTCGCACACAGCGACTGACGTCTGCCCGTCAGAAAGTCACACTGCATGGGTTCCTCCACAACCGGGCAATTTGCTGCAATATGTCCCGCTTGCCGGCAGCGGTAGCAAACGATCCTTCTTGCCGCCTCTTGAGCCGCTGATTTCCCAGGCTGTTCTCGCCAAACTTGGGGTAGAGCTCCCACCCTCTCACTCTCTCCACCCTTACCCCTTGGAATCATCTTATCCGCCCCTGGGGATGGTCTGGTCTTAGGGTGGAAAGTCCGAGTGTCTCTGGAAGAGACCGTCAGGTTCTCTGTAGCCAAGTATTTCTCCACACGATCCACAAGACCATCGGCCGTCTCTGGGTCTCCATGGCTTACCCACTTTTGGATGGCAGTAGGAAGAGCTCTCAAAAACCGATCCATTACAACACGTTCCACAATCTTTGGTGCGGACAAAGTCTCTGGCTGTAGCCACTTTCTGCTCAGGTGAATGAGATCATACATTTGAGACCTGGGGGGTTTTCCAAGCTGGAAAGTCCAGTTATGCACACGCTGAGCCCGGACAGCCAGGGTGACACCCAGCCTTGCCAATACTTCAGCTTTTAGCATCACATAGTCTTTTGCTTGGTTAGGCTCTAGGTCATAGTAAGCTTTCTGCGATTCACCAGTTAACAGAGGAGCCACTAGTCCAGCCCACTGCTCCTCAGGCCACTTTTCTCTTTCAGCGGTCCTTTCAAATGTGGTCAAAAATACCTCTGGATCATCCTCTCCAGTCATTTTTGTCAATAAACGACTCACCCCAAAGGACGCGGTATTAGTGGGACGGCTTTCCTCACTGGTCTGCGGACGTTGCTGCATTACTGCTTCCATCTGTTGTTGTAGTCTCTGCTCTTGCTTCTGCAACAGGTCTATGAAGCGGGCCTCAGATTGCTGCTGGGCTTGTTGCTGAGCCTCCAGACTCTGTTGCAAAGTTGCGTTTGTCTGCTGCTGGGCTGCAAGGCTCTGTTGATGAGCTTGCTGCTGGGCTGCGAAGTTCTGTTGTTGAGCTGCAAGGCTCTGTTGATGAGCTGCAAGGCTCTTTTGCAAACCTGCATTTGTCTGCTGTTGATTGGCATTTGCTAGAGCCAGCTGTTTCAGTATCTCCTCCATGCTGGCTTAAAAAAAACTGCCACTGGTTCTCCACCAACTGTGAGGGGGTTAGCTCGGCAGCGGGTGTGTGTGACCCCCGGGATGGGCTCCCCACACAAAAACAGGCCCAGCAGACGGAGGTTGTGGTTTTCAAAATCAAAAAGGTGCGGTTTATTTTCTATTTACAGTGACAAAAACACAGCAAAGCAAAAGAAACATAAACAAAATAAATCCTGGTCAATTTGACCTCTGACTAAACATACAGGTTTCCTAACTAACAACTGGGATCAGCCTAGTGCTGTCCTAGTCCCTAAGTCCCTGGTTTTAAATGTCCAAGCAAATAGCCACACAGGCTTTGTCTCACCGCACAAGGGTTCACTCTCTCCAGGAAGTCCACACAGGTCTGCTTCCAGGCATGAGCTAACCCCTAATGAAGCTGGGAGTTCTTATAGAGGCCTAAATGAGCTGACAAGCTTCAGCTGGTCTCATCAACTCCCTGTCTGCACGACGCCCCACACTCTCCCTAGAGGTATGAGTCATCCATGAGCCCACTATCCTCAGCTGGGCTTATACAACTCTCCACCTAGTTGTATAAGTCGGCGTAAAGCCTGAATCTGGGCGAAATATATCTACCCCCCTGGATGCAACCAGGTGACTTTACCTTCCTGCTGTCACAAGGTGTATAAGGTGCAGGAGGCACACTCCGCCCGCTGTAAGTGCTGCAAATGCCTGTTGGTGTAACACACCAGGAAAACGCAGCAATACAGGCTAACTTCAGGTGTATAAGGTGCAGGAGGCACACTCCGCCCGCTGTAAGTGCTGCAAATGCCTGTTGGTGTAACACACCAGGAAAACGCAGCAATACAGGCTAACTTCAGGTGTATAAGGTGCAGGAGGCACACTCCGCCCGCTGTAAGTGCTGCAAATGCCTGTTGGTGTAACACACCAGGAAAACGCAGCAATACAGGCTAACTTCAGGTGTATAAGGTGCAGGAGGCACACTCCGCCCGCTGTAAGTGCTGCAAATGCCTGTTGGTGTAACACACCAGGAAAACACAGAAATACGGGCTAACTTCAGGTGTAATATGATCAGGAGGCACACTCCGCCCGCTGTAAGTGCTGCAAATGCCTGTTGGTGTAACACACCAGGAAAACGCAGCAATACAGGCTAACTTCAGGTGTAATATGATCAGGAGGCACACTCCGCCCGCTGTAAGTGCTGCAAATGCCTGTTGGTGTAACACACCAGGAAAACGCAGCAATACAGGCTAACTTCAGGTGTATAAGGTGCAGGAGGCACACTCCGCCCGCTGTAAGTGCTGCAGATGCTTGTTAGTGTAACACACCAGGAAAACACAGCAATACGGGCTAACTTCAGGTGTATAATGTGCAGGAGGCCTAGCAACAATGACACTGACACTGTCCCCTGCCTATCCTTCTCTCTCCCTGCACACAAGGTTTATCAAAGTATATGACACTGACACTCTCCCTGTCTATCATTCTCTCTCCCTGCACACAAGGTTTAGCAAAGAATGTGACACTGACACTGTCCCCTGCCTATCCTTCTCTCTCCCTGCACACAAGGTTTAGCAAAGAATATGACACTGACACTCTCCCTGCCTATCCTTCTCTCTCCCTACACACAAGTTTGAGGTACAAATAGCACTGATACTGTCCCTGCCTATGTAACTCTTTCTCTGCGCCGGAACACACTACACAAGGCCGCCGCGCTGGCGGCCTTTTATAGTGTGGGGCGTGTGCTAAACCCCCTGAGCTATAATTGGCCACAGGCAACCTGCCTGTGGCCAATTATGGCTCTCCTAGCTGCCGGCGCTGTGATTGGCCAAGCATGCGGGGTCACAGTGCATGCTTCGCCAATCACAGCGCCAGGATTGCACTGCGATGGCGCAGTGTATTGTGGGCCGTTCGCGTCACTCGAATTTGGCGCGAACGGCCCAAATCGTTCAATGTTCGCCGAACGGTCGAACAGCCGATGTTCGAGTCGAACGTATGTTCGACTCGAACACCGAGCTCATCCCTACCAGTCACCCACTAATAGGCCCTGTCTTAGCCAAAATAGGTAGTTTTTTTAAACTGGCTTCATTGGAGAGCTTCCCCTCTACTCTTTCCCTTTACTGATCCCTAATTCAGCTCATTATCACCTCAAGGCCCAACGTGCGCCTCTCAACTCTTAGGTGCCAATGGCTGTCTTGCTATGAGAACTTTGTTCCCCAGTTTGTCCACTTCTTTTCTGCCTCAATGGAGGGCACTCCAGTTATCCCATTTCTTGCAATCTTTACCTAAACATACACTCTTCCCTAGAGAATCGCATGCATTCAAAGAGCTATGTCTCTTTCTACTTCTTACAAATACCTTCTGGAACTTCATGCCTGCTCTGACCCCTCCTTACTTAAATGGGAAAGGGAGCTAGTGGTGACTTTCTCTGGCCCACAAAAGAAGCGTATACTCTTTTTTGCACATAAATCTTCCCTGTGCAGCAGATACCAGGAAACCAAATACAAGATAATGATACGTTGGTATAGAACTCCATCGGTCCTTGCCAAGTTGTTTCCTCAACAGAGTGATTGATGTTGGAGATGTGGCTCATCTGAAGGCTCTCTCTTACACATTTTCTGTGAGTGTCCCGAGCTTTGCATTTTCTGGCAACCTGTGCTATGACTTATCCACAAATTTACCGACATTTCCCTACAGGATGACCCAGCTGCAATACTGCTTAATCTCACACCAATATCAAAGAAGCGTTACCACAAATCTTTACTTAAGCACCTGTTAAACGCAGTTTGAGCTTGCATCCCTGGTATGTGGAAACAATGATCTGCCCCAACAGTCACACAATGGCTCACAAGGGTGAATGATATTAAGCAACTGAATGAATGAATGACTTGTAAAGCGCTAACATGCAAACTGAATCGCCTCTAGGCGCTTTTTGCAGCCAATGTCTGCTTGGCTGGTGCGGTCATTTTACCCCGTAGGATCTCGACACGCTTGGGACACACAGTCGTACACACATATATACTGGGCCAATTTGGACAAGATCCAATTAACCTACCAGCATGTCTTTGGAGTGTGGGAGGAAACCGGAGTACCCGGAGGAAACCCATGCAGACACAGGGAGAACATGCAAACTCCAGGCAGATGGTGTCATGGTCGGGATTCAAACCAGCGACCGTTTTGCTGCTAGGTGAAAGTGCTAACCACTGCACCACTGTGCAACTGGATACCTTACCTCGGCCCTTTGTGACAAAACCAAGGAACACAAGACCAGATGGTTCTACTGGAATCTCTTTCACTTCTCTGATGAATACCTGCAATGCGTTTAATCCAAACAGTGTCTGGGTCCTTGCTCTTCATTGCATCATAGTCTAGACCTACTTTTCTCAGGCTCCCCAAGCAGTGACCTTCTCTCACTTGACCCCCCCTTTTTTTTCCTCCTCTTCCTTCCCGCTTCTCCTCTCTACTTTATTTTACTTATTCTCTCTCTGTAATATGCTAACAGGGAAAAAAAACTTTTGGATATGCACAGATTAAGGCACATTTAGCCTTATTTGACTTTTGTACATTTATATATACTATGATTGGAGGTCTTCTGGGAATAGGTTCCTATTTGCTGCTTTGTTGAACACTGCTGTTGATAGGGGATAACCACAGCAGAAAATAGTTTTTAACCAGTTTTGATGACCGTGTGCCCACCACAGCTCCATGTTCTTGTTCTTAGTTGATAAGGAGTGGAACCTTCTGCTGTTGAAACCCAATCTCTTCAATATTTGACAAATTGTGCACTCAGACATACCCTTGGCCCAACACTGTTGTGAACAACAATTACTTTCAGCACTTGTGGTTTTCCCATTAAATTGAAACTGTCTAGCCGTTTCCATTTAATATCTTTTATTAACAAAACATTTGCAGTCACACAACTTATGCTCACTCAATGTTTTGTTTTTTTGTCCCGTTCCTTATAGACTCTGTAGACCACAGAGAATCAGAAGTTAAGGAAATCATCAGTTTCCAAGATTCTGTAAACATGTTTGACACCAACAATCAAACCACAGCGGAAACTGCATCTTTGCGAATCCCATGGAATAATGGTTACTTGTATCACAAGGTATATCCAATTAAGTGACCACTTTGTGTATATTTAACCAGTGTAGTGTAAGTTGCTGTGTTATGGCTGACTTTGTTTTCTTTTGCTTTTTTTTTACCTGTGTTATTTTGCATGTATGTGCGTGTGTAGGAAAAAAATTATTCAGTTACAGTATAAATATAAAGATATAATTGACCACTAGATGAATTACAAACCAGGATAGGCAGGACATGCAAGACCCCGCCATTCCTTTTTGACCCCTCCCATGTATCATAAGCCCCACCCCTTATAGAATCAGAATAGGTGTGTGTGATTTCGCGCAAAATGGAAAGTACCAGTAGGAAGAAAGAAATAATGCAAATATAAGGAATCAAGGGAACTGCTGCCTCTACAAATTACTACCACCTGGGTGGAGTAAATGAGTGAATGGAGATAAGGGAGTAGATAGGCGCTGTTCTGTTGATTCCCCAACACAATAGGTGTCTGGGTGTCTTTGACCTTTTACCTTGCTTTGGTAATGAAAATTACTACAGTGACTTGTGTGTGAAATTATCTCTAAAGTGCTACATGCAAGAGATGTTGATATCTAGTGCGCAGTATAGTGTTGACCTGATAGTATAAACACTTATTAAATGATTTAAAATAAAACATTAGTGATGTGCAACAAAATATACCAAAAGTTATGTGCAAATTAAACAAAGAAAGAAACACGAATAAACATATATAAATAAAGTATTTTATGATCAAGGGACATTGGAGAGGGGAAAACAAGAAAATTAAAATTTCTCAAAACTAAACCAAATGGATTTTCCAATTAGATACTCTCCAACTTACAGGATTAAACATTGACCTAGACTCAAACTGTTTTTTTAACAAATTTCTAATATTATATTAATTATATATCTTCCTGATCTGGGATTAATTTTCTATCCACTTTCAGCATCTCTCTATTCCCAAGGCACTTTAGTAACAGAGGAGCATAAGCCTCATTCCTCTAATTCTCTTTCACCTCACATTGTTTACTTCCCATATTCTTATATGTACTTATTTATAGCTTAATTTAATTTAAGCACATTTTACTAAAATATGTACATTACTTCATTATTACCTATTGGTTTTTAACATCACATGATAGGGCATCAAATATCAAGTTCGTATGATCATTCAGAGTGGGTACATCCTATTTTATCTAATTTATTGTATTTTATCCATATTGATATTCATATTCATATATATAACAAAGTGTGTATATTTTTTATAATAATTTTAATAAATTTTTAATGCATCCCTAATGCATTTCTAATGCATATTTATTGTATATGATAAAATATATTTTTTTAGGGTCTGTTATAGGTTTCAATTCAAACAAGGGTCTGAATCTAATGTAATTTAATTCTATGGTATGATGTACCGTATGTCCATTACGCTATTTTTCATATCCTTACTATATTCATAATTGCTATAGCACATTGCGACCTTAAAATATACATGAACCTTATTAATTTTTCCTCAATGGATTCATACTCGGTGATCGATCATTATAACTATGATTTACTGGGTACAGAATGCCCCCGGGTTCCCCAGTTCCAATATCTTTTAATATGGTATAACAGTATATATTTTGAAAAAGACCACGAACTCCGGTCTTCAAAATCCTACCAAAAATGGCGCCGCGGTTAAATATATACACTATGGACTTCTGTCTGAAAAATCTCATCAAAAATGGCCACTGCGGTTGGATAGACGATTGCGGACTTCAGTCTCCAATATCTCATTAAAAATGTCCGCCGTAATCATGTAGGTCACAATGTGCTATAAATAGGAGGTGAGGCAAGCACAATGTACGCTCCAGATGATATCAGAGTGACGAAATGAGTCAGCATACGTCCTTGTATCACTTCCGGTCGGCAGACTTAGTGTCAGCATTACATGCTTTATATGTTTTTGCTAAACGTGAGTACATTTCCACACGTTTTAAAATAAAACGTTTTTAATGGTACTACACTATTGAGCATCCCTCTCTCCTTTACATGGTATATCATTGGAGTACTACCATAACAGCGCGAACTGGCCATCTTCCAGGGCGCTACACAGTGGCAAATACTGTGAATGCCTCATACCCCTAGCGGGGAAGGAAACTCTGGTGAGTGCAGCCATAATAGGAGCATGGATAAGTCACGGATGCTGTGATCAACTTTTGAAAAGGGCAATTAGAACAGCGATTCTTTCAGCAGCACAAAGCAGTTTTTGAATATCAAGCACTTGAACCAACGGGATAAAATACTTTATTTATATATGTTTATTTATGTATCTTTCTTTGTTTAATTTGCACATAATGTTTGGTATATTTTGTTGCACATCACTAATGTTTTAATTTTAAATAATTTAACAAGTGTTTATACTATCAGGTCAACACTACACTGCGCACTAGAGATCAACATCTCTTGCATGTAGCACTTTAGAGATCATTTCACACATAGGTCACAGACACCCAGGACTATTGTTTTGGGGAACCAACAGAACAGCGCCTATCTACTTCCTTATCTCCATTCCCTTATAGAATCAACCCACTCCATCCTCTGTATTCCACTTGCTTCCACCCATATAGTGTCAAGAGTATACAGCTCAGCATCACAGATCAGGTATATAGGTCAGCATTACAGATACAGTATATAGGTCAGCAGCATCACATAAGAGTTATATAGATCAGCAGCATCACCTAAGGGGTATATAGAACAGAAGCATCACATAAGGGGTATATAGATCAGCAGCATCACATAAGGGTATATAGATCAGAAGCATCACATAAGGGGTATATAGATCAGCAGCATCACATAACGGGTATATAGATCAGCAGCATCACATAAAGGGTATATAGATCAGGAGCATCACATAAAGGGTATATAGATCAGCAGCATCACATAAAGGGTATATAGATCAGCAGCATCACATAACGGTTATATAGATCAGCAGCATCACATAAAGGGTATATAGATCAAGAGCATCACATAAATGGTATGTAGCGGGTGTCACATTTAGTGGGGTGTATCTGGGCTATAGATGGCCCAGATACATTGATTTTTAGGGATTTATGGACACTTTGGAGTGTGGGAGGTATGAATGGTGTTGTGTTCCCTGCGGTCCCTAGGTGGCACTGTCACCTGGGACCAGGGTTGAACTGCCATTCTAGAGCCATGCCCTTTTGTGTCCTCTCGCGGCAGTAGTACGGCGGGGAACCCGCTGTGCCTGCTGGGGGAGGATATAAAAGAGGGCGGACATCTTGCGCACGAGGTCCATTCCCCAGGCACCTTCAGCCTGGGGGCTGCTGCGGTTCGTCTGTGCCCAGGCGCCCTTGGCCTGGGCGCGTGGAGTCGAGTTCCATCCCAGGCACCTTCAGCCTGGGGTGAGGTACTTTACCAGGAGGCCTGGGGCCCAGTACCTTCGACTGGGTCCCGCGAGGGCGAAGCATTCCTAAGGTGCCCCGGTATTGGGTGTCTGAATCCAGGGCGTAAGGGACCGGAGAGGTGACCTCCCCGAAGAGCCAGCGCAGCATTTGCTGGTGACGGTGGAGGCCTCTTGTGACCGTCCGGATGAATGTCTTCCTCTGACAGGGGTTGTTTGTTCTAAAGGAGGTAGTTCATGTTCTCATGGTCTGTGGCAGAGACCCATCTTTTTTTTTTATTTGATTTTTTTAATAATTCGTTTTTATTGAAAACAAAATTTTCTTGTATAAACAGAGTACAGACATTGTACAGTAAGCATAGAAGAAATATAGTAGTGGTTACATAGTATGATAAGGTACTATCAGAATTACAATCCAAATAGCGTTGCTAGGATAGAGCAGTTATACATCAGAGGTGGGTGGAGAGACCCTCCTAAAGATACATGTGTTCCTATTATAACCGTAAGTGGGTAGGATAGAAAGTAGAGGGGGGAGGATAGGGGAAAAGGAGAGGATAGGGAGGGGGGGGGGATGGATCACGTCAGAGGTGGGTCATAAACATATTGTCAGACAATAACATAGTACAATTGTACACTTATCTTTTGTACCAGGAAGTCCAGATAGTCCAGTGGTTGTGTAAGAATTGGTTTCTGCCTTCCTTTTTTGCTATTATTGATTCAAAGATGTAGTTAGTATGTGTGATATCTAAAATTTCAGACACATTGGGGGACACATTCGATTTCCAATTTTTGGTTATGACCGATCTAGCAGCGAGAAATATGTGTGTTACCACAGTGCGGTAGTTAGGAGGAAATTTCTCAATATTAAGGTTTAGTAGTGCCATTCCAGGGTTAGGAGACAGGAGAATTCCAGTAATACGAGAAATACATGCAAAAATAGACTTCCAAAAGCTAACCAAATTTTTACACTTCCAAAATATATGTAATATATTCCCAACTTCTCCACATCCTCTCCAGCATAAGGGGGAGTTGTCGTGGTAGCATTTGGACATTCTATATGGTGTGAGGTACCATCTTTGAGCTATTTTCAATGAGAGTTCCCAATGATTAACACATCTAGAAGCTTTATATATTGATTTGAATGCCATCTTCCATTGTGCGGTTGTGAAGGATTCTCCTATCTCCTGCTCCCATTTGTGAAACGGCCGTAGTTTGGTAAATGAAAATTTACTTTGGAAGTGTTTGTAAAAAAGCGTTATGCCTTTTAAAGAGCTGGATTCGCTACTAAGGAATTTCCATAAGTCGTCTTGTATAGGGACCTGGATGTTCTTCAAGGAACTCAGGAAATGAGAGAGTTGGAGGTATTTGTAGTGGTCAGACTGTGGGATGGACTATACTGTGACTAAAGTATCGAAGGATTTAAGTGAGTTATTGTCATATAGGTCAGATAGTAAGGTAATACCCTGAGTCACCCATTTAGAGTAATTTGCGTGTAGGATCGCGCTGTTCAATAATGCTAGGGGCATCGGGAGGTGAGTATTTATGGGGGGCGTTATAGTATGCCTGTTAAGATCCCTCCACACTATGAGTGAGGCCCTAATGGTAAGTGGTAGGGTGTGGAGTGAGAATGGTTTCCAAATATCTATAAGTAAGAGGTGGTATAGATTATGCGTTGGGCATAATGCTTGTTCTAGTCTGCACCAGGGGTTAGTTGCCTGTGTAGGGAACCAGCATTTAAGTTGGGTAAGTAGAGCTGCTCTATAGTAGTCTTTTAGGTCCACTAATCCCATACCTCCAGCCAGTCTGTGTTTAATAAGCAGGTTTTTTGAACATCTTGGTCGTTTGGTTCCCCAAATATATTGTTTGAGTTGAAGATTAAGTGTGTTGAGATAGGTTGGTTTGAGTGGGATAGGGAGAGTGCGAAAAACTTATAGAATTTGGGGGAGGAGCAGCATCTTGAAAGATGCAAGGCGGCCAGACCATGTTAGGTCAATTTTAGTTAATCGTCGTATTTCAGATGCTAGTTTGGCTATTAAGGGGCCATAATTGGCTTCAGCTAGTGTGTTAGGGTCTGCTGTAAGATGAAGTCCTAAATATGGTATACTGGATGAGCTCCAAGTGTAAGGGAAGTCGTTCTGTAATCGTCGTTGGAGAGGGGTGGAAAGGTTAAGTCCTAGAATGAGGGATTTTGTAAAATTAACTTTATAGTAAGATATCTGACTAAAGTTGACTAGGATATTATGGGCTTGAGATAGGGAGGTCTGTGGGGAAGTCAAAAGTAGGATAATATCGTCCGCAAAGAGGTTTATGTTGTGGGATTCCCCTAGTAGGTTGAAACCTGGTGTCTCTGAGTGGGCTCTAATTTTTTCAGCTAATGGTTCTATAATGAGGTTGAAAATTGAGGGGGACAAGGGGCATCCTTGTCTAGTCCCATTGGAGATGGGGAAAGGGCGGGATAACATTTTAGAGGTGTATACTTGTGCACAAGGGGAGGAGTACAATGCTAAGATAGCCGATAAGATGGGGCCAGCGAAACCAAATTTTTTCAGAGTTTGTGTCATGTAACCCCAGTGGACCCTGTCGAATGCCTTCTCTGCGTCCAAGGACAGCAGGAGGGAAGGCAAACGACAGGAATTTGCGTGGTGTAGGATATTGATAACCCTTCTAGTGGCATCTGCAGCCTGTCTGCCCTTTGTGAATCCGGTCTGGTCAGGGCCAATCAACGTTGGTAGTATGGATAGGAGTCTGTGGGAAAGAATTTTGGCGTACAGTTTCACATCTGTATTCAGAAGGGAGATGGGTCTGAAGTTAGCTGGAGAGTCAGGCGATTTGCCGGGCTTCGGAATGGTAACGATATAAGCGTTTAACATTTCGGCCGGGAAAGAGGCAGAGGACGCCGCTACTGAATATATTTCTTGAAGTGGGAGAAGTAGGGTTTCTGAATTTTTTTTATAATAACCATTCGGTAATCCATCTGGGCCTGGGGATTTACCGTTGGGGAGTGATTGAATGGCTGTGCGGATCTCAGACTCAGTGAAAGGGGAGTTTAGAGTTTCCAGTTGTGCTTCCGTCAAGGAAGGAAGAGATAAGTCCTTCAGGAATACGTTTATTGTTTCCTCTGATGATTGAGGGGTGTTTGGGTCATTTACTAAGTTGTAAAGGGAGGAGTAATACTCAGCAAAGGAATCAGCAATGTTTTGTGGGTTGTAAATTTTATTGCCATCTGAGGGATTTGTGAGAAAGGGGATTCTAGTTTTGGCTTTTTGTTCTTTTAGTTTTTGGGCTAGGAGCTTCCCTGCCCTATTGCCAGCCGAATAGTGATTCGTTTTAAGGTAAAGTAAATGTTTGTTGTGATGTTCTAGCATCATGAGTAGGAATGAGCTCGGTGTTCGAGTCGAACATATGTTCGACTCGAACATCGGCTGTTCGATCGTTCGACGAAGATCGAACGATTTGGGCCGTTCGCGCCTAATTCGAGTGACGCGAACGGCCCACAATGCACTACGCCATCGCAGTGTCATCCAGGCGCTGTGATTGGCCAAGCATGCACTGTGACCCCGCATGCTTGGCCAATCACAGCGCCAGCAGCGAGGAGAGCAATGATTGGCCACAGGCAGGATGCCTGTGGCCAATTATTGCTGAGGGTGTTTAGTACACGCCCCACACTACAAAAGGCCGCCAGCACGGCGGCCTAGTGTAGTGTGTTCCGGAGCAGGGAAAGAGAAGCATAGGCAGGGACAGTGACATTTTTTTTTCTTGCTTAACCTGGATTCCTTTAGTTTAGGGAAAGAGAAGGATAGGTAGGGAGAGTGTCAGTGTGTTTTACTGTGCTAATCCTTGTTTGTAGGGACAGGGAAGGACAGTGAGGGAAATTCTCCTTGTGCTATAGTGTGCTAAAGCATTGATCATCAACCATCTTTAAAAAAACATTTTTTATAGGGACAGAAAACTATAGGTAGGGAGAGTGTCAGTGTGTTTTACAGTGCTAATCCTTGTTTGTAGGGACAGGGAAGGACAGTGAGGGAAATTCTCCTTGTGCTATACTGTGCTAAAGCATTGATCATCAACCATCTTTAAAAAAACATTTTTTATAGGGACAGAAAACTATAGGTAGGGAGAGTGTCAGTGT
Source organism: Rana muscosa (assembly GCA_029206835.1). Taxonomy (NCBI): domain Eukaryota; kingdom Metazoa; phylum Chordata; class Amphibia; order Anura; family Ranidae; genus Rana; species Rana muscosa. The sequence continues at coordinate 1,149,741,461 of CM055122.1, read as the reverse complement.
GTTTTACTGTGCTAATCCTTGTTTGTAGGGACAGGGAAGGACAGTGAGGGAAATTCTCCTTGTGCTATAGTGTGCTAAAGCATTGATCATCAACCATCTTTAAAAAAAAATTTTTTATAGGGACAGAAAACTATAAGTAGGGAGAGTGTCAGTGTGTTTTACTGTGCTAATCCTTGTTTGTAGGGACAGGGAAGGACAGTGAGGGAAATTCTCCTTGTGCTATAGTGTGCTAAAGCATTGATCATCAACCATCTTTAAAAAAAAATTTTTTATAGGGACAGAAAACTATAGGTAGGGAGAGTGTCAGTGTGTTTTACTGTGCTAATCCTTGTTTGTAGGGACAGGGAAGGACAGTGAGGGAAATTCTCCTTGTGCTATACTGTGCTAAAGCATTGATCATCAACCATCTTTAAAAAAACATTTTTTATAGGGACAGAAAACTATAGGTAGGGAGAGTGTCAGTGTGTTTTACTGTGCTAATCCTTGTTTGTAGGGACAGGGAAGGACAGTGAGGGAAATTCTCCTTGTGCTATACTGTGCTAAAGCATTGATCATCAACCATCTTTAAAAAAACATTTTTTATAGGGACAGAAAACTATAGGTAGGGAGAGTGTCAGTGTGTTTTACTGTGCTAATCCTTGTTTGTAGGGACAGGGAAGGACAGTGAGGGAAATTCTCCTTGTGCTATACTGTGCTAAAGCATTGATCATCAACCATCTTTAAAAAAACATTTTTTATAGGGACAGAAAACTATAGGTAGGGAGAGTGTCAGTGTGTTTTACTGTGCTAATCCTTGTTTGTAGGGACAGGGAAGGACAGTGAGGGAAATTCTCCTTGTGCTATACTGTGCTAAAGCATTGATCATCAACCATCTTTAAAAAAACATTTTTTATAGGGACAGAAAACTATAGGTAGGGAGAGTGTCAGTGTGTTTTACTGTGCTAATCCTTGTTTGTAGGGACAGGGAAGGACAGTGAGGGAAATTCTCCTTGTGCTATAGTGTGCTAAAGCATTGATCATCAACCATCTTTAAAAAAAAATTTTTTATAGGGACAGAAAACTATAGGTAGGGAGAGTGTCAGTGTGTTTTACTGTGCTAATCCTTGTTTGTAGGGACAGGGAAGGACAGTGAGGGAAATTCTCCTTGTGCTATACTGTGCTAAAGCATTGATCATCAACCATCTTTAAAAAAAACATTTTTTATAGGGACAGAAAACTATAGGTAGGGAGAGTGTCAGTGTGTTTTACTGTGCTAATCCTTGTTTGTAGGGACAGGGAAGGACAGTGAGGGAAATTCTCCTTGTGCTATACTGTGCTAAAGCATTGATCATCAACCATCTTTTAAAAAACATTTTTTATAGGGACAGAAAACTATAGGTAGGGAGAGTGTCAGTGTGTTTTACTGTGCTAATCCTTGTTTGTAGGGACAGGGAAGGACAGTGAGGGAAATTCTCCTTGTGCTATACTGTGCTAAAGCATTGATCATCAACCATCTTTAAAAAAACATTTTTTATAGGGACAGAAAACTATAGGTAGGGAGAGTGTCAGTGTGTTTTACTGTGCTAATCCTTGTTTGTAGGGACAGGGAAGGACAGTGAGGGAAATTCTCCTTGTGCTATACTGTGCTAAAGCATTGATCATCAACCATCTTTAAAAAAACATTTTTTATAGGGACAGAAAACTATAGGTAGGGAGAGTGTCAGTGTGTTTTACTGTGCTAATCCTTGTTTGTAGGGACAGGGAAGGACAGTGAGGGAAATTCTCCTTGTGCTATACTGTGCTAAAGCATTGATCATCAACCATCTTTAAAAAAACATTTTTTATAGGGACAGAAAACTATAGGTAGGGAGAGTGTCAGTGTGTTTTACTGTGCTAATCCTTGTTTGTAGGGACAGGGAAGGACAGTGAGGGAAATTCTCCTTGTGCTATACTGTGCTAAAGCATTGATCATCAACCATCTTTAAAAAAACATTTTTTATAGGGACAGAAAACTATAGGTAGGGAGAGTGTCAGTGTGTTTTACTGTGCTAATCCTTGTTTGTAGGGACAGGGAAGGACAGTGAGGGAAATTCTCCTTGTGCTATAGTGTGCTAAAGCATTGATCATCAACCATCTTTAAAAAAAAAAAAATTATAGGGACAGAAAACTATAGGTAGGGAGAGTGTCAGTGTGTTTTACTGTGCTAATCCTTGTTTGTAGGGACAGGGAAGGACAGTGAGGGAAATTCTCCTTGTGCTATAGTGTGCTAAAGCATTGATCATCAACCATCTTTAAAAAAACATTTTTTATAGGGACAGAAAACTATAGGTAGGGAGAGTGTCAGTGTGTTTTACTGTGCTAATCCTTGTTTGTAGGGACAGGGAAGGACAGTGAGGGAAATTCTCCTTGTGCTATACTGTGCTAAAGCATTGATCATCAACCATCTTTAAAAAAACATTTTTTATAGGGACAGAAAACTATAGGTAGGGAGAGTGTCAGTGTGTTTTACTGTGCTAATCCTTGTTTGTAGGGACAGGGAAGGACAGTGAGGGAAATTCTCCTTGTGCTATACTGTGCTAAAGCATTGATCATCAACCATCTTTAAAAAAACATTTTTTATAGGGACAGAAAACTATAGGTAGGGAGAGTGTCAGTGTGTTTTACTGTGCTAATCCTTGTTTGTAGGGACAGGGAAGGACAGTGAGGGAAATTCTCCTTGTGCTATACTGTGCTAAAGCATTGATCATCAACCATCTTTAAAAAAACATTTTTTATAGGGACAGAAAACTATAGGTAGGGAGAGTGTCAGTGTGTTTTACTGTGCTAATCCTTGTTTGTAGGGACAGGGAAGGACAGTGAGGGAAATTCTCCTTGTGCTATAGTGTGCTAAAGCATTGATCATCAACCATCTTTAAAAAAACATTTTTTATAGGGACAGAAAACTATAGGTAGGGAGAGTGTCAGTGTGTTTTACTGTGCTAATCCTTGTTTGTAGGGACAGGGAAGGACAGTGAGGGAAATTCTCCTTGTGCTATAGTGTGCTAAAGCATTGATCATCAACCATCTTTAAAAAAAAAAAATTTATAGGGACAGAAAACTATAGGTAGGGAGAGTGTCAGTGTGTTTTACTGTGCTAATCCTTGTTTGTAGGGACAGGGAAGGACAGTGAGGGAAATTCTCCTTGTGCTATAGTGTGCTAAAGCATTGATCATCAACCATCTTTAAAAAAACATTTTTTATAGGGACAGAAAACTATAGGTAGGGAGAGTGTCAGTGTGTTTTACTGTGCTAATCCTTGTTTGTAGGGACAGGGAAGGACAGTGAGGGAAATTCTCCTTGTGCTATAGTGTGCTAAAGCATTGATCATCAACCATCTTTAAAAAAACATTTTTTATAGGGACAGAAAACTATAGGTAGGGAGAGTGTCAGTGTGTTTTACTGTGCTAATCCTTGTTTGTAGGGACAGGGACGGACAGTGAGGGAAATTCTCCTTGTGCTATACTGTGCTAAAGCATTGATCATCAACCATCTTTAAAAAAACATTTTTTATAGGGACATAAAACTATAGGTAGGGAGAGTGTCAGTGTGTTTTACTGTGCTAATCCTTGTTTGTAGGGACAGGGACGGACAGTGAGGGAAATTCTCCTTGTGCTATACTGTGCTAAAGCATTGATCATCAACCATCTTTAAAAAAACATTTTTTATAGGGACATAAAACTATAGGTAGGGAGAGTGTCAGTGTGTTTTACTGTGCTAATCCTTGTTTGTAGGGACAGGGAAGGACAGTGAGGGAAATTCTCCTTGTGCTATACTGTGCTAAAGCATTGATCATCAACCATCTTTAAAAAAACATTTTTTATAGGGACAGAAAACTATAGGTAGGGAGAGTGTCAGTGTGTTTTACTGTGCTAATCCTTGTTTGTAGGGACAGGGAAGGACAGTGAGGGAAATTCTCCTTGTGCTATACTGTGCTAAAGCATTGATCATCAACCATCTTTAAAAAAACATTTTTTATAGGGACAGAAAACTATAGGTAGGGAGAGTGTCAGTGTGTTTTACTGTGCTAATCCTTGTTTGTAGGGACAGGGAAGGACAGTGAGGGAAATTCTCCTTGTGCTATACTGTGCTAAAGCATTGATCATCAACCATCTTTAAAAAAACATTTTTTATAGGGACAGAAAACTATAGGTAGGGAGAGTGTCAGTGTGTTTTACTGTGCTAATCCTTGTTTGTAGGGACAGGGAAGGACAGTGAGGGAAATTCTCCTTGTGCTATAGTGTGCTAAAGCATTGATCATCAACCATCTTTAAAAAAACATTTTTTATAGGGACAGAAAACTATAGGTAGGGAGAGTGTCAGTGTGTTTTACTGTGCTAATCCTTGTTTGTAGGGACAGGGAAGGACAGTGAGGGAAATTCTCCTTGTGCTATAGTGTGCTAAAGCATTGATCATCAACCATCTTTAAAAAAAAATTTTTTATAGGGACAGAAAACTATAGGTAGGGAGAGTGTCAGTGTGTTTTACTGTGCTAATCCTTGTTTGTAGGGACAGGGAAGGACAGTGAGGGAAATTCTCCTTGTGCTATAGTGTGCTAAAGCATTGATCATCAACCATCTTTAAAAAAACATTTTGTGAGGGGGTTAGCTCGGCAGCGGGTGTGTGTGACCCCCGGGATGGGCTCCCCACACAAAACAGGCCCAGCAAACGGAGGTTGTGGTTTTCAAAATCAAAAAGGTGCGGTTTATTTTCTATTTACAGTGACAAAACACAGCAAAGCAAAAGAAACATAACCAAAATAAATCCTGGTCAAGTTGACCTCTGACTAAACATACAGGTTTCCTAACTAACAACTGGGATCAGCCTAGTGCTGTCCTAGTCCCTAAGTCCCTGGTTTTAAATGTCCAAGCAAATAGCCACACAGGCTTTTTCTCACCGCACAGGGGTTCACTCTCCCTAGACAGTCCACACAGGTCTGGTTCCAGGCATGAGCAAACACCTAATGAATCTGGGAGTTTTTATAGAGGCCTTAAACGAACTGACAGGCTTCAGCTGGTCTCATCAACTCCCTGCCTGCACGACGCCCAGCCCTCTCCCTAGAGGTATGAGTCATCCATGAGCCCACTAGCCTTATACAACTCTCCACCTAGTTGTATAAGTCGGCGTAAAGCCTGAATCTGGGCGAAATATATCTACCCCCCTGGATGCAACCAGGTGACTTTACCTTCCTGCTGTCACATACCCCCCCCTCTTGTTTTAACCTCGGGGTTGGAACACCAGCAATCAGGCATTCATGTACTCGAGACAAAGCATCCACATTCCCCATTTGAACGCCAGGGCGATGCTTTACTGTGAAGTTGAATTCCTGGAGGGCCAGGAACCACCTATTCACTCTTCTATTTGTTTCCTTGTTTTGAGCCATCCACTTTAACGGAGCGTGATCCGTAACCATGTCAAAGTGCCTACCTAGCAGGTAGTACCGAAGGGAATCTAGAGCCCACTTCACCGCTAAACACTCCTTTTCAACGGTGGCGTAATTTACCTCATGGGACTTCAACTTCTTGCTGAGGTAAATGACTGGGTGCTCTTCCCCGTTCCAGACCTGGGACAATACTGCTCCTAACCCCACATCTGACGCATCACTTTGTACGACAAAGTCTTTAGAGAAGTCGGGTGAGTACAACACTGGCTGGCTACATAAGGCTTGTTTCAAGAATTGGAATGCTGCCTCAGCCTCGGGGGTCCATTTAATCATGACCGACCCTTTCCCCTTCGTCAGGTTGGTTAGGGGCACAGCCTTAGAAGCAAAGTGGGGAATGAATCGCCGATAATACCCAGCGATTCCCAGAAAGGCTCGTACCTGCTTCTTGCTGTTGGGACGTGGCCAACTCTGGATGGCCTCGACTTTGTTGAGTTGGGGTTTTATTACTCCCCTCCCAATGGTGTACCCAAGATATTTGGCCTCCTCCTGCCCAATGGTACACTTCTTGGGGTTAGCCGTAAACCCCGCTTCCCGAACAGAGTCCAGGACTGCTTGCACTTTTGGCAGATGTGAGGCCCAATCTGTGCTATGGACAATTACGTCATCCAGGTAAGCCGCAGCATACTTCCGATGGGGCCTCAGCATCTGGTCCATTTTCCGCTGGAATGTGGCCGGCGCATTCTGTAACCCGAACGGCATTCTTTTATATTGGAACGCCCCGTCTGGGGTTACAAATGCGGTTTTCTCTTTGGCCGACTTGGCCAGGGGGATTTGCCAATACCCTTTTGTGAGGTCAAGAGTCGTCATGTATCGGGCTGTTCCCAGCCGGTCGATCAACTCATCTATACGTGGCATGGGGTAGGTGTCAAATTTTGTAACTTTGTTCAACTGACGAAAATCGTTACAAAATCGCCAGCTCCCATCCGGTTTAGGCACCAACACGATGGGACTAGACCAATCACTTTGGGACTCCTCTATCACCCCTAAGTTCAGCATTTTCTGTACTTCCTCCCGTATTGCCTCCCGTCGAGCCTCTGGGATCCGATAGGGTTTTAACTTCACCCTTTCACCGGGCGGGGTAATGATGTCATGCTCTACCCCAGATGTTTGTCCCGGCAGCTCAGAGAATACCTCCTTGTTGCGAAGCACAAACTCCTTAACCTCCTGTTGTTGGGGTTGTGACAAGGTGGCTGCTATTCCAACCTCAGGAATCACGCAACCAGTTTGAGCTGGTGACCAAGTGTCTGCGACTAGGGACTCTCTATCCCTCCAGGCTTTCAACAGATTAACGTGATAGATCTGTTCGGGCTTTCGCCTTCCTGGTTGTCTGACCTTGTAATTCACTTCGCTCACTTTTTCCATTATCTCGTAGGGGCCTTGCCATTTGGCAAGGAATTTACTTTCAACCGTAGGGACAAGTACCAATATCCTATCCCCCGGGGAAAAGGTACGGGTCTTGGCTCCACGGTTGTACACTCTCTGCTGTGCCAACTGCGCTTGGGCCAAATGTTCCTTCACGATGGGCATTACCTGTGCAATTCGATCTTGCATCAGGGCGACATACTCAATCACACTCCTGTGGGGAGAACTCTCACTTTCCCAAGTTTCCTTGGCAATATCCAACAGCCCTCTTGGGTGTCTCCCATACAGTAACTCAAAGGGGGAGAATCCCGTAGAGGATTGGGGCACCTCCCTAATAGCAAACATCAAATAAGGAAGTAAACAGTCCCAATCCTTTCCATCTCTATCCACCACTTTCTTCAACATTTGTTTTAGGGTTTTGTTGAATCTTTCAACCAGCCCATCGGTTTGGGGGTGATACACAGACGTACGCAATTGCGTCACTTTGAACAATTTACACAGCTCTTTCATAACCCGGGACATAAAGGGTGTACCTTGGTCCGTAAGCAGTTCTTTACAAATACCCACCCGGCTAAAAACAAGAGATAGCTCTTTGGCTATGGTTTTGGCCGAGGTATTTCGGAGAGGGATCGCTTCTGGATAACGGGTGGCATAGTCCATTATAACTAATATGTACTGGTGCCCCCTAGCGGACTTGATTATAGGACCTACCAAATCCATGGCGATCCTCTCAAACGGGACCTCAATGATGGGTAGAGGGACCAGCGGGCTACGGAAATGTGGCATCGGGGCCAACCTCTGACACACAGGGCAGGAGGAACAATGATTTTCTACGTCCTTCATCACCCCCGGCCAATAGAATCTCTGTAATACCCTCTCTCGGGTTTTCTCTGTCCCCAGATGACCTCCAAGAATGTGCCCATGGGCCAACTCCAACACCAACTTCCTGTAAGGTTTGGGCACCACAAGCTGCTCAACAGTTTCTTCTGCCCTTTTTGCCACCCGATACAGTAGGTCCTTCTCTACGCTGAAGTATGGGTAAGTGCAGGTATTATCTGTGTTCACTAACTCGCCATCTATTTTCACTACGTTTTCCCGTGCCTTTATTAGGGCGGGGTCTTTCAACTGTTCTGTGGCAAAGTTTTCCCTGTGAACCTCAAGATCAGAAAACTCCACAGACGGTAGGTTTTCGTCTGAGGAGGTGGGCTCCTCTCCAGTTTCTTGAGTCTCCCCTGCCAATACTGATAAGGGAAATTCCGGAGAGTCCTCACCACTCTCAGGGGAGTTCTGGCTATCACATTCCTGGTACATAGGGGCACCAGTGAGGGGCTCAGGATCATCCCACAGTTCCCAGAACTTCGGAAAATCCCTTCCCACAATGGCGTCATGCGGTAACTGAGATACTAAGCCCACTGGATGAGAGAGGGTACCTTTGGGGGTCTCGAAACACACTGTAGTCACTGGATACTCTCGGGTGTCCCCATGCACACAAATAACAGCTACCTTGCTATTCCCAGAGACCTCTGTTTTAACTAACTCAGCCTTTATCAGTAGTGATGAGCCGAACACCCCCGGGTTCGGTTCGCACCAGAACCCGCGAACGGACCGAAAGTTCGAACGAACATTAGAACCCTATTAAATACAATGGATGCGAACGTTCGAATTCTAAAGTGCTAATTATAACAACTATTATGCATGTTATTGTCCTAAAAAGGGTTTGGGAACCCGGGTTCTGCACCAGGGGACATGTATCAATGCAAAAAGAAGTTTTAAAAACGGTCGTTTTTCGGGAGCAGTCATTTTAATGATGCATAAAGTGAAAAAAAAAAAGTCAAATATTCCTTTAAATATCGTACCTGGGGGGTGTCTAAAGTATGCCTGTGAAGTGCCACGTGTTTCCCGTGTTTAGAACTGTCCCTGCACAAAATGACACTTCTAAAGGAAAAAAAAGCCATTTAAAACTGCTTGCGGCTTTAATGTAATGTCTGGTCCCGGTAATATGGATGAAATTCTTTAAGAAAAATGGCATAGCTACCCCATGACCCCCCCCCCCCCCACCCCAGCCCATTACCAGCCCCTTTGGGTCTTGTATGGATATTAAGGGGAACCCCGCACATAAAATAAAAAAGGCCCTATATACTCTGAACAGCCCTATACAGGCGGTGCATACAAGACAGGGACTGTAGGTTTGTTCTTATGTAGAATCTGTTTGTAATTTTGAACAGGTACATTGTTGAAGTGTAGCTCCAGACCAAAAATCTATTTTTAAACTTTTTGGAAAACATAGGTAAGGGTTATCACCCCTGTAACATTTGTTTTGCTGTCTGTGCCCCTGTTCAGAACATTTCACCTCACTTTCCGTCCCAATGACAACTGTTTTTGAAATGTGGTGTTTTTCTTGAAACAAGGATTGCTGATAAAGCATCAGTACAGAGGAGACACCTTTCTCCCATATTTATTCTTACAGGAGAGAATTTTCCTTCCTAGTGGTAGATTTCCTCTCACTTCCTGTTGTCTTCTTGCGTTTGCAAGTAGGAGTCGTTTGTAAGTTGGATGTTTGAAAGTAGGGACCTGCCGTATATACTCTGCAGAAATAGGCCCCTTAGTTGTTGGTGTTGGCACAACACTGTAAGCACTCACAGTTACTCTTGGTTGGTGCTGGAACGCCCTGCTGTCAACTATTATATCAGGAATTTTAATTACATATAATTGTTGAACAGTGGTAGTAAAAATTGGGCCTTTGATGGTGGTGCTGGTGCCACAACACTGTAAGCCCTGACAGTTACTCTTGGTGGGTGCAGCAATGGGCCCTGCTGTGAATTATTAGATCAAGAATTGTAATTACATGCCCCTGTTGAACAGGGGCTGAAAAATTGGGCCTTAGGCACTGGTGGCACAACACTGCAACCCCTCACAGATACTGTACTTGGAGCACAGCAATGAGCCCTGTTGCAAAGTATTGCTTCAAAAATTGTAATGACACGCCCCTGTTAAACAGGGGCTGAAAAATTGGGCCTTAGGCACTGGTGGCACAACACTGCAACTCCTCACAGATACTGTACTTGGAGCACAGCAATGAGCCCTGTTGCAAAGTATTGCTTCAAAAATTGTAATGACACGCCCCTGTTAAACAGGGGCTGAAAAATTGGGCCTTAGGCACTGGTGGCACAACACTGCAACTCCTCACAGATACTGTACTTGGAGCACAGCAATGAGCCCTGTTGCAAAGTATTGCTTCAAAAATTGTAATTACACGCCCCTGTTAAACAGGGGCTGAAAAATTGGGCGTTAGGCACTGGTGGCGGCACCCATAAACAAAAATGATCTTACAAGCTATCATCATCAATCGTATCATTGAGGACTCGGAGGAGGAGGATAGCCAGTCAACATAACAGCACAGGCACTCAGCATCAGCATCAGTCTTGAAGGGATGTGACATGTTAAAATCAATTAGTCTGTTATATCAGCATCAGGTGTGTGGTAGCTGGTGGTGATCCAAGACTGGTTCATCTTGATGAAAGTCAGTCGATCAACCGAGTCGGTGGACAGGCGCACCCTGTGATCCGTGACAAATCCTCCAGCAGCACTGAATGTGCGTTCCGAAAGAACGCTGGATGCAGGACAGGCCAGTAGCTCAATTGCATACTGTGCAAGCTCTGGCCAGTGATCCATCCTCAAGACCCAGTAAGCCAGAGGATTTTCGGTGGGGAAGGTGTCCAAGTCTGACCTTGCCCCTAGATATTCCTGCACCATGTTTATCAGACGCTGGCGATGGTTGCTGGAACCGATCATACTTTGGGGCTGCGGACTAAAGAATTGTCTGAACGCATCGGTCAGACGGCCACCTTCCCCACCGCTCCTTCTTTGACTGGCCGAAGCCTCAGCAACTCGTTGTCCAGGACCAGGAGTTTGCAACCTCCCAGTCTCTGGGAACGCGTTGCACAGACCTTTCTGCAAGGCCTCCCGGAGTTGTCTCATCCTCTGCTCCCTCTGCGACGGTAACATAAGGTCCGCAACCTTACCCTTGTACCGTGGATCAAGGAGAGTGGCCAGCCAGTAATGGTCCCTCTCCTTGATCCGAAGAATACGAGGATCCTTCCGCAGACTTTGCAGGATCAGGGAGGCCATGCAGCGTAGGTTTGCTGAGGCATTCGCTCCGGAGTCCTCTGGGTCACTAAGGACGACATGATCCGCAGCCACCTCCTCCCAGCCACGTACAAGTCCACTGGTTTCTTGGGACTGTAAATCATCCCTAAAAGACTGCTGCTGATGATGCTGAGTGCCAGCCTCCACCTCCATGCTGACACAATCCTCCTCCTCCTCCTCCTCCTCCTCCTCCTCTTCCTGTGCGATGGGTGGGACAGAAGGAACACTGTCTGGGTAAAGGGGGCCTTGAGAGGCAAGGAAGTCCTCCTCTTCCTGCCTCTGTTCTGCCTCAAGTGCCCTGTCCATTATTCCACGCAGCGTGTGCTCCAACAGGTGGACAAGAGGTACAGTGTCACTGATGCATGCACTGTCACTGCTCACCATCCTCGTGGCCTCCTCAAATGGTGCCAGGACAGTGCATGCATCCCTGATCATGCCCCACTGGCGTGGAGAAAAAAAACCAAGCTCCCCTGACCCTGTCCTGGTGCCGTAGTCGCACAGGTACTCATTGATGGCCCTCTGCTGCGTGTGCAGCCGCTGCAGCATGGCCAACGTTGAGTTCCACCTGGTGGGCATGTCACATATAAGGCGGTTCTTGGGCAGGTTCAACTCCTTTTGCAGCTCAGCCAGGCGAGCACTGGCATTATAAGATCTGCGGAAATGCACACAGACTTTCCTGGCCTGCCTCAGGACATCCTGTAAGCCCGGGTACCTGCCCAAGAAGCGCTGCACCACCAGGTTAAGGACGTGAGCCACACAGGGCACATGGGTCAGTTGTCCCTGTCGGAGGGCGGAGAGGAGGTTGGTGCCATTGTCGCAAACCACCATTCCTGGCTTAAGCTGGCGTGGCGTCAACCACCTCTCGGCCTGGCCCTGCAGAGCAGACAGGACCTCTGCCCCAGTGTGGCTTCTGTCCCCCAAACACACCAGCGCAAGCACGGCATGGCATCTTTTTGCCTGCGTACTTGCGTAGCCCCGTGAACGGCTACGGAGCACCGCTGGTTCATAGGACAAACCACAGGAAGAGGCCATGGGGGAAGAAGAAGAGGAGGGGGTGGAGGAGAGAGGTGTGTCACAACCAGTAGTAGCATTTTGGAGGCATGGCGGTGGGACAACCTCCAACACTACTGCACCTTGTCCTGAATCCTTCCCAGCTGCCAAAAGAGTGACCCAATGGGCCGTGAAAGAAAGGTAACGTCCCTGTCCATGCCTGCTGGACCATGAGTCAGCGGTAATATGCACCTTACCGCTGACCGCCCTGTCCAGCGAGGCCAAGACATTGCCTTCCACATGCCGGTAGAGAGCCGGAATAGCCTTCCGTGAGAAAAAGTGGCGTTTGGGAACCTGCCACTGAGGAACCGCACATTGCACAAACTCACGGAAGGGGGCCGAGTCTACCAACTGAAAAGGCAGCAGTTGAAGCGCTAGCAATTTAGCCAAGCTAGCATTCAACCGCTGGGCATGTGGATGGCTGGGAGTGAACTTCTTTCGACGGTCCAGCAGCTGGGGCAGGGAAATTTGCCTGCTAGAATCGGACGTCGGTGTACTGCTAGCAGAGTGGGCGCAAGTACTTGGCTGTGACACACCTAATTCTACACCTTCATTCCTCTCAGTGCATGTTTCAGAGAGGACTGAAGTTATAGTGGGGTTGGAGATCCCAGCTGATGCGGTGCAAGGAGAGGTCCGCTTTGTTCTTTGGTGTGGGTCTTTGAGGTAGGCTTGCCAACGAGCTGCATGGCAGGTCAACATATGTCTGGTCAGGCATGTGGTACCCAAGCGGCTGATGTTTTGGCCACGCGATATACGCTTGAGACATATGTTGCAAACAGCAGCTGTGCGATCTGATGCACTAGCCTCAAAAAAGGCCCACACCAAAGAACTTTTTGAATGACGGGCAGAGGCAGCGCCCTGCACAGGCGGAGCTCTGCGGTGTGATTCCGTCGGTGTACTGCCCTTACGCTGGCCACCAAAGGGCATCCTGCCTCGTTGGAGATGTGCCTCCTCCTCATCCTCCTCCTCCTCCTCTCTCCTATTAGGCACCCACGTGGAGTCAGTGACCTCATCATCCCCTCCCTCCTCATCACTGGAGCCAATCTGGCAGTATGCTGCAGCTGCTGGAACATGACTGCCAGATTGGTGTCCTTCTTGAGCATCCCCTCTGTCTGCTCTCACGCTACTGCCTTCCTCTAGCTGGGTTTCATCATCAGACCCTTCGAAACGCTGGGCATCCTCCTGGAGCATGTACCCAACACTGTGCTGAAACAGTTCGGGGGACTCCTCAGGAGGAGGACATGGTGGGTCTAGGGAAGGAGTGACTGATGATTTGTCTGACATTGATACCAGGGAAGACGACGCTTTGGCAGCTGCTTTTCCAGTACCCTGAGCCTGGGTGAGAGAGGACGAGGAGGAGGAGGAGGGCTTGGTCATCCACTCTACCAAGTCTTCGGCATGATGTGGCTCAACATGTCCAGCTGCCGAAAAGAAGGACAAGCGTGTCCCATGGCCATGTGCTGATGACAATGCACCGCGTCCACGACCAGCACTGTTGCCCCCAGACACAGAGCCTGCTTGCCCTCTTTTATTGCCTCCTGACTGTCTGCCTCTCCTTGTTTGCCTTCCAGACATTCTAATAGATGGCCTGCAGGGAGATGGGAAAAAAGCAATAAGGGCTACCTTCAGGTGTCCTTCTCTGTCCCTTGAAACAAGGACTTTCACAGTGAAAGAAACTGACACTCTCCCTACCTACAGTTTTCTGTCCCTAGAAAAAATATTTTTTTTAAGCACAATATAGCACAAGAACAATTCACTCACTGTCCTTCCAGGTCCCTGGAAACAAGGACTTGCAGAGTGAAATAAACTGACACTCTCCCTACCTACAGTTTTCTGTCCCTAGAATAAATGTTTTTTTTAAGCACAATATAGCACAAGGACAATTCACTCACTGTCCTTACAGGTCCCTGGAAACAAGGACTTGCAGAGTGAAAGAAAAAAAACACTCTCCCTACCTACAGTTTTCTGTCCCTAGAATAAATGTTTTTTTTAAGCACAATATAGCACAAGGAGAATTCACTCACTGTCCTTCCAGGTCCCTGGAAACAAGGACTTGCAGAGTGAAAGAAAAAAAACACTCTCCCTACCTACAGTTTTCTGTCCCTAGAAAAAATGTTTTTTTTAATCACAATATAGCACAAGGACAATTCACTCACTGTCCTTCCAGGTCCCTGGAAACAAGGACTTGCAGAGTGAAATAAACTGACACTCTCCCTACCTACAGTTTTCTGTCCCTAGAAAAAATGTTTTTTTTAATCACAATATAGCACAAGGACAATTCACTCACTGTCCTTCCAGGTCCCTGGAAACAAGGACTTGCAGAGTGAAATAAACTGACACTCTCCCTACCTACAGTTTTCTGTCCCTAGAATAAATGTTTTTTTTAAGCACAATATAGCACAAGGACAATTCACTCACTGTCCTTACAGGTCCCTGGAAACAAGGACTTGCAGAGTGAAAGAAAAAAAACACTCTCCCTACCTACAGTTTTCTGTCCCTAGAATAAATGTTTTTTTTAAGCACAATATAGCACAAGGAGAATTCACTCACTGTCCTTCCAGGTCCCTGGAAACAAGGACTTGCAGAGTGAAAGAAAAAAAACACTCTCCCTACCTACAGTTTTCTGTCCCTAGAAAAAATGGTTTTTTTAATCACAATATAGCACAAGGACAATTCACTCACTGTCCTTCCAGGTCCCTGGAAACAAGGACTTGCAGAGTGAAATAAACTGACACTCTCCCTACCTACAGTTTTCTGTCCCTAGAAAAAATGTTTTTTTTAATCACAATATAGCACAAGGACAATTCACTCACTGTCCTTCCAGGTCCCTGGAAACAAGGACTTGCAGAGTGAAATAAACTGACACTCTCCCTACCTACAGTTTTCTGTCCCTAGAATAAATGTTTTTTTTAAGCACAATATAGCACAAGGACAATTCACTCACTGTCCTTACAGGTCCCTGGAAACAAGGACTTGCAGAGTGAAAGAAAAAAAACACTCTCCCTACCTACAGTTTTCTGTCCCTAGAAAAAATGTTTTTTTTAATCACAATATAGCACAAGGACAATTCACTCACTGTCCTTCCAGGTCCCTGGAAACAAGGACTTGCAGAGTGAAAGAAACTGACACTGTCCCTACCTACAGTTTTCTGTCCCTAGAATAAATGTTTTTTTAAAGCACACTATAGCACAAGGACAATTCACTCACTGTCCTTACAGGTCCCTGGAAACAAGGACTTGCAGAGTGAAAGAAAAAAAACACTCTCCCTACCTACAGTTTTCTGTCCCTAGAAAAAATGTTTTTTTTTAATCACAATATAGCACAAGGACAATTCACTCACTGTCCTTACAGGTCCCTGGAAACAAGGACTTGCAGAGTGAAAGAAAAAAAACACTCTCCCTACCTACAGTTTTCTGTCCCTAGAAAAAATGTTTTTTTTAATCACAATATAGCACAAGGACAATTCACTCACTGTCCTTCCAGGTCCCTGGAAACAAGGACTTGCAGAGTGAAAGAAACTGACACTGTCCCTACCTACAGTTTTCTGTCCCTAGAATAAATGTTTTTTTTAAGCACACTATAGCACAAGGACAATTCACTCACTGTCCTTACAGGTCCCTGGAAACAAGGACTTGCAGAGTGAAAGAAAAAAAACACTCTCCCTACCTACAGTTTTCTGTCCCTAGAAAAAATGTTTTTTTAATCACAATATAGCACAAGGACAATTCACTCACTGTCCTTCCAGGTCCCTGGAAACAAGGACTTGCAGAGTGAAAGAAACTGACACTGTCCCTACCTACAGTTTTCTGTCCCTAGAATAAATGTTTTTTTTAAGCACACTATAGCACAAGGACAATTCACTCACTGTCCTTACAGGTCCCTGGAAACAAGGACTTGCAGAGTGAAAGAAAAAAAACACTCTCCCTACCTACAGTTTTCTGTCCCTAGAAAAAATGTTTTTTTTAATCACAATATAGCACAAGGACAATTCACTCACTGTCCTTACAGGTCCCTGGAAACAAGGACTTGCAGAGTGAAATAAACTGACACTCTCCCTACCTACAGTTTTCTGTCCCTAGAATAAATGTTTTTTTTAAGCACACTATAGCACAAGCACAAAACACACTGACACTCTCCCTACCTATCCTTCTCTTTCCCTAAACTAAAGGAATCCAGGTTAAGCAAGAAAGAAATAACAGTCACTGTCCCTGCCTATGCTGCTCTATCCCTGCTCCGGAACACACTACACTAGGCCGCCGTGCTGGCGGCCTTTTATAGTGTGGGGCGTGTACTAAACACCCTCAGCAATAATTGGCCACAGGCATCCTGCCTGTGGCCAATCATTGCTCTCCTCGCTGCCGGCGCTGTGATTGGCCAAGCATGCGGGGTCACAGTGCATGCTTGGCCAATCACAGCGCCTGGATGACACTGCGATGGCGTAGTGCATTGTGGGCCGTTCGCGTCACTCGAATTTGGCGCGAACGGCCCAAATCGTACGATCTTCGTCGAACGATCGAACAGCCGATGTTCGAGTCGAACGTATGTTCGACTCGAACACGAAGCTCATCCCTATTTATCAGGGTCACAAGGCTACCTGAATCCAGCAATACCACAACATTTCTACCATTAACACACATTTTGCATAAATGTTTCTCAGTTCCTCGAATGGCAGTGCATGCGACTGTCGCACACAGCGACTGACGTCTGCCCGTCAGAAAGTCACACTGCATGGGTTCCTCCACAACCGGGCAATTGGCTGCAATATGTCCCGCTTGCCGGCAGCGGTAGCAAACGATCCTTCTTGCGGCCTCTTGAGCCGCTGATTTCCCAGGCTGTTCTCGCCAAACTTGGGGTAGAGCTCCCACCCTCTCACTCTCTCCACCCTCACCCCTTGGAATCCTCTTATCCGCCCCTGGGGATGGTCTGGTCTTAGGGTGGAAAGTCCGAGTGTCTCTGGAAGAGGCCGTCAGGTTCTCTGTAGCCAAGTATTTCTCCACACGATCCACAAGACCATCGGCCGTCTCTGGGTCTCCATGGCTTACCCACTTTTGGATGGCAGTAGGAAGAGCTCTCAAAAACCGATCCATTACAACACGTTCCACAATCTTTGGTGCGGACAAAGTCTCTGGCTGTAGCCACTTTCTGCTCAGGTGAATGAGATCATACATTTGAGACCTGGGGGGTTTTCCAAGCTGGAAAGTCCAGTTATGCACACGCTGAGCCCGGACAGCCTGGGTGACACCCAGCCTTGCCAATATTTCAGCTTTTAGCATCACATAGTCTTTTGCTTGGTTAGGCTCTAGGTCATAGTAAGCTTTCTGCGATTCACCAGTTAACAGAGGAGCCACCAGTCCAGCCCACTGCTCCTCAGGCCACTTTTCTCTTTCAGCGGTCCTTTCAAATGTGGTCAAAAATACCTCTGGATCATCCTCTCCAGTCATTTTTGTCAATAAACGACTCACCCCAAAGGACGCGGTATTAGTGGGACGGCTTTCCTCACTGGTCTGCGGACGTTGCTGCATTACTGCTTCCATCTGTTGTTGTAGTCTCTGCTCTTGCTTCTGCAACAGGTCTATGAAGCGGGCCTCAGATTGCTGCTGGGCTCGTTGCTGAGCCCCCAGACTCTGTTGCAAAGTTGCGTTTGTCTGCTGCTGGGCTGCAAGGCTCTGTTGATGAGCTGCAAGGCTCTTTTGCAAACCTGCATTTGTCTGCTGTTGATTGGCATTTGCTAGAGCCAGCTGCTTCAGTATCTCCTCCATGCTGGCTTAAAAAAAAACTGCCCGCATTCTCCACCAACTGTGAGGGGGTTAGCTCGGCAGCGGGTGTGTGTGACCCCCGGGATGGGCTCCCCACACAAAACAGGCCCAGCAAACGGAGGTTGTGGTTTTCAAAATCAAAAAGGTGCGGTTTATTTTCTATTTACAGTGACAAAACACAGCAAAGCAAAAGAAACATAACCAAAATAAATCCTGGTCAAGTTGACCTCTGACTAAACATACAGGTTTCCTAACTAACAACTGGGATCAGCCTAGTGCTGTCCTAGTCCCTAAGTCCCTGGTTTTAAATGTCCAAGCAAATAGCCACACAGGCTTTTTCTCACCGCACAGGGGTTCACTCTCCCTAGACAGTCCACACAGGTCTGGTTCCAGGCATGAGCAAACACCTAATGAATCTGGGAGTTTTTATAGAGGCCTTAAACGAACTGACAGGCTTCAGCTGGTCTCATCAACTCCCTGCCTGCACGACGCCCAGCCCTCTCCCTAGAGGTATGAGTCATCCATGAGCCCACTAGCCTTATACAACTCTCCACCTAGTTGTATAAGTCGGCGTAAAGCCTGAATCTGGGCGAAATATATCTACCCCCCTGGATGCAACCAGGTGACTTTACCTTCCTGCTGTCACAATTTTTTATAGGGACAGAAAACTATAGGTAGGGAGAGTGTCAGTGTGTTTTACTGTGCTAATCCTTGTTTGTAGGGACAGGGAAGGACAGTGAGGGAAATTCTCCTTGTGCTATAGTGTGCTAAAGCATTGATCATCAACCATCTTTAAAAAAACATTTTTTATAGGGACAGAAAACTATAGGTAGGGAGAGTGTCAGTGTGTTTTACTGTGCTAATCCTTGTTTGTAGGGACAGGGACGGACAGTGAGGGAAATTCTCCTTGTGCTATACTGTGCTAAAGCATTGATCATCAACCATCTTTAAAAAAACATTTTTTATAGGGACAGAAAACTATAGGTAGGGAGAGTGTCAGTGTGTTTTACTGTGCTAATCCTTGTTTGTAGGGACAGGGAAGGACAGTGAGGGAAATTCTCCTTGTGCTATAGTGTGCTAAAGCATTGATCATCAACCATCTTTAAAAAAACATTTTTTATAGGGACAGAAAACTATAGGTAGGGAGAGTGTCAGTGTGTTTTACTGTGCTAATCCTTGTTTGTAGGGACAGGGAAGGACAGTGAGGGAAATTCTCCTTGTGCTATACTGTGCTGAAGCATTGATCATCAACCATCTTTAAAAAAACATTTTTTATAGGGACAGAAAACTATAGGTAGGGAGAGTGTCAGTGTGTTTTACTGTGCTAATCCTTGTTTGTAGGGACAGGGAAGGACAGTGAGGGAAATTCTCCTTGTGCTATAGTGTGCTAAAGCATTGATCATCAACCATCTTTAAAAAAACTTTTTTTATAGGGACAGAAAACTATAGGTAGGGAGAGTTTCAGTGTGTTTTACTGTGCTAATCCTTGTTTGTAGGGACAGGGAAGGACAGTGATGGAAATTCTCCTTGTGCTATACTGTGCTAAAGCATTCCTCATCAACCATCTTTGAAATCCTTGTTTTTTGGACAGTCAGGGAAATTGTCGTTGTGCTATTCTGTGCGAAAGCAATCATCCTCAACCATATTTAGAAATCCTTAAGTAAAGGGACAGAGAAGGACACCTGAAGGTAGCCCTTATTGCTTTTTTCCCATCTCCCTGCAGGCCATCCATTAGAATGTCTGGAAGGCAAACAAGGAGAGGCAGACAGTAAGGAGGCAATAAAAGAGGGCAAGCAGGCTCTGTGTCTGGGGGCAACAGTGCTGGTCGTGGACGCGGTGCATTGTCATCAGCACATGGCCATGGGACACGCTTGTCCTTCTTTTCGGCAGCTGGACATGTTGAGCCACATCATGCCGAAGACTTGGTAGAGTGGATGACCAAGCCCTCCTCCTCCTCCTCATCCTCTCTCACCCAGGCTCAGGGTACTGGCAAAGCAGCTGCCAAAGCGTCCTCTTCCCTGGTATCAATGTCAGACTCATCATCAGTCACTCCTTCCCTAGACCCACCATGTCCTCCTCCTGAGGAGTCCCCCGAACTGTTTGAGCACAGTGTTGGGTACATGCTCCAGGAGGATGCCCAGCGTTTCGAAGGGTCTGATGATGAAACCCAGCTAGAGGAAGGCAGTAGCGTGAGAGCAGACAGAGGGGATGCTCAAGAAGGACACCAATCTGGCAGTCATGTTCCAGCAGCTGCAGCATACTGCCAGATTGGCTCCAGTGATGAGGAGGGAGGGGATGATGAGGTCACTGACTCCACGTGGGTGCCTAATAGGAGAGAGGAGGAGGAGGAGGATGAGGAGGAGGCACATCTCCAACGAGGCAGGATGCCCTTTGGTGGCCAGCGTAAGGGCAGTACACCGACGGAATCACACCGCAGAGCTCCGCCTGTGCAGGGCGCTGCCTCTGCCCGTCATTCAAAAAGTTCTTTGGTGTGGGCCTTTTTTGAGGCTAGTGCATCAGATCGCACAGCTGCTGTTTGCAACATATGTCTCAAGCGTATATCGCGTGGCCAAAACATCAGCCGCTTGGGTACCACATGCCTGACCAGACATATGTTGACCTGCCATGCAGCTCGTTGGCAAGCCTACCTCAAAGACCCACACCAAAGAACAAAGCGGACCTCTCCTTGCACCGCATCAGCTGGGATCTCCAACCCCACTATAACTTCAGTCCTCTCTGAAACATGCACTGAGAGGAATGAAGGTGTAGAATTAGGTGTGTCACAGCCAAGTACTTGCGGCCACTCTGCTAGCAGTACACCGACGTCCGATTCTAGCAGGCAAATTTCCCTGCCCCAGCTGCTGGACCGTCGAAAGAAGTTCACTCCCAGCCATCCACATGCCCAGCGGTTGAATGCTAGCTTGGCTAAATTGCTAGCGCTTCAACTGCTGCCTTTTCAGTTTGTAGACTCGGCCCCCTTCCGTGAGTTTGTGCAATGTGCGGTTCCTCAGTGGCAGGTTCCCAAACGCCACTTTTTCTCACGGAAGGCTATTCCGGCTCTCTACCGGCATGTGGAAGGCAATGTCTTGGCCTCGCTGGACAGGGCGGTCTGCGGTAAGGTGCATATTACCGCTGACTCATGGTCCAGCAGGCATGGACAGGGACGTTACCTTTCTTTCACGGCCCATTGGGTCACTCTTTTGGCAGCTGGGAAGGATGCGGGACAAGGTGCAGTAGTGTTGGAGGTTGTTCCACCGCCACGCCTCCAAAATGCTACTACTGGTTGTGACACACCTCTCTCCTCCACCCCCTCCTCTTCTTCTTCCTCCATGGCCTCTTCCTGTGCTTTGTCCTCTGAACCAGCGGTGCTCCGTAGCCGTTCAAGGGGCTACGCAAGTACGCAGGCAAAAAGATGCCATGCCGTGCTTGCGCTGGTGTGTTTGGGGACAGAAGCCACACTGGGGCAGAGGTCCTGTCTGCTCTGCAGGGCCAGGCCGAGAGGTGGTTGACGCCACGCCAGCTTAAGCCAGGAATGGTGGTTTGCGACAATGGCACCAACCTCCTCTCCGCCCTCCGACAGGGACAACTGACCCATGTGCCCTGTGTGGCTCACGTCCTTAACCTGGTGGTGCAGCGGTTCTTGGGCAGGTACCCGGGCTTACAGGATGTCCTGAGGCAGGCCAGGAAAGTCTGTGTGCATTTCCGCAGATCTTATAATGCCAGTGCTCGCCTGGCTGAGCTGCAAAAGGAGTTGAACCTGCCCAAGAACCGCCTTATATGTGACATGCCCACCAGGTGGAACTCAACGTTGGCCATGCTGCAGCGGCTGCACACGCAGCAGAGGGCCATCAATGAGTACCTGTGCGACTACGGCACCAGGACAGGGTCAGGGGAGCTTGGTTTTTTTTCTCCACGCCAGTGGGGCATGATCAGGGATGCATGCACTGTCCTGGCACCATTTGAGGAGGCCACGAGGATGGTGAGCAGTGACAGTGCATGCATCAGTGACACTGTACCTCTTGTCCACCTGTTGGAGCACACGCTGCATTGAATAATGGACAGGGCACTTGAGGCAGAACAGAGGCAGGAAGAGGAGGACTTCCTTGCCTCTCAAGGCCCCCTTTACCCAGACAGTGTTCCTTCTGTCCCACCCATCGCACAGTAAGAGGAGGAGGAGGAGGAGGAGGAGGATTGTGTCAGCATGGAGGTGGAGGCTGGCACTCAGCATCATCAGCAGCAGTCTTTTAGGGATGATTTACAGTCCCAAGAAACCAGTGGACTTGTACGTGGCTGGGAGGAGGTGGCTGCGGATCATGTCGTCCTTAGTGACCCAGAGGACTCCGGACCGAATGCCTCAGCTAACCTACGCTGCATGGCCTCCCTGATCCTGCAAAGTCTGCGGAAGGATCCTCATATTCTTCGGATCAAGGAGAGGGACCATTACTGGCTGGCCACTCTCCTTGATCCACGGTACAAGGGTAAGGTTGCGGACCTTATGTTACCGTCGCAGAGGGAGCAGAGGATGAGACAACTCCGGGAGGCCTTGCAGAAAGGTCTGTGCAACGCGTTCCCAGAGACTGGGAGGTTACAAACTCCTGGTCCTGGACAACGAGTTGCTGAGGCTTCGGCCAGTCAAAGAAGGAGCGGTGGGGAAGGTGGCCGTCTGACCGATGCGTTCAGACAATTCTTTAGTCCGCAGCCCCAAAGTATGATCGGTTCCAGCAACCATCGCCAGCGTCTGATAAACATGGTGCAGGAATATCTAGGGGCAAGGTCAGACTTGGACACCTTCCCCACCGAAAATCCTCTGGCTTACTGGGTCTTGAGGATGGATCACTGGCCAGAGCTTGCACAGTATGCAATTGAGCTACTGGCCTGTCCTGCATCCAGCGTTCTTTCGGAACTCACATTCAGTGCTGCTGGAGGATTTGTCACGGATCACAGGGTGCGCCTGTCCACCGACTCGGTTGATCGACTGACTTTCATCAAGATGAACCAGTCTTGGATCACCACCAGCTACCACACACCTGATGCTGATATAACAGACTAATTGATTTTAACATGTCACATCCCTTCAAGACTGATGCTGATGCTGAGTGCCTGTGCTGTTATGTTGACTGGCTATCCTCCTCCTCCGAGTCCTCAATGATACGATTGATGATGATAGCTTGGAAGATCATTTTTGTTTATGGGTGCCGCCACCAGTGGCTAAGGCCCAATTTTTCAGCCCCTGTTTAACAGGGGCGTGTAATTACAATTTTTGAAGCAATACTTTGCAACAGGGCTCATTGCTGTGCTCCAAGTACAGTATCTGTGAGGGGTTGGAGTGTTGTGCCACCAGTGCCTAAGGCCCAATTTTTCAGCCCCTGTTCAACAGGGGCATGTAATTACAATTCTTGATCTAATAATTCACAGCAGGGCCCATTGCTGCACCCACCAAGAGTAACTCTGAGGGCTTACAGTGTTGTGGCAACGCCACCACCACCACGAAAGGCCCAATTTTTTAGCCCCTGTTCAAAAGGGGCATGTAATTACAATTCTTGATCTAATAATTCACAGCAGGGCCCATTCCTGCACCCACCAAGAGTAACTCTGAGGGCTTACAGTGTTGTGGCAACACCACCACCACCACGAAAGGCCCAATTTTTCAGCCCCTGTTCAACAGGGGCATGCAATTACAATTCTTGATCTAATAATTCACAGCAGGGCCCATTGCTGCACCCACCAAGAGTAACTGTCAGGGCTTACAGTGTTGTGGCACCAGCACCACCATCAAAGGCCCAATTTTTACTACCACTGTTCAACAATTATATGTAATTACAATTCCTGATATAATAGTTGACAGCAGGGCGTTCCAGCACCAACCAAGAGTAACTGTGAGTGCTTACAGTGTTGTGCCAACACCAAAAACTAAGGGGCCTATTTCTGCAGAGTATATACGGCAGGTCCCTACTTTCAAACATCCAACTTACAAACGACTCCTACTTGCAAACGCAAGAAGACAACAGGAAGTGAGAGGAAATCTACCCCTAGGAAGGAAAATTCTCTCCTGTAAGAATTAATATGGGAGAAAGGTGTCTCCTCTGTACTGATGCTTTATCACCAATCCTTGTTTCAAGAAAAACACCACATTTCAAAAACAGTTGTCATTGGGATGGAAAGTGAGGTGAAATGTTCTGAACAGGGGCACAGACAGCAAAACAAATGTTACAGGGGTGATAACCCTTACCTATGTTTTCCAAAAAGTTTAAAAATAGATTTTTGGGCTGGAGCTACACTTAAACAATGTACCTGTTCAAAATTACAAACACATTATACATAAGAACAAACCTACAGTCCCTGTCTTGTATGCACCGCCTGTATACGGCTGTTCAGAGTATATAGGGCCTTTTTTATTTTGTGTGCGGTGTTCCCCTTAATATCCATACAAGACCCAAAGGGGCTGGTAATGGGCTGGGGTAGGGGGGGGGGGTCATGGGGTAGCTATGCCATTTTTCTTAAAGATTTTCATCCATATTACCGGGAACAGACATTACATTAAAGCCGCAAGCAGTTTTAAATGTTTTTTTTTTCCTTTAGAAGTGTCATTTTGTGCAGGGACAGTTCTAAACACGGGAAACACGTGGCACTTCACAGGCATACTTTAGACACCCCCCAGGTACGATATTTAAAGGAATATTTGACTTTTTTTTTTTCACTTTATGCATCATTAAAATGACTGCTCCCGAAAAACGACCGTTTTTAAAACTTCTTTTTGCATTGATACATGTCCCCTGGTGCAGAACCCGGGTTCCCAAAACCTTTTTAGGACAATAACATGCATAATAGTCGTTATAATTAGCACTTTAGAATTCGAACGTTCGCATCCATTGTATTTAATAGGGTTCTAATGTTCGTACGAACGTTCGGTCCGTTCGCGGGTTCTGGTGCGAACCGAACCCGGGGGTGTTCGGCTCATCACTAATCATGAGTCTGAGATCTGCTCGCAGACCATCTAGTTGGTTTGCTACTGTAGGGTCAGGGGTGGTTTTGTTCTGGGATTCTAGAAGTTTGATATTAGATAAAAGAGAGTCAATCTTTTGCGTCCTCTGTCTTTTTGCCCTGGAGCCCATTTGTATTAAAATGCCTCTAATATATGCCTTATGGGCGCACCATAAAGAAAAAGGGTTCGATACTGAGTTTTTGTTAAGAGCAAAATACTCGTTAAGGTGATTTTTTACCAAAGCCGCCTGATCTGGCTGCTGTAGTAATAAAGCATTAGCACGCCAGATATAAGCTGGAGAAGGAGAATGTCCCTCCTCTACCACAATTGAGACAGGTGCATGGTCTGACCATGTTATGTCATGTATGGTGGAGGAGGAATTTTTTTGCAACAGGTTCCTGTCAACAAGAATAAAGTCTATCCGAGAGTAGGTATTATGTCTGGAGGAGTGGAAAGTATAATCTCGTTCCATGGAGTGTTGACATCTCCAGACGTCAAACATTTCCTCAGTGTGTAGAATATTTTGAAGGGACGGCGGGGGACGTTTAGCTTTTGAAGTAGTGTCGAGTTTGTGGTTTATCATTGCATTGAAGTCTCCACACACCACAACCGCTCCTTTTTTAAGAGAGTTAATTTTGTAGAATATTTTCCTCAAAAACCGTACTTGGTGTGTGTTGGGAGCATATATATTTATTATGGTATAGAGGCGGCTGTTAAGCATGCCAATCACAATTAAATATCAACCTTCAGGGTCTGCAAGGGATTCCTGGAGGGAGAAAGTCACAGAGTCCCTAATGGCTATTACCACACCTTTTTGTTTCTTGGTTGACGAGGCGTGGAAGATATGGGGAAAATTTCTATGATGGAAAGAAGGAGTAGACATAGAAGACCAGTGAGATTCCTGCAGGCATAAGACGTCAGCACGAAGCTTAAGGGCTTCCTTCCAGACTGATGATCTTTTGGCTGGGTGGTTCAAGCCTTGAACATTGAAGGAGGTTATTGTGATAGCCATATGTGGTGCAGTAAGAAGATAGAAAAGTACCTTGAATGCTCCATATGTTGAGAGTTCGGGTCCATGCAGCGGAGTGTAGTGGTAGAGGTGATGCATGAGAACAGTTGGTTCCACGGTGAGCGATCCATCAGGGTGTGGGATGGAGGGGAAGAGGAGGGGAAAGGAGTAGGATGAAAAAACAGAGTGTCAATATTCAAACAAAGCAAAAATATTTGCATTAAGAAAGTAGATTCCTTTCGGAATCTGATGGCAGTTGTACTGCACATAGCTCGTATAGGGGGGTTAAGTAGGTTTTCCACTCCAGCTTACGAGAAACTAGTCAGTTTAGGTTGGCAGTTATATACGAGGCGCGGAGGATTTGTGTGACTTTCTCTTGTGGGATACAATTTGCCACTCTTCCAGTGTTTTCGTCTTGGGTGACGAGCGAAGCTCATCAGATGTATGTTCAGGGAGAATGTCCCATTCTCGCAGTAATGCTAAGCCTTCATTTAGGGAGGTAATCACTGATGTCTTCCCATCATAGGTGACAGTGAGTTTTGTCGGGTACCCTCAACGGTAAGCGATATTATGGTTGCGCAGAGCTTTGGTCACAGTAATGAGGGATTTACGTTTCTGCATAGTGTATTGTGACAAGTCTGCAAAGACCTGAATATTAGCGTAGTGGTTGGGGGGTTGAGCGCACTTCCTGAAGGCAGACATGAATTGATCTTTTACGTGGAAGAAGTGTACCCTCATTAATACGTCCCTGGGGATGTTGTCAGGGAGGTGAATTGGCTTGGGGAGGCAGTGAATTCTGTCTATCACCAGGTCCGCTGTGGTCAGTGTTGGCAGGTATGCTGATAGGAGTTCTTGGGCATATTGCTGCAATTGCGCAGGTTGTACGGATTCTGGGACCCCTCTGAGTTTCACGTTATTTCTCCTTGACCTATCTTCAAGGTCAGCGACCTTTGCCTTCAGCCATGTGACCTTGTCTGATTGATCATTATGAGAGTCCACTAACGTGTTATAGGAGGCTGCGTATTCTCCCATTTTCGTTTCCACGTGGTCTACTCTGGACCCCAGTTCCCCTATGTCAGACTTAAAGTTGCGCATGCATTCCATCATGTCAGAATGCATGGAGCTGCGTAGGGAGACAAGCATGTCTTTTAAGGTTGTATCTGACACTGGCTGGTTGGTGGTGGGGAAGGAGTTAATGGTGTCAGCTAGGTCTCTGGTGTCCTCTAGGGATGTAGCTGCTTCACTAACCTTCTGACCGCTTGGGCCTTCTGACATCCGGGGCCTCGATTTTGCTGGGCTGCCCGACATGGGGGTCGATGTCTCAGGTGAACGCTGGACCAGGCCGCGGGTCTTAGGGGAGAAGAAATCGTTCAGCCGTTTCGGCTGATTCGGGTTTTGTCTCCTGGCCATCAGTGGGGGTGAAGGGGATCCTCAGGGCTTGAATGCGAGTGTCAGTGGCCTTCAGATTTGCCTCGGTTCTGCTAGGTTTCCGTCGCTGGAGCGGAGCTCTCTGACTATGCGTCCATCAGCTAGCGCGGTAGCCACGCCCCCCGCAGAGACCCATCTTCATCAGGTCAGTGGCAGGCCTCATCCAAGGCCTGTGGCAGAGGCCTCAACGTTCACCCAGGTGAGTGGCAGGGACCAAATTCACAGTTGGTGGCAGCGACTGTGCGCCAAGCCTGTTTGCACTAAACGGAACAGGAGAGACTTTAATCACTAAGTTGTGCCTGGACCTACTCCTTCCCACACCCTGTCTGTTCTTTTAAATTTCAACCAGCCTACCTATTGATCAAAGCAATAAAACAGAGTTGGACTTTTATTGGTGTGGAACTCGTGTTACTGGAAGCTAAGTGTCCCTGTCAGTGACAGTGGCAATCATCCTCCACAGGAGAAGCTGAGGCTCCGGCCTAAAACGCAGACCCGAAGGTAAAAGGTTTAGCTCATATCTCTGCATACTACTTCAGAGAGCCGAGCTGGTGGTGTGCATCTTTCTCCCTTCTCCCAGATACCCCTAGACGAGTAAAACCAGCCATAAAGAGAGGGGAGAAGGTGGGGGAAGACTGCTACAGGTATATAGATCAGCAGCATCACATATATGGTATATAGATCAGCAGCATCGCATATACTGATCTTGCAGCACACTGTCAGCACCCCCACACTAGCGGAGGACACGATAACAGCACCCCCCAGGATCGCAGAACACTGGCTCAGGGCTCGCAGGACACACTGACAGCAATTCCCCCCCCAGCGGGAATCGAGGCATACTGATGGCACCCCCCACCTCAGGGCTCACAGGACACACTGACAGAAATTCCTCCCCTCCACCTCCAGGTGTATTCACTGTCCCCTAGCTCCAGCATTGCAGTGGTAGCCAGGGTTTACCTGCAGTACAAGTCTGGCTCCTGACACATTCTCCCCTTTCTGAATCTTGAACTTTTCTGCAGCTTCATCCAACCACTCACCTTCTTCCAGCAGTAGCACTACAACATGCAGCATATAGGACACACAGAGCACAGTGTGGAGTTCAGCAGAGCTCAGGACTCAGGGAGAAGAAGGCAGAGAACTTCTTACCTCCATCTTTCCTCCTTGCAAGAGATAACATTGCCGATCACAGCGGGAGGTGAGGAGGAGTTTCAGGACCCAGCAGGCAGTGTAAATAGTTTATGGCAAAGGCAGAGAGAGATTCTGCAGCTATGCCTGCTGTTCCAAAATCAGGACACAGCCTAAGAAACAAAACCAGCATGGGACAGCTTTCTAACTGAAGGTATTTAGCATTGATCTTCTGCATAGCAGCTGGGAGGAAGAAAGCCAGCAGCGCTACAGGGGTTAAACACAAGTCAGAAGGCAGAACAGCTGGCTCTCCTCTCCTGCAGGTGCACGGCCCCCTTTCTGGACTAATGAGGCTTAGGACACACTTATAGCACCCCCCGTTCTCCGCGGGAGGTCTGGCACTTACCGGGCTGTGGCGTCCCCTCCTCCTGCTGTGTCTCCTTCAGTGGGCATCAGGCAGCAGCGGCAGTGGAGGAGTCTGCTCCTCATGCTTCCTCCGCTCAGGCGCACTGGCACAGTGATGTAACTCGGATGTCAATAAAAGCACCCGGCCGTAGTAATACATACTATGGCGCCGGGCAGAAGCTGATCGGCACGATGGAATGCGTCGCAGGGCAGGTTTAAAGCCTGAAAATGAAGCGCCTCGCCTGCAATCTCGTGATTGCATAGACGTGGAGCTTCCCATGGAGTACTGTGTCCAGCGCCCGAACACAGTGCACTTAAGGACCTTTTTTCCTATATTTTTTTTTTAAAGGGGCATTTAAAAATATATACATACATACATATATATATATATATATATATATATATATATATATAATTATTTTTTTTGACTGCCTGGGGGGGGGCGGTGCCCATGCACCCCCTATGGACGGGCCGCCACTGATCTGATCTATCTATCTTTCAGTCTTATTTATCTGTCTCAGTAAAGCAAGCATCTGTATCAGGCATCAAAGCTCTGTGCTTCTGGGGATCTTAAAGGTTATTTAAATTTGATATCAAAATAATGTTTTGTAACTTACAAATTCTTAGATGTGGTTGCTGGGTTAGTTCTTTTTTGAGTTAGGTACACTTTTTCAAGTACAGAAACATAACTGTTTATCATGACAGAATTAATAGTGTCCCTGTAACTTCCTGTGTTCAGTTTCCAGTTACCCTCTGTGAATTATAAAAGAATGCCACCCTATGTAATGAAGAGGAGGTGTAAATAAATGGTTAGTCTAGACAGTAGTCTGACAACCCTAGCTTTCTCCGTAGATGCAGTAAAGTGAGTGAGTATAGCCACCCCAGAAATTATGTTACTCACAGAATTTCCAGGTGAATTTAAAGGGACAAGTGCTTATAAAAGAATATCAATGCAGCTACAACATGATCGACAAGTTGCAATAGATTACTTTTTTTAGGTTTATATATGATTTTAAAGTGTTTTTTTTTGCCCAGACTATGCACAGTAAAGTTAACAAAACTGATACATTTACAAACGCAGAGAGCACCAAACAATTTAATATCAGACAGTTCATAAATTGTTCTACCACAAGGGTGATCTATATGCTCACTTGTCCATGTGGGAAGGTGCCTATATTGGTAAAACCAAGAGGTCTTTAAAAACCAGATAGGTGAGCATATCAAAAGTATCAATAATAAAAAAAAAAGAGGATGAACACACACTGGACTTTGTTAGCATTTAAATTAATCTACAAGAAAATGGCCAACTCTGATTAATGTTTACATCTTGAACAAAATGGCTAAAGGTTACTTCTCATACAAAAAAAAATGGCTGCCGACCTGCATCCAGTATACCAGCTCCAACAAAATGGTGACTGTTCCATCATTTCCCCCATGGGTATAAAAAGTCTAAATTGACTGCCAATCCAGTTTCCCTCATTAAGTCACATGTCCGCGACTTAACGTGTAGGAGGCAGTCATGGACCATTTTGTCCCAGGTTCTTATACTTTTTGTGTCATTTTTAACATTTGTACATTGTAAGTGCATGAAAACATCAGCACATTTCGAAATACTACACCATGAAAGGCTGTTTATATGCTCTTTCTTTACATGCCTATGATCGCCTGAGTGATCCGGAGGCTTAAGGCTCGGTTCATACTGCAGCGATGCGGGAACCCTGCAATTCCACTGCAGGTTCTCGCATCACAATTTACACTGCCTTATGCGAACTGCTGGGAGTGTCAATTAAAAGTTAATGACACCCCCAAATCAGTTTGAATTTCGCAATGCGAACTTCAAATTCAGACCGGAATTCTGCTGCGGCCCAAAAAAAGGTTATGTGTAAGGTTTGTCCGAATGCAATGCAAATTTACCCATGCTATCTGTATGAAGTGATTGAGACAATGGGGCTGATTTACCAAACGTTTGCGCCATGAGTATTGGCGCATCTGCGTGCGCAATGGCTGTTGTGGTATTTACAAAACATTAGCGCCTGTAGCGCAGCCCTATTTCCCATTTACTATAGTGTTGTCTGCGCCCGGGAGGAGGCGCTCAGTGCGCTACTATGGACCTGGTGCACGGCATGTTAAAATCTAAATATAAAGAAGTTGGAAGTGAGAATATAATGGGGGTGACATGGGGTGATGTGAGGAAGTGTAGTGACACCTGCCCAAATAACAAACATGGCCAAAATAGAGAGGGAAAGTACGTTTTTCAAAACCAGCCCGCTGCGCCGGCAATTCCGATTCGAGCTGCGGGAGTTTTTTTTGAGCTCAGCGCGGGAATTTCAATGGTTTAAATGCGCCGGGACACTGCGCCGGAAAAATCTTAGTAAATGTCAAGTCACCTAAGTCAATTTTCATAAGTTGAACAGGCGCAGGCCTGAACTTCCCAGTGCGCCTGCAAAATGTCATTTCTAAAGAAAAAAAAAAACATTTAAAAGCAGCCGCGACTGTAATGAATTGTCGGCTCCCGGCAATATAGAGAAAAGTATTTGAAAGTCTTTGCTAACCAAAAAAAAAAAGCGGGGGGTCCCCCCAAATTCCATAACCAGGCCCTTCAGGTCTGGAATGGATATTAAGGGGAACCCCGCTGCAAATTTAAAAAAAAATGACGTGCGGGTTCCCCCCAAATATCCAAACCAGGCCCTTCAGATCTGGTATGGATTTTAAGGGGAATTCCACCCCAAATTTTCTAAAAAAATGGCGTGGAGTCCCCCCAAAAATCCAGACCAGACCCTTATCCGAGCACGCAACCTGGCCGGTCGCAGGGGAAAAGGGGGGGACGAGAGCACCCCCCCTCCCTCCTGAACCGTACCAGGCCACATGCCCTCAACATGGGGAGGATGTCCCCATGTTGATGGGGACAAGGGCCTCATCCCCACAACCCTTGCCCGGTGGTTGTGGGGGTCTGCGGGTGGGGGGCTTATCGGAATCTGGAAGACCCCTTTAACAAAGGGGACCCCCAGATCCCGGCCCCCCCTATGTGAATTGGTAAGGGGTACATTGTACCCCTACCATTTCACAAGGAAAGTGTCAAAATGTAAAAAATGACAAGAGCCGGTTTTTGACAATTCCTTTATTAATGTCTTGTCTTTTCTTCCATCTTCTTCCTTCTTCTTCCATCTTCTTCTTCCATCTTCTTCTTTTCTCCATTCGGGTTTCTTCCTCTTCATCTTTATCTTCATCTTCCTTCTTCCTTCGGTGTTCTCGTCCAGCATCTTGCTCCGGCGTCTTCCCTTCTTCTTTCTTCTCCGGCCGCTCCGTTTGAATTGGAGGTTCCTGCTGTGCGACGCCTCAGTTCCCCACTTGGTCCGCTTACACCCGGTGGCTCCTCCCCCCTCTGTCACCACGGGGAAAGTCCCGTGAAATCCATGTGTGTCAGAGGGGGGCGGGGTCACGGGTGTAAGCGGACCCAGAGGCGAACTGAAGCGTCGCACAGCGGGAACCTCCAATTCAAACGGAGCGGCCGGACAAGAAAGAAGAAGGGAAGACGCCGGAGCAAGATGCTGGACGAGAACACCGAAGGAAGAAGGAAGATGAAGATGAAGATAAAGATGAAGAGGAAGATGAAGATGGAGGAAGAAACCCGAATGGAGAAAAGAAGAAGATGGAAGAAGAAGGAAGAAGATGGAAGAAAAGAAAAGACATTAATAAAGGAATTGTCAAAATCCGGCTCTTGTCATTTTTTACATTTTTGACACTTTCCTTGTGAAATGGTAGGGGTACATTTGTACCCCATTACCATTTCACACAGGGGGGGGTGGGATCTGGGGTCCCCTTTGTTAAAGGGGTCTTCCAGATTCCGATAAGCCCCCCGCCCGCAGAACCCCACAACCACCGGGCAAGGGTTGTGGGGATGAGGCCCTTGTCCCCATCAACATGGGGACATCCTCCCCATGTTGAGGGCATGTGGCCTGGTACGGTTCAGGAGGGAGGGGGGCGCTCTCTCGTCTTCCCCTCTTCCCCTGCGGCCGGCCAGGTTATGTGCTCGGATAAAGGGTCTGGTGTGGATTTTTAGGGGGACTCCACGCCATTTTTTTTTTATTTGGGGTGGAATTCCCCTTAAAATCCATGCCAGATCTGAAGGGCCTGGTTTGGATATTTGGGGGGAACCCCACGTCATTTTTTTTTAAATTTGCAGCGGGGTTCCCCTTAATATCCATTCCAGACCTGAAGGGCCTGGTTATGGAATTTGGGGGAACCCCCACGCATTTTTTTTTGGTTAGCAAAGACTTTCAATGACTTTTATCTGTATTGACAGGAACCAGCAATTCATTACAGCCGCAAGGACTTTTAAATGACTATTATTTTACTTTAGAAATGCCATTTTGCTCTCCAACTGTTATAAACATGGAAAACATGTGCTACTTTACAGGCATACTATAGACACCCCCCGGGGATGATATTTAGGGCCAGTTCACACCGGATGCAGTGCAGTGCGTTTTTTTGATGCCTGAAAAACGCAAAGAAAGTTGATCACATTAATGCCAATGGCATAGTTCACACCACTGCAGTCCGTTCCAGTGCATTTCAGAAAGCCAAAAAATAATTGGTCATGCTGCATTTTTTAGGTACAAAACTGTACTGGACCCCAGTAAAACACATCAAAAACGCAACGGAACGTACCAAAAATGCACTGGAATGCACCGCAACACACCTAAATGCACCAAAGACGCACTGCAACACACTTGTCCTAAGTGAAAAGAGGCGGAAAAAAACACTGGACTGCATCAAAAACGCCTCAAAAATGCACTGGAATGTGTCAAAAACGTGCATGCAGAAAAGCACCTGGAACGCACCCAGACTATAGTTTCTATAGTGTGAACTAGGGCCAGTTCACACCATAGAAACACAATCCGGATGTGTTCCAGGTGTTTTTCTGCATGCACTTTTTTCATGCGTGCATTTTTGGTAAGTTTTTGATGCAGTCCAGTGCTTTGTTTTCACCCCTCTTTTTTACTAACCATAGATAAGGACAAGTGTGTTCCAGTGCGTTTTTGTTGCATTTAGGTGTGTTCCTGTGCGTTCCAGTGCGTTTATGATGCGTTTTGATGCGTTCCAGTACAGTCCAGTGCAGGTAAAATGCAGCATGTTCTACTTTTTTTGTGGAACTGGAACGCACTGGAACAAACACTGCCATTTAGAACCATATAACCAACTTTCCATGCATTTTGGATGCATAAAAAACGCAATGGACTGTATGTGGTGTGAAATGGCCCTTAAGCAATTTGGCATATTTAAAGGCACTTCTCCTTGTTTTGTTTTTGGTGTTTTCCAAATTGGTGACATTGATATATGTCCCTTAGGGTGGGACCTGGGCCCCCATTTTAAGGCCAATAACTAGATACTAGAAGATAAGCCAGCCAAGTGGGGACTAGCAAAATTAACAAGTCAGTTCCCATAGACTGCAATAGTATTTGTTGGTGGGGGGGGGAGGGGTGATTGTCCCATCTCAAACTTTGTAGCATGCTGGATGATGTGCTTAATTTTGGACGGGGGGAGTTATTTTTTGCTAGCTGCATTGGTGTTGTTCTGCACATGCCCAGCCAGTTATTTTTTTTTGGCGTGCTTTTTGTGTGTGAACAGCGCCTGGATATTTCTGGGCATGCTCACTCAGAGAGTGTTTTTATGGGTTAGAAATTGAAGGACATCTTAACAGGTGTGCCCACTTTGAATTTCAGTTTCTACATTGGGAGAACTTGCATTCTGGGTGTTTCATGGACTGTGCATGTGTTTTCAATTGCGTCATTAGCACACAAACATATGTTATATAAAGCTCACAGAGCATTCGGTCGATTGCCTTAAGAAGAGGTGTGTGTGTGCGTGCGTGCGTGCGTGCGTGCGTGTGTGTGTGCGTGTGTGTGTGTGTTTGGTGTTTTGAAGTAATTTTATAGCCATACATTTATGATTTTTACATGAAGGAGAGAAGTGCCAGAATAGGCTCAGTGCTGAAGTGGGTAAAATATCAATTTTTTTTTTTTTAACTCGGTCTTTTGCATTTATAGAAATAAAATAAAAATAAAACACAAAGGTGATCAAATAGCACCAAAAGCAAGCTCTATTTGTGTGCCAACAAATAAAACATTTTCATTGGGTTACAGTGTTGTATGAGCGCGCAATTGTCATTAAAAGTGCATCAGCGCTGAAATGTGAAACTTGGTCTGGGCAGTGCGCAAGTGGTTAATATAAGGCTACATGCACACGGACGTTTTTCCAACCGCTTGTTTGAGCGTTTTTTGCAGCTTAAAAACATCTCTCCATGTTAGCCTATGGCCTCATGGCCACCATGGCGTTTTGGAGCTGTAAATGGCATAGGCGTTTTTAGGCCCCATGTAGACGGGGCGCTGGTGCAAAGTGTTCTGAACTAAGGTTGAAAGTGGCGTTTAGAAAGGCGCGCTTTGTGGCGTTTGCATGCCGTGTTTTACCACATTTGCATGTATATGATAAGGAGCTGCCCTAAGCTCCAAAAACAGTATTATTTACGATTTTAGCTATTTAGTGAGACCAGAGTGATATGAGCAGCTGAGAGCAGCAGTGTAGTTGTATTTAGGCTGGGTTCACACTAGTGCGACACGACATCTGTCCTACTTTGGATCCAACTTTGCCCTGCGACATGAAGCCGACATATGTCCGACTTTCAATGAACGGGGATCCGACTTGGATCCCCGCCAATAGCAGGCACTGTGTTTGGTATGAATCTTGAGGGGGAACTCCAGGCCAAATTTTAAATTAAAAACCGACATGGGTTCCCCCTCCAGGAGCATACCAGGCCCTTGGGTCTGGTCTGGATTTGAAGAGGAACCCCTACGCCGAAAAAACGGCGTGGGGGTCCCCCCCAAAATCCAAACCAGACCCTTATCCGAGCACACAACCTGGCAGGCCGCAGGGGAAGAGGGGGGATGAGAGCGGCCCCCCCTCCCTCCTGAACCATACCAGGCCGCATGCCCTCAACATGGGGGGTTTGGTGCTCTGGGGCAGGGGGGCGACCTGCGGCCCCCCCACCCCAGAGCACCCTGCCCCCATGTTGATGAGGACAAGGGCCTCTTCCCGACAACCCTGGCCGTTGGTTGTCGGGGTCTGCGGGCGGGGGGCTTATCGGAATCCGGGAGCCCCCTTTAATAAAGGGGCCCCCGGATCCCGGCCCCCCACCCTATGTGAATGAGTACGGGGTACATCGTACCCCTACCCATTCACCTGGTGGAAAAAAATTGCAATAAAAAAACCACACAGCTTTTTAAAGTATTTTATTGCACAGCTCCGGGGGTCTTCCGACTTCGGGGGTCTCTGGTGTCGTCACGCGCTCTCCGGTTTTCTTCTGCCGGGCCACCGCTAACTTCTTTAGCTCTTTTGCTAGCGGGGCCCGGTCTTCTCTGTCGCCTTCTTCTTCTCCCGCTATCCGGTTCTTCTCCCGGTTCTTCTACCGCTTCTTTCTTCTGCCGGCCCCTCCACTAACTTCTTTAGCTCTTTTGCTAGTGGAGGGCCCGGTCTTCTCCGTCGCTTTCTTCTTCTCCCGCTATCCGGTTCTTCTCCCGGTTCTTCTACCGCTTCTTTCTTCTGCCGGCCCCTCCACTAACTTCTTTAGCTCTTTTGCTAGTGGAGGGCCCGGTCTTCTCCGTCGCCTTCTTCTTCTCCCGCTATCCGGTTCTTCTCCCGCTTCTTTCTTCTGCCGGCCCCTCCACTAACTTCTTTAGCTCTTTTGCTAGTGGAGGGGCCGGCAGAAGAAAGAAGTGGGAGAAGAACCAGGAGAAGAACCGGATAGCGGGAGAAGAAGGCGACGGAGAAGACCGGGCCCTCCATTAGCAAAAGAGCTAAAGAAGTTAGTGGAGGGGCCGGCAGAAGAAAGAAGCGGGAGAAGAACCGGGAGAAGAACCGGATAGCGGGAGAAGAAGGCGACGGAGAAGACCGGGCCCTCCACTAGCAAAAGAGCTAAAAGAAGTTAGCGGAGGCCCGGCAGAAGAAAGGAAGAACCGGAGAGGAGAAGAGGGGAGAAGGCGACGGAGAAGACCGGAGCCTCCGCTAGCAAAAGAGCTAAAGAAGTTAGCGGTGGCCCGGCAGAAGAAAACC
Organism: Rana muscosa; assembly: GCA_029206835.1. Classification (NCBI taxonomy): domain Eukaryota; kingdom Metazoa; phylum Chordata; class Amphibia; order Anura; family Ranidae; genus Rana; species Rana muscosa. Next base: position 1,149,704,637 of record CM055122.1, on the reverse strand, counting down.
GGAGAGCGGCGGCGACGACACCGGAGACCCCCGAAGTCGGAAGAAGACCCCCGGAGCTGTGCAATAAAATACTTTAAAAAGCTGTGTGTTTTTTTTATTGCAATTTTTTTCCACCAGGTGAATGGGTAGGGGTACGATGTACCCCATACTCATTCACATAGGGTGGGGGACCGGCATCTGGGGGCCCCCTTTTTAAAGGGGGCGCCCTGATTCCGAAAAGCCCCCCACCCGCATACCCCGACAACCAACGGCCAGGGTTGTCGGGAAGAGGCCCTTGTCCCCATCAACATGGGGGCAGGGTGCTTTGGGGTGGGGGGCCACTCTCGTCCCCCCCCTTTTCCCCTGCGGCCTGCCAGGTTGCGTGCTCGGATAAGGGTCTGGTTTGGATTTTGGGGGGACCCCCACGCCGTTTTTCGGCTTGAGGGGTTCACCTTAAAATCCAGACCAGACCTAAGGGTCTGGTTTGGATTTTGGGGGACCCCCACGACCTAAGGGCCTGGTATGCTCCTGAAGGGGAACCCATGCCGGTTTTTTCATTAAAATTTGGCCTGGAGTTCCCCTTCATGATTCATACAAAACATGGGACAGCGAGGCTGCCGAGGACCAGCGCGATGACATCGCCCTGGACACATTCTCGGCCGGCTAGTCGCCTCTAGGACACGACTTGAGCGGCTGCTGCATGCTCAGGTCGTGTCCAGATCGCCTCGCAAAGTCACGCTGTCCCTGTGTCAGCCGGCACACGAGTCGCCTGCAAGTCGGATCCGACTTCCCGGGCGACCTCTATTCAAATCAATGGGCTCCCATAGGAAACCATTCATTTTCAATAGAGAGCCGCTGACATTTCTATTTACTATAACAGTGCGCCGCTGCTTCCTGCGCCCAGTGAAGGAGTTATCAGGCGCACCAATTAAGGTTAGAACCAGCGCAGCGCACTGTTATTAGTAAATCAGCCCCAATATGTCACAAATTACATATGATATGAAAAAAAGTGAATAAACACCTTTAGCGTACAATGTACCACAATATGCACAAGCACATAAATAGTACAAAACACAAAAATACAAAAATTAGGTATACAATAAAAGAGTCCATAGAAGCAGTAAAGAAAGCAACACAGAAAAGTGAATGAAAAAATGAATGAAAAATTGAAGAGAGACCAGAAATTCTTGAAGCTTTTCAGTCCAGCAGGTGAAAAAACAATCTTTATCAGATAATGGATGTCTCCTTACCAAGAACGGTGGACCCCCGTGACAGAGGTCATATGAGCTCAACACAGTAGGCTTCACTCAGACCGCTGCGGCAACGATCACATCATCCAAGTGCCCCCTTCCTTAGAAATGCGGCCGATGAAGTCTTTCCAAGGTGTAACAACCATAGATCACCGCTCACACATAGGTTAGGGAAATAGAAATAAAAAAACTTCATGGTGCAGCAAGTTTCATATAAAAGAAACTATTTATTGATAGCTGACATCCAAAAAAATAAAAGACAAGGTGCTGTTTGTATGCTAACGCAATGTAACAAACTCCATGAATAAAAACGAAACAGTCAGCTGCGGCTCACGCCAGCTAGCTGAAATGTGGTGACGTCAGAATCCTTTGAGCTCCACCCGACGCTGCGTTTCTCCTTACAAGTTTCCCAGTAGACGCCTTGTAAGGAGAAACGCAGCGTCGGGTGGAGCTCAAAGGATTCTGACTTCACCACATTTCAGCTAGCTGGCGTGAGCCGCAGCTGACTGTTTCGTTTTTATTCATGGAGTTTGTTACATTGCGTTAGCATACAAACAGCACCTTGTCTTTTATTTTTTGGATGTCAGCTATCAATAAATAGTTTATTTTATATGAAACTTGCTGCACCATGAAGTTCTTTATTTCTATTTCCCTAACCTATGTGTGAGCGGTGATCTATGGTTGTTACACCTTGGAAAGACTTCATCGGCCGCATTTCTAAGGAAGGGGGCACTTGGATGATGTGATCGTTGCCGCAGCGGTCTGAGTGAAGCCTACTGTGTTGAGCTCGTATGACCTCTGTCACGGGGGTCCACCGTTCTTGGTAAGGAGACATCCATTATCTGATAAAGATTGTTTTTTCACCTGCTGGACTGAAAAGCTTCAAGAATTTCTGGTCTCTCTTCAATTTTTCATTCATTTTTTCATTCACTTTTCTGTGTTGCTTTCTTTACTGCTTCTATGGACTCTTTTATTGTATACCTAATTTTTGTATTTTTGTGTTTTGTACTATTTATGTGCTTGTGCATATTGTGGTACATTGTACTCTAAAGGTGTTTATTCACTTTTTTTCATATCATATGTCATTTGTGACATATTGTCTCAATCACTTCATTGAATCAGTTAAGGATGCGCATTATTTTTCACATTTAACATTTCATTGTAGTTTATATTCTAACTATTAATAATTGCAGCACCATCACTTTTTTTCACTTATAGGGGATTTTTCCCATTTTTTAGGATTTTGATCCTGCCCATGTTCACCATTTTTGTTCACTTGGATGTGAATTTAGGTGTTTTCTCTAGGGGGTAGCGCGGATATTTCCACATTACACCTGCTATCTGTATGGCTGAAATTGCATCGCACAGAGATTGCTTGTGATTTTCACTGCAGTGTGGTGTGAATCACATCCGATGTCAGACATCACACCAGTGGGAACTGGCTCTAAAGCGACCAGAAACCAAGTATACTGATTACATTTCTAGCGGCATCTGGAGAGTCCATAGTGGACAGAAGGTTTGGAAATCACCTTATAGCTAATTAAGCCCAATGTCCCTTGTACATAAGCCGATGATTGCCTTTTTTTATTCTCACGCTATCAGCACAAGGAGAAAACAAAAACCATTACCGAGCTTTTGTTTACATCACGTGATCAGCTGTCATTGGATGACAGCTGATCACGTGGTAAGGGGCAGGGATTGGCCCCTTACTCGGATCTGTCATCACCCGAGTCTCAGTGACTCAGTGACCACAGCAGCGCGCGAGAAGGGGTGGACGTCTATTGATGGACTCCCGGAAATTGAGGACTGTGCTGTGGCCGTCGATCAGCTATAGCGCTGATCTCATTAAATAAAGAGGGTCTAAATGGGCCATTGATGTGCATCACAATTTAACTTAGGAATGTGTCTTTGCAAAGTTTTTTTTTTTTTTTTTTTTTTTTTTTTATCAAAAAGGTTTTTATTGAACATCAGACAAATCACAACAGTTTCCAATGTGCAAAAGTTAGCAAAGGTTTCCCTCTGCTGGCGAACTATGAAACACCACACAAGAACAGCACCACAGTCTAGTATTGATAAATACATTCATCCTAGGCTACTAGATTTCCAAGTTATTGAAAAAGTCGGGACATCACCAGCTCCCTGGGACTCAGGGGCATCAAGCCATTGGGACCAAATCCTCTCAAACCTCCCCGGGCTGCCCCTGTGTTGATATATATATTTTTCCATTATAAGAGTATTCCCCATGTGTGCTATCCAGGAGGTGGTGGTAGGCGGTGAGGCCGACTTCCAGCCCATCAAAATAAGCTTCCTGGCTTGAAATAGGGCCCTAGAGACTGCGATCCTGGTCATTTCCCCAGGGGTCGCTTCCTCCAAGATCCCCAGCAGGCAACACTTAGGATCCACAGGAATCGTAATTTCAAATACTCTGTTTAGTGTACCTACCACCTCATTCCAATACCTGTGAAGCTTCGGGCATCTCCACAGGAGATGGATGAGATCGCCTTTGTGCCTCTGACATCTACCACACACAGGATCATCGAGCTTACCCATCTTATGTAATTTCAGCGGGGTGTAATGTACCCTTAATAATATATACAACTGTGACACCTTCTGCGCAACATTTAAGGAGCAAGTGGTGACTGACTGCCACGCCTCCTCCCATTGGTCCCCCGTCATTGTACCTATGTCCTTCTCCCACAGGGACTCCGTCCTGCTCGGGAATGCACGTAGGTGACTTGACAGTAACATCTGGTAACATTGGGATATAAACCCTTTTGTTTCATTGCTAGTGTGCAACTCACGGAACACTGGGGCGGGTGACTGAACCCATTCCACCGCATTCCCGTGTGCAGCCACTGCATGCCGGAGCTGCATATAGTAATATTGCATATGAGCTGGGAGGCCAAATCTGGCCTGCAGTTCAGGAAAAGTGAGAAGACTGCCGTTAGCGAAGATGTGGGACAGCAGAGCCACACCATGGGCACGCCATCTTGGCCCCTGTTGCAGCTTCACCAACTCCACATATGACTTATTGTCCCATATTGGGCTCTCTTCCGTGAAACCCTGAACTCCCTGTAGTTGTCGGCCCTTGTTCCATACCTTTTGAATAAGTGAGAGCGTCGGGGTTTGCTTGTTAGATTTTAGGAACATTTGCGCCTCCAGGCCCATCGGGATAGTCTCAGCGCCAGTGGCCGAAAGCATCAGCCGTGCCGCTGAGCTCCCCGGGTCCTGGGACATAGATCCTATCAAGTGCTGCAACTGAGCCGCCAAGTAATACAGCCAGGGGTTGGGAACCGCCAACCCCCCACTGTCCTTGGCTCGCTGCAAGTGCTCCAATCTAATCCGAGGGGGCTTAGTATGCCATAGCAACCGTCGGAAAAGTGTGTTCACTATTCGAAAGATTTTCAGGTGTATCACTACAGGCGAGTTGTGCAGAAAATAAAGTAGTTGTGGCATTAAAATCATTTTGATCAGGTTGGCTTTACCTGCAAGTGACATTTTTAGGGTGTTCCAAGTGTTAATTTTATCTCTAAACCGGGATAGTAATGGGTGCACATTAAGGGAGCAGTAATCCCCCAGCCTGGGCGACACCCGCACCCCCAAGTACTTAAAGCTAGACACAACTGGGACGGGACAAGAGTCCGGCAGGGTAACCCCACCCACCCCATCCAACACCATCAGGGCGGATTTCGACCAGTTAATGGTCAGTCCTGAGTATTGACCGAATTGCTCTATTATTGACATAACCCCTGGCATGGAGTGTGTGGGATCCTCCAGAAACAACAGCATGTCATCCGCGTACAACATGATTTTTTCCTGCAGTGGGCCGTATTGGAATCCCCGGACACGGGCGCTATCCCGAACCAGGGCCGCCAATGGCTCCATAGCGATTGCAAAGAGCAGGGGGGACAGGGGGCAACCCTGCCTCGTCCCCCTACCCAATGCAAAGGCGGGTGACATCCTATCCGCGACTCTGATGGTCGCTTGGGGGGACGCATATAGCAACCTGACCCAGTCTATGAATGTGTCCCCAAAGCCAAACTTGGCCAACGCCGCCCAAAGGAACCTCCAGCTGACACTATCGAATGCCTTGTTGGCATCAAGGGACAAGAGCGCCCTGTGGCCCCCATTGTCCGCCTGCACCTGCATGTTCAAAAACAGGCGCCTTAAATTGGTAGCAGTGGACTTCTGCGGCATGAAACCCGCCTGGTCCGGGTGTATAATAGACGAGATTATCCCGTTGACCCTGCGCGCCAAGACCTTAGCCAGGATTTTCACATCACTTTGCAGCAGCGAAATAGGTCTATAGGAGCCAGGGTCAACCGGATCCTTCCCCGGCTTTAATAATAAAATGACATTAGCCCTGGCCATAGAGTCAGGCAGCCTCCCACCCTCCAGTGCGGCGTTAAAAACTTTCAACAGTTCAGGTAGCAGGTGCCCCCCAAACTGGGTGAACACCTCCATGGGCAGGCCATCCTCCCCAGGGGCTTTACATGTAGGAAAAGAGCCTGCCGCCAGTTGCAACTCGTCCAGGGTAATGGGGGCATCTAATTGTTCTCTGGCTGATGTGGAAAGAGCGGGCAGATCAATACTAGCCATGTACTCCTCAAGATCCTCATCCGAGTAGGCATCCCTCGACCCATAGAGGCCCTCATAGAAGGATGCCAGCTCGGACACAATGGCTTCAGGGGCGTTGACCACTTTACCTGTAGAGGCACGTATAGCACCAATGGTCAGGGATTGTGTTTGAGACCTTGCTATCTTGGCCAGTAAACGCCCAGTTTGTTCCCTTTCCTCATAAAATGCAAGTTTTGTAAAGAATCTCCTCTGCTCTGCCGCTGAGGATCGGAGACGGTCCAGAGACTCCTGGGCCGACATCCAGGCCTCCCTGGCCGAGTCAGTAGGGCTAGTCACATAAACAAGCTCCAGCTGTCTCACCTGGTCCTCCACCCGCTCCAACAGAACAGAGGAGTTGTTCCTCGCAATTTGTATTTCCTCAATAAATACCCCTCTAAGGTAGGCCTTCAGAGTTTCCCATTTTAGCAGAGGGTCTAGGTACTGATCGTGCGCCCGCAGAAAAACCTCAATCTTGGTTTCTATACGTTCCGGGGATGTAAACAGTTTGAGCCAATAGGCATTCAATTTCCATGGGGCCCTAGGTAGAGAGCTAGACGGCTGAGAAACCAGCCACAGTACTAACGGTGAGTGGTCCGAGACCCCCTAGGGAGATATTCTATCCCAGAGGAGCAACTAACCATGTTGGGGGTACCCAAACAAAGGGCTATACGGGAAAGGGAACCGTGCGTTTTGGAGAAACAGGAGAATTGTTTACAGTTGGGATTCCGGACCCGCCAGATGTCAACCCACCCCACCTCAGCCATCAGGCGTCCAAGAGCCGTACCCCGGTTGCCCTTAGGGGGCGTCACCGGGGGGTGTCTATCCAATCTGGGGTCTATGTAACAGTTAAAGTCTCCGAGCAGCAATAGTGGGACATCGGGCTTGTTTGCCAGGTAAGACAGCAGCAACTGCAGCACCTCTCTAGAAAACGGTGGAGGCACATATACAAAAGCCAGGATCATAGTAACAGTAAACAATTTGCAGTATAAAAATACAAATCTCCCAGATATATCAATAAGCGAATCTAACTCCTGGTATGCCAGGGCCTTGTGAATCAGTACGCTCACTCCGCGTGAGAAAGCGGAGTGAGTGGAGTGATAGGCCTGACCCACCCATGCATATCCCAAGAAGCTAGTCGTGTCTTTCACTAGATGGGTCTCCTGTAAGCCAATTATGGCCGGGTGAAATTTGCGGAGTACCGTACAGATCATGGTCCTTTTCAAAGGATCATTGACCCCACGGACATTCCACAACACTATAGGTGTAGAAGACATGGTAAGTACATACAAAGAGTCCCGTCCTTTGCAAAGTTAAACTAAATGAAATCCTTTCTTATTTTTTCTTGGGGATAGAGTGCAGAGGGATTAGAAGTCTAGACAGTTTTTGGGGATGTCTGCACCCCTGATAGGGTGAAGACAACTCCCAAATTTGGCCACTTTATCCTTCCAAATAATTCACTTCCTGTCACATAGCTACACAGGAAGTGAGGGTAAATCCCTACCAATGTCTTTCCTTGGGGACACACAGGTCAATCTAAATACTTTCCCCATTATGTACATTGCACTCCAGCATTTTGCTGGGTACACCCCAAATTATTAGGTATTTTGGACTTTGGGGTTTATTTACTAAAGGCAAATCCACTTTGCACTTCAAGTGCACTTGCTGGATATCCGAGGGAGACATGCAAGGAAACAAAAAAAAACACCATCTTTGCTTCTACATGATTGGATGTTAAAATCACCAGTGCTTCCCCTCAGATTTTCAGCAACTACACTTGTACTGCAGAGTGGATTTGCCTTTACTAAACCCCAAACTACCTAATGATTTGGGGTGTACACAACAAAGTGCTAGAGTACAATTTGCTTAATGGGGACACTAGTTAGATTGATCTGTGTGTCCCCAAGAAAAGACATTGGTAGGGTTTTACCTTCACTTCCTTTTTAGCTGTGTGACAGAAAGTGAAGCCAATTTTACTAAAAGGGACACAAAGCCCAACCTAAAAAAAAATAAGCAGGGGTTCTAACACTTACTTGGTTTCCCTCAAAATGCCCACAATTAGAATAGTATTGCCTTGAGCTATTTTTAAGTGCAGTGCTCTAAATCAGTGCTTCTCAAGTACCCCCAACAGGCCAAGTTTGCAGGTTTCCCTTCATCTTGCACATGTGCTTTAAATCACAGTCAATGGTTTGGTATTTTGGACAGCAATTATCGATAAGATACATTCACAAAACATGTCCTGTTGGGGGTACTTGAGGACTGAGGCTGAGAACCACTGCTGTAAAAAGGAAAATTGAATACTTACCGCTCTGTATTTTTTATTTCCTGGTGACTATCCATGGCAGCACACAATACATGCATATGCTACCATGAAGGCACCAGGTTAGACAAATCACACCTGTTTTGTGATGCCAAGAAGCATAGTTAAGCTGCAGCTGTCACATTTGTTGCATAGAAAACAAAACACAAACATCAAACTTTGCATCAAATTTTATTGGTCAACAAAACAGGACTTGGAAAACACAAAGGGAAGCAAAAAATAAAAAATAAAAACAAATGAAGGTAAATTTAAAACATTAGTCACATCTTGAGAAAGATTTAGCAAAATAATGCAGCACAGACAATTAAATCAAAGTAAACAACACACATTAACAACATCAAAAATATTTCAGGGGAACATATCCCTCACACAAAAAAAAACAATCAACAAAAGTAAAACAAACATCTGTTTTGCAAAGACATAACAAATAAAATGCATGTGTTACAAACTCGATAAGGACACCAAAATGTACATTTTGCCGGCCACACACACAATCTTGCCTCTTTTCAGGGCAAAGGAGAGAATGCTATCTGCAAGATTTATATAACATAGGTTTGTGTGCTAATGAGGCAATTTAAAACACATGCACAGTCCGTGAAACACCCAAAATGCAAGTTCACCCAATGAGAGACTGAACTTCAAAGTGGGTACACCTGTTAAAGATGTCCTTCAATTACTAACCCAAAAAACACACTCACTCTGAGCATGCCCACAAATATCCAGGTGCTGTTCACACACAAAAAGCACCAAAAAAAACCCCTAAGTTCCTGAGTATGCTCAGACCAACACAAATGCAGCTAGCAGAAAATAAGCCCCCCCCGTCTAAAATTAAGCACATCATCCAGCATGCTACAAAATTAGAGATGGGACAAACACCCCCCGATACGGGGGTCAAACAAAGAGCCTAACATGGGCAAAAGTTATACAACAAAACGGAAAATTGTATCATACTTACTAGTAATTTTCCTTTCCTGGTGCCTATCCTCCTTCAGGACTAGTGAATAGCATAGATTAAGGGGCTAGTCCCTCCCCCAACATTCTCCGTAATATAGAATACCGAGGGTGGGAGCGTATGCTGCCATGGATAGGCACCAGGAAAGGAAAATTACTGGTAAGTATGATACAATTTTCAATTTTCCTGGTGCCTCCATGGCAGCATAACTGTGATAAATAACTAGCTGACACGGGTAGGATAATGCTTAACAATAAATGTTTAATTAGAAGAGGACATATCAGCCTGAACTGCCCTTCTTCCGAACTCAACAGTCATGAGTGCCCCTGAATCAATATGGTAGTGTCTGAGGAACGTATGGTGAGAAGACCAGGTGGCGGCCCTTCACACCGTCTCCAACAAAACATTTGCCCTTGCTGCCCAGGAGGCTGAGACTACCCTTGTAGAATGAGCATTCACTCGGGATGGAGGCTCCATATTCTTCACCCTGTAGGCCTTCTGGATTAGCTTTACAACCCAAGATGCCAGAGTTCTGATGGAAGCTTCTTTCCCCCTGTATCTAGCGAACGGTACGATGAAAAGCCTCTCAGAATTTCTGAAGGGGCCGGTGGCTTCTAGGTAGGCCCTGAGCACTCTGGATACGTCCAGCTCGTGACAAGACTCTGAATCCATGTCTTTAAACACTGGTAGCACCCAGGGTTCCAACAGGTGGCTTGGAGTAGCGACCTTTGGTGTGAACCCCCGAAGGGGGCGAAGTTCCACTCTGTCGGGGAAGAAGGAGATGTGGTCGTCACCTATCCCTATGAAGTTCCGAGATCCTTCTGCCAGATGTAATGGCTAGCAGAAATGCTGTCTTTAGTGTCAGGTTCCATATTGTCACTTGTTCCACTGGAGCAAAGGGGTGGTCAGATAGAACTTCAGGGACCAAGGACAGATCCCACTTAGGAAATGATCGTCTGACAGGAGGGCGAATCTTCAATACACCTCTGAGAAAAGTGACTACTAAAGGATCCTCCGCCCATCTCTTATTTGTTGCAGCAGAGATTGCTGCTACCTGCACTTTGAGGGAGCTCAGACCAAGTCCCAGATCAAGTCCTGTCTGAAGGAATCCTAGAACATGAGATGTAGAGGAAAGGATTGGATCAAATCCATTTCCGAAAGCAAATGACAAGAACTTGTCCCATATTCTTGAATATATGGCATTAGTTGCAGGCTTCCTAGCTTTTAGAAGGGTTGATATGACTACTGGGGAACACCCTAGGGACTCGAACCTTCGCCTCTCAACCTCCAGATTCGAAGATTCAACTTCTGGGGGTTTGGATGAACTAGACTGCCCTGCGACAAAAGTTGAGGGAAAGGAGGGATCTTGATTGGTGAGCCCACACTGAGGCGCATGGCTAGAGAAAACCAGGGTCTCTTTAGCCAATATGGAAGTACTGTCACCACCTGGACTGACTCCCTGAGGAGCCTCAGAAGGAATTTGAATATTAATGGCCTCGGAGGAAAGGCATATGCCGTGGTGAACCTCCAGGGGCATGACAGGGCATCCACTGCCTCGGCTCGTGGATGCGGCAGCCGAGAGTAGAATCTGTCCAGCTTGGCGTTCTTCGGGGAGGCAAACAGGTCTACCTGAGGGGGATCCCATATCTTGGCAATCTGAAGGAAGATGTGGGGGTGGAGAGCCCACTCGTTGTTGTCCAGGAAGTTTCTGGATAACGTGTCTGCTTCCGTGTTCAACCTGCCCGGCAGATACATCGCTCTGAGGTCCAGGAGGTTCTTCTCTGCCCAGAGCATGATCGGCTCTACCTCCTTGAGGAGTGACCTGCTGCGAGTGCCTCCCTGCCTCTGCAGATAAGCGACAGCTGCCCTGTTGTCTAGGCGTAGAAGTATTTTCTGGCCTCTGATTTGGGATGCCAAAGAGGTCAGTGCCAAGAAGGCTGCCCTCATCTCCAAGATGTTGGATACCACTCCCTGGGTGAAACATGACCATCTCCCCTGTATTATGGTTTCCCCGCAATGGGCTCCCCAGCCCTGCCCACTTGCATCGGACGCAATTGTGATCCAAGGAAGGGATCCCAGGTGACGAGGCTTGCAGAGGTCCACCAGTGAAGACTCCTGCGCATTTTCCCATCAGCAGGATTGTCTGAGATAGTCGTTGTGTCTTTCACTGCGCCAAGAAACCAGTCTGAAAATACCTCAAGTGCCAATGGGCCCAAGGAACCTTGGGTATACAGGAAGACATTGCGCCAATGAGGCTCAGGCATTGTGAAGACATCAGATACGGGCTCCGGATGACTTTGATCATTCTCTGAATGACAATCCTTGCCTTCGGCGGTGGTAATGACACTGTCCCCTCCTGAGTGTCGAACATTGCACCCATTTAGATCATCTGTTGTGTTGGCGTTAGTTGACTCTTGTCGGAATTCACCAGCCACCCTAGCTCTTTTAGGGTCTGTAGAAGAATTTCCCGGTGACGTACCAACTGATCCGGATTGCTTGCTAGGAGGAGGATATCATCCAAGTAGTGATATATCCTCAAGCCCCTCTCCTGCAGAGGAACCGAAGCAGATATTAGTATCTTGGTGAACACCCTGGGAGAGGTGCATAGACCGAAAGGCAGGGCTTGAAACTGTAGGTGGGTCCGTCCCACTGCAAATCTCAGATATTTTTGAAATGCAGGTAGAATTGGAACGTGTAGGTACGCATCCTGTGGATCGACCAAAATCATCCAATCTGTTGGCTGGACTGCCTGAATAATCGTCTGCAGGGACTCCCCTTTTGAAGTTTTCAGGGCGGATATACCAGTTGAGCCTCTTTAGGTCTATCACAGGCCTCCACCCACCTGTCCTCTTTGGGACCAGAAATAGGGTGGAGTAGAAGCCTGCGAAGCACTCTGCCAAAGGAACCAGAACAGCCGCCCCCTGAAGCTGGAGTGAGGTTAGGAAGGTTTTTAGAGCTTGAGCCTTCAGTGGAGAGGATGGAATCTCTGTTCCTTTGAAAGAATTCCGAGGTGGGGGTGAGAGAAATTCCAAAAGTGCCCCCATTGAATTGTTGACAGAACCCAGGGGTCGTGGCAGCGGGTGGCCCAGACTAGGACAAAAAACTTTAGCCTGGCTCCCACCGGGAGTGCCTGGGTTACTCTGGCGTCAAAAAGACTGCTTCTGCTCCTGTGGAGCCGGAAGGGCTTTCATTCTCCTGTTCAAAAAAGGATCCCTGAGTACCTTTCCAAGGTCTTTTGTTGTCTCTGGGCTGTCTCGACTGCCTAAAATCCCTTGGGTTTGACTGGCGGAACCTAGAGGAATCACCTCTGAATCTTTGCATCCTTCTGTCCTGTGGAAGCATACCAGACTTCCCTCCTGACAAGGGGTATAGTTTATTGAACCGGCCCAATGAAAGTTTTTTATCGGTCTCTGACCATTCATTCTGAATGACTTGACTAATCTCGCCCATCAATGGGAAGGGAACCTGCTTCCTTTTGAGGAATGGGAAGTAGCTCGTAGACTCTTGGGGAGGCTCTTCTGCATCTTTCCAGGCGATTGCAGTTTTGACTGCCTGGATGAATGGCTTTACCAAGGAGAGACTGAAGCCAGAAGGTTCTGACTCCTCTGAAAAGTCCCATGAAGAGTCTTCAGGTGGTGAATCTCTAGCTGGTCGGCCTGACGGCGGCAGAGGTCTACTGACTGCTGACGGACCAGGGAGATTAGGTTCTGCTGAAGTGGTTGAGCAGGGACCGAAGCCAAAAGCTCAGAGAAGGAGTCCTTCATTGTTCGCTTGAGCAGATCTACAGCGTGCTGATTTTCTAGCTCGCGGTTGGACGCATAGTCCATAAAACAGTCCTTACAGACCACTCTGGTAGCAGTGTAGCCCCACATGTCCAGCATTTCTTCTTTCTCTAGGTCCTAGGAGAGGGGGATTGATCACGTCCTCTGGATCTTGACCTCTCTGATCTATGACGTGAAGAATGGGACCTACGCCCTGATGAGCGGGACTGATGGCGTGAAGAACGAGACCTTTGGTCTGGGCTGTCGTCATCACAGTGTCTTGAAGATTTTCTGGACCTCTTGGAGTGGGCAGGGCTATGATGTAAGGAACTCACATTAGACCAGTGAGCGCACTTTATTTATTTTTTATACTCACGTATAGTTGGTCACATACCTAATAGAAGTGTGAGAATCTTTGCTGCGAGATGAATGACTCATTGCGGAGTTGGGCACAAGGATCAGCTGCGGAAATATAGTAAGAAAGCGAAAAGAACCAGGAGTTTTTGGCGTCACTTTTTTTTTTTTTTTAAACATTATTATATCGTCGGCATTTTTATTTTTTTTTTTTAAACAAACATTTTTTATCGGTAATTTTCTTTTTTTTTGGAGAAAATAAGAGGTACCTACCACAGAGCAGCGTCAGAGAAACCTAGCAGGGCACAGCTGAGGAGACTCTGACAGCTAGCCCTGAATCTGAACCTAAATAGGCTCAAGGTGGGTGGGCTAATCCCATAAACCACCATTGGGAATTGATTCTGGAAAAAAGGGCAAATCTAGCCTTTTTTCCAGAATCCAAGATGGCCGCCATTGAACCAAGCGACCGCGCATGCGCAGAAGATCTGGCGTCGCCCAGTACAGAGAGCAGAGAAAATATGGCTCTGTATCGCTCCCGAATCGCGCATGCGCAGACGGCGGCGAGGACGCTGCGCGGCGTCACACTCTCCTACCTGGTGGGATGTACAGAGCACCTGTAGCCCCCCCCGAACCCGGAAATAAGCACATCAATGTTGTTGCACAGAGAGGCTCCTGCCCTATCCAGCTACACAGTTTTAAAGGAACAAAAACAAAAGTAAAGCCTCGTACACACAACCTGTTTCTCGTCGTTAAAAACACGTCATTTTTCTCGACGAGATTCTTGTTAACCTTGACGAGTTTCTCGTCAAGCTTTCCATGCGTACACACTGACAATTCCAAATCTCGTCGTTGTTCTGCGCGGTCACGTCCAGCACGTACGACGGCAGTATAAAGGGGAAGATCGATTTCCCTGGCGCCACCCCTTGGGCTGCTTTTGCTGATCTCGTGTTACCGCGTGTGAAGTAAAAGTTTGGGAAGAGACGATTCGCGCTTTTCAGTCTTCGTGCTTTCAGTTCATTTTCTGCGGTTCAGTTTGTGCTTGTGGGTTCGTATCTTGTCTTTCAGGGCGTGTAGGCAGGTCGTATCTGTTTTACAGTGCGTTCTTGCCCGTTCGTTTCTGAATTTCATTTCGTTCTTCATAGGCCTTGCTGTTCTAAAGTGCGTTCTGTTTAGTACGTTCTGATAAGACGACCGTTTCCTAGCCATGTCGCGGGTACGTTCTCATCGTCGAGTTTGTGCTGTGCGTGCGCTTGGTGTTGGTCTGCTTGTTTTGGACCAAGACGAGTCCATGAACGGGGTGAGGAGGAGTTCATGGACCAAGAATTGGTTGCTCCAGCGGGACCAATTCTGCCATATGCCTCTGCTGCGGGAGATCGTGGAGAATAATCCTGAGGACTTCAGGAATTTTCTGCGGATGTCTGACCCCATTTTTAAGCATCTTTTGGCTTTGGTGTCCCCTTATATTACCAGGCAGGACACCGTTATGCGGGAAGCCATCAGTGCTGAGCAGAGGCTCATCGCCACCTTAAGTTACCTGGCGACAGGGAGAAGTCTGCAGGACTTGAAGTTCACGACAGGCATCTCCCCCCAGGCTCTGGGCCTCATAATCCCAGACACCTGTTCTGCCATTATACAAGTCCTGCAGGAGGACTATATTAGGGTAAGTTTTCTCCATTAACATCATATTTTATGTATTTCATGTATGATAATGTATTGTATTTCTTTCATCCTTCCCTAATTACCATGATTGTAATATGCTGAGAATGTCCCCTTTGTCCTCATGCATGCTGGAAGCTTTTAAATGCCCCTTTTTTCTCCTACATGCATATTTCCCTTCACTAACCTCTCCATCAGTGGCGACTGCTGCTCCAAATGTTTGGGGGGGCCACCCCCAAATTATATATATATAAACTTCCTCCATTTTAGCGACTGTGCCTATTAAACGCCACCAGTTTGCCCCCTCCTATGCAGCCAGTTTGCCCCCTCCAATGCAGCCAGTTTGCCCCCTCAAATGCAGCCTTTTTGCCCCCTCAAATGCAGCCAGTTTGCCCCTCAAATGCAGCCAGTTTGCCCCCTCAAATGCAGCCAGTTTGCCCCCAGCCCTGCACTTACCTTCTTCTGGTCAGCGCCATCCTTCTTCTGTCCTTGATGTCTTCTCCTGCCCTCGATGTTGCATCAGCCAATCAGGTTACCGGTAAACAGACTTGGTGAACATAATTGGCAGAGGAGCCTGTCAGTGTTTACCCAAGGAATGCCCCCCCTGGTTAACTTTTATGAAGCCAATTACATCCCTAAGGCTGTAATCACCAAGGCTATTTGCCCCCCTGTCTCGGATAGGCAATTTTCACCACAAAAATGCTGCAGTTATTCATATGGCCGTCGCTCAACAGGAGGCCATCCACCTGAATAGTGGGCGGCATTGACAATACATAGGTTAATGCAAGGCATGAACCTATGTATTGTTCTGAGTGATGGGCGCAGGAGAGAGGGGGCAGCGCTCCAGCGCCCACTCTGGATGCACCGCCACTGCAATGCTATCCTGTGGCCAAACACATCTAGCCCCCCCCCCAAAAATTGATTATAATGGACCATCAGAGGGGGTGATGAATATGATACTTAAGCCTTCCATTATACTTTTTAAAAACACATTAAACTGAGATTTTGATTGATGTTGGGCTTGAATGTATTTTATTATAATCTGCTTGCAATGTTATGTGCAAAAGTACTAATATTTTTTTATCTTGTTTGACTCCACAGCTTCCTTCCACGTCACAGGAATTGCAGACTGTGGCATCGGAGTTTGCCACGCGGTGGGATTTCCCCAACTGCGGTGGAGCCATTGACGGGAAGCACGTCCGCATCGTGCCGCCACCCCGTTCTGGGTCCTACTACTACAACTACAAGGGGTTTCATAGCATTGTACTGATGGCGGTGGTGTCAGCACGGTATGAATTCCTCTATGTGGATGTGGGGAAGAATGGCCGGATGTCCGATGGGGGATCCTTCATCTAGACGGAGTTTGCCCTCCGTCTCCAGAGTGACGACCTTACATTGCCACCGGATGCAGGGAATGTTGAAGGACTCCCCTTTGTTTTTTTGGCTGATGAAGCCTTCGGACTCGGACCGCACCTCATGAGGCCATTTCCCCAGAGGACCCTCACCCCGGAGAAGAGGGTGTTTAACTACCGGCTGGCCAGGGCCCGAAGAGTCGTAGAAAATGCCTTTGGGATAATGGCCAGCCGGTTCCACCTTTTTATGACTCCTATTCACTTGGTGGAGTACAAAATTAACTATGTTGTTTTATGCTGCTGTGTGCTCCATAATTTTCTGAGCCGAAAATCAACAAATTATATGGCCTCAATATTGCCTGAGGCAGGACTTTCATCTGGCAATACCCTGCCGGGCCTCGAATCTGCCCGTCCTGGCTTGCCCCCCCAAAATGCCCGTGAGGTTCGTGAGAAATATATGGAATATTTCACGGGTAGGGGGGCAATTCCTATGCCAGGCCATGTCTAAATCTTCTTGGAGAAAGAACTAAATAAAAATCTGCTTTAATCTTTTAACTTTTGTTTTTTCCTGTCTCCTAGTTTGTCTTAGTGCATTTGTAGTGCCAAGTGTATTTTCCTTTAGTAAATACCAACCATTTCACTATGAACCACAAAAATATACACAAATAAGGTTAGAGCGTATTTGAAAAAGAAGCTACACTTTGTTGTTGTTCAAAAATTTTACTCTGTGCACATTCACACACATTGTAAATAGAACAGTATGTATATATTTTTTTGGGCTGGCCACAAACCGGCTTTTTTTTTTTTTTTTTACGAAAATACAAAACCATCAGTAGCATTCAACAAACTACAACATTGGATACCTCTTGGCAATATGAGACATTCACTTACACAAAATATGTCTCTATCTGGCCGTCCTAATATGGGCTATTGTCACCCATGGCCAAGCCAAAATTTGAATATGCACACAATTTGAAGTCATTTCTAATAGGGATTTTAGACTCCTGATCCCTATTGTCAACATGTGCTATCTGCCATCAGGGGTGATCAATGGACGTGTTTTGGGGGTGCAACCCCTTCTTCAGTTCACCTACTTGAGATACGAGGAAGGGGTTGCACCCCCAAAACCCGTACATGGATATCCCCTGATGGCAGATGGCACATGTTGACACACTGTGTGCATATTCAAATTTTGGCTTGATTGATTGTCTAAAAGCTTAAAAAAGGGGGAAGAACAATCTCAAACAAAAAATGGGGGTTTTGTTGCCTTATTCAATTCTCCCCAAAACATCTAGGATGTCCTTAAAGGTTTGATCCATCACATGAATTCTTTGCTTAATTCTGTCCAGTTCTGTGTTACATTCCATCACTTGCTGTATGATTCGTAGGGCACTGTCAGCAGAGAAACGTGTACTTTCTTTCACCACAACATTTACATCCCCTATAAAAAAATACAAAAGGTATTATAACTCTGCAGGCCTACATCTCTTACCTGAAGCTGTGGTGACAAATACTGACCTGTTGTGGTGACCAGTTCCACCACGTCATCCACTTCTCCTTCCTGCACTTCTCCTTCCTCCACCTCTTCAACTTCCTCAACACCCTCAGGTTGTGGGTCTTGGTGAGGTTGGGGTTGTTTAGAAGCTGTGGGTTTCTTGTGCTCCCTGGAGTGTTCTCCTCCCAGTCTTCTCTCCCCTATGAGAATCAAACAAAAGGTATAGTTATCACACAGAAATGTTATTTAAAAAATAAAAACATGATACATTGGTTGGAAGTGGGGTACAAGTGTCTGTTTGGGCGGGATTTCAAGATGAAGACATTCTTTTTTAAAACTATATTCTTTAATATTCACCTTTGGCTGTCAATTTTTTTACATGGAGGCACCACAAAAATGCACTGATGCACCTGTGTGGGACACCCAAAAAAGGTGGTTCTGGTGGCCCACACTATAGTGCTCAAAAGTACAGATGTGGTACCAGATGCTGAGTGTCCTCTCCTTTACACTGATTAAAGTTTGCATTTCATTATCTTTACAAACACATCATCTAGCCAACAATGTAAGAACAACTATTGAATACAAACAGGCAGCTGTGTAAAAAATGTAAACCCTGTAAAATCTATACAAATCGTGCATAGTGGCTGAACGATGTGTCTGTAACGAACGATTACTGTGCCAAACCAAGTTCAAACGATGACATTTTGTAAGGTACAATAGAAAAATGCAACAACATGGAGCAACATGCAAGTTGTGAAATACAATAATAGGAAAACAGGGGAAAAAGTACTTACTTTTTTCAAGCATTCTCTTAATGCTCCTTAACTGCTCCGGCTCCCTCAGTTTGAGGTCAGACCACCTCTTTCTGAGCTGCTCATTTGATCGTTTCACCCCGAAATTCTTCTTCAGACTCTTCACGACTTTCTTCATGATTTTGGCCTTCCTTCGATTAGGTTTGCTATACTTTGCGTCATAATCCGACTTTAGCAATATGTCCACCATCTCCGCCATCTCCGCATAAGACATATTAGATGCCTTGAATCTCCTCCCTGGTCGTGACGTTTCCTCAGTCTCCGGGCTTGTCTCCTCCTCGTTATTTGAGGAATTAGCAGACACCTGCTGTGACTCCGCCATATCTGTCTGCGCGCTGAAAGAGAAGGGGCGGGGAAAAGATGTTACTTAGAACGTCATGGGCGGGCGACGTGTGCGGAGCGATGTGTGCGTAGTTTTATGCATGCGTGGTGTATATATAGCAAACACACATGTGACTATACTACGTTAGGTGTGCGGAGAGAGGAGTAAAAGTGACGGACGTGCGAACGAAGGTATGTGATTTTGAGACTTTGAGAAATTGGTGGCCTATACTGTCTAGAGAATGTTGAAGGATATATATGGTGACTAAGATTTACAGGAGGTTAGACTGTGTGACTCACATTATTTTTTTTACGTTTTTTTGCCTTGCAGACCCAAAATGAATGTGTTTATAAGTGACAAGGAATTCCTTGCAGAATTTATAGACCGGGTATGGGAGCTGCCCACTCTGTGGGAAACCAAAAACCCCATACATAGAAAAAAAGGGGTAAGAAAAGCAGCGCTGGAGAGCCTGCTCCCATTTGTGCATACCAAGGTGCCCACAGCAACAGCAAAACAGGTGGACACTAAAATTGGGAGCTTGAGAGGCACATACAGGACTGAACGCTTTAAGGTCCTGGCTTCTCAGAGGTCAGGAGCAGCAGCAGATGATGTGTATGTCCCGAATTTGTGGTACTACAGCAGGATGTCCTTTCTGGATGACCACATTGAGGCAAGGCCATCACTGTCCACTCTTCCCCCCAGACTTCCCTGCAGCCAACCTGAGCCTTCTCTGGAGCAAGAGGAGGCAGCCATCCTGAAAGAAGCTGATTTGGACATCTGGAGCCAGGTATAGTAATTAATGAAAATGTATTGTGATAAAATTAATGCAGGAAAAAGAAGTCAAGATGAAAATCCTAAACTGTTTTGGGATACAAAAGTGAAATCAAGATCTATAGACATTAGTCTGCCATAAATTGGGTGCAAAATAGTCAATCTGATGTAGTCCTAAAAATCTTTGTCTTTTCTCTTGATTTACATTCAAATTGCTACATTCATGATCTCAAATTTGTGTGAAAATAATTAATAAAAATATTAAACTATGTCCCTTTTTCATACACAGGATGAAATCAGCCAGGAGGAGGGTCTGGAAACATTCAGGCAGGAGGAGACAGGGCCCACTGTGAGCCAGGAGGTGGCAGGGCCCACTGTGAGCCAGGAGGTGGCAGGGCCCACTGTGTCAGCCAGTAGGTGCCTGGGCCCAGTGGCAGACAGGAGGTGGCAGGGCCCAGTGGCAGACAGGAGGTGGCCGGCACGAGTAGAAGCACAAGGTCTCAGGTGCCTCCCATCCGCCTTCTGAAAAGAAGCAGGAAGGACAGGACCACAAGTGAGGCAGCAATGGCCCTTATTAGAGAGGCACATGCCACACTCCAGGAGCCCACATCCCCTGAAGAGGCCATTGCCGGCCTAGTTGAGGCCAAGTTCAAGGTGATGAGCATGGAGCAACGCCTCCTATGCGAGCCCCTGCTCATCACCTTGCTGAACAAGGGGGTGATGGAGAAAATTACCCCCAATATGGCCATATGTGAGGTCGCCCAGCTTTCCCAACCTCAACCTCCTCCTCCACCTCCACCTTCTTCTTCTGTGCCACCCCCTTCTCCTCCACCTCCTCCTCCACCTCCACCTTCTTCTTCTGTGCCACCCCCTTCTCCTCCACCTCCTTCTCCTCCTCCTGACCAGGGCTGGTGCAAGGATTTTTGACACCCTAGGCGAAGCCTCATTTTGCCGCCCCCCCATAGGCTCCGCCCCTCACTGAGATTTTTGCTGTGCCTCTTCACCTATTTCTTCAGCCGTGGTCCCCAGGCCTGCACCTGTTCCTCTGGACCCTGCCCGAAGAGAATTAGAGGATGGCATCGGCTCACTTCCTCACGCCAGCTGTGGTCCAGAGGTTAGAGCAGTATACAGAGAGGCTAACTGTGTAACTGCCTGTCTGTACGAGCTACAGATACACTGACAATGTTTTACAGGCTCCTAGTAAAAACAATAGATGCACATTTTTTTGACCTGCAAAAAGATCTGCATTTATTTTATTTTTTTACAAAAGTGGATTTGAACCTCCACACCTCAGATCACCCCAATTTCTGTATTTTCAGGTCTCAGCAGATCACCACAATTCTTCCACCTTCACACGTCAGATCACCCTATCACTGTATACTATCACCCTGAACGCCTGTTCCCCTCTGCACCCACCCACCTTTGTTCCCCTTAACCCCTCCCCCACACACATATCAGTTCGTATATGTACCCCCCTGCACATCTGTCCCCCCCCCCACACACACACACATCAGTTCCTCTCTGTAATCTCCCCCCCAACACACACACACATATCTGTTCCCCCTCTGTACCCCCTGCACATCTGTCCCCCTCCCACACACACACCAGTTCCCCCTCTGCCCCCCGCACATCTGCCCCCACACACACACACACCAGTTCCCCCTCTGCCCCCCGCACATCTGCCCCCCCAAAACACACACACACCAGTTCCCCCTCTGCCCCCCCACACACACACACCAGTTCCCCATCTGCCCTCCGCACATCTGCCCCCCCACACACCAGTTCCCCCTCTGCCACATCTGCCCCCCCCCACACACACACACACCAGTTCCCCCTCTGCCCCCCGCACACACACACCAGTTCCCCCTCTCCCCCCCCCACACACACATACACACACACACCAGTTCCCCCTCTCCCCCCCCCCCCACACACACATACACACACACACACACCAGTTCCCCCTCCCCCCCCCCACACACACATACACACACACACACCAGTTCCCCCTCTGCCTCCCCGCACATCTGCCCCCCACACACACACACCAGTTCCCCCTCTGCCCCCGCACACACACACCAGTTCCCCCTCTGCCCCCCCACACACACCAGTTCCCCCTCTGCCACATCTGCCCCCCCACACACACACCAGTTCCCCCTCTGCCCCCCGCACACACACACACCAGTTCCCCCTCTCCCCCCCACACACACATACACACAAACCAGTTCCCCCTCTGCCTCCCTGCACATCTGCCCCCCCCCCCACACACACACCAGTTCCCCCTCTGCCCCCCACACACACACACCAGTTCCCCCTCTTCCCCCCCACACACACATACACACACACCAGTTCCCCCTCTGCCCCCCGCACATCTGCCCCCCCCACATACACACCAGTTCCCCTTCTGCCACATCTGCCCCCCCACATACACACCAGTTCCCCTTCTGCCACATCTGCCCCCCCCCACACACACACACACCAGTTCCCCCTCCGCCCGCCCCACACACACACACACACACACACCAGTTCCCCCTCTCCCCCCCCACACACACATACACACACACCAGTTCCCCCTCTGCCTCCCCGCACATCTGCCCCCCCACACACACCACACACACCAGTTCCCCCTCTGCCCCCCCACACACCAGTTCCCCCTCTGCCCCCCGCACACACACACACACACACCAGTTCCCCCTCTGCCCCCCCCCACACACACACCAGTTCCCCCTCTCCCCCCCCCCACACACACACACCAGTTCCCTTTCTGCCACATCTGCCCCCCCCCCACACACACCAGTCCCCCCCTCTGCCCCCAGCACACACACACACATACACACACACACACCAGTTCCCCCTCTCCCCCCCCACACACACACACACACCAGTTCCCCCTCTGCCTCCTTGCACATCTGCCCCCCACACACACACACACACACACACACACCAGTTCCCCCTCTGCCCCCCCCCACACACCAGTTCCCCCTCTGCCCCCCGCACACACACACACCAGTTCCCCCTCTGCCCCCCCCACACACACACCAGTTCCCCCTCTCCCCCCCCATACACACATACACACACACCAGTTCCCTTTCTGCCACATCTGTCCCCCCCCCACACACACACACACCAGTTCCCCCTCTGCCCCCCAGCACACACACACACACCAGTTCCCCCTCTGCCCCCCCACACACACACACACCAGTTCCCCCTCTCCCCCCCAGCACACACACACACACACCAGTTCCCCCTCTGCCCCCCCCCACACACACACACCAGTTCCCCCTCTGCCCCCCCACACACCAGTTCCCCCTCTGCCCCCCGCACACACACACACCAGTTCCCCCTCTGCCCCCCCCCACACACACACACCAGTTCCCCCTCTCCCCCCACACACACATACACACACACCAGTTCCCTTTCTGCTACATCTGTCCCCCCCCACACACACACACCAGTTCTCCCTCTGCCCCCAGCACACACACACACCAGTTCCCCCTCTGCCCCCAGCACACACACACACCAGTTCCCCCTCTGCCCCCAGCACACACACACACCAGTTCCCCCTCTGCTTCCCCCCCTGCACATCTCTCCCCCCACACACACATATATCTTTTCCCCCTCTGTACTATAAACTTGACAGGAGAGTACATTTTTTTACTTCTTGTGACTGGGTGCAGGCTGCAGCACTGAGCCTGTGCTTCCACTATATACCTGAGTCAGCGGCGGTGAAGGCTTTACTCAAGAAGAGCGGCGCTGCTGCCTGTCTGTCCACTCCTCTCACAACAGATCCCCAGGCGACCAGGAGGAGGAGGGGGGGAGGGGGTCGTATATCACGGCAAGCCCGGACTTATTACATTCAGAGCTTCCATCTCATACACACACACACCAGTTCCCCCTCTCCCCCCCCCACACACACACACACACCAGTTCCCCCTCTGCCTCCTTGCACATCTGCCCCCCCCCACACACACACACAGTTCCCCCTCTGCCCCCCACACACACACACCAGTTCCCCCTCTTCCCCCCCACACACACATACACACACACCAGTTCCCCCTCTGCCCCCCGCACATCTGCCCCCCCACATACGCACCAGTTCCCCTTCTGCCACATCTGCCCCCCCACATACACACCAGTTCCCCTTCTGCCACATCTGCCCCCCCCACACACACACACACCAGTTCCCCCTCCGCCCGCCCCACACACACACACACACACACACCAGTTCCCCCTCTCCCCCCCCCACACACACACACACACCAGTTCCCCCTCTGCCTCCTTGCACATCTGCCCCCCCTCCACACACACACACACACACACACCAGTTCCCCCTCTGCCCCCCCCACACACCAGTTCCCCCTCTGCCCCCCGCACACACACACACCAGTTCCCCCTCTGCCCCCCCCACACACACACCAGTTCCCCCTCTCCCCCCCCATACACACATACACACACACCAGTTCCCTTTCTGCCACATCTGTCCCCCCCCCCACACACACACACACCAGTTCCCCCTCTGCCCCCCAGCACACACACACCAGTTCCCCCTCTGCCCCCCCACACACACACACACCAGTTCCCCCTCTCCCCCCCAGCACACACACACACACACCAGTTCCCCCTCTGCCCCCCCCCCACACACACACACCAGTTCCCCCTCTGCCCCCCCACACACCAGTTCCCCCTCTGCCCCCCGCACACACACACACCAGTTCCCCCTCTGCCCCCCCCACACACACACACCAGTTCCCCCTCTCCCCCCACACACACATACACACACACCAGTTCCCTTTCTGCTACATCTGTCCCCCCCCCCCACACACACACACCAGTTCCCCCTCTGCCCCCAGCACACACACACACCAGTTCCCCCTCTGCCCCCAGCACACACACACACCAGTTCCCCCTCTGCCCCCAGCACACACACACACCAGTTCCCCCTCTGCTTCCCCCCCTGCACATCTCTCCCCCCACACACACATATATCTTTTCCCCCTCTGTACTATAAACTTGACAGGAGAGTACATTTTTTTACTTCTTGTGACTGGGTGCAGGCTGCAGCACTGAGCCTGTGCTTCCACTATATACCTGAGTCAGCGGCGGTGAAGGCTTTACTCAAGAAGAGCGGCGCTGCTGCCTGTCTGTCCACTCCTCTCACAACAGATCCCCAGGCGACCAGGAGGAGGAGGGGGGGAGGGGGTCGTATATCACGGCAAGCCCAGACTTATTACATTCAGAGCTTCCATCTCACCCGCTCCAGCCGGTTCCATGGATCATTCATGCAGCACTTCCGGCCGGCTGCTCTGTGTCCCGGCTCTCTCCGTCCCCTCAGCTTCTCACTGCCGCTGCTAGGATGGCGCTGCAGGCTGGGGACAGAGTGGTGAAGGTGATGTCTTCAGAGGCGCAACCGCCCCCTCGCCTGGCGGCTGGCGCCATAAGGCATGCTGCATGTTTTAAAAAAATGCCGGTCCTGGATTTTAATACTCCGAATCCCCAGCGAGTGGCTGGGGATCCGGATTTTGCCGCCCCCCCTACCCTGGCGCCCTAGGCAGCCGCCTGACTTGCCTATTGCTAGCGCCGGCCCTGCTCCTGACAGGAGTACCCATCCAGTGGCCCAGCCTCCAGCCACATGCAGAAGGAAGGCTGCAGAGAAGGCTGCAGGGAAGGCTGCCAAGAAGACGAGGAAGTGATGGCCTTACTTCATTGTGGTCGGACAGAAGGCAGCCTGTTGTAGTACCACAGACCTGAAACATATATATCACCTACTGCTGTTCCTGACCTCTGGGAGGCCAGCATCAGATTGTGCTCACAACTGTTGTGCTTCTCAAGCTCCCAATTTTAGTGTCCACACAGGGTTGATGTGTGCTCTGGGGTCCCATGGATGCACAAATGGCAGCAGGTTCTCCAGCGCTGCCTTCTATTTATTTTGTTCTAGACATGAATAAATGTTTTTTGGGTTTAAGTTCATACTTGACTATGTGTTTTTTGAAAATAATTATTTATTTCCCTTTGGAGTAAGCAGATACTTTTGACCCCCCCCCCCAAAAAAGGGACAGATAACACCCAAAGAAATCATTAAAGGTGTTCTTTAAAAAATATAGGGTGTAAACTTGACACAACTAAATTTTAAAAATAAAATGGGAGATCACTATCAAAACATCGACAAATTACAATTAACATCTGTCTAAAAAATATAAAACATTAAAATATTCAGAAGATCTTTCACGATATAATACAGCTAAATCTTCTTAAGAGCAGCATGAAAAAGGTTTGAAATAGATAGTCATAACTCTGTGTGAATATCAGCAGCAAAACAAGTTCATTAGTTTTCATTATTGTAACATTCTAAAGAAGATTTAAATGCACAACATTTAAACGATGCAATAATTTACAGCGTGACGAATGTGCTATCTCCATTACGAAGGCTTGTTTTACCAGAAGATGCGCTCCCGTCTCATACTTGATTCTGAGCATGCGCGCTTTTTGAAGAGTCGTAAAAGCATACACACGAACCATTTTCTTGTCGCAAAACAGGCCGACGAGAAACACGACGAGAAAATCTAGAATCCGGGCGAGAAAATAGAGAGCAGGTTCTCTATTTTTCTCGTCGAGATTCACTGCAGTTTTCTCGTCGTAAAAACATACACACGAACGGTTTTCTCGACAATAAAGCTCTCTCGGCACTTTTCTTGTCGGTTTTGGACGAGAAACTCGGTCGTGTGTACGAGGCTTAAGACAACAATCATTTTAAAGGAACCTAACAAGCAAAGGAAAGGGGAGGGGAGGGGAAGAGAGAGAAAAAGAAAGGAGAGAACAAATGCCTGTAATAAAAATGGAAACCACCAGCCTGGGAAGATGGAGCTGATCCTTTTGCGACTCCTACTGCATTCATCATGTGTACAATAGCAGACTGCTTTCCTGTGAGGAAACTCTGAGAAATTACCCCAACAGATCCACAGAGGGGTTCCCAGTCTTATCAGCGCTGTGGGCGGCCCAAGAACAGGGACTGCACACGGGAAAGGCTAAACCCGCCGGACGCTGCCGACTGCAGAGGTATGAACGTACTGCTACTCTTCACCAGCACAAGAAGGTATGAGGAAAAAAAGGAGAATGTTGGGGGAGGGACTATACCTTTTAATTTATGCTATTCACTAGTCCTGAAGGAGGAGTTGAGGTGGAGCTCTATCACAGGTATGCTGCCATGGAGGCACCAGGAAATACCATTGCAGTCTATGGGAACTGACTTGTTAAATTTTGCTAGTCCCCACTTGGCTGGCTTATCTTCTAATTATTGGCCTTAAAATGGGGGCCCAGGTCCCACCCTAAGGGACATATATCAATGTCACCAATTTGGACAACACCAAAAACAAAACAAGAAGTCCCTTTAAATATGCCAAATTGCTTAAGGGCCATTTCACACCACATGCAGTCCATTGCGTTTTTTATGCATCAAAAATGCATGGAAAGTTTGTTATATGGTTCTAAATGGCAGTGTTTGTTCCAGTGCGTTCCAGTTCCATAAAAAAAAGTAGAACATACTGCATTTTACCTGCACTGGACTGTACTGGAACGCTACAAAACGCATCAAAAACACACTGGAACGCACCGGAACACACCTAATGCACCAAAAACGCACTGGAACACACTTGTCCTTATCTATGGTTAATAAAAAAGAGGGGTGAAAAAAAAGCACTGGACTGCATCAAAAACGTACCAAAAATGCACTGGAACGCATCAAAAACGCACATGCAAAAAAGCACCTGGAACGCATCCGGATTGCAGTCTAAATGCGTTCCAGGTGCTTTTCTGCATGCGCGTTTTTGACGCGTTCCAGTGCATTTTTGATGCATTTTTGATGCAGCCCAGTGCTTTTTTCCCCCTCTTTTCACTTAACCTTAAGGGCCAGTTCACACCAGACACAGTTCCATTCAGTTTCGTGCACATTTTTTCTGCACTAAAAATGCATGCACAGTGTTTTCCATGTATTCCAATGGCTCTTGTTGGCTTTAGTTCACACCATACAGTCAGTTTCCGGTCAGTTTCCGGTGCAGAAACTGACCGGAAACTGACTGCATGGTGTAAACTAGAGCCAACTAGAGCCATTGGAATACATGGAAAATACTGTGCATGCATTTTGTGCAGAAAAACAGCACACGGAACTGGGTCTGGTGTGAACTGGCTCTAATAAGGACAAGTGTGTTGCAGTGCGTCTTTAGTGCATTTAGGTGCGTTCCGGTGTGTTCCAGGTACGTTCCGGTGCGTTTTTGATGTGTTTTACTGCGGTCCAGTACAGTTCTGTACATAAAAAATGCAGCATGACCAATTTTGTTTTTCCTTTCTGAAACGCACTGGAACGGACTGCAGTGGTGTGAACTATGCCATTGGCATTAATGTGATCAACTTTTTTTGCGTTTTTCATGCATCAAAAAAACCGCACTGCACTGCATCCAGTGTGAACTGGCCCTAAATATCATACCTGGGGGGGTGTCTATAGTATGCCTGTAAAGTAGCGCATGTTTTACATGTTTATAACAGTCCGAGAGCAAAATGAAATTTCTTAAGTAAAATAATAGTCATTTAAAAGTACTCGTGGCTGTAATGAATTGCTGGTTCCCGTCAATACAGATAAAAGTAATTGAAAGACTTTGAAAAAAAATGCGTGGGGGTCCCCCCAAATTCCATTACCAGGCCCTTCAGGTCTGGTATGGATATTAAGGGGAACTCCGTGCCAAATGAAAAAAAAATGGCGTGGGGGTTCCCCTCAAAATCTGTACCCGGCCCTTCAGGTCTGGTATAGATTTTAAGGGGTCTCCCGCGCTAAACTTAAAAAAAATGGCGTGGGGGTCCCCCTAAGAATCCAAACCAGACCCTTTATCCGAGCACGCAACCTGGCAGGCCGCAGGAAAAGAGGGGGGGACGATAAAGCGCCCCCCCTCCTTAACCGTACCAGGCCACATGCCCTCAACATGGGGAGGATGCTTTGGGGTCTGTGACCCCAAAGCACCATGTCCCCATGTTGATGGGGACAAGGGTCTCATCCCCACAACCCTTGCGGGTGGTTGTGGGGGTCTGCCGGCAGGGGGCTTATAGGAATCTAGAAGTCCCCTTTAACAAAGGGGACCCCCAGATCCCGCCCCCAAATAGCCGGTTTTTGACAATTCCTTAATTAACGTCTTCTCCTTTCTTCCATCTTCTTCCTTCTTCTTCTTCCACCTTCTTCTTCCATCTTCTTCTTTTCTCCATTCTTCTTCCTCCATCTTGTTCTTCATCTTCATCTTCCTTCTTCCATTGGTGTTCTCGTCCGCATCTTGCTCCAGCTTCTTGTTCCCCTCTTCTTTCTCCGGCCGATCCGCTTGAATTCAAGGTTTACGCTGTGTGAAGCTTCAGTTCATTAGTTCTCCTCTGGGTCCGCTGCCACCCGGTGACCCCGCCCCCTCTGACGCACATGGATTTCACGGGGACTTTCTCCGTGGTGTCAGAGGGGGACGGGGTCACCGGGTGGCAGCGGACCAAGAGGAGAACTGATGAACTGAAGCGTCACACAGCGGGAACCTCGAATTCAAGTGGATCAGCCGGAGAAAGAAGAGGGGAACAAGAAGCTGGAGCAAGATGCGGACGAGAACACCGATGGAAGAAGGAAGATGAAGATGAAGATGAAGATGAAGAACAAGATGGAGGAAGAAACCCGAATGGAGAAAAGAAGAAGATGGAAGAAGAAGGTGGAAGAAGAAGAAGAAGGAAGAAGATGGAAGAAAGGAGAAGATATTAATAAAGGAATTGTATTATTGTCATTTTTAACATTTTTGACACTTTCTTTGTGAAATGGTAGGGGTACATTTGTACCCCATTACCATTTCACACAGGGGGGGTGGGATCTGGGGGTCCCCTTTGTTAAAGGGGACTTCCAGATTCCGATAAGCCCCCTGCCCGCAGACCCCGACAACCACCGGCAAGGGTTGTGGGGATAAGGCCCTTGTCCCCATCAACATGGGGACATGGTGCTTTGGGGTCACAGACCCCAAAGTATCCTCCCACTGTTGAGGGCATGTGGCCTGGTATGGTTCAGGAGGGGGGGGCGCTCTCTCATCCCCCCCCTCTTTTCCTGCGGCCTGCCAGGTTGCGTGCTCGGATAAAGGGTCTGGTGTGGATTTTTAGGGGGACTCCACGCCATTTTTTTTTAAGTTTGGCGCGGAGTTCCCCTTAAAATCCATACTAGACCTGAAGGGCCTGGTACGGATTTTGAGGGGAACCCCCACGTCATTTTTTTTTAAATTTGCCGCAGAGTTCCTCTTAATATCCATACCAGACCTGAAGGGCCTTGTAATGGAATTTGGGGGGACCCCCCTTTTTTTTTTTTTCAAAGACTTTCAATTACTTTTCTCTGTATTCCTGGGAGCCGACAATTCAATTATAGCCGCGAGTACTTTTAAATGCCTTTTTTTTCTTTTAGAGATGTCATTTTGGCAGGGGACTGTTATATAATGGCAAGTTTAGGAGGAGCGCCTGTTCAACTTATGCAAATGCATTTACGTGACTTGACATTTACTAAGATTTTGCCGGTGCAGTGAACCGGCGCATTTGAACGAGTGAAATTGCCGCGCAGTGCACAAAAAAACCCTCGCAGTTCTAAACGTAATTGCCGGCGCAGCGGGCTGGTTCAGAAAAAGTTATTTTCTCATTCTATTTTGGGCATATTTGTTACTTGGGCAGTTGTCACTATACTTCCTCACATCACCCCACATAACACCATTATTTGGCACTTACAGCTTCTTTATATTTTTATTTGAAGATGCCGTGCACCAGGTGCATAGTGGCGCACTGAGCGCCTCCTCCCGTGCGCCGAGAACATTATAGTAAATAGGGAATAGCGCTGCGTTACCGGTGCAAATGTTTCGTAAATACCAAAACTGCTGTTGCGCACGCAGATGCGCCAATACTCATGGCGCAAACGTTTTGTAAATCAGCCCCAGTGTGTTGATGAAGAATCTTTTTTTGTTATACACTTATGTTTATAAACACTCATGTATTATTAGCAAGACTGTATTACATTATTGATGGACTAACAGATTTGGATTGCATATTAATAACTTTGTATCACTTTACTTAATGTATAAATTGGTCAGCATCACAGCACTTTAAAGTGTCCTAGTGGGAGAATCTCAAAAATTACAAATTGGGTTAAAAGGAGGCTTCACGATATCATGATTTGCTAGAGAAAGCTGAGCTGAGAGAATAGATCATAAGTGCATACAAAGTGGTCAAAGTTCAACTACACAAAAAACAAAAAGGAGGTAGCTTCATACGTGTATCCTATGCTAAATAAAATGATAACAGATTGTGGATTGCTAAAAAAAACAACATTAAGAAAGCCTCTAGGACGAAGACAGAACTCAAAATCTTGTTAGTCCAGAATGTGCATCCAACTATTTCAGACCAGTGGAGGCATCTGAAAGATTTGAGGAAACAGGCAAAATGTGCGTAAAGCATGGATCATTCTAGGTCTAAAATGAAAAGCATTCAGGCATCATGGTGAATTCTTGAAGCTGAAAAGATCAGGAGAAAGCTGTAAATTTGCTGGTTTACATCTTGTTCTGCAAACATAACAATACTTTTTGCCCAGCTTCACCTATAGCAGGCTCCTTTCCCTTAAGACTAGCATGTCTACCAGTACTAGGATTTGCCAGGATTTAGGGTGTGGAACTATATTTGCAGTACCAAGACACTCTCTATCCATGTATGGGGATAAAAAAAAACATGTCAGATGCATTCAAAATGACGAGATGATTCAAGGTAAGTACAATGTGCAATGTGCAGAAATTACCTTGACTAGAGACTGGGTGGACCCCAAAAGTGCAGTAGTCAAGGCTGCCTTGCAGCAGGCAGAGATAGAGTTTTGTATCCAAGTAGGGGTCAGGGCAGGAGGCAATCAGAAGAATTTAAGTTATCCAAGCAAGGGTCAGAGAACAGAGAATTCAATAGAGTAATCCATTTCCAGGTAAGGTCAGTGCAGGAAGCAAACAGTAGAATAAATTAATCCATGCAAGGGGTCAAGTAGCAGTAGTAATATAGAGTAAGGCACCGGTACAGACCCAAGAACCTGAATGATATTACAAGCACAAAGCCATGAGAATCATGCTCAAATAAAGCTGCAGTCAATCAGAGGGGAAGGATGAAGAACAGGCAGTGCCAAACCAGGAGGATGCCTCTTGTCACCAGGCAGCAAGAGTGCTGAGACTTTGCTGTCAGTGCAGAGCCCATTACTTGTCAGTTTAGAGGAGACAACGATATTTGGGTGGACTGTTTGCAGCAAAGAAACATGAAAAGTGTTGGTTAACCTCATGGGGGGCATTTTTAGATGGAAACAAACAGGGTTGATCTGTTTATTTATTTTAAAAAGTCCAATCAAACTTGGTGCTAGTTTTTGAGACTGGTGGGAGATATTGCATGTGGATAGCCATGCCAAATCACCAACCTTGAAGGTGGGAGTAGTCAAATGTGGGATATCATAAGGGGCATTCTGGGAGATCAAGGCATGCACACGGTTGGTACACACAGATTTCCTAGTGACAAATCCTGGGATGAAGACTACACACACAAAATAAGGGTGAAAACTGTGAGGAAGAGTGTGTCCAATTGTTATAATCAAACTCTGCCCACTAGAGGTAACTGATCCATTTAATTCATTCATCAGGGGATTTTTTCTAGGATCTGTTTTCTTTTAGCCATTAGATGTGGGTTATATGCAGAAGAGACAGATCAATTCCCAAAATATATACCTGGGTCCGATTTTGAGGCTGGTTTGTCAAAGTGTACTGAAGTTTGGGTGCTGAATCTAAACTTTTGAAGTCAATAGAAGCTTGATATTAGAAATCAATGCCATTTTTTTAGGCTACAAAGCAAAGGATTGTCCACCAAATGTCATGGTGCCTGGGCACTTCCCTGAAGAACTTTGAAAAAGAACACCTACCTTAATGTTTTTAGAACCTGGACTGTGGTTCATAATGCAATTGAACCTGGGAAAGAAGAGGGGCCACCAAGTCTTCCAAGAATTTAGGCATTTTGCTGACTTAAAGTGTTTGTTAACTCAAAAGTAGAAATCACTGGTAGGCCCTCTATAATAGGCAGGCATACCACACTGTACATGTCTTTATAAAAACAAGGATTGTAAATAGCTTTTTAGGGCGATCCTCAAGCCAGTCACATGACTCGTGACCGCTTTATAGTTCCGATACATAAAAACTGCAGCAGGGGCCCCTCCTACAGAAGCCCTGTCTCGGAGATGTAAAGTGACCACGCGTCACATGACCGGTCTGAAGATAGCTTAGCTCTAAAAATGTAATTACATGCCTCATTTTTAGAAAAAATTTACACAGTGTGGTATGCCTGCCTATAATAGAGGGGCTGGCAGTGACCATTGTACGTTTTTATTTTCACTTATAGCAGCGGGGGGGTGGGGGGGGGGGGCAGAGACACAGACACTGAGCTGACATGAAGGGAAGAGGGAGTGAGGGGGAGAGAGGAGAGTAAAGAGGACAGCTGCAGATGATGCAGAGAGGACAGCTGCGGATGGCCAGCGCAGAGAGGAGGACACAGGCAGTGTCAGGATCAGCCAGTTTTTTTTTACAGTTTAGAGCATTGGGCAATTTTATCTGCTTTAGGGGAACAGGATCTGAATTTTTATTTTTAATTTTTTGGGTTAACAAACACTTGAATCTATTCAAGTTACCGTATATACTCGAGTATAAGCCAACCCGAATATAAGCCGAGGCACCTAATTTTACCACAAAAAAATGAGAAAACGTATTGACTCAAGTATAAGCCTAGGGTGTCCATCTGCATGCCTCACTGTGCCTCACTTTGCCTCACTGTGTCCATGTGCATGCCTCACTGTGCCCATGCCTCACTGTGCCCATGCCTCACTGTGTTCATGACTAGGTTGATGTTTAACATGGGAGTCTATGGAAGGAGTGCCCGGCTTTAAAAAATCAGTGCTCCCCGGCCGTAAGTTCCCCAGACAAAAAACTTTGCGCACATATAGAGGAGAAATGAGGCTACATGTGTGCCAAGCTTCGGGTCCAGGGGACCTAAGACCGGCCAGTCCCCAAAGTCACCAGAGAAATGACCGTTAAACATGGGAGTCTATGGAAGGGGTGCCCAGATTTGAAAAATCGGTGCTCCCCGGCCGTAGGTCCCCTGGACAAAAAAAATTGAACACTTGTAGAGAAAGAGTAAGGCTACATGTGTGCCAAGTTTGGGGTCCAGGGAACCTACAGACGGCCGGTACCGGGTCCCCAAATTCCGGGAGATCAGGCGCAAAAAGGTGACTCGAGTATAAGCCGAGGGGGGCTTTTTCAGCACAAAAAAATGTGCTGAAAAACTTGGTTTATGCTCAAGTATATACGGTACTTGTGATCTGTATAGATGTTAATAGAACATCAGGTCCCCTCCAGACAATGATGCCTCTATTGTAATAATGTTGCAACAAAGCAACTCCTGCCTCAATCTCAGAAGTGTCAATCTCAAACAAAAACAGCAAGACAGGATGCCACAAGAAAGAAAAAGTAAAAGGTAAAATACTTTTTTAGGGTTTTGAAAGACTGGATATCATGTGATCACACAGGAAAAAGCAGTCTTGGCCACACCTTTTAGCCTTCTTATTCTTCCACTCAAATGTTACCTAAAGCCTCGTACACACGACCGAGAACCTCGTCAAGAAAAAACACGTTGTTTTTCTTGACGCGATTCTTGGACAAGAAACTTGTCCCGGCCGAGTGTACAGACGCTCCTTTCAAAGAACCCGCGGTTCTTTGAATGGAGCGAACGCGGTGACGTAATCGACTACGACGAGCGTGCGCTCATCACATTCGATGCCGTCGCCGCCATCTTGCTACACCCTACCTATGCCTAGGAAGCTACCGCGCATGCGTCAAAGTCATTTCGAGCATGCGCGGGCTTCCCAGGGGACAGGTAAGTGTACACACACACACTTTTCTCATCGAGAAACATGCTGACAAGAATCTCGACGAGAAAATAGAGAGCAGGTTCTCTATTTTTCTCGTCGAGATTCTTGTCGGTTTTCTTGACGAGAAACCTGATAGCCGTGTACACACGACCGATTTACTCGGCAAGAAAGCTCTGCCAGCAAGTTTCTTGTCGTTTTTCGACGAGAAACTCGGTCGTGTGTACGAGGCTTCAGTGTTCTCACATGGTAAAGGAATGGATTTAATTGGACTGCAGTGGAAGTCATGCACATGTATACTCGAAAAGACTTGCTTTAAACAATTCTCTTTCATTGTGTGACAATATTAGGACAGTTAATTTCCAGTTAAATTCCAATGTGGAATTAATTGTAGTGGGTGGACATTTAATTTCCAGCATGGCGGAGTGTTTTATAGTGATTGAACTTGTTACACATTTAAGATACTCTTTTTAGGGTTGAAAAAGGTTTTATTGTCATTTTAACAGATAGCACATTGAACAACATAAGGAGTTACATTCTATAGACAGTCACGGATAACCATATATGGTGAGTCAGCCCAATGGCTATCGCCCACAGCTAGACTCCCCCTATTACACAGTATAGTACCAAAATAACGACTGTCGCTCAGTCTCTAGATCAATTTTGGCCAAGGGGCCATGTTGTTCGTCAAGAAAAAATTCCATATGTATATAATGAAAAACAAAAAATAAAAAGAATCTAGGTCAGAAAGAGAACAGTAGGGGGGAAGAGCTGCCCAAGAATGGGCGTGAGTTGGGAAAGAGAGCCATATTTGAAAAGGAAATGGAGAAAGAGAAAAAGAGAGAGAGAGAGAGTCGTAGGAGAGCACAAGAACTGCTGAGGAGACTTTCATCGAAAGAAAAACAAATTAGACAGGGGATGAGAGGACCAGGGGGTATACATCCCAGCCCACTCCAACGTCAGATAACGATGCAGGGTGTTCCCGTTAGGGGTATTACAACATGTTCAGGAGGGTATCAGAGGCCGAGAAGTGAAGATACTCTTTTTATAAAGAGTGTCCAATGTTAGTACGATTTAAGGTACCATATTTTTTTTTAATTTTTTTTTATTACATAAACACTATTAAAGAGGAGAACTGTGAGGATACGCATCTCTGCACTAATTAAGGTTTATTTTAGCGGTCATACATTTTACTTTTTTCATGTGTTTTTTACATTTTTCATACTTTATTCTCATTATCTCTACCCCCATGCCGGGGGACTGTATGGACACCTATGGGATCCTTCTCCCTAATTTTAGCAATGGGTCCTTTAACCTCATTACTTTGCCTGCAGTGTGACCCATCCTATGGCCTCTTCTTTACCATGCCCTGTTGGCATTTGCAAACCAGTGTTTGCACCTTTAATCCCTCTCTCTCTGTCTGGGCTTTGGCCAACATTGTATGTTGAAAGATCTGGGTGGGTGCTGTGGGCATCTCATGTGTCGTGAGACTGCTGTTGTCCAGACTTTGTGTGCACTTTGGGTGTGCCTGAATTAGCGTTGTCAAGCTGGATGTCCTTGGCATCTCCTTTGATCACATTTTGCTTCTGGCATTTGGGTATATTTTGTGTGACCTGAGTGGACCACATTCTAGCATCTCTGACCTTCCCAGGATTTGTCACTAGGAAATCTGTGTGGCTTGCACATTCGTGTTGTGGCATCTGAACCGGAAGTAACGCAAGAACGCTTGCATTATTTTTGGTGGGGAAAACAAACTGTGTAAAGAATTTGTCTGCTGCCTCCATTTTACTGCCTCACTGTCTGGAGGTAGGCTTTTATGATACAGTATATAGATACAATGTGGCTGATTTGCTGATTTGCTAGCAACATTATTTATTTATTCACCTGTCACTGATTGCTACCTTCTTTGGATTTATGTAGTATTTATATGGGACCTCCCCCATCTCCTGCTCTAGTTTGATATTAGAGGTGGGCTAAACACCCCCTGGTTCAGTTCGCACCAGAACTCTCGAACATCGCAAAAGTTTAGACCCTAACTGCTGACCCTATTAAAGTCTATAGGACAATAAAAGGATGTGTTTGGACAGCTGCACTCCTAAAAAATTATTGCCTTTATTGGTAAAAATTATCAAAAACTACAAGCCACAGCACAAACTTAACACACAGCTGATGCGTTTCACACTAATATTTAGTGCTTAATCATAGCTGTAAGGTCTATAGGACCAAACTTGATTAAAAAAAGTCCCCATTTTGAAGGCTTATATGCAAGTTATTGACCATAAAAATGGTATGGGGGCCCAGATACTGCCCTGGGGGTACCAATACAAAAAAAAATGTTAAAAAAAAAAAAAAAATTAAAGGTGCAGTGATTTTAATTATGCTTTAAATGAAACAATAAAAATTTAAAAATTCTTTAAATATAGTGCATGGGGGTCCCCTTAGTCTGCCTGTAAAGTGGTGCATCTATATCATGTATAGAACCTGCTGCAGCAAAACTGTTGTTTATAAAGAACAAAATTACATTTAAACTGATTTTCCCTGCAAGCTTCCTTTATTTGGACAAGCTTGAATTCATACGCTGGGCATGTGGGTGGCAGGGAATGTATTTTTTTGTTTTTGATGCAGCAGCTGGGGCAGAGAAATTTGCCTG
This sequence comes from Rana muscosa, assembly GCA_029206835.1. Lineage (NCBI taxonomy): Eukaryota > Metazoa > Chordata > Amphibia > Anura > Ranidae > Rana > Rana muscosa. The sequence goes on along the minus strand of CM055122.1, from coordinate 1,149,667,393 downwards.
CTATACTCTACAACTGGTGGTGTGCTGCTGGCAGACATGTTGCAAGGACCTGTGACACCCTTTGCTATACCATCATCCCTGTCAGTGGAGGCTGCTGAGAGGTTATCAGATATAGCGGGGGTAGACATGAAAGGTGAGGAGTGAGGAGTGAGGTGGAGAAGAATTGTGTTCCTTATGTGTGACTTTCAGGTGCTCTTGCCAATGTGCTGAGGTTAAATGCCTTGTCAAGCATGTGGTACCCAAATGGCTGGTGTTTTTGCCACGCTTGATCTGCTTGCGTCCAGAGATTTCAAATTGCAACAGTGTAATCGGCTGCAAATGTGCTAAAAAAAGGCCTACACAGCTGAGCTGTGGGAAGTGGGCCAAGAGATAACAGCTCCATAATCTAATGGAATAAAGTGGCTGCTCTCTACTGTTCCATGTTGATGGAGGACATCCTGCCTCGTTGGGGTTGTGCCTCCCCCTCACTTTCCTCCTCTGCTCTATCTGATGCCAAAATCGTGTTGGTGGCCTCATCATCATCACCCCCTCCATCCTCATTATCACTGGAGCCAACTTGGCAATTCTCTGTGGCTGCTAATTTGTTGTTTATAAGTGTTCTCCCCTCTCTGTAGTCTCATGTTACTCCCTTTCTCTACCTCAGAACCAACATCAGAATCAAGTAATGTCTGAGCACCCTCAAGAAGCAAGTGGCTGATGCTGTGTTCAAATAGTTCAGCTGACTCCTCCATGCATGATGCTGGGGCTATGGCAGGAGTAGCTGTGGACAAGGAGGTAGAATAAGCTGGTCTGGCAGCTGTGGTGGACTGCACACTAATGTCAGACAAAAAAAGGGGGCAGGCAGGGGACAAAAAAACGAAATGTGCTAACACACTACACTGACACTACACAATACTCACACTATACTAACACACTACACTATACTGACACACTATTAGGGATGAGCCGAACACCCCCGGGTTCGGTTCGCACCAGAACCCGCGAATGGACCGAAAGTTTGCACGAACGTTAGAACCCTATTAAATACAATGGATGCGAACGTTCGAAATCTAAAGTCCTAATTATAACGACTAATATGCATGTTATTGTCCTAAAAAGGGTTTGGGAACCCGGGTTCTGCACCAGGGGACATGTATCAATGCAAAAAGAAGTTTTAAAAACGGTCGTTTTTCGGGAGCAGTCATTTTAATGATGCATACAGTGAAAAAAAAAAGTCAAATATTCCTTTAAATATCGTACCTGGGGGTGTCTAAAGTATGCCTGTGAAGTGCCACGTGTTTCCCGTGTTTAGAACTGTCCCTGCACAAAATGACATTTCTAAAGGAAAAAAAAGCCATTTAAAACTGCTTGCGGTTTTAATGTAATGTCTGGTCCCGGTAATATGGATGAAAATCTTTGAGAAAAATGGCATAGCTACCCCATCACCCCCCCCCCCCCACCCCAGCCCATTACCAGCCCCTTTGGGTCTTGTATGGATATTAAGGGGAACCCCGCACACAAAATAAAAAAGGCCCTATATACTTTGAACAGCCGTATACAGGTGCATACAAGACAGGGACTGTAGGTTTGTTCTTATGTAGAATCTGTTTGTAATTTTGAACAGGTACATTGTTTAAGTGTAGCTCCAGCCAAAAAATCTATTTTTAAGCTTTTTGGAAAACATAGGGAAGGGTTATCACCCCTGTAACATTTGTTTTGCTGTCTGTGCCCCTGTTCAGAACATTTCACCTCACTTTCCGTCCCAATGACAAATGTTTTTGAAAAGTGTGTTTTTTATTGAAACAAGGATTGGTGATAAAGCATCAGTAGAGAGGAGACACCTTTTTCCCATATTAACTCTTACAGGAGAGAATTTCCGTTCCTAGGGGTAGATTTCCTCTCACTTCCTGTTGTCTCCTTTCGTTTGCAAGTAGGAGTCGTTTGTAAGTTGGATGTTTGAAAGTAGGGGCCTGCCGTATATACTCTGCTGAAATTTGCCCCTTACATGTTGGTGTTGCCACAACACTGTAAGCCCTCACAGTTACTCTTGTGGGCGCATGAATGGGCCCTGCTGTGAATTATTAGATCAAGAATTGTAATTGCATGTCCCTGTTGAACAGGGGCTGAAAAATTGGGCCTTTGGTGGTGGTGGTGGTGGTGTTGACACAACACTGTAAGGCCTCACAGTTACTCTTGGTGGGCGCAGTAATGGGCCCTGCTGTGAATTATTAGATCAAGAATTGTAATTACATGCCCCTGTTAAACAGGGGCATAAAAATTGGGCCTTAGGCACTGGTGCCACAACACTGCAACCCCTCACAGATACTGTACTTGGAGCACAGCAATGAGCCCTGTTGCAAAGTATTGCATCAAAAATTGTAATTACACGCCCCTGTTAAACAGGGTCTGAAAAATTGGGCCTTAGGCACTTGTGCTGGTGCCACGACACTGCAACCTCTCCCAGATACTCTAGTTGGAGTGCAGGAATGAGCCCTGCTGCAAAGCATTGCATAAAAAATTGTATCTACATGCCCCTGTTAAACAGGGGCTGAAAAATTGGGCCTTAGACACTGGTGCTGGTGCCACGACACTGCAACCTCTTCCAGATACTCTAGTTGGAGTGCAGGAATGAGCCCTGCTGCAAAGCATTGCATAAAAATTTGTAATTACATGCCCCTGTTAAACAGGGGCTGAAAAAATGGGCCTTAGCCACTGGTGGCGGCACCCAGAAACAAAAATGTTCTTCCAAGCTATCATCATCAATCAGATCATTGAAGAGGAGGAGGATAGTCAGTCAACATAACAGGACAGTCAATCAGCATCAGTCTTGAAGGGATGTGACATTTGAAAATAAATTAGTCTGTTATATCAGCTTCAGGTGTTTGGTACTGGTTCATCTTTATGAAGGTCAGTCGATCAACCGAGTCGGTGGACAGGCGCACCCTGTGATCCGTGACAAATCCTCCAGCAGCACTGAATGTGCGTTCTGAAAGAACGCTGGATGCAGGACAGGCCAGTAGCTCAATTGCATCCTGTGCAAGCTCTGGCCAGTGATCCATCCTCAAGACCCAGTAAGCCAGAGGATTTTCGGTGAGGAAGGTGTCCAAGTCTGACCTTGCCCCTAGGTATTCCTGCACCATGTATATCAGACGCTGGCGATGGTTGCTGGAACCGATCATACCTTGGGGCTGCGGACTAAAGAATTGTCTGAACGCATCGGTCAGACGGCCACCTTCCCCACCGCTCCTTCTTTGACTGACCGAAGCCTCAGCAACTCGTTGTCCAGGACCAGGAGTTTGTAACCTCCCAGTCTCTGGGAACGCGTTGCACAGACCTTTCTGCAAGGCCTCCCGGAGTTGTCTCATCCTCTGCTCCCTCTGCGACGGTAAGATAAGGTCCGCAACCTTACCATTGTACCGTGGATCAAGGAGAGTGGCCAGCCAGTAATGGCCCCACTCCTTGATCCGAAGAATACGTGGATCCTTCCGCAGACTTTGCAGGATCAGGGAGGCCATGCAGCGTAGGTTAGCTGAGGCATTCGATCCGGAGTCCTCTGGGTCACTAAGGATGACATGATCCGCAGCCACCTCCTCCCAGCCACGTACAAGTCCACGGGTTTCTTGGGACTGTAAATCATCCCTAAAAGACTGCCGCTGATGATGCTGAGTGCCAGGCTCCACCTCCATGCTGACACAATCCTCCTCCTCCTCCTCTTCCTGTGCGATGGGTGGGACAGAAGGAACACTGTCTGGGTAAAGGGGGCCTTGAGAGGCAAGGAAGTCCTCCTCTTCCTGCCTCTGTTCTGCCTCAAGTACCCTGTCCATTATTCCACGCAGCATATGTTCCAACAGGTGGACAAGAGGTACAGTGTCACTGATGCATGCACTGTCACTGCTCACCATCCTCGTGGCCTCCTCAAATGGTGCCTGGACAGTGCATGCATCCCTGATCATGCCCCACTGGCGTGGTGAAAAAAACCTGAGCTCCCCTGACCCTGTCCTGGTGCCGTAGTCGCACAGGTACTCATTGATGGCCCTCTGCTGCGTGTGCAGCTGCTACAGCATGGCCAATGCTGAGTTCCACCTGATGGGCATGTCACATATAAGGCGGTTCTTGGGCAGGTTCAACTCCTTTTGCAGCTCAGCCAGGCGAGCACTGGCATTATAAGATCTGCAGAAATGCACACAGACTTTCCTGGCCTGCCTCAGGACATCCTGTAAGCCCGGGTACCTGCCCAAGAACCGCTGCACCACCAGGTAAGGACGTGAGCCACACAGGGCACATGGGTCAGTTGTCCCTGTCGGAGGGCGGAGAGGAGGTTGGTGCCATTGTCGCAAACCACCATTCCTGGCTTAAGCTGGCGTGGCGTCAACCACCTCTCGGCCTGCCCCTGCAGAGCAGACAGAACCTCTGCTCCTGTGTGGCTCCTGTAGCCCAAACACACCAGCGCAAGCACGGCATGGCATCTTTTTGCCTGCGTACTTGCGTAGCCCCTTGAACGCCTATGGAGCACCGCTGGTTCCGAGGACAAAGCACAGGAAGAGGCCATTGAGGAAGAAGAAGAGGAAGGGGTGGAGGACAGAGGTGTGTCACAACCAGTAGTAGCATTTTGGAGGCGTGGCGGCGGAACAACCTCCAACACTACTGCACCTTGTCCTGCATCCTTCCCAGCTGCCAAAAGAGTGACCCAATGGGCCGTGAGAGAAAGGTAACGTCCCTGTCCATGCCTGCTGGACCATGAGTCAGCGGTAATATGCACCTTACCGCTGACCGCCCTGTCCAGCGAGGCCAAAACATTGCCTTCCACATGTCGGTAGAGAGCCGGAATCGCCTTCCGTGAAAAAAAGTGGCGTTTGGGAACCTGCCACTGAGGAACCGCACATTGCACAAACTCATGGAAGGGGGCCGAGTCTACCAACTGAAAAGGCAGCATTTGAAGCACTAGCAATTTAGCCAAGCTAGCATTCAACCGCTGGGCATGTGGATGGCTGGGAGTGAACTTCTTTCGACGGTCCAGCAGCTGGGGCAGGGAAATTTGCCTGCTAGAATCGAACGTCGGTGTACTGCTAGCAGAGTGCCCGCAAGTACTTGGCTGTGACACACCTAATTCTACACCTTCATTCCTCTCAGTGCAGGTTTCAGAGAGGACTGAAGGTATAGTGGGGTTGGAGATCCCAGCTGATGCCATGCAAGGAGAGGTCCGCTTTGTTCTTTGGTGTGGGTCTTTAAGGTAGGCTTGCCAACGAGCTGCATGGCAGGTCAACATATGTCTGGTCAAGCATGTGGTGCCCAAGCGGATGATGTTTTGGCCACGCGATATACGCTTGAGACATATGTTGAAAACAGCAGCTGTGCGATCTGATGCACTTGACTCAAAAAAGGCCCACACCAAAAAACTTTTTGAATAACGGGCAGAGGCAGCGCCCTGCACAGGCGGAGCTCTGCAGTGTGATTCAGTCGGTGTGCTGCCCTTACGCTGGCCCCCCGAGGGAATCCTGCCTCGTTGGAGATGTGCCTCCTCCTCATCCTCCTCCTCCTCTTCTCTCCTATTAGGCACCCACGTGGAGTCAGTGCCCTCATCATCCCCTCCCTCCTCATCACTGGAGCCAATCTGGCAGTATGCTGCAGCTGCTGGAACATGACTGCCAGATTGGTGTCCTTCTTGAGCATCCCCTCTCTCTGCTCTCACGCTACTGCCTTCCTCTAGCTGGGTATCATCATCAGACCCTTCGAAACGCTGGGCATCCTCCTGGAGCATGTACCCAACACTGTGCTCAAACAGTTCGGAGGACTCCTCAGGAGGACATGGTGAGTCTAGGGAAGGAGTGACTGATGATGACATTGATATCAGGGAACAGGGCGCTTTGGCAGCTGCTTTGCCAGTACCCTGAGCCTGGGTGAGAGAGGATGAGGAGGATGAGGAGAGCTTGGTCATCCACTCTACCAAGTCTTCGGCATGATGTGGCTCAACACGTCCAGCTGCCGAAAAGAAGGACAACCGTGTCCCATGGCCATGTGCTGATGACAATGCACTGCGTCCATGACCAGCACTGTTGCCCCCAGACACAGAGCCTGCTTGCCCTCTTTTATTGGCTCACGACTGGCTGCCTCTCTTTGTTGGCCTTCCAGACATAGCAATGGCCTGCAGGGAGATGGGAAAATCAGCAATAAGGGGTAGCTTCAGGTGTATATTTTGCAGGAAGCACACAACGCCCGCTGTAAGTGCTGCAGATGACTGCCTGTGTTACACAACAGGAAAAAACCGAAATAAGGGCTAGCTTCAGGTGTTTATTTTGCAGGAAGAACACTCCGCCCGCTGTAAGTGCTGCAAATGCCTGTTAGTGTAACACAAAAGAAAAAAAGCTCCAGCAATAAGGGCTAGCTTCATAATGTGCAGGAGGCACACTCCGCCCGCTGTAAGTGCTGCAAATGCCTGTTAGTGTAACACGCCAGGAAAACACAGCAATACGGGCTATCTTCAGGTGTATATTTAGCAGGAAGCACACTCCGCCCGCTGTAAGTGCTGCAAATGCCTGTTAGTGTAACACATCAGGAAAACACAGCAATACGGGCTAGCTTCAGGTGTATAAGGTGCAGGAGGCACACTCCGCCCGCTGTAAGTGCTGCAAATGCCTGTTAGTGTTACACACCAGGAAAACACAGCAATACGGGCTAGCTTCAGGTGTATATTTAGCAGGAAGCACACTCTGCCCACTGTAAGTGCTGCAAATGCCTGTTAGTGTAACACACCAGGAAAACACAGCAATACGGGCTAGCTTCAGGTGTATAATGTGCAGGAGGCACACTCCGCCCGCTGTAAGTGCTGCAAATGCCTGTTAGTGTAACACACCAGGAAAACACAGCAATACAGGCTTTCTTCAGGTGTATATTTAGCAGGAAGCACACTCCGCCCACTGTAAGTGCTGCAAATGCCTGTTAGTGTAACACACCAGGAAAACACAGCAATACGGGCTAGCTTCAGGTGTATATTTAGCAGGAAGCACACTCCGCCCGCTGTAAGTGCTGCAAATGCCTGTTAGTGTAACACGCCAGGAAAACACAGCAATACGGGCTAGCTTCAGGTGTATACTGTGCAGGAGGCTTAGCAATAATGACACTGACACTGTCCCCTGCCTATCCTTCTCTCTCCCTGCACACAAGGTTTAGCAAAGAATATGACACTGACACTGTCCCCTGCCTATCCTTCTCTCTCCCTGCACACAAGGTTTAGCAAAGAATATGACACTGACACTCTACCTGCCTATCCTTCTCTCTCCCTACACATAAGAATAGTACAAATAATAGCACAATGACACTGTCCCTGCCTATCCTTCTCTTTCCCTGCGCCGGAACACACTACACAAGGCCGCCGCGCTGGCAGCCTTTTATAGTGTGGGGCGTGTGCTAAACCCCCTGAGCTATAATTGGCCACAGGCAACCTGCCTGTGGCCAATTATGGCTCTCCTAGCTGCCGGCGCTGTGATTGGCCAAGCATGCGGGGTCACAGTGCATGCTTGGCCAATCACAGCGCCGGGATTGCACTGCGATGGCGCAGTGTATTGTGGGCCTTTCGCGTCACTTGAATTTGGCACGAACGGCCTAAATAGTTCGATCTTCGTCGAACGATCGAACAGCCGATGTTCGAGTCGAATGTATGTTCGACTCGAACACCGAGCTCATCCCTACACACTATACTCACACTATACTGACACGCTATACTGACAAACTACACTGTACTGACACACTACACTATACACTACACTACTTACAATACACTGACACACTATTCTCACACTACACTATACCAACACACTATACTCACACTATACTAACACTACACTAACACTCTGCACTCAGAGTCACAATAAGTGAACACACTAACTCGCTAGTAGCAAACTGAGCCCTGCTCTATCTATCTTCACTCCAACAACACACTGCAAAAGCTTCCTGTGGGAAGGAACCTTTTATAGTGTGGGGTGGGACTATGAGCACTGAGTCATGATTGGACAAAGTCATTGTCACTTTGTCCAATCAGGGCTCTGACAGTGCTCTGTGCCCTAATTGGCAATTAGGGCTCTAGAATGCAGTGCAGTGCATTGTGGGGCACTTGGTGGGCACACATCCTGCAGAGCAACCTCCAAATTTGACTGTTTCCCGAAGATGGCGAACAGGCGATGGATGGTCAGGCCGAACTTTTGCTCGGCCCAAACCGTTCGCCCAACTCTATTTAACATCAGCTTTATATCCCCATATATTCAATATACTATCACATGTCTGACCTTTATAATTGATACTTTGATAATTTATTTGTTTATATTAGGTCCTTCATTTAAGTAGATTATATGTTATAATATTATTACGCATACAGCACTATAAGGATTCTTGATATTAACCCTTCTATTATGCATTAATCTAGTCTTTAGTATGTAAAGAATATTAATCTACCCAATTAAGGAACTAGCATGCTCATATTGGATAAGAGTTCGCCCCTCCCTCTACTTCCAATTTGCTATCAAACACAGGATACAACACAACTTTAATCTGTCTCCCCCTGCAATCCTCTAGTTGCATGTATGTTCATTTTCTTTCCTCTCGTGATTTACTGGCTTGCCTGTTCCTTGGCATCCTCCTACTTCAATTTGATGGTTTGTGGCATAGTAAGTGCTAATCAACACTTGTGCTATCAGTATTATTCTTATTATTACTTACAGGTACTACAGGTGCATCTAAAAAAAAAATAATATCATTAAAAAATTTATTTATTTCAGTAATTCAATTCAAAAAGTAAAACTCATATATTTCATATAGATGCGTTACACACAGGGTGATATATTTCAAGCATTTCTTTTTTTACATATTGATGAATATGGCTTACAGCTAGTGAAAACCCAAAATTCAGTATCTCAGAAAATTTGAATATTACATAAGACCAATAAAAAAAAGGATTTTTAAAACAGAAATGTTGGCTTACTGAAAAGTATGTCCATGTTCAGTATAGTATACACTCCATTCCCAGATGTAGCCTGTTACGGGGAAAGGAGATGGGCGTTGTGCTGTGATTATGATCCAGACCTGTTGGTGATCCCTGGGTTGGATTATCCTCTCTCTACTGCTTGTTTTATCTACGATGCCATAAGTGCATATTTTAGCCCAATAAATCCCTTGTGTTTTATATAATATGTGATGAGCCTTCCATCTGTTCTTAATCCTATGCATATATTGAGTGGAGAGTACAGAGTGAATCCAGATCGAAGTGTGCTAGGCTGGGAAGCTGATCAGCAAGCTGTTTGATCCATCCATCATGGAGTTCGGACTATACACTGGATGAGACTATACATCATACTATACTATACATACTATACATCACCTCATGCTTATCATGATCTCCTATAATTTAAAGATCATAGGGATCTGGTACGAGGCACACTTAACAACTTGCCGACCGGCTCACGCCAATATACCTCAGCAGAATAGCATGGCTGGGCAAAACGACGTATGTGTACATGGTTCCCTTTAAGAGCCGCCAGAGGCGCGCATGCACACCCGCTGCATGACGGGCGAACCGATGCATGTGGCTGGCGGTGCAATCGCCGCCGGCCACCCGTGATCGCGGGCAAGAGAGCCAGCAAAGGGATTTGTGTGTGTAAACACACAAATCCCTGTTCTGTCAGGGGAGAGGAGACATATCGTTTGTTCCTCCCCCAGTCAGTCCTATCCCTATTTAGTTAGAAACACTAACTAGGGAACACATTTAACCCCTTGATCGCCCCTAGTGTTAACCCCTTTCCTACTAGTGACATTTACACAATAATCAGTGCATTTTTATAGAACTGATTACTGAATAAATGTCAATGGTCCCAAAAATATGTCAAAAGTGTCTGATATGCCCGCCGAAATGTCACAGTGCCGCTAACAATTGCTGATCACCGACCATTACTAGTAAAAAAGAAAAAAATGCCATAAAAATGCCATGAATCTTTTCCATAGTTTGTAGACGCTATAACTTTTGCGCAAACCAATCAATATATGCTTATTGCGATATTTTTTTTATAAAAAATATGTAGAAGAATATATATTGGCCTAAACAGATGAAGAAATTTTCCTTTTTAAAACATTTTTGGGGATATTCATTATAGCAAAATTTTTTAAATATTGTCTTTTTTTTCAAACTTGTCGCTCTTTTTTATTTTGTTTATAGCACAAAAAATAAAAACTGCAGAGGTGACCAAATTCCACCAAACAAAAGCTCTATTTGTTTGGGTACAGCATTGCATGACATTGCAATTGTCAGTTAAAGCAACACAGTGCCAAATTGTAAGAAGTGAAGGAAGGGGGTAAAACCTTCTGGGGCTGAAGTGGTTAATCTTTTCATCTGGAACACGGATTGGATGTTACCCTGTCACTAGGAGTGGTGCACAGTATAATATTTTCTGGAACAAGATTTGAACACACATTTGAATGAATACACAATATACTCTGGGATCTTGATTTCCAAATGAAATGCAAAATTGTCCACAGTCTGTGATGATCAACTGCTGCTTATGTCTTGCGACTTGTACAGCCAGACATATCTAGTCTCTCAGTCACTGCAGAAGCTGTGCCCCGACACATTTGTCACCCTCTGTGACAAAGTCAGATGCGACGAAACATGTTGGTGCATGGCTATGCGGTGACGAGATATGTTGGGCTGTATGAGTGGTGATACGTAAGCAAGCAGTTGATTTACCAGCAAGGAGGTGGTGAGATAACTGTGATGTGCCACTGGATGGCTCATGTATTTTTTAAATGCATGATACCAGAGATTTAAATGTGAGTTTAATGTAATTTTTAATTAAATATTTTTTTTTTTGGAAGTAATGCACGATCAGAGGTTCCTTTGGTATTTTCTTTTCTCGCATCCATTGAAATATTCATCATTCTCCTACTACATTTATAATACGTAAGTGAATGATTACATGTATATACATCATATATAAAGAAAACTTTTTGTATATATTTGATAATAATGTTTTAAATGCATGTAATTAACTTTATGTATTCTTATGCTTAGATGAACTAATTGTCCTTCTCTACACACCCCTGAAGAAGGTTACCCCGAAACGCGTCGGGTTTAAAGAAGGTTTTCATGTATTTACCTATATGGTGACAATCTTTGGAACTGTATATTTTAATTTAATATTTCATTTTTTGATAAATATGTATAATTGTGAATAAAAACAATTTTTTACTTGAATATCCTGTATATTTGGAATTAATACTACAGTGCCTTAAAAGTCCACCCAGGGGAACCCCCTTTTTTATTTTTATTTTTTTTATTTTCTTTTCTCGGAATGACACATTGGTGAGACAAGACCTGTGTGCATAAGCAGAGGGAGATAGTATCCTACCAAGCAGAGATTACACCACTGATTAAAACACCAATGCCTCTAATGATAATGCAAGGCATATTGGTCTGGTGAGTGTTTACTCTATAAGGAAAAGGGGATCACATGAAGCACGCTGATGGTGGGTGTATGGTGCAATAATTATCCTTCAATAGGACTTTACACTGATGTTCATGGGAGTACACAGGTAGGGGCAAGGGGGGTCAAGTGCCCCCCCTGGATTCAGGGATCGGATCGGCACATTCAGCACAGTGGCGTCGCTATGGGGATGCGGGCATCCAGCGGGGTGACACCATCAAGGTGCTGTCAAGCCCCCCCATCAGTGTAGTGTGACTGCGGGCTATTTTCCTTGATCAGTCCAGCAGAGAACTTGGCAGCGCTGTGTGAGGAGAAAGGGCTGTCAGACGTTTCCCCCGCTCACCCCCATCTTGTGTCAGGGAGAAGAGACGGCGACTCTCACTAGGTTCCCCGCCCAGCTTCCTGCCGGCTCCATTCTTTCCCCATTGGGCATAACTGAGGGCCAATCAAAGGAGACTAGGAGAGGAGAGCATCATGGGACATGTAGTCCCAAAGATTGGCGGCCCCATTTTACACAGGAAGGAGGCTACAGCTCGACCAAGAGAGAGATTGAGAGACTTCAGCCTGGAAAAAAGCTGAGGGAATGAGTGCTACAGGACAAAGAAAGAGGCGTGTGCTGGGCGGAAGCCAGAGAGAGAGCCACGCTGCCCAGCACCACCAGAGAGAGCCACGCTGCCCAGCGCCACCAGAGAGAGAGACACGCTGCCCAGCGCCACCAGAGAGAGCCACATTGCCCAGCGCCACCAGAGAGAGGAAGACTGAGCCACTGCCATGGTACAGACATGCTACACTACTGACCAGAATCGCCCCCGGGGAACCCAGAGTGAGCAATCGTCCAGCCAGTTTCTCTGAGTCTAGTAAGAGGGCCTGTCGGTCATTATCCATTACTTATCCTAGAGACTGTACTACGTCTGCGGTCTCTGACCATGATAATGTGATAATGACATTATTGAAAAGGGGCAGCGCATGGGTGACCCTTAAATGATGCTCCCCCTGAAAAAAGTTCTGCGGATGCCCATGCTGACGTTTATCCCTTTTCATTTGGACTCTTTCACTTTATGGACTTACTCAATGTTATGTATTTGACAATTTCATGTTTTTATGTAATGGTGCACTGATTTGATTTATGTTTTGTGCTATTGTGAATTATCTATTAGTGTTTTGCACTGAAGATTTTTTTTTCATTTTAATTTATTATCTGTACATTGTATGCATAATACCTAAGGTTATAATTTTAACCAATTTTTTACATTTGCAAAGTAAGAATGGTACTTTTAATTTTCATTTTGCAATGGTGGCACCTTAAGGCTGGGTTCACACTGTTGCAAATTGGACTGAAATCAGACCTGGAATGGTGAACAGGCAGGCATCAGACCCCTGCTGTGAGCCACTCGATGCGGCAGTGTGAACCCAGCCTAAAAGTCCCAAAAGATTTGCTGTTTTAATTGTCTATATGTTTTTGGGATGTGATTCCTAGGTGTATACCTGTCAGCTTTGTTTTATTGTATGCAAATATACCGTATATACTCGAGTATAAGCCGACCCGAATATAAGCCGATGCACCTAATTTTACCACAAAAAAATGGGAAAACATATTGACTCGAGTATAAGTCTGGTGGGAAAATGCAGCAGCTACTGGGTAAACAATGCCCATCTGCAGCCTCACTGTGCCCATTTGCAGTCTAATTGTGCCCAGCTGTAGTCTCACTGTGCCCAGTTGCAGTCTCACTGTGCTCAGTTGCAGTCTCACTGTGCCCATTTGCAGTCTCTCACTGTGCCCATATGCAGTCTCTCACTGTTTCCATTTGCAGTCTATCACTGTGCCCATTTGCAGTCTCTCACTGTGCCCATATGCAGTCTCTCACTGTGCCCATATGCAGCCGTACCTTTCATTAGTAAAACAGCGTATGTCTTCCGCTGTATAATCCAGTCTGTTCGGCCGTCCATTGTAAGAAAGCCCCGCCTCCTCCTCGTCCGTCCGTGATAGAGGAACACTGATACGATGCTAGGAAACTGTATCAGTGTTCCGCCTATCACAGACGAGGAAGAGGCGGGGCTGTCTTACAATGGACGGCCGAACAGACTGGATTACACTGAAAGGTACGGCTGCATATGGATTACAAAGCGGGAGACACATGCTGTTTTACTGCTGACTCGAGTATAAGCCGAGGGGGTTGTTTTTCAGCCTAAAAAATGGGCTGAAAAACTCGGCTTATACTCGAGTATATACGGTAATTGCCATATGTAAGCCCTTTAGTGCATATCAATACATTTATGTTGCTTTGTTCAAGCTTTCACTCAAGTGTCCAAACCCTATTACAAACATACACACATATGCATCCCAGATAGCAAGTAATTGTGCTACAAAGAAAATTACTTGCTAAGCTATTGCTAGACTTGCCAAGCTTCACACGTTTGTTGCATAATTGCAGCAAGTCCGCATTATATGACTGCAGATAAACTTTCTTTGCAAATATTCTGCAAGTCTGCTGCAAGTTCTGGTTCAGTTATTGTGTGTAATAGTTATCCCACCGTAGGGGTCAATGTGCCTGAATTTTCATCATTGCTCCCTGCTGTGTGTATAGTTTTTCTTTAATTGGTGCTGGGGCGTGGTGTGCAGAGAGGTGAGTGGTATCAATGAGATTTGATATAGAGTCCAGAGGTAGAAATCAAGGAGTGACTAACCCTAATATCTCTTTGGTGGAGCACAATTTGGAATGTTTTATTTTTCCTTGTTTATATGCTAGCAGCTCACCTTAAACAAAGACCACAACAGGTCTAGTGGCACTTTTAGAAGAGGACAGTGGAATGTGATCTTCCATGAGGCTGGGTTCACACTAGTGCAACACGACATCTGTCCTACTTTGGATCCGACTTTGCCCTGCGACATGAAGCCGACATATGTCCGACTTTCAATGAACGGGGATCCGACTTGGATCCCCGCCAATATCAGGCACTGTGTTTGGTATGAATCTTGAGGGGGAACTCCAGGCCAAATTTTAAATAAAATAAAAAAAACGGCGTGGGTTCCCCTCCAGAGGCATACCAGGCCCTTGGGTCTGGATTTGAACGGGCGCCCCTACGCCGAAAAAACGGCATGGGGTCCCCCCAAAATCCAAACCAGACCCTTATCCGAGCACGCAACCTGGCAGGCCGCAGGGGAAGAGGGGGGGCGAGAGAGCGGCCCCCCTCCCTCCTGAACCATACCAGGCCGCATGCCCTCAACATGGGGGGTTTGGTGCTCTGGGGCAGGGGGGCGACCTGCGGCCCCCCCACCCCAGAGCACCCTGCCCCCATGTTGATGAGGACAGGGCCTCTTCCCGACAACCCTGGCCGTTGGTTGTCGGGGTCTGCGGGCGCGGGGCTTATCGGAATCCGGGAGCCCCCTTCAATAAGGGAGCCCCCGGATCCCGCCCCCCCCACCCTATGTGAATGAGTATGGGGTACATCGTACCCCTACCCATTCACCTGGTGGAAAAAAATTGCAATAAAAAAACACTACACAGGTTTTTAAAGTAATTTATTACACAGCTCCGGGGGTCTTCTTCCGACTACGGCGCTCTTCTTCCGACTTCCGGGGGTCTCCGGTGTTGTCTCCGCGCTCTCCGGTTCTTTCTTCCGCCGGGCCTCCGCTAACTTCTTTTTAGCTCTCTTGCTAACGGAGGCCCGGTCTTCCCGTTGTCTCGTCCGGCTCTCCGTTGTCCTTCTGCCGGCCCCTCCACTAACTTCTTGGTAGCTCTTTCGCTAGTGGAGGGGTCGGTCTTCCCGTCGTCGCCGTCGGCTTCTTCTTCCCTCTTCTCCTTCTCGATGTTGACGCGTCGCTTCGTCCCGCTGTAATACTGGCTCTCCGCTCCGCTCCGCATTAATATAGGCTTCTCATGACGTCACAGTCACATGTTCCCATGACGTCACAGTCACATGCTCCGGGGCCATGTGCCCCGGAACATGTGACTGTGACGTCATGAGAAGCCTATATTAATGCGGAGCGGAGCGGAGAGCCAGTATTACAGCGGGAGGAAGCGACGCGTCAACATCGAGAAGGAGAAGAGGGAAGAAGAAGCCGACGGCGACGACGGGAAGACCGACCCCTCCACTAGCGAAAGAGCTACCAAGAAGTTAGTGGAGGGGCCGGCAGAAGGACAACGGAGAGCCGGACGAGACAATGGGAAGACCGGGCCTCCGTTAGCAAGAGAGCTAAAAAGAAGTTAGCGGAGGCCCGGCGGAAGAAAGAACCGGAGAGCGCGGAAACGACACCGGAGACCCCGAAGTCGGAAAAGACCCCCGGAAGTCGGAAGAAAAGCGCCGTAGTCGGAAGAAGACCCCCGGAGCTGTGTAATAAATTACTTTAAAAACCTGTGTAGTGTTTTTTATTGCAATTTTTTTCCACCAGGTGAATGGGTAGGGGTACGATGTACCCCATACTCATTCACATAGGGTGGGGGGGCCGGGATCCGGGGGCTCCCTTATTGAAGGGGGCTCCCGGATTCCGTTAAGCCCCCCGCCCGCAGACCCCGACAACCAACGGCCAGGGTTGTCGGGAAGAGGCCCTGTCCTCATCAACATGGGGGCAGGGTGCTCTGGGGTGGGGGGGCCGCAGGTCGCCCCCCTGCCCCAGAGCACCAAACCCCCCATGTTGAGGGCATGCGGCCTGGTACGGTTCAGGAGGGAGGGGGGCCGCTCTCTCGTCCCCCCCTCTTCCCCTGCGGCCTGCCAGGTTGTGTGCTCGGATAAGGGTCTGGTTTGGATTTTGGGGGGACCCCCCACGCCGTTTTTTCGGCGTAGGGGTGCCCGTTCAAATCCAGACCAGACCCAAGGGCCTGGTATGCTCCTGGAGGGGGGAACCCACGCCGTTTTTTTATTTAAAATTTGGCCTGGAGTTCCCCCTCAAGAGCAGTACAGCACAAGTCGCATGCCAAAGTCGGACCATGCAAGACTGCGGTCCGACTTTGATCCGACTTCAATGATAGTCAATGGGCTGAAGTCGGATCAAAGTCGGATCAAAGTCGGACCAAAGTAGGGAGTAGGGAGTAGGGAGCATTCTCAAAGTCGGACCGACATGTGTCGGACCAGTTAAGACGGCTCCCATAGGGAAACATTGATTTTCACACGTCATGCGACATGAGCTCCCAATGTCGGAGCGTTTGTCGCCCCAGTGTGAACCAGGCCTGAAGGATCCATATATTAAAGCCTTGTCAGCCCAGCTGTGGATTTCAATGCACGCGAGGAGAGGAGAGTGGAACGTGAACTGCCATTAAGGATTTGTATAACAAAGCGCCACTAGACCTGTTTGGATCTTTGTTTAAGGTGAGCAGCTAGAGCACACTCTCCTGGTGGATGCCTGGATGGTGGGAAAAATTCAGTTCACGACTTCCAATAACTGTTTTTTTTAGCACATAATCTTCACGTCTCATTACTTTTTGATGCACATGCACTTTATTATTTGGGACTTTTTTTTTTTTTATGTAAAATCAGATGAATACCTGCTTTTGATTCAAGCACTTTTATCACTGTTTCACATATTATTGCATTTTGTATTTTTTTTGTTAAATTAGGGATAGTCATTTATGCATATTTGTCTTTTGGCTGTTTAGTTTCTTGAATTAGTGCACTTTATCACTGTTTCACATAGTATCGCATATTATCGCATATTACTGCAATTTTTGTTTTGTGGGTTTTTTTTTTTTTTTTGTATCATTTTTATTGTTTTTTGAGTGTTCTTTTTCATATTATAAATGTTCTTTTTCATGTTTTGTTAAATGTTCACCCTAATAAAAAAAAAAAAAAACTAAGATGTAATCCAGTGTGATGTATTGATTTTATTCAAATATTTTAATAAATGTTTTTATAAAGATCAGTTTTGTCTTAATGCACTATTAAGTGAACTGAGGTATGCGTTTTAGGGAAATGGTATAATATAGGCCAAAAAAGATGAACTAAAGATATTTCAATGACAGCTGTTTTTTTTTTTTTTTTCTACTTCAGCCACTTTGGCTTAGATTTTGCAATTTTTCTGACAATTCACCTCTCTTCACTTTTAATAGTGAATAGACTCGATAAAAATAGACACTTAGACAAACAACAAGAAAAACTAGTGCCAAAGATATTAATGGGATTAAATAAGATTGCTGCCACCTAAGTACCGGTGAATCACCAGCATAGGTGTGTGTAGCCCATTGCATTAGGGTGCGCACCCCAAAGAACAAACACACATGCATGGGCGTCCGCTGAACTTTTTTCAGGGGGGGGCATCATTTTAAGGTCATCCATGCATCTTTGGGGTAGTGGAACAGCGCTGTATAAACCACTCCTCCACCGCCCCTGCCCATTGAAATACGGGTAAATGGGCACCGCTGCCGAAGCGCCGATACACAGTTGCATTTAACCCTAAAACTATTGGCGCTTTACCGATAACGGTAAATACAAAAAGATGTACACAGTAGTGTCGTGGCATGGCACAGGCACTGCTGTTACCTGAAGTTATTCAGCAATAGGCCCAGGGCAGGCACTAGCAGCATATTCTCTCGTTTCGGCCACTGCATGCCACGCACCTGTGGGAGGAGCCGGCGCATACATTTACACAGGCAGAGGCAGCAGCCAATCGCAGAACAGCCGGGTCATGGACGGCCGGGGCAGAGCCAATCCGATGCTTGGGCCGGGGGTGAGGAGGGAGGGACGGATGTGTAGTCGGAAAAGACAGAACAGCCCCTGCCCCCAGGCCAGCAGCAGACTTAGAAAAAAAAGTCCACAGCTGCCGCGGAGGCGGCCGTTGCAACACAGGGGGCAAGTGTCTTCACTCTGACTTCCGATTCCAGGGGGGGCAATTGACCCCCCTTGCCCTATGGAGCGGATGCCTATGCACACATGCGTGTGTGTGTGTGTATATATGTGTGTGTGATATATAGATATTACATATACATACAGACACACACACACTCTTATGGTAGAGCCGGTACAGTGAAAGAAGTACAGTAGCAATTCATGAATGACAGAATTGGTCAGAGGGAGATATTTTCCATCTCACTGCCTTCACACAGAGCGATAATGCTAATGCACTTGGGGTGATTAGGGTGTGCCCAGGCACACCTGGCACACTCCCTGCCCTGTGCATGCCTATGATCACCAGTTAATTGGCAAGAAAAAAGAAGAAAGCAGCGCAAATCTATAATCCCAATCTGGTGATAGTGAACCCACTGCTATTAACCTAATCCCTTACTGTACACATGTGAAATACATACAATCCAACAATCATGTATAATGATGGACTCTGTGACATTGCATAAAATAATTCATCTATCATACAAAAATTATTTCTTTCTATGAAACAAACCAAGTGCAAATGCTGTTATAAAAAGTGAAAACTGTGTGCAGTCCATTTTGCAATCCCAGGAAAAATCTAAGAAAGTGATAATAATCTTGGATTTATCCCAGGATTGCAAAATAGACTGCTTTGATACACTGGAGACGTGACACCACCGGTTTCTCTCCAAAGGAATTTTGCTCAAACCAGTGAGGACTGTGAACTGTACCCCTATCAATGGAGGACAACAAGCATAAGCAGCTGTAGGAGGGGAGTCCCACTGAGTTTAAACTCAAGAAGTGACAGGAGTCTTAATTGACCTGCCTCTGATATCTCTATCTACCTATTCAAGACATCGGGTAACGGTATGTACAGCAGTCTTCCAGTGAACTTGTTTGACTGAATCACCATGTACTGATGTTCTTTTGATGTCAGTGTTTCTTGGGTGTAATAACTACTAATGACCCAACCCAAAATCATCTGTCACGTCAGGAATCTGCCATATAAGGATCCAAACAAATGCCAGACAGACTTTCTCTGTGTGGTCTGGATCTAATCATTTTGAGCTACTGGGAAACCGTACCCCTCAATTACTCCCTGGCTGTTCGGGACATATCATTAAGAGGACGTTACTCTCAACTTTGTTTGACTGCTACACAGTTTCATTCCATTGAAATCATTTAAACCGTGATACCCATTCAGTGTCACACAATTGTGTTGCTATATGCAATCTTTTCTAAAGACTGTATTCAGCTGCTATATATCTGACATTTTAATTAGCCCCTAGCAATTGTGATCTTTATTGGTGTATAATTCCCCTCTTTATCATCAAAGCCTAGGACAATTGGTCTATCTTGGTATCCCTGATGGGAATTAAAAAGATCTAAAGGGCAGCACAGTGGTGTAGTGGTTAGCACTTTCACCTAACAGCAAAGGGGTCGCTGGTTTGAATCCCGACCACGACACCATCTGCCTGGAGTTTGCATGTTCTCCCTGTGTCTGCGTGGGTTTCCTCCGGGTACTCCTGTTTCCTCCCACACTCCAAAGACATGCTGGTAGGTTAATTGGATCTTGTCCAAAAAATTGGCACAGTATATATGTGTGTACAACTGTGTGTTCCAAGCATGTCGAGATCCTACAGGGTAAATGACCGCACCAGGCAGACACTGGCTGCAAAAAGTGCCTAGAGGCGATTTAGCTCGCATTGTGTAGAGCTATACAAGTCACTCATTCATTCATACAATTAGCCCAGATGGGACATATTGCTCTGTGTTCCAGACAACTCATTCACAAGACCACTCTGGCTTAGATATGGGAATATATGTGCTCCATGTTTAATGCGGTTACTCTAGAATCTGTGCAGCTAGGTCCTGTGTGCCAATTATTTTAAAGCGACAATGTTGTCTCTTTGATATATATTTTTAAGAATGTCATGGTAATTAGAGGGTGGATTTTCATTATATGATTTTTTGCACAATTAAAGATTTTTTGGCATATGAATACCATGGTTGGTCCTCCTTTCAACTACTTTCTCACCCCCTGTTTGGTTCCCTATAATTATAGTTATTTATCTACCAAGTTGCAGAGGTACCCCATCTTTATAGGACAAATTAGTCTCTGTTGCCTCAAAATATCAGTAGTCTGAGATCCATCTTTTATATATTGTTACCAGAACAACACTGGACTTCACTGAAAGAGATGTTGTTTATGAAAATAAGTGCAAGTAGCGGTTTTTGTTCTGAACTATTTTACTAAAGTAGATATTCTCAGCTGGACTATGTAGTTTTACAACAACAACATGCAGCCACATGTTAACCTACTAAGTCGCAGAGACATTGCTGTGAAGAGACCATGTCTGTACAGCATTCATAATCTGTTTTGTATTATTTTAAGTACTAATGTAAGGAGTAATCTTAAAATATGTGTAAAGCAAAAAAGCAGTCTTAAGAAAAAGGTGTGTAGCGCCAAAAAAAGTAGTCTGCTGGGTTAGAAAATGAAATCTAATTCTTGGTATTATAAGCAATGATAAGCCAGTTGCAAATGTATTTTGCTATAGAAATCATAGAAAAATGCAATAAAAAGGGAATGTGTATTTTGGATGTAAAAAAGATTTACCAATGATTTGATCAGATGCAAACAGACAAGCTGTTTTACTTATGCACTGCCAGCTTTGGACTTTTGGGTGAAGGACGATAAATGATCTATTTAGTATATGTTTCAGTTAAGAAAATCTGATTCCTTATATGTTACCACATCTAACTGTGTAGTTAACCTTCTAATTATATGTTTCTGATTTATTCACAAAATCAGTATCTTTAAAGATTAACTAAATGGGAATAGCCATAAGGTTCAGTTTATAGCTTGCAAGGGACAAACAGCATGGAGTAACATGGTTCATTAATGGTACTTCTCTTACCAGCTGGCCAAGAGATAGTGACAATGAATCTTGCGTATTAATTTTTTTTCCCTTTAGTTCTAATGTTAAGAAACATTTAGGAACAGCTGGATCTCCTTTCCTTAAATTACAAGCATTTAGGATCTTGGTTTTCTTAAATGTTTTAATAATGAAATTTGCAGGAGGTTTCCAATGTGAAAATAAAATGACAATTTCTTCTTTAGTGTTTATGGAAAAAGTGTATTTGTGTTCCTGCATTGTTAAAACTCAGCTTGCCCTGATGTTCTTTCATCCAGGACCTCTAACAACGGTGGGTATTTAAAAATTGTATATAAAAAAATAAAAAATATAAAAAAACACCAGAAGCTCACTATTTTTCCCCTCTTTTTTATATTTACCTACATAAGTAGATATAAACATTACTTTTCAAAAGCACATTGAGAAAAACTATTTTTCTATACAATTTTCTTTAAAATGTATAGATTTGTGTGAAATCTGTGGCATGAAAATATCCTCTCTGTCAAAGCGTGTCAAACTTTCATGACAAGTTTTAATTTAATTGGTTGATTTGAGATTTTTTTTTCAAATATCTGTTTTTTGCATGTGAGAGCAATAAGCTTTCCTTGGGCATATTTGGGCAATGGGCATATCACTACTGCATTACAAACATCCAAAATGGGTTTCCAGATTACAGTTAAAAGGGAGTGTGTTGGGTGGGGGGGCGTGGCCTGACGCAGCATGTGAGCAGACATCTTCTCTAGCAGCTCTGAGATCCCTCTGTACAATCCTTTGCAATCCTCCTCACCTGCCTTTAAAAATGGATGAAAACTATCTGGATCTCTTGGGGAAGACCCGGTGCTGCTATATTGGGGAATCTGGTGGATGGGAAATCGTAAGGGGAAGAAACAGTCCTCGGCCAGGATGAGTGTTACCACGCGCTCTTGCCAAAATGGCAGCCGATCCACCGCGCCTCACTTGTCCCTGGCTTCCACGCCGGATCTATTCGCAGAGGACCCTGATCCATCACTGCCTCCTTCTCCCGGGACCTCCGCTACACCAGCGCCACCGGCCCTTGTGTCTCCCAGTGAGGACGGCCTGGAGGATGGCCCGGAACCGGAGCCCATGCTGCTGGATGTCCTCAAGATTATAAAGGTAAACCATTCTGATATTATGGGGAAGGTGGAGGAGCTCAAGCTGGACATTACCATTATGCGCCAGGACATGCATACAGTAAGGGGCCGGGTCTCGGACACGGAACGCCGCATCAGTGATCTGTCGGCCCGGTCCTACCTACCATTAAAACCCACAGCACTAAAATTCACTCCCTGGAGGATAAGGTTGACGATTTGGAGAATTGCCTGAGAAGAAACAACCTGCGCCTGGTAGGCCTGCCTGAGTGGGTTGAGGGTGCTGACCCGGTATCTTTTCTGAAGAGTTGGTTTTTCCAGGAATTTGGGAAGCACTGTTTATCCCCCTGTTTTGTTCTGGAGTGCGCCCACAGAGTACCCGGCCGACCGCTTCCCGCTGGCAACCCCCCTCGCACTATGGTGATTCGCCTTCTTAACTACAGGGACCGGGACGCTATCCTGCATGCTCCCCGCCTGAAAGGGAGCCTGAAAATCAATAATGCATCAGTGTCCCTTTTTCCTTATTACTCCCCTGCTGTCCGGGGCGTCGAGGGCCAAGTACCAACATGTTAAGCAAAAGTTGAGGGAGAAGACCAGCCAGTACTCCATGTTGTTTCCTGCGACGCTGAGAGTTGTGCACCAAGGCCAGGTGCACTTTTTCCAAACCCCTGCAAACAGGGATGAGCCGAACACCCCCCTATTCGGTTCGCACCAGAACCTGCGAACAGACAAAATGTTCGTGTAAACTTTAGAACCCTATTAAATACAATGGACTCGAACGTTCGAAATCTAAAGTGTTAATTATAAAGGCTAATATGCAAGTTATTGTCCTAAATAGTGTTTGGGGACCTGGGTCCTGCCCCAGGGGACATGTATCAATGCAAAAAGAAGTTTTAAAAACGGCCGTTTTTTCGGGAGCAGTGATTTTAATAATGCTTAAAATGAAAAAATAAAAGTGAAATATTCCTTTAAATTTCGTACCTGGGGGGTGTGTATGATATGCATGTGAAGTGGCGCATGTTTCCCGTGCTTAGAACTGTCCCTGCAAAAAATGTCATTTTTGAAAGAAAAAAATGCATTTAAAACTGACTCGCGGCTATTAATGAATTGTCGGCTCCCGGCAATACATACAAAAGTCATTGATAAAAAAAAAAAAAAAGCGTGGGGGTTCCCCAGAATTCAATTACCAGGCCCTTCAGGTCTGGAATGGATATTAAGGGGAACCCCGCCGCAAATTTTAAAAAAATTGACGTGGGGTTCCCCCAAATATCCATTCCAGGCCCTTCAGATCTGGCAAAATAAATTTAAATTACACAGTGAAGGAAGTTCCCCGCTCAAGCCAATGACGTAGGCGGGTCCGACATACCGAGGGGGCGGACCTGATGGGGAACTGCTCTCACTTTGGTAATACATGTATAGACCCGCCCCTTCTCATGTTCCGCATCTGGTCCGCTGAGCGGACCTGATGGGGAACTTTAGAAGGGGCGGGTCTATACATTTAAAATACTGAGAGGGAGTTCCCCATCAGGTCCGCTCAGGCACAACCAATGAAGGACAGCGCTGGACATCGGGATCGCCGCGGGACACTGGATTTCACCGCTGGAATGTTTTTTGTTTTTTTTTTAAATAAAGGACTTTTTCAAGGTGTTTGTGTGTTTTTTTAAACATTTTTTTACGCTTTCTTTGTGAAATGGTAGGGGTACAATGTACCCCTTACCAATTCACATGGGGGGGCGGGATCTGGGGGTCCCCTTTGTTAAAGGGGTCTTCCAGATTCCGATAAGCCCCCCGCCCGCAGACCCCCACAACCACCGGGCAAGGGTTGTGGGGATGAGGCCCTTGTCCCCATCAACATGGGGACATCCTCCCCATGTTGAGAGCATGTGGCTTGGTACGGTTCAGGAGGGAGGGGGGCCGCTCTCTCGTCCCCCCCTTTTCCCCTGCGGCCGGCCAGGTTGTGTGCTCGGATAAGGGGTCTGGTATGGATTTTTAGGGGGACTCCACGCCATTTTTTTTTTAAATTTGGGGTGGAGTTCCCCTTAAAATCCATGCCAGATCTGAAGGGCCTGGAATGGATATTTGGGGGAACCCCACGTCAATTTTTTTTTAAATTTGCGGCGGGGTTCCCCTTAATATCCATTCCAGACCTGAAGGGCCTGGTAATTGAATTCTGGGGAACCCCCACGCTTTTTTTTTTTTTTTATCAATGACTTTTTTATGTATTGCCGGGAGCCGACAATTAATTAATAGCCGCGAGTCAGTTTTAAATGCATTTTTTTCTTTCAAAAATGACATTTTTTGCAGGGACAGTTCTAAGCATGGGAAACATGTGCCACTTTACATGCATATCATACACACCCCCCAGGTACGAAATTTAAAGGAATATTTCACTTTTATTTTTTCATTTTAAGCATTATTAAAATCACTGCTCCCGAAAAAACGGCCGTTTTTAAAACTTCTTTTTGCATTGATACATGTCCCCTGGGGCAGGAACCCGGTCCCCAAACACTTTTTAGGACAATAACTTGCATACAAGCCTTTATAATTAGCACTTTAGATTTCTCCCATAGATTTTTCGAATTTGCCGCGAACACCCCAATTTGTTCGCTGTTCGGCGAACGGGCGAACAGGCAATGTTCGAGTCGAACATGAGTTCGACTCGAACTCGAAGCTCATCCCTACCTGCAAATGCTTTATCCTGGGTTGAGTCCCTGCACTAGCCTGGTCATTTGTCTGACCGGGCACCTGACACTTGATTTGCTTTTTTTCCCTGATTAAGTGTTCTATATTTTTTTCTCTACCCCACTCACTGGGACTATACCTGTGGCAGGTATCTTTCGTTAACTGTTTTTAAACGCACTGTTAGACAGGTGAATTCGTTTGGTTGCTGATTGGTTGGTAAGTTGAGCTTGGATATTTTGTGGTTTTTGTCTATATGCGTCCGCCCATCCAGTGCTCCTTGCTGTGAAGACCTTTCATAGGTGGGGGCAGTGACAGTATTTTTTGTATTGATGTCATTGTGGTCAGGCAACGCACTAGCACCTTTGCTTCTATGTGCTGGGTGTCTAGTGTGCTCCTGCCTCTTTAAGGAGGGTGGGGCTCCCTCCAGTCATCTGCCCTTCATCTATCCATCAGCATACATGTGCTTCCACTGAGGAGACCTTAAATTTTAGAGTTAGGACTGCAGTACACAGGGAGCCTTGACGGGGCCTGCAGCTTACACATGTATTTGCAAATGCGTGCAACTAAACCCCTGTTTTTAAACGCACTGTTAGACAGGTGAATTCGTTTGGTTGCTGATTGGTTGGTAAGTTGAGCTTGGATATTTTGTGTTTTTTGTCTATATGTGTCCGCCCATCCAGTGCTCCTTGCTGTGAAGACCTGTCATAGGTGGGGGCAGTGACAGTATTTTTTTTTTTTCTTTCGTTAACTGCCTTGACAGGAGGGTGCTGATCTCCACTTGGTGACTATGCTGCTACCGTTCATTTAATTTTTCTCTTCTTTGTTTTTTGTCCCTTTTTTGATCACTGACTGATTTAAAGTTTGTTCGCTGGCTTGTCTGTGTTGGCCATGTTCCTAGTGTGTACATGCAGTTCGGGGTTTAGGCCAGCTCCTCGTTTTTGGGGCCTGGCAGGGGTTAAATTTGGGCTACTGCCTATTCTGAATGTGTGTCAGTTTGTCATATTTCTGCTGTGTAAAGGGATGAATGAAGTGTGTCTGTGTGTGTATGCTCTCCACCTTGCCTCCTCCTCCCTCTGGGTTTGCAGCCGTGTGGGGACCTATGTTTTGCTCATGACAATCCTAATCCATACCGTGCAAATTTTTTGCTTTCATTTTTTATATCTCGCCATGTCTATGGTCAGGTGTGTCTCCTGGAATGTCCGGGGGTTAAACTCCAAATTTAAGAGGGCCTCCCTGTTTGATTTCCTGAAGACACATAATCCTCATTGTGCCTACAGGAGACACACCTTATGGGATCAAAGGTGCTGGCTTTAAAAAAACACTGGGTCTTGTATGGATATCACTCCACATACTCCAATTATGCCAGAGGGGTGTCCATCCTTATACGGAAGGGCCTCCGCTTTTCCTGTGACCGAGTGGTGCTTGATCCCAAGGGTCGTTATGTTTTTCTTCAATGCACGGTGCACGCAACACCACTGTTGTTAGTGGTTGTGTATGCTCCCCCCCCCCCCGTCACGGCTGCAATCTTCACAGATTTAAGTGTACAATACAATTTGCCACCTTTCCAACTTTGGCTACCCTTATAGTGGGGGACTTCAATTCAGTGCTAGATCCTGGCATGGACTGCCTGAAACCTCTCCAGTATGACTCTAGGCTGTTTGGTCAGTGGTGTGCTTCCTTTGGCTATGTGGACCTCTGGCGACAAAAACATCCTATGGTAAGGGAATACTCTTGTCAGTCTCAGACGTATCGTACTCTTTCCAGGCTGGACTATGCCCTGTGGACTCCTGACCTAGTCTCCTGTATCCAGGCGGTCACCTACTTACCTCAGACCATCTCTGACCACTCCGCCCTATCTGTGGAAATGCTATTAGGCCATAGACCCTCTTTTTGGTTGTGGAGGCTCAGTCCCCTCTGGATCTCCACCTCTGAATTCCAGAAGCCGGTCCGCCAGGACATGTCCCACTACTGGGGGGATAATGCCGGTTCCGCTTCCTTTGGCCCCACGTGGGATGCCTTTAAGGTGTCGGTGCGAGGTTCCTATATCTCTAATATTGCCCAGCATTGGAAGTCCTCTCGGGCTGCCCTCTTGGCCTTGGAATCCTCCCTGGAGCAAGCCAGGGCCCAATACTCTGCGCTTCCCACTCCGGACTCCCATGGGGTCCTGGTGGGGGCGCATAGGGCTCTGGACCTCCATAGGGTGGACGCAACGTGGAAACAGCAAAGGTACTTGTCGGCCAGGTTGCTTGAACACAGCGGTAAGAATGGTAAGATGTTGGCCTTTCTCTCAGGCATGGATTACATTGACAGGACTATACCACACATTCAGTTACCTGATGGCTCAGTCACATCTGACCCCCTGCTTATTAATCAGACATTTAAGTCCTATTATGACAACCTCTATTCTGCCCCATCCCCCCCGGATGAATTTGAGAAGCTGGGGTTTTTGGAATCTCTGCAGTTCCCAGTACTGGATGAATCTTATAACCTTATATTAGACAAACCCCTGACGATTGAGGAAGTCACGGAGGCCATATACACTCTCCCCCGTAATAAAGCCCCTGGATTGGACGGTTTGCCCGCTGAATGGTACAGAAACTATGCTGAAGACCTGGCACAGAAATTACACTCACTGTTTGGTCGTGCACTGAAGGAGGATGAGCTCCCCTCCTCCATGTGTGAAGCCCTGATTGTTGTACTGCCTAAACCTGATAAAGACAAACTGTTGTGTGGGTCTTACCGTCCAATCTCACTACTGAATAGTGACGTCAAGGTATTGGCCAAAATTCTAGCCCTACGACTACAAAAGCTCATTTTCCATCTCATTCATAGGGATCAGACTGGGTTCATGCCTGGGAAGAGTATGTATGACAACATTCTCCGGCTCTATCTGCACATTCACAGGGCTGTCACTGACCAAAAGAGTGGCCTTGTGTTATCATTGGATGTGCTCAAAGCCTTTGATACAGTTAACTGATCCTTCCTTTGGGAAACCATGCATCATATGGGCTTCAGCTCCCAATTTATTAAGTGGGTCAGTTTGCTTTATACCAACCCTAGGGCTAGGATAAGTACTAATAAGGATGTCTCTGATGTCTTTACTTTGCAGAGGGGAACCAGGCAGGCCTGCCCGCTCTCGCTGCTTCTGTTTGCTCTGGCCATAGAGCCTCTTGCTCTGGCGGTGCGGCAGATGGCGACGGTAGGTGGCATTTGCTATGGGGACCTGACTGAAAAGATTTCCCTCTATGCAGATGATGTCCTAATCTACCTGGATGGGACTGAACAGTCGTTTGTTTCGCTACTGGGGGTTGTGGAGGAGTTTGGGAAGGTCTCTGGGTTACGAGTTGGGTGGGATAAATCAGTGGCATTCCTTATACTGAACTAGATTACGCCTACCTCTCTACATCCAAATTGACCGTCCAACACACGTTTAAGTATCTGGGGATACTTATTAATGCTGACCTATCTTCGTTTGAAAACCTTAATGTTACCTCGATTATAACACACATGGAGACCAGGCTGCGTACCTGGGCCTCCTTACCACTTAATCTGATAGGCAGTGTGAATATCTTTAAAATGATATGTTTACCTAAATTCCTATATGTTTTTCGGGCATCCCCAATCTTTTTGTTTAAAAAACTCTTTAACAGGATTAACTCGCTCCTCTCCACCTTCCTCTGACAGGGGTCGACCCCGCGAATAGCTAGGGTCTCGCTTCAAGCTGCTAAACTTGATGGCGGATTGGCCTTCCCTAATCTGCGACACTATTTTATAGCGTCACAGCTAGCTTATGTTTATGACTGGTTCCTGGAGGCCTCCTCATCCTGTTCCACTGCTCTATTGACTGCACTGGTGGGTTCTAGGGCCTCACTTGTGGACGATTTACACAGATCTGTACCCAGGAATTGTTCTCAAGGCTCCCCGTTAGAAATTAGCTGGTTAGCCTGGCATGAAGGTAACAAGGTGCTTGCGGACTCGGATGGGATGTCTCCCAGGTCCCCCCTGTGGCAGAACCCAAATTTCGCTAAGCTTCTGGGTCACCCGGACTCCTTGTGGTGGACACGACTCGGGGTCACGCATGTCTCCCACATTTTTGTTAATGATACGTTTATCTCCTTTGAGGATTTGAAGGTACAGTGTGGGGTGACAGATAAATTCTACTATAAGTATTTGTTACTACGTCATGCCGTTCGGGCACAATTTACTGGGTTGACCCAGGAGCTCATTGAATCGCCTTTGGAGAAGCTGCCGTCGTACCAGGATATTGAAAAGCTGGTTACGACTATATACTCCCGCCTGCAGTCTGCTGGGGTTAATACCTTTCAGATTGTTCAGCGGAAATGGGAGGTGGACATTCTGGGGCTGTCCGAGGAGGGGTGGGAGGAGGCCTGCTTTCAGGACCTTATTGGATCTAATGATCTGTACGTACAGTTTAAATTTATACACCAAATGCATTATACTCCTGCCAGGCTGGCTCACATGGGTTTTGCCTCTGCTGCTTCTTGTTCAAGGTGTGACTCCACTGATGCTGGATACATACATATGTTTTGGTCTTGTTCTGCTTTGTCGACGTTTTGGAAGGACTTATTTTCTTTTTTCAAGGACACCTTACATTTACCAATACCTTGTACACCGGATGTTGGACTGTTGGGAGTTCTCAATGAGTTTGTACCCAGGACCAGGGATGAGCCGAACACCCCCCTGTTCGGTTCGCACCAGAACCTGCGAACAGACAAAATGTTCGTGTAAACTTTAGAACCCTATTAAATACAATGGACTCGAACGTTCGAAATCTAAAGTGATAATTATAAAGGCTGATATGCAAGTTATTGTCCTAAAAAGTGTTTGGGGACCCGGGTACTGCCCCAGGGGACATGTATCAATGCAAAAAAAAGTTTTAAAAACGGCCGTTTTTTCGGGAGCAGTGATTTTAATAATGCTTAAAATGAAAAAATAAAAGTGAAATATTCCTTTAAATTTCGTACCTGGGGGGTGTGTATGATATGCATGTGAAGTGGCGCATGTTTCCCGTGCTTAGAACTGTCCCTGCAAAAAATGACATTTTTGAAAGAAAAAAAGTCATTTAAAACTGACTTGCGGCTATTAATGAATTGTCGGCTCCCGGCAATACATTCAAAAGTCATTGATAAAAAAAAAAAAAAAAAAAGCGTGGGGGTTCCCCAGAATTTAATTACCAGGCCCTTCAGGTCTGGAATGGATATTAAGGGGAACCCTGCCGCAAATTTAAAAAAAAATTGACATGGGGTTCCCCCACATATCCATTCCAGGCCCTTCAGATCTGGCATGGATTTTAAGGGGAACTCCACCCCAAATTTTAAAAAAAAATGGCGTGGAGTCCCCCTAAAAATCCATACCAGACCCCTTATCCGAGCACGCAACCTGGCCGGCCGCAGGGGAAAAGGGGGGGACGAGAGAGCGGCCCCCCTCCCTCCTGAACCGTACCAGGCCACATGCCCTCAACATGGGGAGGATGTCCCCATGTTGATGGGGACAAGGGCCTCATCCCCACAACCCTTGCCCGGTGGTTGTGGGGGTCTGCGGGCGGGGGGCTTATCGGAATCTGGAAGACCCCTTTAACAAAGGGGACCCCCAGATCCTGGCCCCCCCCTATGTGAATTGGTACATTGTACCCCTACCATTTCACGAAGAAAGCGTAAAAAAAGTTTAAAAAAAACACACAAACACCTTGAAAAAGTCCTTTATTTAAAAAAAAAACAAAAAACATTCCAGCGGTGAAATCCAGTGTCCCGCGGCGATCCCGATGTCCAGCGCTGTCCTTTATTGGTTGTGCCTGAGCGGACCTGATGGGGAACTCCCTCTCAGTATTTTAAATGTATAGACCCGCCCCTTCTATAGTTCCCCATCATGTCCGCTCAGCGGACCAGATGCGGAACATGAGAAGGGGCGGGTCTATACATGTATTGCCAAAGTGAGAGCAGTTCCCCATCGGGTCCGCCCCCTCGGTATGTCGGACCCGCCTACGTCATTGGCTTGAGCGGGGAACTTCCTTCACTATGTAAATTTAAATTACACAGTGAAGGAAGTTCCCCGCTCAAGCCAATGACGTAGGCGGGTCCGACATACCGAGGGAGCGGACCTGATGGGGAACTTTAGAAGGGGCGGGTCTATACATTTAAAATACTGAGAGGGAGTTCCCCATCAGGTCCGCTCAGGCACAACCAATGAAGGACAGCGCTGGACATCGGGATCGCCGCGGGACACTGGATTTCAGCGCTGGAATGTTTTTTTTTTTTTATTATTATTATTTTAAATAAAGGACTTTTTCAAGGTGTTTGTGTGGTTTTTTTTTAAACATTTTTTTACGCTTTCTTCGTAAGAATGGTAGGGGTACAATGTACCCCTTACCAATTCACATAGGGGGGGCGGGATCTGGGGGTCCCCTTTGTTAAAGGGGTCTTCCAGATTCCGATAAGCCCCCCGCCCGCAGACCCCCACAACCACCGGGCAAGGGTTGTGGGGACGAGGCCCTTGTCCCCATCAACATGGGGACATCCTCGCCATGTTGAGGGCATGTGGCTTGGTACGGTTCAGGAGGGAGGGGGGGCGCTCTCTCGTCCCCCCCTTTTCCCCTGCGGCCGGCCAGGTTGCGTGCTCGAATAAGGGGTCTGGTATGGATTTTTAGGGGGACTCCACGCCATTTTTTTAAAATTTGGGGTGGAGTTCCCCTTAAAATCCATGCCAGATCTGAAGGGCCTGGAATGGATATTTGGGGGAACCCCACGTCATTTTTTTTTTTAATTTGCGGCGGGGTTCCCCTTAATATCCATTCCAGACCTGAAGGGCCTGGTAATTGAATTCTGGGGAACCCCCACGCTTTTTTTTTATCAATGACTTTTGTATGTATTGCCGGGAGCCGACAATTCATTAATAGCCGCGAGTCAGTTTTAAAAGACTTTTTTTCTTTCAAAAATGAAATTTTTTGCAGGGACAGTTCTAAGCACGGGAAACATGCGCCACTTCACATGCATATCATACACACCCCCCAGGTACGAAATTTAAAGGAATATTTCACTTTTATTTTTTCATTTTAAGCATTATTAAAATCACTGCTCCCGAAAAAACGGCCGTTTTTAAAACTTCTTTTTGCATTGATACATGTCCCCTGGGGCAGGACCCCGGTCCCCAAACACTTTTTAGGACAATAACTTGCATATAAGCATTTATAATTAGCACTTTAGATTTCTCCCATAGATTTTTCGAATTTGCCGCGAACACCCCAATTTGTTCGCTGTTCGGCGAACGGGCGAACAGGCAATGTTCGAGTCGAACATGAGTTTGACTCGAACTCGAAGCTCATCCCTACCCAGGACCCATGCTCGAATTCTGGTGCGCACTATTCTTTTATTACGCTAGGAAATTAATTCTGTTACAATGGAAGAGTGCCTCTGCTCCAGATGTTCAAAGGTTGTACCAAATGATAAATAAGGTTATACCCATTTTTAAATGCATCTACAAGGGTAGGACCTGTCCTGCCAAGTTTACCAAGATTTGGCAGCCCAGGCTTTACATTGCAGATTCCTTTTGGAAGGACACCCCGCTCTCCCAACCCTAATGGGTATTGCCCTGGGTGGGCTTGTTAAGGCTGCAGCCTGCTGGGGACAATATTGTTGGTTTGGTGCTCTCGGGTTCTGGTTGGTGGTGAGGTGTGTATGGCTGGGTGTGTGCGTGCGTGCGTGTGTGTGCGTGTGTGTATGTATGTAGGGGTTGACTGTACTTGGTTATATCTCCTCTGCTTACTATACTATGATTTCCCACTTTGGTCGACCTACTTATTTTGTTTTTTTTGTTTTCCTCCGTTGAGGAACCGGGGTTCACAATTTTTTTGATAATACCATATAGCCCTGTGGTACTATAATTAATGTGCAATGTTATATACATGTGATGTAACCATTTGCAAGACTGTTTTGCTTTGTACATGAAAAAAAATCAATAAATAAATCTTAAAAAAAAAGGGAGTGTGTTAGACTGCTGCACTGAAGCTACAGTATATCTGGATTAGGGATGAGCTTCGAGTTTGAGTCAAACTCATGTTCAACTCGAACATTGCCTGTTCGCCCGTTCGCCGAACAGCGAACAATTTGGGGTGTTCGCAGCAAATTCGAAAAGCCGCGGAACACCCTGTAAAAGTCTATGGGAGAAATCTAAAGTGCTAATTTTAAAGGCTTATATGCAAGTTATTGTCATAAAAAGTGTTTGGGGACCCCCAGGGGACATGTATCAATGCAAAAAGAAAGTTTTAAAAACTTAGTTTTTTCGGGAGCAGTGGTTTTAATAATGCTTAAAGTGAAACAATAAAAGTGAAATATTTTGTACCTGGGGGGGGAGGGGGTGTATAGTATGCCTGTAAAGCAACGCTTGTTTCCCGTGCTTAGAACTGTCCCTGCACAAAGTGTCATTTCTGAAGGAAAAAAAGTCATTTAAAAGCACTCGCGGCTATAATGAATTGTCGGCTCCCGGCAATACAGAGAAAAGTCATTGATAAAAATAAAAAAAAATGCGTGGGGGTCCCCCCAAATTCAATTACCAGGCCCTTCAGGTCTGGTATGGATTTTAATGGGAACTCAACGCCAAATTAAAAAAAAATGGCGTGGAGTTCCCCCCAAAAATCCATACCAGACCCTTTATCCGAGCACGCAACCTGTCAGGCCGCACGAAAAGAGGGGGGACGAGAGAGCGCCCCCCCTCCTGAACCGTACCTGGCCACATGCCCTCAACATGGGGAGGATGCTTTGGGGGTCTGTGACAATGTACAATGTACCCCTTACCAATTCACATAGGGGGGGCCAGGATCTGGGAGTCCCCTTTGTTAAAGGGGTCTTCCAGATTCCGATAAGCCCCCCGCCCGCAGACCCCCACAACCACCGGGCAAGGGTTGTGGGGATGAGGCCCTTGTCCCCATCAACATGGGGACATGGTGCTTTGAGGGGTCACAGACCACCAAAGCATCCTCCCCATGTTGAGAGCATGTGGCCTGGTACGGTTCAGGAGGGGGGTTGTCCCCCTCTCTTTTCCTGCGGCCTGCCAGGTTGCATGCTCGAATAAAGGGTGTGGTATGGATTTTTGGGGGGAACTCCACGCCATTTTTTTTTCATTTGGCGTGGAGTTCCCCTTAAAATCCATACCAGACCTGAAGGGTTTGGTATGGATATTTGGGGGGAACCCCACGTCATTTTTTTTTTTATTTGATTCAGGGTTCTCCGTAATATCCATACCAGACCTGAAGGGCCTGGTAATGGAATTTTGGGGGACCTCCACGCATTTTACTTTATTTTTTATCAATGACTTTTCTCTGTATTGCCGGGAGCCGACAATTCATTATAGCCGCGAATGCTTTTAAATGACTTTTTTCCCTTCAGAAATGACACTCTGTGCAGGGACAGTTCTAAGCACGGGAAACAAGCACTGCTTTACAGGCATACTATACACCCCCCCCCCCCCCCCCCAGGTACGAAATGCAATGGAATATTTCACTTTTATTGTTTCACTTTAAGCATTATTAAAATCACTGCTCCCGAAAAAACGGACGTTTTTAAAACTTTTTTTTGCATTGATACATGTCCCCTGGGGCAGGACCCAGGTCCCCAAACCCTTTTTAGGACAATAACTTGCATATTAGTCTTGATAATTAGCACTTTTGATTTTGAACGTTCAAGTCCATTGTATTTAATAGGGTTCTAAAGTTTGCGCAAACTTTAGGTCTGTTCGCAGGTTCTGGTGCGAACCAAACCGGGGGGTGTTCGGCTCATCCCTAATCTGGATGAATAATTTTCAGTCCTGAGAAAATAAGCTGTATGTCCTGAACTTATTTAAGGTCTTAACCAACATAAATGAATACAGGGCTCTCTAGAAATAAAAAAATACAGTATGCTGTAATAATTTATGTTTGTTATTTTGAGTGTTATTTGACACATGTGGTGGTAGCAGCACTTGGTTTCATATCCACTTGAAGACCAAGCCTTTTCTGACACTTTTTGTTTACAAGTTTAAATCAGTATCTTTTGTTAGAAAATTACTTATAACCCCAAACATTATTTATATATATATATATATATATATATATATTAGCAGAGAACCTAGGGAATAAAATGGCGATTGTTGCAATTATTTATGTCACAAGGTATTTGCCTGTGGTTTTTCAAACCCAATTTTTCGGGAAAAATGCACTTTCATTAATAAAATTAACCACTTCAGACCCCGGAGGATTTGTCCCC
The DNA here is from genome assembly GCA_029206835.1 of Rana muscosa. Lineage (NCBI taxonomy): Eukaryota > Metazoa > Chordata > Amphibia > Anura > Ranidae > Rana > Rana muscosa. The sequence goes on along the minus strand of CM055122.1, from coordinate 1,149,632,198 downwards.
TTAATGACCAGGCCATTTTTTGAGATACGGCACTGCATCGATTTAACTGACAATTGCACGTTCGTGCGATGCTCTGCTCAAACAAAATTGACGTCCTTTTTTTCCCACAAATAGAGCTTTCTTTTGGTTGTATTTGATCACCTCTGCTGGGTTTTTTTGCGCTATAAACAAACAAAGAGCGACAATTTTGAAAAAAAATAATTTTTTTTTTAACTTTTTGCTATAATACATATCCCCCAAAAAATATAAAAAACAAATTTATTCATCAATTTAGGCTGATATATATTCTTCTATATGTTTTTAGTAAAAAAATTGCAATAGGCGTATATTGATTTGTTTGCCCAAAAGTTATCGTGTCTACAAACTATGGGATAGATTTAGAGATTTTTATTTATTTTTTATTGTTTTTACTGGTAATGGTGGCGATCTGTGATATTTAGCGGGACTGCGACATTGTGGCGGATAAATATGACCCCAAATGACACTTTTTGGGGACCAGTGACATTATTACATTGATCAGTGCTATAAAAATGCACTGATCAATGTAGATATTACACTGGCAGGGAAATGGTTAACACTAGGGGGCGATCAAGGGGTTGAGGGTGTTCCCAGGGTGTGTTTTAACTGTAGGGGGGATGGGCTTACTGGAACATGACCGAGATCACTGTTCCCGTCACTGGGAACAGTAGATCTCTGTCATGTCATCTGGCAGAATAGGGAATCGCCTTGTTTACATAAGCAATTCCCCGTTCTGCCTCTACTCACCGCGATTGTGGGTTGCTGGCAGACATTGAGCGCATGCGCGCTGTCCTCTTTGCATGGACCGACATACAGGTACGTCGACTCGTACAGGGGAGCCGACCTGCCACAGTATATCTGCGTGAGCTGGTCAGCTAGTGGTTAAACAAAACACAATATATACCCCACTTTTTTGGATACAATGAAATATGATGTGTGTGTATGTATGTATATATATATATATATATATATATATATATATATATATATATATACACACATAAAATGCTGTGCTTTAAAACTGTACACCGTGAAATAGCGTCAAACTACGGTACTTAAAAATGTCCATAGGTGATGCTTTAAATGCCTTTACAGGTTAGTTGTTTAGAGTTACAGACGAGGTCTAGTGGCTGCCTGCACGTATGCATTCGCTTCTACGTGCGAGCACAGTGGGACTTAGAGTTTAAAAAAAAAAATCGTATTCATTTAATTTTTTATTGTTACACTGTCTCTTAATTTATTTTTAGCACTTGTATTCCTATTACAAGGAATGTAAAGATAATTTGTAATATAAATAAGGATGACAGGTTCTCTTTATGGAAAGATCTTGGGTCAAAAAGACCTTACCTTACCTCCTAAAAGCAAAAGATCCCCCCAAAAAAAAATTGATCCTTTGCTTAAAAAAAAAAAAATGTTTACTTCATCTCTAGACCGGAAGGGATGTCATGCAGCTTCCCCCTCCCCACTCTTAAAACATACCAAGCCACATGTCATGAATAAAAGGAAGCAAAACAAAAAAAAGGCATGGGCCCTCTACAGTACAGCCAGTTAAGCATCTGATCAAACACTATGGGGGTGATTTACTAACAACAGTGCGCTGCGCCGGTTCATACCTTAATTGGTGCGCTGGATAAATCCTTAATTGGGCGCATGAACCGGTGGTGCACTGTTATAGTAAATAAAAATGTCAGTGGCGCTTGTATCTCTATTCAAAATGAATGGTTCCCTAGAGGTCGCCCGGGAAGTGGGATCAAGACAATACGACTTGCGGAGCGACTCATGTGCCGGTTGACACAGGGGCAGCGTGACTTTGCGAGGCAACTTGGACACGACTTGAGCATGAAGCAGACGCTCAAGTCATGTCCTAGGGGCGACTTGAAGTACCTGCCCGAGAATGTTCTCGACGACAAGGTACTGCAAGCTTCGCGCTCGCTGTCCCCTGTGTTTGATATGAATCATGAAGGGGAACTCCACGCCAAATTTTAAATAAAAAACCGGCATGGGTTTCCCTCCAGGAGCATACCAGGCCCTTAGGTGTGGTATGGATTTTAAGGGGAAACTCCCCTACGCTGAAAAAACGGCGCGGGGGTCCCCCCAAAATCCATGTCCCCTGGGGACAAGGGCCTCTTCCCGACAACCCTGGCTGTTGGTTGACGGGGTCTGTGAGCGGGGGGGCTTATCGGGAGCCCCCTTTAATAAGGGGGCCCCCAGATCCCGGGCCCCCCACCCTATGTGAATGAGTATGGGGTACATCGTACCCCTACCCATTCACCTGGTGGAAAAAAAAGTAAATAAAAAAACACAACACAGGTTTTTAAAGTAATTTATTAGGCAGCTCCGGGGTCTTCTTCCGACTTCGGGGGTCTTCTTCCAACTTCGGGGGTCTTCTTCCGACTTCGGGGGTCTCTTCTTCTGCTCTCAGGTGTCGTCTCCACGCTCTCTGATTCTTCTACCGCTCTCTGGTGCCTTCTCCACGATCTCCGGTTCTTCTTCCAGCTCTTTTGCTAGCGGGGTCCCGGTCTTCATCGTCGTCTTCTTCCCTCTTCTCTCCGCCCAATGTTGCCTCGTCGCTGTCTGCCGATACAATGCTGTGTGCGCGGAGCGCAACGACTTATATTGGCATGACACCCGGTGACCCCGCCCCCGTATGACGCCACATTCCCGGGGAATGATGACCACACCCCATGCCAATATAAGTCGTTGCCCTCCGGCAGACAGCGATGAGGCAACATCCGGCGGAGAGAAGAGGGAAGAAGACGAATATGAAGACCGGTACCCCGCTAGCAAAAGAGCTGGAAGAAGATAGCGAGGCGCCCGGCAGAAAGCAGAAAGAACCGGAGACCGTGGAGAAGGCACCGGAGAACGGGAGAAGAACCAGAGAGCGCGGAGACGACACCGGAGAGCAGAAGAAGAGACCCCTGAAGTCGGAAGAAGACCCCCAAAGTCGGAAGAAGATCCCCGGAGCTGCCTAATAAATTACTTTAAAAACCTGTGTTGTGTTTTTTTATTGACTTTTTTTGCCACCAGGTGAATGGGTAGGGGTACGATGTACCCCATACTCACTCACATAGGGTGGGGCCGGGATCTGGGGGCCCCCTTATTAAAGGGGGCTCCGGATTTCGATAAGCCCCCCTGCCCCAAAGCACCCAACCCCCCCATGTTGAGGGCATGCGGCCTGGTACGGTTCAGGAGGTTCGCTCGCCCCCTTTCCTGACCTGCCGGGCTGTGTGCTTGGATAAGGGTCTGGTATTGATTTTGGGGGGACCCCACGCCATTTTTTTTTTTTTGGTGTGTGTGTGTCGGGGGGGGGGGGTCCCCTCTGAATCTATACTAGACCCAAGGGCCTGGTATGGACCTGGGGGGGACCCCACACTGTTTTTTTCTCGATTCTTTTTTTATAAAGAGGTTAAAAAACGCAAATGCCGCAAAATCGCGGTACTTGCGTTTTGGATGCGGGTCCATTGAATTCTATTACATGCAAAACGCTGTTTTTTGCTGGGAAAAAAAAGTCCCGACCCTTTCCAAAAACGCAGAGGCACAAAAATGCATTGATGTGAACATGTTCCATAGGAACCCATGTTAACATTTTTCCCTGCATTTATGCAAAATGCACCAAAAAACGAATTAGTTGGAATCAAGCCTTACAGACCGTTTTTTAAAACATCCGTCCGTGGGCATGAGGCCTAAGAAAACAGAGGGGGGAAAAAAACACTGGATTGCATCAAAAACACGCATGCAAAAAAGCACCTGTAATGCATCCGGACTGCGTTTCCAAGGTGTGAACTGCCCCTTAGGCAGTTGCGTTTAACCTAGTTTTTCAGAAAGCCAAAAAATGCTTTCAGACGCCAAAGATTTCCACGTTTCAGACGCGGTACCGACTTTTCAGGCGCGTTATCGTTTAGAAGCGTTTTTAAAGGTGACCTATTTTTTTACATTGAAAAACTCACAAATTATGGCAAATTATGAAAAACCATTAAAAATATATACAAAAAAATGTAATTGCATACATTGCATTGTGGAGAATCCACAACTTGTGGCAGGTGACATGGCAAGTGGACAATCCACAACTTGTGGCAAGTGATGTGGCAAGTGACACGCTAAATACAAGTACACTGCTGCTCTCTCAGCTGCTGCTACTCACTCTGGTCTCAGAAAATAGCTGAAATGGGTAATAATACTGTTTTTTGAGCTTTGGGGCGGCTCCTTATGATGTTAACTAACTAAAAGCTTATAGACGCAAATGCGGTAAAACGCGGCATTAAAAACGTCATGGTGGCCATGAGGCCATAGGCTAACATGGAGAGGCATTTTTAAGCTGCAAAGAATGCTCAAAAAAAGCGGCTGGAAAAACGTCCGTGTGCATGTAGCCTTATATTAACCACTTGCTTACTGGCCACTTAAACCTCCTTCCTGCCCAGACCAATTTTCAACTTTCAACGCTGATGCACTTTGAATGACAATTGCGCGCTCATACAACACTGTAACCCAATGAAAATGTAATAATTTTTTGCACACAAATAGAGCTTTCTTTTGGTGCTATTTGATTACCTCTGCGTTTTTATTTTTGTTTTTTTCCTATAAATACAAAAGACGACTAAAAAAAATAAATAGGATATTTTAATATTTAGTTTGAAAATGTTTCTCCTTCATTGATGTACACTGATGAGGCTGCACTGATGGGCACCGATAAGGTGGCAAGGGTGGGCACTGAGAGGTGGCATTGCTAGTTGGCATTGGTGGGCATTGAGAAGTGGCACTGCTAGGTGGCACTGATTGCCACCAGTGGTGGGCATTGATAGGTGGCACTGGCAGGGGCTACTGATTGTCACAGATGACACAGAATTGCCTCTTCCTCTTCGGGCCCGATGTCCCTTGCACATAAGCCGGTGATTGCCTTTTTTTATGCTCACGCTGTCAGCACAAGGAGAAAACAAAAACCATTACCGAGCTTTTGTTTACATCACGTGATCAGCTGTCATTGGCTGACAGGTGATCACGTGGTAAAGGGCAGGGATCGGCCCCTTACTCGGATCTGTCATCACCCGAGTCTCAGTGACTCAGTGACCACAGCGCGCGCGAAGGGGAGGACGTCTATTGACAGACTCCCGGCAATTGAGGACCATGCTATGGCCGTCGATCAGCTAGAGCGCTGATCTCAAGTGATTAGGGAGGGTCTAAATGGGCCATTGACATGCATCACAATTCAACTTAGGTATGTGTCTTTGCAAAGTTAAACTAAATGAAATCCTTTCTTATTTTTGCTTTGGGATAGAGTGCAGAGGAATTAGAAGTCTAGACAGTTTTTGGGGATGTCTGCACCCCTGATAGGGTGAAGACAACTCCCAAATTTGGCCACTTCCAAATAATTCACTTCCTGTCACATAGTCACATAGGAAGTGAGGGTACATCCCTACCAATGTCTTTCCTTGGGGACACACAGGTCAATCTAAATACTTTCCCCATTATGTACATTGCACTCCAGCATTTTGCTGGGTACACCCCAAATTATTAGGTATTTTGGACTTTGGGGTTTATTTACTAAAGGCAAATCCACTTTGCACTACAAGTGCACTTGCTGGATATCCGAGACGGGACATGCAAGGAAACAAAAAAATCACCATCTTTGCTTTTACATGATTGGATGTTACAATCACCAGTGCTTCCCCTCAGATTTTCAGCAACTACACTTGTACTGCAGAGTGGATTTGCCTTTACTAAACCCCAAACTACCCAATGATTTGGGGTGTACACAACAAAGTGCTAGAGTGCAATTTGCTTAATGGGGACACTAGTTAGATTGATCTGTGTGTCCCCAAGAAAAGACATTGGTAGGGTTTTACCTTCACTTCCTGTTTAGCTGTGTGTCAGGAAGTGAAGCCAATTTTACTAAAAGGGACACAAAGCCCAACCTAAAAAAAACAAACAAGCAGGGGTTCTAACACTTACTTGGTTTCCCTCAAAATGCCCACAATTAGAATCGTATTGCTCTGAGCTATTTTTAAGTGCAGTGCTCTAAATCGGTGCTTCTCAAGTACCCCCAACAGGCCATGTTTGCAGGTTTTCCTTCATCTTGCACATGTGCTTTAAAACACAGTCAATGGTTTGGTATTTTGGACAGCAATTCTCGATAAGATAAATTCACAAAACATGTCCTGTTGGGGTTACTTGAGGACTGAGGCTGAGAACCACTGCAGTAAAAAAGGAAAATTGAATACTTACCGCTCTGTATTTTTTATTTCCTGGTGACTATCCATGGCAGCACACAATACATGCATATGCTACCATGTAGGCACCAGGTTAGACAAACCACACCTGTTTTGTTTTGACATGCCAATAAATATAGTTAAGCTACAGCTGTCACATTTGTTGCATATATAAAAAAAAAAAAAAACATCAAACTTTGCATCAAATTTTATTGGTCAACAAAACAGGACTTAGAAAACACAAAGGGAAGCAAAAAAATAAATAAATAAAAAGAACATGAATTTGAAACATTAGCCAAATCTTGAGAAAGATTTAGCAAAATAATGCAGCACAGACAATTAAATCAAAGTGAACAAAGGACACACATTAACTACATCAAAAATATTTCAGGGGAACATATCCCTCACACAAAAAAACACAAACATCTGTTTTGCAAAGACATAACAAATAAAATGCATGTGTTACAAACTCGATAAGGACACCAAAATGTACATTTTGCTTGCTGGCGCCCCACACACAATCTTGCCTCTTTTCAGGGCAAGGGAGAGAATGCTATCTGCAAGCTTTATATAACATAGGTTTGTGTGCTAATGAGGCAATTGAAAACACATGCACAGTCCATGAAACACCCAAAATGCAAGTTCACCCAATGTAGAGACTGAACTTCAAAGTGGGTACACCTGTTAAGGATGTCCTTCAATTACTAACCCCAAAAACACACTCTCTCTGAGCATGCCCAGAAACATCCAGGTGCTGCTCACACACAAAAAGCACCAAAAAAAAAACCTAAGTTCCTGAGCATGCTCAGACCAACACAAATGCAGCTAGCATAAAATAAGCCCCGTCCAAAATTAAGCACATCATCCAGCATGCTACAAAATTAGAGATGGGACAAACACCCCCCGGTCTGGGGGGGGGGGGCAAACAAAGAGCCTAACATGGGAAAAAGTTATACAACAAATACCATTGCAGTCTATGGGAACTGACTTGTTAATTTTGCCAGTCCCCACTTGGCTGGCTTATCTTCTAGTTATTGGCCTTAAAATGGGGACCCAGGTCCCACCCTAAGGGACATATATCAATGTCACCAATTTGGACAACACCAAAAACAAAACGAGGACAAGTGCCTTTAAATATGCCAAATGTTTAAGGGCCATTTCATACCACATGCAGTGCATTGCGTTTTTTAGGCATCAAAAATGCATGGAAAGTTGGTTATATGGTTCTAAATGGCAGTGTTTGTTCCAGTGCATTCAAGTTCCACAAAAAAAGTAGAACATGCTGCATTTTACCTGCACTGAACTGTACTGCAAAACGCATCAAAAACGCACTGGAATGCACCGGAACACACATAAATGCACAAAAAATGCACTGGAACACACTTGTCCTTATCTATGGTTAATAAAAAAGAGGGGTGAAAAAAAAGCACTGGACTGCATCAAAAACGTACCAAAAATGCACTGGAACGCATCAAAAACGCGCATGCAAAAATGCACCTGGAACGCATTCGGATTGCGTTTCTATGGTGTGAACTGGCCCTAAGGGCCAGTTCACACCATTGAAATGCAGACTGGATGCGTTTTTGATGCGTTCTTGATGCAGTCCAGTGCTTTTTTTCCCCTCTTTTCACTTAGGACAAGTGTGCAGTGCGTCTTTGGTGCATTTAGGTGCGTTCCGGTGCATTCCAGTGCGTTTTTGGTACGTTCCGTAGCGTTTTTGATGTGTTTTACTGTGGTACAGTTCTGTACATAAAAAATGCAGCATGACCAATTTTTTTTTCCTTTCTGAAACACACTGGAACGGACTGCAGTGGTGTGAACTATGCCATTGGCATTAATGTGATCAACTTTCTTTGCGTTTTTCATGCATCAAAAAAACACACTGCACTGCATCCGGTGTGAACTGGTCCTAAATATCATACCTGGGGGGTGTCTATAGTATGCCTGTAAAGTAGCGCATGTTTTCCATGTTTATAACAGTTAGAGAGCAAAATTACATTTCTAAAGTAAAATAATAGTCATTTAAAAGTACTCGCGGCTGTAATGAATTGCTGGTTCCTGTCAATACATATAAAAGTCATTGAAAATCTTTGAAAAAAAAAATGCGTGGGGGTTCCCCCAAATTCCATTACCAGGCCCTTCAGGTCTGGTATTGATTTTAAGGGGACCCCTGCGCCAAACTTTAAAAAACAAATGGCGTGGGGGTCCCCCTAAAAATCCACACCAGACCCTTATCCGAGCACGCAACCTGGCAGGCCGCAGAAAAAGGGGGGGACGAGAGAGTGCCCCCCCCTCCTGAACCATACCAGGCCACATGCCCTCAACATGGGGAGGATGCTTTGGGGGTCTGTGACCCCTCAAAGCACCATGTCCCCATGTTGATGGGGACAAGGGCCTCATCCCCACAACCCTTGCCCGGTGGAAGAAACCCGAATGGAGAAAAGAAGAAGATGGAAGAAGAAGGTGGAAGAAGAAGGTGGAAGAAGAAGATGGAAGAAAGGAGAAGACATTATTAAAGGAATTGTCAAAAACCGGCTATTGTCATTTTTAAAATTTTTGACCCTTTCTTTGTGAAATGGTAGGGGTACATTTGTACCCCATTACCATTTCACACAGGGGGGGGCGGGATCTGGGGGTCCCTTTTGTTAAAGGGGGCTTCCAGATTCCAATAAGCCCCCTGCCCCCATACCCCCACAACCACCGGCAAGGGTTGTGAGGATGAGGACCTTGTCCCCATCAACATGGGGACATGGTGCTTTGGGGGGGACCCCAAAGCACCCTCCCCATGTTGAGGGCATGTGGCCTGGTACGGTTCAGGAGGGAGGGGGGCGCTCTCTCGTCCCCCCTCTTTTCCTGCAGCCTGCCAGGTTGCGTGTTTGGATAAGGGTCTGGTGAGGATTTTTAGGGGGACGCCCACGCCATTTTTTTTTACGTTTGGCGCGGGGGTTCCCCTTAAAATCCATACCAGACCTGAAGGGCCTGGTACGGATTTTGAGGGGGACCCGCACGTATTTTTTTTTAAATTGGTGCAGAGTTCTCCTTAATATCCATACCAGACCTGAAGGGCCTGGTAATGGAATTTTGGGGGACCCCCACGCATTTTTTTTTCAAAGACTTTCAATTACTTTTCTCCAAATTGACGGGAGCCGACCATTCAATTATAGCCGCGAGTGCTTTTAAATGCCTTTTTTTTCTTTTAGAAATGTAATTTTGCTGTCGGACTGTTATATCATGGCAAGTTTAGGAGGTGCGCCTGTTCAACTTATGCAAATTGATTTACGTGACTTGACATTTACTAAGATTTTGCCGGCGCAGTGAACCGGCGCATTTGAACAAGTAAAATTGCCGCGCAGAGCACAAAAAAATCTCTTGCAGTTATAAACGTACTTGCAAGCACAGCAGGCTGGTTCAGACAAAGTTACTTTCTCATTCTATTTTGGGCATATTTGTTACTTGGGCAGTTGTCACTAAACTTCCTCACATCACCCCACGTCACCCCCATTATATTGGCACTTCCAGCTTCTTTATATTTTAATTTGAAGATGCAGTGCGCCCTCCATAGTGGCGCACTGAGCGCCTCCTCCCGTGCGCCGAGAACACTATAGTAAATAGGGATTCGCGCTGCGTTACTGGCGCAAATGTTTTGTAAATACCAAAACTGCCGTTGCGCACGCAGATGCGCCGATACTCATGGCGCAAACGTTTCGGAAATCAGCCCCAATGTGTATTTAATCATATTCTTTGAAGGGCAGGGGAGACACTTTGGGTCTAATAGACCCCTGATGTCTCAATAAAGAGTACCCGTCATTGCCCAAAGCTTTCCCAAGGGGCCTGTTCATCCTTTGTATACCAATAAAGTTAAACGGGAAAAAAAATTTAAGTGCAAAATAATTTAAATAAAATAAATAAAAACAATAAAAAATAAAAAAGTACCCCTGATGAATGCTCTGTCATGAGGACACAAAGTCCTGCCTCTTCCAAGCTGAATGCCTCCACACAGGGACATAGTGCAGTACAAGGCATGGTAAGTCAGAAATTGGTAAAGATCATTTGTAGGGGGACCATGGACATTGCTGGTGACAGCCCTTTGCCTGCCTTTTTAGCACACCTTCCAGAGTTCAGTTCCTCTTTAAAGATTTATAAATGACTTCTATACACACTCAAGTTGTCCATTAACCTCCGAATAAAATTATATAAATAGGATACTGTAGATTAACCCAAAATGTAGCAGACCACCTGGTGGAGAAAACAATACACTAAGAGCCCATTCACACTGGGGCAACACGACTTCCAGCGCGATTTTATGAGGCAACTCAGACACGATTTTATGAGGCAACTCAGCGCGACCTGGAGCTATTTACAAGGCAACTCCAAGTTGCCTGCAGGACAGGAGACATTCCAGTGACCAATCAAACAAGAATCAGCTCTGTGGGAGGGAGGGGGAGGGAGAGCTTTGCCTGATAAATGTATGTTATCTTCCTGGAGAGTCGCTCCTATTAAGACAGGGAGAGGCGACTCCCATTGAAATGAATGGGTACAGGTCGCCTAGGAGTCGGATTGAAGTAGTACAGGGACCTTTTTTGAAGTCGGAGCGACTGCAGTAGTGTGCATAAGGACGGCTCCATTAACTTACATTGATTTCTTCAGCCAGCGCGACCTGAGGCGACTAGGGGCGACCTGGGGCGATTTGGAGTCGGATCCAAAGACGCCCCTGTGTGAATGGGCTCTAAGAGCCCATTCACACAGGGGCAACACGACTTCCAGCGCGATTTTATGAGGCAACTCAGACACGACCTGAGAATGAATCACAGCGCGACCTGGAGCTATTTACAAGGCAACTCCAAGTTGCCTGCAGGACAAGAGACATTCCAGTGGCCAATCAAACAAGAATCAGCTCTGTGGGAGGGAGGGGGGAGAGAGAGTTTTGCAGGAGAAATGTATGTTATCTTCCTGGAGAGTCGCTCCTATTAAGACAGGGAGAGGCGACTCCCATTGAAATGAATGGTTACAGGACGCCTAGGAGTCGGATTGAAGTAGTACAGGGACCTTTTTTGAAGTCGGAGCGACTGCAGTAGTGTGCATAAGGACGGCTCCATTAACTTACATTGATTTCTTCAGCCAGCGCGACCTGAGGCAACTAGGGGCGACCTGGGGCGATTTGGAGTCGGATCCAAAGACGCCCCTGTGTGAATGGGCTCTAAAGGTGGAACTGAGTGTTTGCTACATTTTGGGTTAATCTACAGTGCTCCATTTATAGAATTTGAATGGAAGCTTTCAGATCTTCAATGCAAGCTAAAATACAAAACAAACGCAAACATTATTTTAACAATACTATAACTGTAAAACTATAACACAAATGATGTCAGTTGTTCATTATTGTTTCTGACCAATGGATAAGAACAAAAAAAAATATTATTTTGCAATTTATTTTACCAGACACATTTTTAGGCTGGTTTCACACTAGTGTGAATTGGATGTGGGTTCTCCGCATCAAATTCACAATAGCAGGAGATTGTGATCGTCTCTCTATGGAGCTGGTTCACATATCTCCACAGCAGCTGCAGTGCAATTCTTTTTGTCCATTTCAGGTCTGAATTCAGCCAAAAATGTGAGCTGTAATCAGACCTAAAACGGTGAACGAGGACGCACCCAATCCCTGCTGTGAGCTGCTGTGTGCTCATATGTGAATCCAGCCTCAATGTGTGTTCAAGTATCAAGCAGCAGTAGAGAAAAAATATATATTTGAAGTGTTAATAATTTTGCAACAGCTAATCCACAATTTAGAGCAAACTTGTGGCAGAAATATCTAACTGTACATGTTAAATAGCTACTATTCATTTTTTTTTGGCCAAATTAACTAATTAGTATATGCAAACAGAATGTATAATGCACATACACTGATTAGCTTTTTCCTTACTATTTGCATATCTTGCAGACAATTAAAATCTGTATGTGTAAATTGGCACTCTTCCATTTATGGCAAATTCTTTCTGTATTCCTAACATATTTCAACAAAATGCTCTAAAACATTGCTTTGCCTTTTGACATGAATGTATGCCCTACTAAGTGTCTTACTAATTACCAGTGACCTACATTATGTACCCATCCATGGATGAATTCAGCTAATTGCTTATATTTGCATAGTTTTCCTAACAATTTTGCATGCTATCATTGTTAATATTGGATACAATTTGATTGGTGAAACTGGAACCAGGATAGAATGTTTTTAATATAATTATCATAATGCCATCTGCAGATGCAGTGTTATACATTTTCCCAGCCAAGTCTATATAAAGGAAAAAGAAACAAACCATAGTTTGCTAAATGTTACATTTTCAGACATATTTTTTTTATTTTGGCAGCGTTCTTTAAACATATGTTTTATGATATTTTATTCCCCAGCTTCAAATATTTTAACAAGATAAAATATTATTAAACCCTTGTAGTTTATATTGTACCTTTATAGAATACATTGGTTCCTAAATATTGGTGGATACCTTGCATCATTAATTTAATTAGTAAAACCTTACTGGGTAAAGTAACCACTTGCTATTCAGCACTGTGCTACATAAACTGGCATTTGCTCAGTCATGCAACACTGTACCCAAATTAAATGAAAGGTCTTAGCAATATGCTGGACCAACATGGGAGAGCTCAAAGGGGGGCTGCAGACTTGTTTGTGCTTTATTTTTCAGATGGAACATAAAAGTAGCGGTTTCCCTGGGCAGTAACAGCCGTGGGATTGGTTAGCTATAACAGCAGCTGATTGGTGGGTCTATGGCAAATGAGAAAGCCCGCGCGGAAGAAGCTTATATAAGATGCTGCGTGAGGGGCTCTGCAGACCGTTTAGACCGGACCGAGACGCAGCATGAAGCGCCGCTCTCCTGGGAATCGCGAATCCCTCTTATGCTGCCTGTTAGAGAAGGCGGAGGGACAGGGCGGTGAGGAGTGGCTTCTGCGGTGTCTGGAGGAAGGTCACGGTTCAGCCTCGCCTGCGGAGGCGGCCCTCACATCAACAGAAACAATCAGCGGGCCGCGCCAGCAGCCGGGAAGAGCAAAGAAAAAACGGAGGTCAGTTGCTTCTCCTCAAGTACCTGAAGAGGAGAGAGCCAGCGGGTCGAAACCGCAACAAAATGGTCCTGTGAGAAGGAAAGGTGCCACTCAGCTTCCCTCAGAGGCAGCCAGCGGTGGGCAGACAACTGAAGGTGAGCAGTGTTCTGTGTCAATGGCTGACATGTCAGCGTTGTTTACCTCACTTTCTAATGTTTTCAGGAAAGTAGAAGGGGCACATTCACATGGTGCTGTTATGGAGCAGGGAGCACAGGTCTCTGGTGCAAAAACAAATTTATCTGTTATAAATGAATTATTGGGCCAAGTCCCTGGTGAGCAAAATTTTCTGCAGTCTAATACTAAGGTTGCCAGAGAGCATAAGGGGGCACAGGTCACTGGTGCTGGCTGTGGTTATAGGCATGATTTACATAAGTTAGATTCAGGTGCACATACATATGGTGCTATAGGTGACTTGAATTATGCTGAAGTTGGTTCTGTGTGGCAGGGCATAAGTGATCAGCCCTTGCAGGAAATGAATACTGCGCTGCTACCTAAAGCTAATGATGTTAACCCTTTACAGTCTATTACCTCAGCTTTTCCTCTCAGACCTTCAGCCACTTTGGTTGGTGAATCCTCTTTTAAAGAACCCCTTCCTTGTATGTTGTCACCTTTGGGCTTTCACTTATCAAAATCAGTGAAAGAAAAAATTTGGAGGGGTGAATTCATAGATCTATTATCTCTGCTGCCTGCTTCAAAAGAATTCTTGGTAAAAAGTGACAAGCAGTCAGGTGATAGGTCTGAAGAGGAGAGGAGAAGAGCTATTCCCAAAACATTTCAAAATTGGCTGCAGGCCTTCTGCATTTTTGCAGCTGTAATGGGAGAACGCTTCCATAACAAATGTTCTGGCTTGTTCCAACATGTGGATATCATTTCAGAAGCCTTTCGGCATTTTGGCGGTACTGCCTGGTATGCGTATGATGAAAACTTTCGCCAGAAATTAGCAGTACATCCCTCTCTACATTGGGGATCAAAAGATGTAGGCTTATGGCTGAATTTGATGTTGCCTCCAAAGCCTCAATTCATTCCCAGAATGGTTTCTAACCAGCAACCCCCCCTTCGCAAAGGTTTTTGCTTCGCCTTCAATGAAGGACAGTGTCAATTTCTTACTAACTGCCGATATAGGCATGAGTGTTCCCAATGTAATGGCAACCATGCAGCTCTCAGGTGTTTTCGTAAACCCACCTCAACACCTTTTCAATCACATGCCAGGGATTCTGTTGCAAAAAGCTCTGACACCAGTGAGCTTGCCAAACATGCTCCCTTGGTTAGATCGCTACCCCGATCGCAAGATGGCAACTCTGCTCACTGAAGGTTTTAGGGACGGTTTTTTGGTCCCTACTTTTAGAGGACCTGGCTGTCATATGGTTAACAACTTAAAATCGGTCTCCTTGCATACCTCAGTGGTCCAAGAAAAAGTTTCCAAGGAATTGGCTGAAGGCAGGGTCGCAGGCCCTTTTACGTCTCCTCCATTTTACAACTTTAGGCTCTCACCTTTGGGGATAGTCCCAAAAAAGGAGAAAGGTTGTTATCGACTAATACACCATCTATCTTATCCATTGGATTCTTCATTAAATGATGAGGTCTCTGAAGTGGAGGCCCCGGTCTGCTACTCATCCTTTGACAGTGCGTTAGTTATTTTGCGGCAACACGGTTGTGGTGCTTTACTATCTAAGGCAGACATCAAGTCTGCCTTTCGGTTGCTCCCAGTCCATCCTCAGGGATTTAATTCTCTAGGCTTCCATTTCCAAGATAAATTTTTCTTTGATAAATGCATGCCAATGGGTTTTTCATTGTCCTGCTTTTATTTTGAAGCTTTTTCTACCTTTTTGCACTGGGTATTATCAGAATTTCATCCCAATGGGGGGTTTTTGCATTATCTTGACGACTTTTTGTTTGTCGGCCCTCCTAACTCGTCGGATTGCCTTAAATATTTACAAACATTCTTTTACATATGTGATCATTTTGGAGTCCCTCTGGCTTCGGAAAAAACAGTGCTTCCTACAAGGTCTATTGAGTTTCTGGGAATCATAATTGATTCTTCATCCATGGAGTTTAGGCTCCCTTTACACAAGTTACACAAAATGAGAGTTATGATCTCTTTATTCCTGTCCAAACGGAAAGTTTTGCTGAAAGAAGCACAGTCATTGTTGGGACTCTTCGCTTTTGCGGCCAGGGTAATCCCTATGGCCAGTGTATTTTCCCGCAGGTTTGCTTTAGCTATCAGAGGTCTTAAGAACCCGTATTCCCATGTTTGTCTTTCTAAAAGCATTAAGGAAGACCTTAAGGTCTGGGATTCCTTTTTATGTAATTTTAACGGTGCTACCATTTGGCAACAGGATTTTGTATCTAACTACGATTTGAAATTCTTTACCAACGCGGCTGGATCGATTGGTTTCGGAGCATTTTTGGATGGCCACTGGTGCGCAGAATTGTGGCATCAGGATTGGTTACAGCAGGATATTCTCCAGAACCTTGTCCTTTTAGAATTATTTCCGGTTATAGTGTCAGTTGTCATTTGGAAAGAGATTTTTGCAAATCGTAGAGTGTTGGTTCATACTGATAATAAGGGTGTCTTATTTGCAGTTAATTCCTTGTCCTCTAAGTCTGAACCAGTAATTAGTCTATTGCGTTTTTTGGTCCTGCATTGTATGCGTTATAACATTTGGTTAAAAGCAGCTCATATAGCAGGTGTGCGCAATAACATTGCTGACGCTTTGTCTCGTTCGCAGTTCGAGAGTTTTCGGGACTTGGCGCCAGAGGCGGACCTGCATGGAATTCCTTGCCCAGATTTCCTTTGGGGCTTAATTTGGAACTGATTATCACGAATCTCAGATATTCGGTTTCGCAGAAGACCTGGGCGGATTATCTCTCTTCCTGGCACAGATGGTCTTCTTTTTGTACACAGTCAGGTTTGGACCCTTTGGATGTGACCTCTTATACTGCATTGTCCTTCTTGTCTTCGCTGATTCAATTAAATTTGGGTCCGGCCTCCATAAGCAGGACTTTAGCAGGTATATCTTTCTTTCTAAAGTTTTCAGGTTTGCCGGCTTTAACATCCTTCTTTCAAGTCAGTCAGGTACTCAAAGGCCTTCGAAGATTCAGACCTTCTCTAGATAACCGTCGCCCCATATCGGTCTCACTGCTGGTTGATCTGTTAAGAATTTTAGATGAAATTTGTTTTTCAGAATTCGAAGTTCTTCTGTTTAGAGCTGCCTTTTCAATGGCCTTTTTTGGTGCTTTAAGGCTGGGCGAATTTACAGCAGCAAATAAGAGGTCATTGGCCTTTTTGCGTTTCCACCATGTTTTAATTGATGAAGTATCTCTTAACATCTTTCTGTCTAGGTCAAAATATCGTCCTGGCAATAAGGGCCTATGGTTCTCGTTGTCTACCTCCTCCAATCCGGTTATTTGTCCAGTACAACACGTTTCAAGGTATAGGGCGGTCAGGCCGTCTGCTTCTGATTCATTTTTTATCCCTCAAGACCTGTCCTCCCTCACACGGTATCAATTTTCGGCTGTGCTGGCTTCCTCTTTGAAACGTTTAAACCTATCTGGTTTTTGTTTTTCTTCACATTGGTTTCGGATTGGGGCAGCCACTACAGCCCAGGCATTGGGTCTTCCATCTGAAATTATGAAAAAAGTAGGTCGCTGGGAGAGTGATAGGTATAAGATATATGTCCGTCCTGATCTACTAATATGATGATTTTCTTTTTCAGATGTTGCCAAAAATATTGTTTGGATAGTGGGTCATTCCTTCATTTTCTGGGCTGACCAACATGCCGGAAACAGGAACTACTCAGCCAACCTAGGTCTGGATGCCAACTCTTATTCAGTTTTGTGGTCAGGTGTCCACGGTTTAAGATGGCGGGACTTAAGAGAGCATTTGATTTATTTATCCAGCGTTTGGCCTGCCCCTCAAGTTATAATTATTCATGCAGGGGCGAATGATCTTGGGAAAGTTAGGACATGGGACCTCCTATGTGAGATGAAGAGAGATTTGGCCTCTATTAAGCTATTGTTCCCTTCTGCTATTTTGGCCTTTTCAGAAATGATTCCGAGATTGGTGTGGTCCCCCGCCACAAAATTTTTCTATGTAGATAAAATTAGAAGACGGCTTAATAGAACAATCCATAGCTTCCTACGGGGGTCTGGTGGTGTCTCTTACAGGCACTCAGAGCTGGAAGGTTTTATTCTGGGCTTATTCCGGAGTGATTCAGTCCATTTGTTCCCTATAGGCCTGGATATTTTCTGTATGGGATTACAAAATTTAATCGAGTTGGCCGCGGTGTTTGGGGGGGGGCTTCAGCCAGTAGCTTCTCTGCTGGCCTCAGCCGGTGGGGTGTAGTTGTCCAGCATGTCTGGATGGACACCGTTTAATCTGAATTTTAGTTATTAGCCAGGATGGCTTTACATATTTATTTTAAATAAATTATTATGAGGTTACCCGTTGGATACACCGTGGCCATTTGTAATCCAAAGAAGATATTTTAATAAATATATATTTGTTCTTATGTATGTGTTTGTCTACTTATTAAAGTCCCTTTGTGCAAGCCCATGAAAGGTCTTAGCAATATGCTGGACCAACATGGGAGAGCTCAAAGGGGGGCTGCAGACTTGTTTGTGCTTTATTTTTCAGATGGAACATAAAAGTAGCGGTTTCCCTGGGCAGTAACAGCCGTGGGATTGGTTAGCTATAACAGCAGCTGATTGGTGGGTCTACGGCAAATGAGAAAGCCCGCGCGGAAGAAGCTTATATAAGATGCTGCGTGAGGGGCTCTGCAGACCGTTTAGACTGGACTGAGACGCCCACCCTCCCTCCCTACCCTTAAAGTCATGGTGTTGTCCAGTGGGGGTGTAGTTGTCCAGCATGTCTGGATGGACACCGTTTAATCAGAATTTTAGTTATTAGCCAGGATGGCTTTACATATTTATTTTAAATAAATTATTATGAGGTTACCCCTTGGATACACCGTGGCCATTTGTAATCCAAAGAAGATATTTTAATAAATATATATTTGTTCTTATGTATGTGTTTGTCTACTTATTAAAGTCCCTTTGTGCGAGCCCATGTAAATATTTATTTTTCACAAAGAAAGCATTTTCTGTTGAAAAAAAAAAAACATATTGAATAAAATCATATTTCTTCATAAATCTAGGCCAAAACGTATTCTGCTACATGTCTTTGGCAAAAAAGTCCCAATAACTGTATATTAATTGGTTTGTGTGAAAGTTATAGCATCTACAAACTATATGAACAATATACATATACTGGAATTTATGCAACTTTGTTTGACTGCCTATCGTGTTTCTTAAATGCACTGAAATGCCAGGATAGTAAAAACACCCCCCAAATGACCCCCTTTTTAAAAGTAGGCACTCCAAGGTCTTTGATAAGAAGCATGGTGAGTATTTTGCAGCACTCATTTTTTTGTCACAAGGTTTCAAAAAATGAAAAATTACAATAAAAAATAAATTTCCATTTTTCTTTCTTCATATTCTAAAAACATGTGGCAACAAATGAGATCTGAAAAATACTTACAATCCTAGCATTTTAGGACCTCCGAAACTGTGACAGGTAGCTAGAAAATCAAATACACAAGTTACAGCCTTTAAAGGCCTGAATGTGCTCATTGGATTGTGGGCACTCGTACGTGGGTAGGCTCCCACAAAGATGCACACACGTGGTATCTAGGGATGAGCCGAACACCCCTCAGTTTGGATCGCATCCAGAACATGCGAATGGACCGAATGTTAGCTCGAACTTTCGAACACTGTGTGACAGCAGGAAGGTAAAGTCACCTGGTTGCATCCAGGGGGGTAGATATATTTCGCCCAGATTCAGGCTTTACGCTGACTTATACAGCTAGGTGGAGAGTTGTATAAGCCCAGCTGAGACTAGTGGGCTCATGGATGACTCATACCTCTAGGGAGAGGGCTGGGCGTCGTGCAGACAGGGAGTTGATGAGACCAGCTGAACCTTGTCAGCTCATTTAGGCCTCTATAAAAAACTCCCAGATTCATTAGATGTTAGCTCATGCCTGGAAGCAGACCTGTGTGGACTGTCTAGGGAGAGTGAACCCCTGTGCGGTGAGAGAAAGCCTGTGTGGCTATATTTTGCTTGGACATTTAAAACCAGGGACTAGGACAGCACTAGGCTGATCCCAGTCGTTAGTTAGGAAACCTGTAAGTTTAGTCAGAGGTCAAGTTGACCAGGATTTATTTTGTTTATGTTTTTTTTGCCTTGCTGTGTTTTTGTCACTGTAAATAGAAAATAAACCGCACCTTTTTGATTTTGAAAACCACAACCTCCGTCTGCTGGGCCTGTTTTGGGTGGGGAGCCCATCCCGGGGGTCACACATACCCGCTGCCGAGCTAGCCCCCTCACAGTTGGTGGAGAATGCGGGCAGTTTTTTTTTAAGCCAGCATGGAGGAGATACTGAAACAGCTGGCTCTAGCAAATGCCAATCAACAGCAGACAAATGCAGGTTTGCAAAGGAGCCTTGCAGCCCAGCAGCAAGCTCATCAACAGAGCCTTGCAACTTTACAACAGAGTCTGGAGGCTCAGCAACAAGCCCAACAGCAATCTGAGGCCCGCTTCATAGACCTGTTGCAGAAGCAAGAGCAGAGACTACAACAACAGATGGAAGCAGTAATGCAGCAACGTCCGCAGACCAGTGAGGAAAGCCGTCCCACTAATACCGCGTCCTTTGGGGTGAGTCGTTTATTGACAAAAATGACTGGAGAGGATGATCCAGAGGTATTTTTGACCACATTTGAAAGGACCGCTGAAAGAGAAAAGTGGCCTGAGGAGCAGTGGGCTGGACTAGTGGCTCCTCTGTTAACTGGTGAATCGCAGAAAGCTTACTATGACCTAGAGCCTAACCAAGCAAAAGACTATGTGATGCTAAAAGCTGAAATATTGGCAAGGCTGGGTGTCACCCTGGCTGTCCGGGCTCAGCGTGTGCATAACTGGACTTTCCAGCTTGGAAAACCCCCCAGGTCTCAAATGTATGATCTCATTCACCTGAGCAGAAAGTGGCTACAGCCAGAGACTTTGTCCGCACCAAAGATTGTGGAACGTGTTGTAATGGATCGGTTTTTGAGAGCTCTTCCTACTGCCATCCAAAAGTGGGTAAGCCATGGAGACCCAGAGACGGCCGATGGTCTTGTGGATCGTGTGGAGAAATACTTGGCTACAGAGAACCTGACGGCCTCTTCCAGAGACACTCGGACTTTCCACCCTAAGACCAGACCATCCCCAGGGGCGGATAAGAGGATTCCAAGGGGTGAGGGTGGAGAGAGTGAGAGGGTGGGAGCTCTACCCCAAGTTTGGCGAGAACAGCCTGGGAAATCAGCGGCTCAAGAGGCCGCAAGAAGGATCGTTTGCTACCGCTGCCGGCAAGCGGGACATATTGCAGCAAATTGCCCGGTTGTGGAGGAACCCATGCAGTGTGACTTTCTGACGGGCAGACGTCAGTCGCTGTGTGCGACAGTCGCATGCACTGCCATTCGGGGAACTGAGAAACATTTATGCAAAATGTGTATTAATGGTAGAAATGTTGTGGTATTGCTGGATTCAGGTAGCCTTGTGACCCTGATAAAGGCTGAGTTAGTTAAAACAGAGGTCTCTGGGAATAGCAAGGTAGCCGTTATTTGTGTGCATGGGGACACCCGAGAGTATCCAGTGACTACGGTGTGTTTCGAGACCCCCAAAGGTACCCTCTCTCATCCAGTGGGCTTAGTATCTCAGTTACCGCATGACGCCATTGTGGGAAGGGATTTTCCGAAGTTCTGGGAACTGTGGGATGATCCTGAGCCCCCCACTGGTGCCCCTATGTACCAGGAATGTGATAGCCAGAACTCCCCTGAGAGTGGTGAGGACTCTCCGGAATTTCCCTTGTCAGTATTGGCAGGGGAGACTCAAGAAACTGGAGAGGAGCCCACCTCCTCAGACGAAAACCTACCGTCTGTGGAGTTTTCTGATCTTGAGGTTCACAGGGAAAACTTTGCCACAGAACAGTTGAAAGACCCCGCCCTAATAAAGGCACGGGAAAACGTAGTGAAAATAGATGGCGAGTTAGTGAACCCAGATAATACTGGCACTTACCCATACTTCAGCGTAGAGAAGGACCTACTGTATCGGGTGGCAAAAAGGGCAGAAGAAACCGTTGAGCAGCTTGTGGTGCCCAAACCTTACAGGAAGTTGGTGTTGGAGTTGGCCCATGGGCACATTCTTGGAGGTCATCTGGGGACAGAGAAAACCCGAGAGAGGGTATTACAGAGATTCTATTGGCCTGGGGTGATGAAGGACATAGAAAATTATTGTTCCTCCTGCCCTGTGTGTCAGAGGTCGGCCCCGATGCCACATTTCCGTAGCCCGCTGGTCCCTCTACCCATCATTGAGGTCCCGTTTGAGAGAATCGCAATGGATTTGGTAGGTCCTATAATCAAGTCCGCTAGGGGGCACCAGTACATATTGGTTATAATGGACTATGCCACCCGTTATCCAGAAGCGATCCCTCTCAGAAATACCTCGGCCAAAACCATAGCCAAAGAGCTATCTCTTGTTTTTAGCCGGGTGGGTATTTGTAAAGAACTGCTTACGGACCAAGGTACACCCTTTATGTCCCGGGTTATGAAAGAGCTGTGTAAATTGTTCAAAGTGACGCAATTGCGTACATCTGTGTATCACCCCCAAACCGATGGGCTGGTTGAAAGATTCAACAAAACCCTAAAACAAATGTTGAAGAAAGTGGTGGATAGAGATGGAAGGGATTGGGACTGTCTACTTCCTTATTTGATGTTTGCTATTAGGGAGGTGCCCCAATCCTCTACGGGATTCTCCCCCTTTGAGTTACTGTATGGGAGACACCCAAGAGGGCTGTTGGATATTGCCAAGGAAACTTGGGAAAGTGAGAGTTCTCCCCACAGGAGTGTGATTGAGCATGTCGCCCTGATGCAAGATCGAATTGCACAGGTAATGCCCATCGTGAAGGAACATTTGGCCCAAGCGCAGTTGGCACAGCAGAGAGTGTACAACCGTGGAGCCAAGACCCGTACCTTTTCCCCGGGGGATAGGATATTG
Source organism: Rana muscosa (assembly GCA_029206835.1). Classification (NCBI taxonomy): domain Eukaryota; kingdom Metazoa; phylum Chordata; class Amphibia; order Anura; family Ranidae; genus Rana; species Rana muscosa. Next base: position 1,149,609,782 of record CM055122.1, on the reverse strand, counting down.
GTACTTGTCCCTACGGTTGAAAGTAAATTCCTTGCCAAATGGCAAGGCCCCTACGAGATAATGGAAAAAGTGAGCGAAGTGAATTACAAGGTCAGACAACCAGGAAGGCGAAAGCCCGAACAGATCTATCACGTTAATCTGTTGAAAGCCTGGAGGGATAGAGAGTCCCTAGTCGCAGACACTTGGTCACCAGCTCAAACTGGTTGCGTGATTCCTGAGGTTGGAATCGCAGCCACCTTGTCACAACCCCAACAACAGGAGGTTAAGGAGTTTGTACTTCGCAACAAGGAGGTATTCTCTGAGCTGCCGGGACAAACATCTGGGGTAGAGCATGACATTATTACCCCGCCCGGTGAAAGGGTGAAGTTAAAACCCTATCGGATCCCAGAGGCCCGACGGGAGGCAATACGGGAGGAAGTACAGAGAATGCTGAACTTAGGGGTGATAGAGGAGTCCCAAAGTGATTGGTCTAGTCCCATTGTGTTGGTGCCTAAACCGGATGGGAGCTGGCGATTTTGTAACGATTTTCGTCAGTTGAACAAAGTTACAAAATTTGACACCTACCCCATGCCACGTATAGATGAGTTGATCGACCGGCTGGGAACAGCCCGATACATGACGACTCTTGACCTCACAAAAGGGTATTGGCAAATCCCCCTGGCCAAGTCGGCCAAAGAGAAAACCGCATTTGTAACCCCAGACGGGGCGTTCCAATATAAAAGAATGCCGTTCGGGTTACAGAATGCGCCGGCCACATTCCAGCGGAAAATGGACCAGATGCTGAGGCCCCATCGGAAGTATGCTGCGGCTTACCTGGATGACATAATTGTCCATAGCACAGATTGGGCCTCACATCTGCCAAAAGTGCAAGCAGTCCTGGACTCTGTTCGGGAAGCAGGGTTTACGGCTAACCCCAAGAAGTGTACCATTGGGCAGGAGGAGGCCAAATATCTTGGGTACACCATTGGGAGGGGAGTAATAAAACCCCAACTCAACAAAGTCGAGGCCATCCAGAGTTGGCCACGTCCCAACAGCAAGAAGCAGGTACGAGCCTTTCTGGGAATCGCTGGGTATTATCGGCGATTCATTCCCCACTTTGCTTCTAAGGCTGTGCCCCTAACCAACCTGACGAAGGGGAAAGGGTCGGTCATGATTAAATGGACCCCCGAGGCTGAGGCAGCATTCCAATTCTTGAAACAAGCCTTATGTAGCCAGCCAGTGTTGTACTCACCCGACTTCTCTAGAGACTTTGTCGTACAAAGTGATGCGTCAGATGTGGGGTTAGGAGCAGTATTGTCCCAGGTCTGGAACGGGGAAGAGCACCCAGTCATTTACCTCAGCAGGAAGTTGAAGTCCCATGAGGTAAATTACGCCACCGTTGAAAAGGAGTGTTTAGCGGTGAAGTGGGCTCTAGATTCCCTTCGGTACTACCTGCTAGGTAGGCACTTTGACATGGTTACGGATCACGCTCCGTTAAAGTGGATGGCTCAAAACAAGGAAACAAATAGAAGAGTGAATAGGTGGTTCCTGGCCCTCCAGGAATTCAACTTCACAGTAAAGCATCGCCCTGGCGTTCAAATGGGGAATGTGGATGCTTTGTCTCGAGTACATGAATGCCTGATTGCTGGTGTTCCAACCCCGAGGTTAAAACAAGAGGGGGGGGTATGTGACAGCAGGAAGGTAAAGTCACCTGGTTGCATCCAGGGGGGTAGATATATTTCGCCCAGATTCAGGCTTTACGCTGACTTATACAGCTAGGTGGAGAGTTGTATAAGCCCAGCTGAGACTAGTGGGCTCATGGATGACTCATACCTCTAGGGAGAGGGCTGGGCGTCGTGCAGACAGGGAGTTGATGAGACCAGCTGAACCTTGTCAGCTCATTTAGGCCTCTATAAAAAACTCCCAGATTCATTAGATGTTAGCTCATGCCTGGAAGCAGACCTGTGTGGACTGTCTAGGGAGAGTGAACCCCTGTGCGGTGAGAGAAAGCCTGTGTGGCTATATTTTGCTTGGACATTTAAAACCAGGGACTAGGACAGCACTAGGCTGATCCCAGTCGTTAGTTAGGAAACCTGTAAGTTTAGTCAGAGGTCAAGTTGACCAGGATTTATTTTGTTTATGTTTTTTTTGCCTTGCTGTGTTTTTGTCACTGTAAATAGAAAATAAACCGCACCTTTTTGATTTTGAAAACCACAACCTCCGTCTGCTGGGCCTGTTTTGGGTGGGGAGCCCATCCCGGGGGTCACACATACCCGCTGCCGAGCTAGCCCCCTCACAACTGTTAAAGTCTATAGGACTCGAACGTGAATAAATCAAAAGTGCAAATTTTAAAGGCTAATATGCCATTTATTGTCCTAAAAAGGGTTTGGGGACCCGGGTCTTGCCCCAGGGGACATGTATCGATGCAAACAAAGTTTTAAAAATGTCAGTTTTTCGGGAGCAGTGATTTTAATGATGCTTAAAGTGAAAAAATAAAAAGTGAAATATTCCTTTAAATATCATACCTGGGGGGTGTCCTATAGTATGCCTGTGAAGTGGCGCATGTTTCCCGTGTTTAGAACAGTCCCTGCACAAAATGACATTTCTAAAAGAATAAAAGTATTTTAAAACTGCTTGCGGCTTTAATGTAATGTTGGGTCCCGGCAATATAGATGAAAACTATTGAGAAAAAACGGCATGGGAACCCCCCTCCCCCCAGCCCATTACCAGGCCCTTTGGGTCTTGTATGGATATTAAGAGGAACCCTGCACCCAAATTAAAAAAAGAAAAGGTTTGGGGCCCCCAGGCCCTATATACTCTGAACAGCAGTATACAGGTGGTCCCAAGAAAGACAGGGACTGTAGGTTTGTTCTGAAGTTGAATCTGTTTGTAATTTGGAACAGGTACATTTTGTAGAAAGTTTGAAAGTCGTTGGTGTGCCCCTGCAGCCACTTCTTGGTTGGTCTCCGTGATTGCCTCCCTGGATGCCTTGGATTGCATGGCCTCTGGACTCTGGTAGGTATGCATTGGCTTTGCATTTGACATCAGTACCCTCCACCCCGACTGGCCCATGCAATTTTTGGTTTGGGTGCTCCCTTGTCTCCTTATCTGTGATGCTGTATTTTTTTTTGCTCATCTATCCCCCTCCTGCATTAAACTCAGCTCCTCGCAGGGGGAGACAGGCACACCGCACCACAAGCCCGTACCCTCCTGTGTAAAGAGGTTGAGCGGTGTTGTTTTTGGGCCTTGTCTGCAGCCAGAGTCCAAAGTCCTCCTGAGAATGATTCTCACCTCTTCTGTGATTGATTCTCTTCAAGAGAGACTATTTATTCTCTCTTGAATAACAAATAGTCTCTTGGATAGAAGAAAGGTTGGAGCGAAGACACAGAACAGCTTAAGGTGTGGAGGAGGTCCAGGCACAAACGTAGCTCAAACTCTTCTGACTGTTCAGGTTTCTCAAACAGTTTTGATGCACGGTCTCTGCCACAGACCATGAGGTTGGTCTCCGCCACAGACCCCGTGGACAAGGTTACTGCCACTGACCTGGTGAACAAGATCTCTGCCACTGACCTGGTGAACCTTGGTTTCTTCCTAGGACATGGCCCCTTTCAGGGAGAAGACATCCCCCCAGAGAGTCAACAGACCCTTCCCTCACCGTGACCACAGCATCGGTCCCTTGGAACAGATCCTCCCTTCTCTTAGGGTGCGGGTCCCCTCGCAAGGCGGCACTCTCGACTCCTCGATCCCTAGTGGACCCCAGCCGAAGGTTGCTGGGCCCCGGGCCATTGCTGCAGCTTCTGGGCCTCCATACCCAGGCAGTCAGGAATGGTGAGGTAGTACCTCACCCCAGGCCACAGGTGCCTGAGGTGGAACCGGAACACGGCCTCCGGACCGAGGGCACCCGGTGATGACCCACACACGCACTCCCAGGCCGAAGGTGCCTGGGGGCCGTCCCCGATCAGGAGATGTCCGCCCCCTTTATACCCTCTCCCGGCATGCACAGCATGTTCCCTGCTTCACTGTACGGCTGTCGAGAGAGGTCACAAAAGGCACAGCACTGTATTGATAGTTCAACCCCGGCCCAGAATGGCAGCGCCACCCATAGGCTACAGGGAACTCCACACCAATACTATCCCCTGAGGACAGAAATGGTCCATAACTCCTGACAATTTAAGGTGTCTGAGCCTGGTTACCACTCCCCTAAATTGAACACCCCGCTACACTCATAATATGTATTATTAACTATGTGTCTCTCTTTATAGACCATTTAATACTACACTGCTTTAATCAAACACCCCTGAGGAAGCCAATGATTTGGTGAAACATGTTGGGTTATCCTGTTTATTTTGTGTAATCAGTGTATGCTTTGTACTGCTTTTCTTGTGTACATATAATATTTATTGCTGTAATAATAAAATATATTATTTTTTACTATTCTTTTGGTATTTGCCTGGCACCGTTATAATCCAATAGTCCCTTCCCTGTTCAGGTACATTTTGTAAGTGTAGCTCCAGCCAAAAAATCTATTTTTAAGCTTTATGGATAGCCTAGGGAAGGGTTATCATCACCCCTGTAACATTTGTTTTGCTGTCTGTGCCCCTGTTGAAAAGATTTCACCTCACTTTCTGGCCCAATGACAATGAGATTTTGAAAATTTGGTATTTTTAGGGAAATAAGGATTGGTGATAAAGCATCAGTGGAGACATCTTTTTCCCCATATTAACTCTTACAGGAGAGAATTTCCCTTCCCAGGGGTAGATTTCCTCTCACTTCCTGTTGTCTCCCTCCCTTTGTAAGTAGGAGTCGTTTGTAAGTCAGATGTTTGAAAGTAGGGGACCGCCTGTATATATATATATATATATATATATATATATATATACTATACGGCCTGCCCTATATACTCTGCAGAAAATTGGGCCTTAGGTTTTGGTGGTACCAAAACACTGTAAGCCCTTACAGTTACTCTTGGTGGGTGCTGGAACGGGCCCTGCTGTGAAATATTATATCAAGAATTGTAATTACATGCCCTTGTTGAACAGGGGCAGAAAAATTGGGCTTTAGGCACTGGTGCTGGTGCCACAACACTGCAACCCCTCACAGATACTCTATTTGAGCACAGGAATGAGCCCTGCTGCAAAATATTACAGCAAAAATGTAAATTATACACGCCCCTGTTAAACAGGGGCAGAAAAATTGGGCCTTAGGTAATGGTGCTGGTGCCCAGAACCAAAAATATCAACATGAACATTGAGGAGGAATAGGATAGTCACTCAGCAAAACAGTCACTCAGCATCAGCATTAGTGATGAGCCGAACACCCCCGGGTTCGGTTCGCACCAGAACCCGCGAACGGACCGAAAGTTCGTACGAACATTAGAACCCTATTAAATACAATGGATGCGAACGTTCGAATTCTGGTAATTATAACGACTATTATGCATGTTATTGTCCTAAAAAGGGTTTGGGAACCCGGGTTCTGCACCAGGGGACATGTATCAATGCAAAAAGAAGTTTTAAAAACGGTAGTTTTTCGGGAGCAGTCATTTTAATGATGCATAAAGTGAAAAAAAAAAAAGTCAAATATTCCTTTAAATATCGTACCTGGGGGGTGTCTAAAGTATGCCTGTGAAGTGCCACGTGTTTCCCGTGTTTAGAACTGTCCCTGCACAAAATGACATTTCTAAAGGAAAAAAAAAACATTTAAAACTGCTTGCGGCTTTAATGTAATGTCTGGTCCCGGTAATATGGATGAAAATCTTTAAGAAAAATGGCATAGCTACCCCATGACCCCCCCCTACCCCAGCCCATTACCCGCCCCTTTGGGTCTTGTATGGATATTAAGGGGAACCCCGCACATAAAATAAAAAAGGCCCTATATACTCTGAACAGCCGTATACAGGCGGTGCATACAAGACAGGGACTGTAGGTTTGTTCTTATGTAGAATCTGTTTGTAATTTTGAACAGGTACATTGTTTAAGTGTAGCTCCAGCCCAAAAATCTATTTTTAAACTTTTTGGAAAACATAGGTAAGGGTTATCACCCCTGTAACATTTGTTTTGCTGTCTGTGCCCCTGTTCAGAACATTTCACCTCACTTTCCGTCCCAATGACAACTGTTTTTGAAATGTGGTGTTTTTCTTGAAACAAGGATTGGTGATAAAGCATCAGTACAGAGGAGACACCTTTCTCCCATATTAATTCTTACAGGAGAGAATTTTCCTTCCAAGGGGTAGATTTCCTCTCACTTCCTGTTGTCTTCTTGCGTTTGCAAGTAGGAGTCGTTTGTAAGTTGGATGTTTGAAAGTAGGGACCTGCCGTATATACTCTGCAGAAATAGGCCCCTTAGTTGTTGGTGTTGGCACAACACTGTAAGCACTCACAGTTACTCTTGGTTGGTGCTGGAACGCCCTGCTGTCAACTATTATATCAGGAATTGTAATTACATATAATTGTTGAACAGTGGTAGTAAAAATTGGGCCTTTGATGGTGGTGCTGGTGCCACAACACTGTAAGCCCTGACAGTTGCTCTTGGTGGGTGCAGCAATGGGCCCTGCTGTGAATTATTAGATCAAGAATTGTAATTGCATGCCCCTGTTGAACAGGGGCTGAAAAATTGGGCCTTTCGTGGTGGTGGTGGTGGTGGTGGTGGTGTTGCCACAACACTGTAAGCCCTCAGAGTTACTCTTGGTGGGTGCAGGAATGGGCCCTGCTGTGAATTATTAGATCAAGAATTGTAATTGCATGCCCCTGTTGAACAGGGGCTGAAAAATTGGGCCTTTCGTGGTGGTGGTGGTGGTGGTGGTGGTGTTGCCACAACACTGTAAGCCCTCAGAGTTACTCTTGGTGGGTGCAGGAATGGGCCCTGCTGTGAATTATTAGATCAAGAATTGTAATTACATGCCCCTTTTGAACAGGGGCTGAAAAATTGGGCCTTTCGTGGTGGTGGTGGCGGCGTTGCCACAACACTGTAAGCCCTCAGAGTTACTCTTGGTGGGTGCAGGAATGGGCCCTGCTGTGTATTATTAGATCAAGAATTGTAATTACATGCCCCTTTTGAACAGGGGCTGAAAAATTGGGCCTTTCGTGGTGGTGGTGGTGGTGGCGTTGCCACAACACTGTAAGCCCTCAGAGTTACTCTTGGCGGGTGCAGCAATGGGCCCTGCTGTGAATTATTAGATCAAGAATTGTAATTACATGCCCCTGTTGAACAGGGGCTGAAAAATTGGGCCTTAGGCACTGGTGGCACAACACTACAACCCCTCACAGATACTGTACTTGGAGCACAGCAATGAGCCCTGTTGCAAAGTATTGCTTCAAAAATTGTAATGACACGCCCCTGTTAAACAGGGGCTGAAAAATTGGGCCTTAGGCACTGGTGGCACAACACTCCAACCCCTCACAGATACTGAACTTGGAGCACAGCAATGAGCCCTGTTGCAAAGTATTGCTTCAAAAATTGTAATGACACGCCCTGTTAAACAGGGGCTGAAAAATTGGGCCTTAGGCACTGGTGGCACAACACTCCAACCCCTCACAGATACTGTACTTGGAGCACAGCAATGAGCCCTGTTGCAAAGTATTGCTTCAAAAATTGTAATTACACGCCCCTGTTAAACAGGGGCTGAAAAATTGGGCCTTAGCCACTGGTGGCGGCACCCATAAACAAAAATGATCTTCCAAGCTATCATCATCAATCGTATCATTGAGGACTCCGAGGAGGAGGATAGCCAGTCAACATAACAGCACAGGCACTCAGCATCAGCATCAGTCTTGAAGGGATGTGACATGTTAAAATCAATTAGTCTGTTATATCAGCATCAGGTGTGTGGTAGCTGGTGGTGATCCAAGACTGGTTCATCTTGATGAAAGTCAGTCGATCAACCGAGTCGGTGGACAGGCGCACCCTGTGATCCGTGACAAATCCTCCAGCAGCACTGAATGTGCGTTCCGAAAGAACGCTGGATGCAGGACAGGCCAGTAGCTCAATTGCATACTGTGCAAGCTCTGGCCAGTGATCCATCCTCAAGACCCAGTAAGCCAGAGGATTTTCGGTGGGGAAGGTGTCCAAGTCTGACCTTGCCCCTAGATATTCCTGCACCATGTTTATCAGACGCTGGCGATGGTTGCTGGAACCGATCATACTTTGGGGCTGCGGACTAAAGAATTGTCTGAACGCATCGGTCAGACGGCCACCTTCCCCACCGCTCCTTCTTTGACTGGCCGAAGCCTCAGCAACTCGTTGTCCAGGACCAGGAGTTTGTAACCTCCCAGTCTCTGGGAACGCGTTGCACAGACCTTTCTGCAAGGCCTCCCGGAGTTGTCTCATCCTCTGCTCCCTCTGCGACGGTAACTTAAGGTCCGCAACCTTACCCTTGTACCGTGGATCAAGGAGAGTGGCCAGCCAGTAATGGTCCCTCTCCTTGATCCGAAGAATACGAGGATCCTTCCGCAGACTTTGCAGGATCAGGGAGGCCATGCAGCGTAGGTTTGCTGAGGCATTCGGTCCGGAGTCCTCTGGGTCACTAAGGACGACATGATCCGCAGCCACCTCCTCCCAGCCATGTACAAGTCCATTGGTTTCTTGGGACTGTAAATCATCCCTAAAAGACTGCTGCTGATGATGCTGAGTGCCAGCCTCCACCTCCATGCTGACACAATCCTCCTCCTCCTCCTCCTCCTCTTCCTGTGCGATGGGTGGGACAGAACTAACACTGTCTGAGTAAAGGGGGCCTTGAGAGGCAAGGAAGTCCTCCTCTTCCTGCCTCTGTTCTGCCTCAAGTGCCCTGTCCATTATTCCACGCAGCGTGTGCTCCAACAGGTGGACAAGAGGTACAGTGTCACTGATGCATGCACTGTCACTGCTCACCATCCTCGTGGCCTCCTCAAATGGTGCCAGGACAGTGCATGTATCCCTGATCATGCCCCACTGGCGTGGAGAAAAAAAACCAAGCTCCCCTGACCCTGTCCTGGTGCCGTAGTCGCACAGGTACTCATTGATGGCCCTCTGCTGCGTGTGCAGCCGCTGCAGCATGGCCAACGTTGAGTTCCACCTGGTGGGCATGTCACATATAAGGCGGTTCTTGGGCAGGTTCAACTCCTTTTGCAGCTCTGCCAGGCGAGCACTGGCATTATAAGATCTGCGGAAATGCACACAGACTTTCCTGGCCTGCCTCAGGCCATCCTGTAAGCCCGGGTACCTGCCCAAGAACCGCTGCACCACCAGGTTAAGGACGTGAGCCACACAGGGCACATGGGTCAGTTGTCCCTGTCGGAGGGCGGAGAGGAGGTTGGTGCCATTGTCGCAAACCACCATTCCTGGCTTAAGCTGGCGTGGCGTCAACCACCTCTCGGCCTGGCCCTGCAGAGCAGACAGGACCTCTGCCCCAGTGTGGCTTCTGTCCCCCAAACACACCAGCGCAAGCACGGCATGGCATCTTTTTGCCTGCGTACTTGCGTAGCCCCTTGAACGGCTACGGAGCACCGCTGGTTCAGAGGACAAAGCACAGGAAGAGGCCATGGAGGAAGAAGAAGAGGAGGGGGTGGAGGAGAGAGGTGTGTCACAACCAGTAGTAGCATTTTGGAGGTGTGGCGGTGGAACAACCTCCAACACTACTGCACCTTGTCCTGCATCCTTCCCAGCTGCCAAAAGAGTGACCCAATGGGCCGTAAAGGAAAGGTAACGCCCCTGTCAATGCCTGCTGGACCATGAGTCAGCGGTAATATGCACCTTACCGCTGACCGCCCTGTCCAGCGAGGCCAAGACATTGCCTTCCACATGCCGGTAGAGAGCCGGAATAGCCTTCCGTGAGAAAAAGTGGCGTTTGGGAACCTGCCACTGAGGAACCGCACATTGCACAAACTCACGGAAGGGGGCCGAGTCTACCAACTGAAAAGGCAGCAGTTGAAGCGCTAGCAATTTAGCCAAGCTAGCATTCAACCGCTGGGCATGTGGATGGCTGGGAGTGAACTTCTTTCGACGGTCCAGCAGCTGGGGCAGGGAAATTTGCCTGCTAGAATCGGACGTTGGTGTACTGCTAGCAGAGTGGCCGCAAGTACTTGGCTGTGACACACCTAATTCTACACCTTCATTCCTCTCAGTGCATGTTTCAGAGAGGACTGAAGTTATAGTGGGGTTGGAGATCCCAGCTGATGCGGTGCAATGAGAGGTCCGCTTTGTTCTTTGGTGTGGGTCTTTGAGGTAGGCTTGCCAACGAGCTGCATGGCAGGTCAACATATGTCTGGTCAGGCATGTGGTACCCAAGCGGCTGATGTTTTGGCCACGCGATATACGCTTGAGACATATGTTGCAAACAGCAGCTGTGCGATCTGATGCACTAGCCTCAAAAAAGGCCCACACCAAAGAACTTTTTGAATGACGGGCAGAGGCAGCGCCCTGCACAGGCGGAGCTCTGCGGTGTGATTCCGTCGGTGTACTGCCCTTACGCTGGCCACCAAAGGGCATCCTGCCTCGTTGGAGATGTGCCTCCTCCTCATCCTCCTCCTCCTCCTCTCTCCTATTAGGCACCCACGTGGAGTCAGTGACCTCATCATCCCCTCCCTCCTCATCACTGGAGCCAATCTGGCAGTATGCTGCAGCTGCTGGAACATGACTGCCAGATTGGTGTCCTTCTTGAGCATCCCCTCTGTCTGCTCTCACGCTACTGCCTTCCTGTAGCTGGGTTTCATCATCAGACCCTTCGAAACGCTGGGCATCCTCCTGGAGCATGTACCCAACACTGTGCTCAAACAGTTCGGGGGACTCCTCAGGAGGAGGACATGGTGGGTCTAGGGAAGGAGTGACTGATGATGAGTCTGACATTGATACCAGGGAAGAGGACGCTTTGGCAGTTGCTTTGCCAGTACCCTGAGCCTGGGTGAGAGAGGATGAGGAGGAGGAGGAGGGCTTGGTCATCCACTCTACCAAGTCTTCGGCATGATGTGGCTCAACATGTCCAGCTGCCGAAAAGAAGGACAAGCGTGTCCCATGGCCATGTGCTGATGACAATGCACCGCGTCCACGACCAGCACTGTTGCCCCCAGACACAGAGCCTGCTTGCCCTCTTTTATTGCCTCCTGACTGTCTGCCTCTCCTTGTTTGCCTTCCAGACATTCTAATAGATGGCCTGCAGGGAGATGGGAAAAAAGCAATAAGAGCTACCTTCAGGTGTCCTTCTCTGTCCCTTTACTTAAGGATTTCTGAATATGGTTGAGGATGATTGCTTTCGCACAGAATAGCACAACGACAATTTCCCTGACTGTCCAAAAAACAAGGATTTCAAAGATGGTTGATGATCAATGCTTTAGCACAGTATAGCACAAGGAGAATTTCCCTCACTGTCCTTCCCTGTCCCTAGAAACAAGGATTAGCACAGTGAAAGAAACTGACACTCTCCCTACCTATAGTTTTCTGTCCCTAGAAAAAATGTTTTTTTAAAGATGGTTGATGATCAATGCTTTAGCACACTATAGCACAAGGATAATTTCCCTCACTGTCCTTCCCTGTCCCTAGAAACAAGGATTAGCACAGTAAAACACACTGACACTCTCCCTACCTATAGTTTTCTGTCCCTAGAAAAAATGATTTTTTAAAGATGGTTGATGATCAATGCTTTAGCACACTATAGCACAAGGAGAATTTCCCTCACTGTCCTTCCCTGTCCCTAGAAACAAGGATTAGCACAGTAAAACACACTGACACTCTCCCTACCTATAGTTTTCTGTCCCTAGAAAAAATGATTTTTTAAAGATGGTTGATGATCAATGCTTTAGCACAGTATAGCACAAGGAGAATTTCCCTCACTGTCCTTCCCTGTCCCTAGAAACAAGGATTAGCACAGTAAAACACACTGACACTCTCCCTACCTATCCTTCTCTTTCCCTAAACTAAAGGAATCCAGGTTAAGCAAGAAAAAAAAATGTCACTGTCCCTGCCTATGCTTCTCTTTCCCTGCTCCGGAACACACTACACTAGGCCGCCGTGCTGGCGGCCTTTTATAGTGTGGGGCGTGTACTAAACACCCTCAGCAATAATTGGCCACAGGCATCCTGCCTGTGGCCAATCATTGCTCTCCTCGCTGCCGGCGCTGTGATTGGCCAAGCATGCGGGGTCACAGTGCATGCTTGGCCAATCACAGCGCCTGGATGACACTGCGATGGCGTAGTGCATTGTGGGCCGTTCGCGTCACTCGAATTAGGCGCGAACGGCCCAAATCGTTCGATCTGCGTCGAACGATCGATCAGCCGATGTTCGAGTCGAACGTATGTTCGACTCGAACACCGAGCTCATCCCTAATCAGCATAGACAGTCTTGAAGGGATCTCATTTATAAAAAAAATAATCGGTTACATCAGCATCAGGTGCTTGGTAGCTGGTGATCCAAGACTGATTCATTTTTATGAAGGTGAGACGATCAACCGAGTTGGTGGACAGGGGCACTCTGTGATCGGTTACAAAGCCACCAGCAGCACTGAATGTGCGTTCTGAAAGAACGCTGGATGCAGGACAGGCCAGTAGCTCAATTGCATAGTGTGCAAGCTCTGGCCAGTGATCCATCCTCAAGACCCAGTAACCCAGTAGATTTTCGGTTGGAAACGTGTCCAAGTCTGACCTTGCCCCTAGGTATTTGTGCACCATGTAAATCAGACACTGCGATGGTTGCTGGCACCGATCATACCTTGGGGCTGCGGACTAAAAAATTGTCTGAACGCATCGGTCAGACGGCCACCTTCTCCACCACTCCTTCTGTGACTGACCGAAGCCTCAGCAACAGGTTGTCCAGGACCAGGAATTTGTAACCTTGCAGGCTCTGGAAACACGTTGCACAAACCTTTCTGCAAGGCCTCCCGAAGATGTTTCATCCTCTGCTCCCTCTGCGACGGCTGGATAAGTTCTGCAACCTTACCCTTGTAATGTGGATCAAGGAGGGTTGCCAGCCAGTAATGATCCCCCTCCTTGATACCACAAACCTGAGGGTCCTTTCGCAGGCTTTGCAGGATCAGGGAGGTCATGCAGCGTAGGTTTGCTGAGGCATTCGGTCCGGAGCCCTCTGGGTCACTAAGGACGACATGATCCGCAGCCACCTCCTCCCAGCCACGTACAAGTCCATGGGTTTCTGGGGACTGTAAATGAGTAAACGATCCCTTGAAGACTGCTGCTGATTCTGAGTGATAGGCTCCCCCTCCATGCTGACACAATCCTCCTCCTCATCCTCTTCCTGTGTGATCGGCGGGCCCGCAGGAACACTGTCTGGATAAAGGGGGCCTTGTGAGGAAAGGAAGTCCTCCTCTTCCTCCCTCTGTTCTGCCTCAAGTGCCCTGTAAGCCCGGGTACCTGCACAAGAACCGCTGCACCACCAAATTAAGGATGAGAGCCAAACAGAGCACATGGGTCAGGTGTCCCTGTCGGAGGGCGGAGAGGAGGTTGGTGCCATTGTCGCAAACCAACATTCCTGGCTGAAGCTGGCATGGCGTCAACCACCTCTGAGCCTGCCCCTGCAGAGCTGGCAGAATCCCTGCCCTAGTGTGGCTCCTGTCCCCTAAGCACACCATCTCAAGCACCGCATGGCATCTTTTTACCTGAGTGCTTGCGTAGCCCCTCAAACGCCTATGGAGCACCGCTGGTTCCGAGGACAAATCAAAAAAGGAAGAGGCCATGGAGGAAGAAGAAGAGGAGGGGGTGGAGGAGAGAGGTGTGTCAGAATCACCACTAGTAGCATTTTGGAGGCGTGGTGGCGGAACAAGCTCCAACAAGACTGCACCCTGTCCTGCATCCTTCCCAGCTGCCAGCAGAGTCACCCAGTGTGCCGTGAAAGATAGGTAAGGTCCCATGAGTCAGCGGTAATATGCACCTTACTGATGACAGCCCTGTCCAGTGAGGCCAAGACATTGCCTTCCACATGCCGGTAGAGAGCCGGAATCGCCTTCCGTGAAAAAAAGTGGCGTTTGGGAACCTGCCACTGAGATACCGCACATTCCACAAATTCACGAAAGGGGGCAGAGTCTACCAGCTGAAAAGGTAGCAGTTGGAGTTCTAGCAATTTAGCCAAGCTAGTATTCAACCGCTGGGCATGTGGATGGCTGGAAGCAAATTTATTTCGCCAGTTTAGCAACTGGGGTAGGGAAATTTGCCTGCTACAATCGGACGTTGGTGTAGCGATAGCAGATTGCCCGCAAATACTTGGCAGTGGCACACCTAATTCTACACCTTCATTACTCTCAGTGCAGGTTTCTGAGAGGACTGAAGGTATGGTGGGGTTGGTGGTCCCAGCTGATGAGGAGCAAGGAGAGGTCCGCCTTGTTCTTTGGTGTGGGTTTTTTTAAGTACGCTTTCCAACGGACTGCATGGCAGGTCGACATATGTCTGGTCAAGCATGTGGTGCCCAAGTGGCTGATGTTTTGGCCATGCTTGATACGCTTCAGACATATGTTGCAAATAGCAACGGTGCGATCTGCTGCACACGTCTCAAAAAAGGCCCACACCAAAGAACTTATCAAAAAATGTGCAGAGTCAGCAGTGCCCTGCACATGCAGAGCTGTGCGGTGTGATTCAGTCAGTTGGATGCCCTTAAGCTGGCCCCTGGAGGGCATCCTGCCTCATTGGAGATGTGCCTCCTCCTCCTCCTCCTCCTCCTCTCTCATATCAGGCACCCACGTAGAGTCAGTGATCTCATCATCCCCTCCCTCCTCATCACTGGAGCAAACCTGGAAGTATGCTGCAGCTGGGGGAACATGACTGCCAGTTTGTTGTCCTTCTTGGGCACCCCCTCTCTCTGGGCTCACGTTACTGCCTTCTTCAAGCTGGAAACCATCATCGGAGCCTTCAAAATGCTGCGCATCCTCCTGCAGCATGTACCCAACACTGTGGTCGAACAGTTCGGGGGACTCCTCCATGCATAATGGTGGGGCTAAGGAAGGAGAAACTGATGACCTGGAGCCGATGGAATAGGCCGATTTGGCAGCTGCATTGGAAGCCAAAGTACTCTGAGCCTTGGTGACAGAGGATGAGGAGGATGAGGACAGCTTGGTCATCCACTCTACCAACTCTTCTGCATGTTGTGGCTCAACACGGGCAGCTGCCGAAAAAAATGACAAGCGTGCCCCACGGCCACGTGCTGAGGATGCACCGTGTCCATGACCAGCACTGTTGGCTCTAGACACAGAGCCTGCTTGCCCTCTTTTAGTGGCCTGTGAGTGTCTGCCTCTCCTTGTTGGCCTTCCAGACATACTGTATTTGATGTATTTGAATAGGTACACCAGGAATGGCCTGCAGTGAGATCTAGCTGCACAGGATACAGTGTATATATATATATATATATATATATATATATATATATACACACACACAAAGCTGGGATGTGTGTATATATATACTGAATATACTGCAGCTAACTGAATCAACTGCTTGCCTGTAGTATATTAGGAAGAGCACAACAGGAACAGTCTGCAGTGAGATCTACCTGTACAGGATACAGTATACTGACTGAATATACTGCAGCTAACTGAATCAGCTGCCTGCCTGTAGTATATTAGGAAGAGCACAACAGGAATGGTCTGCAGTGAGATCTTCCTGCACAGGATACAGTATACTGACCGAATATACTGAAGCTAACTGAATTAACTGCTCGCCTGTAGTATATTAGGAAGAGAGCAACAGGAACGCTCTGCAGTGAGATCTAGCTAAACTGTATACAGTGTGTATATATATATATATATACAAAGCCTGGAATGTATATATACTAAATATACTGGCGCTAACTGAATCAACTGTTTGAGCTAACTCAAACGCCTGCCTGCTCAATCTATCTAAATGAAATTAAATGTCACTTTATCTCTCTCTCTCTATCTCTTTCTCAATGCTGCAACACACTACACAAGGCCGACGTGCAGGCGGCCTTTTATAGTGTGGGGCATGTACTTAATCCCCTGAGCCATAATTGGCCAAAGGCAACCTGCCTTTGGCCAATTATGGCTCTCTGTGCTAACGGCGCTGTGATTGGCCAAAGCATGTGGGTCATAGTGCATGCTTGGCCAATCATCAGCCAGCAATGCACTGCGATGACGCAGTGAATTATGGGCCATGACGCGCCACTCGAATTTGGTGCAAATGGCCCATAATGTTCGATCTTCGTCGAAAGATCGAACAGCCGATGTTCGAGTCAAACTCTTGTTCGACCCAAACTCGAAGCTCATCCCTAATGTTTATGCTCACATTCCACATTAGCTGCTGATGATCCTAAACTGCAAAATGTACTTTATGTTTCAATGTTGGATTCTCTTTTGGCACCAAATACTGCTGCTTCACTTCATAAGTTTGCATTAGCCCAGGCTAACCTGTAAATGTAATGCAATGCCACTTTTCCTAGCTACTAGAAATTGACACATACTGTACAGTGCACAATAATTTATTATCTTTTAATACCAAATGCCACAATTATAATGAAATTGTATATCATTAAAATTTTATCTCATTACAGATTCAACCTTATCCAATCACTGGAAGAGTAAAAGTTTAAACCAGCATATTAAAATAGGTTTAGTTCCTTTTCAAAACTCTTTAAGTGCTATATTAAAACTTCATAACATTCCTAGATAGTGTAGGATCTGTAAAATTGCTTCAAAGATATATTATCTATCAGTCATCAAAATCCTGCCACTAGAATGATATATGGAAGTGATACATCATAGCCTCTCCATCACTTTCATGATATATGGCTTACTGTATCATACATCTAGCTAGAAGAATGATTTTGAGCATTCAGCAAGTTATAATATGCCATTTGAAAAGGATCATTACTAAACAAAGTATGCATGGTTGCATAAAATAATTTAATTCCATTAATTGTCACACAAAATATAAAAATTATTAGATGCAGCTTTACATTCTTTACTACAAGAGCAGAAACAATTAAACTTAAATTAAATGACTTTTTAATATACTGCCATTTTGCAGAACATTGAGTAGTTTGTTATATTTGCTAAATTTAAAAATGATTTCACTGATGTTACACTTATATGTTGCTTTGTGTATTTGTGTGTTAATACTTACTGTATGTATGAAGAGTAGAATATACAATATTGCAACCTACTTACTGCAATTTATAATATTTTTTGGATATTAATTTATTGCATTAAACTTTAAACACCCAAAGAGAGAGAGAAAATCAAAGAGTAGCCATTACTTAAATGTCTAAAAGAAAAAAGAGTAAACCTACTCTTATCTATAGGAATAATTATGTAAACTGATCTGTTTTAAAATTTCTATCAACTGCACACACACAGCCATTATTTTACAGCACGCATGAAGCCTTCTATTTAAAGTACCGTATATACTCGAGTATAAGCCGAGTTTTTCAGCACATTTCTTTGTGCTGAAAATGCCCCCCTCGGCTTATACTCGAGTCACCTTTTTGTGCCTGATCTCCCGGACTTTGGAGACCCGGTGCCAGCCGGCCGTAGGTCCCCTGGACCCCAATCTTGCCACACATGTAGCCCCACTCTTCCTCTAGAAGTGTGAAAGGTTTGTTGTCCGGGGGACCTACGGTCGGGGAGCACCGATTTTTCAAAGCCGGGCACCCCTTCCATAGACTCCAATGTTAAACGGTAATTTCTCTGGTGAAATTTGGGGACCTGGTACCGGCCGGTCGTAAGTTCCCTGGACCCGAAACGTGGCACACATGTAGCCCCACTGTTCTTCTACAAGTGTGCAAAGTTTTTTGTCTGGAGGACCTACGGCCGGGGAGCACCGATTTTTCAAATCCAGGCACCCCTTCCATAGACTCCCATGTTAAACGTCAGGCTAGTCATGGACACAGTGAGGCATGGACACAGTGAGGCATGGGCACAGTGAGGTATGGACACAGTGAGGCATGCACATGGACACAGTGAGGCAAAGTGAGGCACAGTGAGGAATGCAGATGGACACCCTAGGCTTATACTCAAGTCAATAAGTTTTCCCAGTTTTTTGTGGTAAAATTAGGTGCCTCGGCTTATGTTCAGGTCGGCTTATACTCGGGTATATACGGTAACTGTTTTGGTATGGATTTGATGGTATACAAATGTATTGTTCAATACTTTAAAATATTAGTCATTTTAAAACCAGACATTATTTAGTCAACTTGGTACCTTGAATTGTGGTCATTTTACATTATAAATATTTTTCAGCATTATTTTTTTATTAACAATAATAGTTTTATACTAAGATTTTCAGAATAAAGGAAAAAAAGGACATTAAAACATTAAGGGAAGACAGAGTTTGAAACAGAGGAGCAAAGTAGATATAAAGAGACTCCAGATATTACATAAAGATGAATAAACCAACACAATTCTGTGCTATCACTCTAAACGTTTAGCTGCTTTACAATAGCCAAAGAATAAAGAAATATACAACCCAAAGAGTGCTCAAACCCCTAACTTCTTATTATATATATAATAACCCAAAAAGCCTCCAGAGAGCACCAAAGCACTTCCTACAATGGTGTAACAGCAGTATTTGCATGTTGATGTCACGTGATCATGGCTCTACCCAACACATTTCCTTACTCAATGCTGTGCCGCCCCTGGTGAAGTTGATTAATGAAATGTGCTGGTTGGAGCCAGGACCACATGATGTCACCACGCAGGTACTGCCAGTGCACCATTTGTGGAAGTGCTGAGGCACTTTCTGGAGGATTTTTGTGCTGACAGTTTTTGAGTGCTTGGGGATAGCACAACACAATGTGAGCGTATACCATGTATGTTCTTAATGTTTTTAATAAAGCCGATACATGTTTTGCAAAGAAGTCTGCATCCTATGCCACAATCAACTGAGTTGTATATGGGAGAATTTGCTAATTTGAGTTGGGTTGAGGGTTGGAGTTGGAGGGTTCAAGTCCAGGTGGATATTGGTTTACATCATGCTATACTTTTACAGTAAAGGGTCAATATATGGAGGTGAGTGGCCATTTCAAGGGGAGTGAGCTGACATTTTAAAGAGAGTGAACGTTCATGTGGATATCACAAGAGGATCAACATTGCTTATATTACACCTTTGGAATGGACTACATTTATAATTGTTGGACATATACACACGTGTTTATATTATTGGCAAATAATATTGTCAAAAGTATTGGCACGCCTGCCTTTACACGCACATGAACTTTAATGGCATCCCAATCTTAGTTCATAGTGTTCAATATTGAGTTGGCCCACCCATTGCAGCTATAACAGCTTCAACTCTTCTGGGAAGGCTGCCCACAAGGTTAAGGAGTGTATCTATGGGAATGTTTGATCATTCTTCCAGAAGCTCATTTGTGAGGTCAGGCACTGATGTTGGACGAGAAGTCCTGGCTTGCAGTATCCTCTCTAATTCATCCAAAAGGTGTTCTATCGGGTTGAGGTTAGGACTCTGTGCAGGCCAGTCAAGATCCTCCACCCCAAAGTCACTCATTCATGTCTTGTTGGACCTTGCAATATGACTGGTGCACAGTAATATTGGAACAAAGTGTGGGCAACTCAATATTGAACCCTATAGTCTAAGACTGGCATGCCATTAAAATTCATGTGCGTGTAAAGGCAGCGTCCCAATACTTTTGGCTATATATATATATATATATATATATATATATATATATATATTGTGACAGCAGGAAGGTAAAGTCACCTGGTTGCATCCAGGGGGGTAGATATATTTCGCCCAGATTCAGGCTTTACGCCGATTTATACAGCTAGGTGGAGAGTTGTGTAAGCCCAGCTGAGACTAATGGGCTCATGGATGACTCATACCTCTAGGGAGAGTGTGGGGCGTCGTACAGACAGGGAGTTGATGAGGCCAGCTGAAGCTTGTCAGCTCATTTAGGCCTCTATAAAAAACTCCCAGATTCATTAGATGTTAGCTCATGCCTGGAAGCAGACCTGTGTGGACTGTCTAGGGAGAGTGAACCCCTGTGCGGTGAGACAAAGCCTGTGTGGCTATTTTTTGCTTGGACATTTAAAACCAGGGACTAGGACAGCACTAGGCTGATCCCAGTTGTTAGTTAGGAAACCTGTATGTTTAGTCAGAGGTCAAGTTGACCAGGATTTATTTTGTTTGTTTCTTTTGCTTTGCTGTGTTTTTGTCACTGTAAATAGAAAATAAACAGCACCTTTTTGATTTTGAACACCACAACCTCCGTCTGCTGGGCCTGTTTTTGTGTGGGGAGCCCATCCCGGGGGTCACACACACC
Source organism: Rana muscosa (assembly GCA_029206835.1). NCBI lineage: Eukaryota > Metazoa > Chordata > Amphibia > Anura > Ranidae > Rana > Rana muscosa. The sequence goes on along the minus strand of CM055122.1, from coordinate 1,149,589,607 downwards.
CGCTGCCGAGCTAACCCCCTCACAGTTGGTGGAGAATGCGGGCAGTTTTTTTAAGCCAGCATGGAGGAGATACTGAAACAGCTGGCTCTAGCAAATGCCAATCAACAGCAGACAAATGCAGGTTTGCAAAAGAGCCTTGCAGCCCAGCAGCAAGCTCACCAACAGAGTCTGGAAGCTCAGCAACAAGCCCAGCAACGATCTGAGGCCCGCTTCATAGACCTATTACAGAAGCAAGAGCAGAGACTACAACAAATGGAAGCAGTAATGCAGCAACGTCCGCAGACCAGTGAGGAAAGCCGTCCCACTAATACCGCGTCCTTTGGGGTGAGTCGTTTATTGACAAAAATGACTGGAGAGGATGATCCAGAGGTATTTTTGACCACGTTTGAAAGGACTGCTGAAAGAGAAAAGTGGCCTGAGGAGCAGTGGGCTGGACTGGTGGCTCCTCTGTTAACGGGTGAATCGCAGAAAGCTTACTATGACCTAGAGCCTGACCAAGCAAAAGACTATGTGATGCTAAAAGCTGAAATATTGGCAAGGCTGGGTGTCACCCTGGCTGTCCGGGCTCAGCGTGTGCATAACTGGACTTTCCAGCTTGGAAAACCCCCCAGGTCTCAAATGTATGATCTCATTCACCTGAGCAGAAAGTGGCTACAGCCAGAGACTTTGTCCGCACCAAAGATTGTGGAACGTGTTGTAATGGATCGGTTTTTGAGAGCTCTTCCTACTGCCATCCAAAAGTGGGTAAGCCATGGAGACCCAGAGACGGCCGATGGTCTTGTGGATCGTGTGGAGAAATACTTGGCTACAGAGAACCTGACGGCCTCTTCCAGAGACACTCGGACTTTCCACCCTAAGACCAGACCATCCCCAGGGGCGGATAAGATGATTCCAAGGGGTAAGGGTGGAGAGAGTGAGAGGGTGGGAGCTCTACCCCAAGTTTGGCGAGAACAGCCTGGGAAATCAGCGGCTCAAGAGGCGGCAAGAAGGATCATTTGCTACCGCTGCCGGCAAGCGGGACATATTGCAGCCAATTGCCCGGTTTTGGAGGAACCCATGCAGTGTGACTTTCTGACGGGCAGACGTCAGTCGCTGTGTGCGACAGTCGCATGCACTGCCATTCGGGGAACTGAGAAACATTTATGCAAAATGTGTATTAATGGTAGAAATGTTGTGGTATTGCTGGATTCAGGTAGCCTTGTGACCCTGATAAAGGCTGAATTAGTTAAAACAGAGGTCTCTGGGAATAGCAAGGTAGCTGTTATTTGTGTGCATGGGGACACCCGAGAGTATCCAGTGACTACAGTGTGTTTCGAGACCCCCAAAGGTACCCTTTCTCATCCAGTGGGCTTAGTGTCTCAGTTACCGCATGACGCCATTGTGGGAAGGGATTTTCCGAAGTTCTGGGAACTGTGGGATGATCCTGAGCCCCCCACTGGTGCCCCTATGTACCAGGAATATGATAGCCAGAACTCCTCTGAGAGTGGTGAGGACTCTCCCGAATTTCCCTTGTCAGTATTGGCAGGGGAGACTCAAGAAACTGGAGAGGAGCCCACCTCCTCAGACGAAAACCTACCGTCTGTGGAGTTTTCTGATCTTGAGGTTCACAGGGAAAACTTTGCCACAGAACAGTTGAAAGACCCCGCCCTAATAAAGGCACGGGAAAACGTAGTGAAAATAGATGGCGAGTTAGTGAACCCAGATAATACCTGCACTTACCCATACTTCAGCGTAGAGAAGGACCTACTGTATCGGGTGGCAAAAAGGGCAGAAGAAACCGTTGAGCAGCTTGTGGTGCCCAAACCTTACAGGAAGTTGGTGTTGGAGTTGGCCCATGGGCACATTCTTGGAGGTCATCTGGGGACAGAGAAAACCCGAGAGAGGGTATTACAGAGATTCTATTGGCCTGGGGTGATGAAGGACATAGAAAATTATTGTTCCTCCTGCCCTGTGTGTCAGAGGTCGGCCCCGATGCCACACTTCCGTAGCCCGCTGGTCCCTCTACCCATCATTGAGGTCCCGTTTGAGAGAATCGCAATGGATTTGGTAGGTCCTATAATCAAGTCCGCTAGGGGGCACCAGTACATATTGGTTATAATGGACTATGCCACCCGTTATCCAGAAGCGATCCCTCTCAGAAATACCTCGGCCAAAACCATAGCCAAAGAGCTATCTCTTGTTTTTAGCCGGGTGGGTATTTGTAAAGAACTGCTTACGGACCAAGGTACACCCTTTATGTCCCGGGTTATGAAGGAGCTGTGTAAATTGTTCAAAGTGACGCAATTACGTACATCTGTGTATCACCCCCAAACCGATGGGCTGGTTGAAAGATTCAACAAAACCCTAAAACAAATGTTGAAGAAAGTGGTGGATAGGGATGGAAAGGATTGGGACTGTCTACTTCCTTATTTGATGTTTGCTATTAGGGAGGTGCCCCAATCCTCTACGGGATTCTCCCCCTTTGAGTTACTGTATGGGAGACACCCAAGAGGGCTGTTGGATATTGCCAAGGAAACTTGGGAAAGTGAGAGTTCTCCCCACAGGAGTGTGATTGAGCATGTCGCCCTGATGCAAGATCGAATTGCACAGGTAATGCCCATCGTGAAGGAACATTTGGCCCAAGCGCAGTTGGCACAGCAGAGAGTGTACAACCGTGGAGCCAAGACCCGTACCTTTTCCCCGGGGGATAGGATATTGGTACTTGTCCCTACGGTTGAAAGTAAATTCCTTGCCAAATGGCAAGGCCCCTACGAGATAATGGAAAAAGTGAGCGAAGTGAATTACAAGGTCAGACAACCAGGAAGGCGAAAGCCCGAACAGATCTATCACGTTAATCTGTTGAAAGCCTGGAGGGATAGAGAGTCCCTAGTCGCAGACACTTGGTCACCAGCTCAAACTGGTTGCGTGATTCCTGAGGTTGGAATCGCAGCCACCTTGTCACAACCCCAACAACAGGAGGTTAAGGAGTTTGTACTTCGCAACAAGGAGGTATTCTCTGAGCTGCCGGGACAAACATCTGGGGTAGAGCATGACATTATTACCCCGCCCGGTGAAAGGGTGAAGTTAAAACCCTATCGGATCCCAGAGGCCCGACGGGAGGCAATACGGGAGGAAGTACAGAGAATGCTGAACTTAGGGGTGATAGAGGAGTCCCAAAGTGATTGGTCTAGTCCCATTGTGTTGGTGCCTAAACCGGATGGGAGCTGGCGATTTTGTAACGATTTTCGTCAGTTGAACAAAGTTACAAAATTTGACACCTACCCCATGCCACGTATAGATGAGTTGATCGACCGGCTGGGAACAGCCCGATACATGACGACTCTTGACCTCACAAAAGGGTATTGGCAAATCCCCCTGGCCAAGTCGGCCAAAGAGAAAACCGCATTTGTAACCCCAGACGGGGCGTTCCAATATAAAAGAATGCCGTTCGGGTTACAGAATGCGCCGGCCACATTCCAGCGGAAAATGGACCAGATGCTGAGGCCCCATCGGAAGTATGCTGCGGCTTACCTGGATGACATAATTGTCCATAGCACAGATTGGGCCTCACATCTGCCAAAAGTGCAAGCAGTCCTGGACTCTGTTCGGGAAGCAGGGTTTACGGCTAACCCCAAGAAGTGTACCATTGGGCAGGAGGAGGCCAAATATCTTGGGTACACCATTGGGAGGGGAGTAATAAAACCCCAACTCAACAAAGTCGAGGCCATCCAGAGTTGGCCACGTCCCAACAGCAAGAAGCAGGTACGAGCCTTTCTGGGAATCGCTGGGTATTATCGGCGATTCATTCCCCACTTTGCTTCTAAGGCTGTGCCCCTAACCAACCTGACGAAGGGGAAAGGGTCGGTCATGATTAAATGGACCCCCGAGGCTGAGGCAGCATTCCAATTCTTGAAACAAGCCTTATGTAGCCAGCCAGTGTTGTACTCACCCGACTTCTCTAAAGACTTTGTCGTACAAAGTGATGCGTCAGATGTGGGGTTAGGAGCAGTATTGTCCCAGGTCTGGAACGGGGAAGAGCACCCAGTCATTTACCTCAGCAGGAAGTTGAAGTCCCATGAGGTAAATTACGCCACCGTTGAAAAGGAGTGTTTAGCGGTGAAGTGGGCTCTAGATTCCCTTCGGTACTACCTGCTAGGTAGGCACTTTGACATGGTTACGGATCACGCTCCGTTAAAGTGGATGGCTCAAAACAAGGAAACAAATAGAAGAGTGAATAGGTGGTTCCTGGCCCTCCAGGAATTCAACTTCACAGTAAAGCATCGCCCTGGCGTTCAAATGGGGAATGTGGATGCTTTGTCTCGAGTACATGAATGCCTGATTGCTGGTGTTCCAACCCCGAGGTTAAAACAAGAGGGGGGGGTATGTGACAGCAGGAAGGTAAAGTCACCTGGTTGCATCCAGGGGGGTAGATATATTTCGCCCAGATTCAGGCTTTACGCCGATTTATACAGCTAGGTGGAGAGTTGTGTAAGCCCAGCTGAGACTAATGGGCTCATGGATGACTCATACCTCTAGGGAGAGTGTGGGGCGTCGTACAGACAGGGAGTTGATGAGGCCAGCTGAAGCTTGTCAGCTCATTTAGGCCTCTATAAAAAACTCCCAGATTCATTAGATGTTAGCTCATGCCTGGAAGCAGACCTGTGTGGACTGTCTAGGGAGAGTGAACCCCTGTGCGGTGAGACAAAGCCTGTGTGGCTATTTTTTGCTTGGACATTTAAAACCAGGGACTAGGACAGCACTAGGCTGATCCCAGTTGTTAGTTAGGAAACCTGTATGTTTAGTCAGAGGTCAAGTTGACCAGGATTTATTTTGTTTGTTTCTTTTGCTTTGCTGTGTTTTTGTCACTGTAAATAGAAAATAAACAGCACCTTTTTGATTTTGAACACCACAACCTCCGTCTGCTGGGCCTGTTTTTGTGTGGGGAGCCCATCCCGGGGGTCACACACACCCGCTGCCGAGCTAACCCCCTCACAATATATATATATATATATATAGCATTACAAGTGCAAGTACAAGACCAGTTATGGAGTTTTACATAGATTGTTTTGAAATAATTCAAGCCATTGGGTCCACAGTTTGCTAGTGGTAACTAGTCTACCTTCCGAGGATGCAAACATGCGTCCATAAGAACCATATGTATGAACTGAGGAGATTGCCTTATCTAATAGACATGTGCACACTGAATTATTTTGTTTCTGAATTTCATTTTCGTCCGAAAAATAAATTTATTTAGTTACTCCCGAAATTTGTTTTTATTTATTTTGTTTCATTACAGAATGCATTCGTCCGAAAATCCGAATTAATTAAGGTCGAATCTGTCAATTGAAGGCTTATGGTATCTGTCGAATGTTCTAAGAAGATTCGACAAAGCAGCTAAACTGTACGAAGCTGCAATCGTACATTTCCGGTCCAATGCTCTGCCCACAAGCTATAGTAGAATTCTAATGTTGTATGACTAGTAATAATTATATTTAATAATTATTATTACTAGTCAACCAACATTAGAATTCTTCTATAGCCTATGGGTGGAGCATTTGAAAATAAATGTCCCCTCGCTGCGATCGTATGTTTTTAACTGCTTCGTCGAATCTTCATGTCTCTATAATGTCAAATCTTTTCTCTCTATGTTGAATAATCTTGGACTAATAGAGTTAGGTTAGGCACATTCGACCACAGGTTCGATAGACACAGATCGCTATTGTTGCCATCATTTCGAATCTTCTATCTGTATCGAACTCTTGTTGCATAAAACAAAAAAAATGCATTTTTTATGTTGGATCTTTTGGATTTCGGATTCTGTGCGATCGCTATCGTTTGTTAAAACGAAAACGAAAATCCCTTAAATTCGGACGAAAATGCATTCGGACGAAAACAAATGCACATGTCTATTATCTAATAGGATTGTGTCTGTAGTTTTCAAGTGTCTGGTAATTGTTACTCTTGCGGCTTATAGAATTTGAATAGTCATGCACCGAAAGTGGGGGGGGGGGATGTTCAATTACTATGCTTAAAGTGGTTTTAGACTTAAATGTCCGCAATAGTTTGAACATCCTTGTCTGTAAGGGATTAGCAGTGCAGTGTGTTTTTTTTTATTTTGTTTTATCGTAAATACTTTTTTTTTTTCTCGCTTTTTAGTAGCCGTCACGTGTCCTTTCTGCTTTCTTATCTTGAGCGAATAGAGTCAAGTAGGAGAGGCCACATATCACCTCTAATGTATCTAAGATATGTCAGATGAGGAATCTGCTCTCTGGCCCTATGTCCGTGCATCGCTGATAGATCCTCCCCCCCGATATTACAATGCTGCTTTTACTACGAGGCGGGGGAGAATCAGCTTCAGGTATACATCATGGTCTTTGAAGGCTGTAGGAAAAGGGAGGGGTGGAGAGGAGCCTGGAATAGCGATGAGGGGAGGAGTGGAGAGTGGAGAGGGGAGGGGTGGGAATGGAGGAGGTTTTGCTCCCAAAGCTAGCTACAGAGAGCTATGGAACTGACAGGGAGAGGGAGAGGGAGGAAGGAGGTAATGGAGAGACGCACAGAGGAGAGCGCAGTGACGGAGGCACATATTCTAACCACGCTTTCATAGCTCAGCAGCCATGATAACATGGTCAGCTGCCAGGGGGGAAGTCAGGACCAGGCAGGATCAACCAGGTACTATAGGAGATAGAAAGAGGCAATTGACAAAGCAAAGCACTATGTTACAGCTTGTACCTTAAAGAACCAGAAGCATAATTTTTGGGGGGAGTAACAATCACTTTAATATGACAAGTTCTGGTGAAGGAGTTTTTGGGGTTTTGGTAATTTTACAAATGAGTGCAAAGACGTCTGCCCAGAATTTCAAAAGTTTGTTACACCGCAAAGAATGTGAAAAAGGTTTCCTTTCTCCCCACAGTTCCTCCAGCAGGCAGGAGGTACAGATAGGGCAAAGGTGTGCAATTGAGTTGGGGTGATGTACCATCTGAGGTTAAATTTAAATATCAGTTCCCAAAGGTTAGAGGCACGGATTGCTTATGGTCCATTGAGAAGGGCTGAAAGATCTACCTATGTCTCTTTCCCATTTTAGCATTGGGGCAGTTTACTGAAAAAAAATAAACATATACCTTTTATATTCTTGGTATTGCTTTAAAGGTACCTCCATTTTTTTGGTGAATATAAAAAAGTTAAGTAATAGAAAATATGATATTTGGATCTTGAAATAGTCTGTGGTAGGGATGGAGAACGCCTCTCTCAGCACAGCAAATGATTTGAGTAAATCATTAGAGAATAAATCTGAGATATGAGTTATACCTTGTCTTTGCCAGTTTTGTACTGAAAGACCTGGGAATAATTTGGTTATGACAGAGATGAGTACTGGTATTTGGTAGGGTGTGTGGCCTTGGATATGCAATAATTGAATGTTGCCACTGAAGAAAAAAAGGGTAGGGGAAACTTGTGAGTTGTTGGTTTTTAGATGGGGGTTACTTAAGAGCCAGTAATGTAGAAGCAGAGAACGCTCTTCATGAAATTCGGCATGATGGATAATGTTTATCATCCTTCGGGTGACACCAGAAGTTTGACATCCTTTTGTAAATCCTGATTGATCAGGGTGGATCAGGCTCAAGAGTAAATCAAATAATCTGTTGGCTATTATCTTAGCATACAATTTAGTATCATGATTAGGAAGAGAAATTGGGCACAAGTTTTTGGGGTAGTGGGTTCTTTACCTGGCTTCAGCAAGGTGATGACCAAAGCTTTCAATATTTCCTTAGGAAACGAGGCTGAGGAGGCAGCGGCATTGAACATATAGGTGATGTGATCAGTAAGCAGATCTTTGAACTGTTTGTAATATTCCCCTATGAAACCATAATTAAGGAGTCAACGGCTTTCCCTATTTCTAATGTTGTGAATGGGGCATTGAGGGTAGCTAGTTGAGCAGTGGTTTGTTTGGAAAGTTGGACAATGTCTAGAAATGCCTAAATAGAGACATCATCTGGCTGAGCTAGAGATTTGTCATCTTTCAGGTGTAGCACCCTCTATCTTAGGTAGGTAGGTGCTAGAATAGTGGGTTTGTTTTGTACTGTCAGCGCAGGTAAATTTAGGCAGGCCTATGCTGTGACCTAGGCCTGTTTATTTTGCCCTGGGGGCAAGGGAGTGGTTTAGTGTAGCAGCAGGTGACTGACATGTGCTTCAGCTCTTGGGCGCCTCCTCTGGTTTTCAGAAGTTCTGGAAAAGAGGCAGGGCAGAGAGCTAGACATGGGATGTATGTGGGAGTCCTGACCAATGCCCAACTAGGATTGGCAGGGGGCGGGCCTCCGATATATATACCCATGGTCAGCCTGCTGTGGGAGGAGTTGTCGGGTGGAAGAACTGAATGATGGAGTTTTAGACTGTTGTGGTCTGAGGGAACCCCCTTTCTGGGGGCAGGTGAACTCAGGCCTAGAGCTCGGGAGCTGGGAGGGAGCCTATCGCTACTCAGTCTTTGATAGGTGCCTTGGAACAGGAGCAGGAAGAGGACAGTTGGGAGCACTGCCAGGCAAGTCATTCAGGAGGGATCCATGCCGGGTCGGTGAGTGAGTGAGAAGCACAGTGTGAAGCTCTGGGAGAGACATGCCAGGATTTGGATGTGGAGCCAGAGGGAGAGACTGTGGTGTTGTTTTGTATTTAAGTCACTGCAGCCACGAGGGCCTGGCAGGATTTGCATTTGGATGTGCTGAGATCAGTAATCCACCAAGTGTCAGTTAGCACATTTATTCTTCTCAACTAAAACGGTTGCTACCACAAAGGGGACTGCAGGCCCCTGCCTGTAAAAGGCTATTAGGAAAACTTTAGGACTTATTCAAAGTGAGGCCTAGCCATGTGCTAATTTTGACAGGAACCTAGATTTGGACAGTGAAGTGAAGCAAGTGATCTCAAGTAGTGTGCTGGAGGAGATGTGCAGAGGAAGAGACTGTCAAATTTAGACTCAACCAACATTGATTTCATGGAGAAGTATTCATTATCTGGGCATCCCATATCCCTTTTCTCCATCCAAGTTTAATCCCCTAATAAAAACAACAAAAACAAGCAAGAAACTGTTCATTGCCCGGGAAAGTGTGCCAAAATGGATGTCTGACCAGCAGGGTGAAATGGGTGAATGCTAGAACACGTAGTGACCCCACAAGGGCACCCCTACAAAGGTTATAGAGATTGTTGTAGAATACACAAAATGTGTTTGTGATAGCTTGTGGGTCAGTTAATTTTTGTTTACAGGTAGGGTGATAGAGGATAGGAATCAGAGTTTTGGTTTGGTTCCCTTTGATTTGATTAGCTAGTAGTTTCTCTGACTTATTTCCACAAGCGTATAAATGCATTTCAAAGTGCCTTTGGGTCTTATCAAAGATTTTTTTAAAGGAGTGAGCGTAGTTCAAGACGCAGTTTTAGAATTTTGGATTTGGGTTCTTTAGTAGGGCGCTGTTTATTGAGGGAGTCTGTGGTCTGAATTTCAGCTAAAAGCTTGTCAATGTGCTGCCTCCTTTGTCTTTTATCTTGAGCCCCTATTTGTATGAAGAGGCCTCGCACAAATGCTTTGTGCGCAGTCCAAACTATGTGAGTTTTTTTTACTGAATCTGTGTTACGTACAAAAAAGTCTTCCACATTAGTGCGTAAGGAATCTAAGTAAGATTTGGACTGTAAGATTTGAGTGTTTATTCTCCAGAGAAAGATGTGATAGGATTGTCCTCGATGGTGATGCATATTGGGGAGTGGCCCAACCAGAAGGTAGGGAAAATGGATGAAGATGAAACTTTTTGTAAGGTCCCCTGGACCAGTAGAAAGAGATCAATGTGGGAGTATGAATTGTGGCAAGATGAGAAAAACTTCCTCCGCATTCTGTCATCTCCACACATCATACAGGAGCAGGTTAGATATTAGATCAGGTTTGCCTCGTTTAGGGAAAGATGTGGAGTCAATGTGGGGGTCCAGGGTAATGTTGAAGTCCCCGCACCACACAATTGCAAGAACCTTCTTGTATATCTTGCAGATGAATTGGACATTGGGAGCATAAATTGATATGATGGTGTATAAGGATTTGTTGATGGATCCTACCATGATCCGGTATTACCCTCCTGGATCCTTACAATATGATTGCAGTTGAAAGGAGATTCTTGATGGCTATCAAAGTGCCTTTCTTTTTGTTTGGGGCATTAGCTGTAAATATGTTAGTAAAGTTCCTGTTATTACATGGAGGAGGATTGGACAAGCAAAATTTTGTTTCTTGGGCCCAGATGATATTACAGTTGGTTTGTGTTGCTAACTTCCAAAGGGACGTTCACCTAGCAGGGTGATCGAGATCGTTAGCATTGTATGGCAAGATCTTGATGGACATTTAGGAGTAGTGGCAGTGGCAGAGATGAGTATAAGGACCAGTGTAGTGCAAAGATTAGGCTATATAACATGTGAAGGTGATGTTCTTTTAAAAGAAGACATGTCAAGTGGTAATGTGTAGCAACCAGGTGTAGCTGCTATTGAAAACTGGGAGAACAAAATAAGAAAGAAGGAAAAGGAAACAAAAACTTGCTCTAAGTAAATACCTAGAGTCGCTTCCTGAGGTTTCCTGAGGATAGGCACAACTGATGCCAAGAAATGTGAGGTAGGTGGTAAAGAATTCTTAAGACCGAGTGTGGGCAAGCAACACGTAGGGCCGCCTTGATGCAGACATTCCTGCTTCTGGTAATTAGCTTGACGAATTCTGTTGGATCTTTGTGTTAACGGGTGAACTTGCTGGTTCCTTTTGGTACTCTGATCCATGAGGTATGCATCAGATGTATCAGGAATAATGCCCAAACCCTGCAGGAGGCATATCCAATTCTGAACAGAGGACACTGTGTGCTTTGAACCATTTTGAGTGATGGAGATTTTGGCACTATCCATTGGTACTGGATATAGTCATTGCGCAGTGTCTTGTTAATGGTGTTAAGTTGTCTGAGGCAGCTCAGAGTGTGCTGAGATAGGACTGAACATTTTTTTCAATTGGCCATAGGGGTCAGGTTAGGTGTCTAATGCTCTTGTTTTCTGCATACATTTCTCCTTTATGTGAAAAAAGTGAATCTGAATAATCACGTCTCTAGGCACCATATCAGAAGGAAAGGTAGGTTTTGGTAACCTGTGAATACGGTTAATGACCAGGTCAATATTCTTGTGTCAGGTAGTATTGCTTTGATCAGGCTTTGGGCACATGAGGATAGATCAACTGGCTGTACCAATTCGGGTAGTCCACAAATTTTGATATTGTTGCGACGGAACCTATCCTCTATGTCCGCTATTTTATCCATTTAGTGTCATGATCCTGGTCCTCCTGAGTGTCATTAATATAATTCACAGTATTAGTAAAGTCACCTATGTTAGATTCAATGTGAGAGACCCTATCCTCCAGCACATCTATGCTGTGGCTGAATCTATGCATGAGCGAAAGCATGTCAGATTGCAAAGAATTTCTTAAAGACAATAACATGTCCTTCAGTGTGGTGTCCATCACAAGTTGTCCCACAGTGGGAAAGGCAGCTATGGAGCCAGGCTGAGGATTTTGCAGTGGCAGTGTGGTAGATAGTGAAGAATTGTGGATCACCTTTAGGGATGAGATTCGAGTTCGAGTCAAACTCATGTTCGACTCGAACATTGCCTGTTCGCAATGTTCGCCAAACAGCGAACAATTTGGGGTGTTCGCGGCAAATACGAAAAGCAGCGGAACACCCTGTAAAAGTCTATACGAGAAATCTAAAGTGCTAATTTTAAAGGCTTATATGCAAGTTATTGTCATAAAAAGTGTTTGGGGACCCGGTCCTGCTCCAGGGGACATGTATCAATGCAAAAAAAGTTTTAAAACTGCCATTTTTTCAGGAGCAGTGATTTTAATAATGCTTAAAGTGAAACAATTAAAGTGAAATATTCCTTTAAATTTCGTACCTAGGCTGTGTGTATAGTATGCCTGTAAAGTAGCGCTTGTTTCCCGTGCTTCGAACTGTCCCTGCACAAAGTGTCATTCCTGAAGAAAAAAAAGTAATTTAAAACTCACTCGCGGCTATAATGAATTGTCGGCTCCCGGCAATACATAGAAAAGTCATTGATAAAAATAAAAAAAAAAATGCGTGCGGGACCCCCCAAATTCAATTACCAGGCCCTTCAGGTCTGGTATGGATTTTAAGGGGAACTCCACCCCAAATAAAAAAAAAATGGCGTGGAGTTCCCCAATATCCATACCAGACCCTTTATCAGAGCACGCAACCTGGCAGGCCGCAGGAAAAGAGGGGGGGATGAGAGAGTGCCCCCCCTCCTGAACCGTACCAGGCCACATGCCCTCAACATGGGGAGGATGTCCTGATGGGGAACGTGAGAAGGGGCGGGTCTATTCATTTTTTTACACTGAAGAGGAAGTTCACCATCAATTCCGCTCAGCCAAGACGTAGGTGGGGTCTGAGATACAAGGGCGCCCCCGCCCCCTCGTACCTCAGACCCCACCTACGTCATTGGCTGAGCGGACCTGATGGGAAACTTCCTCCGCAGTGTAGGTCTGCTCAGCCAATGACATTTCGAGTGGAGACTACAGCGCTGGACATCGGATCGCCGCGGGACATTGGATTACATTGCTGGAATGTGTTTTTTATTTTTAATAAAGGACTTTTCCAAGGTGTCTGTGTGTTTTTTTTACATTTTCTTTACACTTTCTTCGGGAAATGGTAGGGGTACAATGTACCCCTTACCAATTCACATAAGGGGGCAGGATCTGGGGGTCCCCTTTGTTAAAGGGGTCTTCCAGATTCCGATAAGCCTCCTGCCCGCAGACTCCCACAACCACCGGGCAAGGGTTGTGGGGATGAGGCCCTTGTCCCCATCAACATGGGGACATCCTCCCCATGTTGAGGGCATGTGGCCTGGTACGGTTCAGGGGGGGCGCTCTCTCGTCCCCCCCTCTTTTCCTGCGGCCTGCCAGGTTGCATGCTCGGATAAAGGGTCTGGTATGGATTTTTGGTGGAACTCCACGCCATTTTTTTTGTGGTGGAGTTCCCCTTAACTACTTGCTTACTGGGCACTTAAATCCCCTTCCTGCCCAGGCCAATTTTCAGCTTTCTGCACTGTCACGCTTTGAATGACAATTGTGCGGTCATGCGACATGGCTCCCAAACAAACTTGACGTCCTTTTTTTCCCACAAATAGAGCTTTCTTTTGGTGGTATTTGATCATCTCTGCGGTTTTTATTTTTTGCGCTATAAACAAAAAAAGAGCGCCGATTTTGAAAAAAACACAATATTTTTTACTTTTTGCTATAATAAATATCCCAATTTAAAAAATTTTTTTTCCCAGTTTAGGCCAATACGTATTCTTCTACATATTTTTGGTTAAAAAAAATCGCAATAAGCGTTTATTGATTGGTTTGCGCAAAAGTTATAGCATCTACAAAATACGGCATAGTTTTATAGCATTTTTATTAATCATTTTTTTTACTAGTAATGGCGGCGATCAGCGATTTTTATTGTGACTGCGACATTATGGCGGACACATCGGACACCATTTTGGGACCATTGTCATTTTTACAGCGATCAGTGCTATAAAAATGCACTGGTTACTGTAAAAATTACACTGGCAGTGAAGGGGTTAACCACTAGGGGCGCTGAAGGGGTTAAGTGTACCTAAGGGAGTGATTCTTACTGTGGGGGGAGGGGACTGACTGGGGGAGGTGACCGATGGTTGTCCCTATGTACAAGGGACACACCATCGGTCTCCTCTCCCTGACAGGACATGGATCCCTGTGTTTACACACAGAGATCCACGTCCCTGTCTCTGTAAATGGTGATCGCAGGTACCTGGTGGACATTGCGGCCGCCAGGCACGCGCGTGACGCGGCGGGCACAGAAGTTCCCCCAATCGCTCGGGAGCGTGCGCAGGGAACGGGGAAAGGGGAGGACATCAATAGACGTCCTCCCGGCATTCTAGGTCCGGCTATAGCGCGGGCCTCTACTGGTTAAAATCCATACCAGACCTGAAGGGCCTAGTATGGATATTTGGGGGGAACCCCACGTCATTTTTTAAAAAAAATTTGATGCAGGGTTCTCCTTAATATTCATACCAGACCTGAATGGCCTGGTAATTGAATTTGGTGGGAACCCCACGCATTTGTTTTGTTTTTTTATCAATGACTTTTCTCTGTATTGCCGGGAGCCGACAATTCATTATAGCCGCGAGTGGATTTAAATGGCTTTTTTTCCTTCAGAAATGACATTTTGTGCAGGGACAGTTCTAAGCATGGTAAACAAGCGCTGCTTTACAGACATACTATACACCCCCCCCCCCCCAGGTACGAAATTTAAAGGAATATTTCACTTTTTATTGTTTCACTTTATGCATTATTAAAATCACTGCTCCCGAAAAAATGGCAGTTTTTAAAACTTTTTTTTGCTTTGATACATGTCCCCTGGGGCAGGACCCGGGTCCCCAAACCCTTTTTAGGACAATAACATGCATATTAGCCTTTATAATTAGCACTTTAGATTTCGAACGTTCGAGTCCATTGTATTTAATAGGGTTCTAACGTTCACGCAAACTTTAGGTCTGTTCGCAGGTTCTGGTGCGAACCGAACAGCTGGGTTTTTCGGCTCATCCCTAATCACCTTATGGCAGACTGCAGAGGCATCCAGGCACATTTTCAACTTTGCCGAGCTACTGGAGATCGGGGTGCTCAGGGGAGATAGTGGGGGCTCCATTCTTGTGCATGGGGAGGTGTCCTGGCCCTACTTGGAAAAAGCGGGCTATGCAGATTGCAGGGAGACTGACCATGGGGCATACCGGGCATTTGCAGGTCTCCCCTTTGTAAGATGTGACTCACAGCCTGTGAGGAGACCCCATCTCCTGATCCTAAGACAGGTGTCACACTGACACAGACTGCCACTGCTGCTAACTGGCATGTGGAGGGAGCCAGAAAGAAAGTGCAAGTGATTATATTCTATTTCCCCCAAGATACAAACTTTTCAGGTGGTGGGAGTGCTGGGGATGGGGAGACTGGGGATAAAGGCTTCCATAGGAGGACCAGACCTTATTTCTTTTCAATTCATTTTTATTGAGTTTCCAACATAAAAAAAACAAACAGAAAGTTACAACAAGGTATAACAGACATTGAATTGTGATTAAGAATGCAAAAATTACATTTAGGTAGGTACCTATTGTTCCAAAAGTTGCCATAGCAAGTTATTCACAATCATGTTCTTATTTATTGGCTGTGGTGCCGCCCTTACACTCCAGACACCCCTTAATGGGATCTAACTGTGCCCCAGAGTGCAGGGCCTCACCGTTTAAAGAGTTTCTCGACCATAATGTAGGTTGAGTTAGTATAACAGTTACTCCATCTGACAACTCATAACACAAATGAAATCAAACAACACAAAAAAAAGTAAAACCATAACCAGGAACCACAAGTACCAGACAAGTCTGCGAAGGGCTATTAATATTCCACTATCAGTCACTCGGGTAATTTGCTATCCACAACTCCCAACAAGGTTTGAATTTAGGTAGATTATGGTTCCTAACAGCAAAGTACTTTTCATACACATACTGTTGTTTAACTCTAGATATGACTTCAGAAACATTAGGGGCAACCAAGGATTTCCATTTGGTGGTAATAGTTAATTTTGCCGCTATCAGAATATGTGTAACCACGGGTCTAAAGATTTTAGTTACTAAATGTATGCCTATGCTCAATAAAGCCAACTGTGGAGATGGTAAAATGATCAGCCCCGTGACTCTGGTAATTAGGGAGAATACTGTTTTCCAAAAACTTTTTACAGCTTTGCAATTCCACATTATGTGTAATATACCGCCCCTTTCACCACACTCTCTCCAACAATTAGGGGAGGAATTGGAATATATTTGTGCCAACCTAACAGGAGTCAGGTAGGACCTATATATCATTTTCAAGATCAGTACCCAATGATTCACACAGTGGGAGTAGCGAAAGTATGATTGTGTAGCAGTCTGCCACTCCCTTTGTGAGAAGGAAGTTCCCAGGTCTTTCTCCCAATTTGACATGTTAGAGGTTTTTCTAAAAGCTCCACCGTATTGTAGCTTGGAGTAAAACCACGACAGGTCGCGGGAAGACTCCAAGTATGTCCTTATTTCTCTATGGATGTAATATGATATGTCCGGATTTTTATTATGGAAGTGAGTAAGTTGGTAGTAAGAAAATGATGTGGGCCTAGGTTGTCCTGCTAATACTTCCTTATAAGACAGAATGCCTTTGCTTACCCATGGTTGTATGACCAGGTCAGGAATAAAATATTCGTACATTTGTAAAGGGAAATCACTGCATTTTTCCAGTGATTACGTGGGTACTGTTGTGTGTAATTTTTTCCACGCTAACAAAGTGGCTTCTTTCAATGGACATGTTCTATAGTGTAGTGTTGCATGGGTCAAGTGTGACAATAGCAAAGTAGGTAATTTCTTGTTCCCCACCACGCTCCTCTCAATCTGGACCCACAATTTATCTGGACTCGGGTCAAACCACGCTTTAGCTTGGTCCAAGCGAGCCGCGTAGAAGTAGTGTCTAAGGTTAGGGAAGTTCACTCCTCCACTATTTTTGTGCCTCCCTAATAAGGGAAATTAAATTCTGGCCATTTTCTTCCCCCATATATATTGCCTAAATAGTTTATCTACGTCATTGAAGAATCGCTCAGGTACCACTATTGGAATAGTTCTGAAATGGTAAAGTATCTTTGGTAACACAATCATTTTCAGTGCCGCAACCCTCCCTACCCATGGTAGTTCAAACCTAGAAATATGTTGCAAGTCTTGCTTAAAGGGGTTATAAAGGTTCATTTTTTATTTTCTAAATAGGTTCCTTTAAGCTAGTGCATTGTTGGTTCACTTACGTTTTCCTTTGATTTACCTTCTAAATGTTTTTTTTCTTTGTTTTCTTTGTCTGAATTTCTCACTTCCTGTTCCTCCTCAGTAAGCTGTTCAGTAAGCTGTTCTGGCTGACTCAACACCACTCGGATGATGGTGTGAAGTTTAGTGAGGAGAAACAGGAAGTGAGAAATTCAGACAAAGAAAAAAAACATTTAGAAGGTAAATCAAAGGAAAAGGTCTGTAAACCAACAATGCACTAGCTTAAAGGAACCTATTTAGAAAATAAAAAACGAACCTTTACAACCCCTTTAATTGTTCCAATCAACCTAGGAAAGTTTGCTTTATATGTAGACATCGCCGGTGATGTCAAAGTGACCCCTAAATATGAAAATTGTTTGCAACCCATTGGAATGGAAACTTTGCTTTAAGCTGGTCCTTCAATTGTCTAGATAAGCCTATGGGCAGGACAGAGGATTTATTAGAGTTCAGTTTATAATAAGATACTAAACCAAATGCTTTTAGAATTTCTTGCACCTTTGCCAGGGAAGTGGCCGGATCTGTCAAAGTTAATACCACATCATCTGCAAATAACCCAATTTTGTGGGAGTAACCCCCTATGTCAATACCCAACACGGAGTCGCAGGATCTGATGGCTTCCGCCAGGGGTTCCATCATTAATGTAAAGATCAACGGTGATAGGGGACATCCCTGGAGGGTACCATTAGTGATGCAAAATGTATCCGATAGCACATTAGAAGTAAAAACTTTGGCTGAAGGTTTAGTTTATAGTGCTGTTATTGCAGAATAGATGAAGCCATGTAATCCAAACTTCTGTAAAGTCGCCCTCAGGAACCCCCAATGCACCCTGTCAAACGCCTTTTCGGCATCCAATGTCAGGACTACAGTGGGGGCCCCGCGAGCTTCTGCAATATGCATGAGATTATACAGTCTACGGGTACCATCAGGAGCTTGACGCCCTTTCACAAATCCAACCTGGTCTGCTTTGACTAGTTGGGGGGTTACACTAGATAATCGGTTAGCGATAATTTTTGCATATATTTTTAAGTCTGTATTGAGCAATGAGATAGGCCTAAAGTTTTGAGGACAGTCCGGTCTCTTCCCAGGTTTAGGTAGGGCTTGCAGCATTTCCTCTGGAAAAGAGGCATTTGAGGCGGCATAAGTAAACATCTTTTGTAAGTGCGGGATAGAATAGGTGCAAAGGTCAGCAGAGAACCCATCGTTCCCAGGGGATTTATGCGCCGGGAGTGATTTTATTGTGTCTATGATCTCTCTTTCTGTAATCTGAGAATTAAGGGAGTCTAAGGCTTTTACACTTAGTTTGGGTAAGTTTACTGAGGTCAGAAATTTGTTAATAGAAATATCATCGGGTTGTGGCGTATTGGGATCATTAATTAGGTTATATAGGTCACCATAATATTTCTGGAATGTGTTAGTAATTTTATTTGGATGGTAAACTATTTGTCCCGTATGTGGATCAATAATAGAATTAAATTTTGAGTTTTGTTGTCTCTTCCGTATGTAATTTGCCAAGAGCTTACCTGCTTTATTCCCATGGGAATAGTATGTCGCTTTGAAGCGTTTAAGGGATGCAGTATGCTCTTCTAATAATGCAAGTCTAAGCTGATGTCTGCACTCCAAAAGTGCTGATTGGGTAGTAGGGGAAGGGTTTAATTTGTTATTGGACTCTACCATGTTTAAATTCTGTAAGAGAGCGGTAAGATGTTTAGCCTTCTGCCTCTTTTCCCTAGCCGCCGCTTGTATTAATAAGCCTCTGCTATACACCTTATGTGCACACCACAATGACATAACTTTCACGTCCGCATTGTCATTAAACTGGAAATATTCTTCCAATAATTTAGATATTTTGCTCTTATGTATTGGGTTAGAAAGTATCGAGAGGTTATTCCTCCATAGGTAGGAAGGGCTGCAAGTGAACTGTTCATTTAGGGTAATAGACACTGGGGCATGATCTGACCAGGTAATTGTATGTATTTTCACTTCTATAGTCCTTTGTAAGAGCGTAAAATCAGAAAGAATAAAGTCAATCCTTGAGTAAGAGTTATGAGGGGCCGAATAGTATGTGTAGTCTCGTTCGGAGGAGTTAGTACATCTCCAAGTATCAAATAAGTTGGCTTCCGTGAGAAACGGTTTCATTTCGTATCAATGTGCACTCTCGGAGGAAGAGCAATCCATGGCTTTGTCCACCACACAGTTAAAGTCTCCGCATAGAAGGATAGATCCTTTTTTATGCTTATGTATCCTGTGGTGGAGAGCCTTTAAGAAAGATGCTTGACCCGTATTTGGTGCATACAGGTTGACTAAAGTGTAAACCAGATTGTTCAACTCACAAACCAAAATAATATATCTGCCTTTGTAGTCCGTGACAACTTCAAGAAGTTTAAACGCCACTGATTTATTAATTGCAATCATCACGCCCCGCTTTTTATTTGGGGCACAAGCTTGAAAAATATGAGGAAATTATATATCTGAGCATTTGGGCTGTTTGTCCCAGGCAAAATGTGTCTCTTGAATACAGAGAATGTCCCCTTTGAGGTTTTTTGCCTCCTGCCACATGCTCCTCCTTTTATATGGGCTGTTGAGACCATGCGCATTAAGTGAGATCACTTTAATAGTCATCGTCAAATTTCGGGAACAGTGCTAAACAGTTTATGCTTATTCTGGTAATACATTGTAGTTTCTTACCATGACCCGAAAGTGGCAGCAAAGGATAAGGAATGAGATGTTGGACACAAAAATCCTTGTGCAAGATGAAGAAGATTGAAGTCACACTTGAAGTATAGAAGTACAGTTCATCAAAGCTTGCTGGCACATGTAAAAAATAAAATAGAACTGAAAAAAACACAAAAGAACAAATAAAAAGAGTGAGACATTTCACTTTGCGCGAAAACTTTTGCTTCATTACAGTGTGGGGGGGGGGGGGTATTGCTCCCCAGCAACCAGACCCAGATCTAACTCTGGTTAAAGAAAGTGTGAGGTTTTACTCAATGCAAGTGCATATCACTATTGCCATTCCTCTATCTAGACCTTCTGCCACTCAGTAGAGATTTTTTGATTGTGAGAAGCACAAGGGGTTTCTTTCTCCTCTACTGTGAGAAGTTTCCATTGCCTGGCCAACTTAAGGCCATGTTCCAAGTTAGTGATAGCATAAGTCTTA
Organism: Rana muscosa; assembly: GCA_029206835.1. Taxonomy (NCBI): domain Eukaryota; kingdom Metazoa; phylum Chordata; class Amphibia; order Anura; family Ranidae; genus Rana; species Rana muscosa. The sequence continues at coordinate 1,149,569,569 of CM055122.1, read as the reverse complement.
TCCTGTCTTGTTATGATGATTTTCATTGGGAACCCCCATGTATAGGTTATTTTATGGTTTTGGAACAGTTTGGTCAGTGTAGCAAGGTTCTTGCGAGCCAGCATAGTATGCTGCGAGATATCAGAAAACACAGAAATGTCTGCATATGGGTCAGGCAACGGGGAATTCCTCCTGCTGTATCTTATCAGATCCTCCTTCACGTGGAAGAAGTGAATGCGTGCTATCACATCCCTCGGTAACTTGTCTGGCAGATGCTTGGGTTTAGGTAAGCGGTGTGCCCGATTTACAATCACCTCCCTCTCTGGTGTATATGGCAGCAGCGCAGAGATGAATTGCTGTACATATTTCCGGAGGTCTGCTGGCATAATTGATTCTGTCACCCCGCAGCTTCACATTATTCCTCCTTGCACGGTCTTCTAAGTCTGCCATCTTGTTTTTAATCGCTAAAATTTCATTCTCTGCTCCATTATAAGCATCCACCAACTCATTATGGGCTGCAGCAAATTCTCCCATTTTATCTTCAGTAAAAGACACTCTCTCCCCAATAGCTGTGACTTCAGCTTTCAACTGAGTCAAGCACTCCAGTATGTCCCTGTGAAGTGAGCCCCTCAAAGTGACCAGCATGTCTTTCATCATTGTATCAGTCAATGGTTGGCCTAGGGTGGGGAAATCCTGAAGTTGTTCTATGAACTCCTTTGTGCTTTCTTGTGAGGTGTCATGGCACCCCATCTCACCTGGATACTTGTGCTCCACCGATCGTTTCTGTGATGATTTCTGCGGGCTATGAACCGGAGACGCTGCGGGAGAGGATCTGCTGCTGTTCCCCAGTATAGAGGCCTGGAACTTGTGATCCTTCTTGGAAACTCCGCTGCCACCGCGGCCGCGCCGCGTGTCATGGGCTGCTCCACCATGGTGAGGGCTCTGCTCTTCAGCTAGGCCAAAGAAGTCCGTGAGATTTCTCGGGTTTTTTTTTGTGCATTTTAGTATCGGGTGATAGCTGGAAGAACGGGCTATCAATATCACTGCACGATACCTTCTTATGATGCTTTTGGTCGCTGGATGGGTCTGGATACTTCAGGAGCTCTCTCCTCAAGCTGCCATCACCTCGGCTGCTGGCCACACCCCCCAGACCTTATTTCTGATGTGTGACCCCTCCACCTGGCTGCATCCACTCTTTCCACCCCTCCACCTGGTTGCATCCACTCTGTCCTCCCCTCCCCCTGGCTGCATCCACTCTGTCCACATCTCCACCTGGCTGCATCTACTCTGTCCTCCCCTCCACCTGGCTGCATCCCTATCCTGGCTCTATCCCCCTCTGTTCTGTCCACCGGTCTCTGTCCTCCCCTCCTCTACTCTATCCTCATCCTCCCTCCACATGGCTACATCTCCTTCTCTCCTCTGTCCACCTGGCTCTGTCCTACCCTCCTTTCATCTATCCACCTGACTCCATCCTCCCCTCCACTTGGAGGCATCTCCCCTCTCCTCTGTCCACCTGGCCTCAACCTCATCTCCACCTGGTGGCAGCCCCCCTCTCCTCTGTCCACCTGGCTCTACCCCCCTTTCCTCTGTCCACCTGTCTCTGTCCTCCCCTCCTCTACCCACCTGGCCTCATCCTCCCTCCACGTGGCTACATTCCCTGCTCTCTTCTGTCCACCTGGCTCTGTCCTTGCCTCTAAATGGCTGCATCCCCCCTCCCCTCTGTCCACCTGGCTCTGTCCTCCCCTCCTCTCCTCTATCCACATGGCACCATCCTCCCCTCCACCTGGCTACATCCCCCACTCCTCTTTCCTTCTGGCTCCTTCCTCCCCTCCTCTCCTCTATCCACCTAACTCCATCCTCCCCTCCACTTGGCGGCATCTCCCCTCTCCTCTGTCCATCTGACCTCATCCTAATCTCCACCTGGTGGCATCCCCCCTCTCCTCTGCCCACCTGGCTCTATCCCCCCTCTCCTCTGTCCACCTGTCTCTGTCCTCCCCGCCTCTCCTCTATCCACCTGGCCTCATCCTCCCTCCACGTGGCTACATCCCCTCCTCTCTTCTGTCCACCTGGCTTTATCCTTGCCTCTACGTGGCTGCATCCCCCCTTTCCTCTGTCCACCTGGCTCTGTCCTCCCCTCCTCTCCTCTATCCACATGGCTCCATCCTCCCTTCCATCTGGCTACACCACCCACTCCTCTTTCCTTCTGGCTCCTTCCTCCCCTCCTCTCCTCTATCCACCTTACTCCATCCTCCCCTCCACCTGGCGGCATCTCTCCTCTCCTCTGTCCACGTGGCTCCATTCTCCCCTCCATAGAAAAAAAACATAGTACATGGTGCCGACACTCAATACTATCTGATTTTAAAATTCAGCGGAGGAAGACAAAAAACTGAATATCTTACACAATATGGATAGCCAGATTCTGTTTCTGCTTATGAAGCAGGCTAAATATAACTAAAATACATCAATAAAATTGTAGATGTCATTATTTGTAATTCAGTTTAAAAAAATAAATAAATGGGGTGCTCAGTCTAAAAATGCCCTGGCCTGGTAGGTAGCACTGATGGGTACTGATCGGCAAAAATGATAGGCACTAATCGGCGGCACTGATGGCCACTGATCGGTGGCACTTATTGGCACTGATGATTAGTGACCTTATAATCAGTGTAAACTATGTGCTGACTAGAGTTGGGCGAACTGTTCGGTCCGAGCATGAGTTCGGGCCAAACATTGGCTGTTCTCCCATTCGATGAACACCCAAATTATCGGGGAGCTTGACCTTTTGTTTCGGCCCATCGAATGACCACAATGCACTGTGTCACTGTACAGTGCATTGGAAGCCCTGATTGGCTGAAGCAATGAAAGCTTTGCCCAATCAGGGCACATAGCACTCTCAGAGCCATGATTGGACCAAAGGTGGGAGAAAGCGCTGTACCAAAGCAGAGTCATGAAAAACAATCCTAAGTTGATAAAAGCGCATTCATCTATTCCGTTAAGAAAACAAATCATGACATACAGATGACAGGGGACGGCCAATCATTAGCGTTGCCAACCAAAATAGATGATGAAGTGCCTGGAGGTAGGACTCACATGAATGACAGGGCAACTCCTAAATGTTCCAAATGTTCCGCTGGGCTGTTGGGCGGGGTGTAGAAAAAAAGACACAAACAAAGGGACCCTGGAGGGGATAGTGGTGAAACCTGGTGGGTTGGGAAATCCAAGGGTGAACTCCTATTCATGCCCAACAGCCCAGCTGGTTCTCTTGGAACATCTAGGAATTACCCTGTCATTCATGTGACTCCTACCTCCAGGTACTTTATCATCTATTTTGGTTGGTAACGCTAACGTCCCTATTCGTATGTCATGGTTTGTTTTTTCAATGAAATAAATGCACATGCTTTTATCAACTAAGGATTGTTTTCCATAACTCTGCTCTGTCTATTTCTTATCTTATTGGTCTATGAGTTTGGGACAGCAGCAACCTTGGCGCATACAGTATCCCCCCATTTGGGCACCGGTTTATGCGCCTTGATATTTATGTGTTTTTTTAGAGCCATGATTGGACACTGTTATGATGACTCTATCCAATCATGGCTCATTGCTCTTAGTCCCACCCCATACTATAAATATATACTTCCCATCACGGCCATTTGCAGTGTGATATTAGCATTGAGAGAGATAGAACAGGGCTCTGTTGCATTCTACTAGCAAGTTAGTGTGCTGTTGTGTACTATTGCGATTCTATTGTGAGTGTAAAGTATCAGTTTAGTGTGAATCTAGTGATAGTGCAGTGTGAGTGTAGTGGGACCATTCATTTTTACTTTAGTGTCACATTAGTGTGAATCTAGTGATAGTGAAGGGGTATTACATGAAGATTACAAAACACATTTCTTGGTATAGAGATTTTTAAAGCCAGTGAAGGAAATTTAAATACCAACATTCTCCAAAAAACAGTCCTTGATATGTTTACATTACAACAGCCATCACAATGACAACCTAACGGAATGGTTCAAATGAGGAAGGCTTTACGAACAAATGTATGAATGTATCTGCGAGGTTCACCAAAAGAGGTTACCCAACAGACACTTTGAGAATAGAATAACATTGGGCAAAAACCTCCAAAAGGAAGGCACTTAAAAAAAATTATATTGGAGAGTACGACACAATGAAACAAATGTTAATTTGGTTAATGGTCACCTAATCTAGCCAATATGCCTATATCAATGTATTTTTTTTTTTTTACATTGGCCTGTGATACTTTAGGAAACATCAGGATAAACAATTAGCTCAGATCCTCTCCATATACCTGTGTTTAACATATTATGTTATTAAATTTAATAAGCATGCTGGTGCATAGCCAAATTCAGTTTATACAATATTAAAAGGAATCTGAAAATACAGTTGCCACTTTCAGTTAAAAGGTCTTATATGGAAGTGGTGACATTTTAAATAATGTAACTTTATGGTAATAGAATTTTTTTTTTTTTACAAATCCAGCAGATCTTTATTTAACTACAGCAGTCTTGTATGTGGCCCAATGCATATTATGTATTTGGTAAAAGGATATACCACTTGAGGCAAAGGGTGTTGGAACATATCACTGACATTATAAAACAAAAAACAAGCCAAACAAATCATCAGACATGTGAATAAAAAACACTCAGGCAACTAGAGTATTGCTACAGTTTAAATAGTAAAATAACATGTCCCATGTTAATTTATTATGGTGTTCAGTTTGTCTTATGTTTTCATGCACATTTTTGTACAAGAAAGAGCTCATCTACACAAAACTTCAGCGTTGTCCAGATTAAAGTGAAGTTCCACCCAAAAATGTAACGTCCGCTTTTCGGATTCCTTCCCCCCTCCTGTGTCACATTTGGCCCCTTTCAGGGGGGAAGAGGGAGTAGATACCTGTGTAATCCAGGTATTTGCTCCCACTTCTGGGCATAGGTCGCTGCGGTGACCTACGCCACATCCGGCGCCTTCTCTGTCCCCCCAGGTCCCAGAAGACAGCAGGGACCAGTGGGATTGTGCAGCGCGACTCGCGCACGCGCAGTAGGGAACCAGGAAGTGAAGCCGCAAAGCTTACCGAATATGGCAGCGCCTCCACCCAAGAGCCGAAGGACAGATCGGCTTCGGGTGCCGACATCGCGGGCGCCCAGGACAGGTAAGTGTCTATATATTGAAAGTCAGCAGCTGCAGTATTTGTAGCTGCTGACTTTTATTTATTTATTTTTTTGGCAAAATTTCGCTTTAAGTAGGAGGGAAGGACTCATGAGATAGCTTACAGCTAAAGCTGAACCAACTCCCACTGTCTCCTCAGAAAATGTCACTATAGTTCTTCCTCTTATCCAGCCAACAACATAGAAATGCAAACAGGAAGAAGTTGCTGGGTTGGAAACTTCAACTTAGAACAAAAGAAAACACAAGTGATCTCTAACAAATTGAAGATGAGTTGCAGTCTGTCACAGGCAAAAAATGTGTGCAAGTAATTTGCCTGTTTGTCCTTTGCTGGGTGATGCTATTGTTTGGTAAACATTCTATTCAAATGTGTCCAACCCTGTCACCTTGCATATCTCTAAAATGGGAACATTGTATATATAAAACTTTCTCTGATGGCAAATGAAGAAAAGCTATCAGGTCATCATATAGACCTATCATATACTGTAGATACAGGGCTATCATATAGAGCTACCAAAATGTGGTAACCCTTGGGAATTGCTGCAAAACATAACACATTAAGGGTATTATTCTCTATCAACCCAACTCCATGTTGGAGATGCTCACGTTTCAATTGGGTCACTGACACAAATATTGCAACACTGCAAGTCCTTAAGGTCTTTTTGTAATCAAGTCTTTGGACTTATAGTGGGGGTTACTTCCCACTATAGAGTCTATTCCACCTTCTATCAAATTTGTTTTACTCGGCATTACTAATGGGGAGTTTCTTTTCTGTGCTAGAAAATCGGTGTTACGCGTTTTTTTGCAACTACAATAAAACTAACCTGCAGATGGGACTTTTTACCCACCGGTGTTTGGAGATGTTATTAGGAATCTGTATCAAAGATCAGAGCAGGTAGAAGACAGTGGAGGTATTTGTGATCATAACAAAGGTCAGGGAAGGTAACAGACAGTAGAGATATTCATGAATGTAACAAAGGTCAGCAAAAGGAATAGATGAACAAACAAGTCAATCACAGATGAATCACTTTAAATAGGGATGAATCCTTATTTATAAAATTTTCACAGTGCCATGAACCAATCCCAGAGCTGGGGACATGTGGCTAGACTTATTACCCAACAGTTGACAAGGAAGATCGGGAAATAAAGAGAGTCAGCAAGTAACCACCCAGAGGAACTGGGAGACTGCATCCCCTTGCCCAACACCTGGGACCCTAGCTGAGCTAATGAGAAGCCCTGTGTCCCATTGCCTAGCAACTAGTATACAAGCTGCCACTGGGAGCCAGGAGGATAGGTAAGTATGCAGAATTTTGAATTAGAATTTTACAATATTATACAATTTTACAGCTAAAAGTTCTTATGATTTTGTACTTGGTATACTGTAATTAAATTCTCATATTGTGCTATGTTTTTTGTCATTTGTTAATTGGCGTGACATCTCAATAAAACTATACCGGGGCGGAGATGGCGGCTTGAGCGGATGGAGTAGTGAGGAGAGAGCTCCGACACACTGAGTGCTCAAAAGAAACTTACAGCGGCTGAAAGTAAGCTGAAAACGGCCACACAAACAACGGAAACCGCAGGGACCCGACCCGCACTGATGGCTAAACAAAAGGAGAGAGTGGGACCTCGGAAGCTGACGACTTCTATACAACGGTCCCGGACAGACTGACTCAAGATGGCGCCGGTGCCACATCTCCTCATAGCAGTGCGGCATGCCCTGGAGACCCGGTGAGTCACCTGACACTGACACCGCATTTATTCCTCCACCCTCTGCCTCAAACAGCCCCATTAAGCAAAAGAGAAGGCTAAGCTCCCCAGATGACACTAATGCTGGGTAGGGATGAGCAACGGAAACCCGCGTTACATCAGAGGAGGGCGGGGTCACCCGCACATCACTGGGGAAGCCCGGGTTTCCGCTTGCGTCAGAGGGGGACAGGGTCACGTGACGGGTGGCCCCGTCCTCAGCTACATAAGAGACCTGTCAGGCTGCCGGCATTCCCGGGGTGTCTCTGGTGGAGACAGGATTCTTGCTGTTCCTCGCTGCGCTGGACATCATCATTGGAGCCTGGACCTGGAGAGGAGAGATCATCCATCGCTGGACCCCTGAGAGGAGATCACCCATTGCAGGATACCGACAGCATTGGAGTGGAGACCGAGAGTGGATTACAACCGCTGGAATCTTTTTTTTTTTTTTTAATAAAGGACTTATCCCACCGGGCAAGGGTTGTGGGGATGAGGCCCTTGTCCCCATCAACATGGGGACATGGTGCTTTGGGGTCCTGAAGGGTCTGGTATGGATATTTGGGGGAACCCCACATAATTTTTTTTAATTTGATGCAGGGTTCCCCTTAATATCCATACCAGACCTGAAGGGCCTGGTAATTGAATTTTGGGGGACCCCCATGCATTTTTTTTAATCAATGACTTTCAATGACTTTTCTCTGTATTGCCGGGGACCGACAATTCATTATAGCCACGAGTGCTTTTAAATAACTTTTTTTCCTTCAGAAATTACACTTTGTGCAGGGACAATTCTAAGCACGGGAAACAAGCGCTATTTTACAGGCATACTATACACACCCCCTAGGTACGAAATGTAAACAAATATTTCACTTTTATTGTTTCACTTTAAGCATTATTAAAATCACTGCTCCCGAAAAAACGGCCGTTTTTAAAACTTTTTTTTGCCTTGATACATGTCCCCTGGGGCAGGACCCGGGTCCCCAAACACTTTTTATGACAATAAGTTGCATATAAGCCTTTAAAATTAGCACTTTAGATTTTTCATGTTTGAGTCCCATAGACTTTAACAGTGTTCGGATGCTCGAACAAATTTATTGCCTGTTTGCATGTTCTGATGCGAACCAAACTGGGGGGTGTTCGGCTCATCCCTAACGCTGGGCAAAATGATGAGGAAAGTGACATGGAACACACTGAGTACAGCCAGAAGCTGGATGCACTCCCCACCTTAGGCCTACCCATGACAGACATCACCATGAAAGAGATGATTCTCACCCTAAGGGAGGCCATACAACAAGATATCACTAATATCCTGCGCTCCACACACAAGGAAATTACTGCACTGGGTAACAGGCTGGATTATGCGGAGACTAAAATGGATGATTTCTCTGCAGCCCATAATGAGCTAATGGATGCGCATGTGGACTTGGAGGATGAGCTTAAGGCCCTCAGGATAAAGGTCGCTGACCTCGAGGACAGATCACAAAGAAATAACGTGAAATTTAGGGATCATCATTGACAGAGCCCATAGGCTGCACAAGCCACCGCACCTCCCGGAGAGAATTCCTAGAGATGTCATTGCTAGGATTCACTTATTCCATATAAAAGGACAAACTCATGTGGTTCTCTAGGCAAAACAACGCCCTCCCAGACCCGTACGTGGGGATCAACCTATACGCTGACCTCTCACAAGCCACCGTGTCAGCCAGGAACCACCTGATCCCAATTACTAAAACTCTGCGTAATCACAAGATACTATATAGATGGGGCTTCCCGGGCAAACTACTAATTCAAAGAGGTAATGAATCCTATATAGTGTTGAGCGAACCCGAACTGTAAAGTTCGGGTCCGTACCGAACTTTAGCTTTTTCCCGAACCCGAACCCAAACCCGAACCCGGACTTTGCGCAAAAGTCCGGGTTCGGGTTCGGGAATCTAATTACGCAGTTAGAAATGCTTCAGGGGCCAGCCAATCTCCTTTTGATTAGCTGGTGTGCCCTTAGAAGGCATCATAGCCATGCCTACTAATGGCATGGCTGTGATTGGTCAGTGCAACATGTGACCCAGCTTCTATATAAGCTAGAGGCACACAGCACACACGTCACTCTGCTTCAGAATAGATAGGGAGAGGATCTAGTCTGTTGCTGCTGCTTTTAGGGAGAGATAGAAAAATACATGAGTTAGTCCTGATTCTGGAATCTGAGGGAAAAGATAGAGAGACAGTGTAGTGTAGGGCCAGGTTCCTGTTTTTTGCTTTTAGGGAGAAAGATATATTATATAGGAATAGGAGTCCAGATTCAGAGATATAACTCAGCAATCTGTATAGGTTTACCTGTTTGTGTTGCAGTGCAGTCTTTTTACACTGCTATGAGCCCAGTGTCAGAGAAAATCTACCTTTTATCTGCAAGCTCAGTGCACCAGCACTGCATATATTACATTGAGAGATACACCGTTTCCATACTGTGGGTGTATTCTGCTCTTGGAAAAAGATCCATTTAGGACAAAAAAAAAAAAGGCACTTTATTGTGCTCTTTTCCAAAAGACCCATTGGCCAAAAAAAAAAAAAGACCAGTTTAGGGCAAAAAAAAAAAAAATTTGCACTTTAATGTACGCTTGCAAAAAGAGCCATTTAGGGCCACAAAAAATATTTTGCAGTGTGTTATACATATGTGGAGGTGTGTGAAATAAACAATTTCTAAATAGTTTTCTTCTACTGTGCTATACTAAAAAAACAATATTTTTTTTTAATAGCATTTTCTGCAGTTCTGTAGCTGTGCGATTCAGCGGTTACGTACTGTGGTTGTATTGTGGTCTTCCAAAAAACGCCATTTAGGGCCACAAAAAATATTTTGCAGTGTGTTATACATATGTGGAGGTGTGTGAAATAAACAATTTCTAAATAGTTTTCTTCTACTGTGCTATACTAAAAAAACAAATTTTTTTTTGAATAGCATTTTCTGCAGTTCTGTAGCTGTACGATTCAGCGGTTACGTACTGTGGGTGTGTTCTGCTCTTCCAAAAACACCCATTTAGGGCAAGATCCTAAATTTGGAAAATATGAGGAGAAGGTTAAAGGGACGTGGTGGCCCCGGTCGTGGTGCTGCTGGTGGAGCTCCTGTTGCAGGGAGAGGACGTGGTGGATCTGTGCCAGATACACGCACAAGTGAAACACCTTCCTCAGGTGCGAGTAGGCGACCGAGCCTGCGGCAGTATTTTGTCGCGCCTAATGAGGCTGTACGAATGTTTAGGCCAGGACAAGTACAGACGATAGTAGATTGGGTTGCTGACAGTGCCTCGGGTTCCTTCACATTGTCTCCCACCCACTCTTCTGATGAAAGATCAGAGTTGGCACCTGAAACCCATGTCCATCAGTCTTTCACCTCACCCTCTTGCAAATCAGCCAAGCAGTCTGAGCCCCAAATCATGCAGCACAGTCTCTTCTGCTTTTCGATGACTCTGTTAGCAGGGTTTCCCAGGGCCATCCACCTAGCCCTGCCCCAGAAGTGGAAGAGATTGAGTGCACCGATGCCCAACCACTTATGTTTCATGATGAGTACATGGGAGGACCATCGCAGCACGTCTCGGATGATGACGAAACACAGGTGCCAACTGCTGCTGCTTTCGCAATTGTGCAGACAGATAAGGAGGGCAGGGGTGAAGACTGGGTGGAAGATGATGTGGAGGACGATGAGGTCCTCGACCCCACATGGAATCAACATTATGCCGGATGATTCTCACCTGTACTGTAGGTAGAGGCAAGTCCTTTAATTCCCAGTAAAGTCAATGTCCACTCCAGCTGAAATTACAACTCTTATTCTCTCATGGCAAAATAAACTCTACTCGGATAGAAAAGGTTAGAGCAAAGAAACAGGACAGCTTAAGGTGTGGAGGAGGTCCAGGCAGAAACATAGCACATTCACTTCACTGCTTAGGTTTCTCAAACAGTTTTAGGTGCACGGTCTCTGCCACAGACCTTGAGGTTGGTCTCTGCCACAGACCGGGTGTACAAGGCCCCTGCCACGGACCTGGAGAACTTTGGTCTCTGCCACAGACCAGGGTGTATAAGGCCCCTGCCACGGGCCGGGTGAATAAGGCCTCTGATACAGTCAAGATGACCTTGAGCTTCTCCTTCTACGAACCTAGCCCATATCAAGGGGAAGACATCTCTCCAGGGAGTCAACAGACCCTTCCTTCACCGTGACTCCCGCATCGGTCCATCAGAATGATCCTCCCTTCCCTGGAACATGGTCCCCTACACGAGGCGGAACCCTAAGACTCCTCGACCCTTAGCGGACTCCAGACGAAGGCTCTGGAATCCAGGCTTTACTCCCGCACCTAGGCCTCCATACCCAGGGCAGCAGGAACTCTGGGATAGTACCTCACCCAGGGCTAAAGGTACCCGAGATGGAACAGGAACACATGCACCCAGGCCGAAGGCACCTGGGCGTGGACCCCACTGGACATCAGCCCCCAGGCCAAAGGTCTGCCCCTTTTATATGCTCTCCCGGCATGCACAGCAGGTTCCCCGCCCCGCTGTACTACTGCCAAGAGGGGACACAAAAGGCACAGCACTGTATCGGCGGTTCAACCCTAGCCTACCATGGCAGCGCCACCTGTAGGCCGCAGGGAACTGCACACCAATACTGTCCCCCGAGGACAAAATGGTCCATGAATCCTACAGAATTAGGGTGTTTGAGCCTATTTACCACTCAAACACTTCCCTTAAATTTAGCACCCCGCTACATTTTTATTTCAAAGTATTTTATTTTCCCACTAGCTTATCCATTAAATTGAATAATTTATTCCAGAAAGGGTGTATTCTGGGGCATTCCCACCATATGTGTGGCATCGTGCCGTTGAGTTTCTGAGGTTCTTAATGACTTCCCGTACCTCTTCTGCTGAAAAGGGGGCCTCCAGCATATTTTTTATTTTTATGTTATTTTAAGTTATTTCCCTATCCACATTTGTTTGCAGAGCACTTGCCATGCTCTTAACAACATTTTGCTGCCATTTTCAGCCCTCTAGCCCTTTCCATTACTTTTTTAGAGCCTTTTTAGTCCTTAGAAGTCCGGGTCCCCATTGACTTCAATGGGGTTCGGGTTCGGGTTCGGGTTAAAGTTCGGTCCCGAACCCGAACTTTTTTCCGAAGTTCGGCCGAACCCGTCGAACCCGTACATCCAGGTGTCCGCTCAACTCTAATCCTATACCATTTCATGCTTAGAAAAGGGCCTGGAATTGCTGTGCAAATGGAGAATTCTCCCTACCGAGAACACCTCAGGAGATAAAGGCCCTGGGATCTCCAGAGCAGGTCCTAACACACACCACGACTTCAGAGGAAGACACGAATGATGACCGCCTCTCACCGCTACCAAGCGATGAGACTTACCCGCCAGACTTCTGGCAAACCTACTCTGCGGCACTACACTCACACTAACTACTGAGCTTCACTACAGCTAATTAGGGATGAGCCTAACACCCCCCGGTGCGGTTCGCACCAGAACCTGCGAACGGACCGAAAGTTCACGCAAACTTTAGAACTTCGTTAAAGTCTATGGGACTCGAATGTTCGGAATCAAAAGTGCTAATTTTAAAGGCTTATATGCAAGTTATTGTCCTAAAAAGGGTTTGGGGACCCGGGTCCTGCCCCAGGGGACATGTATCAATGCAACAAAAGTTTTAAAAACGGACGTTTTTTGGGGAGCAGTGATTTTAATGATGCTTAAAGTGAAAAAAAAGTGAAATATTCCTTTAAATATTGTATCTGGGGGGTGTCTAAAGTATGCCTGTGAAGTGGCACGTGTTTCCCGTGTTTAGAACTGTCCCTGCACAAAATGACAATTCTAAAGGAAAAAAGTCATTTAACCACTTGCCGACCGCCTCCTGTAGATATACGTCGGCAGAATGGCATTGTCATGTACCTGATGGTGGAGCCTGATATTCAGAGAGCGGCCTCTTTTGCACCTCTTACTCCGGAACCCCCGATAGTGGGAACAGGGAGCTCGGGAGTGCAGAGTCGCACAAGTGCCTGTCAGGAACACTGGTGCCGGAACGGAGCTGGACTTCAGGAGACTCTGTGCGGATGTCAGCGTCAACAGAAAGACAGGAACAGCAGGCAGGCTAAGCTCACAGGTACTGATGGAAGGTGACTGAAGACAGTGGGGGAGGTGTCCTATAGTTCAGGACACAAGTAAATCCAAACAGGCTGGGTCATACACAGGCTGGCAAATCAGGTGCAAGTCCAGAGGCAGAAGCAGAGTTGTGGTTCGGGCCGGATCAGTAACAGGCGGGCAGCGGATAGTCCAGGGAACACTGTGTAATCAGAGCGGAGATCAGTGACGTGTCACTCATAGCCATGTCCCCTAACATAAGTAATCACTCCCTTAGGCACACTTAACCCCTTTAGCACCCTAGTGGTTAACCCCTTCACTGCCAGTGTAATTTTTACAGTAACCAGTGCATTTTTATAGCACTGATCGCTGTAAAAATGACAATGGTGCCAAAAATGTGTCAAAAGTGTCCGATGTGTCCGCCATAATGTCGCAGTCACGAAAAAAACACTGATCGTCGCCATTACTAGTAAAAATAAATAAAAAATAATAGTAAAAATGCCATAAAACTATCCCCTATTTTGTAAACGCTATAACTTTTCCGCAAACCAATCAATAAACGCTGATTGCAATTTTTTTTACCAAAAATACGTAGAAGAATACGTATTGGTCTAAACTGAGGGAAAAAAAAGAAATTTATATATTTTTTGGGGATATTTATTATAGCAAAAAGTAAAAAATATAGTTTTTTTTTCAAAATTGTCGCTCTATTTTTGTTTATAGCGCAAAAAATAAAAACCGCAGGAGGTGATCAAATACCACCAAAAGAAAGCTCTATTTGTGGAAAAAAAAAAAAAGGATGTCAATGTGGTTTGTGAGCCACGTCGCACGACCGCACAATTGTCAGTTAAAGCAACGCAGTGCCGAATCGCAAAAAGTGGCCTGGTCTTTAACCAGCCAAAATGGTCCAGGGCTTAAGTGGTTAAAAATGCTTGCGGCTTTAATGTAATGTCTGACTCCGGCAATATGGATGAAAATCATTGAGAAAAATGGCATGGGTACCCCCCACCCCCCCCCAGCCCATTACCAGCCCCTTTGGGTCTTGTATGGGTATTTTTTTTTTTACTTTAAGTTTTTTATTGAAGGAAAATATTGTACACAAGAATAGCCGTTATACATTAATGTTAATACATTCAGCAGTAAACAATACAGCGTAATATAGAAAATAAATCTGTTTATTTGGTTCTTTGTGAGAGCGTTGGAGTCTTTAATCTGAATTGTAGGTCCTGGATAAGTTAGTGAAGGCGTAAGTGAGTTGAAGAACCAGTCACCCCTATTGGGAACATACTGTGAGCAGGCCAATTGTACGCTTTTCCAGGTACAAAGTATGTGGCCCAGCATATGGCCATCCCGGGTTGGATATTAAAGTATATCAGAACTATGTTACCAGAACAAAATAACATTGAGAGTGATACTATCATAGTTATAGTGAAAAAGATACGTACATTTTGTATAGACATTAGCTAGTCATTCAAAACAGAAATACCCGTGGTCAAACATAAAAAGATAACAATGCTGATTCTATTCCACTGCTCTGAATTTACTAAAGCACCCTAAAATGCAAATTTGTTCTATTTAACATAATATACGAGGTAGTCAATGCTAGAGGGTATTGTGTAGTGAGGGCCAAATATCCCAGAATTTCTGATAGACATGTATTCCGTCTTCTTTGTATGCTAACATTCTTTCCATGAAGCATTGTGTATTTACCCTGTGTATGACTTCCGTTATAGCTGGAGGAGTTATAGTTCTCCATTTTGCTGCTATAGAGATATGGGCTGCATGAAGGATATGTACCACCACTTTTCTGTGTGTATATGGAAAGGATTGAATCCCTAGGCTCAGTAGTGCTAGTTCTGGGGCGGGGGTATACTTTATTTTAGTAATGTCTGAAATAAGTGTAGCGGAGCCTCACTCTCCCTCTCGGGTTTTCTCGGTTGATTGGCTTGTGTCTAGGGGTACCTTGGAGAGGAGAGTGCAGGAACACTACGCCAAGCTCTCCCCTTGTATGTGTATGAGTTACTTGAATTAGTCTGTTCCCTGCATACGAAGCCTCCAGCTGTCCCGTGGAGATGTGTCTGCCAATAACATAGAGCCCCACACCAATCAAAAGTCCAACACTCCTTTATTTCTCTACTTTCAGGGTGAACACAATCAGTTGAACCTTCAGGAACAGACAGACAGGGGTGTGGGTACGAGTAGGCCCAGGCACAACTGAGCTCTCCTATTCCTTTGCTAGCGAATAGGCCTGGCGCACGGTCTCTGCCACCGACCGTGAGTTTTGGTCGCTGCCACCAACCGGATGAACCGTTGAGGCCCCTGCCACAGGCCTAATAGCAGGTCTCTGCCACTGACCTTAGTTGAATAGTTGGACCGCTGCCACCGGTCATTGAACATGAACCACCTTCCTCTTTGAACTTGGCCCCTGTTCGGGAAAGATATCCCTCCGGGCGGTCTCCAGAGGTTCACCCGGCACTGGCAATCTGCTGCACCAGGTCTTCGGATGAGTCCCTTCTCCGGTCCCTTACGCCTATGGATTCGTGGACCCCACTCCTGGTGGCCCCCTAGGACAATCCCTCTCTCGCGGGACCCAGCGGAAGGTACTGGGCCCCAGGCCTCCAACCGAGTACCTCACCCCAAACTGAAGGTGTCTGGGATGGAACACGAACTACCGGTGCCCAGGCCTAGGCCACCTGGACACCGACCGTGAACAGCAGCCCTCAGGCTGAAGGTGCCTGGGACTCGAACCTCGTGGCAAAGATGTCCGCCCCCTTTATACCCTCTCCCAGCAAGCACGGCGGGTTCCCCGCCCCGCCGTACAACCGCTGCGAGAGGTCACAAAGGGTACGGCACTGCAGCGATGGTTCAACCCCGGCCCAAAGTGACAGCGCCACCTGCTGGGCCGCAGGGAACTATGCATCACTGGTGTCTTCACCAGTTTTAAAAGTATATACCCGCTACATAAGCAAAAATACATCTCTCCAAAAGTCTTTCAGGATGTTGCAATGCCACATGATATGGAGGAGATTGCCCTTGTGGTGGCACTCCCTCCAACATAGTGGGGATAAGTTGGGATACATAGTGTTTAGACGCATTAGGATAATATACCATCTATAGAGGATCTTACTCAAATTATCCTAATGGTCTACGCACGCTAAAGAAGTGCTGTTGTACTTAATAGCTGTTAGCCATTGTGGCAGTGTAAAGGATCTTTGTATTTTCACCTACCACCTACCATTTAAGCATGGACGGAGGACAGGGGTGATATGATCCCTCAGCGGGACATCCATGAGTAACCTAGCCGCAGCATTTTGAACAAGTTGAAGCTTCTGCACTAACATCTTTGGCAATCCCAGATAAAGAGAGTTGCAGTAGTCTAGGCAGCTACCTATTGTGGCGCAGATGACAGTTTTTCTGTCCGAGATATCCAAATATTTAAACAGCCTCCTCAGGAGTTTTAGCTGCCATTGACATGCACTGATGACCCTCTTTACCTGAGGAGCCAAAGTTAAACCTGAATCTAGGACAAATCCCAGATCACGGACCTGGGGGGCCACCTCCAGAGCAGGACCAAATGAGGGAGGCCAAGGTGGGATATCTGGAGGGGTGGCCAGATCGCTGAAGATGATCACCTCAGTTTTTCCCCCATTAAGTTTCAGGACGTTGGCAGACATCCATGTGTTGATGGCCTCCAAGCAGCTGGCAAGGGTGGCATCAGCCGTCTGGTTCCTATGAATCTTTTTTTTCCAATGATGGGTTGAAAAGTTTTGTATGATAAATGTATAGGTCGTTAAAGGTATAGCAAGCTTATGAGAGGGTTCATCCGATAAAGTTTTCTTAGTAATAAGGGACCATGCCTCGAGTGTGGCCTTTATTGTGTGGTAGTCTGGTATCATGGGTTTGTGGTGAATAGTGGATGCCATTAGTAGTGCAGTTAGATCATATGCTGGTGTTACTTCTTGTTCTATGTGATTCCAGAGATTGTCCTCCCGACAGGAGAACCAAAACTTCAGCTGGTCCTGTAACGAAGCTTGGTAGTAGGCGTGAGCGTTTGGTAATCCCCCTCCTCCTATTTTCTTATGTAAGTAGAGAGTCTTTAGTGCTACTCTGGGCTTTTTGTTTTGCCATATGAATTTATTTAGATGCTTTGCTAGTTCAGATAAAAAATTTTTGTGGTATGGGGATCGGAATAGTTCTGAAGAGATAGAGTATCTTTGGGAGTACTTGCATCTGGTAAGCTGCAATCCGCCTAACCCAGGTTAATTGGATTTTGGAGATTTGGGAGAATTACGTTTTAATGTGATCTAGAAGGGGTAGGAAGTTGGTGGTGTATAGGTTGGACGTTGGGTGGGTCAATTGAATACCCAAATAGGTTATAGAGGGTGCGTCCCAGGTGCAGGGAAATACCTTCTTGAGCTCAGGTATATTTTTCTTGGGGATATTTAGTGGCAGGGCAAAGCACTTAGAAGTATTAACTTTATAATATGTTACTTTCCCAAAGTCGTGCATAATTTCCGTGGTTTTGAGTAGAGAAGCCTTGGGGTTGGTCAAGGTAAGAATCACATCGTCGGCGAACAGTCCTATTTTGTGCTCTTTGTGTCCAATTTGGAGACCTGTGATATCTTTAGTAATTCTAATAAGCTCTGCTAGGGGTTCTATGGCCAGGGAGAAAACTATGGGCGATAGTGGGCATCCCTGTCTGGTACCGTTTGTAAGGTTGAAAGGGTCAGAAAGCATTCCTGAGGTGTAAACTCTGGCAGAGGAGCTTGAAGACAGTGACATAATGGCTGAATGTAAGAAACTGCATAAACCAAATTTAATTAGTGTATGAGATAGATATTTCCAATGGACTCTATCAAACGCCTTTTCTGCGTCTAAGTCTATGAAAATGCAGGGCGATTGTGTAATTTCAGCGTATCTGAGTAGGTTTATAATTTTTCTGGTGCCGTCCGGGGCCTGTCTGCCTTTGACAAATCATACTTGTTCTAGTCCTATGAGAGTGGGAGTAATGTTCAGTAGTCTGTTTGCTAATACTTTGGCAAAAATTTTAAGGTCCGAATTTAGCAGTGAGATGGGCCTATAATTTTGGGGGTGGGCGGGGTCTTTACCGGGTTTTGGAATAGTTACTATAATTGCTTGGAGCATTTCTTTGGGGAATGTACCAGTTTTTGCAGCCGAATTGTAAAGGTCCACTAGTCTGGGGGTAAGTATCGGTGAGAACGATTGGTAGTATTCGGCTGAGAAACCGCCAGCTCCCGGGGATTTGTGCTTGGGAAACTTCTTAATCACTTCCTTAATTTCATCCTCAGTGAAAGGTTCGTTAATTTTTTGTAGTGACATCTGATCTATAGAGGGGAGGTCAACCTGTCCAAGAAAGTCATTGATTTCTGTTTCAGTGGGTTGGTGAGTAGTCTTGTCTTGTTTAAGGTTATATAGGGATTCATAGAAGTCTTTAAATGTGTTTGCAATATCTTTGGGGTTCTGGTATGCATGATTATTATTGGGATGCTTATTCATCAACATTTTTGCGTGGGATTGACGTTTCTTTATTTGGGAGGCCAGTAATTTTTCTGCCCTGTTGTTCTGGGAATAGTATGAAAGTTTGAGTCTCTTATAGTATAGGTCATATTCTGATTTTAATACTTGTCTTAATTCTTCTCTACAAGAGTTTAGTTGCTGTAGCAAGGAGTGGTCATTATTTTGTTTATGTCTACCTTCTAATTCAGCGATGCGGGCATAGAGTTGCGATATAAGCCAAGTTTTTTTTCTCTTTTCTCTGGCTGCTATTTGGATCAGTGCGCCTCTCGAGAAGGCTTTGTGAGCGCACCCTACCGTGGTAGGGGGAGTTTCGGGGTTCTCGTTAAATGCAAAAATTTCTACAAGTGTTTTATTAACTTCCTCTTGGATATGGGGTTGGGAGAGAAGGTAGGTATTGTTACGCCATAGGGGTGTGAGGTTAGTTTTATTGGTATTAACTATATCAAATGTGATGGGGGCATGGTCAGACCAGGTGATAGTGTGGATCTCTGCATTGGTCACTTTTTGTAAGGTGTATTTGTCTGTAATGTAAAAATCAATCCTAGAATAGCTTTTATGAACTGGCGAGAAATAGGTGTAATCCCGCTCTGTGGTGTGGAGGCAGCGCCAAGGATCATAGAGATCTTCCCCCAAGCAATAGTTACCCAGGGATGGTCTGTGTCTACGCCCCACAGAAGAGGAGTCAAGCACATCATTCATAAGTACATTAAAATCTCCACAGATTACCAGGTTACCTTTTTTCAATTTCTTAGCCTTTTGTATAGTTTTGCTGATGAATTTCATTGTTTTTTTTGTTTGGACCAAAAAATGACTTATGTATATAAGTTATTGTTAATTTCAGCTGTTAAGATAATATACCTACCATTATCATCAGTCTGTTTGTCTATAAGTTTAAAAGAAATAGAGTCCTTAACCACTTGACAACTGGGCACTAAACCCCCTTCGTGCCCGGACCATGTAATACTGTACCCAAATGATTTTTTTTTCCTTTTTTTCATACAAATAGAGCTTTCTTTTGGTGGTATTTGATCACCTCTGAGTCTTTTATTTTTTGCGCTATAAATGAAAAAATACGGAAAATTTCGAAAAAAAAACACTTTTTTTTAGTTTATGTGATAACATTTTGCAAATTCTTAATTTTTCTTCGTAAATTTTGGCCACAATTTATACTGCTACATATCTTTGGTAAAAATAACCCAAATTAGTGGATATTATTTGGTCTTTGTGAAAGTTATAGAGTCTACAAGCTGTGGTGCGGATCATAAACAATTGATCACACCTAATGTACTGGTGGCCTATCTCATTTCTTACGACCCGAACAAGCCAGGAAAGTACAAATACCCCCCATATTACCTCTTTTTTGAAAGTAGACATTCCAAGGTATTTAGTAAGATGCATGGTGAGGTTTTTGATGTTGTAATTTTTTCCCACAATTCTTTGCAAAAATAATATATATATTTTTTCCCACAAAATTGTCATTGTAATAGGTTATTTCTCTCACATGGCATGTGTATACCACAAATGACACCCCAAAATACATTCTGCTACTCCTCCTGAGTATGGCGATACCACATGTGTGGGACTTTTTCACAGTCTGGCCACATACAGAGGCCCAACATTCAGGGGGCACCATCAGGTATTCTAGGAGCATAAATTACACATCTACAGTAACTAGTTGACTACCTATTACATTTTTGAAGGCCCTGGAGCACCAGGACAATGGAAACGCCCACAAAGTGACCCCATTTTGAAAAGCTAACACCCCAACATATAATCTATGAGGCATAATGAGTCTTTTGAACGGTTCATTTTTTTCCTGACGTTTTTGGAAAATGCGGGAAAAAAATGAAAACGCAATTTTTTTACGCACAGTTGTCCATTTATAAGATATTGCCAACACATACCATGTACATAGCAAAAATGACACCCCAAAATATATTCTGCTACTCCTCCTGAGTATGGCGATACCACATGTGTGAGACTTTTATACAGCCTGCCCTCATACAGAGGCCCAATATTGAAATGGCACCTTCAGGCATTCTAGGAGCATAAATTACACATCTCATTTCTCAACCACCTATTACACTTTTGAAGGCCATGGAGCACCAGGACAATGGAAACGCCCACAAAGTGACTCCATTTTGGAAAGCTAACACCCCAACGTATAATCTATGAGGCATAATGAGTCTTTTGAACGGTTCATTTTTTTCCTGAAGTTTTTGGAAAATGCGGGAAAAAAATGAAAACGTAATTTTTTTACACACAGTTGTCCATTTATAAGATATTGCCAACACATAGCATGTACATAGCAAAAATGACACCCCAAAATACATTCTGCTACCCCTCCTGAGTATGGCGATACCAAATGTGTGAGACTTTTATACAGCCTGCCCACATACAGAGGCCCAACATGCAAGGAACACCATCAGGGACACATAGCATGCACATACCAAGAATTACACCCCAAAATACATTCTGCTGAGCAAAGGGTAAACAAAAGATTACCTGTGGTTTTAGTAGCGCAGTTGTCCACAGGAGGATAGCACTGGTCCAGGCAGCAGGCAGGGACTTGGTCAGCAAAAGCGAATGCAATTGTCCAGGAAACAGGCAGGAATACTGTCCATAGTCAGTACAGGCAGCAGACAGGGATACTGTCCATACACAGTGCAGGCAGAAATTGTCAGCAGTGCCAAAATATTGGTCCTGGTAGTAGGCAGGTCCATGTGGTGTGGTTAGTTCATGCGACAGGCAGAGGCATGATGGCATAGGTCCTACAGGCAGTAGGCAGAAGTAGGGCCTCGTTCAGGACTGAATGGGGACGGGGTAGAGGCTTCTCCCACCCAAATCTCTTTGAAGCCTCCGAGTCTCCAGACCCTAATCTAGGCATGAGAAAAACAAAAACAATTGTTTTCTTCATCCAGAAAAACAATTCTGGAGCCCCTCACATATGTGAGACCCCTGTGCTATGAATCCCACTAGTCCACTGGCAGGGTACAAGATCAGTCCAAGAGGCAGGCAAAAAGCATGGTCAAACAGTCCAGGGTCAGTTCCAGATCAGGCAGAAGTATGTACAGAATCGGTAGGCAGAAGCGTGGTCAAATAACAGTCCAGGGTCAGTTCCAGATCAGGCAGAGGTATAAACAGTATCGGTAGGCAGAAGCGTGGTCGAATAACAGTCCAGGGTCAGTTCCAGATCAGGCAGAGGTATAAACAGAATCATTAGGCAGAAGCGTGGTGAAATAACAGTCCAGGGTCAGTTCCAGATCAGGCAGAGGTATAAACAGAATCGGTAGGCAGAAGCGTGGTCGAACAACAAGCCAGGGTCAGTTACAGAGAAAGCAGAGGCATAAGGGGTGTGAAGGTAAATGGCAGGAAGTGAACTAATAATTTATTTTGGTATGGTAACGGCGGAAGCATTCGCCTACGCAGAGGCCTGGTTCTGAAGGACATTGGGCACAATAATAAATGGTGTCTCTTCTCTCTCCTCTTTTGGTGCACACCCGGCATTTTTTCTGGCGTTTTTAGCCTGTTGGTCTGGGAGGGATTTTATCTGGGAAGTGGTGCTCGGAGAGTCGGCTAATGACATTGGATCTAATGTTTACTGGTGGGGCGTTCGGGTATAAAAGGGCAGTGGTGATTTCCTCCTGGAAGAAAAGGAAGGATTTGGGTCTTATAGTGGATTTCTGATAGATGACATAGGAGTTGTACATGGCCAAATAAACAAATAAATGGAAACTTTTTTATACCACTGGTATGTTCTACTTGTGGAAAGGTAGGGTTCGAGCATCTGGTCGTTGAAGTCGACACACGGCATGAACTTATTGTACTCGTAGATGCATTTGGGTTTTTGGATCTGGCCATTCCTCCTGGTGATCTCAACGAATTCATTGTTGTGGATGGAAGAAAGTACGTAGACGTCTCTTCTGTCCCTCCACTTCACAGCCAAAATTTCCTCATTACGTAAACTCGCCGTCTCCCCTCTTCTCAATTTTTTGGGGACCAGGCTTTGAGGAAAGCCCTTCCGGTTCGTTCCGTACGGTGCCGCATGCTGGAGTGTTCATTCTGTGAAGGTTTCGGAACAGGGGCAAACTTGTATAAAAATTGTCCACATACAAGTGGTAGCCTTTCTCAAGATGTGGGTTTATGAGTTCCCAAACTACTTTCCCACTGGTTCCTATATAGTCTGGGCAATTAGGGGGGGTGCAGTTGGGTGTCCTTCCCTTCATATACAATGAATGCATACACATACCCTGTGGCTCGGTCACACAATTTATAGAGCTTCACCCCATAGCGGGCCCTTTTGCTGGGTATAAATTGTTTTATGCCCAGCCTGCCAGAAAATTTGATAAGGGACATATCCACGCATATGTGTTGGTCTGGGGTAAACAACTGGGGGAAGATTTCTGAAAAATAATTTAGTAGCGGCCGAATTTTATAACGTTTATCAAAATTTGGGTCATTTCGGGGAGGGCACTGGGTATTGTCACTGTAGTGTAGGAATCTCATATGAGATATCTGGTCCTGGGCATTACTGAGGAAAATATGGGCATGTGGTAGATGGGGTGGGTTGACCAATAGGAACGCATCTGATTTTTTCCATTTAGTCCCATGCAGAATGTGAGGCCCAAAAAAATTCTAAACTCCTCCACTGTAAGGGGTCTCCAATCGTAGGGACGGGCATAATAGGACGTTGGGTTGCTGGTTATGAACTGTTGGGCATATAAGTTGCACTGGGCCACAATTGTTGCCAGCATGTCCTCAGTAAAAATTAAAGTAAAAAAATCTATTGGGGAAAAGTTTTCTGTATCCACCTGGACTCCTGGCTGGGCAGTGAAAGGGGGAATGTTGGCTTCTCCTGAATTAGGAGGAAGCCACAAGGGGTTCTGAAGGGAATAGGGAAGGCTGGCATGGGACCTAACCCTTTGGGACTGAGGTGACACCCCACTGGTACGTGGCCTTGCTTGCCGAGGTACTGCGGTGCTGGTGGATGGCACTGCAGTCGTGGTGGATGGCACTGCGGTGCTGGTGGATGGCACTGCCTCCTCAGCAGAATGCCTTCGTCTGGCGGGCGGGCCCTCCTCCTCTTCCTCCTCCTCCTCGGATGTAATTGATCCACTGCTTAGGACAGGCTCGTAGTCCACGTCAGACTCATACTCTGAATTTGCGGAGGAATCTGAATCGGAGAGCTCCCAGTTGCTCCCGTCAGCCGCAAGAATTTTGTACGCCTCCTTGGCTGAAAACACTCTTTTAGCCATTGTTGGTGATGACAAAAGGCACTGATGACACGTGACACTGACAGATGGCACTAATACGTGACACTGATACGTGGCACTAGAGACGCCAATAAAAGATGGCACGTGGCACTGACAGGTGGCACTGATGGCAGATGGCACTGACAGGTGGCACTGATGGCACTGACAGGTGGCACTGATGGCAGATGGCACTGACAGGTGGCACTGACAGGTTGCACTGATGGCAGATGGCACTGACGGTGGCACTGATGGCAGATGGCACTGACGATGGCACTGATGGCATATGGCACTGACAGTGGAACTGATGACAGGTGGCACTGACAGGTTGCACTGATGGCAGATGGCACTGAAGGTGGCACTGATGGCAGATGACACTGACGGTGGCACTGATGGCACTGACGGTGGCACTGATGGCAGATGGCACTGGCAGGTGGCACTGGCAGGTGGAACTGGCAGATGGGACTGGTGGCAGATGGGACTGGTGGCAGGTGGCACTGGCAGCAGATGGCACTGGCAGCAGATGGCACTGGCAGGTGGCACTGGCGGCAGATGGCACTGGCGGCAGATGGCACTGGCAGGTGGCAGGTGGCACTGGCAGGGACTGTGGGCACTGTTTTTGATGTATTTTGTGTTTTTTTACACTCACTGTATCAGCACAGATCTCTCCCTCCTCACACGCTGTCTCTGTGTGAGGAGGGAGAAGCCGGCAATGAGAGATGATCTCATATGTTTACATTTGAGATCATCTGTCATTGGGCAGTTAGATCGAGTGTTGAATGGCCTCTGTGATTGGCCATTCAGCACGATCTGTGATTGGCTGTGTCCAAGGGACACGGCCAACACAGATTTTCCCCGATTCGCGCACGCGGGGGGGGAGGAAACAGGAGGACGTCCATGGACGTCCTCCCGGCAATTGAGCGCCGCAATGCTGATGTCTTTTCAGCATTGCCCGGGCGTGAAGAGGTTAATGGCTATTAGAACACCATTCCGTTTGTTACAGTTCTTTGCCATAAAAACATGCAGATATTTGTTATGGGAGCACCTTGGAGGGTTCTGATCCAGGAAGTGGGTCTCCTGTACGCATAGTACACTACAGTTCTTGTCCAGGGCAGTCTTCCATAGGGATCTACGCTTGAACGGGCTGTTAAGACCTCTAGCATTTATAGATAGTAGTTTAAGGGTCATTGCAATCATCAAAGGTGCTTTGGTGACATCTAGTGGTGCAAGGTGGAAGTTGGCTTGAGCAGAGAATTTTTTCCAGTACAGTGGAATATTGTAATTTGCATATCAGTGCAATTGTATGAAATCTCCAAAAATCAAAAGAACGAGTAACCAACATAACGTCAAAAGTCAGAAAAACAAAACATAAAACAGTCATCAACAGGATGTATTTGGGGTAATCCCAAAAGCAGTATTGGGGTAAAGTCATTCAGGTATTTACCTTGTCAGCCGAACATCAGGCAACTTGCATGTTCGCATAAAAAGGCGAATGAAGAATAGATGGTTCTGAGGGAAAGCATTGAAGTCAGTACAGGAAGTATGCCACTGATGGTGTTCAAGAGGTGACTACTTGTCATGATTTTCCCTGGAGTTGCGATAGGTGTTGGGGCCTGTTCTGGAGTTCATATGGCCCGATGGTTCAGGGTATCCTTCCTGGGGTAGGAGTCCCCATTTGCGTAGCAGCTCCAGGCCTTTGTCCAGGGAGGAGATGGTATACCATTCATTATCTTTTTCCAGCATGAGTTTAGCAGGGAAGCCCCACCTGTAAAAAAGTATTTTGTGGTTCCTCAGCATTTTTGTGACTGGGATCAGGTTGTTCCTAACTTTCATGGTGGCTTGTGATAGGTCAGCATAAATCACGATCCCTGCATATGGGTCCGGGAGGGTGTTGTTTTGTCTGGAGAGTCTCAGGAGTTGGTCTTTTATGTGAAAGAAATGGATTCTGGCAATGACATCCCTGGGGACTTTCTCAGGGAGGTGCGGCGGGTTGTGCAGCCTGTGGGCTCTGTCAATGATAACATCCGAAGCAGTGAGAGATGGCAGTGCTTTTTTCATCAATTGTTGGAGGAAGGAGCTCAGTTCAGCAGGCTTCACTGATTCGGTTTCACCTAAATTTCACGTTATTCCTGCATGAGCGGTCCTCAAGGTCCGAGACCTTTAGGCGGAGGGCTTTGAGCTCATCCTCCAGATCTATGTGAGCATCCACAAACTCATTATGGGCTGCAGAGAAGTCTCCCATTTAGTTTCCACATAATCAACCCTGTCCCCCAGAGCATTCAGTTCCTTACGTGTGGAATGAGTGAGGTGAACTATATCCTGCTGGATAGCACCTCTGAGAGTTAGAATCATTTCCTTCATAAGTATATCAGTCATGGGCTGACCAGAGACAGGCAGCGCATCCAGCTTATGTGTATAAGTGTCAGTCTGCTCCATATCACTGTCCCCTGTGTCCTGCTCATTATTAATGTCTGCTGGG
Organism: Rana muscosa; assembly: GCA_029206835.1. Lineage (NCBI taxonomy): Eukaryota > Metazoa > Chordata > Amphibia > Anura > Ranidae > Rana > Rana muscosa. Next base: position 1,149,543,297 of record CM055122.1, on the reverse strand, counting down.
GAGCTGAGCCTCCGTTTTTGCTTAATGGGGCTGTTTGAGGATGATAGAGGTGAGGGATGGGACTTGCCTGCATCAGGCAACTCACCCGGTGCACTGCAGGCTGTGCCATTCTAGTCTGGGTAGTGCTGTGAGGCAGGGATTCGCGCGGCGGCACCATCTTGGCTGGTCCGGTCTGACAGGGGTGGAAAAAAGTCTGTCAGTTTTCTGGGTCCCTCTCTCTCTTTCCTCTTAGCCATTGTGCGGATTAGGTTCCCCCTGGTCTTGTATGGATATTAAGGGGAACCCCGCACCCAAATTAAAAAAAGGAAAGGCGTGGGGCCCCCAGGACCTATATACTCTGAACAGCAGTATACAGGCGGTGCAAACAAAACAGGGACTGTAGGTTTGTTGTTAAGTACAATATGTTTGTAATTTTGAACTGGTACATTTTTAAAGTGTAGCTCCAGCCAAAAAAATCTATTTTTAAGCTTTTTGGAAAACATAGGGAAGGGTTATCACCCCTGTAACATTTGTTTTGTTGTCTGTGCACCTCTTCAGAAGATTTCACCTCACTTTCTGTCCCAATGACAAATGTTTTTTGAAAATGTGGGGTTTTTAGTAAAACAAGGATTGGTGATAAAGCATCAGTGGAGAGGAGACACCCTTTTCCCATATTAACTCTTACAGGAGAGAATTTCCCTTCCTAGGGGTAGATTTCCTCTCACTTCCTGTTGTCTACTTCCATTCACAAGTAGGAGTCGTAAGTTGAATGTTTGAAAGTAGGAGCCTGCCCTATATACTCTGCAGAAATTTGGGCCTTAGGTGTTGGTGTAGCCACAACACTGTAAGCCCTCACAGTTACTCTTGGTGGCCACTGGAACGGGCCCTGCTGCAAAATATTGCTTCAAAAATTGTAATTACACGCCCCTGTTAAACAGGGGCTGAAAAATTGGGCCTTAGGCACGGTACCACAACACTGCAACCCCTCACAGATACTCTAGTTGGAGCGCAGGAATGAGCCCTGCTGCAAAGTATTACATAAAAAATTGTAATTACATGCCCCTGTTAAACAGGGGCTGAAAAATTGGGCCTTAGCCACTGGTGGCGGCGCCCAGAACCAAAAATGTTCTTACAAGCTATCAGCATGGTCATTGAGGAGGAAGAGAATAGTCACTCAGCATAACAGGATAGTCACTCAGCCTCAGCATAGGCAGTCTTGAAGGGATCTGACATTTAAAAAAAAAATATTCGGTTACATCAGCATCAGGTGCTTGGTAGCTGGTGGTGATCCAAGACTGATTAATTTTTATGAAGGTCAGTCGATCAACCGAGTTGGTGGACAGGTGCACCCTGTGATCGGTTACAAAGCCTCCAGCAGCACTGAATGTGTGTTCTGAAAGAAAACTGGATGCAGGACAGGCCAGTAGCTCAATTGCATACTGTGCAAGCTCTGGCCAGTGATCCATCCTCAAGACCCAGTAACCCAGAGGATTTTCGGTGGGAAAGGTGTCCAAGTCTGATCTTGCCCCTAGGTATTCCTTCACCATGTAAAACAGATGCTGGTGATGGTTGCTGGAACCAATCATACCTTGGGGCTGCGGACTAAAAAATTGTCTAAACGCATCGGTCAGACGGCCACCTTCTCCACCACTCCTTCTTTGACTGACCGAAGCCTCAGCAATGCATTGTCCAGGACAAGGAATTTGAAACCTTCCAGTCTCTGGGAACGCGTTGCACAGACCTTTCTGCAAGGCCTCCTGAAGATGTTAAATCCTCTGCTCCCTCTGCAAGATAAGGTCCGCAACCTTACCCTTGTAACATGGATCAAGGAGGGTTGTCAGCCAGTAATGATCCCTCTCTCCTTGATAGCACGAATACGAGGATCCTTCCACAGGCTTTGCAGGATCAGGGAGGCCATGCAGCGTAGGTTTGCTGAGGCATTCGGTCCGGAGTCCTCTGGGTCACTCAGGATATCATAATCCGCAGCCACCTCCTCCCAGCCATGTACAAATCAATGCGTTTCTTGGGACTGTAATTGATCCCTTGAAGACTGCTGTTGATGCTGAGTGCTAGGCTCCACCTCCATGCTGACACAATCCTCCTCCTCCTCATCCTCTTCCTGTGTGATAGGCGGGCCAGCAGGAACACTGTCTGAATAAAGGGGGCCTTGAGAGGTAAGGAATTCCTCCTCTTTCTCCCTCTGTTCTGCCTCAAGTGCCCTATCCATTATTCCATGCAGCGTGTGCTTCAACAGGTGGACAAGAGGGACAGTGTCACTGATGCATGCACTGTCACTGCTCACCATCCTCGTGGCCTCCTCAAATGGTGACAGGACAGTGCATGCATCCCTGATCATGACCCACTGGCGTGGCAAAAAAAGAACAAGCTCCCCTGACCCTGTCCTGGTGCCATATTGACACAGATACTCATTGATGGCCCTCTGCTGCATGTGCAGCCGCTGCAGCATGGCCAATGTTGAGTTCCACCTGGTGGGCATGTCACAGATTAGGCGGTTCTTGGGAAGGTTGTATTCCTTTTGGAGGTCAGCCAGCCTAGCACTGGCATTATATGACCGGTGGAAACGCACACAGAGTTTCCTGGCCTGCCTCAGGACCTCCTGTAAGCTGGGTACCCAAGAACCGCTGCACCACCAAGTTAAGGACGTGAGCCAAACAGGGCACATGAGTCAGGTGTCCCTGTCGGAGGTCGGAGAGGAGGTTGGAGCCATTGTTGCAAACCACCATTCCTGGCTTAAGCTGGCGTGGCATCAACCACCTCTGACCCTGCCCCTGCAGAGCTGACAGAATGTCTGCCCCAGTGTGGCTCCTGTCCCCCAAGCACACCAGCTCAAGCACCGCATGGCATATTTTTGCCTGCGTACTTGCGTAGCCCCTTGAACACCTACAGAGCACCGCTGGTTCCGAGGACAAAGCACAGGCAGAGGCCATGGAGAAAGAAGAAGAGGAGAGGGTGGAGGAGAGAGGTGTGTCAGAATCACCAGTAGTAGCATTTTGGAGGCGTGGTGGCGGAACAACCTCCAACACTACTGCACCTTGTCCTGCATCCTTCCCAGCTGCCAGCTGAGTCACCCAATGCGCCGTGAAAGATAGGTAACGTCCCTGTCCATGCCTGCTGGACCATTAATCAGTGATAATATGCACCTTACCACTGACCATTCTGTCCAGCGAGGCCAAGACATTGCCTTCCACATGCCGGTAGAGAGCCGGAATCGCCTTCCGTGAGAAAAAGTGGCATTTAGGAACCTGCCACTGAGGAACCGCACATTCCACAAACTCATGGAAGGGGGCATGGGCATGTGGATGGCTGGGAGCGAACTTCTTTCGGTGGTGCAGCAGCTGGGGCAGGGAAATTTGCCTGGTACAATCTGACGTTGGTGTACCGATAGCAGATTGCCCACAAGTACTTGGCTGTGACACACCTAATTCTACACCTTCATTCCTCTCAGTGCAGGTTTCAGAGAGGACTGAAGGTATAGTGGGGTTGGAGGTCCCTGCTGATGAGAATCAAGGAGAGGTACGCTTTGTTCTTTGGTGTGGGTGTTTTAGGTACGCTTGCCAACGAACTGCATGGCAGGTCGACATATGTCTGGTCAAGCATGTGGTGCCCAAGTGGGTGATGTTTTGGCCACGCGAGAAACGCTTGAGACATATGTTGCAAATAACAGCGGTGCTATCTGATGCACTCATCTCAAAAAAGGCCCACACCAAAGAACTTTTGGAATAACGCGCAGTGACAGCAGCGCCCTGCACATGCGGAGCTTTGCGGTGTGATGCAGTCGGTGTGCTGCCCTTAAGCTGACCACTGGAGGGCATCCTGCCTTGTTGGAGATGTGCTTCCTCCTCCTCCTCTCTCCTATCAGGCACCCACGTGGAGTCAGTGACCTCATCATCCCCTCCCTCCTCATCACTGGAGCAAACCTGGCAGTATGCTGCAGCTGGGGGAACATGACTGCCAGATTACTGTTCTTCTTGGGCACCCACTCTCTCTGGGCTCACGTTACTGCCTTCCTCTAGCTGGGTACCATCATCAGAGCCTTCAAAATGCTGGGCATCCTCCTGGAGCATGTACCCAACACTGTGGTCAAAACAGTTCGGTGGCCTCCTCAGGAGGACATGGTGGGGCTAGGGAAGGAGTGACAAATGCCATTGAGCAGAGGGAAGAGGCCGCATTGGCAGCTGCTTTTCCAGAAAAAGTACCCTGAGCCTGGGTGAGAGAGGATGAGGAGGATGAGGACAGCTTGGTCATCCACTCTACCAAGTCTTCGGCATGTTGTGGCTCAACACGGCCAGCTGCCGAAAAAAAGGACAAGCGTGTCCCACGGCCATGTGCTGATGAGGATGCACTGTGTCCACGACCAGCACTGTTGCCTCTAGTCACAGAGCCTGCTTGCCCTCTTTTATTGGCTTGTGACTGTCTGCCTCTCCTTGTTGGCCTTCCAGACATACTAATGGCCTGCAGTGAGATGTAGCTGCACAAATATGGGATGTGTATATATATATATATATATATATATATATATATATATATATATATATACACATATATATACTGATTATACTGCAGCTAGCAGAATCAACTGCCTGCATGTAGTATTATTAGTATGAGAACACCAGCAATTGTCTTCAGGTAGCTTTAGGTGCACACTGTGCAAAGGACACAGTACACTAACTGTAAATACTGCAGCTAGAACTGTAACGGGAGGGCCCGTGGAACCCAGAAGTTCTTAGAAAGTATGAGCCAGAAAATAATGGACATTGAGAATATGTCTTGGATTGCTTAAAAATGGGTCTGTAATATTAATCTACAATATTTCCCAGGATATCTGTAAAGGACTATTTACTGGTTGTTTGATTCTGAACTCGACAGGTTAATTGAGAGATGCTGATGTGTTCAACTCTAGCCACCTGGCTGCCTGTGTAATGTAAATGAGTCCCGACTAACTTCTAAAGATTGTGGATTGTGATAATTAACTCTGTAATTGTGTGTATTGTAAATTAGCAGACAGACAGTCTGGGAAACGTAGAGGTCATGCATAGTCATTTAAGCTGTAAAAAGATTAGCTAATGAACTCACCTGTTGTCTGCTAAGAGATGTCAGAATAATGTGGATTGGGGGCTCATTATGTGACCATTGTGTGATGTTGTGGGTGGAGTTGTTCATTTGGACTACAGTATTCTTTTGGTGTATATAAGAGCCTGCTTGTCTCAATAAAGGTTGTCAGACCTGCTGGAAATGTAACAGAGCTGTGTCTCGTTATTAGGGGGGAATTTTCATTATGGATCTCGTTCGCCTGACTATGGAGTGTCAGTAGCTGCCTCTGTGTTCGGAAAGGGAATATCCTAAACGGCATTAACCCCGTCCATACTTAGGGTGCCGTTACAAGAACAATCACCTGCCTGCCTGTCAGTATATTATGAAGAGAATGACAGGAACTGATCTAGCTAAACTGAATACAGTATATATATATATATATATATATATATATATATATATTGTGATATTGGGGTGTTTAGCTCAAGTGGATAGATGCATTTTTGTGCAGTGAATCCACGTCAGACAGGCTTATGATAGTTAATGGCCTGGTAGCCCACATTTATTAAGTGAAAAAACAAAATCAAAAGGTCCATTCAGGATTCTCACGCAGGGGTTTAACTTCATTTAGCAGTCCAAAAATAAGGAAAAAAAACATACCGAGCCACCTGACTCTCTTGTCAGCAGATCCTCTGCTTGCTCCCAACAGATTTCACAATTCTTTCCAGCCCCCTGGATCTACTGGCTTCCGCAGTCTCCCCGACTCTCAAGGCTGGCCAGCCTTTCCCAGTCCCTGGCCAAAGAATCCCCTTTACATGGGCTGCAGTCTCTTCACACAACAGTAGCAAGCTGCTCACTCTCCACCATCCTCCACCCACTGTTCTGACCAGTCCCTCGTTATATGGGCTGTGTGCACCTGGGCACACACCCTGCTGGCTGTCCATAAGACCCGGACACAGGGTTGGAGATCCTGTCCCACCCAAGTCTCTTAAGGATCTCCAAACGACAGAGTCCCACACTAAACTAGCAAAAACCTGGAGAAAACTGACAGAGCAGTTTTCTCCATTTAAACTCTACACTCTGTAGTCCGCAGATATTCAAACCCTGTGTCCCTTTTACCAGCAACTTCATAGGGACAGAGCCTCGCTCTGCCACATAACCCCACCCCCCTGTTTTGATCCAAAGGGAGAAACACCTGCACCCACCATAGCAGTTGGGACACCTCTGTGCTGGCCATCAGCCACGTAGGCCCAACCCTTTTTTCGGGTGTGCTTCCAGGTAAGTCCCAGCTTGGATCTCAACAGGGTCCTATAATTCCATATACTCTGCCTTCCCTCTCTTCTCTTGGGGTCCCTGAGCATACTCTCCTCTTTTGGGGGAACTCTGCCTTCCCTGATCCTACCTTTCAGCTTACGGAAGTAAGTTTTATCTTTCACCACAGGTCTTTCAGGTTCATAAACCTCTCTCTGGTTAACCACGGCAACCACATCACTTTTAACAGTGCCAATAATTAGCAGATCATATATTTTAATGTCACACTTTCCAACGCAATCAGTGCTGTCCATCTCAATGCTTGTTAGAACCAGACCTGAGGAGGGACCATACACAGGTAAGTGACTACAACCCACGGGTCCATAGCACAGCTCCACCTTACCTGTTGTCCAACACTCCATGGGTAACTGATCTAACAAATGACACTGATCCAAGCTCAAACTTCTTCTTTCTGATGTACACATTACATTGTTGCAGCAACCAACATTAGCACTTTTTCTCACAGTGTCTCCGGGTACTTTAAGTTGTACCTCTTTCTGAGTGATAGAAAGCATCTCTGCTAGTGCTGCATCTATTCTAGGCCTTTCCTTCTCATGAGATTTAGCGGATGAGACAGTATCTGCGCCCTCTACTGACCACTGCTCAGCTGCACCTCGGACCACACCAGCAGAGATGTTTCCAGTCACTGCACCAGCCGGAGAGATCTTTGATGTCTCCAACAGTTCTGAGCGCCTTCCATACCACTCAGTAACTGGGAGCACCCTCTCAGAGAACCTCAAGACTATTTGCCACACTGTTAATAAGCTTTCCATCACAGCCTGTACCACCTGGCTCCACATACTGGTACTACGCAGCACCACCTGGTCCGACTGCGGTGGAGACACCCAAGTGTACAATGAGGGCACTTTTACCAACTCCAGCATTTATAATAAAGTTTTGTCATCTCTATGCAACCTATGTCTAAATGCGTGACCTTTTTGGGTACCTTTCCCCTGTCCGAGACATGGAGGAGCCCATCCACTGCAGCTTGTGAGGTTAAGACATTTGAAGAGACCTCCATCTCCTTGGAGGTACCCCTCATCCTAGCCTGTTGCTCCCCTGGAGCGCTGTCAGACACATGTCTCCTCTTCACCTCTAACGCTACACCAATGAGCCTCTGCAAGTCAACATTAGTCACATTGTCACCTTGACACTTAACATTACTTAGTTGCTGGGTTGTGGACAACCCATCTGCCATGTTTACGCCCAGAACCATTCCTTTAGACTGGAGGGGATCAACCTTCACAGGGGCTGACATGCCCTTGAGCATCGGCTGCTCTGCAAATCCTCTGTCTGACATAACAGATGTTGTGTCCACACACTTGTCACCCATCATTGCTTTATAACTCATGGTCACTTTGTTTAGTGTTGCGACTGTTTCCTTGCACCATGCTTCCCAGTCTGTGGTACTTCCCTGACAGGCATTCTGCAGCGCTGCATCACCTGTTCCAAGAGGCACCAAAGGAACCTGGGATTTACTAGCCAAAACATCACCTGGGTCATTTCTATACATATCCCATTGGGATGACACATCATCTGACAAGGCAGGTTGTAATACAAGATTTTGCCCTACCTGCTCTGGGGGCGCTACTGACACATACAGCTCTGCACTTTCAGCTTTTGCAGGCTGAATTAACCCCTTGACAACTGGGTTATACTTAGGGTTGTGGGGCTGCGTCCACACACTCTCACTGTGTGACTCAGTCTTCCCTTGTTTTACCAGAGTAGCACCACAGCCATCCTGGAAAACTTCTGGCTCCAACACTTGGAAGCCCCATGAGACTTCCATGGACAATCCTGCACTTCTGGTTGTCATGGGAGATATCCTACTCCAATCATTGGTAGTAAACACATTTCCAACATTTTCAGACATGACATTAAAGGAAACACATTTTTCAATGTCATTATCACCAATACCATCACATTTGCCAACAGTTAAGCCCCGTACACACGATCGGTTTGACTGATGAAAACCGTCCGATGGATGGTTTTCATCAGACCAACCGATCGTGTATGGTACCCATCGGTCTTTTTTCCATCGGTTGGAAAAAATAGAACTTGTTTTAAAATTTTCCGATGGATAAAAAACCAATGGGAATTTCCGATCGTCTATGGGCAAGTCCATCGGTTAAAAAACCCACGCATGCTCAGACTGAATTAGGAGACGGGAGCGCTCGTTCTGGTAAAACTAGCGTTCCTAATGGAGAGAGCACATTCGTCATTCTGCAAGTTATTGCTTCGTTTAATGCAGCGCATGTTTTTTTGCTTTAGAACGGTCTTTAAAATGTCATTTTGGCAGCAGATCTTTCTCATGAGTTCTGACAAACGTATGTCTTTCTTCTTTCTTGTGATCTTAGGAATAATTAGTTTAATTCTTCAAGGCCGACCTCACAAATTACACCTTTTTTTTTGTTTTTGTCTTTAAATTTGTTGTGCATTTTTTGGTGTGTCAATTTCTCCGAACAACATATTGTTTTTATTTTTTACTCATGGAGGTTGGTGTTCCTTGTTATTAATTACACATTGTATTTATGAAATCTTATTGCTACTTCCAAAAAAAACACATCAGGCATGTATGTTGGCTGAAATCAAATTTCCCTTTATTTCGAAAAAAAAACAAAAAAAAAACGAAGGGCAACTATTCAGAAATTAGCAGAAAATATCAAGTCATTAGATCCCAAATGCAGACCTGACTATGATCAATAATAAAATCAACAACAGCATGAAATCAGGAGCAGCAGCCAAAGACATACATCAAAGAAAAGAAAAAGAAAAGAAAAAGAAAAGAAAAAATGGAACAACAAGCATTATTAGATTTATGTGAACTATGGAATGCCGATGAAGAAGATGATATCGTTGCCTGGTCCCAACATTCAGAACTACCGCCACCAGTCATCCATACTACTTTCCGACCCAAATCTACATTTAATCCTACGCAATCCAAGGGCCCATACTTACAAACATTTTATCAGGTAGTACTTTCAGAACTTACCAAACTTTGTGAGACAACATCCACCAAACCTAATTATTTTAAGAACAACTTGAGTCCACAAGAAAATATTGCTTTAAAAACATTGAGCCAGAATGACAACATAATTATAAGACCGGCTGATAAAGGTGGGAGCATTATCATACAAGACAAAGCAGATTACATGAGAGAAGCCCTCAGGCTTCTCTCAGACAATGCTACTTATGAAATATTGAAAAAGGATCCATTGCCTGCGTTTATAGAAGTCTCCAATTCTTTAGTAGAGAAGGCCCATATAGAAGGAATACTATCCAAACAGGAGAAGGCCTTCTTTCGAAAATCCTTTTTTCAGGTACCATACTTTTACCATCTGCCCAAAATACACAAAAACTCTATCAACCCACCAGGACGCCCCATTGTTGCCTCCATGGAGAGTATCACCTCCAGTTTTTCGCTATATGTAGACCATTTCCTTCAACCTCTAGCTCAGGCTCTTCCTTCCTATATTAGAGATGGAACAGATCTAATTGAACAAATGCGCCCCTATACATGGGAATCCACCTATCAATGGATCTCTCTAGATGTCTGCTCCTTATATACTATTCCTCATAACATAGGCATACAAGCCGTTACTCATTTCCTCAAAAATGACCCTCATCTTAACACTCATCAAATAGATTTCATACTTCAAGCCACTCTCTTTTGTTTAGATCATAATTATTTTCTTTTTGATGGAACCTACTATCGCCAAAAACAGGGCACCGCTATGGGTGCTAATTTCGCTCCCAGCTATGCTAACCTAACTATGGGTTTCTGGGAAGAAAAATACATTTGGGCCAATAATCCTTTCACTATGCACCTCATTTTTTACAGACGATACATAGATGATATCATAATCATCTGGGACGGCCCTACCGATCTCATTCATAGCTTTGTCTCGTATTGTAATGCTAACCCCTATGGACTCACCTTTACTTCAGAATCCAACACTTTATCCATATGCTTTTTAGATTTGGAACTATCATATACCAATAAGGAGATAACAACTAAAAGCTATACAAAACCTACAGCTGGTAATTCTTTTTTACATTATACCAGCTGTCATCACCCACGATGGATTCAAAATATCCCAAAGAGCCAATTTCATCGTCTCAGACGAAATTGCACTAGATTGGATGATTATGTGACACAGAGTATACCTCTAAAAACCAAGTTCACAGATAAGGGGTATCCAGTACATCTTATTGATGATGCTTGCTCCTTATATTGTACAGACCACATAGCATCAAAACCCAAGCAGGCATCTATGCCAGTGATGAGGTTTATTACACAATATCACCATAGTCATAAGCAAATGGAAAGCATCTTCCGTAAACACTGGTCTATTTTACTACAGGACCCACTTTTGAAAAAATCACTTTCTCTTCACCCTAAATTTGCATACCGCAAGGCGCCGAACATAAAAGGTAAAATTGCACCTAGCAAAATGAAAATCAATGCTAAAAATACCACATCTAGACAGCTAACATTAATACCCTTAGTAGGTATGTATAGATGTAATAAGGCCTTGTGCCTCACCTGTTCCCATGTGACTCATGGTCAAAAAAACTACTCCGCTAACAGTAAACTGTATACTTTTACTTCCTTCTACAATTGTTCCACCATGTTCGTCATCTACTGCATAACCTGCCCATGCGGTTTGTTGTATGTGGGTAGGACTATACGCACATTGCGAGCTAGATTTGGTGAACACCGCCGAGCAGTTAAGGATGGCAGTCCACAATATAGTGTTTCCAGACACTTTAACATTCACCATTCTAAAGACACCTCTGCACTTCGAGTATGGATCTTGGAATCCATACCTGACAAATATACATCAGCAGAGAGATTCCAACGTCTGTGTAAACAAGAAACATACTGGATTTATATCCTGAACACACTTACACCCTTTGGACTTAACGAGGAGATTGAGGTTAATACAGTCATGTGATAGAGACATATTCATGTACACACGTGCACATACATTTTGTGTGGGTGTATGTTTGTATTCATCTACACACATCCCCATCTCCTCTACCTTTTTCCTCTTTTCCTTTTTGACCATTAAGAACCAATAGGAACCCTTATTCCACTATGTTGTGTTTTATTACATCCTCATTTGTACATATATTCCTGCTATTTATATATTCCTTCCTTGATGGTAAAAGATTTTTATTTATTGATTTTTTATCAATTGGCTGTTTATCAATTGGTCCTTTATCAATGATCGTTATATAATTTTTATCATTAAACCCCTTTTTTTATTGTGAGCACAATATCCATACACAATGGATTGGACGCATGCATGTGCGGATGTGTGCATATGCATGCTTGCGATCCCCATCATTATAAATTAGATATCTGTATTATTGAGATTATGAGTTTCTCAATAACAGCTCTCCATAACTGTTTCTTGGATATTATTGGCTACTATTATTATTTTTATTTTTATATTTATTTATTTTTATTATTTTTATTTCCAATTTTATTTTTATTTTTATTTTTTGTATCCAGCATTTTTAGAGATATATATATTTTTTGCATCCAGCATTTTTATTTTTGATATATTTTTTAGTGCATTTTCTATGCACTTTTTAAGATATTTTTTTGTAAGCCCCTCTCATGCATTTCTTCCATGCATTGATGCCAATATATATATCTCCTGTCAAAATATAAAATTTCTTGCCATATATACATTCATTATAGGGCAAGTCTTCTAAAGGTTTCTATCAACTCAATCAATTGTATATTGTATGTTTTTTTAAATCTACGAATTCCTATGTATATGCTATTGTTAGGCCTATGTATCCATTCCTTCCGGCCTACAGCACTTCATTTCCGGAGTATGACACTAGATTGATGGTTCCGTCCGGTGGAACGCATATAATACCGACAGCTTCTATTGCCTATCAGATCCGAGGAAAATGCGGAAGCATTGAAACGCGTCATCAGTTAGCGTCTGCTATTGACGTCACGTCCGGATGCCGAAGCTGACTGCGCTCCAGCGTGAACCGCACGCCGTACGCCGTGTGGGAACCGGTGTCCACACTGGCATAGAGGGACAGCTCTTCTCGCATCTACCGTTCTTCTGCCATCTCCCCATCCCTGCAGCAACACCGCAGTGCACTACCTCTTCATCTTGGCAGCATTCCACCACCGGGAGACTACAGACACACGGAGTGACTCATGCCCTCCGCAGACAACTTAGAAGGATATCTATTTATGCTTTTACTCCACTTCCATCCTGTGAGTAGCCATTTGGCTGTTATTTTAATTATTCTCGAATAAATTTCTAACATACTGCACTTAGTAGGCGCATTTGTTTTTTCTTTTCTTTGCCATATATAGAGTCTGCTTCGCTCTACAATTGCTGCCAATGGTGCATATGTTCATATGACTTGCTTTCAATATTACATGGACTTCCAAAGAGAAAGACTTTTATACTTTAAATCCTATTGATTTTCATCTGATTTATTTTTATCAGTTAGGTTGTTGTTCCTTCTTTTTGCGCCGTTATCTGTATTACAAAGACATACATCATCCCAAGCTGTGGTACTCCATCAACCTTCAATTTCTGGATGAGCAGCTCGAGGCCAGGGAATCACCTCCTGCTCTTCCCTGTAGCCTTCCTTCCACGCCTCTCTGCAGCATTCTCTCCACGGCCCCGTCCACGCACCCTTGCAGGCTGGGCCACTGTGGGTGGTGATGTGGCAGGAGGAGGAGGAGAAGGAGGAGAGGGATTGGCCTGCTGCGAGATATGGGTGGCCTCAGTCAGCAGCCCCCTCGCCCCCATGTGTACGGCCATATATATGAGGTGCTCACAAAGGGCCCGTTGTCCCGCCTCCATTCTGAGCAACTTATCCGCCAGATAGGTGCTAAAGCCCTCCGTGGGGTTGAGGGGGGCCCTCATAATGGCAGCAGCCTCCTGAATCATCTTTAGTGACTCCTCCTCCACTTGTGTCATCCGCCGTTGTTTTGGTGGTCTGACGTGGAGGGGAGCCACTTGGGAGACGGTGCTGCCACTAGGCCTGGAGACCTGCTGAGTCCCACTTGGCCCTGCCTCCTCCTGCCTGCCACACTCCTGACCCTCTTCCTCCTGGCTTGCCTCATCCTGTTTTTAAAATAAAATGAAAAATTGGATTATTTGGGGAATCTATCACACACAATTTGGATATCATTACTGTTTGTTTTTTTTTGGGGGGGGGGGTGATATCATTTATGGCTAATCCAAACAGTTCAACACAATATTACTTAGTGGACAATAATTATGATCAAAAATACTATACCTGGCTGAAGATGCGAAGATCTGGCTCTTCTAGCTCGGGAGGCTCCTCCTCCGCCTCTGCAGGGGTGGAGGGAAGGGTGGAAGGAACGCTGGAGGGAAGGGTGGAAGGAAGGGTTGAGGGAAGGCTGGAAATAGATTCCCTGGCCTCGATCTGGTAATCCAGAAATTGAAGATGTCTGTAGTACCACAGCTTGGGCTTTACTACATCATCGGCTGCTGCTCCTGATCTCTTTGACTGGCGCACTTCCTTATATATTTTTTTATAGGAATTACGCAGGTTGTTGATTTTATTATTGATCATAGTTTAGTCTGCATCTGGGATCCATGGCTTCATATCCTCTGCTAATTTGGTAATAGTTGCCCGACGTACATCACTCTTGTGGTACGCAGGGTGTTTCAGTTCCCACAGGTTGCGCTGTTCCTTATATTTTTCAATAAAAGTCAGCATCACCTCCGGCTCTCATAGTTTATGCATCTTTTTGGATCAGCAAGTAAAAAAAAAAGAAAAAAAAAAGAAAAGGATCAGAATTTATTCTCCTCAACTTATCACAATATTGCCCTTTACAATCATGAACCATTATAGGCCACTGCAGGCCCGAGTTCCCTTCTTACCTTAGTTCACTTCGTTGGTTCACTTCCAGTCGTCCTTACTCCGTGCATCCCTAATAACTTCTTTCCCCTTTTTATACCCTGCGCATGCGTGTAACTCCGCCCTCGTCGCCCGCCCATGACGGACTTTTTCAGCATTTCCCCGCCCCTTAACGATCGGCGCACAGTGTGAGACGGCGACATGTCGCAGACACAGGTGGCTTCTTTAGTTGAAATTACCGACGAGGAAAGCCCGGAGGCGGAAACGTCCCGATCCAGTAAAAAAAGATACAAGGCGACTAATATGTCTTTTTCTGAGATGGCGGAGATGGTGGACATTCTGCGGAGGAAGGATTACGACGGCAAGCATGGCCCATACGACACCCCTAATCTCCGGAAGTCACAATTTATGGACAAAGTGGCGAAGACTCTCTATAAAAAATATGGGGTCAGGAGATTCAAGGAACAACACCGTAAAAGGTGGTCAGACCTGAAGCTCAGGGAGCCGGAGCAGTATAGGAAGCTTATAAAAAGCATTGAAAAAAGTAAGTATATTTTACTGTGTTCTTTCACATTGTAATATGTATTCTTCCATGTTTTGCAACATGTGCTTGGCTTGACTGGTTTCACATTTTAAAATCTCAACTTTTATGTTAAGTGGAGAGTCCACTTATTTGCTAAATGTGTGGAAAAAATAATTGCTGCTCTTCCCCCAAACATGTTTGGCACATATCCACGTAAACTACATGTGGGCATGCCTCATTTTACTTCAACAATGTTTATCTACACATTGTTGGCTAGATGATGTGTTGTAAGGAAATGTAGAATGTGAATGAAAGGATAAACTGTATTCTGGGTAAAGGAGATGACACTCCAGCAGTTGTGTACTCTTTTTTGTTCTTCATCAAGATACTATACTCTGGGCCACATGACCAAATTTCTTAACGGTGTCACACACAGGTGGTCCAGTGGATACCTTGGTGGTTATCCAAGTGTATTTGTGAGTGTCCTCCAAAATAACATGTTGCTTTGTTGAGTTTGCAAGATCTCATATGTTCATCTTGAAACTCAGGACCAAATATCAATTGGACCCCACTTTAAAACATTGAGAATCCATTTTCAGGCCTAAAAAGTCTGTGTGCTAAAGGATACATTTTTTTTTCTATTCCTATAGGGGAGAGGAGAGTGGGAGGACACCATGCTCAGGAGACGAGGAACCCAACACCACAGAAACTCCCCGAAGATCCCAAAGCAGACCAAGTTCAGCAGGTTCAGGAAGCGGAGGGGGAGAAAGCGGAGGTGGAGGAAGGGGAGGTGGAGGAAGGAGAGGTGGAGCTTATCAGCACAACAGGTCAGTGTCTGTCACCACAACTTCAAGGTAAATCCTGATGTAGGCCTGCATAGTTTAAAAATATTTGTTTCTTTTTAGGGAACTGAACGTGGGGGTGTGTCAGGAAGTCCAAATCCTCTATTCTCGAGTGCCAGCGCCAAAATAATCATTCAGCAAATCATGGAATGCAGTAGCGAAATGGACATTATGAGAAAGAGAATGATTGTGATTGAGCAAAAATATAAAAACATGATAGATATTTTGGGGAGAATAGTGTGAACCCCCCCCCTTTTTGTGTGTTTTGTTATGCGTCGGAAATTTTCTATGGGATTTCCACCAGCCCAAATGTGAAGATGCACACACTGAAGACTCAACATGTGCTATCTGCCGTCACAGGATATCTATGTCCCTGTTTTGGGGGTGCAACCTCTTCCTCCCTCCTCAAGTAGGGGAGAGGAAGGGTTTTCACCCCCAAAGCACGTCCATTGATCCCCATGATGGCAGATAGCACATGTTTACCCTAGCCATGGGATCATGTTGAAGATACCCATTTGAGCCCCAAAAATAAAGTGTGGTTCTTCACATTTGGGATGGATCAGGGGTAACATCACCCCATCTCCTGTTTGTATTTTTCACTGTGTTATTTTATTACTTTTTCAGAAACAAAATTTTGGCTTTTGACCCATGCATGTTTCTGCGAAAAAAGCCGCACAAAAAAAAAAAAAAATATATTCCGAAAAACAACCAAAACTGTGGTGCAATCAATAAAAACATTCGGGAAGTCTAAAAAAAGGTGTGCCTTGTTCTTTCTATGCTCAATAGCAGTTCTGAAGATGCAAAAAGAGTGTTTTTACCTCTGAGATTGGAGGCTATTTACTAAGGACAAATACACTTGGCACTACTAGAACCTGGGAGACACATAAACCACAAATACAAGAATGACAACACAAGTTTGTAGTAAATCAAATATTTTTGTTTATTTTAAAAAGGTAAAATCAAAGGTCAGATGTGGTCTGGCACTTCGATGGCCCCCCTACCCGTGAAGTACTCTACGTATTTCTGACGTACTTCACGGGCTCTTTGGGGGGCCAAGCCAGTACGGGCAGTGCTGAGTCCGGTCAGATTTATCAGTTCAAAGGGACCGGCCTCAGGCCCAACTGATGACACATAATTTGTGGAGAATTTCCGTAAAAAATTGTGCAACAAGCAGCAGCAGTAGACAATGTTGTTGAGTTTATAATCCACCAAATTTATAGCTGTCTGGAACAGGCGGAACCGGCTGGCCATTATCCCGAAGGCATTCTCCACAACTCTCCAGGCTCTGGCCAGCCGGTAATTAAAAACCCTCCTCTCCGGGGTGAGGGTGCGTTGGGGAAACGGCCGCATGAGGTGTGGTCCTAGTCCAAAAGCTTCATCCGCAATGAAAACGAACGGTAGCCCTTCCACGTTCTCTGCATCTGGAGGCAGTGCAAGACCCCAGCCTGCAGACGGTGAGCGAACTCCGTCTCTGCGAATGCTCCGCCATCGGACATCCGGCCGTTCTTCCCCACGTCCACATATAGGAACTCGTACCGTGCCGACACCACCGCCATTAACACAATACTATTGAAACCTTTATAGTTAAAATAGTATGACCCCGAACGGGGTGGCGGCACTATGTGGACATGCTTCCCATCAATTGCCCCTCCGCAGTTGGGGAAATCCCACCGCTGGGCAAATTGGGAGGCCACAGTCAGCCATTCCTGTGGTGTGCTAGGGAACTGTGGAGTCAAACAAAAAGAAGACATTAGTACGGTTTATGTTTACAGTGCAAGCAGATTACACACAAAAACATTGTTGACCAACATCATTCTAACATTATTATTTAAGGGAGTATTTCCTACCAATAAACAAAGGCCCACTTAGCAGATGTATATATGTAAAAGGGGGCGCTCAAATACTCTTAAACTTAATTAATAAGTGATAACTTATCTAATAAATTATTGTGTGAATAATTCTTAAATATAAACACCAACACAATCCTGTGATGCCTATATACAAAAAGGTGAATTGAAAGTCACCATATATAAATCGATTAGTCCCAATCGTAATAATAGCGTGCTGTCAAGCCCACAACAATCAAAGAAATCTATAACACTCAATTATAAAAAAGTCTCATAGATTAAGTTAATGAAAAATCAAATGTGTAACAAATCCAAAAAGTGAAAAATTGTTTCAACAAATAATGTTCATAATATATTGAAGTTAATTTCTTCAGAATAGTGCAAAGAGTTAATCCTTCACCAAATCTTCATGTGAAGCTAGAACAAATCTTCAACAAATAATGTTCATGATATATTGTGATTGTTTTCTTCAAAGTAGTGTAAAAGAGTTAATCCTTCACCAAATCTTCATATGAAGCTAACACCCGAAGTGCACAAATAATAGATTGCGCTTACCAAAGGATGTGGACCTCTTTAGTTAAAAATAAGGTCTTTAACAGCTTGAGCAGGATTGTGCCTGCACACATATGGACAATACTGGTAGAGAAATGTTGGAAACTCCTCCCTCGGTTAATTAGGCGGAACATGTGAAATACAAGCAAAAGGACTCCATAGTGTAACCCGTATTTATTTATAAAAAGGCAATAAAAATAATGTAAAAAACGTATGTGGCCTAGGTGGCCTCTTACATTAAAAAGTGCCCATCCCGGCACTGGGGCTGCAGGCAGACAATAGGGAGCTCACAGCTCATGGACTCCTAGAAACGGCGGGCACCGAAGCCACCGTTCGCTGCAGTCAGGGACCCAGGATGGAGCGCTGCGTGTGTATACCACGTGACCAGGCTGCGCCGACCGACATACGTTTCGTGTTGATTACGTCTTCAGGGTGGCGTGTGCCTGGTCACTGGGTCACGTGTATTTATTATGAATGGAGATGGAACATAATTGGTGGGCAGGACAAACGGCTAATCACTCAATGCAGCTGCAGTGCCGGAAGGAGCCCTGATAAACACCATACACATTCCTCAATTTTACAAACTTAAAATAAATAATATATATAAAAGTTGGTCTTTCTAATTGCCGCTATTTTCATATATAATAGGAAATAGTTTTATATTATTTGCAACGAATAATCTATGACAATATATAATACTAATGAATATGTCAAATATTCTTTGGCCACTAGATGGAGCCCTCTAGATAGAAAACCATACCCATATGATTGCATATGGATTTAGATCACAATGTGGCCAATCTGACATTACATTTAAACATTGGGGAATTTTTTTTTTTTTTTTTTTTTTTTTTATGTCGGTCCGTTCTCAACTATTTAATTGACAGTCCATACCGTCCCCAATATTAAAACTCGTATTGGCCATTTAATATTGATGGTAAATTAGATAAGTGGTTTACACTATATATTAACCATATATTGGAAACATGGTTATTGGACCAACCTACCAAACGGGAGACATATTTACCAATATATATTTATGGCTATATTTATGTTTGGAATTCCATGCTTATTAAATATAAATCTATATCAGGAGAAATTAATTTATTCCCTCATAATATTCCCCAGTGGTGTGTTCATGATAAAAATTAACCCATCTTGGATCTAGTCCAAAGGAAAGGAAGAGGGAAGGTTGAAAAACTGTTACCTTCAAAAGTGCCAAATGGTTCCCCGCTGGAGGAATGTCCATCACTTAGTCATTTGATAGGTAACAGTTTAAATCTATCTCGATATTTAAACCATAGGGCTGCATACTATTTAATTTATACAACCACCTGGTTTCATTTTGTGATATGGCCCTCTTCATATGTGTCCCTCTCCAGTGATTTGAGATTTTATCTATTCCAAAAAATTTACAAAGACTGGGATCACTTTGATGGTGGCTTTTGAAGTGTCTGGACACACTATGTTTTGGAAAGCCCTTCTTTATATTCGCTAGATGCTCATTAATCCTTACTCTTAACTGGCGGGTAGTTCTTCCCACGTACTGGAGAGAGCAAGGACACTCCAGGACGTAGGTAACATGATCGGAATTACATGTTATCAAAGGTTTTATTTTAAATTTCTCTTTTGTCACATTAGATTGAAAATGTGTCACTTTTTTAGGATCTCCTGATTTTCTCGTCGTTCTACAGGCTTTACAACGAGTACAATGGTAAAACCCAGAACCATCCAAAAAAGTCCCAAGTTTCCTCGGGGGGTCTGGTACATTTCGGGCAATGCGGTTTCTCAGGCCTGGAGCCCTCCTATATATAAACTTGGGTTTGGATGTAATAGTACACTCTAAATCGTTATCTTTAAGAAGTATCGGCCAATGCCTCCTAAAGATAGTTTCAACTTCTCTAAATTGTCTGTGGAAACCCGACACAAACGCTAGTTCTCCTCCATGTACTTTTTTAGGTAGCCAAGCCTAAAAAAGTACATGGAGGAGAACTAGCGTTTGTGTCGGGTTTCCACAGACAATTTAGAGAAGTTGAAACTATCTTTAGGAGGCATTGGCCGATACTTCTTGAAGATAACGATTTAGAGTGTACTATTACATCCAAACCCAAGTTTATATATAGGAGGGCTCCAGGCCTGAGAAACCGCATTGCCCGAAATGTACCAGACCCCCCGAGGAAACTTGGGACTTTTTTGGATGGTTCTGGGTTTTACCATTGTACTCGTTGTAAAGCCTGTAGAACGACGAGAAAATCAGGAGATCCTAAAAAAGTGACACATTTTCAATCTAATGTGACAAAAGAGAAATTTAAAATAAAACCTTTGATAACATGTAATTCCGATCATGTTACCTACGTCCTGGAGTGTCCTTGCTCTCTCCAGTACGTGGGAAGAACTACCCGCCAGTTAAGAGTAAGGATTAATGAGCATCTAGCGAATATAAAGAAGGGCTTTCCAAAACATAGTGTGTCCAGACACTTCAAAAGCCACCATCAAAGTGATCCCAGTCTTTGTAAATTTTTTGGAATAGATAAAATCTCAAATCACTGGAGAGGGACACATATGAAGAGGGCCATATCACAAAATGAAACCAGGTGGTTGTATAAATTAAATAGTATGCAGCCCTATGGTTTAAATATCGAGATAGATTTAAACTGTTACCTATCAAATGACTAAGTGATGGACATTCCTCCAGCGGGGAACCATTTGGCACTTTTGAAGGTAACAGTTTTTCAACCTTCCCTCTTCCTTTCCTTTGGACTAGATCCAAGATGGGTTAATTTTTATCATGAACACACCACTGGGGAATATTATGAGGGAATAAATTAATTTCTCCTGATATAGATTTATATTTAATAAGCATGGAATTCCAAACATAAATATAGCCATAAATATATATTGGTAAATATGTCTCCCGTTTGGTAGGTTGGTCCAATAACCATGTTTCCAATATATGGTTAATATATAGTGTAAACCACTTATCTAATTTACCATCAATATTAAATGGCCAATACGAGTTTTAATATTGGGGACGGTATGGACTGTCAATTAAATAGTTGAGAACGGACCGACATAAAAAAAAAAAAAAAAAAAAAAAAAATTCCCCAATGTTTAAATGTAATGTCAGATTGGCCACATTGTGATCTAAATCCATATGCAATCATATGGGTATGGTTTTCTATCTAGAGGGCTCCATCTAGTGGCCAAAGAATATTTGACATATTCATTAGTATTATATATTGTCATAGATTATTCGTTGCAAATAATATAAAACTATTTCCTATTATATATGAAAATAGCGGCAATTAGAAAGACCAACTTTTATATATATTATTTATTTTAAGTTTGTAAAATTGAGGAATGTGTATGGTGTTTATCAGGGCTCCTTCCGGCACTGCAGCTGCATTGAGTGATTAGCCGTTTGTCCTGCCCACCAATTATGTTCCATCTCCATTCATAATAAATACACGTGACCCAGTGACCAGGCACACGCCACCCTGAAGACGTAATCAACACGAAACGTACGTCGGTCGGCGCAGCCTGGTCACATGGTATACACACGCAGCGCTCCATCCTGGGTCCCTGACTGCAGCGAACGGTGGCTTCGGTGCACGCCGTTTCTAGGAGTCCATGAGCTGTGAGCTCCCTATTGTCTGCCTGCAGCCCCAGTGCCGGGATGGGCACTTTTTAATGTAAGAGGCCACCTAGGCCACATACGTTTTTTATATTATTTTTATTGCCTTTGTATAAATAAATACGGGTTACACTATGGAGTCCTTTTGCTTGTATTTCACATGTTCCGCCTAATTAACCGAGGGAGGAGTTTCCAACATTTCTCTACCAGTATTGTCCATATGTGTGCGGGCACAATCCTGCTCAAGCTGTTAAAGACCTTCTTTTTAACTAAAGAGGTCCACATCCTTTGGTAAGCGCAATCTATTATTTGTGCACTTCGGGTGTTAGCTTCATATGAAGATTTGGTGAAGGATTAACTCTTTGCACTACTTTGAAGAAAACAATCACAATATATCATGAACATTATTTGTTGAAGATTTGTTCTAGCTTCACATGAAGATTTGGTGAAGGATTAACTCTTTGCACTATTCTGAAGAAATTAACTTCAATATATTATGAACATTATTTGTTGAAACAATTTTTCACTTTTTGGATTTGTTACACATTTGATTTTTCATTAACTTAATCTATGAGACTTTTTTATAATTGAGTGTTATAGATTTCTTTGATTGTTGTGGGCTTGACAGCACGCTATTATTACGATTGGGACTAATCGATTTATATATGGTGACTTTCAATTCACCTTTTTGTATATAGGCATCACAGGATTGTGTTGGTGTTTATATTTAAGAATTATTCACACAATAATTTATTAGATAAGTTATCACTTATTAATTAAGTTTAAGAGTATTTGAGCGCCCCCTTTTTCATATATATACACTCATTCAGATAGGAGCATAAGACTCCATCCGCAGGGGAGCAGCCGTTATATATAATTTGTATATTTATTTATATATAATTTTTTTCACATAATTTTGTATATATTAATTGGCGCTGAATCACAGCAATAGAAACACTTAGCAGATGCCTCACCCCCGCTGAGTGGACATTCTAAAATAATCTAAGGGGGGGCCTAAGGTGATTGTGGGGGATCCAAAAAAAGGCTCTACCACTCTACTGAGCTTGATTGAGAACTAAAAATAATTTCACATCTTTAGGGGGGGGAGGGAGGGTTGTCAAACTACGTGGGCAATGACCCCAAAAAAATGAAAAGGAAAATAGAAGGCTAGCTGGGTTTGCACCCACGATAGCATGCTGGAGAGGTAAGTGAAGGGAAATAGGCATGTAGGGCCCAAAAAGGCCTTTACAGGTAAAAACATGCATGGGGAAAATGGGGACATTACCAGGATATTACAAACAGGCAAATTTGGGTTAGGAGGGAAAAAATAAGAAGATTCTAAAACAATCAAAACATATAATGTGAGGTTAAAGGAGCAAAATGACCTTCATATAGTCCTTCTGCAGGACCTGAATGATGGCCGAACACGTCTCAGGGATAATGATCCCGAGAGCCTGGGGGGAGATGCCTGTTGAGAACTTGAGGTCCTGCAAGCTTCTCCCAGTCGCTAGGTATCTCAACGTGGCAATAAGCCTTTGCTCGGCAGTGATGGCCTGGCGCATCACAGTGTCCTGCCTCGTGATATAGGGGGACAGCAAATCCAACAGACGGTGAAATACGGGGTCCGTCATCCTGAGATAATTCCTGAAATCATCAGGATTATTCTCATGGATTTCCCGCAGCAGAGGCATATGAGAGAATTGGTCCCGCTGGAGCAACCAATTCTTAGTCCATGAACTCCTCCTCACCCTGTTCACGTACTGAACATCGGGTTACAGTGTTAACTGCAACACCAAGCCCAAAGCCAGCACGAGCTTGAGAACGAGAACGCACTTCAAACATGGTTTTAAACCGGTCGGCTGGTCAGAACGCACTCAAACAGAACGCACCGTGGAACAGCAAGGCCTGAGAAGAACGACCTGAAAAACAGTAAACGAACGGCCAAGAAGGCACTGCAAGGCAGTAACGACCTGACTGCACGCACTGAATCACAAATACAAACCCACAAGCACAAACTGAACACCAGGAAATGATCTGCAAAGCACGGAGACTGAAAAGTGCGAATCGGCTCTCCCCAAACTTTTACTAACACGCGGTAACACGAAATCAGCAAAAGCAGCCCAAGGGGTGGCGCCATTAGATTTGTTCGGCCCTTTTATAGCGCGTCGTACGTTTTGTACGTGCCGTCGTTTTCTTGCCGTCGGTTTTTTAACTGATGGTGTGTGGCCAAGACTGATGAAAAACAGTTTCATCGGATTTCCGATGGTCAAATCCATCGGACGAAAATCCATAGGTTATCCGATCGTGTGTACAGGGCTTTACACTTTTGTCAGCACAACCATCAGAATTTTCACTATGTGTAGACATAACTGCTACTTTTGTTGATTGTCTATTACCCACCACAGCCTGTGAGCCTCTCCTCACAGCATCCTCTATCTTTAAACGGGAACTCTTTGCTCCTTGGGCAGCTCCATAGCTAACCTGGGAAACTCTCTGCTCCTTCACTGCGAGCTCCTTGGAAGTTTCCCTGGGCAACTCTGCAGCACCTGTCACTAGGGAACATGGCACAAGGACAGTTTTGGTCACCCCTAGTTCAACTTTCCCAGCACTCTGCTGGATTATAGAAGGCACATGCATAGTCCCCAAGTCCATTTGAGTCTTTGACCTTGCCGTCAGCTGGGCTTCACCATATGCCTCCCCTCTGCTCTGGGTAGCAGACTGCAGCAAGTCTATGTCCATTTGTACTGCAGATCTCCCCACTGGACATACTCCCACTTCACTAGGTTCAGTCCCACAAACTGAAAAACAGTCTTACCATTTTTAGTGGCTGGCATCATTGCCTTCACTTGAGTGCGCTGTCTCTCAGCTGCATCCATACCAGCTACTGTCTCTTTGGGGCCATATAGTGACACTTCAGCCTTTCCAGACTCTTCAGCGGTGTTCCAGAACCTTTGGCAAGTAAAGAGCCCATGCCCCACTTGACCACATTCCAAGCACGGTACTGGACGCTGAAATTTAATTTCTTGTCTTCTCCTCAATGCCTGGCTCTCTTTTGCCACAGGATACCACTTTTGAGGACTCCGCTGGTCATGACCATCAGCAAACAGACTCCTTGGATCCCTGACATCCCGTGTGCCTGGATGTTGCTTCCACAGATGACCATTTTCCTCTTTTTCACACGCTGTTGTCCACCTGGCTTCCTGTTGCCAGGGACAACCTCTTCACTTCCCTTTTAATTGGGGGTGACATGATTAATTTACCCCAGATCACAGAGATTTCATACTCAGTCAAATTCTCTGGTTTGGCTGGGGCATGTGGTGAAATAACCTCTAGCCACAGTAGCCTTTCTCTTGCTTCAGCAAGGATCGCCTCCTTTTTCTGGTTTTGACCGTCCCATCCTTGCGGTGTTGCACACAGCAACCGGTAACACAGTTCACAGCAGTGAGGGAAGAAAAATGTGATTCTCCTTTCACAAGTACACAACCTGCATGCAACACGGTCCATCAAACTTCTGTGCAATGCTGTTCGCCTGGCTGCTACACACAGCTAGCAGCAGTTCCTGATGCGACTCACTACTGGCGCAGAAACCTGGATTCCGCCATCTTGTGCCCGCTGAATCCACCACTGTGATATTGGGGTGTTTAGCTCAAGTGGATAGATGCATTTTTGTGCAGTGAGTCCACGTCAGACAGGCTTATGATAATAAGCGTGGGCTACCAGGCCCCTAACTAAGTGAAAAAACAAAATCAAAAGGTCCATTCAGGATTCCCACGCAGGGGTTTAACTTCATTTAGCAGTCCAAAAATAAGGAAAAACATACCGAGCAGACTGGCTCTCTTGTCAGAAGTTCCTCTGCTTGCTCCCAACAGATTTCACAATTCTTTCCAGCCCCCTGGACTTACTGGCTTCCGCAGTCTCCCCGACTCTCAAGGCTTGCCAGCCTTTCCCAGTCCCTGGCCAAAGAATCCCCTTTACATGGGCTGCAGTCTCCCACAGGGCAGACCGCTCTCCAGACATAGGTCTGTCTTCACACAACAGTAGCAAGCTGCTCACTCTTCACCATCCTCCACCCACTGTTCTGACCAGCAGACAATCCCTTTCCACTGTACTGGATGCTCTAACCCTCTTAACGCAAATACCAACTTGCACCATTAGATGGCTACAAAGCATCACAAGAGGAATGAATGTCTCTTAAATTAATGTCTCTCAATACTAGAGAACTCAACAGTCCATTTAAACGCAGAACGATGTGGAAAACAGACCTGGAGAAAAATTGTATGTGCACAGGAAACACACTTCTCAGAACTGAACACTCCAAAATGCACCCACATCAGATTTCCGCACGTTTTTACAGCAAATAACTCTTGCAAATGCAACGGTGTATTAGTGGCAATTAAGGACTCTGTCACATTCAAATTGCTAGAGCAATACAATGATGATCTTGGTAGGTATATTATCTTGATTGCTGAAATCAAAAAAAATGTGTATATGTTGGTAAATGTATATGCTCCCACGAAAAGACCAGTGAGATTCATATGTAAAACCTTACAAAAGGCTAAATGTTTGCGAAAAGGCAATTTATTGATCTGTGGGGATTTCAATGTAATCTTGAATGCCAAAATGGAAACCTCCTCTGTGGAGGGGGTGGCACAGACCATCCCTGGGCTACTATTGCCTATCAGAGGAGCTATATGACCCATGGTGGCGATACCTCCACACCACAGAGAGGGACTACATGTACAGTACTTCTCTCCACTGCATAAAAGCTACTCAAGAATTGATTTCTTTCTCACGGATACGTTTACCCTACAAAGTGTAGTCAAAGCGGATATCCATAATATCACATGATCTGACCATGCCCCAATTACGTTCCATATTACGGATACCCGCAAAACCAACCTTACACCTCTATGGCGTAACAACACCTACCTTCTTTCTCTACCCCAAATTAGGGAGGAAATGCGAACAAAACTAGAGGAATATTTTACAATAAATGAACACCAGAGGACTCGCCCTGTTACAGTATGGTGCACACACAAGGCCTTCTCTAGGGGGACACTTATACAAATAGCAGCTAGAGAAAAGAAAAAAAGTGTGGCATATAGAACAACTACACAAACGCGTCTCGGATCTAGAGACCAAACACAAACAATCACCCGAACACTCAATACTCCTACAATTAAACGCCTGCAGAGAAGAACTAAAACAAATACTAAAAAAAGACTATGACCTATACTTTAAAAGGCTTAAACTCTCATACTACTCCCAAGGGAATAGAGTGAGCAAACTTCTAGCTTCACAACTTAAAAAATGTCAAGTCCGAGCAAACATTTCAGTCATTAAACACCATAAGAACAATAGCTTATATACTAACCCCAAAGACTTAACAAATGCCTTCAAAGACTACTGTGAATCCCTATACAACCTTAATCAAGATGTGAACACACACCAACCCACAGATACAGATATCCCCTCTTTGCTCCAGAGAATTAACCTTCCAACAATAGATGAGAACACACTACACAAGTAATCAAACGTCTCCCAAAAAATAAATCCACCGGGTCAGATGGTTTCTCAGCGGAATATTATGAAGCATTCTCCCCCCTTCTGACCCCCAGATTAGTAGAGGTTTTTAGTAAAACAGGTAAATTTCCAAGTGAAACGCTACAGGCCATAATAGTAAACAAACCAAAACAAGGAAAGGACCCCTCCCATCCCCAAAACTTTAGACCCATCTCCCTATTAAACTAAGATCTCAAAATATACGCCAAAGCAATCGTCAATAGATTGATGGAAATCACCCCCACCCTCATAGACCTAGAACAGGTGGGATTTGTTAAAGGAAGACAGGCCCCTGATAGTACCAGAAGAATGATAAATCTAATGAGACACGCAGAATTAACGCGTACACCCAGCATATTCGTAGCCTTAGATGCAGAAAAGGCATTTCATAGGGTGCATTGGAAATACCTATCAGAAACACTAACTAAATTTGGACTATAATGTCCCTATACTCTAACCCCACAACCAAAGTATATACCCCAGGTATACTATCCGATTCCTTCACCCTGACCAACGGTACGTGTCAAGGATGTCCACTATCCCCAATTGTATTTCCTCTAGCCATTGAACCGCTAGCTGAACGCATAAGGAACAATACTGACATCCACGGTCTTACAGTAGGACTGAAGGACCACGAAATCTGGATTTTTGCAGACGATGTTATACTAACACTATCTAATCCTGAATCTTCACTACACATAGTTAGAAAAATTCTACATGAATTCGGAAAAATAACCTACCACAAAATCAGCACCAATAAAAGCCACGCTCTTCCTTTAAACCTCTCCACGGAAAATATATCCAGGCTTCAAGAGATCTTCCCTTGCACCAGGGATCTACCTTCTATGAGATATTTGTGTATACAATTGACTCATCCTACCTCTAATCTGTACATCACCAACTATCGCCCCCTGCTATTACAAATACAGAAGGAATTCATACAAATATCCAAAATCCACTTAACATGGGTGGGACGTATAGCAGCTTACTCCCCAAATTACTTTACCTCTTCAGAACTCTACCAATCCCCATCCCACAAAAATCCTTCACCGACTTAGCCTCAAGCCTGAATACGTTTATCTGGCAAAGCAAAAAACTCAGAGTAGCTCTAGCAACTCTCTATAAACATAGGAAAATAGGCTGAGGTGGACTACCTAACGCCCAAGCTTATTATCAAGTGTCTTTACTGGACTAATTGAAATACTGGTTCTCTTGCCAGAAGGACAATCTATGGTCTCACATTGAACGTGCCATCACACCGGAACATGACTTAACGGCACTGTTAATGGCCTCTAATATCCACCACAAGCCCTTTACCCCATCCTAACCTACCATACAAGCAACACTTGCAGCCTGGTCATCATTAATTAGAAATCAGTTCCCAAATTAATCACTCTTTAAACTTAATATACCCTTGAGTATCTTATACACAATTTTTCCACACACCATTGGAAACAAAAAGATATCCACTTCTCCACGGCAGATTTAGTGAACCCAACTGCCCTAGATATTCTTAGGATTCAGCAAATTAATCACTACACACAAAAACACCCAATCCCGAATAGGACAATCCCACTTTCCATCTGGAACGTTCTACTGAACAAACACAAACCTAGTACTAAAGGAATATCATCATGCTATAAATATTGTAACTTTCATAACACCCACGTTAAACTACCAACAATGGATAAATGGGAAACTGAACTTCAAATGTCTTTCACTTTACCACAGTGGCTAATAGCAATAAAGCACAATAGTACCTCTTCAGCATGTGTTGACCACTGGGACAACTCACATAAAATGCTCCACAGGTGATACCTGACTCCCATGCGTCTACATACTATAGACCCCACACTATCGCCACTATGTTGGAGAGAATGCCATCACAAAGGCAACTTGCTACATATTATGTGGCACTGCAAACCCTACACACCTTCTGGAAGGATGTATTCTCCCTACTATGGAAAACTACAGATACTATATGTACACCCTCTCCAGCACTAGCTTTACTAAGCC
Organism: Rana muscosa; assembly: GCA_029206835.1. Lineage (NCBI taxonomy): Eukaryota > Metazoa > Chordata > Amphibia > Anura > Ranidae > Rana > Rana muscosa. Next base: position 1,149,514,098 of record CM055122.1, on the reverse strand, counting down.
TAGGAATAGACTCTCCCCCTTCCTACACAGGAAAGTGATGGTACACATTCTGTTTGCAGCACGAATTTCCATTGCAAAAAAATGGAAATCAACCACTCCCCCCAACTTTAAAGAAGTTATTGCTAGAGTGAACACGCAAAGCCTTATGGAGAGAATGTTAGCACATAAGGAAGGCCTACATATCTACCATAAGTATTGGGACAGTTGGTTATTTATCCAAAATAACCTCTAGTTTTGAGTTTGTTGATGATATTTACAACACTCAATTACTGAAAAATACAGCGCATATAAAAGGTGTTATAGTAGTAACAGTGCAAGGGGATTAAAGGCTATAAACATGAAGACTTACTATGTTTGATATTAAGACTCAAGCCGTGTACACACGATCAGTTTTACCGATGAAAACAGTCCGATGGACTGTTTTCATCGGACGAACCGATCATGTATGGGCCCCATCGGTCTTTTTTCCATCGGTGTGAAAAAATAGAACATGTTTTAAATTTATCCGATGGGAAAAAAAACGATAGCAAAATCCGATCGTCTGTGTGGAAATCCATTGGATAAGAAACCCACGCATGCTCAGAATCAAGTCGATGCATGCTCAGAAGCATTGAACTTAATTTTTCTCGGCTCATCGGAGTGTTTTACGTCACCGCGTTTGAAACAGTCAGTTTTTTGACTGATGGTGTGTGGGCAAGACTGATGGAAGACAGTTTCATCGGATTTCCGATGGAAAAAAACATCGGATTAGAATCCATAGGATATCTGATCGTGTGTACAGGGCTTTAATCTCCATGATTTGAATTTCAATTAGTACATAATATGTAATGTTATGCCGTGTACGTACGATCGGTTTTACCGATAAAAACAGTCCGATGGACTTTTCTCATCGGACAAACCGATCATGCATTGGCCCCATCGGTCTTTTTTCAATCGGTGAGAAAAATAGAACATGTTTTAAATTTATCCGATGGGAAAAAAAAACGATAGCAAATTCCGATCGTCTGCGTGGAACTCCATCGGACAAAAAACCCACGCATGCTCAGAATCAAGTCAACGCATGCTCAGAAGCATTGAACTTCATTTTTCTCGGCTTGTCGGAGTGTTTTACGTCACAGCGTGGGACGGTTGGATTTTTGACTGATGGTGTGTAGGCAAGACTGATGGAAGTCAGCTTCATCGGATTTTCAATGGAAAAATCCATCGGATTAGAATCCCTAGGGAATCCGATCGTGTGTACAGGGCTTTAGAGTTAGTATTCCTTGGAAATAAGGTATTGGTTAATCACTTGTTCCCCGCCCACTGTCAATTGACGGCGGGCGGAGGACACTCTGGTTCTGGGAGGACGTCATATGACGTCCTCCCTTTAAACGAGCTAGGAGGCGCGCGCCTGCCGCGTTCACAAGGCCCCGATGCGCGTGCCCGGCGGCCGCGATTGCCGCCGGGCACCCGCGATTGCCCGGGAAACGAGCAGGAAAGTGGATCTCTGTGTGTAAACACAGAGATCCACGTCCTGTGAGGGAGAGGGGAGCGATGGTGTGTCCCTTGTACATAGGGACAACCATCGGTCACCTCCCCCAGTCAGTCCCCTCCCCCACAGTAAGAACACATTGAGGGAACATATTTAACCCCTTCCCGCCCCTAGTGGTTAACCCCTTCCCTGCCAATCAAATTTATACAGTAATCAATGCATTTTTATAGCAGGGATCGCTGTATAAATGTGAATGATCCCAAAAATGTGTCAAAAGTGTCCGATGTGTCCGCCGCAATATCGCAGTCACAATAAAAATTGCAGATCGCCGCCATTACTAATAAAAAATAAAAAAATAAAAATGCTATAAATCTATCCCCTATTTTGTAGACGCTATAACTTTTGCGCAAACCAATCAATACGCGCTTATTGCGATTTTTTTTTTTTTTTTTTACCAAAAATATGTAGAAGAATACGTATCAGCCTAAACTGAGGAAAATTTTATTTAACCACTTAAGCCCCGGACCATTTGGTAGCTAAAGGACCAGAGGTGAATTCAGAATTTTGCACTGCGCTGCTTTAACTGTAAATTGTGCGGACATGCAATGTTGTACCCAAACGAAATTTGCGTCCTTTTCTTCCCACAAATAGAGCTTTCTTTTAATGGTATTTGATTGCCTCTGCGATTTTTATTTTTTGCGATTATAAACGGAAAAAGACCGAAAATTTTGAAAAAAATTATATTTTCTACTTTTTGTTATAAGAAAAATCGAATAAACTCAATTGTAGTCATACATTTAGGCCAAAATGTATTCAGCCACATGTCATTAGTAAAAAAAATTACAATAAGCGTATATTTATTGGTTTGCGCAAAAGTTATAGCGTCTACAAACTAGGGTACATTTTCTGGAATTTACACAGCTTTTAATTTATGACTGCCTATCTCATTTCTTGAGGTGCTAAAATGGCAGGGCAGTACAAAACCCCCCAAAATGACCCCATTTTGGAAAGTAGACACCCCAAGGAAATTGCTGAGAGGCATGTTGAGCCCATTGAATATTTTTTTTTTTGTCCCAAGTGATTGAATAATTACAAAAAAAAATAAAAAATTACAAAAAGTTGTCACTAAATGATATATTGCTCACACATGCCATGGTTATATGTGGAATTGCACCCCAAAATACATTCTGCTGCTTCTCCTGAGTACGGGGATACCACATGTGTGGGAATTTTTGGGAGCCTAGCCGGGTACGGGGCCCCAAAAACAAAGCACCGCCTTCAGGATTTCTAAGGGCGTAAATTTTTGATTTCACTCCTCACTACCTATCACTACCTATCAAAGTTTTGAAGGCCATAAAATGCCAAGATGGCACAAAACCCCCCCAAATGACCCCATTTTGGAAAGTAGACACCCCAAGCTATTTGCTGAGAGGCATGTTGAGCCCATTGAATATTTTTTTTTTTTGTCCCAAATGATTGAATAATGATAAAAAGAAAAAAAAAAGAAAAAATGTACAAAAAATTGTCACTAAATGATATATTGCTCACACATGCCATGGTTATATGTGGAATTGCACCCCAAAATACATTCTGCTGCTTCTCCTGAGTACGGGGATACCACATGTGTGGGAATTTTTGGGAGCCTAGCCGGGTACGGGGCCCCAAAAACCAAGCACCGCCTTCAGGATTTCTAAGGGCGTAAATTTTTGATTTCACTCCTCACTACCTATCACAGTTTCGAAGGCCATAAAATGCCAAAATAGCACAAAACCCCCCCAAATTACCCCATTTTGGAAAGTAGACACCCCAAGCTATTTACTGAGAGGCATTTTCAGTCCATGGAATATTTTATATTTTGCCACAAGTTGCGGGAATATGACAAACTTTGTTTTTTTTGCACAAAGTTGTCACTAAATGATATATTGCTCACACATGCCATGGGCATATGTGAAATTACACCCCAAAATACATTCTGCTGCTTCTCCTGAGTACGGGGATACCACATGTGTGGAACTTTTTGGGAGCCTAGCCGCGTACGGGACCCCAAAACTCAAGCACCGCCTTCAAGGTTTCTAAGGGCATACATTTTTGATTTCACTTCTCACTACCTATCACAGTTTTGAAGGCCATAAAATGCCAAGATAGCACAAAACTCCCCAAAATGACCCCATTTTGGAAAGTAGACACCCCAAGGAAATTGCTGAGAGGCATGTTGAGCCCATTGAATATTTTTTTTTTGTCCCAAGTGATTGAATAATGACAAAAAAAATTATAAAAAAAAATGTACAAAAAGTTGTCACTAAATGATATACTGCTCAAACATGCCATGGTTATATGCGGAGTTGCACCCCAAAATACATTTGGCTGCTTCTCCTGAGTACGGGGATACCACATGTGTGGGACTTTTTGAGAGCCTAGCCACGTACGGGCCCCCGAAAACCAAGCACCGCCTTCAGGATTTCTAAGGGCACAAATTTTTGATTTCACTCCTCACTACCTATCACAGTTTTGAAGGCCATAAAATGCCAAGATAGCCCAAAACCCCCACAAATGACCCCATTTTGGAAAGTAGACACCCCAAGCTATTTGCCGAGAGGCATGGTGAGTATTTTACAGCTCTCATTTGTTTTTGAAAATGAAGAAAGACATTTTTTTTTTTTTTCAATTTTTAAAACATTGTGACAAAAAGCGAGATCTGCAAAATACTCAACATACCTCTCAGCAAATAGCTTGGGGTGTCTACTTTCCAAAATGGGGTCATTTGGGGGGGTTTTGTGCCATCTGGGCATTCCATGGCCTCCGAAACTGTGATAGGCAGTGAGGAGTGAAATCAAAAATTTACACCCATAGAAATCCTGAAGGCGGTGCTTGGTTTTCGGGGTCCTCTACGCGGCTAGGCTCCCAAAATGTCTCACACATGTGGTATCCCCGTACTCAGGAGAAGCAACAGAATGTATTTTGGGGTGCAATTCCACATATAACCATGGCATGTTTGAGCAATATATAATTTAGTGACAACTTTTTGTACATTTTTTTTTCTTTTTGTCATTATTCAATCACTTGGGACAAAAAAAATAAAAATATTCAATGGGCCTCTCAGCAAATAGCTTGAGGTGTCTACTTTCCAAAATGGGGTCATTTGGGGGGGTTTTGAACTGTCCTGGCATTTTATGCACAACATTAGGAAGCTTATGTCACACATCATCCACTCTTCTAACCACTTGAAGACAAAGCCCTTTCTGACACTTTTTGTTTACATGAAAACATTTTTTTTTTGCAAGAAAATTATGTTGAACCCCCAAACATTATATATTTTTTTAAAGCAAAGGCCCTACAGATTAAAATAGTGGGTGTTGCATTTTTTTTTTCCACACAGTATTTGCGCAGCGATTTTTCAAACGCATTTTTTGGGGGAAAAACACACTTTTTTTATTTTTAATGCACTAAAAAACACTATATTGCCCAAATGTTTGATGAAATAAAAAAGATGATCTTAGGCCGAGTACATGGATACCAAACACGACATGCTTTAAAATTGAGCACAAACGCGCAGCGGCGAGAAACTACATTCATTTTTAAAAGCATTTAAAAGCCTTTACAGGTTACCACGTTAGATTTACAGAGGAGGTCTACTGCTAAAATTACTGCCCTCGATCTGACCTTCGCGGTGATACCTCACATGCATGATGCAATTGCTGTTTACATATGACGCTAGACCGACGCTTGCGTTCGCCTTTGCGCAAGAGCAGGGGGGGACAGCGGTGCTTTTTTTTTTATTATTATTTATTTTGCTTTTTTATTTTATTTTTAAACTGTTCCTTCCATATTTTTATCATTTTTATTGTTATCTCAGGGAATGTAAATATCCCCTATGATAGCAATAAGTAGTGACAGGTACTCTTTTTTTGAAAAAAATGGGGGTTAGACCCTAGATCTTTCCTCTGCCCTCAAAGCATCTGACCACACCAAGATCGGTGTGATAAAATGCTTTCCCAATTTCCCAATGGCGCTGTTTATATCCGGGGGGCATTCCCTCCCACTGCTTGTAAAAGCAGTCTAGAGGCTAATTATCTGCTAGAATTGCTTTTACATGAAAGCCGGCCACTGGCTGAAAAGAATGATACCAAGATGATACCTAAACCTGGAGGCATCATTCTGGTATAAACATTCAAAGTCCAGCAACATACCAGTACGTTGCTGGTCCTTGTTGGACATGTATTGTAATCTTTTTTTTCATGCAGCCTGTTGGCTGAACGAAAAAAAGAGATTGATCGGTGGGTATGCCCACCATTAGAATACCTCCCTTCATCCACCCACTTCTAATGATGGGCATATATGCCGAAGCATGGGGGCATCCTCCCGCAAAAAAGTTATGCCGCGTACACACGGTCGGACTTTTCCACGGGCAAGCCTTCGTCGGAATTTCGACCGTATGTACGCGGCATAAAAGGTTATGCCGCGTACACACGGTCGAACTTTTCCACGGGCAAGCCTCCGTCGGAATTTCGACCGTATATCCGCGGCATTAGGAGCAAAATCGCTCCTCCGCCCCTGCTGCCCCCATGCTTCGGCATATATGCTCTTTTTTTAACTGTGGTGGTGAAATCACCTCCTACAGCGTTGGAGTCACGGCTTTATGTATCGTGGGAGCAAACGCTGTTGCTGTCAAGATAAATAAATCCGCGATGCAACTGAATGGCGTACCTGCTAAGCAAATGATGGTTAACATTAAAACAAAGTAACATTACAGTACAACAGTAAGACCTTACCATACCATACCTGCAAAGCAAATACCAAAACAAAACCTAGTAAAAAATAGAACATTTTTTTAACGCAACCTGTGCCTAAAATATATATATGCCGAAGCATGGGGGCATCCTCCCGCAAAAAAGTTATGCCGCGTACACACGGTCGGACTTTTCCACGGGCAAGCCTCCATCGGAATTTCGACCGTATATACGCGGCATTAGGAGCAAAATCGCTCCTCCGCCCCTGCTGCCCCCATGCTTCGGCATATATGCTCTTTTTTTTTAACTGTGGTGGTGAAATCACCTCCTACAGCACTGGAGTCACGGCTTTATGTATCGTGGGAGCAAACGCTGTTGCTGTCAAGATAAATAATTCCGCGCTGCAGTTGAATGGCGCACCTGAAAACAAAAAATTACATACCTGAAAAGCAAGCATGATAAAACATTGCAGAATGGAATACAGTAAAAAAGAGCAGAACAATAGAGAGAAAATAGAGAGAGAGAGAGAGAGAGAACAATAAAACGACAACTATTTTTGGTTTTTTTCTTTTATATTTTTTTTGTGTTTTGTTTACGTTTTTTTTTTCTTTTTTACACTTTTTTTTTTTAAACTTTAATAACTGTAATGGTTCGGGTCTCTCAAAATGTAATGGCATCTTGGGAGACCCTGTGTAAGTGTGTCCTAGTCTGTGAAATGCTGTACCCTACGCTAAAACTTCACTTTTGAGTGGTAGCGTTCAAAACATTCACCAAGGCAAAGACCAGGTTTGTCAGGACAGAGTGGACAATAATAACGGGTGTCACGCCTAAATCCGCGCTTGCTACAGACACGACATCTTTTTTGGGGGGCTCGTTGGGTAGGGGTACTCGGGAGGAGATGCGTATAATGCCTCTCATGCAGCTGGCTTACTGCATTTGGTAGGGGATGGTGAGGTGCAGAACCGCCTGGATACAGGAGTTCTGTGACTATCTCATTCTGGAATATTAGAAGAGATAAAGTCCTGCCTGAAGCTCTGTATAGCACATGAGCGTTCAGCAAAGCCAATTGGAATAAGGATAGAGACACTTTTTTGTACCAGCGTCTCGCCTTACGGTCAATTAGATACGGCGCCATCAACTGGTCGTTGAGGTCCACCCCTCCCATATTTTTGTTATATTCGTGGACACAGAGGGGTTTCTCCACAACACCAGTCGCCGTAGGAATTTGGACTGTCGTGTCTGCATGAAGGGAGGTAAGAAGGAAAACATTCTTATTGTCCCTCCATTTCATAGCGAGCAAGTTATTACACTTTACGCAGGCTCTCTCCCCCAGCCTAAGACGGGCATCTACAAGCCGCTGGGGAAAGCCCCGGCGATTAGGTCGCACGGTGCCACATGCTCCAATCTGATGATCAAACAAGTGACTAAACAGTGGCACGCTCGTGTAATAATTGTCCACATACAAGTGGTACCCCTTTCCGAATAAGGGTGACACCAAGTTCCACACTATCTTGCCAGCGCTCCCTATGTAATCCGGGCAGTTGACCGGCTCAACCTGACTATCTTTTCCCTCATAAACCATAAAGCTCCATACATAGCCTGTTGCCCTGTCACAGCACTTATAGAGCTTGACCCCGTATCTGGCACGCTTGCTGGGAAGGTACTGCTTGAAAGCCAAGCGGCCAGAAAATTTAATCAGGGACTCATCAACGCAGACAGCTTGATCGGGAATAAACAAGGCTGCAAAACGTTCGTTGAAGTGGTTTATGAGGGGTCGAATTTTATAGAGCCGGTCGTATTCAGGGTCCCCACGTGGACGACAAAGTTCATTGTCGTTGAAGTGCATGAACCGCAAAATCTGCTCGTATCGTTTCCTGGGCATGGAGGCAGAGAACACAGGCATGTGGTCAATTGGGTGCGTGGACCAATAAGCACGCAATGACGGGAATTTATTTGTGCCCATGTTGAGGGAAAGGCCCAGAAAGGTCTTAAATTCGGAAACCGTAATTGGTTTCCAATCTTTGGCAATGAAAGGCAACTGGGGATTAGCGGCGATGAATTGACCAGCATATAAATTACTCTGGTCCACAATAGATCTATAGAGATCTTCCGTGAAAAACAGCAAATAATAATCGATTGGCATAAAATCAGCTGTTTCCACCTGAATACCGGGTTGGGCAGTGAATGGGGGAAGTACGGGTTCTGCAGAAGTGGTGGGGACCCAATCAGGATAGGCGAATTCTGCAGGAAGAGCACTATGGGTACGATGGGCCTGCCTTTGTCTTCTTGGTGGCAGCGGGACACTACTTGTGCTTGCCACCTCGCCAGCTTGAACTGCACTTATGGGACTCGCCACGTCACCACGTGATACTGCAGTGCTGGATGTACGCCCAGGCTGTACTAGGCCGCTGGTGCTTGCCAATTCACCAGAAGGAATAGCGGCGCTAGTACTCCTCTGCTCCATGATACGAGAGCCCTGCGGTTCTTGCTCCTCAACAACCTCAGAAGATCGGGATCGGGTACGCCTGACCTTAGCAGGGACCTCAACTTTGTCGTCAGAGCTATCTGACGTGGGGCCGCTGACGTCACTGTCTTCTACGGGAAGATATTCTGAGCCTGAATCTGACAGATACGTGACCTCCTCTTCACTATCTGTCATGCTCAGAATCTCGTAGGCCTCTTTACTAGTGTACCTTCGACTTGCCATTTTGGGCTCTAAATTTAGGGGTACACTAGTAAGATTCACAGGAAAAAAAGCACCCGACTGTCGTCAGCAAATATATCAAACGCTACAAAAAAACTGTTAGCGGTCGCAGGGATCAGGACTGTCTCTGCGAACGCTGCAGTTATGTGTGTTGTGTTTGGTGACAGTGATCGATCGATACTGCACTTGGGTGGGCTGGGCTGGGCTGGGCGGAGGGGCTAAACGCAGGTACTAGCAGGTATCTGGGCTGATCCCGCTAACACTACATTTTTGGGAACCCTAAACCGCTGGGGACGCTAGTATAGATCTGATCAGATACTATACCACTAAGGGAGGTGTATGCTTTGCGCGTGGGTGTTAGCGTTACTGGCACTAACCTAACGCTGCCTGGGGCGACGCAGACCCTCTCTGGCGTTAAAACCTAATTGATCTCACCCGCCGGGCGATCAGGGGGTTAAACCTTTATTGGGTTATATACGGCGGGTGCCCTGATGCTATAAAAAGCAAACTAACCAACCAGTGTCACCCGTAACCTTTATATGGTGATCACTGGTGAAAGGGTTAACTAGGGGCAATCAGGGGGTTAAAACCTTTATTAGGTTAAATATGGGGGTACCTGACGCTATATAAAAACCTGACGGGTTACCTAAATAACTAAATAATTAACTGGGTAACCAGTGTCACCAGTGACGCTTATACGGTGATCACTGGTGAAAGGGTTAACTCTAGGGGCAATCAGGGGGTTAAAATAATATATGGGGGTACCTGACGCTCTAAAAACCTGCGGCGAAACTAAAAATAAATAACTGGCTATCTAGGGCACCACCGGCACTAAATACAGCGATCGAAAATACGATCGCTTAGTGACGCTGGCGTTAGGGGGTGAAAGGGTTACCTGGGGGGCGATCAAGGGGTTAAACCTTTATTAGGGGGGGTTAGGGGGCTACCCTGGACCTAAAGGGGCCTAAACCTAACTGCCCTGCAACTTTTTACTATCACAGATGACACTAAAAGCAGTGATCAGTAAAATAAATGATCACTGCAATCAGTGACACTGTGATTGGGGGCTGGGGGGTGACCTGGGGGGTGATCTGGGGGTGACTGGGGGGTGAAATGTGTGCCTATGTGTACCTACGTGTCAGTGGACTGTTGGTGCACTAACCTGCTTCCTCTCTCCTCGGCGCCGGAATCGAAAAGACCGCCGCGAGGGAGATGACATCACTTCCTCCTGCCTGTGTTTACATCACATGGCGGAGGAAGCATTTTCATTGGCCGGGAGCGATCGCGAGGGGGTGGCCGAAATCAAATGGTCACCCCCTCATCTCTGATCGCTCCCCAACGATTAACGGCCGCTCACTGTATAGGAGGGGGGTCCGATCGGACCCCCCAACTGTACAAAGGCGATCACTTACACTCTACGTGATTGTGCCTGTCGGTGCCATTCTGCCGACGTGTATATATACAGTGAGCGGTCGTTAAGTGGTTAAAAAAAAATGGGTATTTATTATAGCAAAAAGTAAAAAATAGGATTTTTATAACAGCTTACCTGTAAAATCCTTTTCTTGGAGTACATCACGGGACACAGAGCGACATAGTCATTACTAATGGGTTATATAGTTACCGTCAGGTGCTGGCACTGGCAACTTCCAAAACCGGAAGTACCCTCCCCTATATAAGCCCCTCCCATCCGGGAGCACCTCAGTTTTGTAGCAAAGCAATAAGTGTCCCCAAAGAGGGGCGGGAGCTCTGTGTCCCGTGATGTACTCCAAGAAAAGGATTTTACAGGTAAGCTGTTATAAAAATCCTATTTTCTTTCTCGTACATCACGGGACACAGAGCGACATAGTCATTACTAATGGGATGTCCTAAAGCAATGCCAAATGAGGGGGGGGATACACCATATATAAGCTGAGCGCTATCAGACATGAGGATCTTTTGCGGCCTGCAACACACTGCGCCCAAAGGCGACATCCTCCTGACTTCTAACGTCCACCTGGTAGAACCTAGTAAACGTGTGTACTGAAGACCATGTTGCGGCCTTACAGACTTGAGCCAGGGAGGCCTGGTGATGCACTGCCCATGAAGTTCCAACTGCTCTCGTGGAGTGCGCCCTAACTTTGAACGGAGGCGGTCTACTTCTCAAGCTATAGGCTTGTATTATGACCTGTCGAATCCACTTGGCTAAAGTAGATTTTGACGCTGCCTGACCCTTTCTGGGGCCTTCCGGCAGAATAAACAAAGTATCCGTTCTGCGAATCTGAGCAGTGGCTTTTAGATAAGCTTTAACTGCTCTTACTACATCCAAAGAATGCAATAACTTTTCCTCTACCGAAGTAGGCTTGGGGAAAAAAGAAGGAAGAACCACATCTTGGTTCAAATGAAAACTCGATACCACCTTAGGAAGAAAGGCTGGATGAGGACGTAACACTACTCTGTCCTTATGGATAACCAGATATGGCTCCTTACAGGACATAGCTGCTAATTCCGATACTCTTTTAGCCGAACAAATGGCTACTAGAAAAATCAATTTCCTGGTGAGAAGCACTAAGGAAATATGCTGTAATGGTTCAAATGGTTGTTTCTGTAGAACCGACAGAACCAAGTTTAGATCCCATGGACATATGGGAATATTAACCGGAGGACTAATACGCATCACTCCTTGTATAAAGGCTTTGACTAGTGAATGCGAAGCCAAGGGCCTTTGAAAAAATATTGACAAGGCCGAAATCTGACCTTTGATAGTACTCAAGGCAAGCTTCCTATCTACAGCCCATTGTAGGAAGTCCAGAATTCTACCTATTACGTATTTACGTGGATGCCATTTCCTGGCCTCACACCAGGCGATGTACGCCTTCCAGATTCTATAGTAGATCTGCCTGGATACCGGTTTCCTGGCATTGATCATGGTAGACACCACAGCATTAGAGAGCCCTCTCCTTTTTAGAATGTGGGCTTCAATAGCCAGGCCGTCAAACCTAGGGCTGGTAAGGAAGGATGGTATATCGGTCCTTGCGAAAGCCGGACGACGTGGGAGAGTCCAAGGACTCCCCACAGACATTTTTACAATCTCCGCGTACCATGCTCTTCGGGGCCACGCTGGAGCCACCAGAATCACTGGTTTCTTTTCTACCCTGATTCTGCGGAGTAATCGAGGTAACAATTGTGGCGGTGGGAATGCATATATCAGCTTGAACTGATCCCAAGGGAACACTAGGGCATCCGAGCCGCACGCTAGGGGATCCCTTGTCCAAGAGACAAACCTGTCCACTTTCGTGTTGAACCTGGATGCTAGCAGATCTACATCCGGTGTTCCCCACCGCTGACATATTGTCCGGAAAACCTCGGGATGAAGGGACCATTCCCCTGGGCATAATTGTTGGCGACTTAGAAAGTCCGCCTTCCAATTCTCCACCCCTGGAATGAATACCGCAGATATGGCTGGGACATATCTTTCTGCCCATCTCAGGATGTAATTTACTTCCCTTTGGGCTGCACGACTCCTGGTGCCCCCCTGACGATTGATATATGCCACTGCTGTGGCATTGTCTGACTGAACTCTGACAGGGGACCCTTGGAGTTTGGATGTCCATGCTACTAGGGCATACCGGGCTGCTCGTATCTCTAAGAGATTGATGGGCAGGGCCTTTTCCGCATCCGACCATCTGCCCTGGAGAGACCATTGCTCCAGTACTGCTCCCCAGCCTAAAAGGCTGGCATCTGTAGTGACCACCTTCCAAGAAATCGGACTGAAGGATTTCCCTCTTTCCAGATTCCGGGGAACCAACCACCAACGGAGGCTTCTGCGAACGGAAGGGGACAAGGACATTGGTACGTCCAGAGCCTGAACTTTTTTGTTCCAGGCTGACAGTATGGCCCTTTGCAACTTCCTTGAATGGAATTGACCGTAGGGTACTGCTTCGAATGATGCCACCATTTTTCCCAGCAGCCTCATGCACAGGCGTATGGATGGCTGTCTTTTTGAACCCACTAAGTGGATCAAATCTCTCAAAGACGACCCCTTTTCTCGAGGCAAGAAAATTTTTCTCTGGTCTGAATCCAGCCTTAGCCCCAAGTATTCCAGACTTTTGACTGGTTTTAGGGCTGACTTGTCTCGGTTGATAATCCAACCGTGATATTCCAGATACTTGATTGTCTCGTGAACAACCACTTCTAGTTTTTCCACTGAGTGGTCTATCAGCAACAAGTCGTCTAGATATGCCATTATCGTTACACCTCGTGTTCTTAGATTGGCCAATAATGGGGCCAGAATTTTTGTGAACACTCTTGGTGCTGTGGCCAGACCGAAGGGTAAGGCTCTGAACTGAAAATGGCGCCCTTCTATCGCAAAGCGTAGAAATTTTTGGTGGGCTGGAAAGATGGGGATGTGCAAATACGCATCTTTGATGTCGATCGAGGCTAACCATTCCTCGCCTTGTAGGGCAGTGGCTACCGATCGGATCGACTCCATCCGGAAAGTCCTGATATGTAGGAATTTGTTTAGCCCTTTTAGATTTAATATGGGCCTCACGTCCCCGTTTGGCTTCGGAACTGTAAAGAGGTTTGAGTAAAACCCGAACCCCCATTCTTCCAGGGGGACCTCTATAATTACTGCTTGAAGCAATAATTGTTCCAGTGCCAACAGGAGGGATCCTCTCTTCTGGGGATCCCTTGGCACGTTCGACCTTATAAAGCGGGAAGGAGGGGAGTTTTTTAACTCCAATTTGTATCCCAGATTTACTGCGGAGAGCACCCATCTGTCTCGGATCGTGTCCCGCCAGGTTTCTGTGAACAACTGAAGTCTTCCCCCCACCCGATTGGGTGGGGGCAACCCTTCATGCATTTGACTTTGGGGGAGGTTTTGTACCTCTCCTGCTCCAGGGCTTCTTGTTACCCTGCAACTGTCCCTGATTTTTACCTCCGGGATTTGACCGGGGAGGCCGTCGGAACTGTTTCACAGCCGATGTCCTAGGGACTGGAGAAGCCGGCCTCTTAAAAGAGGGACCTCTAACTCTATTTTTGACCGGCAAGAGTGTACTTTTACCGCTGGAAATTCTCTGGATATACTTGTCCAGGTCTTCCCCGAATAAGCGCTCCCCATGAAATGGGAAGCTGACCAGCAATTTTTTACAGGGAGCTTCAGCAGACCAGTTTTTGAGCCATAGAAGCCTGCGCATATGTACTACAGACAGCGTAAGGCGGGAGGCCTGATGGATTGAATCCTTTATAGCGTCCACCGCAAAGCATAAGGCTCTAGGTAGATCAGCTAGAGCAAGAGCCTGCTGATCTGGCACGTCCCTTAAGACCTGTTTCAACTGATCCTTCACTGCTTGGCAGACCCCTATAGCTGCCACTGCTGGTTGTGTCACCAATCCTGCTGTAGAAAAAGCAGATTTCAATAAGGACTCCAATTTTTTATCTATTGGGTCCTTGAACATTTGGACATTTTCCACCGGACATGTCAGTGATTTATTCACACAAGAGATGGCTGCGTCCACTGTAGGGACCTTCCATTTTCTGACGAACTTATCCTCCATAGGATAGACCACCGGAAATCTCTTGGGGGGAGTAAATATTTTGTCAGGATGCTCCCAATCCTGGTAAATGAGCCCCTCCAGTAAAGGATGGATCGGAAAAGAACAAACAGTCTGGGGAGCTTTTAGCGACCCCAACGAGGAGACAGAAGAGGAGGATGGCTCCGCAAGTGGCATTTTAAATGCTGATCGGACCATATTAGTCAGGGACTGCACCCATAACCTCTCAGCATGTGATGCTGAGAACGGCTCCTCCACTGTTGATTCCTCTACAACTGAATCAACCTCATCCTGATCCCCCTCAGGTAGGTCGTTCTCTGTATGGGACTGTTGCTCTGTTAACAGGCACTCTGAGGGAGGAGACGGAGATCGAGCGCTTTTCTCCTGTGACAGGGAAGCAGCAATTAGTGCTGACAATCTCTCTTCCAGCCCTCCCAGAGCTGAGGAAAAAACCTCCTCTGTTACATACACAGGAGCAGGTGAACTGGGGACAGCCACAGTACCAGGTACTCCTGGGGGTGCCCTACGGTCACTAACCTCTGATTCTTCAGGGGAGACTGGTGCAGCCAAAGCATGCCCAAGATCCTCAGAGCCCGATGGAGACCCCCTATTCCTCCTGGAATTTCTAGTCCCGGAGTTTTTAGACGGCATATTCCTAAGCCACAAAGCTGAGGTATTCCAGCCGAAAATACACCAGTTACTGATAATAGTCTAGCATAAATGCTGCTATAATAAACAGTTGGTGTCTACTAATGTGCCTTTCTAGGGGATGCCTGTATCAACCGCTTGCTGTATGCCTTTAAATGTTGCCAGCTCTGTCTCTGTACTTCATAGCCAGCTTACTGCAATAATGTGGCTTTTTAAAAACCTGCTGGGACGCCCGCACATGCGCAGAAGCGCTGCGGCGCGCACAGAGCGTCATCCCCCAGGCCCCGCCCCTTTTTCCGGCCACCTCTATATATAGAGGCGCGTGCACGCGCGCGGCCACGTGCGCTTCGGCGCTAATTTTCAAACATGGAAACCAGGGACAGGAGCCAGGGCCCCCTTTGCCGCAGGCCGGGGGATAGACGAACACTGCAACATGGCAGAGGAAACAGTTTCCTGTAGGAGAACTCACCAGCTGCCTGGACTTTGCTCTCTGAGAAGAAACTAGTCCATATGACAAGAAAAACATTCCACAGCGGCCTCTAGTGGACAAACACAGGTACCGCAGTTTAATATACTAAACATATATAAAAAAACATTCTTTTTTTTTTTTTTTTTTCTTGACCACCATTAAAAATTATTACATTTTTTTTAGTAGTTACAGGCATGCACAGATATTAGCGGGAATACCGTTAGGTAACAGACAGAAAGACAAATTAGGCTTGGGGGTCCCCCAATAGAACCAAGTTCCTGGGGGCCCCCACTTACCTGTTCCCCGCCGCAGGACTTTGTTTGGTCCACAAAAGCCCAAACTTCACCTATCACGGCAGGCATTGTAATCAAACCTTCAGGGACCGGGTTCCCAAGGATTCCACTCCCCTGGACCTGTATAGCACCCTGCACAGAAAACATCTTGGTCGTGGGTATGACCAGAGCTCTGGATCCCAGGGTCCAGCTCTCCTAAGAGAAGCATTACAGGCAGAACCTTGCTCTTCTCTGCAAGGCCCGGGTACCGACCGTTTAGCTATGAAGCTTTTTTGGTCGGATCCGGAATAGCTTACTGAGGCCCAAAAGAACCTGTACGCAAGCTCAGTGAAAAACACATGTTTCTTCTTGGCCAACACCTTAGACACTGGCAAAAAACTGAGGTGCTCCCGGATGGGAGGGGCTTATATAGGGGAGGGTACTTCCGGTTTTGGAAGTTGCCAGTGCCAGCACCTGACGGTAACTATATAACCCATTAGTAATGACTATGTCGCTCTGTGTCCCGTGATGTACGAGAAAGAAAATAGTGTTTTTTTTCCAAACTGGACGCTCTTCTTTTGTTTATAGCGCAAAAAATAAAAACCGCAGAGGTGATCAAATACCACCAAAAGAAAGCTCTATTTGTGGGAAAAAAAGGACGCAAATTTTGTTTGGGAGCCACGTCGCACGACCGCACAATTGTCATTCAAAGTGTGACAGCGCTGAAAGCTGAAAAATGGTTTGGGCAGGAAGGGGGTTTTCGTGCACAGTAGGGAAGTGGTTAAAGTGCATGGTCTACTCAGAATGACCGCCTTCCAGGTCGTTAAAGCAGTTCCTAAGAATGTAACTAGCAAGCCTGATCACAGTATGCTACCAAATGGGGTGATAGGCTTCTCCTTCAAATATCGAAGACTCAACCTGTCTTATTGGGAACCCTGACATAACATATGGTCTCGACTGCTGATGTAACGAACCAAGGATACTCAGTTTTACTTTTACGTTTTGCTCCATGTAATATGTATTATTTTATGTACAACTACTATGTATATAACTACTCTGTATGTCTTGTAGGGATGAGCCGAACACCCCCCGGTTCGGTTCGCAGCAGAACATGCGAAAAGGGAAAAAATGAGTTTGAACGCGCGAACACCGTTAAAGTCTATGGGACACGAACATGAAAAATCAAAAGTGCTAATTTTAAAGGTTAATATGCAAGTTATTATCATAAAAAGTGTTTGGGGACCTGGGTCCTGCCCCAGCGGACATGTATCATAGCAAAAAAAAGTTTTAAAAACTGCAGTTTTTTTAGGAGCAGTGATTTTAATAATGCTTAAAGTGAAACAATAAAAGTGAAATATTCCTTTAAATTTCGTACCTGGGGGGTGTCTATAGTAAGCCTGTAAAGTAGCACATGTTTCCCGTGTTTATAACAGTCTCTGCACAAAATGACATTTCTAAAAGGAAAAAAAGTAATTTAAAACTACTCGCGGCTATAATGAATTGTCCGGTCCCGGCAATACAGATAAAAGTAATTAAAAGTCATTGAAAAAAAATAAAGCGTAGGGTCCCCCCAAATTCCATTACCAGGCCCTTCAGGTCTGGTATGGATATTAAGGGGAACCCTGTGCCAAATTTAAAAAAAAATGGCGTGGGGTTCCCCCCAAAAATCCATACCAGACCCTTATCCGAGCATGCAACCTGGCAGGCTGCAGGAAAGGGGGGACGAGAGAGCGCCCCCCCTCTTGAACCGTACCAGGCCACATGCCCTCAATGTGGGGAGGATGTCCCCATGTTGATGAGGACAAGGGCCTCATCCCCACAACCCTTGCCAGGTGGTTGTGGGGGTCTGCGGGCAGGGGCTTATTGGAATATGGAAGCCCCCTTTAACAAAGGGGACCCCCAGATCCCGCCCCCCCATGTGAATTGGTAAGGGGTACATCGTACTCCTACCATTTCACAAAAAAAGTGTCAAAATGTTAAAAATGACAGGAGACGGCTTGGGACAAGTTCTTTATTAAAAATTAAAAAAATTAAAAAAATATTCCAGTGATGTAATCCACTCTCGATCTCTAGCAATGTAATCCATTCTCGGTATCCAGCGATGTAATCCATTCTCGGTATCCAGCGAGGATCTCCATCGATGATCTCCAGCGAGGATACGACGCACACGATCCTGCCTCCACCGGAGGCACCCCATGAATGACACACCGCCAGCCTGACAGCTCTTATATAGCTGAGGGCGGGGCCAGAGATGCAAGGGGAATCGCAAGTTACCCAGTGACGTGTACGGATGACCCTGCCCCCCTCTGATGCAACGGGAAACCTGCAAATGACTGCAGGATCGTGTGCGTTGTATCCTCACTGGAGATCATCGCTTGAGATCATCGCTTGATACCAATAATGGATTACATCGCTGGAGATCGAGAATGGATTACATCGCTAGAATCTTTTTTTTATTTGTATTTTTTTTTTTTTAATAAAGGACTTGTCCCAAGCCGTCTCCTGTCGTTTTTAACATTTTGACTCTTTTTTTTTTGTGAAATGGTAGATGAAGATGAAGATGAAGGAAGAAACCCGAATGGAGAAAAGAAGAAGATGGAAGAAGAAGGTGGAAGAAGAAGAAGGAAGAAGATGGAAGAAAGGAGAAGACATTAATAAAGGAATTGTCAAAAACCGGCTATTGTCACTTTTAACACTTTTTTTTGTGAAATGGTAGGGGGTACATTTGTACCCCATTACCATTTCACTCAGGGGAGCCGGGATCTGGGGGTCCCCTTTGTTAAAGGGGGCTTCCAGATTCCGATAAGCCCCCCGCCCGCAGACCCCCACAACCACCGGGCAACGGTTGTGGGGATGAGGCCCTTGTCCCCATCAACATGGGGACAACCTCCCCAAATTGAGGGCATGTGGTCTGGTATGGTTCAGGAGGGGGCGCTCTCTCATCCCCCCTCTTTTCCTGCGGCCTGCCAGGTTGCGTGCTCGGATAAGGGTCTGGTATGGATTTATTTTTTAATTTTGGCGTGACGTAAAGGGTCTGGTATGGATTTTTGGGGGAAACCCCACGCCATTTAAAAAAAAAAATTGGCACAGGGTTCCCCTTAATATCCATACCAGACCTGAAGGGCCTGGTAATGGAATTTGGGGGGTCCCCTCGCTTTTTTATTTTTCAATGACTTTCAATTACTTTTATCTGTATTGCCGGGACCTGACAATTCATTATAGCCACGAGTAGTTTTAAATGACTTTTTTTCCTTTAGAAATTTAATTTTGTGCAGAGACTGTTATAAACACGGGAAACATGCGCTACTTTACAGGCATACTATAGACACACCCCAGGTACGAAATTTAAAGGAATATTTCGCTTTTTTTGTTTCACTTTAAGTATTATTAAAATCACTGCTCCCAAAAAATAGGATTTTTTGTACTCACCGTAAAATCCTTTTCTCTGACATCCATGGACTGACACGGTGTGTCTTTACACTTTACACGTGGGTTATGTCCCTGCTTGCAGGAGAAGACCTAGGCAGAATGTGAGATGTTATACATACATTCTAAAAGCCAGAGCTGAACAGCCCCACCCAGGGGCGGTCCCTCCGGGCATAACCCTCCCACTACAGTCAGCAGACTTCAGTTCGTAACAAAGCAGTACAAACTTAAAAAGGAAGGGTGGGTGCCGTGTCAGTCCATGGATGTCAGAGAAAAGGATTTTACGGTGAGTACAAAAAATCCTATTTTCTCTTATCATCCATGGACTGACACGGTGTGTCTTTACACTTTACACGTGGGATGTCCCAAAGCAGTGTCAAGAGGGATGGGAGCAGTATAAATGGAAAAACCAAAAACTTCCACTCCAAGAAGGCAGATCTCCTCAACGGAGGAGTCGCAACTTTAAACAGCGGCCTGCAGCACCCTGCGGCCGAAGGAAGCATCCGAAGATGCAGCCACATCAACCTTATAAAAAACTTAAAAGGTATGAACAGACGACCAGGTCACCGCCTTGCACACTTGTGCAACCGACGCTTGATGTCGGAAAACCCAGGAAGCACCAATTGCCCTGGTGGAATGCGCCGTAACCGGAAAGGGAGGCGCCCGCCCTTTGAGAGCATAGGCTTGAATGACGGTTTGTCTGATTCCCCTAAAAATGATGGCAGACGAAACCGCTTGGCCCTGTTATGGACCAGGGGCAGTCACAAACAGTGAGTCGGACTTCCGAATAGAAGCAGTAGCAGACAGGTACACCCGTAAGGCTCGTACCACATCCAATATGTGCAGCGCAAACTCTCTGGGATGCGATGGGTGAGGACACAAGGACGGGAGGACAATGTCCTCATGTAGGTGAAAGGTAGACACCACCTTTGGCAAAAAGGAAGGTCGCGGATGCAACACCGCCCTATCCTTATGGATGACTAAATATGGCGACTTGCAGGACAAAGCCGCCAACTCAGACACTCGTCAAACAGAAGTGATTGCCACTAAAAGGCCACCTTCTGAGACAAGACAAGAGAGGAATATCCCGGATATTCCCAAAAAGGAGGTTCCTGGAGGACCTAGAGCACCAAATTCAGATCCCACGGTGGGAGAGAAGGCTTGACAGGAGGGAGCACATGGCGAGCCCCCAACACAAGGTGCTAACCAAGAAATGACCCGGTAGAGGTCGCTGAAAGAAGACGGCCAAGGCCGAAATCTGATCCTTGATGGTACTCAAAGCAAGCTTTTGGGTCACTCCACACTGTAGAGGACGCAGGATTCTGGGGACGGAATACGTCCGAGGACGCCAGTCCCGCGCTTTGCATATGGCGATATAAGCTTTCCAGGCACGGTGATAGATCTGCCTGGAGGAAGACTTCCGTGTCCTTAACATGGTCAAAATGACAGAGTCCGAGAGACCTCGGTCCCTCAATACCTGGCTTTTAACAGCTCTGCCGTTAAAGCCAGAGACTGTAAGCCGGATGGAACATAGGACCTTGAGACTGAAGGTCCTCCCTCATCGGCAACCGCCAGGGAACGTCCGCAACGAGACGTACCAGATCAGCGTACCAGTGACGCTGAGGCCAATCCGGAACAATTAGGATCACCGGAGTTTATATCAGGCGATAAGGACCCTATGGGGCCACCAACGCATCCGAGTCATCGCTCAAGGATCCCTGGATCTGGCCACAACCTCGACCCTTGCGACTGAGTCGAGAGGCCATCAGGTCCACATCCGACGTGCCCCCCCGTCGGCAAAGGAGTTGAAATATGCAAGGACCACTCTTCCTGGTCCGGCGTCTGGCGATTGGCGACTCAGATAGTCCGCCCCTACAGAGCCGGCACGTTTCTTCCGGCCCACTTCAGGATACGGATTACCTCGGAAGCCGCAGCTGAGCTCCGAGTCCCCCCGTGATGATTTACATACGCCACCGCCGTGGCGTTGTCCGACTGGCTCCTGATGGAGCGACCCCGTACTCTCTCCGACCTGAGGAGAGACACAGTCTGATGGCCCACATTTTCAGAACAGTGATTGGTAAACGGGCTCGTCCGGAGTCCAAGGTCTTGAGCCGACAGGACTCCCCAGACTCCACCCCAGCCCGTCAGGCTGGCGTCCGTCGTGAGTACCGTCCATTGGATGGGAGGGGAACGACTTTCCGGACCGAAGAGCCGAGGGTCCCAACCACCCTGTCAGGGACGCCCCCTGACCAGGTGAATCACCTGGATCCGAAGATCCAAGGACAACAGGGATTTGTCCCAGGCGGACAAGATCTCCTTCTGCAATGCCCTGGTGTGTGATTGGGCATACGGAACGGCCGCGAAGGAGGCCACCAGGAGTCCCGGGACTCTCATGCAAACAACGGATTGACAACCATGTTCGGGATGTCAGCACCCGCACCGCAGACTGAAGTGTCAGCAACTACTCCAGAGGTAGGATACCTTGCCTCCAAGGAGTCCAGAACCAGAACTAGAGACTCCAGACACTGAGTCGGGACCAGGACTGACTCCTGAATGTTCAGGAACCACCCGAGGTCCCTGAGGGTCTAATTGACGATAGTCACCTTTCCTCTAAGTCTGAGCCACTTTCTGCTCATAGCAGAAGACCGTCCAGATAGCCCATGACAGCAATACCTCGCTGTAACAGAAGGCTAGAACCGGAGCAAGCACCTTGGTGAACACCCTTGGTGCCGAGGCAAGGCCGAAAGGAAGAGCCACAATCGAGAGTGGACTTCGCTGATCGCAAGGCGCAGAAACTTCTGGTGACTTGCGCAGATCGGAACATGCAAGTAGGCGTCCTTGAAGTCCAAGGACGCCAGAAGAAAATCCCTTTGGTGGAGTGTAGCGATCACCGTGCGAATGGATCCCATGCGGAATTTCTGCACCTTCTCGAAGGCATTCAGGGCCTTGAGGTCCAGGATAGGTCGAACCACGTCCTATTTTTGGGACGACAAACAGATTCGAGCAGAATCCCTGAAAACTCTCCTGTGACGGAACCGGCACAATCACTCCGGACCTGATCAAACCTGTACAGCCCCCAAGGAGGGCTGCCCGACAGGTAGGAAGGAGAGAAAGATTCAAGGGAAAGAATCTGTGTGGGGGCCAGGATCGGAATACTATCCTATAACCTGAGGTGACCACCTCGCACACCCACCAGTCGGAGATTCGGGAGGTCCACCGATCCGTGAACCTGCGAAGTCGTCCCCCCACCCCAGAGTCGGGCGGAGGCAAGACTTCACGCGGAGGCGGGCTTGGGAGCCGCTTGTTTGGCTTACGCACCCAGGGGCACTTGTGCCCACCAGCCGCACTGCCATCAGTCTGAGAGGGCCTACCTGTGGACTCTGACTGACGAAAAAAACCCTGGTTTGCTGGAAAGGAAGGCCCCTGTTTGCGGCGGGCCTCCTCACCCTTGCTAGTCTAAGGAACAAGAGTGCGTTTACCTCCCGTGACATCCATGACGATGTCATCCAGAGCAGCACCGAAAGGTCTACCGCCTTTAAAATAGTAGATCCATCAGGAGCTTCCTAAGGCTAGGTCAGCAGACCAGCATTTCAACCAGATAAGACGACGCAATACCACCGCCGAGCCAGAGGCCCTGGATATTAAAGGGGCCGCGTTCAGCGTGGCGTCGCACACAGAAACCAGGCCCTGAACCAGTTGGGTGGGCCAGAGCAACTGTGTCTGGAGGAAGAATATGCTCCTGTACAGCTAGGTGCAACATTTTTGCCCAACCTGTAAGTGTTTTTGACACAAGGGTCGCCGCTACCACAGGTCGTAGGGCGGATCCCAACAAGGCAAACATGGTTCTGCTCACCACTTCTGACCTCCTGTCAGTGGGGTCCTCAAATGCAGGAGTCCCCTCCATCGGGAGAGTGATGGCCTTGTTCAACCGGGCGACTGGAGGGTCGACCACTGGGGGAGAAGCCCACTTTTTAAGTAGGGCATCTTCAAGGGGTACCTGATAGACAAACGCCGCGGGACCATAAAAAAATTCTTCTGCGGCTTTTCCCAGACCTTATCAATGAGCTGGTCAAAGAAAGTACAATGGAAAAAACCCCTTTAGAAGGCCTGGCCTTAAAAGAACCAAAGGAGACAGTATCCGCCTGAGGTTCTGCATCCGCAGCATTTGAGCTTGAGAGTGTCCCTCACCACAGTCATGAGCACACTAACAAGCGCCCTGTCATTTACTGACTCAGAACTGGAGTTTCCCTCATAAGGAATGTCCTGTTCAAAACCATCCATACATTCAGAACTAGGGTCCTGAGCGATAGTGGCTAGGCCCATATCTGAATCAGCGCACTGCCCTCGAGTAGATAAAGTGGGGAGGGGGCGCCTTTTTGCACCTTGCGCTTGCACACAGCTCCCATCCTGGTCAGAAATTGATTCCAGGGCTGCCCACAACAGGTCCATAGGGACCGCAGTGCTGAAGCACTGCCTGTTGCCACTGACATTTTTAGGGGAAGCTGGTGACACAGACTCCATATTGTCCCTCTCTGAGAC
Organism: Rana muscosa; assembly: GCA_029206835.1. NCBI lineage: Eukaryota > Metazoa > Chordata > Amphibia > Anura > Ranidae > Rana > Rana muscosa. Next base: position 1,149,490,311 of record CM055122.1, on the reverse strand, counting down.
TCTCTCAGATAAAAAGTCCACCCACAGGCTGTGCTAACTGAGGAGGGGGCGCCCAGGGGACTCACCAAACCGGACCAGGGACCGCTTAGTTCCGCTGTCTGTACCGCGCTGTGTCAGTGCTGGTAAACTGTGAGGAGACTGTGAGGAGATTCGCGCTGCTATAGCAGCGCTAGAGGCCAAACTAGTGCTGAAAAGCGCGCGGGCTACAAGAAAATGGCCGCCGCACTTCACTGAGGCGATCCGCGGCAAGATGGCCGCCATGACGCAGTTAAAATGAAAAGCACACACGCACAGCGCCACTCAGCGCTCAGGCCCCAAAAAAAAAAACCACACAAAAAAGCCCCAAGGCATACATTGCAGACCAGCATGAGCCCCCCAAGAACAGTGTGACCCCCAAGCACCCCACACAGTCAGCGCTAGTAATGGTGACAGAGAGCGACAATAAAATACAGGGGGAGACAGGGAAAATCCCCCACAGAGAAACACACAGCTCTTTGTACTCACCTGCAGGCAGGAGAGACTACTTACCCGTCCCCTGAGGGACACACTGGTGTTTGACAGGACTATCACAGTGCAGTACTGAGTAGCTGTCGGCCCGGTCCACCGCGAAAGATACAGTCAGTCAGGAGCTGTTCAGTCTTGAGAGGACCGTGGGAGCATGAAAGCAAACCCGGCCACCCCTGGAGTCATGGGGCCTGTCGTGAACTGAGTCTCACGCACACAAGGCGAGGATCAGCACGCTCGATGGTCGGACAGGGAAGACTACGAGGATATCTTGTACCCAACCTGTTGCCCAGCCGACAGTTGATAGAAGATTCTCAAAAATAAAATAAAAAAGAATTCCAAAAAGGAATAAAATAGGTCAGGAGACTGGCTCCTGAGGGAGCCGCGTCTTCTCCTTCTGCTAGGCAGAAAAAAACTGAAGTCTGCTGACTATAGTGGGAGGGTTATGCCCGGAGGGACCGCCCCTGGGTGGGGCTGTTCAGCTCTGGCTTTTAGAATGTATGTATAACATCTCACATTCTGCCTAGGTCTTCTCCTGCAAGCAGGGACATAACCCACGTGTAAAGTGTAAAGACACACCGTGTCAGTCCATGGATGATAAGAGAAAAACTTTTTTTGCATTGATACATGTCCCCTGAGGCAGGACCCAGGTCCCCAAACACTTTTTGTGACAATAACTTGCATATTAACCTTTAAAATTAGCACTAGATTTCTCCCATAGACTTTTAATGGGTGTTCCGCGGATTTTTGAAATTGCCGCAAACACCCCAAATTGTTAGCTGTTCGGCGAACGACCGAACAGCCAATGTTCGAGTCAAAATCATGTTCGACCCGCACATAAAGCTCATCCCTAATGTCTTGTATGCCATGAAAATTTAATAAAAAATGTCAAAGTTAAAAAATAAAAATAAAACTATACCTTTAAAAAAAAAAAAAGTTATGATTGGTATACTTGAGTATATTTTAAATTATTCGGGGTGTAGCATTACCAACAAATGTTTTCATTTGTGAGCCATTTTCCTGTTTCACAAGAAAAAAAATAAAGAAGGAATACAATAATAATAATAAAAAAAATTACCTTAGCCCTATAATTAACAATATTTTATAAAAGTGCCCTAGCACGCCAATAAGAAACAAGTATTTTGTGGAATGAAATAGATATCTATGATTGCATATATTATAATAAAGTGCTGTGACCAGTTATGTGTTTTCCATTTCTATTTAATTTTAGAAATGCACTGTCTTTAAGACACTACATTTGCAAACTGCAGATTCAGCATCTGGACCAATAGGTCCATTTTACTTTCTCGTAATAGTAGTTGGAGTAATAGGAGATCAATGAATTCTATGGGATTGATTTTAATAAAGTTGGAGAGCATGTTCATTAATCATGTGAACAGCAATGTCGCTGTTTAGTAAAAGGAATGAGATCAAGTGGAATGTATTAATGCACAGGGGTTGATTTGCTAAAGGCAAATAGGCTCAGCAAAGTGAATTTTCACTTTGTAAGGACACTTTCACTTACCTTATGGAATGTAGTGAATATTCATTTTGCAAAGAACACCCAATAATGGCAAGAAAAATTAAAGAAACAGTATTTTTCTTGCACATGAATGGATGATGGAAGTTGGCAGAGCTTTGCCTTGTTCATTAAGCTGCTGGAAATGTCCCTGTAAAGTAAAAATTATCTTTGTTAAGTGAAGCCTTTGGTAAAACAACCCTTGTGAATCAATACATTCCTCCTTATCTCATTCTTTTTTCTAATCAACATTTCTGTTAGCATTACTTTTTAAAAATATTCATGTTGTCTTGTCTACAAATAGCTTTCACATATCCTAGGAATAGGAAGAATAAGCCACTTACCCCAAATAATTCCAAAGATTTGTTGAGCTCTGTTGAAGTGTTTTTTTATATGATCTTGGTCAATAGATTTCTACTTTAGAGAATGATGGAACGGTCTATGTAGTCTAGATAGGACAGACAAGTATGAATATTTATGTTGAATGGTTTTGTCTTTGCAAGCCTGTACAAATAACATTGTCTAGCTTTAACTAGACAAAAGGCTTTCTCTGCTTGTCTGTTGCTACAGCATGGAGGAAATATACATTTCTTGATATCAAGCTTAGCCACTTGACCTCCGGAATATTTGGGCTGAAATCAGACCTGAAACGCTGAACCAGGATGCACAGGACACCTGCTAGGAGCCGCATCGGCAATAGGTGTGAACGGAGCCTTAGCTTTATTTTGGTGGTTTTTAATCACCAAAAGACACAATATTTTTTCATTCTGCTATAAAACATATCCAATATTGTTTTATTTATTTATATACTAGTAATGGCAGAGATCAGTGACTTACAGCAGGACTGTGATAATAAAGTGGACAATCAGACACTGACACTTTTTAAACTTTGTGGGAACCAGTGACACTAATACAGTGATCAGTGCTAAAAATATGTTCTGTCACTGTTCTAATGACACTGGCTGGGAAGGGTACAACATCTAGGGTAAGCAAAGGGTTAAATGTGTGCCAGTGTTTTTGTGTACTGTGTTAGGTGCTTTTAATAAGAACAGTGATGGGTTTTAATCACTTCCCCCTATTAGAACAGAGCTCTGCCTTATTTACATAGGCATATCTCCATCCTGTGTCTCTCCTAAAGATCGGTGGGTGCTGACAGACCCCACTGATCAGCTTCTGCCCCCTGCCCAGACGTGCAGAAATATGTGTATACTGCATATGTTATCCTGCACAGCGCAGCCGCCCTGTGGCAGTAAATCTGCTATGGGGTGGTGGGCAAGTGGCCATAGCAGACATAAGTGGTCTAATAAACATTGCTACAGTAAGTTGCAGGGTTCCAGCTGCTAGAAAGCAAGTTGGTTGTTAGAAACATTCATAGATACACAGTACTGGTTGTCAATGGCACTACAAAAGTACAAATGTGTACCTTGTCAAAGGTATCATACAGTATATATACAGTTGTGCTCATAAGTTTACATACCCTGGCAGAATTAATGATTTATTCGCCATTTTTCAGAGAATATGAATGATAACACAAAAACTTTTCTTTCATTCATGGTTAGTGTTTGGCTGCAGACATTTATTATCAATCAACTGTGTTTACTCTTTTTGAATCACAATGAAAACAGAAACTACCCAAATGACCCTGATAAAAAGTTTACATACCCTGGTGATTTTGGCCTGATAACATGCACACAAGTTGACACAAAGGGGTTTTACTGGCTAATAAATGTAACCATCCTCATCTGTGATCTGTTTTCTTGCAATTAGTGTGTGTGTGTATATAAAAGGTCAATGAGCTTCTGGACACCTGACAGATTCTTGCATCTTTCATCCAGTGCTGCACTGACGTTTCTGGATTCTGAGTCATGGGGAAAGCAAAAGAATTGTCAAAGGATCTGCGGGAAAAGGTAGTTGAACTGTATAAAACAGGAAAAGGATATAAAAAGATATCTAAAGAATTGAGAATGCCAATCAGCAGTGTTCAAACTCTAATAAGAAGTGGAAAATGAGGGGTTCTGTTGCAACCAAACCACGTTCAAGTAGACCAACTAAAATTTCAGCCACAACTGCCAGGAAAATTGTTTGGGATGCAAAGAAAAACCCACAAATAACTTCAGGTGAAATACAGGACTCTCTGAAATCATGTAGTGTGGCCGTTTCAAGATGCACAATAAGGAGGCACTTGAAGAAAGATGGACTGCATGGTCGAGTCGCCAGAAGAAAGCCATTACTATGTAAATACCACAAAGTATCCCGCTTACAATATGCCAAACAGCACAGAGACAAGGCTCAAACCTGGCACAGTCATTTGGAGTAATGAGACCAAAATTTGGCCACAACCATAAACACTTCATTTGGAGAGGGGTTACAAAGGCCTATGATGAAAGGTACACCATTCCTACTGTGAAACACGGAGGTGGATCGCTGATGTTTTGGGGATGTGTGAGCTACAAAAGGCACAGGAAATTTGGTCATAATTGACTTGCTGAAGATGAATGCAGTATGTTATCAAAAAATACTGGAGGAACAATTGCATTCATCAGCCAGGAAGCTGCGCATGGGACGTACTTGGACATTCCAACATGACAATGGTCCAAACACAAGGCCAAGTCGACCTGGCACTGGCTAAGAATAAAGTGAAGGTTCTGGAGTGGCCATCTCAGTCTCCAAACGTGCAGTTCATGCAAGACAGCCCAATAATTTACAGGAACTGGAGGCTTTTTGCCAATAGGAATGGGCAGCTTTACCATCTGAGAAGATAAAGAGCCTCATCCACAAATAGCACAAAAGACTTCAAGCTGTCAGAGAGAGAGAGAGGGAGAGAGAGAGAGAAAGCTGTGCATGTCTTTGTATGGCTATACCACAGAACCATTGTTTATCTCACTTAATATTTCATATAAATTTAGATTGCATTAAATTAATTATGTTAAAGGAAGTAAATGCATTTTAACTATGCGTTTGCTTTATTGGTAATGCAGTAATGCGTGCATTAACAGGTTAGCCTGGCACAATGTCCTAGCAATCAAATTGATGTTCCATTTACATCACTCTAGTTATAAAATTAGCTTTTGAAAATGAAATGTTGAATAAAGTGTGCATAAACTGTATTTGTACCTGTAATACTGACAAATGTCATTGTTCCATTTTGACCATGTGCATGTGTAAATTGACAAACCTACAAGAATTGTCATCAATATACAGTAGATATATTTTATAATAATAAAAATGTCATCAATGACCAAATGTGTTACATTATCATAAATAATTACTAGGTTATCTTTGAAAGGACCTTAACTAAACATTATTTTCTTTGTCCTTTGCTTTGTACTGCTTTTTTTAACTACCTCTCGCCCAGCTAATGCACAGATTTTGCTGGGCAGGGCAAGCGTCATTCTGAACCTGAAAAATAGATATTAAACTCAATGCTGCTCCTATAAACAAAACACTATTATAATATCTAATAATAAAGTGTCTATATCAACATATTCAGTGATATAATATTGCTTAACAGTATAATATAAAGTGCTCAGTGCAATTAAATAAAGTGCAATCATATAAAGCCCATCCAGTATAGTGTGCTGAACTTGTGCAAAATATGCAGTTGGTGTGGTTCTCAGGTGACTCTCGGTGCTCCCCTCCTGGGTCCCCACTCACCAGAAAAAATCTTTAAATGCGCCTGTTATTGTATTAGGATGGTATCTCCCATCACTGGTTAGGGCTGTTGGATGTGGTCATTAAATGGAAATGACTCCTTTCTTCCACCGGTATGTTAAAAGCGTTTGGGATATCCTATATCGAACAGCATTATTCCCTATTTACTATAGTGTTCTCGGTGCATGGGATGAGGCGCTCAGTGCGCCACTATGGACCTGGCGCACGGCATCTTCAAATCAAAATTAAAAGAAGCTGGAAGTGCCAATATAATGGGGTGATGTGAGGAAGTATAGTGACAACTGCCCAAGTAACAAATATGCCCAAAATAGAATGAGAAAGTAACTTTTTCTGAACCAGCCTGCTAAGCCTGCGAGTACATTTATAACTGTGAGAGTTGTATTTGTGCACTGTGTGGCAATTTCACTCGTTCAAATGCGCCGGTTCATTGCGCCGGCAAAATCTTAGTAAATGTCATGTCACGTTTGCATTCGTATAAGTTGAACAGGCGCTCCTCTAAACTTGCCATTATATAACAGTCCCTGCACAAAATGAAATTTCTAAAGGAAAAAAAAAGGCATTTAAAAGCACTCACGGCTATAATTGAATTGTCGGCTCCCAGCAATACAGAGAAAAGTAATTAAAAGTCTGAAAAAAATAAATATGCGTGGGGTCCCCCAAAATTCCATTACCAGGCCCTTCAGGTCTGGTATGGATATTAAGAGGAACTCCGCGCCAAATAAATAAAAAAAATTAGGTGGGGTTCCCCTCAAAATCTGTACCAGGCCCTTAAGGTCTAGTATGGATTTTAAGCGGACCCCCGCGCCAAACTTAAAAAAAAAATGGCGTGGAGTCCGCCTAAAAATCCACACCAGACCCTTTATCCGAGCACGCAACCTGGCAGGCCGCAGGAAAAGAGGGGGGACGAGAGAGCGCCCCCCTCTCCTGAACCATACCAGGCCACATGCCCTCAACATTGGGAGGATGCTTTGGGGTCTGTGACCCCACAGCACCATGTCCCCATGTTGATGGGGACAAGGGCCTCATCCCCACAACCCTTGCCGTTGGTTGTGCGGGTCTGCGGGCGGGGGGCTTATCGGAATCTGGAAGTCCCCTTTAACAAAGGGGACCCCCAGATCCCGCCCCCTCTATGTGAAATGGTAAAGGGGTACAAATGTACCCCTACCATTCAACCAAAAAAGTGTCAAAAAATGTAAAAATTACAATAGCCGGTTTTTGACAATTCCTTTATTAATGTCTTCTCCTTTCTTCCATCTTCTTCCTTCTTCTTATTCCACCTTCTTCTTTTCTCCATTCGGGTTTCTTCCTCCATCTTGTTCTTCATCTTCATCTTCCTTCTTCCATCGGTGTTCTCGTCCGCATCTTGCTCCGGCTTCTTGTTCCCCTCTTCTTTCTCCGGACGATCCGCTTGCATTCGAGGTTCCCGCTGTGTGATGCTTCAGTTCATCAGTTCTCCTCTGGGTCCGCTGCCACCCGGTGACCCTGTCCCCCTCTGACGCATATGGCATATGGATTTCACGGGGACTTTAACTGTGGTGTCAGAGGGGGGCGGAGCCACCGGGTGGCCGCGTACTCAGAGGAGAACTGTCAGAACTGAAGTGTCACACAGCGGGAACCTCGAATTCAAGCGGATCATCCGGAGAAAGAGGAGGGGAACAAGAAGCCGGAGCAAGATGCGGACGAGAACACCGAAGGAAGATGAAGATGGAAGAACAAGATGAAAGAACAAGATGGAAGAAGATGGAAGAAGATGGAAGAAAGGAGAAGACATTAATAAAGGAATTGTCAAAAACCGGCTATTGTCATTTTTTTATTTTTTTGACACTTTTTTTGTGAAATGGTAGTGGTACATTTGTACCCCATTACCATTTCACACAGGGGGGCGGGATCTGGGGTCCCCTTTGTTAAAGGGGGCTTCCAGATTTAGATAAGCCCCCGCACGCAGACCCCCACAACCACCGGGCAAGGGTTGTGGGGATAAGACCCTTGTCCCCATCAACATAGGGACATGGTGCTTTGAGGGGTCACAGACCCCCAAAGCATCCTCACCATGTTATGGGCATGTGGCCTGGTACCCTTCAGGAGGGGGGGGTGCTCTCTCGCCCCCCCCCTCTTTTCCTGCAGTCTGCCAGGTTGCGTGCTCGGATAAGGGTCTGGTGTGGATTTTTGGCGCGGAGTTCCCCTTAATATCCATACCAGACCTGAAGGGCCTGGTAATTGGAATTTGGGGGGACCCCCACGCATTTTTTTTTCAAAGACTTTCAATGACTTTTACCTGTATTGACGGGAACCAGCAATTAATTACAGCCGCGAGTACTTTTAAATTACTATTATTTTACTTTAGAAATTTCATTTTGCTCTCAGACTGTTATAAACATGGAAAACATGCGCTACTTTACAGGCATACTATAGACACATAGACACCCCCCCCCCCCCGGTATGATATTTAGGGCCAGTTCACACCGGATGCAGTGCAGTGAATTTTTTTGATGCATGAAAAACGCAAAGAAAGTTGATCACATTAATGCCAATGGCATAGTTCACACCACTGCAGTCCGTTCCAGTGTGTTTCAGAAAGGAAACAAAAAAAAATGGTCATGCTGCATTTTTTATACTGGACTGCAGTAAAACACATCAAAAACGCACTGGAACGTACCTGGAATGCACCGGAACGCACCTAAATGCACCAAAGACGCACTGCAACACACTTGTCCTTATTAGGGCCAGTTCACACCAGACGCAGTTCTGTGTGCTTTTTTTCTGCACAAAATGCATGCACAGTATTTTCCATGTATTCCAATGGCTCTAGTTGGCTTTAGTTTACACCATGCAGTCAGTTTCCCCTCAGTTTCTGCACCGGAAACTGACCGAAAACTGACTGTATGGTGTGAACTAGAGCCAACAAGAGCCATTGGAATACATGGAAAACACTGTGCATGCATTTTTAGTGCAGAAAAAATGTGCACGAAACTGAACGGAACTGCGTCTGGTGTGAACTGGCACTTAAGGTTAAGTGAAAAGAGGGGGAAAAAAGCACTGGACTACATCAAAAACTCACCAAAAACGCATCAAAAATGCACTGGAACACGTCAAAAACGTACATGCAGAAAAGCACCTGGAACGCATCCAGACTGCGTTTCTATGGTGTGAACTGGCCCTTAGGGCCAGTTCACACCATAGAAACGCAATCCGGATGCGTTCCAGGTGATTTTTTGCATGCGCGTTTTTGATGCGTTCCAGTGCATTTTTGGTACCTTTTTGATGCAGTCCAGTGCTTTTTTTTCACCCCTCTTTTTATTAACCATAGATAAGGACAAGTGTGTTCCAGTGCGTTTTTGGTGCATTTAGTTGTGTTCCGGTGTGTTCCATCGCGTTTTTGATGCGTTTTGCAGCGTTCCAGTACAGTCCAGTGCAGGGAAAATGCAGCATGTTCTACTTTTTTTGTGGAACTGGAACGCACTGGAACAAACACTGCCATTTAGAACCATATAACCAACTTTCCATGCATTTTTGATGCCTAAAAAATGCAATGGACTGCATGTGGTGTGAAATGGCCCTTAAGCAATTTGGCATATTTAAAGGCACTTCTCCTTGTTTTGTTTTTGGTGTTTTCCAAATTGGTGACATTGATATATCTCCCTTAGGGTGGGACCTGGGCCCCCATTTTAAGGCCAATAACTAGAGGATAAGCCAGCCAAGTGGGGACTAGTAAAATTAACAAGTCAGTTCCCATAGACTGCAATGGTATTTCCTGGTGCCTCCATGGCAGCATACCTGTGATAGAGCTCCGCCTCGACTCCTCCTTCAGGACTAGTGAATAGCATAAATTAAAGGCATAGCCCCTCCCCCAACATTCTCCTTTTTTTCCTCATACCTTCTTGTGCTGGTGAAGAGTAGCAGTATGTCCATACCTCTGCAGTCGGCAGCGTCCGCCGGGTTTAGCCTTTCCGGTGCGCAGTCCCTGTTCTTGGGCCGCTCACAGCGCTGATAAGACTGGGAACCCCTCTGTGGATCTGTTGGGGTCAATTTGCAGAGTTTCCTCACAGGAACGCAGTCTGCTATCACATCCATGATGAATGCAGTGGAAGTCGCATAAGGATCAGCTCCATCTTCCCAGGCTGGTGGTTTCCATTTTTTATTACAGGCATTTGTGTTTTTCCCCTTTCTTTTCCTCTCTTCTCCTCCCCTCCCCTTTCCTTTGCTTGTTAGGCGCCTTTAAAATGATTGTTGTCTTACTTTTTTATTCCTTTAAAACTGTGCAACTGGATAGGGCAGGTGTCTCTCTGTGCAACAACATTGTGGTGCTTATTTCCGGGTTCGGGGGGGGCTACATGTGCTCTGTAGGTCCCGCCAGGTAGGAGAGTGTCACGGCGCAGCGTCCTCGCCGCCGTCTGCGCATGCGAGATTCGGGAGTGATACAGAGCCGTAGTTTCTCGGCTCTCTGTACTGGGCGACGCTGGATCTTCTGCGATTGCACATGCACAGACGCTTGGTTCAGTGGCGGCCATCTTGGATTCTGGAAAGAAGGCTAGATTTGCCCTTTTTTTCAATCAATTCCAAATGGTGGTTTATGGGATTAGCCCACGCACCTTGAGCCTAATTAGGTTCAGATTCAGGGATGGCTGTCAGTCTCCTCAGCTGTGCCCTGCTAGGTCTCTCTGATGCTGCTTTGTGGTAGGTACTTTTTATTTTCTCAAAAAAAAAATGTTGCCGATCAGAAATGTTTATGTTAAAAAAAAAAAAAGATAACAATATAAAAATGTTTATGTTTAAAAAATAAAATAAAAAATAAAAACAGATGACGATATAAAAATGTTTATTTAAAAAAAATAAAAAAGTGACGCCAAAAACTCCTGATTCTTTTCCCTTTCTTACTATATTTCTGGAGCTGATCCTTGTACTCAACTCCGCAATGAGTCATTCATCTCGCAGCAAAGATCCTCACACTTCTATTAGGTATGTGACCAACCATACGTGAGTATAAAAAAAAAAGTGCGCTCACTGGTCTAGCGTGAGTTCCTTACACCGTAGCCCTACCCACTCCAAGGGGTCCCGCTCATCAGGGCGTAGGACCCATTCTTCACGTCGTAGATCAGAGAGGTCAAGATCCAGAGGACGTGATCGACCCCCCTCTCCTAGGACCTATAGGAAGAAGAGATGCTGGATATGTGGGGCTACACCACTACCAGACAGAGTGGTCTGTAAGGACTGTTTTACGGACTATGCGTCCAACCGCGAGCTAGAAAATCAGCACGCTGTAGATCTGCTCAAGCGAACAATGAAGGACTCCTTCTCTGAGCTTTTGGCTTCGGTCCCCGCTCAACCACTTCAGCAGATATCCCTGGTTCAGGATATAGAACCTAATCTCCCTGGTCCATCAGCAGTCAGTACACCTCTGCCGCCGTCAGGCCGACCAGCTAGAGATTCACCACCTGAAGACTCTTCAGGGGGCTCTTGAGAAGAGTCAGAACCTTCTGGCTTCAGTCTCTCCTTGGTAAAGCCATTCATCCAGGCAGTCAAAACTGCAATCGCCTGGAAAGACGCAGAATAGCCTCCCCAAGAGTCTACAAGCTACTTCCCATTCCTCAAAAGGAAGCAGGTTCTTTTCCCGTTGATGGGCAAGATTAGTCAAGTCATTCAGAAGGAATGGTCAAAGACTGATAAAAAAATAATAATTTTGGGGTCGGTTCAATAAACTATATACCCCTTACCAGAGTCGGGAATGCAGTCACTAAACTCCATGCCAGTGGTAGACGCGTCCGTGGTGCGACTCGCAAAAAAACTTACTCTACCAATGGAGGATTCCGCTTCCTTCAAAGACCCTCTAAACAAGCGAATCGACCTGGAGCTGAAGAGGAGCTACTTAGCCGCGGAAGCAGCATGTAAGCCAGCTATTTCCCTCACATCAGTATCAAATGCCATAAGATCTTGGACAGATAATATTGAGATGGCTTTGCATCAGGATGTCCCCATGGAGGATATAATTAAGGCCTTAGAAGAGCTTAGATTGTTGGCAGACTTTGTCTGCGTAGCGGCCATTGACACGATCAGGTGCTCGGCAAGATCCATGTTGCATTCAGTGATGGCGAAGAGGGCCTTGTGGCTGAAACCCTGGATGGCTGACTTATCCTCCAAACAAAATTGGTGCAAAATCCCGTTTGATGGGAAAGCACTATTCGGAGACAAAATGGATAAAGCTATCTCCAGGCTGTCAGGAGGGAAGTCTGGTATGCTTCCACAGGACAGAAGTATGCGAAGATTCAGAGGTGGTTCCTCTAGGTTCCGCCAGTCAAACCCAAGGGATTTTAGGCAGTCGAGACAGCCCAGAGACAACAAAAGACCTTGGAAAGGTACTCGGGGATCCTTTTTGAACAGGAAGATGAAAGCCCTTCCGGCTCCACAGGAGCAGAAGCAGTCTTTTTGACGCCAGAGGAACCCAGGCACTCCCGGTGGGAGCCAGGCTAAAGTTTTTTTTACCCCAGTCTGGGCCACCTGCTGCCACAACCCCTGGGTTCTGTCAACAATTCAATGGGGGCACTTTTGGAATTTTTCTCACCCTCCACCTCGGAACTCTTTCAAAGGAACAGAGATTCCATCCTCTCCACTGAAGGCTCAAGCTCTGAAAAACTTCCTAACGTCACTCCAGCTTCAGGGGGCGGCTGTTCCGGCTCCCTTGGCAGAGCGCTTCGCAGGCTTATACTCCACCCTATTTCTGGTCCCAAAGAGGACAGACGGGTGGAGGCCTGTGATAGACCTAAAGAGGCTCAACCGGTATATCCGCCCCGAAAGCTTCAAAATGGGGTCCCTGCAGACGATTATTCAGGCAGTCCAGCCATCAGATTGGATGATTTTGGTCGATCTGCAGGATGCGTACCTACATGTTCCAATTCTACCTGCATTTCAAAAATACCTGAGATTTGCAGTGGGACGGACCCACCTACAGTTTCAAGCCCTGCCTTTCGGTCTGTGCACCTCTCCCAGGGTGTTCACCAAGATCACCAAGATACTAATATCTGCTTTAGTTCCCCTGCGGGAGAGGGGCTTGAGGATATACCACTACTTGGACGACATCCTACTCCTAGCAAGCAATCCGGATCAGTTGGTATATCACCGGGACATTCTTCTACAGTCCCTAAAAGAGCTAGGGTGGCTGGTGAATTCCGACAAGAGTCAACTAATGCCAACACAGCAGATAATCTATGCACAATGTTCGACACTCAGTAGGGGACAGTGTCATTACCACCGCCGAAGGCAAGGATTGTCATCCAGAGAATGATCAAAGTCATCCAGAGCCCGTATCTGACGGCTTCACAATGCCTGAGCCTCATTGGCACAATGTCTTCCTGTATACCCATGGTTCCTTGGGCACATTGGCACTTGAGGTATTTCCAGACTGGTTTCTTGGCGCAGTGGAAACAACGACTATCTCAGACGATCCTGCTGATGGGAAAAATACGTAGGAGCCTTCACTGGTGGACAGTTCCGGAAAACCTCTCCAAGCCTCATCACCTGGGCTCCCTTCCTTGGATCACAATTACATCCGATGCAAGCAGACAGGGCTGGGGAGCCCATTGCGGGCAAACCAGAATACAGGGGAGATGGGCATGCACCACCCAGGGAGTGGTATCCAACATCTTGGAGATGAGGGCAGCCTTCTTGGCACTGACCTCTTTGGCACCCCAAATCAGAGGCCAAAGAATACTCCTACGCCTAGACAACAGAGCAGCTGTCGCTTATCTGCAGAAGCAGGGAGGCACTCGCAGCAGGTCACTCCTCAAGGAGGTAGAGCCGATCATGCTCTGGGCGGAGCAGAACCTCCTGGACCTCAGAGTGATGTATCTGCCAGGCAGGTTGAACACGGAAGCAGACACTTTATCCAGAAACTTCCTGGACAATGAGTGGCCCCCATGTCTTCCTTCAGATTGCCAACATATGGGATCCCCCTCAGGTAGATCTGTTCACCTCCCCGAAGAACGCCAAGCTGGACAGGTTTTTCTCTCGGCTGCCGCATCCACAAGTTGAGGCAGTGGATGCCCTGTCATGTCCCTGGAGGTTCACCACGGCATATGCCTTTTCTCCCAGGCCATTAATATTCAAATTCCTCCTGAGGCACTTCAGGGAGCCAGTCCAGGTGGTGGCAGTACTTCCGTATTGTGCCTCAGTGTGGGCTCTCCAATCAAGATCCCTCCTTTCCCTCAACTTCTGTCGCAGAGCAGTCTAGTTCATCCAAACCCTCAGAAGTTGAATCTTCGAATCTGGAGGTTGAGAGGCGAAGGTTCGAGTCCCTAGGGTGTTCTCCAGGAGTCATATCAACCCTTCTAAAAGCTAGGAAGCCAGCAACTAATGCCATATATTCAAGAATATGGGACAAGTTCTTGTCATTTGTTTCCGAAAATGGATTTCATCCAATCCTTCCTTCTACATCTCATGTTCTAGGATTCCTTCAGACAGGACTTGATCTGGGACTTGGTCTGAGCTCTCTCAAAGTGCAGGTAGCAGTAATCTCTGCTGCAACAAATAAGAGATGGGCGGAGGATCCTTCAGTAGTCACTTTCCTCAGAGGTATATTGAAGATTCGCCCTCCTGTCAGACGATCATTTCCTAAGTGGGATCTGTCCCTAGTCCTGGAAGTTCTATCTGACCATCCCTTTGCTCCAGTGGAACAAGTAACAATATGGAACCTGACACTAAAGACGTCTTTCCTGCTAGCCATTACATCTGGCAGAAGAATCTCGGAACTTCACTCTTTAGGGATAGGTGACAACCACATCTCCTTCTTCACAGACAGAGTGGAACTTCGTCCCCTTCGGGGGTTCACACCAAAGGTTGCTACTCCAAGCCACCTGTTGGAACCCTGGGCACTACCAGTGTTTACAGACATGGATTCAGAGTCTTGTCACGAACTGGATGTATCCAGAGTGCTCAGGGCCTACCTAGAAGCCACCGGCCCCTTCAGAAATTCTGAGAGACTTTTCATCGTACCGTTCGGTAAATACAGGGGCAAAGAAGCTTCCATCAGAACTCTGGCATCTTGGGTTGTAAAGTTAATCCAGAAGGCCTACAGGGTGACGAATATGGAGCCTCCATCCCGAGTGAATGCTCATTCTACAAGGGCAGTCTCAGCTTCCTGGGCAGCAAGGGCTAATGTTTCGTTGGAGACAGTGTGCGGGGCCACCACCTGGTCTTCTCACCATACGTTCCTCAGACACTACCATATTGATCCAGGAGCGCTCACGACTGTTGAGTTTGGAAGGAGGGCAGTTCAGGCTGCTATGTCCTCTTATAATTAAACATTTATTGTTAAGCAATTATCCCACCCATGTCAGCTAGTTAGTTATCACAGGTATGCTGCCATGGAGGCACCAGGAAAACGGAAAATTGTATCATACTTACCAGTAATTTTCCTTTCCTGGTGCCTATCCATGGCAGCATACGCTCCCACCCTCGGTATTCTATATTACAGAGAATGTTGGGGGAGGGGCTATGCCTTTAATTTATGCTATTCACTAGTCCTGAAGGAGGAGTCGAGGCGGAGCTCTATCACAGGTATGCTGCCATGGATAGGCACCAGGAAAGGAAAATTACTGGTAAGTATGATACAATTTTCAGTTTTGTTGTATAACTTTTGCCCATGTTAGGCTCTTTGTTTGCCCCCCCAGACCGGGGGGTGTTTGTCCCATCTCTAATTTTGTAGCATGCTGGATGATGTGCTTAATTTTGGACGGGGGGGTTATTTTCTGCTAGCTGCATTTGTGTTGGTCTGAGCATGCTCAGGAACTTCGTTTTTTTTTTTTGGTGCTTTTTGTGTGTGAGCAGCACCTGGATGTTTCTGGGCATGCTCAGAGAGAGTGTGTTTTTTGGGTTAGTAATTGAAGGACATCCTTAACAGGTGTTTGAAGTTCAGTCTCTACATTGGGTGAACTTGCATTTTGGGTGTTTCATGGAATGTGCATGTGTTTTTAATTGCCTCATTAGCACACAAACCTATGTAATATAAAGCCTACCGATAGCATTCTCTCCCTTGCCCTGAAAAGAGGCAAGATTGTGTGTGTGTGGCGCCGGCAGGCTGGCAAAATTTACATTTTGGTGTCCTTATCGAGTTTGTAACACATGCATTTTATTTGTTATGTCTTTGAAAAACAGATGTTTGTTTTACTTTTGATTGTTTTTTTTTTTGTGTGTGTGTGTTCCCCTGAAATATTTTTGATGTTGTTAATGTGTGTCGTTTGTTCACTTTGATTTAATTGTCTGTGCTGCATTATTTTGCTAAATCTTTCTCAAGATGTGACTAATGTTTCAAATTTACCTTCATGTGTTTTTTTTTTTTGCTTCCCTTTGTGTTTTCCAAGTCCTGTATTGTTGACCAATAAAATTTGATGCAAAGTTTGATGTTTGTGTTTTGTTTTCTATGCAACAAATGTGACAGCGGCAGCTTAACTATGCTTATTGGCATAACAAAACAGGTGTGATTTGTCTAACCTGGTGCCTTCATGGTAGCATATGCATGTATTGTGTGCTGCCATAGATAGTCACCAGGAAATGAAAAATACAGAGCGGTAAGTATTCAATTTTCCTTTTTACTGCAGTGGTTCTCAGCCTCAGTCCTCAAGTACCCCCAACAGGACATGTTTTGTGAATTTATCTTATCGAGAATTGCTGTCCAAAATACCAAACCATAGACTGTGATTTAAAGCACATGTGCAAGATGAAGGAAAACCTGCAAACATGGCCTGTTGGGGTTACTTGAGAAGCACAGATTTAGAGCACTGCACTTAAAAATAGCTCAAGGCAATACTATTCTAATTGTGGGCATTTTGAGGGAAACCAAGTAAGTGTTAGAACCCCTGCTTGTTTTTTTTTTTTTTTTGGTTGGGCTTTGTGTCCCTTTTAGTAAAATTGGCTTCACTTCTTGTCACACAGCTAAACAGGAAGTGAAGGTAAAACCCTACCAATGTCTTTTCTTGGGGACACACAGATCAATCTAACTAGTGTCCCCATTAAGCAAATTGCACTCTAGCACTTTGTTGTGTACACCCCAAATCATTGGGTAGGTTGGGGTTTAGTAAAAGGCAAATCCACTCTGCAGTACAAGTGTAGTTGCTGAAAATCTGAGGAGAAGCACTGGTGATTTTAACATCCAATCATGTAGAAGCAAAGATGGTGTTTTTTTTTGTTTCCTTGCATGTCCCCCTCGGATATCCAGCAAGTGCACTTGTAGTGCAAAGTGGATTTGCCTTTAGTAAATAAACCCCAAAGTACCTAATAATTTGGGGTGTACCCAGCAAAATGCTGGAGTGCAATGTACATAATGCGGAAAGTATTTAGATTGACCTGTGTTTACCCAAGGAAAGACATTGGTAGGGATTTCCCCTTACTTTCTGTGTGGCTATGTGACAGGAAGTGAATCATTTGGAAAGATAAAGTGGCCAAATTTGGGAGTTGTCTTCACCCTATCAGGGGTGCAGACATCCCCAAAAACTGTCTAGATTTCTAATCCCTCTGCACTCTATCCCCAAGCAAAAATAAGAAAGGATTTCATTTAGTTTAACTTTGCAAAGACACATTCCTAAGTTGAATTGTGATGCGTGTCAATGGCCCATTTAGACCCTCTTTAATCACTTGAGATCAGCGCTATAGCTGATCGACGGCCACAGCACGGTCCTCAATTGCCGGGAGTCCGTCAATAGAAGTCCTCCACTTCGCGCGCGCTGTGGTCACGAGTCACTGAGTCTCGGGTGATGACAGATCCAAGTAAGGGGCTGATCCCTGCTCTTACCACGTGATCAGCTGTCAGCCAATGACAGCTGATCACATGATGTAAACAAAAATCTCGGTAATGGTTTTTGTTTTCTCCTTGTGCTGACAGCGTGAGCATAAAAAAAGGCAATCACCGGCTTATGTGCAAGGGACATCGGGCCCGAAGAGGAAGAGGCAATTCTGCGTCATCTTTGACAATCAGTATCCTCTGCCAATGCCACCTATCAATGCCCACCACTTGTGCCAATCAGTGTCACCTAGCAGTGCCCACCCTTGCCACCTTATTGGTGCCCATCAGTGCAGCCTCATCAGTGTACATCAATGAAGGAGAAAAATTACCTTTTTTCAAAATTTTCAAACTAAATATTAACCACTTCCCTACCGCCCACCGTCAAATGACGTCCTTGACTTTGTGCGGTGACATCTGAATGATGCCTGTTTCTTTTCAGCAGGCGATTCTGTGCACGATAAAAACGATCATAACGGCAGTTCAGCCGCTTGATCGTTCTTATAGGCGGCGGGGGGGGACGTTCATCCATCCAGTGCTTCTCCGGGCTCTCCTGTGCCATCGGGGGCCTGGAGAATGAATTGGCGGCGCCGGATGGGAAGCATAGAGATGACTGGTGACCAGATGGTCACCAGTCATCTCTATGACCGTCAGAGGCCCGGGCGCGACGTTATGACGTCACGTCGGGTTCCCGTATGTAAACAAAGCCGTGATCACGGCTGTCAGCATGAGATCGTGATTTTTTTTTTACCGATCTCATGCTTTCCAACCTGCCACAATAGATTCCTATTACAAGGGATGTAATAGGAATAAAAGTGATCAAAAAAACTAAAAAGTAAAAAAAAAGTGTAAAAAAAATAAAAAAAAGTAAAACAAAAAAAATTAAAACGCCCCTGTCCCCGGTAGCTTGCGCTCAGGAGCGAACACACACGCAAGCCCCGCCCACATATGTAAACGCCGTTCAAACCACACATGTGAGTTATTGCTGCGTGCGTTAGAACGAGTGCAACAATTCTAGCACTAGACCTCCTCTGTAATGGTTTTTCATAATTTGCCATCATTTTTTAGTTTTTCAAAGTAAAAAAATAGGTCACCTTTAAAAATGCTTATAAACGTAAACGCGGCTAAACGCCGGTACCGGGTCTGAAACGTGGAAATCTTTGGCGTCTGAACGCATTTTTTATCTTTCTGAAAAACAAGGTTAAACGCAACTGCCTAAGGGCCAGTTCACACCTTGGAAACGCAGTCCGGATGCATTCCAGGTGCTTTTCTGCATGCGCGTTTTTGATGCATTCCAGTGCTTTTTTCCCCCTCTGTTTTCTTGGGCCTCATGCCCACGGACGGACGTTTTAAAAAACGGTCTGTAAGGCTCGATTCACACTAATGCGTTTTTTGGTGCATTTTGCAGAAATGCAGGGAAATTTTTTAACATGGGTTCCTATGGAACATGTTCACATCAATGAATTTTTGTGACTCTGCGTTTTTGGAAAGGGTCTGGGACTTTTTTTTCTCAGCAGAAAACAGCGTTTTGCATGTAATAGAATTCAATGGACCCGCATCCAAAACGCAAGTTCCGCAATTTTTCCTTTTTTTTTTTAACCTGTTTATAGCTGGTTGTTAAAGGAAATGTCAAAAAAAAAAAACATTGCCGGCTATAAAAGAAAAAAACAGCGCGGGGTCCTCCCCCCAGGTCCATACCAGGCCCTTGGGTCTAGTATGGATTCAGAGGGGACCCCCCCACCCCAAAATCCATACCAGACCCTTATCCGAGCACGCAGCCCGGCAGGTCAGGAAAGTGGGGCCGAGCGTGCGCCCCCCCTGAACCGTACCAGGCCGCATGCCCTCAACATGGGGGGTGGGTGCTTTGGGGCAGGGGGCAAGGGCCTCTTCCCGACAACCCTGGCCATTGGTTGTCGGGGTCTGGGGGTGGGGGGCTTATCGGAATCCGGGAGCCCCCTTTAATAAGGGGGCCCCTAGATCCGGCCCACCACCCTATGTGAATGAGTATGGGGTACATCGTACCCCTACCCATTCACCTGGTGGAAAAAAAATATCAATAAAAAAACACAACACAGGTTTTTAAAGTAATTTATTAGGCAGCTCCGGGGGTCTTCTTCCGACTTCGGGGGTCTTATTCCGACTTCGGGGGTCTCTTCTTCTGCTCTTCAGTGTCGTCTCTGCGCTCTCTGGTTCTTCTCCCGCTCTCCGGTGCCCTCTCCACGATCTCCGGTTCTTTCTGCCTTCTGCCGGGCGCCCCACTATCTATCTTCTTCCAGCTCTTTTGTTAGTGGGGTCCCGGTCTTCATCATCGTCTTCTTCCCTCTTCTCTCCGCCCAATATGCCCCCTGCCCCAAAGCACCCACCCCACCATGTTGAGGGCATGTGGCCTGGTACAGTTCAGGAGGGGGGGCGCTCGCTTGCCCCCCCTTTCCTGACCTGCCAGGCTACGTGCTCAGATAAGGGTCTGGTATGGATTTTGAGGGGACCCCCACGCCGTTTTTTCGGCGTAGGGGGGTTTCTCTTAAAATCCATACCAGACCTAAGGGCCTGGTATGCTCCTGTAGGGGAACCCATGACGTTTTTTTATTTAAAATTTAGCGTGGAGTTCCCCTTCATTATTCATACCAAACACAGGGGACAGCGAACACGAGGCTTGCAGTACCCTGTCGCCGAGAACCAGCGCGATAGGATTGCGCTGGAAACATTCTCGGGAAGGTACTGGCAAAGGAGCCTGTACTGGAGGCAACTTCAAGTCGCCTCCAAGACACGACTTGAGCGTCTGCTTCATGCTCAATTCGTGTCCAAGTTGCCTCGCAAAGTCGCGCCGCTGCCCCGTGTCAACCGGCACAAGAGTCGCCCCGCAAGTCTAGTCGTCTTGATCCGACTTCCCGTGCGACCTCTATTCAAATCAATGGGCTCCCATAGGGAACCATTCATTTTGAATAGAGATACAAGCGCCGCTGACATTTTTATTTACATTTTTATTTACTATAACAGTGCGCCGCCGGTTCACGCGCCCAATTAAGGATTTATCCGGTGCACCAATGGTATGAATTGGCGCAGTGCACTGTTGTTAGTAAATCACCCCCTAGCAAATAAGAATTAATGTGGATAATTGTAAAGTTGTATCCTTGGGGCTAAAATCAGCAATTGATCATGCATTCTATGGTAAATACAATTGGGGGAGTCAATGATTGTGAAGATTCTGGGACTTCCAGCAGATTCTAAACTTAATAATTGCATGTAATGACAACCTACAATTTTTCGACAGGAATGAGCCAACAGTTTGGTTCAAAACTAGGTTTGTACTGAACTTTGGCTGTTGGAGCATTCATCCAAACTCCCAAACCTTTTTCCTGTTCTTCCCCCTGTTCAGTGTTAGCCAAAAGTCGTATGTAGAAGCTGTAGTTCTACCACTTCTATATTTAACAGCTTCCCACTGTCAATAATTTCTAAGGAAATGGCTGGTCTTGGCACCTGCTGCATCCCTAGCAACTGCCACTGTCACTGACACATTGCTCACAAGGAATGCCCAGCCAAGTAGGCAAAGGGCGGGAATAACAGTGATACCAATGACTAAATATAGTCACTGGCCATTTTTTTCTTTCTTGCTGTAGGATGTACTACAAAGAAAAAAATAAAGTTTAAATGACAATTCCTTGACTATTGTTTTTTAACTGCTTGCTGTCCGCCCTATAGCAGTTTTACTGCTACAGGGCAGCAGCTGTGTGCCAGCTCGCCGCTGGCACCTCACTTCCACCGAGTATAATCTGCTGATCATTCATTACACAGGCAGAATGGCAGTCCGCTTATGTAAACAAGTCAGATTGCCATTCTATCAATATAGAAGAAACAGGATAGTGCGGCGCTGTGCTAATAAATAATATCACTAAGTGCAGAAGTGATAATCAAACATATGGTGGAAAGAAAATGCAATAATAAATAAATAAAGCAAATGATCCACAAAACAAATAAATATAGTGTGGGTCCTTCTATGCGGAAGGAGTCCACACACTGCAAGTGCTGCCGTGAATAAACACAGGTGCATATGAACAATCCAGATATTAAATTAAAAAGGAGTGACTCATAATTAAGAAAAATCCATATATGAAAACAAGATGGAGTCTCTGTGTGTGTTGTAGATACACCAATCTGAAAGTGAACACAACAACCCTAAAGTAATAATGAACTAATATATGTGCAAAAAATCCATATCAAGGGTAGCTTCCCACGGAATAACCACATGTGAAACACCAAAATGTTGACTGATGAATTCAAATCAAAAACACTTGAAGCAATGGATGGGTGGGTAGAAAACAAAAAACTTCTGCGCCAAAACAAATGATAAAAAATTGGTGTATACAATGAGTAAAATAATAAGCTGCTCCCCTAAAAAGATGAAGTGGAAATCTTCTATCTGGATATATGTAAAAGTGGGGTAGGGGGCGCTAGTGCTTAATACAATAGTATTAATAGATTAAATATGAAAACAATAGTGGTATAAATATATGATCAATAGTGACATTGAAAAATTATTATTAGTAATCTCTGAAAGTGAAGACGTTAATCCAAACAAAACGTACGTCGGCGCGAGCCTGGTTACGTGATATACACTCTACAAGTCTGCAGCCCCAGTGCCGGGATGGGCACTTTTTAATGTAAGCAGCCATTTGGCTATTTTGTTTTATTCAGCTTTTAAATAAATGGGTTGCACTATGGTAGTTTTTCGTTTATATTCCATGTCCTATACTTGATTACGGAGGAGAGAGGTATTACATTCCATCCAGTCTACTGTATGTGTGCAGGCACTATCCTGCTAAAACGAGTGTGACTTTCTTTTTAATTAAAGAGGTCCACACATTCTGGTAAGCTCATCACTTTACCTGTGCACTTTGGGTGTCACAAGTTTGCGTGTCTTTTGGTGAAGGACTCAGATTGCACTTTTTTGAACATTTCATCTCTCAAAGCAAGATTTGTTTGTATTTGGTGATTTATTGCACTGGATTGAGACATTCTATTATTTATTTTGTTTCATTCAATCAAGTTGGGACTGTATCTATTGGAATCTGGGAATTTGGACTGTTCAGAGAACTTATCTGAATATTACAATTTTTCAGCACTTTCAGAGATTACTAATAATAATTTTTCAATGTCACTATTGATTATATATTTATACCACTATTGTTTTCATATTTAATCTATTAATACTATTGTATTAAGCACTAGCGCCCCCTACCCCACTTTTACAAATGGATGGGTGGGGTACTCTTATCACAGATGATGGACTCATCTACCATATGATAGTGAGTCAGATAGGCTTGAGGTCTCAAAGACCATGGAAGATGGAACAGGATGCCGTGGATGTCTCGAACCGTCCAGGGGAGGGTGATCCAGTGCGATGAATGGCTAGTAGAAACTCCTCCAGCATATGAGCTCCAAGGATACAAAGATGAAAAAAATGGAGACAAAAGGGAAGGCTCCCAATGGTGCAGGTCAATAAAACCGTATCAGGTTTCTTTTCATAAAAATGTCATACAGGAAGTTGACAAAGGATAAAAAGGTGATCACGATCTTAAAAGCAATGTGGGGTACAGCAAGACAATGTGCTGTTCCGTGGGAAGCTACCCTTGATATGGATTTTTTGCACATATATTAGTTCATTATTACTTTAGGGTTGTTGTGTTCACTTTCAGATTGGTGTATCTACAACACATACAGAGACTCCATCTTGTTTTCATATATGGATTTTTCTCAATTAAGAGTCACTCCTTTTTAATTTAATATCTGGATTGTTCATATGCACCTGTGTTTATTCACGGCAGCACTTTACCGTATATACTCGAGTATAAGCCGACCCGAATATAAGCCGAGGCACCTAATTTTACCACAAAAACTGGGAAAACTTATTGACTCGAGTATAAGCCTAGGGTGTGCCTCACTGTGTCCATGCCTCACTGTGTCCATGCCTCACTGTGTCCATGACTAGACTGACATTTAACATGGGAGTCTATGGAAGGGGTGCCCGGCTTTGAAAAATCGGTGCTCCCCGGCTGTAGGTCCCCCGGACAAGAAACTTTTCAAACCTGTAGAAGAAGAGGGGCTGCCTGTGTGCCAGGTTTGGGGTCCAGAGGACCTACAACCGGCCGGTACCTGGTCCCCAAAGTCACCAGAGAAATTACCATTTAACATGGGAGTCTATGGAAGGGGTGCCCGGTTTTGAAAAATCGGTGCTCCCCGGCCGTAGGTCCCCCGGACAAGAAACTTTGCACACTTATAGAGGAAGAGTGGGGCTACATGTGTGCCAAGTTTGGTACCGGCTCCCCAAATTCCGGGAGATCAGGCGCAAAAAGGTGACTCAAGTATAAGCCGAGGGGGGCATTTTCAGCACAAAAAAATTCTGCTTAAAAACTCGGCTTATACTCGAGTATATACGGTAATATCTGGATTGTTCATATGCACCTGTGTTTATTCACGGCAGCACTTGCAGTGTGTGGACTCCTTCCGCATAGAAGGACCCACACTATATTTATTTGTTTTGTGGATCATTTGCTTTATTTATTTATTATTACATTTTCTTTCTACCATATGTTTGATTATCACTTCTGCACTTAGTGATATTATTTATTAGCACAGTGCCGCACTATCCTTTTTTTCATCTTCATCTACTTTGTTTGTTTGAGTGCTGGCGGCTTGACACTTGTTATTTGTGGGTTCTAGCGCAGTTTATCTTATTTAAACTATCAGTATAGAAGGCCTGGATCCTGTGTCCCTGCAAAGCAGAAACACGGATCCATGCCTTCCCCTAGTAAAAGCACCACCCATAGTACATTGAAACACTAGCTAGGCAAACTGTTAACCCCTTGATCAGCCCTGATGTTAACCCCTTCCCAGCCAGTATCATTAGTACAGTGTGTAACCTGGGGGACAGCAGGTACAAAGCTCCCTGGGATGAGCAGTCTTTCAGGCACAGATACCAAATCTAGTGAAGTAGTGACAAACAGTGCAGTGTTTATTTTTGATATATACAAGTCTATATACAGGTGCTGTACAGTGTTCCAAAAACAAATAGGAACAAAAATAGCCAAACAAAAACCTAGCCGTGTCTCGGCACTAAAGCACGGCACTAACACACACGGGCGAGAATCCCGTCAAAAAAAAAAACGTCGGTTTTCTCTACGGGATTTCTGGCAAGCTTTTCTTGCCAAGCCCTGTGTACACACGCACATTCAAAAGAACCGCCGTTCTTTTGAATGGCAAGAACGCGGTGACGCCATCGTCTACAACGAGCATGCCCTCGTCACATTCGATGCCGTCGCTGCCATCTTGCTTCACCCTACACTACCCTTGTAAGCTACCGCGCATGCGTCAAAGTCTCATCGAGCATGCGCGGGCTTACCTGGGGACAGGTAAGCATGTAGCCTCATACACACGCACGGTTTTCTCGTCAGGAAACAGGCCGACGTGAATCCCGACGAAAAAAATAGAGCTGGTTCTCTATTTTTCTCGTCGAGATTCCAGGCAGTTTTCCCGATGAGAAACCATACACACGAACGGTTTTCTCGGCAAAAAGCTCTCCCAGCAGTTTTCTTGCCGGTCGTGTGTATGAGGCTTAACTATACAATATTTAGAGATCCTAACTACCAGGCTGAGCAAGCCTACAGTTTGTCAGCTTCCAAATACACAGCTTAAAGCGGAGCTCCACCCTAAAGTGGAACCCCCGCTGTCCGGATTCCTCCCCCCCCCCTCCGGTGCCACAATTGGCACCTTTCAGGGGGGAGGGGGGTGCAGATACCTGTCTAAGACAGGTATTTGCACCCACTTCCAGGAATCCACACTGCGGGTAGACTGCGGGTAGTGCGTAGGGCTGGGCGATTTTCCCCCCCAAAAAAATCTGCGATTTTTTTATAAAAAACTCGATTTACGATTCGATTCGATTTTTTTTTTTTTATTATTATATTAATTAAAGTGCATCAACAAACAAAATTGCAAAGGCAAACCCTTTCTCTAACTGCAAAGTCAGTGTGCAACAAACACACAATATATTCCAGCGCTCATGGAACATACATTATTAACTATTGAAAACTCTTGAAACTCTGTGTGTGATTCCTTCTGTCCCAGCCTTGCTGCGATCCTGGCTCGGCCTGTTGTCCATCATTCAAGGTACTGTGCTCACACGGAGATCATGCCACAGGCTTTGTTTTGACTTTTTTAACCCCTCCTTGCTCCACGGATGTCACTGCAAGTTTAACCAGTTTGTCACCACTGGTAACTGGAGAGTTAAGATTCATTTGCCCTCTGCACATTTGGGATTGGATCCCTCTCTTTATTGTGATAAATGGACTAAGCTTTTTTATCAATTCTTCAAGAGTTTTCAATAGTTAATAATGTATGTTCCATGAGCGCTGGATTATATTGTGTGCATGTTGTGTATTTTGTACTTCTGGGTACGGATTTTTTCTTGCTGCGCTGGATCCTGTTTTTTCCCCCTTTTGGATACTTTGTACTTCCCAGAATATTTGGGATTTTTTTCTTATTATTATTATTATCATCCATTATATTTTTTTCTTTATCCACCAATTTAGCGCTTGTGACCTTTTGTTGTTTTTTGCAGTGTGCAACAAAGATTGTTAAACATCCAAATTATTAATACTGTATTTGGATTTAGCTAATAAAACAACAAAAAATCCTGAGGTTACTCTTAGTTGAATTGAACTGTGTCCATGCCTCACTGTACCCTTGTCTCACTGTACCCTTGTCTCACTGTACCCTTGTCTCACTGTGCCCGTGTCTCACTGTGCCCGTGCTTCAATCACTGTGCCCATACCTGATGCAGATTTTCATGGTATACGGATTTTACTGCTACACCGGTGGCCATTCCAGTATTCAAAAGCCGCGCCTCCTCCTCGTCTGTGATAGGCGGAACACTCAATTTCCCAGCATTCAGTGTTCCGCCTATCATGGTCATCCTCATAACACAGACGAGGATGAGAGGATGTCCGTGATAGGCTGAATACTGCCTGCTGTGAAATTGAGTGTTCCGCCTATCACAGACGACGAGGACTCGGGAGGCGCGGCTTTTGAACACTGCAATGGCCGCCGTCTGTCTGCATGACACGCTGATCAGGTAGGCAGACGGCGGCTGCAGCAAGTAGATGTAATTGGGGTAACGCTGCCCAGTGCCATTCCGGATACGCCCCCTGCAGTCCTGCTACGGAAACTTTGAAGGAAAAAAATAATAAAAATTTTTTTTTTTTTTTTCAAAAAAAATCTAAAAAAATCGATTTTCTTCAAAACTGAATCGATTTGAGCTCAAAACTCGATTCAAGATTAAAATCGATTTTTTTCCCAGCCCTAGTAGTGCGTCACTTCCCAGTCCCCCCGTTGTGTTCTGGGAAACACACGGCTTCCTGAACACAGCGGGGACCAGTGAAAGACGCGCAGCGCTGCTCGCGCATTCTCAGTAGGGAACCAGGAAGTGAAGCCGCAACACTTCATTTCCTGATTCCCTCACCCATGATGGCGGTGGTGGCAGCCGAGAGATGAGCGTTTGCTCGTCTTCTTCTGCCGACGTCGCTGGACTCCAGGACAGGTAAGTGTCCTAATATTAAAAGTCAGCAGCTGCAGTATTTGTTTAGCCTACCAACCTTTTGTATTTGTTTAGCTTACCAACCTTTTGCTCTCCTAGACAGATGTTGTCTGAGGTTCCCAGGCCAAGAGCAATTGCTGTCTGTCTCGGGTGAGTTTAAATTAGCCTGAGGGAGAGGACCAAGACCCGAACTGGACCATGGATCAGAGGTCTCTGAATGTGTATGAGAGGAGCCTGGGAGACAAATAAACCCCGAAAAGGACTTTTCCCGGCTCTCTCTGGGACGCTTTGCTACAAGTGACAGTGCATATTTTTTTAGCACTGATCACTGTATTTGTGTCACTGGTCCCCAAAAAGGGTCAAAATGGTCAATTAGGGTCAGAATGTCTGTCGCAGTATCGCAGTCCCGCTATAAGTCACTAATCACCGCTATTACTAGTAACAGATAAATACAAATATTCCATAGTTTGTAGACACTACACCTTTTGCGCAAACCAATCAATATACGCTTATTAGGATTGTTTTACCAAAAATATGTAGCAGAATACATATTGACCAAAATTGATGAAGAAAGTTGATTTTTTTAAAATATGTTTTGTTTTATAGCAGAAAGTAAACAATACTTTCTGATTTCAATAAATCTAACTGTTTAAAAAAATTGTAAAAAAAGTATAGTCCAACAAGTTCTTAAGATGGCTGATCTACAACTCATCGCCTCAGAAATTAAAAACACCTTGTTGGATGCAGTTTCCGACATCAAGGAAGAACTATGGGGAGTCTCAGACCACCTGGGGCAAGTGGAGCAGGCGGCAGGACGACACGACTCTGACATCCAGGAACTACAACAGCATGCTGCACAGTTTAAAAATCACCTCATAGAGACCCATACTAGCTGCTTTGCGAGACAGAGACATGGCTTATAAGTGGTGCTCTCCCCTTGGTCTGTGTGTAACGCTGCAGTACAGATACTTCACTCTCCAAAAACCAGCGGATCTCCCAAAATTTTTTGATTATGTCAATACGGATCTGATCCCGGTTCCAAACTGGTACCAAGAATTTTGTGTTCCGGAGATATGGAAGGGGCTAATTTCACCCGACCCTAAGCAACGCACTCCTTGTCGCAGACCAAACTCATCTGCATATTGTCACAGATGACAAGGTGTGGTGCTTGTTCCCCCACCCCCAGGAGAACCCAATGTTGCCTAATGTGCTCAAAGTCAAATCAGGTGCCTTATGTGCCCCAGTGCCTTTCTCTGTCCTGTACCACATACTGACCCTTCTAGTTCTCACCAGATATTTCAGTTTAGTAAGCTCATTTTCCCCTGGCAAAGTTTGTATATTAACCAGAAGACCTTTATTACTATGGACACTGTCCCCCCCTGATCTCTTCACCCATATAATGCCCCCTAATGCAGAGTCTCCTCCTACGTAATTTAGTATGACCATATGTTGCTTTTTGAAACTCTTAAGAGCAGTATATGAACTACATCTGTGTACTGGGGAAGCAATTGCCTTTCAACCTAAATAACTGCTATAGTTTGTGCTACCCTCACCAGAACTATTCACTTTTTTGAAGGCCTGCGACCACCCTGAGCAGAATGCACTTTTCATCAACAGGAGTAGAGGCCTTGCTCATCATACTGTGCTCAGAGATTTTTCCCAACCCTCCTGAGGAGATTTCAAGCCCTGATAACTAGCAATACAATCAGGCTGTTTCCCTAAAACCAGACCATCAAGATTACATACCGTATATACTATCTATCCCCATGCGTGTTCATGCTGATGATACTCCTAACCTCCATTTTTTTTTACACGTTTTCCAGCCCATGACTATCTGTTTATGTTTTATTTGTTATGCATGTTCTGTTCTATATGGGTACAGGGAACAACAGTCCAAGGCATCATCTGCTTTTCAGTGTCTCTCGGAGGGCCCTCACTAACTCAGCTTGATCCCTCGGTTGAAGATGGGCTGAGATTTCTGGATGCCCATACTGAGGACTGAGGATTTCTTGGTAACATCATACAGAGACATCATGTACTGAGTGTTTATGCTCTTCAGTGTTTCCTATCTACTGTTTTTTAACTAGCATGGTTTCTACCAATAATATAAGAGTGCCTGTTCAAAAGGTGTTGAAGCTATTATGTTGGGTGTACAAATGTTGGTTGAGGCGGGTGGAGCATGTGGGAGTCTGTACATGGATCATCTTCTTTCCTACTCTCACAGACTCGCTTGCATCACTTGGTGCTTAACCCGTGCCTTCTATCTTCCATATACTGCATGTTGCATTTGCTGGACTGAATGTTCGTCTCTAGTTTAAACAGTTTGCATGTTAGCATTTACGTTTTTCTGGTTATAATCACTAGTAAAAACCCACAGGTACCTTTCCTTTTTATATATTCTATCCTATGTTGGAGATCCTCCCGCCATGCGGACCTTCCATCACTGTTTAATCAACCACATTTCTTTCCCCCAATCAACCCAGTCAGCGACTGTCCATATTTGTGGGTAAAAGCAGCTTTGCTCCTAGCCCACCCAAACTCACCCTCTCCTTTTCTTTCCTGTCTCTCTCTTATAGCCTCCTCCGGAACCCCCCTTTTTTCTGGGTGACGGGTCACCTGGTCTAGACCATAATTGTGGGTCTGTTCCCTTAGTGAAGCTAACACCCCTCACATTTAGACTCATTCATACCCCACTGACATTCCCAGGATCCATTTGTGCCTCGTTCCTGAGCCCTAAAGAATGCCTGTATTCTCATCAATAAAATTCCTCTCCCTTATTGTGAGAGTGAGAGGCTTGAATATTCCAGAGAAGAGATCACAGGTCTTAAGGGAACTTTCCAAGCACCAGGTACAAGTAGCTTTCCTAAAAGAAACACATTTTAAGGGCCCTGATATCCCTAAACTATCTAACCCTAAATTCCCAGCACTCTTCCAAGCGTCCTCCCCCACCTTCAAAACGAAGGGGGTAGCCATCTTGTTTTCCAAAAATATTTCCATTTCAAGTTGTAGACCAACTAGCTGACCCAGAAGGTCACTTTCTCTTCATCAAGGGTACACTACACAATCGCCCTATTACTTTTGCTAACATATACTGTCCCAATGAGAAGCAAGTTGACTTATTTTGAAGGACAGCTTACAGGAATGCTGATAGTATAGGGAGACATGAATGTCCCCCTGTCTCCGAATCTTGACGCTTCCTCGGGTGTCTCTTTGATGCCATACAGGGCCCTTAAACAAATCAAGGCTCAATATGTTGCTCCTCCACGACACCTGGAAAACCTTGTATCCTGACACGTAAAATTACACATTCTACTCACATCTCCACTGCAAATATTTCAGTATAGATTCATTTTTCCTCTCTCAATCAGACCTGAAATATCTGCACACGGCCACTATAGAACCTATGTACATTTCTGACCATCACCCTATTACATTTTCCTTGCGACTTCCTGAACACGGCCCAAAATCCAAATTTTGGTGGCTAAATCCTTCCCTGCTATTTGACTCTGCTCATAGGAGCAGACTAGAGAAGATTGAAGGATTTTCTTTCCCTTAATTCTACGGCTGACACTTCAGCACTAACAAATGCGTACTTAGAGGAGATAGTATCTCTCTTTCATCCCAGCTCAAAAAACAACGCCAAGCACACATCTCAGGATTACTGAAATAAATCCAAGCTCTAAAGTTAGCTCACAAAAAATGCAAAGCGGACCAGACTTACTCTTCACTAACACAGGCTGGTAAGAATGTGTGATAATATCTGCGCTTAAATGGACAAACCCGGCTGCTGCCCCCCTCTCAAGTTTCCTATACTAGGAACTGATAGAAGGTGAAATGCGTAAATTAGGGGTGTTGGCGCTGCCTGTTTTCTACAAACGTTAAACAGCAATCTGTGAAGATAAATAATAAATCTCCTGGGGTGAGGTGTGCACTCCCCTACTATGTGAAATGTTGAGTCTCCCGCATTAACACAGTAAATAATGAGATGATGGTAGTGAAGTAATGGTGAGTGGTCCAGTAAGGAAAAAAATAAAAAAAATTATCAAAAAATATATAAGCTCTAGCCTCCGAAAGCCAACCAATTGATCGCCTATCACAGGCCTAAATCCTAAAACAAGGTAAATAGTGACGACCACTAGTCCAATCAAGTAAGCTACAGCTGTACTGTATATAGCAGTTTAATAAGAAGGTGGTATGATAATGTGCCAATAAATATAAATCCTAGGTGATAAAGTCCCTAACCACTGTGTGAGTGGTGGGATAAAGTGTAGAGGCCAAATGATAAAAGAGTGGTGATAAAAAACAACAAATATAAATAGCCGCTAGATGGCGGACTGAGTACAATAAGTACAATCGCCCTGGCAGGCAGTGCATAAACAATATATATATATAGAGTTCCTAGTATCCAAGTTCATATGTATCCTCAAAGTAATAGCCCCACTTTACACTAAGGGGCTGTGTGGGCAGCACTAGGTGACTCCACTCTCCAAGACACTTATAAGGAATGAATATATAAGTACCGTAATACTTGATAGTATGTGCTGTCAGTCCCAGTTCTTAAAGCGGAGCTCCACCCTAAAGTGGAACCTCCGCTGTCCGGATTCCTCCCCCCCCCCTCCAGTGCCACAATTGGCACCTTTCAGGGGGGAGGGGGTGCAGATACCTGTCTAAGACAGGTATTTGCACCCACTTCCGGTAATCCACACTGCGGGTAGACTGCGGGTAGTGTGTCACTTCCCGGTTCCCCCCCCCCGTTGTGTTCTGGGAAACACGCGGCTCCCTGAACACAGCGGGGACCAGTGAAAGACGTGCAGCGCTGCTCGCGCATGCGCAGTAGGGAACCGGGAAGTGAAACCGCAACACTTCACTTCCTGATTCCCTCACCCATGATGGCAGTGGGGGCAGTCGAGAGACGAGCGATTGCTCGTCTTCTGCTGCCGACGTCTCTGGACTCCAGGACAGATAAGTGTCCTAATATTAAATGTCAGCAGCTGCAGTATTTGTAGCTGCTGGCTTTTAATATTTTTTTTTTACGGCGGAGCTCTGCTTTAATCAATCAGGCAGTAATAGATATTGATAATCATGTGACTTTTGTGAGCTTCCTGGATGGTCAGTCATCAACTTGAAACAAGGTGACTTAGGTGCTCTCCCCCATGAGTCCACACTCACCAGACTTAAGTACCCCTGCAGTACCCCATTGACAGACCAAAGAAGGAGAAATGGAGGAAGTGGAAGAAGTCTTTATTAAGAGTAGCTGGGAAGGAGGTTATAAAAAACCACTTACTTTAAGCTTGAGGTGAGGATCGGGACCGCTGGAGGCGCAACGGCATAGGATACGACCAGCAGCAAGCGGAACAGCCCATCCATTACCCCCTGATGTGCCATTAACCCCTGCAGGGGTACTTACGTCTGGTGAGTGTGGACTCATAGGGGGGGAGCACCTAAGTCACCTTGTTTCAAGTTGATGACGACCAGCCAGGAAGCTCACTAAAGTCACCTGATTATCAATATCTATTACTGCCTGATTGATTAAGAACTGGGACTGAGAGCACATACTATCAAGTATTCCTTATAAGTGGCTTGGAGAGTGGAGTCACCTAGTGCTGCCCACACAGCCCCCTAGTGGGAAGTGGGGCTATTACTTTGAGGATACCAATGAACTTGGATACTAGGAACTCTGTATATATATTGTTTATGCACTGCCTGCCAGGGCGATTGTACTTATTTTATGTCACTCAGTCCGCCATCTAGCGGCTATTTATATTTGTTGTTTTTTATCACCACTCTTATCATTTGGCCTCTACACTTTATCCCACCACTCTGTCTTCTCCGTGAGGAGCTCAAACAGTGGTTAGGGACTTTATCACCTAGGATTTATATTTATTTGCACATTATCATACCACCTTCTTATCAAACTGCTATATACAGCTGTAGCTTACTTGATTGGACTAGTGGTCGTCACTATTTACCTTGTTTTAGGATTTTTTGCCCGTGATAGGCGATCAATTGGTTGGTCGCCCTTCGGAGGCCGGAGCTTATATATTTTATGATTATTATTTTTAGATTTTTTTCCTTACTGGACCACTCACCATTACTTCACTACCATCATCTCATTATTTACTGTGTTAATGTGGGAGACTCGACATTTCACATAGTAGGGGAGTGCACATCTCACCCCAGGAGGTTAATTATTTATCTTCACAGATTGCTGTTTAACGTTTGTAGAAAACAGGCAGCGCCAACACCCCTAATTTACACATTTCACAGGCTTGTAAGAACTTACTAGAAGAATTGGGGAAACAATCTAGACGTAAATTCATGCTTACTTCAGAACTTTTTTACGAACAAGCAAATAAAAGCAGACGACTATTAGACAGATTGCTTCAGGGGAAGAAGTCACAAATACATGTGCATTCTATACATGACAAATGAGGTAACAGCCACCACAAATCTAGTGACATTGCCCAAATTTTTTTTAGATACTATACTCCGTCACATAATCTACCAAATTTAAACCTAGATGACCCCAGGAATGTCCCGCACCCACAACTTATTCAGGAATTTTTGTCCTCCCAAGACCTTCCCCACTTACCTGTAAGTGCTGCATGAGACATGAAAAAACCCTTTACAGCTTCAGAACTATCCCTAGCGCTAAAACAAATGAAACCCAGTAAAGCCCTGTACACACGATCGGATTTCCTATGGATTTTAAACCAATGGATTTTTCCATCAGAAATCCAATGAAGCTGACTTCCATCATTCTTGCCTACACACCATCAGTCAAAAAAACGATCGTCCCAAACGGCGTGACGTAAAACACTCCGACGAGCCAAGAAAAATTAAGTTCTATGCTTCTGAGCATGCGTCGACTTGATTGTGAGCATGCGTGGGTTTTTTATCCGATGGAGTTCCCCACAGATGATAGTAATTTGCTATAGTTTTTTTTTTTTCCATCGGATAAATTTAAAACATGTTCTATTTTTTAACACCGATGGAAAAAAGACAGATGGGGTCCATACACGATCGGTTTGTCCGATGAAAAAAGTCCATCGGACTGTTTTCATCGGTAAAACCGATCGTGTGTACAGGGCTTAAGAGTCTGGGCCCAGACAGTGTCCCCACTCAATACAATAGGAGTTTCTCTTCAATGCTAACCCCTCATTTTTTACGCACATTCAATTCTCTATCACAACACTCTTCCTCGCCTTCACAATTGCTTGAAGCTCATACCACTGTCATCCATAAGAAAGGGAAAGATGAAATACTAGTCCAAAACTACTGCCCAATTTTACTCCTAAACGTTGATATGAAAATCTTTGCCAAGATTCTTACCAATAGACTGCTCCCTTTTCTCCCCTCCCTTATATTGCTTGACCAAGTGGGTTTTATCACTGGCAGGGAAGCACGTGATAACACAATCAAAGCTATCAACATATACCACTGGTTATCAAACTCTGGTACTGAAGGCTTCTTTCTCTCCCCACAGACGCAGAGTAGGCATTTGACAGATTGGCCTGGGATTACATAGCTGAGGTCCTATCCTCTATCAAGGTGGGGGCCTTTTTGTGTACATCCATATTGATCCTATACACAAATGCACAAGCAAGGGTTAAAGGGGTTGTAAAGGTACACGTTTTTTCACCTCAATGCATTAAGGTGAAAAACATCCGAGGATTAGCGCCCCCCCCCCCCCCGAGCCCCCGTTTACTTACCTGACCCCTCGAAAGTCCCACGCCGTGAACGTGCCGGCTTCTCGCTCAGGCTTCTCGGCTCATTCATTAGTTGATTGAAAGCAGCGCAGCCATTGGCTCGCGCTGCTGTCAATCACATCCAATAACGCGGCGCGCCGGAAGGGCCGAGTGATACAGTGAGCAGCTATAGCCGCCGGCTATATCACGGGGAGCGCGCCCGCAAGAACTATCCACCATGCTAGAGAGCTTGCATGAAGGTGCATAGTTCTTGCGGGAAGGAGCCCATACAGCCGCCGAGGGACCCCAGAAGACCAGGTTCGGGGCCACTCTGTGCAAAACAAGCTGCACAGTGGAGGTTAGTATAACATGTTTGTTATTTAAAAGAAAAAAAAATTGCCTTTAGTGTTCCCTTGAAGTAATTGGCCACCTGTCGGATGCCTTCACTATCCAAAATGGTACCAGAAAGGGTTGTCCCCTTTCCCCTATTATCTTTGTACTCACACTGGGACCTTTTCTTTACAATATTAGAAATAACGCAGACATTAGGGACATACGGATAGGCTGCAAGGAACACAAAGTAGCGGCTTTCGCCCATAGTATCCTTTTTTTTTTCATCCACAGATCACTCTACCGAACTTGTTCAAAGAGTTTTATCATTTTGGCAAAATATCCAATTTTAAAATCAATCTCTTGAAATCTCCTGCCCTAAATGTCACCCTCTCTAACCCCTACTTACCTCACTGATCTATACCAATTGAACTTTTCTCCCCTTCTTCAGGAGACAAAAAAGACTCTGAACTCCTGGGAGAGGTTGTGTCTCTCTTGGTTTGGTAGGGCAGCAGCCATCCAGACGACCACCCTACCAAGGTTCCTGGATCTTTTTCAATCTATTCCTATTAACCTACTGCCTGCTTTCTTTGCATCTATCCACTCACTCACAACTTTATTTGGTAGGGACGATCTCCCAGACTAAGCCTAAAACATCTTTTTGCCCCTAAACGCAGAGAAGGCATTGGTTTGCCTGACTTTAAAAAATATCACAGGGTGGGGGCGTGGCTAACTGCCGAGTAAGATGGACGTCTGATTCCTCAGCTCCAGCACCGTCCAGCTTACATTAGCAAATCGCCGCTATTCTGACACCACACAGCGACTATACGGACCACCAGCACACCGGACTACACCCCCAGAATGTCCAGTCTGACCTGCAAGAGGAAGGAGTACCATCAGCCTAAAAAACTGACAGATTTTTTCACACAGCCGAAAATCCAAGATGGCGCCCATGGCCCTGTACACGGCTCTGCTGCGGCTTACACAGACCTCCCTGATGCAGACAGCCTAGAAATCTCCACACAGAATGATTCCCTGGGTGTTTCTCCGTCCTCCCTGTCGTCATCTGCCAGCAACAGCCTAGCAAAATTGAGGATGCGACTGGATTCAGATTTCAGAGGACATGAGGTGAGCCCTGCATCTGAACACAGCACAGCCCATCCATCCCCTATAGCGGCCTTCCCCACATCAAATCAGCCTGTATTGGATACCACTATGAAAGAGATGCTCAGAGCTCTCTTCATAATGACATCTCCACCATGTTTAATAAGTTCTCCGCACAAATACACTACATGGGTCAGAGAGTTTGCAATATTGAAAATCAAATTGGAGATATGACTGAAACGGTGAATGATCTTGTGGATGCCCATGATCACACACAAGAAGAACAACAGTGGATGAGAGCCAAAATGGCGGACCTTGTGGACAGGTCGCACCGTAACAATGTAAAGCTCAGAGGTGTACCTGAAACCATCATGCCACAAGATCTTAATGCATACGCCAGAAAACAAATTTCCACGATATTGCCTGACCTTTCTCCCATGGAAACTATCATTGATCGTATCCACCGCCTACCCAAACCCCCACACCTCCCAGCGGAAATCCCCCACAATGTTTTGATGAGGGTACACTTTATTCATGCCAAAGACCAACTCCTAATGAAGGCGAGACATCTTTGAAATCTTCCAGCTCCATACGCCAATCTTCAACTATATGCAGATATCTCGCAACACACCTGTCAACTAAGGAGACAATTCAACACCATTACTAAGCCGCTCAATAACCACAAGATTCCTTACCAATGGGGTTTCCCTACCAAACTTATAGTCACTAAAAATTTAGTTAAACACAATATTTCCACAGTAGAAGAGGGCCCCAAACTTCTGCCCACTTGGGGAATCATTCCTGACCAATCTACGTCAACCCAACCCGATTTCAAATAGAATGCCCAAAACTACAATGCAAATCTCTATGCTGGTAAGCACTAAACCTTGTCAGAATAGTGAAATCATAGGCTGATCCACACATCGCATCCGTCGGATGCCTTGCTCGTTGCAAATTGTTCCACTAACTTACACCACATAGATACACAGCAGTCTCAGATACAGCAGGCTGCTGACATCTGTTGTTTTGTTCCTTTTTTCTTTTACCCATCTCACTACCTGATCATATATCATATCCAGTTTATTGCTCTACATTTACCCTCATCTTCTTCCCTAAGAGCATCTGAAGAGTAAAGTTCTGAAGATGTCAACTATCTGATCCTACTGAGTAGAAGCATACCTTCATATAACTGTGAGTAAATACCTTACTTGACACAGTATCTTGTTTTCAAATATTTTATTAAAGATTACACAATACAGTTCATATATGTTATACAAGATTTTAAAATAAGTAGATAAGTGTAGATGGAATTTTTATCTTCTCTACAATTTTGTATATAAATATGGAGTAAAGAAAATGTATTATTGAAAATAAATGCATAAGTAATAACAATCATTAAATGAAACAGTATAAAAAGAGGGAAGAGAGAAAAAAGAAAAGGGGAGGATGGGGGGGGGGGGAGGGGGAAAGGAGTAATATGTAATAAGAAAGCTTATCTTATACCATTTGTAATCAGATTTATCGATATCTAAACATAAGAAATACATAAAAGGAGATGAATAGTTTAATTGGGAATATTAAAAAAAAAAAAGACAGTCGTGGTCAACTAAAATCGAATCAGGGACCAAGGTCCATCTAGGTGGCTTGGCATGTCCTGACGATAAAGAGGGTCGTCACTGTTTAAATGGACAACTATGTGTCATACTAAAGTCACTAATGATAGGTCAGTGAACTAAATCATCCGTGGTATAAATATACATTGTTTTATTGAGTGGAAATATATTTTGTGGGTCTCTAATTCGACAAGATCAAGGTAACAGGGGCAGAAGGGATAGGATGTGGGAAATTTCTCCAGAGGGAGTCAGGAGAGGGGGATATGTGTCTAAATAGGATTGGATAGTGATTAAGACATTGTAATTAAGTCAGTACCAGTGCAAGGTCAAAGCCCTGTGGTAGGTGGTGATTTATCCATGGGCTCCAAAGTGCTTCAAATTTGGCAATTTTATCCAAATAGATCGCTTCTGTTTTAGCATGAATTAATGCCTGATTAATTCTATGTTTAACCGGTACAATGCTTAAAGTGGAAGTTTTCCATGCGAAAGCAATTGATTGTTTTGCAGCTGTAGTTACATATAACATCAGTTTAAATTGTCGGTTAGTAATATTTGGGGGTTTATTATTTAAAAGAGCTACTGTGGGGTCTGGTTGCAAAGTGGTGCTAAACATGGTGGATAATAGATCAAATATTTTTTTCCAAAAGATGAGAACAATGGGACAGGTCCACCAAATATGTAATTGTGTGCCTTTGTCAGTGCAACCTCTAAAGCATTGTGCAGGATATTGTGGGTGGAATTTAGAGATTCTAGCAGGAACTAAGTACCATCGTGTGAGAACCTTGTAGTTCGTTTCTAGGGCAGCAATATTTGGTGTTGCTGAGTTTGTTGCTTTCCATATTTGTGGCCAATTTAAATTTCCAGGTTGGAGATTCAAATCGGATTCCCATTTAGATGTGTATGGTGGAGGGTTTTCAGAGATAGGAAGCAATAGTTGTCTGTATAGTTCAGAGATCAAGCCTCGTTTATGTGGGTCAGTAATGCAGGTATGCTCAAATGTCGTGCGTTCATCAGTGAACATATTCTGAGGGTTGTTTAGCTGTATAAAATTCTTAATTTGTAAGTATCTGAAAGTTTCTGTTGGAGGTAGGTCATAGGTATCACTAAGTGTGGGGAAGGGGATGATTCCATTTGAATCAATAAATTGGTGTGTTCGTATTAGTTCTTTTTTAGACCAAGTTAAGAAAGAGGATGGGAAGGTCCAGGCCGGATAGAAATCAGGGTTATGTAAGAAGGAAAGAAGAGGGTTATGTATGGATTGTAATCTAAATCGTGATTTGAACCTGTCCCAGATAGTCAGACTATGTTTGGTAATAGGGTTAGAAATTCTTCGCCGGAGTGAAGGGGGGAGCCATAAGATATTTGCCAGTGAAAGGGGGTCACAATCGACCGATTCGATCGAAACCCATAGTGGAATCTCCTTAGTGGCATGATATTTAGGGAGTTGGGCAAGTTGGGCAGCATAGTAGTATTTGCTAAAGTTGGGTACGCTTAGACCTCCCTGTGTTCGAGGAGTAAAGAGGGTATTTTGTGATAAGCGTGGTTTAATTTTGCCCCATATAAATTGCAACACTTTGCGTTGGATGATTCGGAAAAAGTAGGCTGGGACCCGGATTGGAAGGTTTCTAAAAAGATATAAAAGTTTTGGTAATATGGACATTTTAGCTACAGTTATTCTGCCCAACCATGCCAGTGGTAATGTGGACCAATTCTTCATCAATGAGGTAAGTTGTTTTAGTAAAGGAGGGTAATTAGCTTGATATAAATTAGATGGGTCAGCTGTGAATGAGATGCCTAGGTAGGTAATATGTGTGTTAGACCAGGTAAAGGGAAGAGAGTCTTGTAGTTCCGTAAATAATTCTAGAGGGAGTGAGATATTTAGGGCTTTGGATTTTTGGGTGTTTATTTTCAGGCCTGAGATCATACTAAATTTAGTAAGTGTATCTATAAGGTTAGGTGCTGATGTTAGGGGAGACGTGAGAAAAATTAAAATGTCGTCAGCAAACATACATAGCTTATGTTGGTGTCCACCCAATTCGAGACCTTTAATATTGACATTAGTACGAATCATTTGTGCAAGGGGTTTGATCGCTAAAGCGAAAAGGAGTGGGGATAAAGGGCAGCCCTGCCTGGTTCCTCTTTCTATTTTTATGGGTTCAGATCGAAATCCGGAGTATAAAACATGTGCTTTTGGATTATCATACAGTGATAATAGCCATTGTAGAAAATTTGTTCCGAAACCCCATTTTTGGAGAATAGATTTTAGATAATCCCAAGATAAAGTGTCAAATGCTTTCTGGATATCTATTGAGAGGAAGCAGGCAGGGATGCGCCGGGTACGTGCCATATGTGCAAGAAGGGTTGCCCTCCGTATATTGTCTCCTGTGTGTCTGGATGGTATGAAGCCGGTTTGGTCTTTATTTATGAGTTTCCCTATTATGGGGTTAAGTCTATTTGAAAGGATCTTAGCTAGTATTTTGATGTCTAAATTTAGTACTGAGATAGGTCTATAATTGGACCAAGAAGTGTCGTCAGAGTTCGGTTTAGGTATCATAGATATAGAGGCTAGAAGGGATTCAGGACGAAAAAAAATATCCTGAGAGGAGAGAATTAAAAGCTTCAGTTAGGAGAGGGGAGAGTAGTGTGGAGAATCGTTTGTAATATGTGGCTGAGAAGCCATCTGGGCCAGGACGTTTATGCAGTTTCAAAGTTTTTATAGCTAATTGTAATTCCTCTGTTGTAATAGGTCTTTCAAGGGATTCAAGTTGGTTAGTGTTGAGTGAGGGCAGTTGAATAGTAGAAAGTAAAGAGGATAGTTTTGTTTGGTCTATTTTATGGGTATCTTTGTATAAATCTGTCAGTTTCCTTTGGAATTCATTTACTATCTTTAGTGGATTGCTAGAAAAATTATTTTTTGTAATTTGCAGTCGTATTGGTTTTCTAATGTGGTCTGCTTTACGTAAAGCTAGAGCTAAAAAGG
Organism: Rana muscosa; assembly: GCA_029206835.1. Classification (NCBI taxonomy): domain Eukaryota; kingdom Metazoa; phylum Chordata; class Amphibia; order Anura; family Ranidae; genus Rana; species Rana muscosa. Next base: position 1,149,449,551 of record CM055122.1, on the reverse strand, counting down.
TAGTGGGTTTATTTGCTTTCATATATAATGTATGTCTAGATTTTCGAAGGATTTTTTCAGCCGAGTCCGTTAAGAAAATGTCTAGTTCCAGCTTTGCTTTATCATAGGTTAGTTTGTTACTGGGGGAAGGAGTTGTTTGAAAATCCTCTGAAGCTTTGTAAAAAGTTTCTTCCAATTTTGTCTGAATAATTTTATTCTGTTTTTTAAGATGAGCTGCTTGACTGAGGCATACTCCTCTTATTGTTGGTTTGTGGGCTTCCCAAAGCGTCAAAGGATTAATATCTGGCGACTTAATATTCGTGTAATATTCTTGAATAGTTTTTTCAATTGTTTGTCTATAGGTCGGGATGGCTAAAAGATTGTCATTTATAGTCCAAGAGCGATAGTTGGGTTTTGGGACAAGGGAAGAGAAAGTAGTGGTAGTAGCATTATGGTCTGACCATGTACATGGAATAATTTGGGAGTGAAGGATAAGGTGTGCAGAATTGATATTAGTAAATAAATGATCAATTCGAGAGAATTGTTTGTGTGGGTGGGAATAGTGGGTATATTGTCGTTTTTTAGGATGTTGTTCACGCCAAGTGTCCAGTAGTGTATGTTGGTTGAGCAGGTTTTGGTAAGTGGGGCGGAGGTTTAAGGAAGGTGTAGGGGATTTATCCAGAATTGGGTATATTGCTTGGTTTGAGTCTCCGCACATTATAAGCATCCCTTTTTTATGTGTATCTACAATAGTGAATAGGTGTGAAAGAAAGGCAAGAGGGTTTTTGTTCGGGGCATAATATGTGACAATGGTTACTTCGGCATCTAATAATAAACCTGTGAGTATTAGGTATCGACCTTCAGGGTCTGCAATCTCAGCCTGGAGAGTAAATGGTGTAGTGTTATGGAAAGCTATCATTACTCCCCTTTGTTTAGTTGAGGCTGAGGCTTTGAAAATTTGGGGATACCGACGATGGCAAAATTTGGGAGAGGAAAGAGTAGAAAAATGTGTCTCTTGTAAGCACACAATATGTGCTGAAAGAGAAGAGAAAAATTGAAAGGCTTTCGTTCTTTTAGGAGGGGAATTAAGACCCTGTGCATTTAGTGTAAGCACATTTAGAGAAGTCATGGTAATAAATGAGTAAGCTTAAACAGGATATATATAGTATGTAGGTAGTAGTTGGAGAGTGCAGTAGAAATGTACGTTAAATTGTTTAAAGCTAAGAAAATGGATATGAAAAGGTAAGTATCAGTTATGTATTGGGTAATTTTATTTTATTTTATTTCTTGGGAGGGGGGGGGGAATAAATGAAATAATAAATCTGGTATTAATGTGATGGAGAGAAGTTTATTAATGTGTTAATTATTTAAGTTGAGCTCCGAATTGGAGCTAGTATCCAACGTGTGGCAACAGTTACCACACAATGGGTACTATTTCGTCCAAAGGATGTCTGGTATATTATACCAGGCACGTAAGGAACGTTTGTGAGGTGCAGTGGACTGTCTACGAGAACCGAACAACCTGTATAACTTTATAACATATAACTTCTTATACTGAACAAGTTTTAAAGGTAAATTTAAACAAAACAATAACCATTTAAGTTCCCTATTAGGATCTGTGTAGGGTAAGAAGTGTAGTGTCCCATGCGCGAGGCAGAGAAATAATATAAAGATTATATAATTCATTTAGAATAACTGGGATGTATATAATGACAGTGGAGAATTACTGAAGCATTTCTCTGACTCACGCAAGGGAGGTAACACCTTAGCAGGTAAATTATTAGAGATGTATTCATAAAATCCATGCAGTTCTTTTATCACATAAGTTTGTGACTCAGCTATATATTTGTATAATGTGGTTGTAGTTAATTCTTCCATAGCTATTAGTCTGTGAATATTATCACATGCAAAGTGGATAATTTTTGGGGAACCCAATAAAGTGTTAAACCAGCTGAGACAGAGGATAAGTCTGCCTCAGGGGTCGCCATAACAGGTTATTAACCGAGTATCTAGATAATGATAGTATTTTTATTTTTTTATATCACCAATTGGAATAGACTCCATTTGATCTTCGACAGTTTGTTGTGTATCAGCTAAGCGGCTTCTTTTGTTAGTGTTGGAGAGGGCTTGAAGAGCTGACAGGTCTTGTTGTGCTGTGGGAGAACCTGAGGAAGCTCTTCTCTTGGATCCTTCTGAGGTATTTTCAGGTATGGATAGACGAAGTTCTTTAATTTTGGAGATAAGATCTTCAGTTGATTTGCAGGTGTAGGAGTTATCTTTGTATGTGAAACGTAGGGCAAATGGGAAGCCCCAACGATAAGGTATGCGATTGTGTTGAAGAATTAAAAGTTGTGGCTTCATCATCTTTCTTTTGGTTAGGGTTTGCTGTGAGAGGTCCTGGAAAACCTGGTATTTGTGTCCTTGGAAAATCAAAGCATCTTTATTACGTGCTGCTTCCAGAAGTAGTTCCTTGGTATTGAAGTAATGTAGTTTAATAACAATGTCTCTTGGGGGACCTTCTTCTTTTCGGGGGGCTAGTGTTCTATGGACCCTGTCCATCTCCAAGCGTTCAATAGGAACTGCAGGAATTAGTTCATGAAGGAGTGTGGTAATTGTAGGTTGGAGGTCTAATATAGATTCTGGTATACCACGTATTCTTAGATTAGACCTTCTGGCTCTGTTCTCATATTCTTCTAAACGGTTGTTAAGGGAGATATTGTCTTCTCTCAATAATTCCAATTCGTCTGTGTTATATGCAGTTATTCCATCAATTTCATCCATCCTTTGCTCCAATACTGATGTTCGTCTGCCCACCTCACGGATTTCCCGCGTCAGTTTCTCTGTGATAGAATCTGAGGTGTTTTTTAGTGCCCTCTGTAAAACCCTTTCAAATTGGGCAATAAGGTCTGAATTTGGTGCTGTACTTTGTAGGATATTCGGACTCAAATTATAGTCAAATTCAGGTTCAGGTTCTATATTATAAGCTGACTGAGCTTTACTCAGTTTCTGTGAGTGAGGTAATGAGGAGCGGGAAGAAGAGGCTGCTGTCATTTTAGTCACAGCTTTAGTCAGCGCTTCAGGGACCTTTGGTGTTTTAAGCCTTGATCTTCTCCCACTATACATCATATATCTATGAACCTGAGATTATTAGCTATCTATCAGTTACCGTTCCGGTACAGTTAGCTTCTTCAACTCGTTTTATATCGGTTGTCAAGTCCCGGTAGATGCGGAGCGCTAGGTGGACATTACCTGCCTAGTCAGCCTCGCGCATGCGCCCCCCTTGACACAGTATCTTACAGCAAACACCAAGATGCCTACATTCTTGTCGCTTAACGCTAAAGAGCTGAATCACCCTGCAAAGAGAGCTTCCCTCTGGCGCACAGCTCAAGAGTCTAATGCCACGTACAGACGATCGGACATTCCGACAACAAAACCGTGAATTTATTTCCGACAGATTTTGGCTTAAACTTGTCTTGCATACACACGGTCACACAAATGTTGTCGGAAATTCCGAACGTCAAGAACGCAGTGACGTACGACAAGCCGAGAAAAAGGATGTTCAATAGCCAGTGCGGCTCTTCTGCTTGATTCCGAGCATGCGTGGAGTTTTGTGCGTCCGAATTGTGTACACACGGTCGGCATTTCCGACAACAAGTTTGGTTGTCGGAAAATTTGAGAACCAGCTCTCAAATTTTTGTTGTCGGAAATTCCGATGTCCGATGGGGCCTACACACGGTCGGAATATCCGACCAAATGCTCTCATCGAACATTTGTTGTCAGAAATTCCGAGCGTGTGTACGTGGCATAACAGTGACATTCTCTTTATACAAGAGACTCACTTCCAAAATACTGCAGAACCCCAATGCACCAACAAGCACTTCTCCCACATCTATCGAGCATCAGGCCCCACCAAGAAAAATGAGGTGATGATTGCAATCAAAAACACACTTGCCTTCATGCTTCACAAGAGCGCAATAGACGCAGAAGATAGATATCTGGCACTAGACTGTACACTTGACAATACCAGAAACACTAATGTGTATGCGCCCAATACCAGCCTTATTGGATTCCTTTCAAAACTGATGAAAAAAATCAACAAATTCCGTAATGGTTACCTTATTATGTGCAGTGACTTTAATATGGTACCTGACAATTCTCTGGACACCTCTTCTCGCAACACCAGAACCACGTCACCTATGGGAACCTTTAAAAAAATGACTTGTACGATGTCACCATACCACAGAGCGTGACTATTCCTTCTTTTCCCATCGGCACAATTCCTATACCCGGATTGACTTCTTCTTAGTGGACAAATGAACACTATTTAAAATCTCTGACTCTTCTATAGCCACGATAACATGGTCGGATCATGCCCTTGTCTCGATAACCACCGATAATTTGTCATCTCTTCCTTGCACAAAGATCTGGAGAGCCAAAGCTTTGATCCTTCCTTCATCCGAACACTCCACCTTTATTCAAGAACGCCTTGACAAATTTTTTGATCTGAACAAGGGATCAACATCTAACAATACCATACTTTGGAACGCTCATAAAGTGTTCGTTAGAGAAATTATTATTTAACTAAGTGCTAGAGAGAAGAGAAGGAGATCACAGCGTCTAGACACCCTCACTTCCAATATTAAAACTATAGAGGAACAAAACCAAAACAATCCTGACCCTAAACTGAAAGAAAAATTAGTAATCCTCAGACAAGAATTAAGAAATTTGTTGCTAGAATCGTATGAAAAAAATCTAAAAACAATTCAAAGCTAAACACTATTCTACATTAAACAAAGCAGGGAAAGCCATGGCCATTAGAGTCAAAGGTTAATACCTTAAAACCAAAATTGCACACCTGTACCACCCTACCACAAATCAAAAGCTAGTCGACCACCAAGCTATAGCTGACGCATTTAGTCATTACTACAACTCACTATACAATCTGAAAGATGACTCTACTATCACCCAACCGTCCGTGGAAGAATATAATCTTTCCTATGTAAAATCAATCTCCCCAAACTATCCCAAGACCAGCTATCCAAACTAAATACTCCATTTCACCCTTTTTGATGCAAATGTGTAATGACGCTGCCTCCTCCTCTTCTCTCCCACAGGAAATGCTAAACACGTTGATAATAACACTGCCAAAGCCAGGTAAGGAACCCGCAGACTCATTAATATAATACATAGTGCTGGGTCTACGCGAACGCCTTCTCTGCTTCCTCTCCGCCATACTGGCTTTATACTCAACACCATCGGCCCAAGTATACACATCTGAGATGCTCTCTAAGCCTTTCTCAATTACTAATGGCACCCGACAAGGTTGCGCCCTATTGCCACTTATCTTCAACCTATTAATGGAACCCTTGGCAGAACGCATCAGATCAAACATAAATATTACAGGTTTTAGAATCTGCACTGTAGAACATAATATCAATCTGTTTGCTGATGATGTGATAATGATGATTACCAATCAAATATCCTCCCTGGCTTCGGTACAATCAACATTGCAGAGGTTCAGTAACATTTCCTATTACAAGGTAAACAAAAATAAATCCTATATTCTCGATTTGGGATTAGATTCTACATCCAGCCACTTAATACGCAACCTCTACACATACCCGTGGGCTGACACAGGCATATCCTATCTAGGAATTACGCTCACAAAATCCACAAAAGGGCTATTAAGTAAAAACTACACAGAAGCCAAACAAATACTTATTAAGGAAACAGCAAAACTTTCCAAATATGAATTCTCATGGTCTGAACGGTTAGTAGCCTTTAAAATGTTAAAACTCCCTAGATTGCTATATATTTTCCGCACATTACCTATACCACTCACAAATTCCTACAATAACTCTCTCCAGTCCATCGTACACAAGTACATCTGGCAGGACAAAAAACCCAGAAGCAGTCATACAAAAATGATTAAACATAGATTAGCAGGAGGAATGGGTTACATTGACTTAAAAGACTATTACATAGCCACCATATTATCCCAATTGAAAGAATGTGTAACTACACACCCAACCACACTATGGAGCAACATCGAAAACACAATGATACCTGGTAACAACCTTAAACAATGGCTATACAGCACAACCACCCATATACCACACCTTTACCTATATTCACCGACTATACAAGCATCAGTCAAAGCATGAGAAATGCTACGTTTTTCTAAATGGTCACACCTTCCCACCAAACAACTCCAAATTCCTCTTTGCACCCTCCAATTAATATCACCTGACCTAATTATACCCAATTGGTTACAAGAAAAAGCAACCCACACCTCTGAACTCAGGGCTATGATACTAAACAAATCCTTTGCCCAACTTCAAACAACATAAAACGCACCCAGTAACGATTATTTCAATGTATATAGAATTCAACAATGTCTAACAGCACATCCACATCTAGAAGGGGTTATACCAACCAAAATATGGAATTACTACTTCCTAAACAGTACAGACTCCAAAGGAATCTCACTAATTTACTCTACCCTACAAGAAAAGTTAGTGTTTCACAAATCTAAACCCTTCAAAGACTGGGAAAAGGACATGAAAACACACTTCTCTGACCAGCAATGGCAAACAACCTTTATGTCAATATACAAAGCCACTTCTTGTACTTCCTTGTGGAAATTAACACACAAAATATCACTAAGATGATACCTGACACCACAGAAACTGTCCAAGTTCCAACCAAATACTTCCCCTAACTGCTGGAGAAACTGCCAACACACAGAGACTTTACTACACATCTTGTGGTCATGCCCAGCATTAGCTAACCTATGGAAAGAAGTCGAGAATATTTTTGCAAGATATATTTCACTCCCCTCAACAAGATTACTCATAACTAGATGCTGGAAATCACACACTACCCCAACAATAACAGAAATAGTCACACTAGTACAACTACATTACACTTAATAGAAACAAGAAAAAAACAAAAAAGGGCATTTAAGTGTGCAAAGCACACAGGTGTTTGCTCACACACAATGTAAACCCAGTGTGGGCGGCGTCTCTCTAGTCCTCTTGAAATTGTGCCCCTTTGGAGGCCTCTCTGTTCTTATTCTTTCTCCTTTCCCTTCCCCCTTTCCCACCTCCATATCCCCTTGATTGGGCTTAAGCCTTCCAGGGACCTGTGTGTGGATGCCTTATCATTTGATTTAATTGCAATTTACGACCTTGTCGTGACATACCTATCCACACAGAGACCACTGGCGTCCGGACGATTTTTGTTTTGTGTTTATGTTGTTTGTTTCAGTCTCGTGTTTTGTATTGTTATTGTGGCTCCATGTGTGGATTGGTCCTCCCCACCATCCCACATGTATTAGTGGCAGATTTGCAGTTATTGTCCACTCTCTTTCCTAAGAGAGCCTTTTATGATATATATATTGTGTATCTATCAATAAATTTATACTATTTTTCTTACCTCCACCTTTGAATTGGAGTCTCTCATTTGGTCTTCTAGTCTCTCACCGGCTCGGTGTGAGACAACCCCTTCCTTTTGTATATACATTACACTTACAAATCTATATTGTCACGTAGAAAACCCTCATGCCTTAAAATGTGAAACCTATGACTCCCCTGGGAACAATGGTATTCAAAAAGAATAGATGGCATTGCTTGCAATATAAATTTTAACCACTAGATGTGCTAACTTCCTGTTGATTCGGAAAGCAGAACTGATCACATTTACACTGCCACCAATAGATTACATCACTTCCGGTCTCTATGATCACTTCCGATATGTCACTTCCGGTTCTGGCGGAAACAGGAAGTAGATGTTATTTCAGACTGCGACATCAATGTGAGTAGTAGGAGTTACAGGGTGTAGTGGGGGGGGGGGCTAAAAGTATAAAAGGCAGCCAACCACAGATCCTATAAGCTTCTGATGACGCCCAGTGGGAGGGGCAAAATGCATTAAGCTATCTGTGAAGGCTGTGTGGACGCCAAGGCGGCAATCTCTGCATGATTGTATCCTTTTTGATGTAAATGTAATGATTTAATTAAAAAAATAAAAAAATAAATAGCAGTATTACACTATATGCTCTATCCTTCGTTTTGTTGGAACTATACCACCATGGATTGTTGCTGATCGAGTGAGTCTGAGGGATCTTGATCATCGGTAGGAGGCCAGCAGATACCTATACTCCAAGGCCAATTACAACAAATTTCGTGGACGCACATCACCACCTTAATACAGGCACATATACCATTTCCATCTGGTGAGTGGGGACCCAGGAAGGGAGCACGGAAAAATCACCTGAATTTTTGAATTTGTCACAAGCTCATCATTTCCTAGTTTATGGACTTTATTGATTGCAGTCATTTGCACTATATCGGCACTGAGCACGCTTGTCTATATATATATATATATATATATATATATATATATATACTGTAAGGGGGTTAGCTCAGCAGCGGGTGTGTGTGACCCCCTGGATGGGTTCACCACACAAAAACTGGCACAGCAGACGGAGTTTGTAGTTGCAAAAACAAAAGGTGCGGTTTATTTAAACTATTTGCAGGGGAAAAACAGCAAAACAAAAAGAAACATAAAAAAGAAATCCTGGTCAGCTTGACCACTTACTACACATGTAGGTTCCCTGTCTGACAACTGGGTGCAGCCTTGTGCTGCCCCAGCCCCTACCTCCCTGTTTTTGAAGGTTTTAGCCACACAGGCTTTGTCTCACCGCACAGGACAGAAACACACTCCCCAGTCTTGCACAACACAGAACTGGTTCCAGGATGGAGCATCTACCTTAGCTTGCTGGGAGTTCTTGTAGAGGCCTTAATGAGCCACTTAATTCAGCTGGGCTCATTAACTCTTCCCCCGCAAGACTCCCAGTACTCCCCCTAGTGGTATGAATTTGCATAAAGCCTGAATCTAGGGCATACATATCTACCATCCTGGATGCAACCTGGTGATTTTACCTGCCTGCTGTCACATACCCCCCCTCTTGTTTTAACCTTGGGGTTGGAACACAAGCAATCAGGCATGCATGTACTCGAGACAAAGCATCCACATTCCCCATTTGAACACCAGGACAATACTTTACCGTAAAGTTGAATTCCTGTAGGGCCAGGAACCACCTATTCACTCTTCTATTTGTCTCTTTGTTTTGAGCCATCCACTTTAAAGGAGCATGATCAGTAATCATGTCAAAGTGCCTACCTAGCAGATAGTACCGAAGGGAATCTAGAGCCCACTTCACCGCTAAACACTCCTTCTCAATCGTGGCATAATTTACCTCATGGGACTTCAATTTCCTGCTGAGGTAAATGACTGGGTGCTCTTCCCCGTTCCAGACCTGGGACAATACTGCTCCTAACCCAACGTCTGATGCATCACTTTGTACAACAAAGTCCCTAGAGAAGTCTGGTGAGTACAAAACTGGCTGGCTACATAAGGCTTTTTTTAAGAATTGGAATGCTGCCTCAGCCTCTGGGGTCCATTTAACCATGACCGACTCTTTCCCTTTTGTCAGGTTGGTTAGGGGCACAGCCTGAGAAGCAAAGTGGGGAATGAATCGCCGATAATAACCAACGATTCCCAGAAAGGCTCGTACCTGCTTCTTGCTCTTGGGACGTGGCCAATTCTGTATGGCCTCGACTTTGTTGACTTGGGGTTTTATTACTCCCCTCCCAATGGTGTACCCAAGATATTTGGCCTCCTTCTGCCCAATGGTACACTTCTTGGGGTTGGCCGTAAACCCAGCTTCCCGGATAGAGTCTAGGACTGCTTGCACTTTTGGCAGATGTGAGGCCCAATCTGTGCTATAGATAATTACATCATCCAGGTAAGCCGCGGCATACTTCTGATGGAGCCTCAGTATCTGGTCCATTTTCCGCTGGAATGTGGCCGGCGCATTCTGTAACCCAAACAGCATTCTTTTATATTGGAACGCCCCGTCTGGGGTTACAAATGCGGTTTTCTCCTTGGCCGACTTGGCCAGGGGAATTTGCCAATACCCATTTGTGAGATCAAGAGTTGTCATGTATCGGGCTGTTCCCAGCCGGTCGATCAACTCATCTATACGTGGCATGGGGTAGGTGTCAAATTTTGCAACTTTGTTCAGTTGTCGAAAATCGTTACAAAATCGCCAGCTCCCATCCGGTTTAGGCACTAACACAATGGGACTTGACCAATCACTTTGGGACTCCTCTATCACCCCTAACTTAAGCATTTTCTGTACTTCCTCACGTATTGCCTCCCGTCGGGCCTCCGGGATCCGATAGGGTTTTAGTTTCACCCTTTCACCAGGCGGGGTAATAATATCATGCTCTACCTAGGGCTGGGAAAAAAATCGATTTTAATCTTGAATCGAGTTTTGAGCTCAAATCGATTCAGTTTTGAAGAAAATCAATTTTTTTAGATTTTTTTTTTTTATTTTTTTTTTCCCTTCAAAGTTTCCGTAACAGGACTGCAGGGGGCGTATCTGGAATGGCACTGGGCAGCGTTACCCCAATTACATCTACTCGCTGCAGCCGCCCTCTGCCTACCTGATCAGCGTGTCATGCAGACAGACGGCGGCCATTGCAGTGTTCAAAAGCCGCGCCTCCCGAGTCCTCGTCGTCTGTGATAGGCGGAACACTCAATTTCACAGCAGGCAGTATTCACCCTTTCACGGACATCCTCTCATCCTCGTCTGTGTTAAGAGGATGACCATGATAGGCGGAACACTGAATGCTGGGAAATTGAGTGTTCCGCCTATCACAGACGAGGAGGAGGCGCGGCTTTTGAATACTGGAATGGCCACCGGTGTAGCAGTAAAATCCGTATACCATGAAAATCTGCATCAGGTACGGGCACAGTGATTGAAGCATGGGCACAGTGAGACATGGGCACAGTGAGACAAGGGTACAGTGAGGCATGGACACATTTCAATTCAACTAAAAGTAACCTCAGGATTTTTTGTTGTTTTATTAGCTAAATCCAAATACAGTATTAATAATTTGGATGTTTAACAATCTTTGTTGCACACTGCAAAAAACAACAAAAGGTCACAAGCGCTAAATTGGTGGATAAAGAAAAAAATATAATGGATGATAATAATAATAATAATAAGAAAAAATCCCAAATATTTTGGGAAGTACAAAGTATCCAAAAGGGGGAAAAAACAGGATCCAGCGCAGCAAGAAAAAATCCGTACCCAGAAGTACAAAATACACAACATGCACACAATATAATCCAGCGCTCATGGAACATACATTATTAACTATTGAAAACTCTTGAAGAATTGATAAAAAAGCGAAGTCCATTTATCACAATAAAGAGAGGGATCCAATCCCAAATGTGCAGAGGGCAAATGAATCTTAACTCTCCAGTTACCAGTGGTGACAAACTGGTTAAACTTGCAGTGACATCCGTGGAGCAAGGAGGGGTTAAAAAAGTCAAAACAAAGCCTGTGGCATGATCTCCCTGTGAGCACAGTACCTTGAATGATGGACAACAGGCAGACCAGCGTGTGGAGGGCCCTCCAACCCAAAAGGATGCAGAGCCAGGATCGCAGCAAGGCTGGGACAGAAGGAATCACACACAGAGTTTCAAGAGTTTTCAATAGTTAATAATGTATGTTCCATGAGCGCTGGAAAATATTGTGTGTTTGTTGCACACTGACTTTGCAGTTAGAGAAAGGGTTTGCCTTTGCAATTTTGTTTGTTGATGCACTTTAATTAATATAATAAAAAAAAAAAAAATCGAATCGTAAATCGAGTTTTTTATAAAAAAATCGCAGATTTTTTTTTGGGGGAAAATCGCCCAGCCCTAGCTCTACCCCAGACGTTTGTCCCGGCAGCTCAGAGAAAACCTCCTTGTTGCGAAGCACAAACTCCTTAACCTCCAGTTGTTGGGGGTTTGACAAGGTGACTGCTATTCCAACCTCAGGAATCACGCAATCAGAGTGAGCTGGTGACAAAGTTTCTGCGACTGGGGATTCCCTATTCCTCCAGGCTTTCAACAGATTAACGTGATAGATCTGTTCGGGCTTTCGCCTTCCTGGTTGTCTGACCTTGTAATTCACTTTGCTCACTTTTTCCATTATCTCATAGGGGCCTTGCCATTTGGCAAGGAATTTGCTTTCAACCGTAGGGACAAGTACCAATACCCTATCCCCCGGGGAAAAGGTACGGGTCTTGGCTCCACGGTTGTACACTCTCTTCTGTGCCAACTGCGCTTGGGCCAAATGTTCCTTTACGATTGGCATTACCTGTGCAATTCTATCTTGCATCAGGGTGACATGCTCAATCACACTCCTGTGGGGAGAACTCTCACTTTCCCAAATTTCCTTGGTGATATCAAACAGCCCTCTGGGGTGTCTCCCATAAAGTAACTCAAAGGGTGAGAAACTCGTAGAGGATTGGGGTACCTCCCTAATAGCAAACATTAAATAGGGAATTAGACAGTCCCAATCCTTTTCATCTCTATCCACCACTTTCTTTAACATTTGTTTTAGGGTTTTGTTGAATCTTTCAACCAACCCATCTGTTTGGGGGTGATACACAGATGTACGCAATTGTGTCACTTTGAACAACTTACACAGCTCTTTCATAACCTGGGACATAAAGGGTGTACCTTGGTCCGTAAGCAGTTCTTTACAAATACCCACACGGCTAAAAACAAGAGATAGCTCTTTGGCTATGGTTTTGGCCGAGGTATTTCGGAGAGGAATCGCTTCCGGATAACGGGTGGCATAGTCCATTATAACCAAGATGTACTGGTGCCCCCTAGCGGACTTCATTATCGGACCTACCAAATCCATTGCGGTCCTCTCAAAGGGGACCTCAATGATGGGAAGAGGTACCAGCGGGTTACAGAAATGTGGCATCGGTGTCGACCTCTGACACACAGGGCAGGAGGAACAATAATTTTCTGTTTCCTTCATGACCCCAGGCCAATAGAATCTCTGCAATACTCTCTCTCTCGGGTTTTCTCTGTCCCCAGATGACCTCCAAGAATGTGCCTATGGGCCAACTCTAACACCAACTTCCTGTAAGGTTTAGGCACCACAAGCTGCTCAATGGTTTCTTCTGCCCTTTTAGCCACCCGATACAGTAGGTCCTTTTCCACAATGAAGTATGGGTAAGTGCAGGTCTCATCTGGGTTCACTAACTCACCATCTATTTCCACTACGTTTTCCCGTGCCTTTATTAGGGTGGGGTCTTTTAACTGTTCTGTGGCAAAATGTTCCTTGTGAACCTCGAGATCAGAAAACTCAACAGACGGCACGTTTTCGTCTGAGGATGTTGGCTCCTCCCCAGTTTCTCGAGTCTCCCCTGCCAATACCGACAAGGGAAATTCTGGAGAGTCCTCACCACTCTCAGAGGAATTCTGGCTATCACATCCCTGGTATATAGGGGCACCAGTGGGGGGCTCAGGACAATCCCATAGTTCCCAGAACTTTGGAAAATCCCTTCCCACAATGGCATCATGAGGCAAGTGAGACACTAATCCCACCAGATGAGAGAGGGTACCTTTGGGAGTCTCAAAACACACTGTAGTCACTGGACACTCTTGGGTGTCCCCATGCACACAAATAACCGCTACCTTGCTATTCCCAGAAACCTCTGTAGTAACTAATTCAGCCTTTATCAGTGTCACGAGGCTACCTGAATCCAGCAACACAACAACATTTCTACCATTAACATACATTTTGCATAAATGTCTCTCAGTTCCCCGAATGGCAGTGCATGCGATTGTCGCAAACAGCGACTGACGTCTGTCCCTTAGAAAGTCACATTGCATGGGTTCATCCACAACCGGGCAATTTGCTGCAATATGTCCCTCTTGTCGGCAGCGGTAACAAATAATCCTTCTTGCTGCCTCTTGAGCCCCTGACTTCCCAGGCTGTTCTCGCCAAACCTTGGGCAGAACTCCCACCCTCTCACTCTCTCCACCCTCACCCCTTGGAATCATCTTACCCGCCACTGGGGATGGTCTGGTCTTAGGGTGGAAAGTCTGTGAGTCTCTGGAAGAGGCAGTCAGGTTCCCTGTAGCCAAGTACTTCTCTACACGATCCACAAGATTATCGGCCATTTCTGGGTCTCCATGGCTTACCCACTTTTGGATGGCAGTAGGAAGAGCTCTCAAGAAACGATCCATCACAACACGTTCCACAATCTTTGGCGTGGACAAAGTCTCTGGCTGTAGCCACTTCCTGTTCAGGTGAATGAGATCATACATTTGAGACCTGGGGGGGTTTTCCAAGCCGGAAAGTCCAGTTATGCACACGCTGAGCCCGGACAGCCAGGGTGACACCCAGCCGTGCCAATATTTCAGTTTTTAGCATCACATAGTCTTTTGCTTGGTCAGGCTCTAGGTCATAGTAAGCTTTCTGCGATTCACCAGTTAACAGAGGAGCCACCAGCCCACTGCTCCTTAGGCCACTTTTCTCTTTCAGCAGTCCTTTCAAATGTGGTCAAAAACACCTCTGGATCATCCTCTCCAGTAATTTTTGTCAATAAACGACTCACCCCAAAGGACGCAGTATTAGTGGAACTACTTGCCTCACTGGTCTGCGGATGTTGCTGCATTAATGTCTCTATTTGTTGCTGTAGTCTCTGTTCTTGCTTCTGCAATAGGTCTATGAAGCAGGCCTCAGATTGCTGCTGGGCTTGTTGCTGAGCTTCCAGACTCTGTTGCAAAGTTGCATTTGTCTGCTGCTGGGCTGCAAGGCTCTGTTGATGAGCTTGCTGCTGGGCTGCAAGGCTCTGTTGATGAGCTTGCTGCTGGGCTGCAAGGCTCTGTTGATGAGCTTGCTGCTGGGATGCGAAGCTCTGTTGTTGAGCTAAAAGGATCTTTTCCAAACCTGCATTTGTCTGCTGCTGATTGGCATTTGCTAGAGCCAGCTGTTTCAGTATCTCCTCCATGCTGACCTTAAAAAAACTGCCCGCATTCTCCACCAACTGTGAGGGGGTTAGCTCGGCAGCGAGTGTGTGTGACCCCCTGGATGAGTTCACCACACAAAAACAGGCACAGCAGACAGAGTTTGTAGTTGCAAAAACAAAAGGTGTGGTTTATTTAAACTATTTACAGGGGGAAAACAGCAAAACAAAAAGAAACATAAAAAAGAAATCCTGGTCAGCTTGACCGCTTACTATACACGTAGGTTCCCTGTCTGACAACTAGATGCAGCCTTGTGCTGCCCCAGCCCCTACCTCCCTGTTTTTGAAGGTTTTAGCCACACAGGCTTTGTCTCACCGCACAGGACAGAAACACACTCCCCAGTCTTGCACGACACAGAACTGGTTCCAGGATGGAGCATCTCCCTTAGCATGCTGGGAGTTCTTGTAGAGGCCTTAATGAGCCACTTGATTCAGCTAGGCTCATTAACTCTTCCCCGCAAGACTCCCAGTACTCCCCCTAGTGGTATGAATTTAGGGCATACATACCTACCATCCTGGATGCAACCTGGTGATTTTACCTGCCTGCTGTCACAATATATATATATATATATATATATATATATATATATATATATATATATATATATATTGTGATTTATAGGAGCAGCGCTAATTTTAATTTTCTGTTTCAAACTTTTGGGGTACTTACCTTATACTTTAGCAGCAGCCCTAATTATTATTTATTGTTTGGACACACTACCATAGCGCGGGTTTGTTAAATTTTATTTTTATTTTCACATTGTGGTTTTCACATTTTTACCCAGCAGCAATGGAAATTTTTGATTTTATTAACAAAAAAAGAGTCAACACAGAAGAAATATTTTCCCACAACACCCCCAATGTGGATAATGAGTATAATCTTAAACAACTCAAACACACACTAGATAAACAGGTGAGAGCATGGTGGGATGTAACCACACTAGAACAATATGTTAAAGATGGTATCACCCCCAAAAGACTACGTTGGGATATAGCACCCAACGATGGTCTAGATAGCCAAGAAACCACAGAAGAATGGTATAAATTTTTTCAACACTAATGAACACAGATTATTGGGATTCATTATATCCAGGAGGAGGATAAAACTAAATCTACTAGAGAGCTAGATAAAAACTTTGAGGGAGCAACTAAACCCCATATTAAATATGTCAGAATATAAACATAAAATGACACGAATACAAGAATACATCACCAAACTTGACAGAGATACACAAAAGAAAAAAATCAAAAAATTCCACCGGGACACTAATGACTATAAACAAGGACTTGTATATACAGTGGGGCAAAAAATTATTTAGTCAGCCACCAATTGTGCAAGTTCTCCCACTTAAAAAGATGAGAAAGGCCTGTAATTGTCATCATAGGTAAACCTCAACTATGAGAGACAAAATGTGGAAACAAATCCAGACAATCACATTGTCTGATTTGAAATTTTTTATTTTTTTTTGCCAATTATGGTTGAAAATAAGTATTTGGTCACCTACAAACAAGCAAGATTTCTGGCTCTCACAGACCTGTATCTTCTTCTTTAAGAGGCTCTTCTGTCCTCCACTCATTATCTGTATTAATGGCACCTGTTTAAACTTGTTATCAGTATAAAAGACACCTGTCCACAACCTCAAACAGTCACACTCCAAACTCCACTATGGTGAAGAGCTGTCGAAGGACACCAGAAACAAAATTGTAGACCTGCACCAGGCTGGGAAGACTGAATCTGCAATAGGCAAGCAGCTTGGTGTGAAGAAATCAACTGTGGGGGCAATAATTAGAAAATGGAAGACATACAAGACCACTGATAATCTTCCTCGATCTGGGGCTCCACGCAAGATCTCACCCCGTGGGTTCAAAATGATCACAAGAACGGTGAGCAAAAATCCCAGAACCACACGGGGGGACCTAGTAAATGACCTGCAGAGAGCTGGGACCAATGTAACAAAGGCTACCATCAGTAACACACAACGCCGCCAGGGACTCAGATCCTGCAGTGCCAGACGTGTCCCCCTGCTTAAGCCAGTACATGTCCAGGCCCGTCTGAGGTTTGCTAGAGAGCATTTGGATGATCCAGAAGAGGATTGGGGAAATGTCATATGGTCAGATGAAACCAAAGTAGAACTGTTTGGTAGAAACACAACTTTGTTTGGAGGAGAGAGAATGCTGAGTTGCAACCAAAGAACACCATACCTACTGTGAAGCATGGGGGTGGCAACATCATGCTTTGGGGCGGTTTCTCTGCAAAGGGAACAGGACGACTGATCCGTGTACATGAAAGAATGAATAGGGCCATGTATCGTGAGATTTTGAGTGCAAACCTCCTCCCATCAGCAAGGGCATTAAAGATGAAACGTGGCTGGGTCTTCCAGCATGACAATGATCCCAAACACACCGCCCGGGCAACGAAGGAGTGGCTTCGTAAGAAGCATTTCAAGGTCCTGGAGTGGCCTAGCCAGTCTCCAGATCTCAACCCCATAGAAAACCTTTGGAGGGAGTTGAAAGTCTGTGTTGCCCAGTGACAGCCCCAAAACATCACTGCTCTAGAGGAGATCTGCATGGAGGAATGGGCCAACATACCAGCAACAGGATGAGCCGAACACCCCCCTGTTCGGTTCGCACCAGAACCTGCGAACAGACAAAATGTTCGTGTGAACTTTAGAACCATATTAAATACAATGGACTCGAACGTTCGAAATCTAAAGTGCTAATTATAAAGGCTTATATGCAAGTTATTGTCCTAAAAAGTGTTTGGGGACCTGGGTCCTGCCCCAGGGGACATGTATCAATGCAAAAACAAGTTTTAAAAACGGCCGTTTTTTCGGGAGCGGTGATTTTAATAATGCTTAAAATGAAAAAATAAAAGTGAAATATTCCTTTAAATTTAGCACCTGGGGGGTGTGTATGATATGCATGTAAAGTGGCGCATGTTTCCCGTGGTTAGAACTGTCCCTGCAAAAAATGTCATTTTTTAAGGAAAAAAAGTCATTTAAAACTCACTTGCGGCTATAATGAATTGTCGGCTCCCGGCAATACATACAAAAGTCATTGATAAAAAAAAAAAAAAAAGCGTGGGGGTCCCCCAAAATTCAATTACCAGGCCCTTCAGGTCTGGAATGGATATTAAGGGGAACCCCGCCTAAAATTTAAAAAAAAATGGCGTGGGGTTCCCCCAAATATCCATACCAGGCTCTTCAGATCTGGCATGGATTTTAAGGGGAACTCCACCCCAAATTTAAAAAAAAATGGCGTGGAGTCCCCCCAAAAATCCATACCAGACCCTTATCCGAGCACGTAACCTGGCCGGCCGCAGGGGAAGAGGGGGGGGACGAGAGAGCGGCCCCCCTCCCTCCTGAACCGTACCAGGCCACATGCCCTCAACATGGGGAGGATGTCCCCATGTTGATGGGGACAAGGGCCTCATCCCCACAACCCTTGCCCGGTGGTTGTGGGGGTCTGCGAGCGGGGGGCTTATCGGAATCTGGAAGACCCCTTTAACAAAGGGGACCCCCAGATCCTGCCCCCCCTATGTGAATTGGTAAGGGGTACATTGTACCCCTACCATTTCACGAAGAAAGCGTAAAAAAATGTAAAAAAAAAAAAAACACACAAACACCTTGAAAAAGTCCTTTATTAAAAAAAAAAAAAAAAACATTCCAGTGATGAAATCCAGTGTCCCGCGGCGATCCCGATGTCCAGCGCCGCCCGTCATTGGTTTTGCCTTAGCGGACCTGATGGGGAACTTCCTCCTCAGTGTTTTAAATGTATAGACCCGCCCCTTCTAAAGTTCCCCATCAGGTCCCCATGAGAAGGGGCGAGCAGGGCCGGCCCAAGACATTGTGCTGCCTGGGCTCAAGAATGAAATGCTGCCCCCCCCAAAAAAAAAAATCACGCCCACCACAAGGCCCCCACATTCATTATTTTATATCATAACTAAAATTTATTTTTTCAGAAAATCAGTATAAAAATGCCATAAATCTATTCCCTATTTTGTAGACGCTATAACTTTTACGCAAACCATTCAATATACGCTTATTGCGATTTTTATTTTTTTAACCAAAAATATGTAGCAGAATACATATTGGCCTGAACTGATGAAGACATTTTTTAAAGTTATTGATCAGTAAGTTAGCGCTGCACTTTCTTTTTTTTTGGTGGTGTGGGAACACATAACAGTGCTTAGGGGCAGGCCTTTTACTGACACTTTTTTTTTATTTTACCTCTAGTAGTCTATTGTAAATAATAGTGTGGTGATTACCTATTATACTAAAGATCGGCATGTGGAAATAATAAACATCAACAGATTTTAGTTGTGCCCCACCGGGCCGGCTTCCCATGGACAATGTGCCTGGCTGCTGAGTTCATCACCCCATCCCTGCACTTAGTTTGGCACTAATAGGCAGCACTGTTTGGCAGCATTTAGTGGCACTGATTGGCAGAGGCGCTAATGGGCACTAATTGGCAGCACTGATGGGCGCTGATAGGTGGCACTCATGGGCATTTATTGGCGGCACTGTTCGGAAGCACTGGCACTGATTGGCACTGGTAGGTGGCACTGATTGGAAACACTGATTGGCACTGGTAGGTGGCATTGGTTGGCACGGATAGTAGGCGGCACTGATTGCAAACACTGATTAGCACTGACATGTGGCACTGATTGGAAGCACTGATTGGAAACAATGTTTGGAAATACTGATTGGCACTGATTAGCACTGACAGAGGAGAGGGAGTTTCACACCGAGCCGATATTGACCCTTAGTGAAACTGTGTGCGACACTGTCATGTAATCAGAGCTGCTGTTAGAAATCGCGGGGCCCCGTACAGTCTACCTGACACAAACACAACAGAATTCCTACTAAATCTAAAAGCTAAGAAAGTGCATTGAGAATTAAAGCTTTATGTGAATGAGGGATCAGGGCTCATTTACAAGGGTACTGTGACCTGTACGATGTGAATCAGTGGTTTGTTTATGTGGCTGGAGCCACCTGGAGCTGTGTGCAGGCCGCAAATGTTACACTATGGGTGACAGGTGTGTGAGTGCAGGTGTACGGCCCCAAAGTGTGCATTCAGGACCACTCCCCTACAATTGCACACCTATCAAATTTGGACCTGTGGCTGTGTTCATACAACCACTGCGTCCCTAACAGGCAGCTCCAGCTGTGTGAACAATTTACTCATTCACAAGGCCAGAATACATGGCTCATTAACACATGAGCTTGGGGGTGGTAAAAACCCATGGTTGAGCAGTGTTTTTACTGCCTGCCAAAATGCTACCCCCTTTAGCAGTGGAGGCAGTGGCTAGGGGTATACACATGCCATGACATTCGATGCCGTGCTTCACAGCCAAAGTAGAAATTATATCCTTGTCGAAAAAGTCAAGTGAATAGTGCTGCTCTGCAAGTGTCCTGCAACAGCATGCAAAGCAAATGATTGCCACGTGCTAGTGTGGGGTTAAAACAGGCAGTGAGGAGGCAATATGCCTCCTCACCACCTGTTAAAAGCTCTCTGAAGAGCAATCTAAATGCTGACAGCTCTTCAGATAGCAAAGTTCATGTGAACAGCCCTTAATTTTTTGTTAATTATGTTTTCAAATTTTTATTTTCTTAGAATTGTATGTATTCTTCTGTGAGCATTTTTGATGCTGCTGGAAAGCACTACCCTTGTGAACTGCTGTGGGTACTTTACGCCACCTGTAAAGCAGATTGCAAACACACTACCAAAAAGTAGTGCATGCACAATTTTTTTTTGTGTTCTGGACGGTGTGAATTAAAGCCCATTTAAAATTAATGGGCTCCAAAATCTTACCACATGGGAACGCTGATGACAACCAAACCCCTTCCTTTCAGTACAAATCTCCTCTCCAAGGTCATATTCTACCATGAAGATCCCCCCCAAATCCCCACTCAGTACAGATCTCCCCCCACAGTCCTAAACTCCCCCCAGCACAAACCACCATTCCAGCCCCATCTCAGTACAGACCTTCTATTAGGGACCATGGTGGGCACAGGGACATAATAGAAAATATAGAAGGAGCTCCTGCACTTGCAGCCTTCCTTTATTAAATCCAGCAACCATATCAGTGCACTTCAGCCAGGTACAAGGGGCTGGGCAGACCCTGTGAACTAGAAGCAGCCCCCCTTCTCCCCACCAACCTTGTTTTGTGTAATCAGATGGTCAGGAACTGCAGCCGATTAGAAGGTATGACACTGTCCTTTGCTTCAGAGGCTCCCAGATGTTTGCAGCCTCAAGGTGTCTGATTACACAGTCACTCAACAAAACAGAGCACATGCAGAGGGGACTGACACTGGTCTGTCTGCCCTCCTCACTACATCTCTGCCTGGATTCCGCATCTACTGTCAGAAACACTGTAACAAGTATGTTTCCATGCTTCCTCTCAGGCTCAGTGTTCAGGATTGCAGCGCCCAAATCTCTGCCTGGTGTAACATGGAATTCAGTGTCAGCATAGGCAGTGCAGAGAGAGACCAGCTTTCAAAATTCAGCGGTGATGTGGGGTGGGCGGGACCTGCACTGCGTAATACATGTATAGAGTCTATAGCAGTGAAGGGGTCTATAGACTCTATACATGTATTACGCAGTGAAGGAAGTTCCCCATCAGGTCCGCCCCCTCGGTATGTCGGACCCCGCCCATGTCATTGGCCTGAGCGGGAAACTTCCTTCACTGTGTAAATTTAAATTACACAGTGAAGGAAGTTCCCCGCTCAAGCCAATGACGTAGGCGGGTCCGACATACCAAGGGGGCGGACCTGATGGGGAACTTCTCTCACTTTGGTAATACATGTATAGTCCCGCCCCTTCTCATGTTCCTCATCTGGTCCGCTGAGCGGACCTGATGGGGAACTTTAGAAGGGGCGGGTTTATACATTTAAAACACTGAAGAGGAAGTTCCCCATCAGGTCCGCTCAGGCAAAACCAATGACGGACGGCGCTGGACATCCGGATCGCCGCGGGACACTGGATTTCATCGCTGGAATGTTTTTTTTTTTTTTTAATAAAGGACTTTTTCAAGGTGTTTGTGTGTTTTTTTTTTTTTTACGCTTTCTTTGTGAAATGGTAGGGGTACAATGTACCCCTTACCAATTCACATGGGGGGCCGGGATCTGGGGGTCCCCTTTGTTAAAGGGGTCTTCCAGATTCCGATAAGCCCCCTGCCCGCAGACCCCCACAACCACCGGGCAAGGGTTGTGGGGATAAGGCCCTTGTCCCCATCAACATGGGGACATCCTCCCCATGTTGAGGGCATGTGGCCTGGTACGGTTCAGGAGGGAGGGGGGGCCGCTCTCTCGTCCCCCCTCTTCCCCTGCGGCCGGCCAAGTTACGTGCTCGGATAAGGGTCTGGTATGGATTTTTGGGGGGACTCCACATAATTTTTTTTTCAATTTGGGGTGGAGTTCCCCTTAAAATCCATGCCAGATCTCAAGGGCCTGGTATGGATATTTGGGGGAACCCCACGCCATTTTTTTTTTAATTTGCGGCGGGGTTCCCCTTAATATCCATTCCAGACCTGAAGGGCCTGGTAATTGAATTTGGGGGAACCCCCACGCTTTTTTTTTTTTTTTTTTTTTATCAATGACTTTTGTATGTATTGCCGGGAGCCGACAATTCATTAATAGCTGCGAGTGAGTTTTAAATGACTTTTTTTTCCTTCAAAAATGACACTTTGTGCAGGGACAGTTCTAAGCACGGGAAACATGCGCCACTTTACATGCATATCATACACACCCCCCAGGTACGAAATTTAAAGGAATATTTCACTTTTATTGTTTCACTTTAAGCATTATTAAAATCACTGCTCCCGAAAAAACGTCCGTTTTTTTAAAGAAAATTTGCATTGATACATGTCCCCTGGGGCAGGACCCGGGTCCCCAAACACTTTTTAGGACAATAACTTGCATATTAGGCTTTATAATTAGCACTTTAGATTTCTCCCATAGACTTTTCGAATTTTCCGCGAACACCCCAATTTGTTCGCTGTTCGGCGAACAGGCAATGTTCGAGTCGAACATGAGTTCGACTCGAACTCGAAGCTCATCCCTAACCAGCAACAGTGTGTGACAACCTTGTGAAGACTTACAGAAAACGTTTGACCTCTGTCATTGCCAACAAAGGATATATAACAAAGTATTGAGATGAACGTTTGATATTGACCAAATACTTATTTTCCACCATAATTTGCAAAAAAAAATCTTTCCAAATCAGACAATGTGATTGTCTGGATTTGTTTCCACATTTTCTCTCTCATAGTTGAAGTATACCTATGATGACAATTACAGGCCTTTCTCATCATTTTAAGTGGGAGAACTTGCACAATTGGTGGCTGACTAAATACTTTTTCCCCCCACTGTAGATGGCAAGAGAAAATAGAAGAGACTCAACAGTCTAGAGAATCTTCCCCAGAAAGAGAAACCATATCCTACACACAAACCCTCACACCTAATGTTCCCTCCAGAGGAGGAAGGGATCTCAGAGGCAGTAACAGACATGAACTGGGAGATACTCCACCACAACATAATAGACCTCAACAGGGTAATGAAACACCACGTTATAACATCCCTATGAATAATCAATATGAACCAATCAGACAGGGTTGCCAACTTTCAGTAAATTTACAAACAGTTTGTAAAATCCATAATTGCTTCATCTGTTCATCTGTCCATAAATGTCAGTTACGGACATGCAGCCCGCAATGGACATTCAAGGACAGATGCAAAAAGTACAGATTTTACAAACTGTTTGTATATTTACTGAAAGTTGGCAACCCTGCAATCAGACCCTATACCCCGCCACCTCAGCCTCCACCTCCACCCTACAGAGGGGATCCCTACAACCAAAGACCATATGAACAGAATGGATATCCACCTTATTATGGAGGGGATTTTCAAGACAAAGGTCATGGCAGACCTCCTTGGAGAGGACAGAGAGGGAGGGGAGGATATTGGGGACCACCCAGGGGTCGCACCAATTATTGGAGACCGAGAGGAGGCTACAGGGGTTATCCCACACAACAACATACAGGGGAGGGATACCCACCACCAACACAAAATGAAAAAGGAAGAATAGAGGCAGTAGAGGAGGCAAGAAAAAGAGAAACCTAGAAGGAGGAATTTTCAATCTCAGCAGCATACAGTTTAGTGAAGAAGAACTCAAAGTTTTAGAACTAGGCCTGAAATATGCCCCACATAAGAATATCAATAAATTCAGAACTTTTATAGACTTACATAAGTTCATTAGAAAGATTAATATTCAGAAGCATTTTGCTACGAAGAATCAGGATGTCATTGATACTGTTTGAACACAGTGGATTGAGAAATAAGTCCATATTTAACCCTAGACAAAAGAATAATCAGTGCCTGGACTTTTTCAAAATGATGGTTGAACATGAAATAGAAGAAATGCATATCCATCCCATTAGAGGCAGTAGAGAAATACAACAGGGCCTCAAAGAATTAGAAAAAAAGAAAAATGTCATCATAAGGCCAGCAGACGGGGGGGGGGGGGGGTAGTTGTGCTTAATAAAATAGACTATAAAAGTGAACTTAATCGCCTCATAGAAGACAAAGAAATGTATCAAAAACTCAAAGGGGACCCTGTGAATAGACTGAAATCCATTTTAACTAAGAAAATCAAGAAGGCACAAGAGAGAGGCATACTGGATAAAAAGGAGGCACAATATTTGATTCCATCGGCCCCTAGAACTCCTATCATATACCAGGTCCCCAAGATTAATAAAAATACCCAAAAACCCCCAGGACGTCCAATCATTAATGGGGTGTATTCTTTATTTTCCAGAGTTGGAGAATACTTGGATCATTTCTTACAGCCGATTGACCAAAAATGTCCTTCTTATACCAAAGACAGCAGAGACCTTGGCCTCATTGGCCCATATTACTCAGGGACCCGATCCTGTCTAAAACGCTACCATCACATCCAAAATTCATCTACAGACGACCCCCTATACTAAAGGATAAAATAGTCAAAAGTGTCCCAGATCCCCCCAAAAATATGTTTTCCTTTTCGGACCAAACAGGTTTCTTAAAATGTGGCAGATGTTTCGTTTGTAGACCATGTAAAGGTGGAAAGAAAAAGATAACCCACTTTAAATCTAAAACCACAGGACAAATATTTGAAATTCCAAAATGTATAACTTGTATAACACACGTAACATAACTTTTGGAGTGTGAATGTGCCCTCCAATATGTGGGGAGAACCACAAGAGAACTTAAAGTGAGAACCTTTCGTAAACACAGTTTATCATACCATTTTAGGAGGTATCATAATAGAGACCCATCCAAACTCATGTTTTGTGGCATAGATAGGGTAGAGAAACATTGGAGAGGCACAAACTTAAAACAGGCCATCTCTCAAAATTAAACCCAATGGATTTACCAGTTACAATCTCTCACGCCTAAAGGGTTAAACGTGGACCTGGACATCAATTGTTTACTTAGTCATTTTTAATTTTAATTTTTAATTTTATTTTATCTTCAATTCAGCATTTAATAATATTGCATTGCTACTGATCATCCATTTATTATTTATTATTATTATTCTTATGTTACAAAGTATATGATGTATATAATTATTGTATTTTTTGTAAGATTTGTAAAAAAAATTATTATAAAAGTAGGGATCTGTTTACATTTATTGTATTTTCATGTAATGCATTATCCAGACACTAGATGGTGTCCAGCTCCTTCCTGTTAACCCGGAAAATAGAGCTAATAGGGCTTACTGTATATCACATACTATAGATTGCATTGCTTTCGATATTGGTGGAGAATAGATGGCATTGCTTGCAATATACATTTTAACCACTAGATGGTGCTAACTTCCTGTTGATTTGGAAAGCAGAACTGATCACATTTACACTGCCACCAATTGATTACATCACTTCCAATCTGTTATCACTTCTGGTATGTCACTCGCGGTTCCGGCGGAAACAGGAAGTAGATGTTATTTCAGACCGCCACATCAATGTGAGTAGTAGGAGTTACAGGGTGTAGTAGGGGGGGCTTAAAGTATAAAAGGCAGCCAACCACAGATCCCATAAGCTTCTGATGATGCCCAGTGGGAGGGGCGAAATGCATTAAGCTATCTGTGAAGGCTGTGTGGACGCCAAGGCGCCAATTTCTGCATGATTTTATCCTTTTTGATGTAAGTGTAATGATTTAAAATGTAAAAAATAAATAAATAGCAGTATTACACTATATGCTCTCTCCTCCGTTTTGTTGAAACTATACCACCATGGATTGTTGCTGATCGAGTGAGTCTGAGGGATCTTGAGCATCGGGAGGAGGCCAGCAGATACCCATACTCCAAGGCCAATTACAACAAATTTTGTGGACGGACATCACCACCTTAATACAGGCACGTACTGTATACCATTTCCATCTGGTGAGTGGGGACCCAGGAGGGGAGCACAGAAAAATCACCTGAATTTTTGAATTTGTCACAAGCTCATCATTTCATAGTTTATGGTCTTTATTGATTGCAGTCATTTGCACTATATTGGCACTGAGCACGCTTGTCTCTATATATATATATATATTGTAATTTATAGGAGCAGCGCTAATTTTAATTTTCTGTTTCAAAAAGAGTTAACTGACAACCTGACAACCTTTTGAAAATACTACAATAAATTTGGTTTGGAATGCTACCACACATGTATCTACAGTAATGCTCTCTCCCTTTCTCCCGCTCTTCACTCCATTCCCCCCCCCTCCCTTATCCACTCCTTACACTTTCACCCCCTTCCTCTATTTCCTTATTTCCTTTATTTTCTTTAATCTTTCTTCTTTACTCAAATGTTAACCATAGTTCATAGCAAGTATACACACTTTGTTCTGAACGTTATATGTTGAAACAAATTTCTATAAATGTAGCATTGCTTGCGCTTATTTAAGCTTGAACTTTTCAATGTCTCTACTGTTGTACTACTGAAAAAAACTCAATAAAAATCTATTTGGAAAAAAATAATAATCACAGGATGACCTTGTTGACCAGACTGGTAGACTGGCATATACACGGATCATGTAAAGACAGGATATCTATTGAGCAATATGTGGCTGAGGGCGACTTATTTACACTTCCCTGGCACACTCCTAATAAAACTCATAAATGCCTCACATCCCATCCTCTCATTGGTTCTACTTTACGCTGCTTCCAGGAGACCCTTAATGCAATCACTCTCTCAACAGTTCCAGGCCCCATGGCCCCGATCTACCACAATCCAGACTCCTCCCCAGGTGCCACCAAAGGCTTTTGGCTTCCCCACCTTACTGATCCTTTTCTAAGAGCTCATAAATTTCTTCTCTAAAGGCTCTTTTCACACCAGAGAGGTGCGGTGAGGATGCTGAACCGATGCTCTATGTTTGGTGGCTTCTGTTCCCAGGTACGCCCCTTTTGGGAAGGAGTCCACCACCTAATATTAAATATTTTGACTTATCAACTAGATTTCAACCCTACCCAATTCCTACTCCATCGCTCCACTATCTGAAGTCAGCCATACCTCAAATCCCTCTCTATGCATATGATCAATGCCGTCTGAATGTGTATTTCCGTGGTATGGAAACAAACCTGATCCCATTCTCTGAATGACTGGTTTGTAAGGCTAAATGGAGTTGTGGAAATGGAGGATCTGATTGTCATCTCAAATGATCACTTAGATGCTTATCTTTTATACTACCTTATTATTGACAGCAAAGCAATCTAGCCCTACTATCATCAATGTTTCCATAGGGTTTTTCAATATGCCCTGATTGATGAATGTGACCCCATTGGTTTCTCTTTACTTCAGCCCCGGGAATAATTTATCCCCTTACTGACCAGAGCATTTTTTGCGATTCTGTACTGCATTGCTTTAGCTGACAATTGTGCGGTCGTGCAATGTTGTACCCAAACAAAATTGATGTTATTTTTTTCCCCACAAATAGAGCTTTCGTTTGGTGATATTTGATCACCTCTGCGGTTTTTATTTTTTGCGCTATAAACAAAAAAAGAGCGACCATTTTGAAAAAAAGCAATATTTGTTACTTTTTGCTATAATATCCCCAAAAAATATATTAAAAAAAACATTTCTTCCACAGTTTAGGCTGATATGTATTCTTCTACATTGTTTTTGGTAAAAAAAATGCAATAAGTGTATATTTATTGGTTTGCGCAAAACTTATAGCGTCTACAAAATGGGGGATAGTTTTATGGCATTTTCATTATTATTATTTTTTTTACTAGTAATGGCGGCGATCTGCAATTTTTAATCGGGACTGCGACATTATGGCGGACACATCGGACACTTTTGACACTATTTTAGGACCATTGTCATTTATACAGCGATCAGAGCTACAAATAGCAACTGATTACTATATAAATGACACTGGAAGGGGTTAAACACAAGTTGGAGATCAAGGGGTTTAGTGTGTCCTAGGGAGTGCTTCTAACTGTGGGGGGGATGGGCTCACTACAACATGACAGAGATCACTGCTCCCGATGACGAAGTAGATCCCTGTCATGTTGCTAGGCAGAGCAGGGAAATGCCTTGTTTACATGGGCATCTCCCCGTTCTGCCTCTCCTCACTGCAATCGCGGCCGCCGGTAAACAATGAGTTTGCGGGACCCGTGGGTACAGGTACGCCCACTTGCCTGTATGAGCCATTCTGCCGACGTATATGTGTGTGTGCAGCGGTCGGCATGTAAGTAATGCATTTAAGCAAGACTGTCTGGTATGTCATTACTATAAACCATACGACCTATCACTGTTGTGAACTATTTTGCCAAATTAATATACGTGCTTGAGTTACCTTTTTCAGATACTCTATTATTACTTTGTTATTGTTTAATTATTATATACCTAATGTCTCCGTGAACGTCTGCAGACTTTTTCACTTGACTAAATTCAATAAAAACCTTATGGAATTATAGTAATGCTTTGCCATATTGCAAAAAATTACCTTGCCAGGAAGGGGGGTAAATCTTACGGAGGTCAAGTTGTTAAAGAAGCCAGAAAATAAGGTAATTTGCGGGCAATTAAAATAGTTTTTCTTTAGTAAATATCAGTGGTGTAAATAATCACTGTTCCCAACCAAATGATTTTTTTTAAAGTTTTTTGAACTGGTGCATGTTTCTCATGGCAGTGCCAACCCCCCAGGCTATTTTTTTACAACACTTTGCTCATTGGCCCAGAAAATGGGCATTTTTGATATGACAGATTCAGTTCCCATTGATCTCCATAGGATTCGGGTCATCATCCAAACTTCTTTGAAGTCCCCTGAACCTTGTTTGAATTGAACCCAAGCCAGTGTAGCTCACACCTTTCTAAAGCAAGGATTATATTTTCTTGTATTAAAAGAAGTATAGATACCAGAGAGGAAGAGGTAATCGTGCCCCCTGTACAAAGCACACATGAGACCTCATCTGGAATATGCAGTTCAGTTTTGAGAACTACTGTAGTTCAAAAAAGGATGTTGAAGAGCTAAAGAAGGTGCAGAGCAGCCAAAGAAGGGCAACTAAACTGATACAAGGCATTGAGGAAATTTGCTGAGAAGACGTGATTAAAAAGTGTTATAATAACAATGTATAAAAATCTAAAGAGTCTTTAGAGTGATATTGGGGCAACGTTGTTCACTTTAAGGTCATTGCAAGGGCACTCTTTGCATATATATATATATATATATATATATATATATATAAATATAAAAAGAGGCTTAATGTGTTTTTTCAGTCATATTACTGAAAATAAAAAGTCAGCAGCTAAAAAAACTGTAGCTTCTGACTTTAAATAAGCAGACCCTCACCTGTCCCAGGATCCAGCATTGTGCTCCCCCGAGTGGGCACCAGGGACCATCTTCATTTCCCAGAGCTGTCATCTTAACTGTGACTTCACAACCCAAGCTGGGCTGCACATTGTGAATGGTCCCGCAGTCTTTTGGAACCTGTAACATGTCCCTAAAGCCTGCGGGGAGGGGTGGAGAACTTAAAAAAAACAGGTTCCCTGCTTCTCCCACAAAAAGAAGTATGCCAAAAGTTAAAGAGGAGGGGAGAAAGAGGCCTTAAAGTTGAACTTACCCTTTTGGGTAGAGTTCCACTTTAACCTCTACATATGGCATGGCTTCTTCACAGTGGGAGCTGTGAAAATTTGAAAGATAACTACTCGGTGAACTAGTTCTTTCCAGCTCAGTGGATTGTTAAACAAAGGCTGGATGCATTCATAATTGCACAGGACATAACTGGTGATTTACATGTACTGTAGGGAAACAGGAAGGATTTTTCCCCTATTGGTGCGTATTGGACCAAGCTTTATCAGGGTTTTTGTGCCTTCTAATGAATCAACTGTGGGTATAAGTCTCTGTTTATGGTAGTTTTCTACTGAACAATAGACTTATGTCTTTTGTTCCACCTGACTAGCTATGTTACTTTGTAACAGAGGAAACACTTTTTTTTTGGGATTTCTAGGGTGGACAGTAGACATGTGCATTCGTTTTCGTCCGAATGCATTTTTGTCCGAATTTCAGGTATTTTCATTATCGTTTTAACAAACGAAAACGAAAGCGCAGAATCCGAAAACCGAAAGATCCGACATAAACAAATGCTTTATTTTCGTTTTCGTTGCGGCAACAGTTCAATATAGATAGGAGATTCGACATGACGCTGACAATAACAATCTGTGTCTATCGAACCTGTGGTCGAATGTGCCTAACCTTAACTCTATTAGTCCAAGATTATTCGACATAGAGAGAAAAGATTCGACATAGAGGGAAAAGATTCGACATAGAGAGAAAAGATTCGACATAGAGAGAAAAGTTGGCTGATTGTAACCATAGAGGAGGAGCAATAAAATAGCTAGAACTAACTTGACAATTCAACATGAACGACAAAGATTCGACAAAGCATCGAAAAACATACAAACGTTGAATCCGTCATTGAAGGCTTATGGTGTCTGTCGAAAGTTCTAAGAAGTTTCGATGGAGCAGCTAAACTGTACGACGCCGCAATCGTACATTTCCGGTCAAATGCATCCGTCCATAGGCTATAGAAAGATTCTAATGTTGGTTGACTAGTAATAATAATTAATAAATATAATTATTACTAGTCATACAACATTAGAATTCTACTATAGCTTGTAGGCGGAACATTCGACCAGAAATGTACGATTGCGTCGTCGTTCAGTTTCGCTGCTCCGTCGAATCTTCTTTGAACATTCGACAGACACCATAAGCCTTCAATGACAGATTCGACCTCAATTAATTCAGATTTTCAGACGAATGGAATTTCTAACGAAAAACTAAATAGATAAAAATGAATTTCGGGAGTAACTAAATAAATTTATTTTTCGGACGAAAACGAAATTCCAAAACAAAATATTTCAGTGTGCACATGTCTAGTGGACAGTAGATCACAGACCGTGTCTTTGCTTTACCTTTCTTCCTACATTTGTCTAATTTGATGCTTGGGTATAGGGATGGGCCGAACACCCCCCGGTTCGGTTCGCACCAGAACCTGCGAACAGACTGAAAGTTTGCGCAAACTTTAGAACCCTATTAAATACAATGGACGCGAACGTTCGAAATCAAAAGTGATAATATGCAAGTTATTGTCATAAAAAGGGTTTGGGGACCCGGGACCTGCCCCAGAGGACATGTATCAATGCAAAAATAAGTTTTTTTCCGGAGCAGTGATTTTAATGATGCATAAAGTGAATTTTTTTTTGAAATATTCCTTTAAATTTCGTACCTGGGGAGTGTCTAAAGTATGCCTGTGAAGTGGCACGTGTTTCCCGTGTTTAGAACTGTCCCTGCACAAAATTACATTTCTAAAGAAAAAAAAGTCATTTAAAACCACTTGCGGCTTTAATGTAATGTCTGGTCCTGGCAATATGGATGAAAATCATTGAGAAAAATGGCATGGGTACCCCCCCACGGGTACCCCCCCAGCCCACTACCAACCCCTTTGGGTCTTGTATGGATATTAAGGGGAACCTCGCACCCAATTTAAAAAAAGGCCCTATATACTCTGAACAGCAGTATACAGGTGGTGCAAACAAGACAGGGACTGTAGGTTTGTTCTTAAGTAGAATCTGTTTGTAATTTGGAACAGGTACATTTTTAAGTGTAGCTCCAGCCAAAAAATCTGTTTTTAAGCTTTTTGGAAAACATAGGGAAGGGTTATAACCCCTGTAACATTTGTTTTGCTGTCTGTGCACCTGTTCAGAACATTTCACCTCACTTTCCGTCCCAATGACAAATGTTTTTTGAAAATTCAGGTTTTTTATTGAAACAAGGATCAGTGATAAAGCATCAGTGGAGAGGAGACACCTCTTTCCCATATTAACTCTCACTGGAGAGAATTTCCCTTCCTAGGGGTAGATTTCCTTTCACTTCCTGTTGTCTCCTTCCGTTTGCAAGTAGGAGTCGTTTGTATGTTGGATGTTTGAAAGTAGGGGCCTGCCGTATATACTATGCAGAAATTTGGCCCTTAGGTGTTGGTGTTGCCACAACACTGTAAGCCCTCACAGTTACTCTTGGTGGGCGCTGGAACACCCTGCTGTGAACTATTATATCAAGAATTGTAATTACATGACATTGTTGAACAGTGGTAGGAAAAATTGGGCCTTTGGTGGTGGTGGTGGTGGTGCTGGTGCCACAACACTGTAAGTCCTCACAGTTACTCTTGGTGGGCGCAGGAATGGGCCCAGCTGTGAAATATTAGATCAAGAATTGTAATTACATGCCCCTGTTTAACAGGGGCAGAAAAATTGGGCCTTTGGTGGTGGTGGTGGTGGTGTTGCCACAACACTGTAAGTCCTCACAGTTACTCTTGGTGGGCGCAGGAATGGGCCCAGCTGTGAAATATTAGATCAACAATTGTAATTACATGCCCATGTTGAACAGGGGCAGAAAAATTGGGCCTTAGGCAGTGGTGCCACAACACTGCAACCCCTCACAGATACTGTACTTGGAGCGCAGCAATGAGCCCTGCTGCAAAGCATTGCATCAAAAATTGTATTTACACGCCCCTGTTAAACATGGGCTGAAAAATTGGGCCTTAAACACTGGTGCTGGTGCCACAACACTGCAACACCTCACAGATACTGTAGTTGGAGCACAGCAATGAGCCCTGCTGCAAAGCATTGCATCAAAAATTTTAAATACACGCCTCTGTCAAACAGGGGCTGAAAAATTGGGCCCTAGCCAAAAAGGACAAGCGTGTCCCATGGCCACGTGCTGATGAGGATGCACTGTGTCCAAGACCAGCAGCACTGTTGCCTCTAGACACAGAGCCTGCTTGCCCTCTTTTATTGCCTCGTGACTGTCTGCCTCTCCTTGTTTGCCTTCCAGACATACTAATGGCCTGCAGTGAGATGTAGCTGCACAAAGGTGGGATGTGTATATATATATATATATATATATATATATATATATATATATATATACCGCTACCCCCTGTTAAGGGAGCCGCTGAATTTGTTTTGGGCCCTGAAATACAGCACCGCCAACCCCCGGCAATCTACTCGACCCACTCTGGCACAGTTAGTCTAAGTTTTTTTTATCTTATCACAATCTAGCAATATATGCACAATGATAACACACTGAGGGCAAAGTGTTAAAGTATAACTGGTTTACTTTTGTGTAAAAGGCATAGATTAACACATAACACATATATTGTCTGCAGAACCCTGCAACTGTAAGTATAGTACACACTGAGGATGCTGGCGATTACGCGCCAAGTGCAGCTATCCCTATCTATGCGCCCTTATGGCGCAGCAACAAAAAGTTCTAACTCCTGGTCAGGTCTGACTCAGATATAACTTAGTCTCTTAGGGAACAATTTCTTTGCATGCAGCTTGAACGGTGGTGCACATATAGAAAGAACAGTATTTGTAATCCACACGATAGGTAATA
Organism: Rana muscosa; assembly: GCA_029206835.1. NCBI lineage: Eukaryota > Metazoa > Chordata > Amphibia > Anura > Ranidae > Rana > Rana muscosa. The sequence goes on along the minus strand of CM055122.1, from coordinate 1,149,415,761 downwards.
GAAGAACACTTAACCGGAGACTGCACGACCCAGTTCTGCTACTAGTCTCCGGTGGAACAACAGACAAACTTGGTGGGCCAAGGCAGTCTCTAGGCCTAATCAAAGTAAAGTATTTCTCTTTTTGATTAAGCAGGTGCTCGCTCACCACTCCGGACGCGATCCCAGTCCGGGACTTCCACCGACTGTGTCTCCACACACAGCGACTGCAACGGCCGGGTCCCCGGTCGAACTGATGTCCGCAACTTGGAGCAGTCAGGCGCTACCCGGGCTCGCAGTGGGGTGGAAGGCTCTCTGGAAGTTGTGCAAGGCCCTGGCTTCAGGCCTTGTACTGCCGCAGATCCGCACGGGAAGACCTGTTGATAGCAGTGCGGTGTCCAAAGAGGCCGAGCTCAGCCTCACCCTCCTCTTAAATAGTCCCACCCATGAGTCTCTGCGGTGGCTCAAATGCACCCTGGGTGCCGAACGGGGTTATGGGTAACATAGTCCCGGGGCCTATATATACATATATATATATATATATATATATATATATATATATATATATATATTTGTCTGTACTGATAATGCAACTATTATAATCAACTGCCTGCTGTGGTATTAGTATGGGAAAAGCAGCAGCAGCAGCAGCAGCAGCAGTTAGTTTTAGGTGAAAACTGTGCAGAGAGGCACACAGTACACTGAAAATACTTGCAACTTTCTGCCTGTGGTTTATTTATGAGAACACCACTATTAGTCACTCACTAACAGGGATGAGCCGAACACCCCCCTGTTCGGTTCGCACCAGAACCTGCGAACAGACAAAATGTTTGTGTGAACTTTAGAACCCTATTAAATACAATGGACTCGAACGTTCGAAATCTAAAGTGTTAATTATAAAGGCTAATATGCAAGTTATTGTCCTAAAAAGTGTTTGGGGACCTGGGTCCTGCCCCAGGGGACATGTATCAATGCAAAAAAAAGTTTTAAAAACGCCCGTTTTTTCGGGAGCAGTGATTTTAATAATGCTTAAAATGAAAAAATAAAAGTGAAATATTCCTTTAAATTTTGTACCTGGGGGGTGTGTATGATATGCATGTGAAGTGGCGCATGTTTCCCGTGCTTAGAACTGTCCCTGCAAAAAATGTCATTTTTGAAAGAAAAAAAGTCATTTAAAACTGACTCGCGGCTATTAATGAATTGTCGGCTCCCGGCAATACATACAAAAGTCATTGATAAAAAAAAAAAAAAAGCGTGGGGGTTCCCCAGAATTCAATTACCAGGCCCTTCAGGTCTGGAATGGATATTAAGGGGAACTCTGCCGCAAATTTAACAAAAAAATGGCGTGGAGTCCCCCTAAAAATCCATACCAGACCCCTTATCCGAGCACGCAACCTGGCCGGCCGCAGGGGAAAAGGGGGGACGAGAGAGCGGCCCCCCTCCCTCCTGAACCGTACCAGGCCACATGCCCTCAACATGGGGAGGATGTCCCCATGTTGATGGGGACAAGGGCCTCATCCCCACAACCTTTGCCCGGTGGTTGTGGGGGTCTGCGGGCGGGAGGCTTATCGGAATCTGGAAGACCCCTTTAACAAAGGGGACCCCCAGATCCCGGCCCCCCCTATGTGAATTGGTAAGGGGTACATTGTACCCCTACCATTTCACGAAGAAAGCGTAAAAAAATGTTTAAAAAAACACACAAACACCTTGAAAAAGTCCTTTATTTAAAAAAAAACAAAAAACATTCCAGCGGTGAAATCCAGCGTCCCACTGCGATCCCGATGTCCAGCGCTGTCCTTCATTGGTTGTGCCTGAGCGGACCTGAAGGGGAACTCCCTCTCAGTGTTTTAAATGTATAGACCCGCCCCTTCTAAAGTTCCCCATCTGGTCCGCTCAGCGGACCAGATGCGGAACATGAGAAGGGGCGGGTCTATACATGTATTACCAAAGTGAGAGCAGTTCCCCATCAGGTCCGCCCCCTCGGTATGTCGGACCCGCCTACGTCATTGGCTTGAGCCAGGAACTTCCTTCACTATGTAAATTTAAGCGGACCTGATGGGGAACTTTAGAAGGGGCGGGTCTATACATTTAAAATACTGAGAGGGAGTTCCCCATCAGGTCCGCTCAGGCACAACCAATGAAGGACAGCGCTGGACATCGGGATCGCCGCGGGACACTGGATTTCACCGCTGGAATGTTTTTTTTTTTTTTTTAAATAAAGGACTTTTTCAAGGTGTTTGTGTGTTTTTTTAAAAAAAAATTTACGCTTTCTTCGTGAAATGGTAGGGGTACAATGTACCCCTTACCAATTCACATAGGGGGGGCGGGATCTGGGGGTCCCCTTTGTTAAAGGGGTCTTCCAGATACCGATAAGCACCCCGCCCGCAGACCCCCACAACCACCGGGCAAGGGTTGTGGGGATGAGGCCCTTGTCCCCATCAACATGGGGACATCCTCCCCATGTTGAGGGCATGTGGCCTGGTACGGTTCAGGAGGGAGGGGGGGCCACTCACTCGTCCCCCCCTTTTCCCCTGCGGCCGGCCAGGTTGCGTGCTCGGATAAGGGGTCTGGTATGGATTTTTAGGGGGACTCCACGCCATTTTTTTTTTAATTTGCGGCGGGGTTCCCCTTAATATCCATTCCAGACCTGAAGGGCCTGGTAATTGAATTCTGGGGAACCCCCACGCTTTTTTTTTTTTTTTATCAATGACTTTTGTATGTATTGCCGGGAGCCGACAATTCATTAATAGCCGCGAGTCAGTTTTAAATGACTTTTTTTCTTTCAAAAATGAAATTTTTTGCAGGGACAGTTCTAAGCACGGGAAACATGCGTCACTTCACATGCATATCATACACACCCCCCAGGTACGAAATTTAAAGGAATATTTCACTTTTATTTTTTCATTTTAAGCATTATTAAAATCACTGCTCCAGAAAAAACGGCCGTTTTTAAAACTTCTTTTTGCATTGATACATGTCCCCTGGGGCAGGACCCAGGTCCCCAAACACTTTTTAGGACAATAACTTGCATATAAGCCTTTATAATTAGCACTTTAGATTTCTCCCATAGATTTTTCGAATTTGCCGCGAACACCCCAATTTGTTCGCTGTTCGGCGAACGGGCGAACAGGCAATGTTCGAGTCGAACATGAGTTCGAATCGAACTCGAAGCTCATCCCTAATCACTAACAGTATTTAGGTAAGCTTTAGGTGAACGCTATGCAAAGCACACAGTACAGTAAGTGAAACACTGACTGTCTGCAGCTAGCACAATCACCTGCCTGCCTGTCACAGTATAGAGAAAACCAGGAACGGATCTAGCTAAACTAAATACAGTGTATAAATATATATACAACAACTAGGATGCATATATATCCTCTACACACTGTAACTGCAGATAACTGACTCGCCTGCCTGCTCTATCTAACTCAATATAAATGACACTGTCTGTCTCTGTAAACTCTCTCGTTTCACAACTCCAACACACTACACAAGGCCGCCGAGCCGGCAGCCTTATATAGTGTGGGGTGTGTACTAAACCCCCTGAGCCATAATTGGCCAAAGCCACCCTGGCTTTGGCCAATTACGGCTCTCTGTTCAGACGGCGCTGTGATTGGCCAAGCATGCGGGTCATAGTGCATACTTGGCCAATCATCAGCCAGCAATGCACTGTGATGTCGCAGTGAATTATGGGCCGTGACGCGCCACTCGAATTTGGCGCGAACGGCCCATAGTGTTCCATCTTCGTCAAACGATCGAACAGCCGTTATTCGAGTCGAACATGGGTTCGTCTCGAACACGAAGCTCATCCCTACTTGGGTACTGCAAATGCAGAAATGATCACAGGAATGCAGTTCGTTATGCACTCATGTGATCTGTATTCAGGTAAAGCCTGCTACCTGCTGACATCATGTCAGGGCTGGGCTTCTAGCAGCTCTATTCTCAGTGCTCAAGGCTGCTCAGTTGTCAATTACCAGACACTCATTGTTTCCACAGTGGCTCACCTGTCTACCATTACCTGCCTCATTAGTTCAGCCTACAGCGAGACCCTTTTTGCCATTTAAACTGCCTTGCTCATTCCCTCTGTGCCTTTGCCTGGTCAACATCTCCAGTGTGTCTCTGCTGTGTTCCTGTTATGACTTTGCCTTGCTGAGGTTTCTTCTTGTTCCTGATCCTGATCTTTCGCTTCTGACAATGCTAACACCTGGATCCTGGCTTCCTGATCCCGGCTCGTCTGATTACCTGTTTTGGCTTCCTAAACCTGGCTCCTGTCTTTGAGTACATTCCTGATCTGTACTGTTTTTACTATTACATCAAGGGTGTGATTTTAACTGCATTTTCTGTCTCTGCCTGGTTCATGGTCCCTGACATTAAGCGAAGGCCATTATATCAGAAGATGCAGGCAATCCACCAAGTTGTAAATGTTTTCCAGATTAAATGAGCAGAACCGCTGCATGGATCAGTTTGCCATAGCATTACAGACGCTCCGGATTAGAACTGCTCACCTGGATCCTCCCACTCCAGCAGCTCTTGTACAACCAGTGTTGCACGCCATACCTAATGCCGCTCCGATCTCTGTGCAAGCACCTGGCTCTAATACTACCTCTGTATGAGGTATGACTGGTTCCACTCCACTTCCCCAGCATTTTGGGGGTGATTTAGCTCACTGCAGAGGGTTTCTCAACCAGGTTGGAATATATTTTGAGATGCTGCTCCTACAGACAGAAGCAAAGTAGGCTTCATTATTTCTTTACTTTTTGATAGAGCCTTGGCTTTGGCAAATCCTTTATGGGTGAAGTAAAAATCTGTTGTCCAGAATTACCCTGAGTTTGTGGCCTCTATTAAAATGGTATTTTAGGTCCAGACCGCATGCACGAACCCGCCCCGCACATATGTCAACCTGGCCTTAAGGAGTGCTTGCAGGAGCCCCCTGTACATTTGGCTCTGAACTTTGCATACCAACCCACGCCTCCCTCACCTCCCATGCCTCCAGTGTCCTAGTCCTCCAGTGAAGTAGAGACTATGCAGCTGGGCTTCACAAGTCTCTTTGCCAAAGAGAGGGCCTTTAAGAGGAGGTAGAGATTGTGCCTTTACTGTGGCCAGACAGTTTATGTATTGAAGTCTTGTCCTACGCGTTCAGAAAACTCCCTGCACCTGAGGTTCTGTAGGGGACAGACTATAGGTGGGGTCTTTGCATCCCCAGCTATCCTGAAGGATAAGCCTCTAGTTCTGGTTACCATTTCCTGGTCTGAGTTGTCCATCAATACCCAGGCTCTAATTAATTCTGGGGTTGTAGGCTTGTTCACAGATAGTGCTCTGATGGCTCTCCACTCTCCATTGAGGACAGTAATTGCTGGTGCAGAAACAGTGTTATCATGAAGGACACAAACTCTTTAAAGGGATACATTAAAAACAGGAGATAGCTTAGTCCTTGTATAACCCAGCTTTAGAAAAGTTCATAAGTCCATGATATAGGTTAATGGCTGCAGCTATCCTCATAGTGAAGCTATCTCTGTGGGATGAAAATAAGGGAGGGAAAGCAGGAAGCGCCACATGAGTGTAGCATTATAAAAGACAGTTTAATCGCAAAGATAAAAAACACTCACAGGATTAAAAGTTAAAATGTGCTCATCTGATTGTAAGGGAGCCACTCTGATCCATCCTTCAGACAATGTACTGTGCCAGAGAGCTGCTGGAGATGGAGAGAGGTTTGTAGGGCATCCTGTGGCCACCAGGAAGTCCAAGAGAACCAGTGTGGAACGCACGGCAGAAGTGACATCACCGGAGGCAGAGAGACAGCTGGGAACAACGGGAAAGAACAGACTAAGCGCTCGGAGCTTCAGCTCCTTCTAATGGGCTCTTTGCAATTAAACTGTCTTTTATAACACTACACTCATGTGGCACTTCCTGCTTTCCGTTCCTTGTTTTCTTTCCACTTGCCACTTTATAGCCTTCCCACTTTATAGCCTGCCCATGTGACTCATGAAACTGCTCTGTTGACCGTGGCCGGAGGGGCTCTTCACCATGAGATAATCCAATTTCAAGTAATTTCTGAAAGGTTCTGGTTCTGTTTGGTTCTGTTGGACCTTCTTGGCTCGAGCTGGACTCAGGATCTGTGGAAGTCTCTCTGACCGGTCGGATATTCAAGACACCGATACACAGTGAATAGGTATACAAGAATATGTGGTTTAATGGTTACATGTCCTTTTTTATACACAGCGAGAAAAGTTGCCTCCCTCCTATGGACCTATCAGCAATAAGCAAAAACCTCATGAGTTAGACAAAAATAAATTCTAACAGGTTTTTTGACTTCTGCAAAAGCGGTCAGTTAACATACGTCAATTGTGGTCAAACTAGACATGTTCTGACATTTGAAACAGGAAGATAAGAAACGCCAGATGTCAGTGCGGTCAATCTGTCAGTTAAAAAGCAGAAGTGAGATAAACTTTTTCCCGGAAAAGGCCTAACCACAAAATCACATTTCAACCTAAATATACATGCCTGTTACACAGAAGAAAGATTAGCTTGACCACAAAAGTCACATCTTGTTCATACTCATGTCAGAGAAACATTTTCTGTAAAATATATTTTTATTTGAGGAGAACTCTAACCATGAATATTGGTTCATGATCTTCTTATACCTTACAATTTCCTCACCTCATTACCCAGTGGTCATTGGTTATCCTTGGTTAGAGGCACAATCCCTCTTTTGATTGGCATTGTGCTGAGGTTTTCTCTTGGTTGCCACAATGCAGTAATACATATTTGCAGAAAGTGATTAAGGTCATGGGCACATCTTCACTTCATTGCCAGAGGAATACTGTAAATTCAGTGATGTCTTTGACAAAGGTCAGGCTGGAATTTTGCCTCTGCATCAGCCTTTTGATTGCGCAATTGACCTTCAACCTGGTGCCATTCCCCCTAATGGCTGGGTTTACCCTTTGTCTGTCTCTGAGGATAAAGCCATGGAGGACTATGTTGCAGATTCACTTTCCCTGGGTACTTTCACAAACCCACATCTCCTGCCGACACTGGCTTTTTCTTTGTGAAAAAGAAGAGTGGTGAACTGAGACCTGGTATCGATTATAGGGGGCTCAGTCGCATTATAGTTAAGAATGGTTATCTGATTACCATTGATTATGGAATTATTTGACCGACTCAAGGGAGCAACGGTCTTCACAGCCCATTTCTCCAGTGAGTACTGGAGAGGCAGAGAGCCGATGACCGACAGTCACCGCCTCTTTGCTCACTGAAGACCAAAAACTGATCAGCGGTCTTTGATGTAGAGATGGCGGGGGACAAGCAATAGTGTGAAAGTAAAAAATATGTGATGCCAGAATATGGTGTCACTGATGCTGTCTGTGGGAAGTGTACTGTTGCACAACATCACACACACAACATCACACACAGCTGAGAGACCACTCCAAAGCATGTAATTGAAAGGATTCACCCTTGTGGTCACATTTGACAAATCCTCACCTATTAGCCTTAAAAAGGGGCAAAGTTGGTTTTCAAGATTGTAGACTTCCAGTAGGTTTGGATTTAATTTCACAATTGTTGGACTTTACAATGGACTTAACGAATCCCCATGAACAGAACTACAATAAAATGTGTGCATCCCTATTCCCTAATCAACAATATTTGCATTGCCTAGATTTTTGAGTTTAGGGTATGGAGGGAGGTCTAATGTAGACACCTCCAATGCTACTTATCAGGAGAAAATAGTCGTGGTAAGACATGCTTTTCCAGTCTGTCCAGTTAGCTTTTCCCCCAACCTGTTTAGCTAAAAGGTCTCCAAGTATTCATTATATATTAGATTGCCCTCAAACTAGGAACATTTTTAATTTAATCTCTGTGGTAACAAAAAAAATATTTTTCACCAGTAATTTTTTAATTCATAAACATGTTAATGTAAATAATCTGTGCCCCCTCATCCACACCAGCAGCATTCCCTTGCCTGAAATAACATTGCAATAAAAACAACAGAATAATTTAAAAAAATGCTTCATTGTTCCCTACAGATATAGTTCAGCTGAAGGTATTTTCCCCCTTATTCTATTAACAGCACAAACCAAAATATCCACTGCCAGACACAAGTGGGACTCTGGGTTGGTTTTAGATAGCCAATGTAATTTTTTCTTAACATATTTGGCCATGTTTGTCCCGTATGCCCGCATACATATTTCCCCTTACAATTCATGTGCCATATTCAGATGACATTTCTGTGTAATGCTATGGATTCTGTTCAGTTTTCTGTATTAAAAGCAAGCCCATTTTTTAAAATAAAGACAAATAAAAACACTAACATGCAGTATTGATGTATGGGGCTTTACACATTTTGCCTTATTTAAATATTTTAAGTATATATTTAAACTGGTAGCCTTTTTTCACATTGCAAATATATGCATGCATTTATATGTGTTTATATGCATTTATGGGACATTTATAAATGTATAATAATGCATGCAATGGTTTAATTTGTATAATTCATGCTATATGTTTAGGTGCACTCAGTTTAGCTGGTTTTAAAGGAAATAGAATTTTGTTTGACTAAGTGCAGATTAGATACTCTGAACACATGTAAATGCATGTAAACATGTGTAAATGGAAGTACATTTAAATGCATGAGAGCTTGATCTGTGAAGCAAAGATTTTGTTTACACTTCCTAAATAATTTTACATCAGACATCATTTTAATTTTGGAGAAAAGCTACTATGTATGATAACATCTACAAGAATGGCAAACATATATTTATTTTCTCTAAAAGGAAAAGCAAAGGATAACTTAAAGGGTTTTTTAACCCATCCATATAAAACTATGCCAGTCCCTCTATTAGAGGCTGGCATAGCACACTGTGTCACTAGTTATAAAAAAACAAGCAGTGTAAATAACTAATTTGTGCTGTCTTCAGGCCGGTCACATCACTCACGGCTGCTTTACAGCTCTGATCAATTGCTTCTGTGGGATAGGGTGACCAGACATCCCCGGTTTCAGGGGACAGTCCCCGGATTGAGGACACTGTCCCCGGAACAAGTCTGTCCCCAGTTTTGTCCCCGGATTGGATTTGAACAGGGGCAGAGGCAATTTCAAAGACAGTCAGTGCAGAATTAAAAAAAAAAAATTCTGAATTACACACCCCTGCTCCCCTGCTCCTACTAGCTTAGGGGGGTGTAATTGTTTCCATTATCTGTGCTCCTTTCTGATGATCATGTGCTGGTCGGAGCGGAGGGAATATTTCTTCAGTTTTGGGCGCATTACCATTCAGCTCCGCTTGCATGTTCTTCTGCCTTGGTTCAAGTCGCTGCCTGCTTATCTCCTTGCCTTCCTTGGCGGAGTGATCTTCCTCCACTCCCCACCCAGTAGTAGCCGCGCCCAGAGAGTAAGACTTGACAGGCTGTGAGGCGGCGGCGGCAATGGGCAGAGTCGCTGATTGCCGCCATTACTAGTAAAAAAAAAAATATGTCCCCGGATTTCATTAAAAAAATATGGTCACCTTACTGTGGGAGGAGCCGTGATCTCCCTCTGACGTCAGAAGGGAGGTCACTTGGCGGCTCGTCTCCTCCGCAGAAGCCGTGTATCATAGCTGTAAAGCAGTCACAAGTCACGTGACCGGCCTGAAAACAGCTCAAATTAGGTATTTACACTGCTTGTTTTTTAAAACTAGTGACACGGTGTGCTATGCCAGCCTCTAATAGAGTTTTACTGCAGCAGAATGGCACGGCTGGGTGAAGCGACATTACCTTACATCGCTTCGCCTTTTGGCCACTAGGGCCAGAGCCGATGCGAGTGCCTGGCGGGCACCCGAGATTGCTCGGGACAGAGCGAGAACCAGGATCTGTGTGTGTAAACACACAGATCCCGGTTCTTTCAGGGGAAAGGAGACTGATCGTGTGTACATACAATGTATGAACAGCGATCTCTCTCTTCCCCTAGTAAGTCCCACCCTCCTACAGTTAGAACATGGTGAGGGAACACAGTTAACCCCTTGATCGCCCCCTAGTGTTAACCCCTTCCCTGCCAGTGACATTTATACAGTAATCAGTGCATTTTTATAGCACTAATCGCTGTATAATTGTCAATGGTCCCAAAAATGTATCAAAGTGTCCGATGTGTCCGCTGCAATATCGCAGTCCCGATAAAAATTGCAGATTGCCGCCATTACTAGTAAAAAAAAATAATAATAATAAAAATGCCATAAATCTATCCCCTATTTTGTAGATGCTATAACTTTTGCGCAAACCAATCGGTATACGCTTATTGCGATTTTTTATCAAAAATATGTAGAAGAATACATATATTGGTCTAAACTGATGAAAAAATTGTTTTGTTTTTAAAAAATGTGGGATATTTATTATAGCAAAAAGTTAAAGACATTGGGGGTGATTTACTAACAACAGTGCGCTGTGCCGGTTCATACCTTAATTGGTGCGCCGGATAAATCCTTAATTGGGTGCGTGAACCGGCGGCGTACTGTTATAGTAAATAAAAATGTCAGCCGCGCTTGTATCTCTATTCAAAATGAATGGTTCCCTATGGGAGCCCATTGATTTGAATAGAGGTCGCACGGGAAGTCGGATCAAGACGATCTTACTTGCGGGGCGACTCGTGTGGCGGTTGACACAGGGGCAGCGCGACTTTGACAAGACTTGAGCGTGAAGCAGACGCTCAAGTCGTGTCCTGGAGGTGACTTGAAGTCGCCTCCAGTACAGGCTCCTTTGCCAGTACCTGTCCGAGAATGTTCCTATTGCGCTGGTTCTCGCTGACAGGGTACTGCAAGCCTCGCGCTCGCTGTCCCCTATGTTTGGTATGAATCATGAAGGGGAACTCCACGCCAAATAAAAAAAAAAAAACGGCATGGGTTCCCCTACAGGAGCATACCAGGCCCTTAGGTCTGGTATGGATTTTAAGGGAAACCCCCCTACGCCGAAAAAATGGCGTGGGGGTCCCCCCAAAATCCATACCAGACCCTTATCCGAGCACATAGCCTGGCAGGTCAGGAAACGGGGAGCGAGCGAGCGCCCCCCCTCCTGAACCATACCAGGCCGCATGCCCTCAACATGGGGGGTGGGTTTTTGGGGCAGGGGGTGCAATGCGCCCCCCCCACCCCAAAGCACCCTGCCCCTATGTTGATGGGGACAAGGGCCTCTTCCCGACAACCCTGGCCGTTGGTTGTCGGGGTCTGCGGGCTTATCGGAATCCGGGAGCCCCCTTTAATAAGGGGGCTCCCAGATCCCGGATCCCCACCCTATGTGAATGAGTATGGGGTACATCGTACCCCTACCCATTCTCCTGGTGGCAAAAAAAATGTCAATAAAAAAACAGAACACAGGTTTTTAAAGTAATTTATTAGGCAGCTCCAGGGGTCTTAGATGTGTGTGATTATTCCTGCGCTACCAAAAAAATTAATTGGGTATGAAAATAGTGGAAACTGCCGCAAGCACCGAAAGGGTTAAACCAAACCCATAGAACAAATAGATAAAAAGGGGGAGTGGTGCTGCACTGTTTCTAGAAATGTGCTAACTCTGTGCAAATAGCTAATAGCATAAAACCAACAATAAAAAAGAAAAAACAAATATATAGAACCAATAGGGCATAAGTGCTAATGCAGATAAGTGATCCTGCACTGAATCTAATGAATATGCATAAATACTAATAACATGGATGTTCAATACAAAATTACAGTAATGAAATTGCTAAAACCATAAAACTTATCAGAACATAAAATAACAAAGTGCAGTGTGCATACAACTGATGTAATATAACCGATAATGTGCAGAATCAGCTAAATAGTGCACAAAATTGTGCTAAAATAGTGCTAAGTTGTGCAAACAAAGCATGCAGGCAAATAATAGCCTGCAATGTGCAAACCAACAGGTAGGGGTTATGTGCAAGTGTAGAAGCTAATTGCAGAAATGCAATGCTGTGTGCCCCCTGCCCCAAAGCACCCCCCCATGTTGAGGGCATGCGGCCTGGTACGGTTCAGGAGGTACACTCGCTCAACCCCCCTTTTCTGACCTGCCGGGCTGCGTGCTCGGATAAGGGTCAGGTATGGATTTTGGGGGGACCCCCACGCCATTTTGTTTTAAATTTTGGTATGGGGGGGTCCCCTCTGAATTCATACTAGACCCAAGGGCCTGCTATGGACCTGGGGGGGACCCCACGCTGATTTTTCTTATAGCCGGCAATGTTTATTTTTTTTACATTTCCTTTAACAACCAGCTATAAACAGGTTAAAAAAAACGTAAATCGCGTCAAAATTGCGGTACTTGCGTTTTGGATGCGGGTCGATTGAATTCTATTACATGCAAAACGCTCTTTTTTGCTGGGAAAAAAAAGTCCCCGACCCTTTCCAAAAACACAGAGGCACAAAAATGCATTGATGTGAACATGTTTCATAGGAACCCATGTTAAAAAATGTCCCTGCATTTCTGCAAAATGCACCAAAAAACGCATTAGTGTGAATCGAGCCTTACAGACCGTTTTTTAAAACGTCCGTCCGTGGGCATGAGGCCTAAGAAAAAAGAGGGGGAAAAAAAGCACTGGACTGCATCAAAAACGTGCATGCAGAAAAGCACCTGGAATGCATCCGAACTGCGTTTCCAAGGTGTGAACTGGCCCTTAGGCAGTTGCGTTTAACCTCGTTTTTCAGAAAGCCAAAAAATGTGTTCAGACGCCAAAGATTTCCATGTTTCAGATGCGGTACCGGCGTTTAGCCGCGTTTTCGTTTATAAGCATTTTTAAAGGTGACCTATTTTTTTACATTGAAAAACTAAAAAATTATGGCAAATGATGAAAAACCATTAAAAATATATATTAAAAAAATGTAATTGCTTCCATTGCATTGTGGACAATCCACAACTTGTGGCAGGTGACGTGGCCAGGTGACATGGCAAGTGGACAATCCACAACTTGTGGCAGGTGACGTGGCAAGTGGACAATCCACAACTTGTGGCAGGTGACGTGGCAAGTGGACAATCCACAACTTGTGGCAAGTGATGTGGCAAGTGACACGATAAATACAAGTACACTGCTGCTCTCTCAGCTGCTGCTACTCACTCTGGTCTCACAAAATAGCTGAAATGGTTAATAATACTGTTTTTTGAGCTTAGGGAGGGTCCTTAAGATGTTTCCTAACTAAACACTTATAGACGCAAATGCGGTAAAACGTGGCATGCAAACGCGACAAAGCGTGTTTCTAAACGCCGCTTTCAACCGTAGTTCTGAAGACTTTGCACCAGCGTTCCGTGTACATGGGGCCTAAAAAGGGCTATGCCATTTACAGCTCAAAAACGCCATGGTGGCCATGAGGCCATAGGCTAACATCGAGAGGCGTTTTTAAGCTGCAAAAAACGCTCAAACAAGCGGCTGGAAAAACGTCCGTGTGCATGTAGCCTTATATTAACCACTTGCTTACTGGCCACTTAAACCCCCTTCCTGCCCAGACCAATTTTCAACTTTCAGCGCTGATGCACTTTGAATGACAATTGCGCGGTCATACAACACTGTAACCCAATGAAAATGTAATCATTTTTTGCACACAAATAGAGCTTTCTTTTGGTGTTTTTTTTATCACCTCTGCGTTTTCCTTTTTTTTTCTATAAATACAAAAGACTGACTAAAAAAAAAAAAAAGGATATTTTAACCACTTCAGCACCGGGCCTATTCTGGCACTTCTCTCCTTCATGTAAAAATCATAATTTTTTGGCTATAAAATTACTTAGAACCCCCAAACATTATATATGTTTTTTTAGCAGACACCATAGGGAATAAAACGGAAGCCATTGCACATTTTTATCTCGCACGGTATTTGCGCAATAAATTTTCAAACGCCTTTTTTTGGGGAAAAAAAATGGTTTCATGAATTAAAAAATAAAAAAAACAGTAAAGTTAGCCCAATTTTTTTGTATAATGTGAAAGATGTCGTTATGCTGAGTAAATAGATACCTAACATGTCACGCTTTAAAATTGCACACACTCACGGAATGACACCAAACTTCAGTACTTAAAAATCTCCATAGACGATGCTTTAAATTTTTTTTACACGTTACTATTTTCACATTACAGAGGAGGTCTAGTACTAGAATTGTTGCACTCATTCTAACGCACGCAGAAATACCTCACATGTGTGGTTTGAACGGCGTTTACATATGTGGGCGGGAATTACGTGTGTGTTCGCTTCTGAGCGTGAGCTACCGTGGACAGGGGCGTTTTAATTATTTTTTATTATTATATTTTTACACTTTTTTTTTACTTTTGTTTTTTTGATAACTTTTATTCCTATTACAAGGAATGTAAACATCCCTTGTAATAGGAATCTATTGTGACAGGTCCTCTTTATGGAGAGATGCAGGGTCAATAAGACCCCACATCTCTCCTCCAGGCTGGAAAGCATGAGATAGGTAAAAAAAAATCACGATCTCATGCTGACAGCCGAGATCACAGCTTTGTTTACATACGGGAACCCGGCATGCTGTCATAACATCACGCCCGGGCCTCCAATGGTCATAGAGATGACTGGTGACCATCTGGTCACCAGTTATCTCTATGCTTCCCATCCATCACCGGCCAATTTGTTCTCCGGGCCCCCGGAGAAGCACTGAATGGATGGCTGGAGGGGGTGGCGTCCCCTCCCACCACCTATAAGAACGATCAAGCAGCGGAACTGCCGCTATGATCATTTTTATCGTGCACAGAATCGCCGGCTGAAAAGAATGATATCTGAATGATGCCTGCAACTGCAGGCATCATTCAGATGTCACCGCACAAAGCCAAGGACGTCATTTGACGGTGGGCGGTAGGGAAGTGGTTAATATTTAGTTCGAAAATTTTGAAAAAAGGTAATTTTTCACCTTCATTTATGTACACTGATGAGACTGCACTGATGGGCTGCACTGATGGGCACCGATAAGGTGGCAAGGGTGGGCACTGAGAGGTGGCATTGCTAGTTGGCACTGGTGGGCATTGAGAAGTGGCACTGCTAGGTGGCAATGATAGTTGGCAGTGATGGGCACTGATAGGCAGCACTGCTAGGTGGCACTGATTGGCACCAGTGGTGGGCATTGATAGGTGGCCCTGGCAGGGGCTACTGATTGTCACAGATGACGCAGAATTGCCTCTTCCTCTTCGAGCCCGATGTCCCTTGCAAATAAGCTGGTGATTGCCTTTTTTTATTCTCACGCTGTCAGCACAAGGAGAAAACAAAAACCATTACCGAGCTTTTGTTTACATCACGTCTCAGTGACTCAGTGACCACAGCACGCGCGTGAAGGGAAGGACGTCTATTGATGGACTCCCGGCAATTGAGGACCTTGCTGTGGCCGTCGATCAGCTATAGCGCTGATCTCAAGTGATTAAAGAGGGTCTAAATGGGTACAGAGGTATTAGAAGTCTAGACAGTTTTTGGGGATGTCTGCACCCCTGATAGGGTGAAGACAACTCCCAAATTTGGCCACTTTATCCTTCCAAATAATTCACTTCCTGTCACATAGCCACACAGGAAGTGAGGGGAAATCCCTACCAATGTCTTTCCTTGGGGACACAAAGGTCAATCTAAATACTTTCCCCATTATGTACATTGCACTCCAGCATTTTGCTGGGTTCCCCCCCAAATTGTTAGGTATTTTGGACTTTGGGGTTTATTTACTAAAGGCAAATCCACTTTGCACTACAAGAGCACTTCCTGGATATCCGAGGGGGACATGCAAGGAAACAAAAAAAACACCATCTTTGCTTCTACATGATTGGATGTTAAAATCACCAGTGCTTTCCATCAGATTTTCAGCAACTACACTTGTACTGCAGAGTGGACTTGCCTTTACTAAACCCCAAACTACCTAATGATTTGGGGTGTACACAACATAGTGTTAGAGTGTAATTTGCTTAATGGGCACACTAGTTAGATTGATCTGTGTGTCCCCAAGAAAACACATTGGTAGGGTTTTAGCTTCACTTCCTGTTTAGCTGTGTGACAGGAAGTGAAGCCAATTTTACTAAAAGGGACACAAAGTCCAACCTAAAAAAAACAAAAAAACAAGCAGGGGTTCTAACACTTACTTGGTTTCCCTCAAAATGCCCACAATTAGAATAGTATTGCCTTGAGCTATTTTTAAGTGCAGTGCTCTAAATCAGTGCTTCTCAAGTACCCCCAACAGGCCTTGTTTGCATGTTTTCCTTCATATTGCACATGTGCTTTAAATCACAGTCAATGGTTTGGTATTTTGGACATCAATTCTCGATAAGATAAATTCACAAAACATGTCCTGTTGGGGGTACTTGAGGACTGAGGCTGAGAACCACTGCAGTAAAAAGGAAAATTGAATACTTACCGCTCTGTATTTTTTATTTCCTGGTAACTATCCATGGCAGCACACAATACATGCATATGCTACCATAAAGGCACCAGGTTAGACAAATCACACCTGTTTTGTTTTGACATGCCAATAAGCATAGTTAAACAACAGCTGTCACATTTGTTGCATAGAAAACAAAAAAAACAAACATCAAACTTTCCATCAAATTTTATTGGTCAACAAAACAGGACTTGGAAAAAACAAAAGGAAGCAAAAAAAAAAAAAAGACATGAAGGTAAATTTGAAACATTAGTCACATCTTGAGAAAGATTTAGCAAAATAATGCAGCACAGACAATTAAATCAAAGTGAACAAACACACATTAACAACATCAAAAATATTTCAGGGGAACATATCCCCCACACAACAAAATACAATCAACAAAAGTAAAACAAACATCTGTTTTGCAAAGATATAACAAATAAAATGCATATGTTACAAACTCGATAAGGACACCAAAATGTAACTTTTGCCGGCCGGCGCCACACACACAATCTTGCCTCTTTTCAGGGCAAGGGAGAGAATGCTATCTGCAAGCTTTATATAACATAGGTTTGTGTGCTAATGAGGCAATTGAAAACACATGCACAGTCCATGAAACACCCAAAATGCAAGTTCACCCAATGTAGAGACTGAACTTCAAAGTGGGTACACCTGTTAAGGATGTCCTTCAATTACTAACCCAAAAAACACACTCTCTCTGAGCATGCCCAGAAATATCCAGGTGCTGTTCACACACAAAAAGCACCAAAAACAAACCCTAAGTTCCTGGGCATGCTCAGACCAACACAAATGCAGCTAGCAGAAAATTAGACACCCCCCCCCCTGTCCAAAATTAAGCACATCATCCAGCATGCTACAAAATTAGAGACGGGACAAACACCCCCGGCCCGGGGGGCAAACAAAGAGCCTAACATGGGCAAAAGTTATACAACAAATGCCATTGCAGTCTATGGGAACTGACTTGTTAATTTTGCTAGGCCCCACTTGGCTGGCTTATCTTCTAGTTATTGGCCTTAAAAACGGAAAATTGTATCATACTTACCAGTAATTTTCCTTTCCTGGTGCCTATCCATGGCAGCATACCTGTGATAGAGCTCCGCCTCGACTCCTCCTTCAGGACTAGTGAATAGCATAAATTAAAGGCATAGCCCCTCCCCCAACATTCTCTGTAATATAGAATACCGAGGGTGGGAGCGTATGCTGCCATGGATAGGCACCAGGAAAGGAAAATTACTGGTAAGTATGATACAATTTTCCGTTTTCCTGGTGCCTCCATGGCAGCATACCTGTGATAACTAACTAGCTGACATGGGTGGGATAATTGCTTAACAATAAATGTTTAATTATAAGAGGACATAGCAGCCTGAACTGCCCTCCTTCCAAACTCAACAGTCGTGAGCGCTCCTGGATCAATATGGTAGTGTCTGAGGAACGTATGGTGAGAAGACCAGGTGGTGGCCCCGCACACTGTCTCCAACGAAACATTAGCCCTTGCTGCCCAGGAAACTGAGACTGCCCTTGTAGAATGAGCATTCACTCGGGATGGAGGCTCCATATTCTTCACCCTGTAGGCCTTCTGGATTAACTGTACAACCCAAGATGCCAGAGTTCTGATGGAAGCTTCTTTGCCCCTGTATTTACCGAACGGTACGATGAAAAGTCTCTCAGAATTTCTGAAGGGGCCGGTGGCTTCTAGGTAGGCCCTGAGCACTCTGGATACATCCTGTTCGTGACAAGACTCTGAATCCATGTCTGTAAACACTGGTAGTGCCCAGGGTTCCAACAGGTGGCTTGGAGTAGCAACCTTTGGTGTGAACCCCCGAAGGGGACGAAGTTCCACTCTGTCTGTGAAGAAGGAGATGTGGTCGTCACCTATCCCTAAAGAGTGAAGTTCCGAGATTCTTCTGCCAGATGTAATGGCTAGCAGGAAAGACGCCTTTAGTGTCAGGTTCCATATTGTTACTTGTTCCACTGGAGCAAAGGGATGGTCAGATAAAACTTCCAGGACTAGGGACAGATCCCACTTAGGAAATGATCGTCTGACAGGAGGGCGAATCTTCAATATACCTCTGAGGAAAGTGACTACTGAAGGATCCTCCGCCCATCTCTTATTTGTTGCAGCAGAGATTACTGCTACCTGCACTTTGAGAGAGCTCAGACCAAGTCCCAGATCAAGTCCTCTCTGAAGGAATCCTAGAACATGAGATGTAGAAGGAAGGATTGGATGAAATCCATTTTCGGAAACAAATGACAAGAACTTGTCCCATATTCTTGAATATATGGCATTAGTTGCTGGCTTCCTAGCTTTTAGAAGGGTTGATATGACTCCTGGAGAACACCCTAGGGACTCGAACCTTTGCCTCTCAACCTCCAGATTCGAAGATTCAACTTCTGAGGGTTTGGATGAACTAGACTGCTCTGCGACAGAAGTTGAGGGAAAGGAGGAATCTTGATTGGAGAGCCCACACTGAGGCACAATACGGAAGTACTGCCACCACCTGGACTGGCTCCCTGAGGAGCCTCAGGAGGAATTTGAATATTAATGGCCTGGGAGGAAAGGCATATGCGTGGTGAACCTCCAGGGACATGACAGGGCATCCACTGCCTCGACTTGTGGATGCGGCAGCCGAGAGAAGAACCTGTCCAGCTTGGCATTCTTTGGGGAGGTGAACAGATCTACCTGAGGGGGATCCCATATGTTGGCAATCTGAAGTAAGACATGGGGGTGGAGAGCCCACTCATTGTCCAGGAAGTTTCTGGATAAAGTGTCTGCTTCCGTGTTCAACCTGCCTGGCAGATACATCGCTCTGAGGTCCAGGAGGTTCTGCTCCGCCCAGAGCATGATCGGCTCTACCTCCTTGAGGAGTGACCTGCTGCGAGTGCCTCCCTGCTTCTGCAGATAAGCGACAGCTGCTCTGTTGTCTAGGCGTAGGAGTATTCTTTGGCCTCTGATGTGGGGTGCCAAAGAGGTCAGTGCCAAGAAGGCTGCCCTCATCTCCAAGATGTTGGATACCACTCCCTGGGTGGTGCATGCCCATCTCCCCTGTATTCTGGTTTGCCCGCAATGGGCTCCCCAGTCCTGTCTGCTTGCATCGGACGTAATTGTGATCCAAGGAAGGGAGCCCAGGTGATGAGGCTAGGAGAGGTTCTCCGGAACTGTCCACCAGTGAAGGCTCCTGCGTATTTTTCCCATCAGCAGGATCGTCTGAGATAGTCGTTGTTTCTTCCACTGTGCCAAGAAACCAGTCTGGAAATACCTCAAGTGCCAATGTGCCCAAGGAACCATGGGTATACAGGAAGACATTGTGCCAATGAGGCTCAGGCATTGTGAAGCCGTCAGATACGGGCTCTGGATGACTTTGATTATTCTCTGGATGACAATCCTTGCCTTCGGCGGTGGTAATGACACTGTCCCCTCCTGAGTGTCGAACATTGTGCATAGATTATCTGCTGTGTTGGCATTAGTTGACTCTTGTCGGAATTCACCAGCCACCCTAGCTCTTTTAGGGACTGTAGAAGAATGTCCCGGTGGCATACCAACTGATCCGGATTGCTTGCTAGGAGTAGGATGTCGTCCAAGTAGTGGTATATCCTCAAGCCCCTCTCCCGCAGGGGAACTAAAGCAGATATTAGTATCTTGGTGAACACCCTGGGAGAGGTGCACAGACCGAAAGGCAGGGCTTGAAACTGTAGGTGGGTCCGTCCCACTGCAAATCTCAGGTATTTTTGAAATGCAGGTAGAATTGGAACATGTAGGTACGCATCCTGCAGATCGACCAAAATCATCCAATCTGATGGCTGGACTGCCTGAATAATCGTCTGCAGGGACTCCATTTTGAAGCTTTCGGGGCGGATATACCGGTTGAGCCTCTTTAGGTCTATCACAGGCCTCCACCCCCCTGTCCTCTTTGGGACCAGAAATAGGGTGGAGTTTAAGCCTGCGAAGCGCTCTGCCAAGGGAGCCGGAACAGCCGCCCCCTGAAGCTGGAGTGACGTTAGGAAGTTTTTCAGAGCTTGAGCCTTCAGTGGAGAGGATGGAATCTCTGTTCCTTTGAAAGAGTTCCGAGGTGGAGGGTGAGAAAAATTCCAAAAGTGCCCCCATTGAATTGTTGACAGAACCCAGGGGTTGTGGCAGCAGGTGGCTCAGACTGGGGTAAAAAAACTTTAGCCTGGCTCCCACCGGGAGTGCCTGGGTTCCTCTGGCGTCAAAAAGACTGCTTCTGCTCCTGTGGAGCCGGAAGGGCTTTCATCTTCCTGTTCAAAAAGGATCCCCGAGTACCTTTCCAAGGTCTTTTGTTGTCTCTGGGCTGTCTCGACTGCCTAAAATCCCTTGGGTTTGACTGGCGGAACCTAGAGGAACCACCTCTGAATCTTCGCCTACTTCTGTCCTGTGGAAGCATACCAGACTTCCCTCCTGACAGCCTGGAGATAGCTTTATCCATTTTGTCTCCGAATAGTGCTTTCCCATCAAACGGGATTGTGCACCCATTTTGTTTGGAGGATAAGTCAGCCATCCAGGGTTTCAGCCACAAGGCCCTCTTCGCCATCACTGAATGCAACATGGATCTTGCCGAGCACCTGATCGTGTCAATGGGCGCTACGCAGACAAAGTCTGCCGACAATCTAAGCTCTTCTAAGGCCTTAATTATATCCTCCATGGGGACATCCTGATGCAAAGCCATCTCAATATTATCTGTCCAAGATCTTATGGCATTTGATACTGACGTGAGGGAAATAGCTGGCTTACATGCTGCTTCCGCGGCTAAGTAGCTCCTCTTCAGCTCCAGGTCGATTCGCCTGTCTAGAGGGTCTTTGAAGGAAGTGGAATCCTCCATTGGTAGAGTAAGTTTTTTTTGCGAGTCGCACCACGGACGCGTCTACCACTGGCATGGAGTTCGGTGACTGCGTTCCCGACTCTGGTAAGGGGTATATAGTTTATTGAACCGACCCCAAAATTATTATTTTTTTATCAGTCTTTGACCATTCCTTCTGAATGACTTGACTAATCTTGCCCATTAACGGGAAAAGAACCTGCTTCCTTTTGAGGAATGGGAAGTAGCTTGTAGACTCTTGGGGAGGCTATTCTGCGTCTTTCCAGGCGATTGCAGTTTTGACTACCTGGATGAATGGCTTTACCAAGGAGAGACTGAAGCCAGAAGGTTCTGACTCTTCTCAAGAGTCCCCTGAAGAGTCTTCAGGTGGTGAATCTCTAGCTGGTCGGCCTGACGGTGGCAGAGGTGTACTGACTGCTGACGGACCAGGGAGATTAGGTTCTATATCCTGAACCTGGGATATCTGCTGAAGTGGTTGAGCGGGGACCGAAGCCAAAAGCTCAGAGAAGGAGTCCTTCATTGTTCGCTTGAGCAGATCTACAGCGTGCTAATTTTCTAGCTCGCGGTTGGACGCATAGTCCGTAAAACAGTCCTTACAGACCACTCTGTCTGGTAGCGGTGTAGCCCCACATATCCAGCATCTCTTCTTCCTATAGGTCCTAGGAGAGGGGGGGTCGATCACGTCCTCTGGATCTTGACCTCTCTGATCTACGACGTGAAGAATGGGACCTACGCCCTGATGAGCGGGACCCCTTGGAGTGGGTGGGGCTACGGTGTAAGGAACTCACGCTAGACCAGTGAGCGCACTTTTTTTTTTTAATACTCACGTATAGTTGGTCACATACCTAATAGAAGTGTGAGGATCTTTGCTGCGAGATGAATGACTCATTGCGGAGTTGGGCTAAGGGATCAGCTCCAGAAATATAGTAAGAAAGGGAAAAGAATCAGGAGTTTTTGGCGTCACTTTTTTTTTTTTTTTTTTAAATAAACATTTTTATGTCGTCATCTGTTTTTATTTTTTATTTTATTTTTTAAACATAAACATTTTTGATCGGCAACATTTTTTTTTTTGAGAAAATAAAAAGTACCTACCACAAAGCAGCATCAGAGAGACCTAGCAGGGCACAGCTGAGGAGACTGACAGCCATCCCTGAATCTGAACCTAATTAGGCTCAAGGTGTGTGGGCTAATCCCATAAACCACCATTTGGAATTGATTGAAAAAAGGGCAAATCTAGCCTTCTTTCCAGAATCCAAGATGGCCGCCACTGAACCAAGCGTCTGTGCATGCGCAATCGCAGAAGATCCAGGGTAGCCCAGTACAGAGAGCCGAGAAACTACGGCTCTGTATCACTCCCGAATCGCGCATGCGCAGACGGCGGCGAGGACGCTGCGCCGTGACACTCTCCTACCTGGCGGGACGTACAGAGCACCTGTAGCCCCCCCGACCCGGAAATAAGCACCACAATGTTGTTGCACAGAGAGACACCTGCCCTATCCAGTTGCACAGTTTTAAAGGAACAAAAAAGTAAGACAACAATCATTTGAAGGAGCCTAACAAGCAAAGGAAAGGGGAGGGGGAGGGGAAGAGAGGAAAAGAAAGGGGAAAAACACAAATGCCTGGAATAAAAAATGGAAACCACCAGCCTGGGAAGATGGAGCTGATCCTTTTGCGACTTCCACTGCATTCATCATGGATGTGATAGCAGACTGCGTTCCTGTGAGGAAACTCTGCGAAAGACCCCAACAGATCCACAGAGGGGTTCCCAGTCTTATCAGCGCTGTGAGCGGCCCAAGAACAGGGACTGCGCACGGGAAAGGCTAAACCCGGCGGACGCTGCCGACTGCAGAGGTATGGACATACTGCTACTCTTCACCAGCAAAAGAAGGTATGAGGGAAAAAAAGGAGAATGTTGGGGGAGGGGCTATGCCTTTAATTTATGCTATTCACTAGTCCTGAAGGAGGAGTCGAGGTGGAGCTCTATCACAGGTATGCTGCCATGGAGGCACCAGGAAATGGCTATGGATGCCCAGGTCCCACCCTAAGGGACATATATCAATTTGGACAACACCAAAAACAAAACAAGGAGAAGTGCCTTTAAATATGCCAAATTGCTTGAGGGCCATTTCACACCACATGCAGTTCATTGCATTTTTTATGCATCAAAAATGCATGGAAAGTTGGTTATATGGTTCTAAATGGCAGTGTTTGTTCCAGTGCGTTCCAGTTCCACAAAAAAAGTAGAACATGCTGCATTTTAAATGCACTGGACTGTACTGGAACGCTGCAAAACGCATCAAAAATGCACTGGAACTCACCGGAACACACCTAAATGCACCAAAAACGCACTGGAACACACTTGTCCTTATCTATGGTTAATAAAAAAGAGGGGTGAAAAAAAAGCACTGGACTGTATCAAAAACTTACCAAAAATGCACTGGAACGCATCAAAAACATGCATGCAAAGAAGCACCTGGAACTCATCCGGATCCTAAGGGCCAGTTCACAATATAGAAATGCAGTCTGGATGCATTCCAGGTGCTTTTCTGTATGCTCGTTTTTTACGCAATCCAGTGCATTTTTGATGCGTTCCAGGTGCGTTTTTGATGCAGACCAGTGCTTTTTTCCCCCTCTTTTCACTTAACCTTAAGGGCCAGTTCACACCAGACGCAGTTCCATTCAGTTTCGTGCACATTTTTTCTGCACTAAAAATGCATGCACAGTGTTTTCCATGTATTCCAATGGCTCTTGTTGGCTCTAGTTCACACCATAACAGTCAGTTTCCGGTCAGTTTCCGGTATAGAAACTGACCGGAAACTGACTGCATGGTGTAAACAAGAGCCAACTAGAGCCATTGGAATACATGGAAAATACCTTGCATGCATTTTGTGCAGAAAAAAAGCACACAGGACTGCGTCTGTGTCTGGTGTGAACTGGCCCTAATAAGGACAAGTGTGTTGTAGTGCATCTTTGGTGCATTTAGGTGCATTCTGGTGCATTCCAGGTATGTTCCGGTGCGTTTTTGATGTGTTTTACTGCGGTCCAGTACAGTTCTGTACATAAAAAATTCAGCATGACCAATTTTTTTTCCTTTCTGAAACGCATTGGAACGTACTGCAGTGGTGTGAACTATGCCATTGGCATTAATGTGATCAACTTTCTTTGCATTTTTCATGCATCAAAAAAACGCACCACACTGCATCCGATGTGAACTGGCCTGAAATATCATACCTGGGGTGTGTCTATAGTATGCCTGTAAAGTAGCGCATGTTTTCCATGTTTATAACAGTCCAAGAGCAAAATTACATTTCTAAAGTAAAATAATAGACATTTAAAAGTACTCTTGGCTGTAATGAATTGCTGGTTCCCGTCAATACAGATTAAAGTCAGTGAAGTCTTTTAAAAAAAAAAATGCGTGGGGGTCCCCCCAAATTCCATTACCAGACCCTTCAGGCCTGGTATGGATATTAAGGGGAACTCCTCACCAAATGAAAAAAAAATGGCGTGGGGGTTCCCCTCAAAATCCGTACCAGGCCCTTCAGGTCTGGTGTGGATTTTAAGGGGACCCCCGCGCCAAACTTAAAAAAAAATCCAAACCAGACCCCTGTCAGAGAACGCAACCTGGCAGGCCGCAGGAAAAGAGGGGGGGACGAGAGAGCACCCCCCCCCTGAACCGCACCAGGCCACATGCCCTCAACATGGGGAGGATGCTTTGGGGGTCTCTGGCCCGGTAGTTGTGGGGGTCTGCGGGCGGGGGGCTTATTGAAATATGGAAGCCCCCTTTGACAAAGGGGACCCCCAGATCCCGCCCCCTCTGTGTGAAATGGTAATGGGGTACAAATGTACCCCTACCATTTCACTTTTTTTTTTTTTTATATGTTAAAAATGACAATAGCCGGTTTTTGACAATTCATTTATTAATGTCTTCTCCTTTCTTCCATCTTCTTCCTTCTTCTTATTCCACCTTCTTCTTTTCTCCATTCGGGTTTCTTCCTCCATCTTGTTCTTCATCTTCATCTTCATCTTCCTTCTTACTTCGGTGTTCTCGTCCGCATCTTGCTCCGGCTTCTTGTTCCCCTCTTCTTTCTCCGGACGATCCGCTTGAATTCGATGTTCCCGCTGTGTGACGCTTCAGTTCTTCTGTCAGTTCTCCTCTGAGTCCACAGCCACCTGTGACCCCGTCCCCCTCTGACACCACGGGGAAAGTCCCCGTGAAATCCATTTGCGCCAGGGGGTGGCAGCAGACCCAGAGGAGAACTGATGAACTGAAGCGTCACACAGCGGGAACCTCGAATGCAAGTGGATAGGCCAGAGAAAGAAGAGGGGAACAAGAAGCCGGAGCAAGATGTGGACGAGAACACCGAAGGAAGATGAAGATGAAGCGAAAGAAGAAGATGGAGGAAGAAACCCGAATGGAGAAAAGAAGAAAATGGAAGAAGAAGGTGGAAGAAGAAGAAGGAAGAAGATGGAAGAAAGGAGAAGACATTAATAAAGGAATTGTCAAAAACCGGCTATTGTCATTTTTAACATTTTTGATTTTTTTTGTGAAATGGTAGGGGGTACATTTGTACCCCATTACCATTTCACACAGGGGGGCCAGGATCTGGGGGTCCCCTTTGTTAAAGGGGGCTTTCAGATTCCGATAAGCCCCCTGCCCACAGACCCCCACAACCACCATCAACATGGGGACATGGTGCTTTGAGGGGTCACAGACCCCCAAAGCATCCTCCCAATGTTGAGGGCATGTGGCCTGGTACAGTTCAGATGGGGGGGCGCTCTCTCATCCCCCCTCTTTTCTTGTGGCCTGCCAGGTTGCGTGCTAGGATAAAGGGTCTGGTGTGGATTTTTAGGGGGACTCCACGCCATTTTTTTTTTAGTTTGGCGTGGAGTTCCCCTTAAAATCCATACCAGACCTGAAGGGCCTGGTAATGGAATTTGGGGGAGCCCCCACGCATTTTTTTTTTTCAAAGACTTTCAATTACTTTTCTCTATATTGTCGGGAACCGGCAATTCATTACAGCCGTGCCTTTTTTTTTTTTTGTTAGAAATGTCATTTTGTGCAGAGACTTATATAATGGCAAGTTTAGGAGGTGTGCCTGTTCAACTTATGCAAATGCATTTACGTGACATGACATTTACTAAGATTTTACCGGCGCAGTGAACCGGCGCATTTGAACAAGTGAAATTGCCGCGCAGAGCACAAAAAAAACCCTTGCAGTTATAAAGGTACTTGCAGGCGCAGCAGGCTGGTTCAGATAAAGTTACTTTCTCATTCTATTTTGGGCATGTTTGTTACTTGGGCAGTTGTCAATATACTTCCTCACATCACCCCACATCACCCCATTATATTGGCACTTCCAGCTTCTTTATATTTTAATTTGAAGATGCCGTGTGCCAGGTCCATAGTGGCGCACTGAGCGCCTCCTCCCGTGCGCCGAGAACACTATAGTAAATAGGGAATAGCGCTGCGTTACCGGCGCAAATGTTTCATAAATACCAAAACTGCCGTTGCGCACGCAGATGCGCCGATACTCATGGCACAAACGTTTCGTAAATCAGCCCCAAAGTTTCCCAACAGTGCGTGTAGGTCTGTTTGTAAATTGGAGATTTCCTGTAAGGACACTATTCTACTACTCAAGATGGGCTTAACACCTGCAAACTTTTTACAGAACTCCCGAGCAGAGAAAAAGTTAAGCCCCAAGCTGCAAACTCCATTGAAGTTTATGGGAGCTGAATATGAAAAATCAAAAGTCCCCATTTTGATGGCTTATATGCAAGTTATTGGCCATAACAAGGGTATGGGGGTCTGGGTACTGTCCTGGAGGACATGTATCAATGCCAAAATTATTCTTAAAATAATAATTTTTAAAGGAGCAGTGATTTTAAAGCTTAAAGTGAAAAAATAATATTAATAATTTAAATATAGTGCCTGGGGGGTCCTCTCAGTTTGCCTGTAAAATGGGCATCTGTAGCATGTATATAACCTGCTGCAGCACAAGTGACATTTCTAAAGAAAAAGAAAAATCACATTTAAATTGACTTGCGGTGGCAATTGCCGTCACCCAGCTATTTAAATAAAATAAGAAAAAAAACAGTGTGGGCTCCCCCCAGTCCATACTAGGCCCTTTGAGTCCGGTATGGAATTTAAGGGGAACCCCATGTCAAAATGTAAATGCCCCCAAAATCCATACCAGACCATTATCCAAGCATGCAGCCTGGAAGGCCAAGAAAGGGGGATGAGCGAGAGACCCCCCTCCGAACCATACCAGGCCACATGTCCTCAATATGGGGGGTGGGTTATTTGGGGTGGGGGGTGCTCTTCCCCACAACCAATGGGGACAAGGGTCTCTTCCCCACAACCATGGCCTGGGGGGGTCTGCAGGCAGGGGGCTTGACAGAATCTGGAAGCCCCTTTTAGCCTGCCCCCACCCATGTCAATGAGTATGGGTATATTGTACCCCTACTTAATCACCAAAAAAACTGTCAAAAATAAATAAAAACCCTACATGTGTTTTTGACAAGTCCTTTATTAAAAAAAAATATATATATAAAAATATATCCCCCGATGTAGATCCATCATCAATCATGATGCTTGCCGCACCGACCGGTGCATGCTGGGTCAGTGACATCACAAGGGGGCCCACCCCTTACCTATTTAAGAACTGTTACCCGGCAGAGGATTCTGCTACTCCACCTGAGTATGGGGATACCACATGTGTGAGACTTTTTTTACAGCCTAGCCCAGATTTCAAGAAAATCCTTTCAGGCTTTCTAGGGTCATAAATTACACATCTAATTTCCTGACAGCTTATTATATTTTTGAACTCTGTGACTAGTGTGATTGGGGACACTGTGACTCACTGCACTATTAGGGCTCATTTACTGTAAACATGAAGTTGGGGGGTGGTAAATCATTTTGTAAGCCCTGGAGCATCAGGACAGTGGAAACACCCACAAAATGACCACATTTTGGAAAGCAAACACCCAAAGATACCTTTTTAACAGGCATTTTTAATCTTTTGCAGCATTTATTGTTTTGCCACGTTTTTGGAAAATGTGGCGTGCAAATAGAATTGTATTTTTTTACATAACATTATCAATTAATAAGATGTTTCTAACACACAGCAAAGGCATACTAAAGCCTCATACACACGATCGGACTTCCAACTGACTTTTCCATGGATTTTGCTCCGAAGGGCGATGCCCTTGAACTTGGTATGCATACACACGGCAGGAATTTTTTAGCAAACTTTCACCAAATCACGTGTTTTTTCAGCTCTTTACCACCACCCTGTGGGCAACTTTTGCTATTGTTGGTTGATCTTTAGCATTGGTTCTGAGCATGCGTGTTTGTACTTTGGTCTTTAGTCCGATGGACTTGTGTACACATGATAGGATTTGCTCCATCGGACATTTGTTGCCGGAAAGTTTGTCTGTTCTCACAGCAAACATTTGTCCTATGAATTTTTTTTTTCCCAATACATTTTATCAGATTTTACAGGTGTACAGAAAATCAAAAACAAACAAATATATTAAACAGATTGACAGAAAAAGGGTTCTGAAGCAAATAATACAATGTATGACATAAACAGAATAATAAATGAATTACCGATGCAGTCCTAACTTTATACGATAAAGTAGCTGATTATTCATCTAGATCCATTCCAGACATACGTGAGTATAATTTGAATAATCAGTGCCGGAGGTGGAGATTACTAAGCAATTCCAAGATGAGGGGTTAGGGTGTGTGTATGGGTCGGGATCCAGGAGGTAGTTTGGTCTATACCGACAAAGGCCAGCCTCACACCCATTCACCTCTGAAGGGAACTAACTGTGAATGGGCAGGGGCTAAGGGTAGTTGTATATGTGGTCTAGATATGATCGGTATAGTAGGGTGTATTAGTGAGCCCTTGTAGGGTAATTGGCTGCCCACATTTGTCCTATTAAAAAGCGAAAAAGTTTGTCCAATGGAACGTACACACGGTCGGATTTTCCGCAAAAACAGGTCCGTCAGAGGTTTGTTGTCAAAAAGTCAGATTATGTGTATGGGCCTTTAGAATTACACCATAAAACACATTCTACTACTCCTCCCAAGTAGAGTGATACCACATGTGTGAGACTTTTTCACAGCCTAGCCACATAGGAGTCCAAATCCAATGAGCAACGTAAGGCTTTCTAGGGACATAAATTATTAATTTAGTTTAGTGACTACCTGTGACATTTTTGGATTTTGTGATGATTATGGAGAAATGCTAGTTTCCTGGTTATGTTTGGCTTAAATACTTTACTTCACTAACCCAGAATAAGCATGCAGAAAGGGCAACCAGAACTCCTTTCTGTACACCAGTTTTGTGTTTGTAACTGTATGGAAGCCAACATAGCCGTTAGAGTGAGCATATTCAGATGAAAAGCTGTAATGGCAGTCTGCATATTTATTTCATTACAGACTACCTTATTATATTTTAGTAAACATGTAAACATGATTATACAAATGATACAAATCCATAAATATATAAATATAGATGTAGCACCCTGGTGTTTAGGCAGGGTTGCTAACAAATTTAGTTAGCCGGGTAGTAATTGTCCTGGCTAATTGTTAGAAGATGCACTGATTTACCTCTAATTCTGCACCTTTTCTCTTCTGTCACTAGGTGGCACTGTGGCTGGTGACATTAGATCGAAAAGGGCATAGCAAGGTCAGATCATGAATGGATGGGGTGTCTCATCCAATTGGCAGCGGTTTCTTTAGTCCATTGGCCTGCTTGGAGAGCCTATTTATTTGGGTGGAGTCAGGTGATTGGGGTTTCTGTGCCACTTGGATGGCTGTCTAGGTGGATGTGTGTTATGTCACCCTGGGTTGCTAGGCCAGAAGCCAGAGGCCTATCCGTGGGACATCTGGCTGTTAGGCTGCCTGAGGCCTATCCAGGAGCAGGAGAAGCAGTGTAGGGTTGGGACTGCAGGATTGGAGTTCAACCGAGTTACGAAGGTTCTGCCGGACGGGGAACCAGTTGTGGTCGGAGGTAAAGGGGGAGCAGTCTTCACTACGGGACCATCCACCTTATTACCGTAGACTACTGAGAATAAGTTTAAGCAAGTACCAGAACAGTCTTCTCCCCAACCGGGGACGGTGAAGAAGTAGGAAAGTTCCAGCAAGTGCCAAGCCAGGGACCCAGCAGGTTAGTGGGGGTTTACGCTTAGATGAGTATACAGCGGGTTAGCTGTGAAAGAGCTCAGGATATCCGGTGACGGCTGGGATCTGGAAGTCTAGTGAGAAACTGGGAGCTCAGTGAGTGAAGACCTACAGTGGGATACTGTGAGATAAGAGAAGAACTATTCTGTGTTATCAAGAGTTATGTACGATTACCTTTTAGTGACTGTTACAAGTTCAGTTGCCATAGGAGGCAGCAGTCCCACCTATACAGATGTGGCATCCGGCTGGAGGCCTTTCCCTGTATAGCTCTCTACCTATGGTGTCTCCGAGTCTGCCAATTAACATTGCATCTACCTAAGGGTGTCCTGGCCCTAGCCCACTCTCCCATGGTTCTCGTTAGGAGACAATAAATCTCTTGCTCGCATTCCAAAAGTGACTGGCGCCCATCATTTCATCTTGCATTACACCCACCATGCCTCTTAACCCTCTCTACATGGAAGGATGTCAGCTCTCCCTGACTCTGGAGGTCACCATTAGGCCTCTAGGGTCGGGCCATTGCTACATACAGTATATCTGTAATGCTTGATGATGGATTCATACAATTAAAAAATTAGCTTGGCAGGTCTGCTTTCATAGCATGGATCTTTGACAATGTGCTAAGAAGTGACATGAACGGGGCGAGGTAGGTAGACTTGTTGTAAAGGTTGATGGAGTTGATGTTAAAGACCTTAAAAAGCTGTAAAGGTCATAATTGTGTTCTAGAGTTTTTTTAAATAACTGTGTATATATTTGGTTTCAAAGTTCAGTTGCCACAACTAGTTTTTCATTCAGAACCCAGAAACTGGTGACTGAAATTCTATACTTGATATACTTTTTTGAAGTTTCAAGGCAGTCATAAGAAAAAAAAAAAATCATATCACTCCTACTGGTTTTACTTTCAGATTTTTTGCAATAAATAAAGATAAACATTTCATAAGGTACACTTTCAAGTTTTATTTAAATGTAAAGTGTCAGAGAGGAATAAATCAAATGTAAACATACTGCTTACTGGAACTACCGTTCCCTTCCTGTTTTGCTTTAGCACAAATTATATAAAATTTTTTGGATTCTGTGTAATTTCGTACTTTACACATCTCCTGCATAATTTATAGAGTGCATATCATGTTGGAACAGATTGTATTTCAGTGAACAATGTGCTGTGATGCAGAATATGTATTACTGCTAAATCAAGTATTGCAGGACATTAACAGCTAAACTAATCAGATGTATGTGGCATAATAGTGTGGATTCAAAGATTTAAACCATACCTTTACCTTGTTTCACATTTGTTAGCTGAACATGTGTTGTGGCTTATTTAATAGGATTGCAATGAATGAAAAGGATTTTGCAATTAGGCTTAATTACTCATAGCAACCTATATCAGCTATAATAAGTTTACAGTAGTAACAACAATGAATACTAATAACAGATTTGTTGCTTCTAAATAGGAATGAGCTTTATGTTAGAGTCGAACATGAGTTCGACTCGAACATTGGCTGTTCGCCCGTTCGGCGAACAGCGAACAATTTGGGGTGTTCGTGGCAAATTCGAAAAGCCGCAGAACACTGTTAAAAGTCTATGGGAGAAATCAAAAGTGCTCATTTTAAAGGTTAATATGCAAGTTATTGTCATAAAATGTGTTTGGGGACCTGGGTCCTGCCCCAGGGGACATGTATCAATGAAAAAAAAAGTTTTAAAAATGGCAGTTTTTTCGGGAGCAGTGATTTTAATAATGTTTAAAGTGAAACAATAAAAGTGAAATATTCCTTTAAATTTCGTACCTGGGGGGTGTCTAAAGTATGCCTGTAAAGTAGCGCATGTTTCCCGTGTTTAGAATTGTCCCTGCACAAAATGTAATTTCTGAAGGAAAAAGTCATTTAAAACCACTCACGGCTATAATGAATTGTCGGCTCCCCGGCAATACAGATCAAAGTCATTGAAAAAAACGGTAGGGGTCCCCCCACAGTCCATTACCAGGCCCTTTGGGTCTGGTATAAATATTAAGGGGATCCCCCGAACCAAAAAAAAAACATGGGGGGCCCCCCGAATTCCATATCAGGCCCTTCAGGTCTGGTATGGATTTTAAGGGGAACCCCGCACCAAGATAAAAAAAATGGCGTGGGATCCCCCCAAAAATCCATACCAGACCCTTATCCGAGCATGCAACCTGGCAGGCCACAGGAAAAGAGGGGGGGATGAGAGAGCGCCCCCCCTCCTGAACCGTACCAGGCCACATGCCCTCAACATGGGGAGGCTATCCCCATGTTGATGAGGACAAGGGCCTCATTCCCACAACCCTTGCCCCGGTGGTTGTGGGGGTCTGCGGGCGGGAGGCTTATCGAAATCTGGAAGCCCCCTTTAACAAAGGGGAACTCCAGATCCTGCCCCCCCCATGTGAATTGGTAACATTTCACAAAGAAAGTGTAAAAATTTGTAAAAAACACAGACACAGTTGGACAAGTCCTTTATTTAAAAAAAATAAAAAATAAAAATAAATTCCAGCGATGTAATCCCGTCGATGTCCAATGATGATCCATTCTCCAGCGACGCTGCAGTCTCCCCTCTCCAGCAGGAACAAAACCCTCATGACGCGTAAGAGGGGGCAGGGTCACCCGTCCTTCTCATAGGGAACTCCCGGGGGTTGTCTTCGGACTCCTGGCCAATGGTGTCTTAGGACTCCTGGCCAATGATGGGCCGGGAGGTAAAACAGAAAGACATTAGCAAATATTAATTTGCTAATTTCACACAACAGGGTGGGCTCGGGGCGCAGTGCAGTGCAAATTACAATTAATATACATTTGGAAACGGGTTGGATATCCCCACTACCCATTATCATCTGTATTATGTATGGATATTTTGTGTAGTGAGGCTTTTTCCACTTATGAAAATTCTTGTGCATTATTATGATACTTGTACATGTGCTTTTTCATTGTGGTTTCCCTTATGGGAATCTTTTTATCATGTAGAAATTGTGTATTAATAAATTTCACTTTTTATATATAATAATTTTTCATTTTTTCAAATTGCCTTAAAAATCCCACTTAGAGGTATTCATATCCTTACTATTAGGTCTCAATGATGGTCTGAACATACTCTAAGAAGACGTGTAGTAAAGAAAAACTCACCAATAGGGTTGAGCGAACCCGAACTGTAAAGTTCGGGTTCGTACCTGACTTTTGGGTTTTTGGTACCCGGACCCGAACAATTTACTGTATGTTTCGGGTTCGGGTTCAGTGTTCGGCAATGTAATGGTGAATTTTAAAAAGCTGCAGGGCAGCCAATCAACATTTGTTTAACTTGTGTGCCCTTAGAAGCCATCACAGCCATGCCTACTAATGGCATGGCTGTGATTGGCCAGCATGTGACCCAGCCTCTATATAAGCTAGAGGCACATAGCACAGCACGTCACTCTGCTTTAGATAGTGTAGGGAAAGGTTGCTGCTGCTGCTGCTTTGAGGGAGAGAATTAGATAGGAGTCCTGATTCAGAAATCAAATTACTCAGCGATCTACCTTGCTTTTGTTGTGTGGGTGCAGTGCACAATCTTTTTATCCTGCCTTGAGCCCAGTGCCAGAGAAAAGATAACTTTTATCCATCTGTTAGTTAGGTTGGCGTCGGCGGGCATTTTATGCAAGCTCAGTGCACCAGCACTGCATATGTTACTATGAGATACACACTTTAGATACTGTTCTCCTATTCAAAAAATAATAATTTAGGGCCAAAAAATTTTTTGATCTTTTTTTTCTGCCAAAAAAAAGATTTTGGTGCATTTTCTGCATATCTGTACGTGTGAGATACACACTTTAGATACTGTTCTCCTATTCTACTATTCAAAAAAACAACAATTTAGAGCAAAAAAAAAATTTTTTGTGCGTTTTCTGCATATCTGTACCTGTGAGATACACCCTTTAGATACTGTTGCTCTATTCTGCTATTTAACCACTTCAATACCGGGCTTTTTGTACCACTTCCATACCGGGCCTATTCTAGCACTTCTCTCCTACATGTACAAATCATCATTCTTTTGCTAGAAAATTACTCAGAACCCTGAAACATTATATATGTTTTTTTAGCAGACACCCTAGGGAATAAAATGACGGTCATTGCAACTTTTTTTCTTGCACGATATTTGCGCAATAATTTTTCTAACGCCTTTTTAAAAAAAATGGTTTCATGAATTAAAAAATAACAAAACAGTAAAGTTAGCCCAATTTTTGGGGAAAATATGAAAGATGATGTTACGCAGAGTAAATAGATACCTAACATGTCACGCTTCAAAATTGAGTACACACATGGAATGGCGCCAAACTTCGGTACTTAAAAATCTCCATAGGCGACGCTTAATTTTTTTTTTACAGGTTACCAGGTTAGAATTACAGAGGAGGTCTAGTGCTAGAATTGTTGCACGCGCTCTAACGCACACGGCGATACCTCACATATGTGGTTTAAACGGCGTTTACATATGTGGGCGACTTACGTGTGCATTCGCTTCTGATCGCGAGCTACCGGAGACAGGGGTGTTTTAATTTTTTTATTTTATTTATTTATTTATTTTTTTAATTATTTATTTATTTATTTTACAATTATTTTACTTTTTTTTTTTGATCACTTTTATTCCTATTACAAGGAATGTAAACATCCCTTGTAATAGGAATGTGTGTGACAGGTCCTCTTTATTGAGAGATGCGGGGTCAATAAGACCCCACATCTCTCCTCCAGGCTGGAAAGCATGAGATCAGTGAAAATTTTTCACTGATCTCATACTTACTAGCCGCAATGGCGGCTTTGTTTACATTTGAGGACCCGGGCGGGACGTCACCACATCGCGCCCGGGCCTCCGACGATCATAGAGATGACTGGTGACCATCTGGTCACCAGTCATCTCTATGCTCGTCACGTGACCCACCAACGGCGCCAGAAGATTCTCTCCGGGTCCCCGATCGCACAGGAGAGCCCGAAGAAGCACCGGATGGCGGCAGGAGGGGGGGGGATGTCCCCTCTTGTCGCCTATAATAACGATCAAGCGGCGGAACCGCCTCTATGATCATTCTTATGGTGCACAGAATCGCCGGCACTTCAAAAGTATATCTGAATGATGCCTCATTCAGATATCCCCCTACAAAGCCAGGACGTCATATGACGTCCACCCAGGATGGAAGATCCCATCTGTGGACGTCATTTGACTATGGCTGGGTAGGGAAGTGGTTAAAAAACACCCATTTAGAGCAAGATCCTAAATTTGATAAATATGAGGAGAACGTCAAATAAGGGACGTGGCCCCGGTCGTGTTGCTGCTGGTGGAGCTCCTGTTGAAGGGAGAGGACGTGGTCGATCTGTGCCAGCTACATGCACAAGTGAAACACCTTCCTCAGGTGCGAGTAGGCGACAGAGCCTGCAGCGGTATTTGGTCAGGCCTAATGCGGCTCTACGAATGTTGAGGCCAGGACAAGTACAGGCGATAGTAGATTGGGTTGCTAAAAGTGCCTCTAGTTCCTTCACATTGTCTCCCACCCAGTCTACTGCTGAAAGATCAGAGTTGGCACCCGCAGCCGATATCCATCAGTCTTTCACCTCACCCCCTTGCAAATCAGCCAAGCAGTCTGAGCCCCAAATCATGCAGCAGTCTCTTCTTCTTTTCGATGACTCTGTTAGCAGGGTTTCCCAGGGCCATCCACCTAGCCCTGCCCCAGAAGTGGAAGAGATTGAGTGCACCAATGCCCAACCACTTATGTTTCAAGATGAGTACATGGGAGGACCATCGCAGCACGTCTCGGATGATGAAGAAACACAGGTGCCAACTGCTGCTGCTTTCGCAATTGTGCAGACCGACAAGGAGGGCATGGGTGAAGACTGGGTGGAAGATGATGTGGAGGACGATGAGGTCCTCGACCCCACATGGAATCAATGTGATGCGGGTGACCTGTGTAGTTCGGAGGAAGAGGCGGTGGTTGCACAGAGCCACCAGCACAGCAGAAGAGGGAGCAGGGTGCAAAAGCGGAGCGTCCGTCCCCTAGACAGTACTCCTGCTACTGCCCAACGCAGCAAGGGACCGAGCACACCAAAGCCAGGTCCAAGGAGTTCCCTAGCATGGCAGTTCTTCAGACAATGTGCTGATGACAAGACACGAGTGGTTTGCACGCTGTGCAATCAGAGCCTGAAGCGAGTCATAAACGTTCTCAACCTGAGCACAACCTGCATGACCAGGCATCTAAGTGCAAAGCACAAGCTGCAGTGGAGTAGACACCTCCAAAACAAAGAAAGGTCTCTGGCTCCTCCTGCTTCCTCTTCTGCTGCAGTCTCGGCCTCTTCATCCACCTCTGTAGTGACAGTGGCACCTGCCACCCCGCAAACAGAGGATCTGCCAGCAACACTACCACCTGGGTCACCAACCATCTCCACAACGTCCCATGGAAACGTTCAGCTCTCTATCTCCCAAACACTGGAGCAGAAGAGGAAGTACCCCCCTACCCACCCACGATCCCTGGCCCTGAATGCCAGCATTTCAAAATTCCTGGCCTTTGAAATGCTGTCATTCCGTCTGGTGGAGACACAGATTTTTAAAAGCCTGATTGCATTGGCTGTCCCACAGTACGTCGTGCCCAGCCGCCACTACTTTTCCAGGCGAGCCATCCCTTCCCTGTACAACCTAGTGGGGGACAAAATCAGGTGTGCACTGCGCAACGCCATCTGTGGCAAGGTCCACCTAACTACAGATACGTGGACCAGTAAGCATGGTCAGGGACGTTATATCTCCCTAACAGCACATTGGGTAAATGCAGTGGCGACTGGGCCTGAGGCGGATAGCAGTTTGGCGCATGTCATTCCACCACCGAGGATTGCAGTGAGCTTCAGTTTGCCTCCTGTTGCTAACTCCTCCTACTCCGCTTCCTCATCCTCTACCGCCTCCTCATCCGGTCAGCGTAACACCTTCACCACCAGCTTCAGCACAGCCAGGGGTAAACGACAGCAGGCAGTTTTAAAACTTTCCTGTTTGGGGAAAAACCCCACACCGCCCAGGAGTTGTGGAGGAACATGGAACAACAGACCGATGAGTGGTTGGTGGCGGTGAGCCTTAAGCCCGGCCTGTGGTGTGCGAAAATGGGCGAAATCTCGTAGCAGCTCTGGGCCTAGCCGGCTTGACGCACATCCCTTGCCTGGCGCATGTGCTGAATTTGGTGGTGCAGAGGTTCCTTAAAAATTACCCCGATATGCCAGATCTGCTGCAGAAAGTGCGGGCCATCTGTGCGCACTTTCAGCGTTCTCACTCTGCTGCTGCTCGCCTGTCAGCGCTGCAGCGTAACTTCGGCCTTCTCGCTCACTGCCTCACATGTGAAATGCCCACAAGGTGGAACTCCACCTTGCACAGGCTGGCTAGACTGTGCGAGCGGCAGCAGGCGATAGTGAAGTTTCAGCTGCAGCACGCACGCGCGAGTCACTCTGTGGAACAGCACCACTTCACCACCAATAACTGGGCCTCCATGCGAGACCTGTGTGCCTTGTTGCGCTGTTTCGAGTACTCCATAAAAATGGCCAGTGCCGATGACGCCATTCTCAGCGTTACTATCCCAGTTCTATGCCTCCTTGAAAAAACGCTTTGGGCGATGATGGAAGATGATGTGGCACATGAGGAGGAAAAGGAGGAGGAGGAAGAGGGATCATTTCCAAGGCTTTCAGGGCAGTCATTCACAAGTGGCTCCGAGGGTGGGTTTCTGTACCAACAAACGCCAGGTACACAATTGTCCAGCAAGGGCACAGTTCTGGAGGATGACGAGGTGGAGGATGAGGAGGAGGAACCATATTCACAGCAGGGTGGCACCCAGACCAGCTTATGGCCATCACTGGTGCGTGGCTAGGGGGATACAGAGGTCACACACGATACACCTCCCACAGAGGACAGCTTTTCGTTGCCTCTGGGCAGCCTGGCACACATGAGCGATTACATGCTGCAGTGTCTCCGCAACGAGTTGCCCACATTCTAACTGGTGCTGCTTACTGGGTGGCCACGCTGCTGGATCCCCGTTACAAGGACAACGTACCGTCCTTAATTCCCTCACTGGAGCGTGATCGTAAGATGCGCAAATACGGGGGCGTGACTTGGACTGGATCCGAGATGGCAGCTTGAGGAAAGAGCTCCCGCACAAAGAGGACGAGAATACGCTGTATTACGGGTATATTAGACCCCGAATCATGGGTAAATCGACCAGGAGCTCGTCGACACCCCGTACGCTGAAGGATACTGGGCCCCAGCTAAATAACAATATACCGGAGATGTTCCGGACCCGGACGCAGGGACAGCACGCGGACTCGCAGGCCTCACAGGCCTCATCCCCGGCCTCAATTAGTGGTGCGGACGAACCGCTGACAGATGGCGACGGCGCCGCGGTTCTCAACCCGACCCTACGAGACATCCAGAGAGACTTACAAAAGGTCGCCCTGGACTTTAAAACCACTATGATGACATCCATATCTGAGCTCAAATCTGAACTTTTGGTGATGAACCGCCGCATGGCTGAAGTGGAGGACACATCCCACATGCAAGCAGCAGCAATAAGGCACGTTCAGAAAACCTATGACCTGCAACTACCACACATGTTTGAACTCCACAGACATGTGGAAGATTTAGATAACAGGGGTCGTAGGCATAACATTAGGGTGAGGGGGGTCCCTGAAAGCATTGAACAGGCCACCCTGCCACAGACGGTATGCGCCATTTTTAACGACCTGCTCGGCCGACCGGCGAATACCCCTATTGAAATGGAGAGACTCCACCGAGCTCTGAGACCCCTTCCCCGGGATTCTGAACCCCCCAGAGACATTGTGTGCTGCATTGTAAATTATCCCCTTAAAGAAGAGATCCTTAGAAAAGCCAGGGACAGAGGACGTATTGTGTGCAATGGGGCAGACATTAAACTGTTTCAAGATCTCTCGCAGATAACCTTGCAGAATAGACGTTCTCTGCGCCCCCTGCTGGATGCCTTACGTTCCCGCAACATCCAATATCGCTGGAAGTTCCCATTTTGTTTATCAGCAACCTATAGGGGTCGCACAGCCCTCCTCCGAACACCTGAAGACTTGCCTACATTCTGTGAGCAGATGGACATCCCACAGATCGATTTACCTGACTGGTACTCTTTCTACTTACCTGCGGAACCGTGGAAGCCGGTCTCTCACACCTCGTCTCAAAAAGGCCCAGCGCCAGCGATCCAGACGCCGCAGACTAGACCCCACCTCGCCGAACGACCGCAACGTGAGACGAGATCATCCCTCATACGAACGGGAGAGAGTGGATACCCCCCCACAGGGGTCGACAGGATGACTAGTTCCTCTCCCTTTCACTCCACTGCTCAACAGTAGCAGAGAGAAACGTTTTTGGTTCTCTCCCTATGTTTGTTATTTTCCTTTTTTTTTTTTTCTCCTATATTTTTTATTTTTTTTATGTTCACCTATGCCTTGCCTCCCTCTCAAATCTTGCTCCAGCAGTGATTCCTGGACTGCTGACTCCACATCTCGAGGGACTTGGCCGGAAAGCATTCCTGGAGATCTATGAGGAACAATGAAACATCTGACCCAGGTACTGCTGTTTTTCTGTTGAATCCCTCTGGCTGACACTCCTCCATAGAGAGGCCCAAGAGACTCTAAACACTGAGCTATCCCCCTTCCCCTGATCCCTGAACTCTCCCCCAATGTCTATGCTTTGTACCGCATACAGGTGATAATATGTTTAATCTTGCAAGTCATGCTAGATATACTGATCTAACTGCAATAAGCTCTACCGTCCCGGGAAGTCAGGCTTTTGATTGGGGGGTCACACTCTTCTAAAGTGGGCTGGGGTACCCTCAAGATTCGCACTGTAGACCCCCATTGAGGCTGAGACACATGATCGCATTCCCCTTTTGCATGGTGACCATACCTTATATAGGGGTCTAAATGCTGGATACTCACGTGTTTACCTGTTCCGCTTGGCGGACAGACGTGGGAGAGGTGGGGGGAGGGATAGGAGACCCTCTACTTCAGGATGAGGAGTCTCTCTGCAATATCATGCCCATACCCTAATATCTATGAGCCTAAAACTCATTATGCCCTACGGCAGCTTATGCCTTAGCTGTTCCACACCCGGAAACGTTCACGCTAAGCATAGCCTTGGATAGGAGCAGACCACCAGAATCCATGAACCTACCATGACTTTTCTGATAGAGGAGAGGGGGGTTGGGAGGCTTAAGGCTCCTGGATGTGCTTACCTGCCTAGTCTCTGGTAACTTTATTTTACTTCATTGAGTGATAGATCAGACGTTTTATTTAGTTGGCTGTTATATCTCTCAATGCAACCGATTGATAGTACTGGTTATGTTTTCGTTTTAGATAGGCCTTGATTTAATGTAATCTCGTATACAGCCTCTTAACAAACGTTCTACACATTATATACTGACCTAGACAAAACTCAAGTGCCCAATGGGCCCTTATTTGCTATTTGTTTTTGCACATGTTACTGTTTTTCTTTTTTTTGTATTATGAGCACCTATTCTATGATTGCTGCTCCTTGGTTGTGCACTATGATAAATGCTGACAAACACCCTTATGCGGCGTACACACGATCGTTTTTCATGCCATTTTTTAAACCAACGTTTTTCTCGTCATTTTTTTTCTTGTTTCCTCTCAAGCCTGTCTTGCATCCACATGATCATTAAAAAAAACGCTCGAGCAAAGCGCAGTGACGTACAACTGCACTATAAAGGGGAAGTTACGTTCGGATGGCGCCACCCTTCATGTTAGTAAAGTTTGTTGAGCGTCGATTCGCGCTTTTCAGCCTCGTGCTTTTCAGTCCGTTACAGCGTGACAAATGTGCTATCTCCATTACAAACGCTAGTTTTACCAGAACGAGCGCTCCCTTTTCATACTTGATTCTGAGCATGCGCGTTTTTTTTCACCTCGTAAAAGCATACACACTATCGTTTTTCACGTCGTTAAAAAAAACGACATGAAAAACGACGTGAAAAAATAGAGCATGTTCGAAATTTTTAATGGCCGTTTTTCACGCCGTTAAAAATGCTCTGGAGTATACACACGGTCGGTTTTAATGGCCATTTTTAAAAATGGCATTTTTAACGGCATGAAAAACGATCGTGTGTACGCGGCATTAAAGTTTGTTTTATCCTTTTTCGTCGTCCTAGTTGCGTATTCTCGAAATACAGTCATAGTTTATTGTCCCCCATCAGCTATCCTATTGGATAGTCGCTGACCCCCCGGTTTCCCCCTTTAGGTGGTTGGGTGTGTATTCAACCACCTCCAGTAAACTTCTTGTACACGTGGTTACAGGGCCCCAACGTACGTACACAACCTACATATCCCATTTGTACCCCCCCCCATCCCTAACCCCCCCTCCCAAACCTCTCTGACTTTACATACCCCCCTCTACCCCCTCCCCCCCTTCTGCTCTTTCCCCTCCTCCTCCTTCCCACCCCCCTCTTTTTTTTCTCCCCCCACCCCACTTTTTTCTTCCTTTCTTCTTTCTTTTTTAGTGGGGGCCACTCCTCCTTCTCTACATATTGGGGAACCTAGCAGGGTACCTCTAGATTTCATACAGAAGTCTAGTGCTCTTACGCGTAACTTTTGCACTTATTATTAGATCTCCATTTGCCTGTACGAAGCAGAAGGAACCTATGATCAGGCAACAGCTGTCCTTGAAATGCCTTTCACTGAATGTTAAAGGTTTGAACCTGCCGGAAAAGAGAGCACAGGTACTCTCGGCACTAACTAAGCATAAAGCCCACTTCCTTATGCTGCAAGAAACACATTTTCGATCGGACACAATCCCCAAACTAGGGAATCATGTATACAAAATGGTAGTACATTCCACGAACCCAGACTCCAAAACCAAAGGGGTCTCCATACTTATCTCTAAACATGCAGACTTCCATATATCAGACTCACTGATCGACCCCAAAGGCAGATACATCTTTCTTAAGGGCACATATGCGACCAAGCTGATTACGTTGGCAAATGTATATTGCCCCAATGAACACCAAGTTTCCTTCTTTAGGTCTGCCTGTGCTGCGCTAGCATCTTTTCTAGAAGGCATAGTCATTTTAGGAGGGGACTTCAATGTCCCGTTGAACCCGCTTCTTGACTCCTCCACAGGGGCATCCGCTCTCCTGTATCGTGCCCTACGCCAGATTAAAATGGAACTGCAAAACCTTACACTCCATGACATGTTCCCCACCGACAGACACTACACCTTTTTCTCTTCCCCACATAACAAATATTCCAGGATAGACTATCTATTTCTTTCACAACCTGACCTGTCCCTTCTCTTCCACGCCACTATTGAACCAATGTTTCTCTCTGACCATCACCCCATAACAATCACCCTCACGTTCCCAGACTCAAACAAGCTGACAAAATCCTGGAGATTAAACCCCTCCCTACTGAAAGACTCAGAGAACCTTAGATAAGTACACAAATTAAGCTGTACTTTCAGGAAAACTCTACACCTGACGTGTCACCCGTCACGCTCTGGGAAGCACATAAATGTGTAGTGAGGGGGAAGCTGATTTCCTTAGCAATGACTGCCAAGAAACGACAACAAGAGCTCATCAAATCCCTTACTGAGACAATTAGTAAACTGGAGTTAGCCCATAAATGCTCGG
This sequence comes from Rana muscosa, assembly GCA_029206835.1. Classification (NCBI taxonomy): domain Eukaryota; kingdom Metazoa; phylum Chordata; class Amphibia; order Anura; family Ranidae; genus Rana; species Rana muscosa. The sequence goes on along the minus strand of CM055122.1, from coordinate 1,149,372,767 downwards.
CCATGCAATCAACGTTGCAGGACCTCTTACACGCTCGTTCCGCCCTAAAGGAGGAACTAGGAAAACGCACTAGGAGACGATATGTCCTCAGGCAGAAGGTGTTCTATGAACATGGCAACAAGAGCGGGAGACTATTAGCAAAGACGATACAGGCAGCTAAGACCTCTTCCATAATCCACCACATTAGAGACAGCCAAGGTACACTCTTCACTAGGAATGAAGACATAGCCAAACAATTTGAAAAATTCTATACAAAACTTTATAATCTTACGCCTGAGGTGGACGGACAGAGGGCCTCGGCCAACCGCTCCTCCCAAATGACAACGTTCTTAGCCGAGTACTGCCCCAAACCTGTCACTAGTCAGCAGGCTGAAGCACTGGAGAGTCCTCTCGCCTTGGCTGAACTCCGCTTGGCGATTAAACAAATGAAAGTTGGTAAAAGCCCGGGTCCCGATGGCCTCCTGTTAGTGTACTATAAATGCTTTCAAGATGAACTGGCACCTAAGATGCTCCAAACTTTTAACTCACTTTCAAGCCCCCACACCTCCCTTGGCAGGTTCTTGGAAGCACACATAGCTGTTATCCCTAAAGCAGATAAAGATCCCTCATTGGTCTCCAACTACAGGCCGATATCCCTTCTCAATGTGGATATTAAACTTTATGCAAAAATGTTGGCCAATAGACTGGTACCCCTGATCCCCGGTCTCATAACATCTGATCAAGTAGGCTTTATCCCGGGTAGGGAGGCGAGGGACAACACCATACGCACTTTGAATATACATCATTGGCTCTCCTCTTCAGAGACTAGGGAATTTCTCCTCTCCATTGATGCTGAGAAGGCGTTCGACAGGGTAGCATGGGATTATATGCAGGAGGTACTGAAGGGCATAGGCCTACTGCCCCGAATGCTAGCGCACATCAATGCCCTTTATACCAATCCAGCGGCGAGGGTAAAGGCCAACGGCCTCCTGTCGAATGTCTTCTCAATAAGCAACGGTACACGCCAGGGTTCCCCTCTCTCTCCACTGATCTTTGTCCTGTCTCTTGAACTGCTTTTGAACAGATTGCGTGCCAACGACAACATCAAAGGTATTTCCATACACCACAGGGAATACAAAGTAGCAGCGTTTGCTGACGATATACTACTCTCCTTGCAATCTCCTCGGGTGTCCCTGCCTAACCTGCTGAACGACATCAAATTCTTCGGTGATCTGTTGTAACTTAAAATTAATTATTCTAAGTCCCACGCCCTGAACGTATCACTAACCCCTCAGGAAGTCTCTCACTGTCAAGAATCTTTTCCGTTTATATGGAAGAAAGACGCTATTACTTACTTAGGGATTCAGATCCCCAGGAAGCTGTTAGACCTATACAGTCTCAACTTTCTTCGCTCACTCTCCAGAATGCAATCGGATTTTTTGAATGTCGGCTAGTTTGAATGTGTCTTGGTTTGGCCGCTCGGCCCTCATTAAGATGGTCATTCTCCCCCGTTTATTGTACCTCATGCAAACGATCCCCATACACCTCCCCCCGCCTTCTTCTTGACATATAAGAAAGCCTGTACGACATTTATATGGAAGGATGCAGCCCCGCAAATTAAATATTCCCGTCTGACATGCTCCAAAGCTATGGGGGGTATTGGTTTACCAGACCTCCATAAGTACTACCTGGCCTGCCACCTGACTAGAGTAGTGGATTGGAATATTCACAAATTAAGGAAAGCTTGGAAAACTCATATACACTAATACCGACTTACACGCTTCCGTGGCTGACACAGCGACTTTACCCCCAAGACATCAAGATGCACCCACTGATTATGCCCTCGCTGTTGGCCTTTGGGAAGGCAGTTACCCTTTTCAACATTTCCTCTCAACCTGGCCCCCTGACCAAAATACAGGGCAACCCTGAGTTCCCTCCGGGAGAATCCAGTACATTCCTACACAGGGAATGGCCACAGGAGGAGGTCCAGGCACGCCACCTCTTTCACAGAGGCCAAAAGCGATCATATGAGGAGTTAGTTGTGGATTCATGTACCAAATAGTTCCCTTTTGGTCTTATAGACAGCTGTCACACTTCCTAACCTCTAAAGACTCCACTGATGTATGGAGTAGACAACTTACACCCTTCGAAACTCAATGCTCGCGCAAATCACCGCAAAGACACCTTATATCATATATATATATATGCCATGCTGCAAGAGTCCCCAGATATGTCAGTGACACAGATTGCACGCTCTTCTTGGGAAAAAGATTTACAAATGTCATTCACAGATAAAGAGTGGGAATCTATCTATACTATGGCGCACACAGGGTCGATGAACGTAGCGATCCAAGAAAATGGATACAAAATTATTACTAAATGGTATAGAACCCCAGCCCGTTTACATAAATTTTCACCTCAAATTCCGAATGTATGTTGGAGATGCAACAAAGGCGAAGGATCCATGATCCACATATGGTGGGAGTGTGACTTACTCCGTCCTTTTTGGAGTGAGGTACACTCCATAATAAAGCAGGTTACCACTTTTGACTTCGATTTTAGTCCGGCACAGTATCTCTTACATCACACTACTCTATCAAAACACTCTCACCATAAGTCGCTGGCCATGCATATGGTGAATGCAGCCAGACTCTGCATTCCCACACACTGGCGTTCTACGAACACCCCCTCCATTAGGGAGTGGCTGTGCAGAATAACTCAGAATAGAGGATATGGAGGAATTAATCTTTATCTCCCAGGACCGTATTCAGAAATTTACACACTATTCTGGGCATGCTGGTTACATTTTAAGTCTGACCAGTATAAATCCCACTTTCCGTCACAGCATTGAGATGCTGACCCTCCCCGATACACGCTCCTTGAGACCCGGATGGGGACTGGGAGTACTGAGATATGCAGTGGTCCCCCCCCCCATGACGCCCTGCCCTCCCCCTCTCCTTTCTGTCCTGACTTCCCTTCCCCTTCTTCCTTCTTTTCCTTACCTTCTACCCTCTTTCCTCGACCCCCTATTACCATCACAATGACGTAGCCGATCTAATGTGCGCCGAGGGCCCTAATGGGGAACCCTGTAAATGACACACCCTTAGCAATATCAGGTATATGATACATTTCTTGGTCGCGATTACACCGGTTGATAGGGGTCTACGAGGCCTATGCATCCATTAGCAGGGTACTTTACTGTCACCCAGATACCTGACCCTGCTAGAAGTCTGTGCTGGTCAATCATTTGTAATACATAGGCCTTGCCCTGTATTAACATATACAAACCCCTGTTTTACTTTTTCATCCTACTGTTGTATTGCTTCGTAAGATTGTTCTTGTCGAATTATTAAGCTGTGGTTCCATTTGCAGATGGTTTGTTCAATGTAATGTATGTACAAGCATATTTTCTTCCTCTAATAAAAAAAAATTTGTGGAAAAACAAAGATGTGCAAATACAAGCGCACGCTGGTAGACGCGCTGCTGGTGGCATTCCCACCTGACAGTGGGGGCACAGTGGAAGCACAAGGCAAAGGAGGAGGAAGAGGTCACCAACGCAGCCGGGGCACCGCCAGCACCTCAGAAGGCAGGGTTAGCATGGCCAAAATGTGGAAAAACGTTGTCAGCATGCCACAACAACCAGCACCACCAGCTGATATGGAACATCTTAGCAGGAGGCAGCATTTCACCAACATGGTGGAGCAGTATGTGTACACGTACTGAATGACGGGTCTGCCCCATTCAACTTCTGGGTCTCCAAATTGGGCACATGGCCTGAGCTTGCCCTTTATGCCTTGGATGTGCTGGCCTGCCCTGCAGTCAGTGTATTATCTGAACGTGTATTTAGCACGGCAGGGGGCGTTATCACAGACAAGGGCAGCCGCCTGTCCAGAGCCAATGTGGACAAGCTCACGTTCATTAAAATGAACCAGGCATGGATCCCACAGGACTTGTCCGTACCTTGTACAGAATAGACATGTATACCGGCCTTACCCAGCCATTGTTGTATTTTTGATCTTTCTTACTCTTTTGGGGTGTACCCTAATTAAAAAAAAAATAATTTAAAACAAAAACCAGTGTTGGCTACCTCGTCCTCCTCCACCGCCGCTTCCACCTACACCGCCACATCCACCGCCACCTCAACCTCCTACTCCATCTGGACCTCGTCCTCCTAGGTCAAGATAATTATTTTTTATTTTTATGTATTTTATGTTATTTTAAGTTATTTCCCTATCCACATTTGTTTGCAGAGCACTTGCCACGCTCTTAAAAACATTTTGCTGCCATTTGCAGCCCTTTCCATTACATTTTTAGAGCCATTTTAGTCCTCAAAAGTTCGGGTCCCCATTGAATTCAATGGGGTTCGGGTTCGGGGTCAAGTTCGGGTCCCGAACTCGAACTTTTTTGCGAATTTCGGCCGAACCCACCGAACCCGAACATCCAGGTGTCCACTCAACTCTACTCACCAACTGTATAATATCACAAGTATTCAAAACTAGGCACTGCTAAAGATTCTATTTTAGATAGGGAGGAGGGGAAAAGAAGCACCACAAATAGCAAAAAGGATCATAGAGCAAGCACAAAGGGGTCTGTATATCTGTATAATGTAGAAAAATAATTCATATAGAAAAAATAAGACAGAAGGGAAAAACATATGCCTCTATCTACACTATTAGTTGAACTCAATGAGCCCTCAATTACCTTGAATTACTTTTTAATCCGCATACATGCATCCAAAGCGATAGACAGAAAAGAATATTGCACACCAAGGATATTTCCCACCAAATTAGGTTGTCATCAGCCCAATTCTTCCCTCACTCAGGGTCACAGTGTCCCATCTATTAATAGACAAGACAACAAAGGATACAGAGATATAAATATATACAAGTGATCCCATCTGGTGGCAGGAAAATCTTTGCGGCAAGAAACTCCATCCCACATACAATTTACCAATAGGCTAGCAAATAATGCTAACAGCGTCCCCCAACACCATGCAGGCGCTGTGGCTGGGCACCAACAGCTCTGCTTAAATGTGCTCATCCCAATCTGTCCGCATCTGATGTCACCGGTGGATCGTGGACATGCTGTAACCCACACGCATGCACCACCTGCAGGTGAAGTAATGTGCAAGCACCACAAACCAAAATACACCATCTTGGAAAATCCATTAACTAGGATGAACATCTCCCGGACAGGGAAACAGCCAGCAGTCCCCAAGATGGATATGGGGAGGAGAGAAGGGCGGGAACAAAATCCAACTCCAGACCCGATCTCCAAGGTGCCTACTGCTGACAGAAACGCAACACCAATGGTGCCACATCCATCCCGCAAGGGGAAACACCAATGGTGCCACATATCCGTACGGTCCCGATTCTCCAAAGTATGATGACTTAAAGTGATACTAAAGGTTCAAATAAAAAAATTAAAAATAACAAACATGTCATACTTTCCTCCACGGTGCAGTTCATTTTGCACAGAGTGGCCCTGAACGCCATCTTCTAGGGTCCCTCAGAAGCTCTTGCGGCTCAACCCACATCCAATAACCCCCTAGGAGAAGCTCTCTCCCACGGGGTTACCTTGCAATATCTTGCGGGAGCCAATGGCTGTGCTTCTATCAATCTATCCAATCAAGAGCCGAGAACCCCAGGCAGAGAGACGGTGCTTCCTCGCCGTGGGACATTCCAGGGCTCAGGTAAGTAAAACGGGGGGGGCTGGGGGTCGGTGACTGACAGAAGTTTTATCACCTTAAAGCATGGGATGCATTAAGGTGAAAAAACAGGAGGGTTTACAACCCCTTTAAAGAAAAACATAAAGATTATGTATATTGGAAAAATCTATCTATACGGTTAAGGAAACAACAACAATTATTAACTATTCAGGAGAGGGGGAGAGAGAATGGTCTGTCAGAAAACATCCGACACTCTCCCCTTAATCCCGTAGGCACGTGTCCCTCAAGTGAGTAATGAGACCACCATTAGAAACAACATTATGGGTACATCATTTTAAAATGTTTATCCATGGCAGTGGCTTAGCAAAGGAAACATCCTAGGGGGAACAAAATATAGGAAAAATGTGATATACTAAAAATAGGGTATGAAGCTCATAGCTTTATTCAAGCCAGGATACTTTGTGGCTGATAACTTGTATATAGGCGAACGGACAAGAAGAACAGCAGGTCTCACTGCCAAAAAGGCACACATTATTTGTTTACAGGAAACCCACTTTATTGATAAAGCCTCTCCTAAATTCTTATCTGCCTCATATCCACAGTTCTATACTGCCTCAGCCACTGTCAAGCAACGTGGGATACTTATTGGTTTCCATTGCACAATGCCATTTACCCTTACCTCTCAACTGAATGACCCTGATGGTAGATACCTTTTACTCTCAGGTTATCTTTCTGACACTGCAATAACAATTGTATCCTGTGGGGAAATATTATTTTAACTAAAGATGGACTTTAAACGGCACATTGGTCTACAGGAGAGGCTCCATCCAGGTCCATCAGTAAACGATCCACCTCAAGTCACAAGCTGGGTTATTCCATCGTTTGGGGTCACTTAGACAGAATACCACTGTTCGGCCCGAGCAATTGTCTTTGATTGACATACACTACTTTATGCCTTCTGGCTCGCTACACCTGGAGGAACTCTCTCGCTCTACTTATCAGTAGCCTGTGTAATTTACCCCTCTATTTAATCACGCATTACTGTCCATTACGAATGTGTCTACACATTACTGGCCCTCTGTGATACACGGACCGCCAGCTAAAAATACCCAGGCCTGTTTCATTACCTAACACGGCCCTGTCTAATACTATGCTCCAGACGAAGCGTCTCGAAACGTGAAACTAGTCGAGCGAAAGCAAGATTTTTATCTTTGAATTTTCCGGATCTATCAATAAGACCAGCCATCTCTTGTGTATATCGTCCAACTCCTTAATTGTGTTTGTGGGCCATATATTACTTTATTTTGTATTTTACATGTCAATGTAATCTCTGGGAGGTTGTTGAGTCTTGTAATTGGGATCCTATACCGATTATTGATGATTGTCATATAATGTAATTTTTCTGAAATGTATTAATGTATGTTTTACTTAAATTCAATTATATTTCTTCTACTAACAATAAAACCTTTAGAATTTTTACAAAACTTACCCATGTGCCGTTTAAAGTCCATCTTTAGTTAAAATAATATTTCCCCACTGTTTATCGGGACGTTGGCGCATTTGTACTGGTGCATCCACAGTGTCACCCTGTGGTGATGCACAATTTAGCAATTTCTTTTCAAAACAATTGTATCCTACTATGACCCCAATAAACGCCCGTAAGCTTTTCAATCGCATCTTCTCCAAGTTGTAGAAACACATACATTTGGGACTGTTATATTGTGTGGGGACTCTAATACAACTGTTTTCCCATATCTAGATAAATCCCCACCATCCTCTGTCACAAACTCCAACAAACTATCCCTCCAACATTTTGCTAACTAAGCATGGCCTAGTAGACTCTTGGAGAGAACTTAATCCTACCAGTAGGCGCTCCACGCATTACTCCTACACATAAATCTTTCTCTCGAAAAGACCATATCTTAGTACCATCCAGTATGCTCCCGGAAATAATTTCATCTAAAATTATTCCCTTTCCTTGAACAGACCATTGTGCAATCTCCACCACTATAGCCTTCCCAATACCCAGGTCACATGATACAACTTGGTGTATCAACGGTTCTACACTAACACACCCATCATGTCGATTAGAGATTGAGGTATCACTTACAGGTTACCTCTCATCTAATGATACTGAAGATATTTCTGACTTACATTATGGGAAGCTCATAAAGCTGTCATGCGGGGCAGATTAATACAACAGGCGGCAGCTCTTAAAAGAGAACGTAAGATTTTATTTGCAAAGATGGAGGCTACATTTAATGCAAGTCATACGGCTTTTCAGTCTACCCCAAATGCTATCACTAATGCAAAATTAGAAAAAGCCCGTCTTGACCTTGATTTATTTTTAACTGACTTTTAGCTGATAAAATCTTATGTAAGCGCCAACATATTCTTTATCTTAAAGCTTACAACCCTGACACTCCAATGGCACGCAGTTTAAGAGCAATTCAACATACACAGACGTCTATTAGACTGAAAACTTCTCGTGACGCATACACTAACAATCCAATTAAAATTTTGGAGGTTTTCCGCTCTAATCTAGCTAAACTGTATTCCCCCGCTCAAGACTTTGATAAGACGAAAGCAGATTTTCTGTTTTCCGGTATTAATCTCCAAACCTTGGATCAAGAACAATATGACTCCCTTTAGAGTCCTATTACAATACTAGAAGTCCAAAATGCTATCAAAGCCTTGAAACCTCAAAAAAAAAGGCCCTAATGGGTTTTCGGCATCATGCTTTAAGCAATTTAAGTCTATCTTGTCACCAGTTTTAACCAGAGCTTTTAACTCTTATCAGGACACTCATTCAGAACTTAAAAATTGACCTCCATAATATCAATGCTACCCAAACCCCGATCAGATCCCACCTCCTAGACTAATTTCCTGCCCCATCTCCCTCCTAAATTTAGACATTAAATTGTTAGCCAAAATTCTGGCGACTCGACTAAATTTGATTATAGGCCGGCTAATCCACCGTGACCAAACGGGATTCATGCCCACACGACAGGCGGGCGACAATATAAGATGAGCCCTCTTACTTACTCATGCTGCTAAGAAAATACATATCCCGACCTGCCTTCTATCTCTGGATATTAGAAAGGCCTTTGACACGGTCACTTGGCCATATATGCAATATATTCTCCAAAAATGGGGATTTAGGAATCATTTTATAACCTGGATATAATCTCTGTATGACAACCCGAGGGCATACATTAAATATTCTGGTTATAAATCGACAATGATAGACATTAGAAGGGGCACCAGGCAAGGTTGTCCCCTATCCCCGCTCCTCTTTGCCTTACTTATAGAGCCATTAGCACATTCAATCAGATCAAATCCTAATATTAAAGGCATAGAGTTCGGTGGTTACCAACATAAATTATGTCTCTTCACCAATGACTTTCTTATTTTTTTTAACACATCCACATGTATCTGCCCCTAATCTAATAGATTTATTAGATACATTTGCCCTAGTTACTGGACTCTATGTTAACTACACAAAATTAAATGCACTGAATGTTACTTTAACACAATCTGAACTTCAACAAGCCCAGACTTCCCTACCATTCCGTTGGGTATCTCATCAACTACCATATTTGAGAGTACAACTCACAGCTTCGCTGACAAACCTTTTCGCAATCGATTACCATTATTAAAACAAGCCACTGGTTTGATGAAACAGTGGTCTTCTCTTTCCTCGTCATGAATAGGGCAAATCAATGCAATTAAGATGTCAATATTGCCGAAATTTCTGTACCTGTTAAGAGTACTCCCCATTCATATACCCTCAAATTTTTTACAACTTACACAGCACAGAATTATGTTGTTTATTTGGGGTACTACCAAACCCCACATACCTAAATCAACACTTTACCTTGCTAAAGTGAAGGGCGGGTTAGGTCTACCAATTTCTCTTCCTATTACTACGTGGTGCAATTATACTAGTTACCTAAATACCATTCTACTGTGGAAACTCCTTTGTGGGGTGCTATCGAATCCGTTGACAGTGACCCTATATCTGTGGCTAATATGTTAGGGCTCCAACGTATCCAATCCCATTACAAAACATTCTTTAGTTATCTGGGATAAATGTAAGAGTTTTCTTAACCTTTAAACCCTGCATAATCCCCTCCTTTCCTTTCTCGGGAACCCAGCCTTCTATCCGGCCTAGAAATTCCCGTAGTCATTTACAGCTTGGTCTTCTACGGATCTGGTCCGACTGCACAATTTAGTTTCTACTAACACAATGCATACTGTACATTTCCAATGTTATGTGAAACTTTTGGGCTCCCGAAAAGGAACTTTTTAGTTACCTACAAATTAAAAAATGTTATACACCCTTTATCAGGACAGGCTCTTCTCTTAATCAGATGTCACAGTTCGAACGTATTTGTAAGAGTGACCCACACATTAGAGGACTGATTTCACTCTTATACCAACACCTCAACACACTTCCTAATGAAATACTTTCCTCTTACACTACTAAATGGTCGCAAGATATGAATCGTATCATCGCCGTAGATGACTGGTCTAATATTTGGTTAGCCACCAAAACCTCCTCCCTGAATTGCTTTGCGTTGGAAACCAATTTTAAAGTTTTGGCACGTTGGTATTTGGTACCAGCCAGGATAGCAAAATTTGTCTCGTCCTATCCAGACTCTTGCTTCTGGGGATGCTCTACTCCAGGTACCCACTTTCATATTTGGCGGGAGTGTTCATTAGCTCAAGAATTTTGAAGAAAATATTTGAAATGGCTTCCAAAGCTCTTGACACTTCTATTCTCCTGGACCCAGCCATGGCCCTTCTGAATCTTAAACCTGCTGAACTCACACATACTCAATTTAAATTACTCATTCACCTCACCACTGCAGCCAAACTATAGCCAAGGCATGGAAATACCAAATCCTTATTGTGGCTGAAGCTAAACATAGGACGAATAGAGCCCTTACCTTTGCCAAAATGATGGCTATTGAAGACAACGGAATCAAAAAATTCCATAAGATCTGGCAACCATGGGTCAAGCACTATTTACCGCCTGACTTTGACCAATCATTATTATTACCTTGCTAATCTTTTTCATCTTCACTATTATTTATCCACATCTCCTGACCACGCTACCACTGCAAGAGACTGTCTTCTTTCTATTTCTTTCTCCTGTCTATATTTCCTTTCTCCTTTCTCCTGCTATTTCACTTTCTTTTCTTTTTTTTACTGACCCACTAATTGTGGGCGTGATAAGGGTGATATACACATTCTACAGTTACTTTCTGGAGGATCATCACCCGTATTCTTTACACATTTGGTTAGAATATTCTTCTCTTCTATTTGTTTTTTATCCTTATTATTCGAACATGAGATCTTCTATTTTCTTTTCAATGTGTGTTATGCTACATGAGATTGTCCCGCAGTATCTTTCTTAATATTTATAATTTTAATATTCTTTATCTTTTGTATGTGCCCCCACCCGTCCACAGTTTGATCCCATGAGGGGTGGACGGGTGGTCTCGAGGCACAATCCAAGGGATCCATTGATCAATATTGGGACTCTTTTTTCTTGATTTAACACTCTCTGATGCATAGATCGATTTTAGACTTTGATCCGTAAATTTTTTCTCTTTTTTTACAATGGTAGTATTAATTAGGCTTGTGCACAACGGAAAAATTCGTTCCGTTTCGGTTCGTTTCTTTCCGGTCCTGTTGATTCGTAATCATTCGTAATTTTGCTAGACGGGATTTTTCGTGTTCGGACTCATTCGTATTTTTGCAAGCGACATTTTTCGTTAAATGTTTGGTTGCTTTATAATTCGTACTTTCGGTAGAGTACGTTGTTTTTCGTTGATTCTGGACACAACTCCTACTTTCGTAACTTTTTTTGGGTTCGTTGATTCGTAATTTTCTGTGTCTCTCTCACGACGACGCTGACTATTATGCCTAATGTGCTTCGAATGGATTTGTACTTTTCAAAATACATAGCGGTTATTTGTAACGATTCGAAATCTCATATTTTACTTTCGTTTTTTACATGCGGCTATAGCCTCCGCCCCTGTACACCATTTTGAGAGGGTTCAGCACGGTGAGGGAGAAGCAGAGAGCAGAGCAGAGTGTTATTGTGCTTCGAATGGATTAGAAATCTCGTATTTTACTTTCGTTTTTTACATGCGGCTATAGCCTCCGCCCCTGTACACCATTTTGAGAGGGAGTTCAGCACGGTGAAGGAGAAGCAGAGAGCAGAGCAGAGTGAGTGTTATTGTGTTTCCAATGGATTTGTACATTCGTAAGTTTTTTCATAACGAATTATGTCGAAGACATTCGGGCATTCGCTATTTTGCGGTATAATTTATTTCGGATTCAGTTTTATTCGTAATTGCTTTGTTCGGAAATTCGAATGCTTCCGAATGTCCGAAAGTTGCTAAATTCGGACGAATTTCGATTCGTTACGAAACGAATTGCACAAGCCTAGTATTAATACATGTATGACACTGTTCACATTAATTGTATTCCATGTACAAGTTTTGATATTAATATATTTTTGTCTTTATTGTAAATCTCAATAAAAATATTGAACGAGAAGAAGAGCAGGGTGCAATCTGAGTGTAGTATAATAACATATTTATTGTGGTAAAAAGACAAATGGCATCAGGAAGCCGCTAGCCATAGTACAGATAAAGCCTCAAGATGTACACGGGTGCACAGGCGCAGATGTGCGGGTGCTGTTTTTCTGTGGATAACTTTGAGCAGATGTGCATGCCCACCGCTAATGTTGCCACCAATGGGACTATTTAAACTGCAGCAGTTCTATTAGCCAGTGCTAATAGTGCCAGCTATTACCCATGTCCCTTCATCTGTTCCTGTGTTTGACTTCTGTTAGTGACATGCCATGACCTTGCTTGAATGCTACCTGCCTTGACCTTGACCTTTCTCTGGATTTGCTCTGCCTTCCGCTCATCTGCTTGATTTCACATTGCTGGCCTCTGCTTGTATCCTGACCATTCTCTGCCTGCCGTCCATTCCTGTATCTGACTGTCTGTTGCTGACCTGGCTTGTCTGACTTTGCATCAAGTTATCCACCTGTCCCACTCTGCATGCTACCTGGTCCCTTCTGATCTTTCACCTACTGAGTGCTGCCAGTCCTTCCGCACCTACTACCTGCCAGCTGCCTGTCAAGCAGGTGCCAACTGCTGTCTGCCCAATCCTGGGTCCGCTGTCTCTGCTAACACCTTCTGTTCCAGCAACCTGATCGGTCTCTCATGACGCACCTGCTACCCACTGCTGTGGCTGGTGAAACATCTTACCTTGCTTCACTCTCGCAGCCACTGTTGCAACATCAGTGGTCCCAGAGCCAGGGCTGTATAAGGGGCCTCCCTCTACACATCAGGCTCTGCCACAAATGGCAACTCACGTTGTAACAATTAAAATCAGACTTGTCACATAGTAAGGGTTTCCAGTGGACAGTCCAACAACAACAGGGAACCTTAGACCAAGATGTGGGCTGTAGGTTTGTTCTTAAGTTGAATCTGTTTGTAAGTCGGAACAGGTAAATTTTTTAAGTGTAGCTCCAGCCAAAAAAACAATTTTTAAGCTTTTTGGATAGCATAGGAGAGGGTTAACACCCCTGTAACATTTGTTTTGCTGTCTGTGCCCCTGTTCAGAAGATTTCACCTCACTTTCTGTCTCAATGACAATTGGATTTTGAAAATTTTGTGCTGTTATGGAAACAAGCCTGAAGCCTCGTACACACGACCGAGTTTCTCGTCGTAACAATCTCGTCGTTTTTTTCGACGAGATTCTTGTTAACCTTGACGAGTTTCTCGTTAAGCTTTCCATGCATACACACTGACAATTCCAAATCTCGTTGTTGTTCTCCGTGGTCACGTCCAGCACGTACGACGGCAGTATAAAGGGGAAGATCGATTTCCTTGGCGCCACCCCTTGGGCTGCTTTTGCTGATCTCGTGTTACCGCGTGTGAAGTAAAAGTTTGGGAAGAGATGATTCAACGCTTTTCAGTCTTCGTGCTTTTCAGTTCGTTTTCTTCGGTTCAGTTTGTGCTTGTGGGTTCGTATCTTGACTTTCAGGGCGTCTAGGCAGGTCGTATCTGTTTTACAGTGCGTTCTTGCCCGTTCGTTTCTGATTTTCAGTTCGTTATTCATAGGCCTTGCTGTTCTAAAGTGCGTTCTGTTCTGTACGTTCTGATCAGACGACCGTTTCCTTGCCATGTCGCCTGGACGTTCTCATCGTCGAGTTCGTGCTGTGCGTGCGCTTGGTGTTGGTCTGCTTGTTTTGGACCAAGACCAGTCCATGAACGGTGTGAGGAGGAGTTCATGGACCAAGAATTGGTTGCTCCAGCGGGACCAATTCTGCCATATGCCTCTGCTGCAGGAGATCGTTGAGAATAATCCTGAGGACTACAGGAATTTTCTGCGGATGTCTGACCCCGTTTTTCAGGAACTGTTGGCTTTGGTGTCCCCCTATATTACCAGGAAGGACACCGTTATGCGGGAAGCCATCAGTGCTGAGCAGAGGCTCATCGCCACGTTACGTTACCTGGCGACAGGGAGAAGTCTTCAGGACTTGAAGTTCACGACAGGTATCTCCCCCCAGGCTCTGGGCCTCATAATCCCAGACACCTGTTCTGCTATTATACAAGTCCTGCAGGAGGACTATATTAGGGTAAGTTTTCTCCATTAACATCACATTTTATGTATTCCATGTATGCTAATGTATTGTATTTCTTTCATCCTTCCCTAATTACCATGATTGTAATATGCTGAGAATGTCCCCTTTGTCCCCATGCATGCTGGAAGTTTTTAAATGCCCCTTTTTTCTCCTCCATGCATATTTCCCTTCACTAAGCTTTCCAGCAGGGGCGTCTGTTGCTCCAAATGTTTGGGGGTCCAACCCCAATTTAGGAAATAAATGTCCTCCTTTTTTGCGACTGTGCCTATTAAACGCCCCCAGTTGCCCCCTCCAATGCAGCCATTTTGTTCCCTCCAATGCAGCCATTTTGTTCCCTCCAATGCAGCCATTTTGTTCCCTCCAATGCAGCCATTTTGTTCCCCCCAGCCCTGCACTTACCTTCTTGTGGTCAGCGCCATCCTTCGTCTGTCCTTGATATCTTCTCCTAACCTTGATGTTGCATCAGCCAATCATGTTACCATTAAACAGACTTGGTGAACATGATTGGCAGTGTTTACCCAAGGAATGTCCCCCCCCCTGCGTCACCTATTTAACTTTTATGAAGCCAATTACATCCCTCAGGCTGTAATGTGCAAGCCTATTTGCCTCCCTGTTTCTGATATGCAATTTTCACCCCATAAATGCTGCAGTTATTCATATGTTGGTCGCTTAACAGGGGGCCATCCACCAGAATGGTGGGCGGCATTGACAATACATAGGTTAATGCAAGGCATGAACCGATGTATTGTTCGGAGTGACGGGCACAGGAGAGAGGTGGCAGTGCTCCAGCGCCCACTCTGGACGCACCGCCACTGCAATGCTATCCTGTGGCCAAACACATCTACCCCCCCCCACCCAAAATATTTTTTAATGGACTATCAGAGGGGGTGATGAATATGAAACATGAGCCTTCCATTATACTTCTTAAAAACAGATTAATAAAACAGAGAATTTGATTGATGTTGGCCTCTAATGTTTTTTACTATAATCTCCTTGTAATGTAATATTTTAAAATTCTAATTTTTTTTTCATCTTGTTTGACTCCCCAGCTTCCTTCCACACCACAGGAATGGCAGACTGTGGCATCGGAGTTTGCCACGCAGTGGGACTTCCCCAACTGCGGTGGTGCCATAGACAGGAAGCACGTCCGCATCGTGCCGCCACCCCGTTCTGGGTCCTACTACTTCAATTACAAGGGGTTTCATAGCATTGTGCTGATGGCGATGGTGTCAGCACGGTATGAATTCCTCTATGTTGATGTAGGGAAGAATGGCCGGATGTCCGATGGGGGATCCTTCATCCAGACAAAGTTTGCCCTCCATCTCCAGAGTGACGACCTTGCATTGCCACCGGATGCAGGGAATGTTGAAGGACTCCCCTTTGTTTTTTTGGCTGATGAAGCTTTCGGGCTCGGACCGCATCTTATGAGGCCATTTCCTCAGAGGACCCTGACCCCAGAGAAGAGGGTGTTCAATTACCGGCTGACCAGGGGCCAAAGAGTCGTTGAAAATGCCTTCGGCATAATGGCCAGCCGGTTCCGCATTTTTATGACTTCCATCCACTTGGCGGACTACAAAATAAACTATGTAGTTTTATGCTGCTGTGTGCTACACAACTTTCTCAGCAGAAAATCCACTTCTTATATGGCCACAGTATTGCCTGAGGCTGGACTTTCATCTGCTAATCCCCTGCCGGGCCTTGAATCTGCCCGTCCTGGCTTGCCCCCCCAAAATGCCCGTGAGGTTCGGGAGAAATATATGCAATATTTCACGGGTAGGGGGGCAATTTCTATGCCAGGCTATGCCTAAAGATTCATGGATGAGCTAAATAAAATTCTGATTTCAAATTTTAACTTTTGTTTGTTTCCTGTCTCCTAGTTTGTCTTAGTGCATTTGTAGTGCCAAGTGTATTTTCCTTTAGTAAATAACAACCATTTCACTATGTAACCTTAAAAAAAACACAAATAAGGTTAGAGCGTATTGAAAAAAGAAGCTACACGTTGTTTCTGTTCAAACATTTTACTCTGTGCACATTCACACACATGTTTCCTTTTTTGTTTTTGTTTTTTGTCCTGGCCACAAACCGCCAATTCTTTTCTTAGGAAAATACAAAAACAACAGTTGCATTCCAAAAAGTACAACTTTGAATATCTCTGAGAAATCTGAGACATTCACACTTACACAAACTATGTCTCTATGTGCCCGTCATAATATGGGGTCTTGCCACCCCTTGCCCAGCCAAAAATTGAATATGCACACATTTTAAAGTAATTTCCAATAGGGATTTTAGACTCCTGATCCCTATTGTCAACATGTGCTATCTGCCATCAGGGGTGATCAATGGACGTGTTTTGGGGGTGCAACCCCTTCCTCAGTTCACCTACTTTAGATACGAGGAAGGGGTTGCACCCCCAAAAGACGTACATGGATATCCCCTGATGGCAGATAGCCCATGTTGACACACTGTGTGCATATTCAATTTTTGGCTGATTTAATGGTCAAAAAGAGTTTAAAAGGTTGAAGAACAGTCATTCCTGAAACAAAAATGGGGGTTTGGTTGACTTATTCGATTCTCCCCAATACATCTAGAATGTCTTTAAATGTTTGATCCATCACATGAATTATTTGTTTTATTCTGTCCAGTTCCGTGCTACATTCCATCACTTGCTGTATTATTCGGAGGGCACTGTCAGCAGAGAAACGTGTACTATCCTTCACCACAACATTCACATCCCCTAAAAACAAAATAAAAAGGTATTATAACTCTGCAGGCCTACATCTCTTACCTGAAGCTGTGGTTACAGATACTGACCTGTTGTGGTGACCAGTTCCACAACGTCATCCACCTCTCCTTCCTGCACTTCTCCTTCCTCCACTTCCTCAACTTCCTCAACATCCTTCGGTTGTGGGTCTTTGGGAGTTTGGGGTTGTTGTGAAGCTGTGGGGTTCCTGTGCTCCCTGGAGTGTTCTCCTCCCAGTCTTCTCTCTATGAGAATCAAACAAAAGGTCTATTTATCACACTGAAATTCTCTCAGAAAAATTAAAACAGGCTAAATTGTTTGGAAGTGGGGTACAAGTGTGTGTTTGTGCGGATTCTAAAGATGAATGCATTATTTGGAACAAAAAATAGGTTTAGTATTCACCTTCTGGATATAAATTTTTAGACATGGAGGCACCACAAAAATTCACTGATGCACCTGTGTGGGACACCCAAAAAAGGCGGTTCTGTTGGCCCACACTATAGTGCTCCAAAGTACAGATGTGGTACCAGCTGCTGAGTGTCCTCTCCTTTACACTGATTAAAGTTTGCATTTTATTCTCTTTACAAACACATCATCTAGCCAAAAATTTAGGAACAACAATTTGTAAAAAACAGGCAGATGTCTATTTTCTTTTGGGGCTGTAAAATAAGCCAAAACAGCGGATAGTGGCCGAACGAAGTGTCTGTAACGTAACAAACGATTACTGTGCCAAACCAAGTTCGAAATTAGGAAATTTTGGAAGGGAGTCCAATATGAAAATAAACAAAAAGGAGCAACATGTAATTTGAGAAAAACCTTAATAGCAGAGAAGTGTACATTTTACTTACTTTTTGCTAGCATTCTCTTAATGCTCCTTAACTGCTCTGGCTCCCTCAGTTTAAGGTCTGACCACCTCTTTCTGAGCTGCTCATTTGAGCGTTTCACCCCAAAATTCGTCTTCAGACTCTTCACGACTTTCCTCAGGATTTTGGCCTTCCTTCTATTAGGTTTGCTATACGGCCCATGCTTTGCGTCATAATCAGACTTGAGCAATATGTCCACCATCTCCGCCATCTCGGCAAAAGACATATTAGATGCCTTGAATCTCCTCCTTGATCGTGACGTTTCCTCGGTCTCCAGGCTTGTCTCCTCCTCGTTTTTGGAGGAATTATCAGACACCTGCTGTAAATCCGCCATATCTGTCTGCGCGCCGAAAGAGAAAGGGCGGGGAAAAGATGTTAGTTAGAACGTCATGGGCGGGCGACGTGTGCGGAGCGACGTGTGCGTAGTTTGATGCATGCGTGGTGTATATATAGCAAACACACATGTGACTATACTACGTTCGTTGTGCGGAGAGAAGAGTTCAAGTGACGGACGTGCGAACGAAGGTATGTGATTTTGTGACTTTGACTAATTGTTGGCCTATACTGTCTGGAGAATGTTGTAGGATATATATGGTGACTAAGATTTTAAGGAGGTTAGACTGTGTGCCTCACATTAGTTATATATTATTTATTTTACTTGCAGACCCAAAATGATTGTCTTTATAAGTGACAAGGAATTCCTTGCGGAATTTATAGACCGGGTAAGGGAGCTGCCCGCTCTGTGGGAGACCAAAAACCCCATACACAAAAAAAAAGGGGTGAGAAAAGCAGCGCTGGAGACCCTGCTCCCATTTGTGCATACCAAGGTGCCCACAGCCACAGCAAAACAGGTGGACACTAAAATTGGGAGCTTGAGAGGCACATACAGGAATGAACGCTCTAAGGTCCTGGCTTCTCAGAGGTCAGGAGCAGCAGCAGATGATGTGCATGTCCCGAATTTGTGGTACTACAGCAGGATGTCCTTTCTGGATGACCACATTGAGACAAGGCCATCACTCTCCACTCTTCCCCCCAGACTTCCCTGCAGCCAACCTGAGCCTTCTCTGGAGCAAGAGGAGGCAGCCATCCTGGATGAACCTGATTTGGCCATCTGGAGCCAGGTATAGTATTTATAGAAAATGTATTGGGATAAAATTTATGTTTGACAAATATGTCAAGATGACAAACATAAACTATTTTGGGTTCCACAAGTGAAATCAAGATCTCGAGACATTAGTCTGGCCTAAATTGGGTGCTAAATAGTCAATCTGATGTAGTTGTAAATTGGTCAAAATGATTTCTGGATTTACATTCGAATTGCTTCAATCATGATCTGAATTTTGGATGCAAAGATTAAACCAACATATTAAACTATGTCCCTTTTTCATACACAGGATGAAATCAGCCAGGAGGAGGGTCTGGAAACTGTCAGGCAGGAGGAGGCAGGGCCCAGTGGCAGGCAGGAGGTGGCAGGGCCCAGTGGCAGCGAGGAGGTGGCAGGGCCCAGTGGCAGCCAGGAGGTGGCAGGGCAAAGGAGAAGCACCAGGTCACAGGTGCCTCCCATCCGACTTCCCAAAAGAAGCAGGAGGGACAGGACCACCAGTGAGGCAGCAATGGCCCTTATTAAAGAGGCCCATGCCACACTCAAGGAGCCCACATCCCCTGAAGAGGCCATTGCCGGCCTAGTGGAGGCAAAGTTCAAGGTGATGAGCATGGAGCAACGCCTCCTATGCGAGCCCCTGCTCATCACCTTGCTGAACAAGGGGGTGATGGAAAAAAATTACCCCCAACACCGCTATTTGTGAGGTGGCACAACTGTCCCAACCTCAACCTCCTCCTCCACCTCCACCTTCTTCTTCTGCCCCACCCCCTTCTCCTCAACCTCCACCTTCTTCTTCTGGCCCACCCCCTTCTCCTCAACCTCCACCTTCTTCTTCTGCCCCACCCCCTCTTCCTCCACCTCCACCTTCTTCTTCTGGCCCACCCTCTTCTCCTCAACCTCCACCTTCTTCTTCTGGCCCACCCCCTTCTCCTCCACCTCCACCTTCTTCTTCTGCCCCACCCCCTTCTCCTTCACCTCCTCCTCCTCCTGACAGGAGTACCCCTCCAGTGGCCCAGCCTCCAGCCAAACGAAGAAGGAAGGCTGCAGGGAAAGCTTCAGGAAAGGTTGCAGGGAAGGTTGCCAGGAAGACGAGGAAGTGATGGCCTAGCTTCATTGTGGTCAGACAGAAGGCAGCCTGTTGTAGTACCGCACACTTGGGACATATATCTCACCTGCTGCTGTTCCTGACCTCTGGGAGGCCAGCATCAGATTGTGCTCAGAAATGTTGGCCTTCTCTCAAGCTCCCAATTTTAGTGTCCACACAGGGTTGATGTGTGGTCTGGGGTTCCTGGGATGCACAAATGGCAGCAGGTTCTCCAGCGCTGCCTTCTCTTTATTTTATTTGAAACATGAATAAATGTTATTTTTGTTTAAGTTCATACTTGACTATGTGTATTTCTGATAAAATTACAATTTAGCTTTGGAGTAAGCAGAGACATTTGACAGCCAAAAAAAGGGAAAGATACCAAACCCAAAAAAATGAATAACAATCTTATTTAAAAAAAATAGGGTGTAAAATTTAACAAATATATATTAAAATATTCAATGGGAGATCACTATCAAAACATTGCCAAATTACAATTAACATCAGTTTGAAAAATGTAAAAATGTAAAATATTCAGAAGATCTTGTACGATATAATACACCTAAATCTTCTTAAGAGCAGCATGAAAAAGGATAAAAAAAGATAGTCATAACTCTGTGAGAATATCAGCAGCAAAAGAAGTTCATTCGTTTGGATTAATGTAACACTCTAAAGAAGATTTCAATGCACAACATTTAAACGATGCAATAATTTCGAGCGTGACGAATGTGCTATCTCCATTACGAAGGCTTGTTTTACCAGAAGATGCGCTCCCGTCTCATACTTGCTTCTGAGCATGCGCGCTTTTTGAAGAGTCGTAAAAGCATACACACGAACCATTTTCTCGTCACAAAACAGGCCGACGAGAAACACGACGAGGAAATCTGGAATCCTGACGAGAAAATAGAGAGCAGGTTCCCTATTTTCTCGTCGAGATTCACGGCAATTTTCTCATCGTAAAACCATACACACGAACGGTTTTCTCGAGGAAAAAGCTCTCGCGGCACTTTTCTTGCCGGTTTTGGATGAAAAAAATCGGTCGTGTGTACGAGGCTTGAGTGATAAAGTTTCGGTGGATACACCTTTTTCCCATAATAAATTTTACAGGAGTAAATTTCCCTTCCTAGGGGTAGATTTCCTCTCACTTCCTGTTGTCTCCCTCCATTTGTAAGTAGGATGTTTGTAACTAGGGGATCGCCTGTTCTGAGAAACAGTAACAAATTGGCAACTCACATGAGAAGAAGAAATTTTGTGTGTGTGATCCGTAAGCTTCAGCTCATGCATCTGAAATGGTGAGCAGCTTCCTAAAACTTGCAGCCTTGAAAGTCCAAACCAGGGATGGCCAAACAGCGAACCCCATTGAAGTCTATGGAAGCAGAACAGAAAAAATCAAAAGTGCCCATTTTTAAGGCTCATATGCAAGTAATTGGCCATAAAATGGGTATGGGTGGCTGGTTACTGCCCTGGGGGACATGTATCAATAAAAAAAAAATTAAACAATAGGCTTATCGTGCCTGTAAAGTGGTGCATTTGTAGCATATACAGAACATGCTACAGCAAAACTGATATTTCTAAAGAAAAAAAAAAACAAGTCATATCCCATACTAAATGACTCGCAGTTACAATTGTCGTAACTCGGCTATTAAAAAATGAAGAAAAAAACGGTGTGGGGTCCCCCCCAGTCAGTAAGGGGAACCCCATGCCAATATTTAAAAAAAACGGTGTTAGGTACCCCCCAAAATCCATACCAGACCCTTATCCGAGTATGTGGGTCAGGAAAAGGAGGGGAGATGGAAGAGCCAGTGCCCCCCCTCCTGAACCATACCAGGCCACATTCCTCCAACATGGGGGGGCAAGGGCCTCTTCCTGACAACCCTGGGCTGTGGTTGTTGGGGTCTGTGGGTGGGGGGCTTATCGGAATCTGGAAGCAAGGGGGCCCCCAGATCTGCCCATCCTTTGTGAATGGATATCGGGTACATCGTACCCATATCTATTCACCAAAAAAGTGTAAATTTTCCACTTCAGCCCTGGAAAAATTGGCTGCCCAATGACCGGCACATTTTTTGTGATTCGGCACTGCGTCGCTTTAATTGACAATTGCACGGTCGTGCAACGCTGTACCCAAAAATTTACGTCCTTTTTTTCCCACAAATAGAGCTTTCTTTTGGTGGTATTTGATCATCTTAGCGATTATATTTTTTTCGCTATAAACAAAAAAAGAGTGACAATTTTGAAAAAAAACACAATATTTTGTACTTTTTGCTATAATAAATATCCCTTTTTTAAAAAAAAAAAAGCTAATTTTTTCTCAGTTTAGGCTGATATGTATTCTTCTACATATTTTTGGTAATAAAAATCGCAATAAACGCAAAAGTTATAGCATCTACAAAATAGGGGATAGATTTATAGCATTTTTATTATTATTATTTTTTTTTACTAGTAATAGCGGCGGTCTGTGATTTTTATTAGGACTGCAACATTATGGCGGACACATTTGACACATTTTTGGGACCATTGGCATTTATACAGCACTTTATGCACTGGTTACTGTAAAAATGTCACTGGCAGGGAAGGGGTTAACACTAGGGGGTGATCAAGGGGTTAATTGTGTTCCCTAATGTGTGTTCTAACTGTAGGGGGATGGGACTGACCTAGAGGAAATTACAGATCGTGGTTCCTAGCTATTAGGAACTCACGATCTGTCTTTCCTCAGTTCACAGAGCAGGGATGTGTGTGTTTACACACACACACATCCCTAATCTGCCTCTTGTGCCCGTGATCCCTCGCAGCCGGCAGTCATCGCGACCGCCGGTCATGAGCATCTGCACCCCCCCTGCTAGCCTGCTTAAAGCGACTGACTGTCAGGGCTAGGCTCAGCCCTTCCTTCTCTGAGCTGGCTGCTCAGCTGTCAGCTATGTGCCAGCTCCTATCTCTCCACAGTGACTCACCTGTTGATGATCCCTCGTCAGTCCTGTCTACTTAAAGCCTTCCAGCTCACTTCACCTTCACCTGTGTTGACATCAATAGAGACTTTCTCCTGTGGTCCTGTTGAAGACTTGCTTGGCTGACGTTCCTTCTGGCTACTGATTCTGCTTGCTGCACTACTACCTTTATCGCTGGCTCTTGGACATAAGCTTGGCCGACTACCCGATCCGATTTACTGAACTCTGGCTATGTTTTGACTATGTTTACCTTTTATTATTATTATTAAAAAAGTGTGATTTAACTGTACTTCTGTCTCCATCTGATTCATGGTTTCTGACACTGACGTACAGCTATGATGGTTCGCGCAGCGGTGCCAGCATCCCGCAGTATAACTGCGGTGGCCGGTCCATAAGCGGTTAAAAAAAATAAGTGTTCCCTATGTAAATCCACCGTCAATCACGATGCCCGACGAACCCGAAAAGTGGAAAACACTTACGCCTCCCAGGAGGCCTCCTGCCGACTGCTCTCTCTGCACTTTCACAGTTCTTATATAGGCAAGGGGCAGGGCCACCCGGTTACATCACTTGGTGACACCGCCCCATCACATGACATCAAACTGTTTCCTGTTTTTCTTACTTTTTGACACTTTTTTGGTGAATGGGTACCCATACCCATTAACATAGAGGGGGATCTGGGGGCCCCCTTGTTAAGGGGAGCTTCCAGATTCTGATAAGCCCCCACCGGCAGACCCGACAATCACAGATTAGGGTTGTCGGGAAGAGGCCCTTGTTCCCATCAACATGGGGACAAGGTGCTTTGGGATGGGGGGCACAGATCCCTCCCTCCCAGAGCCCTCCCCCAAAGCACCAACCCCCCATGTTGAGGGCATGTGGCCTGGTATGGTTCAGGAGGGGGGCGCTTTCCTGACCTGCCGAGCTGCATGCTTGGATAAGGGTCTGTTATAGATTCTGGGGGGACCCCCCCAGTCAATAAGGGGAACCCCATGCCAATATTTAAAAAAAAACAGTGTTAGGTACCCCCGAAAATCCATACCAGACCCTTATCTGAGTATGCAGGTCAGGAAAAGGAGGGGAGATGGAAGAGCCAGTGCCCCCCCTCCTGAACCATACCAGGCCACATGCCTCCAACATGGAGGGGCAAGGGCCTCTTCCTGACAACCCTGGGCTGTGGTTGTCGGGGTCTTTATTTTATTTATATATTCAGCTGTCAGGGAAACCCAATGACTGTTGAGGACTCATCGGTTATTAAGGATTCCTGACCCCATTCCTTAACAACCAGCTTATACTGAGCCTCCTCTCCTTTCTCCTTTAGAAATTCAGCAAAAAAAAAAAAAACTTATTCTTGGACCCTGTTCAGTAGGGTGTTTAAATGGATCTTGTAATAACTGTCAAACGCGCCATGTAGTCTCCTTTGGGTTGCTGAGTTACAGAGAATAGATTCACAAGAGGCTTTCCATGTTCAGACTCCTGAGGTGTACAGAAAACTGTCAGCACACAGAGCGGACACCTCCTCAGACTGAGGGACTAAGAATGAGGGTTCAGTCTGTATATATGTGTGAATGTGTCCAATTTAAAGAGCACCTTAAATTGGAAGTAGTTCACTGAAGGCATATTTTGCTCATCAAATGTTATAAATTTTTGCCATTTTATTTATTTATTTTTGAATATTAAGAGCACCTGACACTTTATAATCCAATGAATAGATCATATTCCAAAAAGTTGTGGTACCACTGAGGTTTAGACACCAAATCTACACCAAATGTCCTTCATATTTCCTTTATTATAGTTGTATAGTAATTTGAACACATTCACCCAATTTTACAAGTAAAAAACATGTTTTTGTGAAAAAAATATTTAATCCACCACAACAATCATTTTTTTTTTTATATTAAACTTATGAATCCAGTGTACTGGCTTCTCTTAAAAGGTTGCACATAATTTAACCTCCCTAAAATATGTTTTTCCTATCAAATTCTATTTTTTTGCAATATATCTGTCCCTGTTGCTCCTCTCCTTTCTCCTTTAGAAATTCAGCAAAAAAAAAAAATACTTATTCTTGGACCCTGCAATGCTTTGCAGACTCCTGAGAGGAAAAAATAATAAATGCACATTTTTCTCTTGCATTTATTATTATTTTTCAAAACTTAGCCTTTAAAATCTAGAATTGAAAATATGAACAGGTGTATGCTTTCTCTTTTTAATCTTAAGAGAGAATTCCTATCTAAAGGCATTTTCCCTGCAATGCACAATTTTCATTTTCCTATACTCTAAAACTTTACCTTAAAACACACAATTACAATAATATCAACCGACCACAATTTATTACTTAGCCTAATATGGGTTGCAAATCCAGTGCAGTTAGCAGTGGATAAATATCATTCCTTCTCCTTTAGCTTGATGCAAACAATGCTTATGACAGAATTAACTAGGATTATGTGTATAAAGGTTGAATTTACATATTTGATTTTAAATCAATGGTAGCATTACTGGTTTCATCTCAATTCTGTTTTAAAATTCTTCACTAACATATTTATAATCTTTAGAAAAGCAAAGCAGTGCTCACTCCTAACCTTTTAGGTTTGTATTATCAGATGTCCTAGCATACACAAAAATGAATATTTGCAGTTAACCTGTGATAGATATCAATAAAGTAATCTTTACTAAAAGTACAAAAATAAAAGTCATCCTATATACAGTAAATAAAATGTTTAACAAATAATAATTGTATAATGTATATACATTATTTGTGTATATAAAAATGTATTTTAAAATTATCACATTTTTATGCCTCCAAGCCACTTAGTCCCATTGTGAGAAGAAAGCAGTGCATTTTAAAACTGGTATTTTGCTTTATGTCATTATGGCTTTGCTTTTAAATCTTAATTTTTAATCTCTATTATTAATTAGTATTCTGTTAGGTTTGCTATTGATCTAAAAAGTAGGTGAGCTCTTTTGAAGTTTGCTGTAGCCCTAAATAAGATGAAACGATGTTTTAATTTTGAACAGTCTGTACATTTCTACAGAAGATCAATATTTTATCATTGCATAAATATATAGAGACTTGCACATTGCATTGATCTAAACCTATATCTAAACAACATTTAAAGCCATGAATCTGAAACAAATGGCATTAAAAATCATACCAGGGAAAGCACCAGTTTTATATAACATGGTGTGCTCACTGCTTACATTTTTTTCCCTTTTTAAAACATATCAAAGGAAATGCCACCAAGACAAAGATACTTCAATAAAAGTAGAGTGGTCCATCTACTTGCTTCTTCTGTCTCTTGGAAATTCTACTGGTAAGATTTCCTTTCACTGGTCTGTGCTTCTCCTCCCTCTCACAAGGCAAGTACTGCAGTATCATCTTTATGCAGATAGCTTGCTTAGGTATCTGTTTTGTTCTTTCATTTAGAAGAATTTCTCAATGTAGTAATGCCCTTATTTTCTGTTCTAATGGCCTTCTCAGCTGGTTATAAATTGTTCTAAAATAAATACATACCTACTATCTTACATAGTTAATTTAAATTAACATAATAAGTCAACCATATAGATAGAATATCAGTGATGTCATAGAATGTAGATATGCAAGGAACAGATTTGTGTCGTAGCAGGATACTGGTTTATGAGGGCCAGAGTAAGGATGTAACACAATAATGATTGATAAAGATACAAACGAGAGGTAAGCATGATAGGGAGGGTATCCCTTGAGGTTCCCCAGAGTATTAATCCCTGTCTGAAAGCTATGGTAATTATCAAGTCATAAAAATAGTTTGTAAGAAAATACTTAATTTAAGCCTGGTGTTTTTGTGGCTTCTAATCTTTCTATCCAGAGGGTTTCCCTCTGGAGGATCCTCTTGTCCCAGTTGCCACCCCTGGGATCTTGTGGGATGACCTCTAGGACAATAAAGGATACAGGGGTTGTGTTGAACCTATAATACAGATCCAGGTGGTGACTCACTGGGGGGATCATCTTTCTATTAGAGGAATATTTATGGTATATATTATATATGGTCATTGATTCTTTGCTTCAGTTGACAGATTGTTTTACCTACGTAAAATGATCCCCAACGACACATCATCAAATAAACAACCCCTTGAGTGTCACAGTTTTAGTGATGAGCCGAACACCCCCGGGTTCGGTTCGCACCAGAACCCGCGAACGGACCGAAAGTTCGCACGAACTTTAGAACCCTATTAAATACAATGGATGCGAACGTTCGAAATCTAAAGTGCTAATTATAACGACTATTATGCATGTTATTGTCCTAAAAAGGGTTTGGGAACCCGGGTTCTGCACCAGGGGACATGTATCAATCCAAAAAAAGTTTTAAAAACGGCCGTTTTTCGGGAGCAGTCATTTTAATGATGCATAAAGTGAAAAAAAAAAAGTCAAATATTCCTTTAAATATCGTACCTAGGGGGTGTCTAAAGTATGCCTGTGAAGTGCCACGTGTTTCCCGTGTTTAGAACTGTCCCTGCACAAAATTACATTTCTAAAGGAAAAAAAGCCATTTAAAACTGCTTGCGGCTTTAATGTAATGTCTGGTCCTGGTAATATGGATGAAAATCTTTAAGAAAAATGGCATAGCTACCCCATCACAGCCCCCCCCCCCCCCCTACCCCAGCCCATTACCAGCCCCTTTGGGTCTTGTATGGATATTAAGGGGAACCCCGCACACAAAATAAAAAAGGCCCTATATACTCTGAACAGCTGTATACAGACGGTGCATACAAGACAGGGACTGTAGGTTTTTTCTTATGTAGAATCTGTTTGTAATTTTGAACAGGTACATTGTTTAAGTGTAGCTCCAGCCAAAAAATCTATTTTTAAGCTTTTTGGAAAACATAGGGAAGGGTTATCACCCCTGTAACATTTGTTTTGCTGTCTGTGCAGTGTGCACCTGTTCAGAACAGTTCACCTCACTTTCCGTCCTAATGACAAATGTTTTTTGAAAATTTGTTTTTTGTATTGAAACAATATTAACTCTTACAGGAGAGAATTTGCCTTCCTAGGGGTAGATTTCCTCTCACTTCCTGTTGTATCCTTCTGTTTGCAAGGAGGAGTCGTTTGTAAGTTGGATGTTTGAAAGTAGGGGCCTGCCGTATATACTCAGCTGAAATTTGCCCCTTACATGTTGGTGTTGCCACAACACTGTGAGCCCTCACAGTTACTCTTGGTGGGCGCATGAATGGGCCCTGCTGTGAATTATTAGATCAAGAATTGTAATTGCATGCCCCTGTTGAACAGGGGCTGAAAAATTGGGCCTTAGGCACTGGTGCCACAACACTGCAACCCCTCACAGATACTGTACTTGGAGCACAGCAATGAGCCCTGTTGCAAAGTATTGCATCAAAAATTGTAATTACACATCCCTGTTAAACAGGGGCTGAAAAATTGGACCTTAGCCACTGATGCTGGTGCCACGACACTGCAACCTCTCCCAGATACTCTAGTTGGAGTGCAGGAATGAGCCCTGCTGCAAAGCATTGCATAAAAAATTGTAATAACACGCCCCTGTTAAACAGGGGCTGAAAAATTGGGCCTTAGCCACTGGTGCTGGTGCCACGACACTGCAACCTCTCCCAGATACTCTAGTTGGAGTGCAGGAATGAGCCCTGCTGCAAAGCATTGCATCAAAAATTGTAATTACATGCCCCTGTTAAACAGGGGCTGAAAAATTGGGCCTTAGCCACTGGTGGCGGCACCCAGAAACAAAAATGTTCTTCCAAGCTATCATCATCAATCGGATGATTGAGGAGGAGGAGGATAGTCAGTCAACATAACAGGACAGTCTCTCAGCATCAGCATCAGTCTTGAAGGGATGTGACATTTGAAAATAAATTAGTCTGTTTTATCAGCTTCAGGTGTTTGGTAGCTGGTGGTGATCCAAGACTGGTTCATCTTTATGAAGGTCAGTCGATCAACAGAGTCGGTGGACAGGCGCACCCTGTGATCCGTGACAAGACCTCCAGCAGCACTGAATGTGCGTTCTGAAAGAACGCTGGATGCAGGACAGGCCAGTAGCTCAATTGCATACTGTGCAAGCTCTGGCCAGTGATCCATCCTCAAGACCCAGTAAGCCAGAGGATTTTCGGTGGGGGAGGTGTCCAAGTCTGACCTTGCCCCTAGGTATTCCTGCACCATGTATATCAGACGCTGGCGATGGTTGCTGGAACCGATCATACCTTGGGGCTGCGGACTAAAGAATTGTCTGAACGCATCGGTCAGACGGCCACCTTCCCCACCGCTCCTTCTTTGACTGACCGAAGCCTCAGCAACTCGTTGTCCAGGACCAGGAGTTTGTAACCTCCCAGTCTCTGGGAACGCGTTGCACAGACCTTTCTGCAAGGCCTCCCGGAGTTGTCTCATCCTCTGCTCCCTCTGCGACGGTAAGATAAGGTCCGCAACCTTACCCTTGTACCGTGGATCAAGGAGAGTGGCCAGCCAGTGATGGTCCCTCTCCTTGATCCGAAGAATACGAGGATCCTTCCGCAGACTTTGCAGGATCAGGGAGGCCATGCAGCGTAGGTTAGCTGAGGCATTCGGTCCGGAGTCCTCTGGGTCACTAAGGACGACATGATCCGCAGCCACCTCCTCCCAGCCACGTACAAGTCCACTGGTTTCTTGGGACTGTAATTCATCCCTAAAAGACTGCTGCTGATGATGCTGAGTGCCTGGCTCCACCTCCATGCTGACACAATCCTCCTCCTCCTCCTCCTCTTCTTCCTGTGCGATGGGTGGGACAGAAGGAACACTGTCTGTGTAAAGGGGGCCTTGAGAGGCAAGGAAGTCCTCCTCTTCCTGCCTCTGTTCTGCCTCAAGTGCCCTGTCCATTATTCCACGCAGCGTATGTTCCAACAGGTGGACAAGAGGTACTGTGTCACTGATGCATGCACTGTCACTGCTCACCATCCTCGTGGCCTCCTCAAATGGTGCCAGGACAGTGCATGCATCCCTGATCATGCCCCACTGGCGTGGTGAAAAAAACCCGAGCTCCCCTGACCCTGTCCTGGTGCCGTAGTCACACAGGTACTCATTGATGGCCCTCTGCTGCATGTGCAGCCGCTGCAGCATGGCCAACATTGAGTTCCACCTGGTGGGCATGTCACATATAAGGCGGTTCTTGGGCAGGTTCAACTCCTTTTGCAGCTCAGCCAGGCGAGCACTGGCATTATAAGATCTGCGGAAATGCACACAGACTTTCCTGGCCTGCCTCAGGACATCCTGTAAGCCCGGGTACCTGCCCAAGAACTGCTGCACCACCAGGTTAAGGACGTGAGCCACACAGGGCACATGGGTCAGTTGTCCCTGTCGGAGAGCGGAGAGGAGGTTGGTGCCATTGTCGCAAACTACTATTCCTGGCTTAAGCTGGCGTGGCGTCAACCACCTCTCGGCCTGCCCCTGCAGAGCAGACAGAACCTCTGCCCCAGTGTGGCTCCTGCCCCCCAAACACACCAGCGCAAGCACGGCATGGCATCTTTTTCCCTGCGTACTTGCGTAGCCCCTTGAATGCCTACGCAGCACCGCTGGTTCAGAGGAGAAAGCACAGGAAGAGGCCATGGAGGAAGAAGAAGAGGAGGGGGTGGAGGAGAGAGGTGTGTCACAACCAGTAGTAGCACCTCCAACACTACTGCACCTTGTCCTGCATCCTTCCCAGCTGCCAAAAGAGTGACCCAATGGGCCGTGAAAGAAAGGTAACGTCCCTGTCCATGCCTGCTGGACCATGAGTCAGCGGTAATATGCACCTTACCGCTGACCGCCCTGTCCAGCGAGGCCAAGACATTGCCTTCCACATGCCGGTAGAGAGCCGGAATCGCTTTCCGTGAGAAAAAGTGGCGTTTGGGAACCTGCCACTGAGTCTACCAACTGAAAAGGCAGCAGTTGAAGCGCTAGCAATTTAGCCAAGCTAGCATTCAACCGCTGGGCATGTGGATGGCTGGGAGTGAACTTCTTTCGATGGTCCAGCAGCTGGGGCAGGGAAATTTGCCTGCTACAATCGGACGTCGGTGTACTGCTAGCAGAGTGCCCGCAAGTACTTGGCTGTGACACACCTAATTCTACACCTTCATTCCTCTCAGTGCAGGTTTCAGAGAGGACTGAAGGTATAGTGGGGTTGGAGATTCCAGCTGATGCGGTGCAAGGAGAGGTCCGCTTTGTTCTTTGGTGTGGGTCTTTAAGGTAGGCTTGCCAACGAGCTGCATGGCAGGTCAACATATGTCTGGTCAAGCATGTGGTGCCCAAGCGGTTGATGTTTTGGCCAACGCGATATACGCTTGAGACATATGTTGCAAACAGCAGCTGTGCGATCTGATGCACTTGACTCAAAAAAGGCCCACACCAAAGAACTTTTTGAATAACGGGCAGAGGCAGCGCCCTGCACAGGCAGAGCTCTGCGGTGTGATTCCGTTGGTGTGCTGCCCTTACGCTGCCCCCCGAGGGCACCCTGCCTCATTGGAGATGTGCCTTCTCCTCATCCTCCTCCTCCTCTCTCCTATTAGGCCCCCACGTGAAGTCAGTGACCTCATCATCTCCTCCCTCCTCATCACTGGAGCCAATCTGGCAGTATGCTGCAGCTGCTGGAACATGACTGCCAGATTGGTGTCCTTCTTGAGCATCCCCTCTCTCTGCTCTCACGCTACTGCCTTCCTCTAGCTGGGTATCATCATCAGACCTTTCGAAACGCTGGGCATCCTCCTGGAGCATGTACCCAACACTGTGCTCAAACAGTTCGGGGGACTCCTCAGGAGGACATGGTTGGTCTAGGGAAGGAGTGACTGATGATGACATTGATACCAGGGAAGAGGACGCTTTGGCAGCTGCTTTGCCAGTACCCTGAGCCTGGGTGAGAGAGGATGAGGAGGGCTTGGTCATCCACTCTACCAAGTCTTCGGCATAATGCGGCTCAACACGTCCAGCTGCCGAAAAGAAGGACAAGCGTGTCCCATGGCCACGTGCTGATGGCAATGCACCGCGTCCACGACCAGCACTGTTGTCTCTAGACACAGAGCCTGCTTGCCCTCTTTTATTGGCTCCTGACTGTCTGCCTCTTCTTGTTTGCCTTCCAGACATTCTAATGGCCTGCAGGGAAATGGGAAAACCAGCAATAAGGCCTTGCTTCAGGAGTATATTTTGCAGGAATCACACTACGCCTGCTGTAGGTGCTGCAAATGCCTGTTGGTGTAACACACCAGGAAAACGCAGCAATACAGGCTAACTTCAGGTGTAATATGATCAGGAGGCACACTCCGCCCGCTGTAAGTGCTGCAAATGCCTGTTGGTGTAACACACCAGGAAAAAGCAGCAATACAGGCTAACTTCAGGTGTAATATGATCAGGAGGCACACTCCGCCCGCTGTAAGTGCTGCAAATGCCTGTTGGTGTAACATACCAGGAAAAAGCAGCAATACAGGCTAACTTCAGGTGTAATATGATCAGGAGGCACACTCCACCGCTGTAAGTGCTGCAAATGCCTGTTGGTGTAACACACCAGGAAAAAGCAGCAATACAGGCTAACTTCAGGTGTAATATGATCAGGAGGCACACTCCACCGCTGTAAGTGCTGCAAATGCCTGTTGGTGTAACACACCAGGAAAAAGCAGCAATACAGGCTAAACTTCAGGTGTAATATGATCAGGAGGCACACTCCGCCCGCTGTAAGTGCTGCAAATGCCTGTTGGTGTAACATACCAGGAAAAAGCAGCAATACAGGCTAACTTCAGGTGTAATATGATCAGGAGGCACACTCCACCGCTGTAAGTGCTGCAAATGCCTGTTGGTGTAACACACCAGGAAAAAGCAGCAATACAGGCTAACTTCAGGTGTAATATGATCAGGAGGCACACTCCGCCCGCTGTAAGTGCTGCAAATGCCTGTTGGTGTAACACACCAGGAAAAAGCAGCAATACAGGCTAACTTCAGGTGTAATATGATCAGGAGGCACACTCCGCCCGCTGTAAGTGCTGCAAATGCCTGTTGGTGTAACACACCAGGAAAAAGCAGCAATACAGGCTAACTTCAGGTGTAATATGATCAGGAGGCACACTCCGCCCGCTGTAAGTGCTGCAAATGCCTGTTGGTGTAACACACCAGGAAAAAGCAGCAATACAGGCTAACTTCAGGTGTAATATGATCAGGAGGCACACTCCGCCCGCTGTAAGTGGTGCAAATGCCTGTTGGTGTAACACCAGGAAAAAGCAGCAATACGGGCTAACTTCAGGTGTATAATGTGCAGGAGGCTTAGCAAAAATGACACTGACACTGTCCCCTGCCTATCCTTCTCTCTCCCTGCACACAAGGTTTATCAAAGTATATGACACTGACACTCTCCCTGTCTATCCTTCTCTCTCCCTGCACACAAGGTTTAGCAAAGAATATGACACTGACACTGTCCCCTGCCTATCCTTCTCTCTCCCTGCACACAAGGTTTATCAAAGTATATGACACTGACACTCTCCCTGCCTATCCTTCTCTCTGCACACAAGGTTTAGCAAAGAATATGATACTGACACTGTCCCCTGCCTATCCTTCTCTCTCCCTGCACATAAGGTTTATCAAAGAATATGACACTGCCACTCTCCCTGCCTATCCTTCTCTCTCCCTACACACAAGTTTGAGGTACAAATAGCACTGACACTGTCCCTGCCTATGTAACTCTTTCCCTGCGCCGGAACACACTCCACAAGGCCGCCGTGCTGGCGGCCTTTTATAGTGTGGGGCGTGTGCTAAACCCCCTGAGCTATAATTGACCACAGGCAACCTGCCTGTGGCCAATTATGGCTCTCCTAGCTGCCGGCGCTGTAATTGGCCAAGCATGCAGGGTCACAGTGCATGCTTGGCCAATCACAGCGCCGGGATTGCACTGCGATGGCGCAGTGTATTGTGGGCCGTTCGCGTCACTCGAATTTGTCGGGAACGGCCCAAATCGTTCGATGTTCGCCGAACGGTCGAACAGCCGATGTTCGAGTCGAACTTATGTTCGACTCGAACACCGAGCTCATCCCTACACAGTTTGCAAAAAAGCATGGAACACAGGTTTCCCCAGTCGGCAAGGTAAAGCGAGTACCTTTTACCCAGGCATGGGCACATATCACAACAGCCACACCTATAAATCCCCCAGGGTAGTTTTCTTTGCATCAGAGGTAGGTACATAATGGCTGTGTATTAGTTTGTCCCAAAGAGAGGCATTTTTGCAAAATACATTCTCTGGGGTAGATCTGATGTATTTGGAGACAATGGGGTCACTTGTGAGTAGATGCCAATGCTTATGTAACAAATGGCGTAAATCAGAGTGCTGAGAGGAGTATTTAGTAAAAAATGTCACTGTGGAGGGGTTGGTTCTAGGTTGGTCTGTCTTGGTTTTATAGACTGATATGTTCCTATGCTATGAGAGGGCCTTATTGTATGCTTTTCTGAGTAGAGATTTACTGTAGCCTCATAATAGTAATTGTTGTCTAAGGAGGGCTGCTTGTGTTTTGAAATCACTTAATTGGGTACAGTTCAGCCTATAAAGGATGTACTGTGCATAAGGTATACTATGTATTAGGAATCGTGGGTGGGCACTGGCCGCATGCAGGATGGTGTTGCCTGCTGTATCCTTCCAATATAGGTTAGTAGCCAAACATTAGTTAGGATCTATATATACAGTATAAAGTATATTTAAAAAAAGGGGGAACACCAGCGTCGCTGTAAGACAAACTGCATGTGAAAATTTAAAAAAATGGGACAAGGGAACACCAACATTAATAATAATAATAATAATAATAATAATAATAATAATAATAAAAAGAATGCAGAAAAAATAAAAAATAATTGTGGTGTTTGATGCACTATAAAGTGTACAATTTGGGACTGCCGCTGAATATGCAGTTAAGTTTTGGTACAAGTTCACAATTAGTTGATTTATTGAAGGCAAATATGTCCATATCTTCACTTTGCAAGGAAATTTCAATTTTACTAGGGAACCTTCTCTTAGTTTAGTGAATGAGAACACTCTGCTGACCCCTATCATCCAATTATTTGCAAGGGAAAATACAAATTTTCCTTGCACACAATTTGGTATTTTTTGCAGAGTAAACTTTCAGTACATTCACTAAGCTATGGAAAAATTCCTTTAAAGGAAATAAAGAGTTGATTTGTCTTCAGTAAATCAATCCTAGCATATGTCTGGAGCAGCATGGTTTTGCTGAGAGAGAAAACTATGCAAGTACATAGGGACAGAGAGGTATAGGAAAAAGGTGGAGGTTGCAGCTTACTGAACACAGGAGTTCTCCTACTTGGCACAGGTGCCATGCAAAAAACATTTAGCCTTTTGTTAATGAATGCACAGTATTCTCTGATTGGGTTAGATGTCCAAACAGAGAACTCTTTTCATTCATTGAGAAGAGGCAAAGCATTCCTTAAATTGTGCACAAGCCAAGTAAGCAACCTTTTGTGTTTACAATGCAGCAGGACAGGTGCTTGACAGGGGACATGGAAGCTAGTGGAGATCACTGTAGTAATGGTGCCTCCAACACTGATTTAAACACAGAATCCCACATGTATGTCACATTTATGCATTGGTCCAAGCTATACCATTTAAAATTATCTAAAAAGTGCCATACCTAAACTCCAATTTTAATTATAAGTGGATCTGCACTAATAATTTTCTTTTAGTCATTCCCCTCTCCCACAAATTCCCACAAATACCTGTTGATCCGGCCAGAGAAGTCCACCTAATGCAGCTTCCTTTGATGGTGTGGCAATTATGCTGCACTGCTCCGAAATTCAGAGCAAGGTTGTCACTTTCGTGTAGGCTGTACCTGTTTGCACAACAGTGGGATGAAAAAATTGCAGGGGGGTATGGCAACCAGTATTTTCACTGCTGATTCAAAAGTCTAGTTTGTCAGTGAGAAAATAACCACACCTATTAATGGTAATTTTATGTAGTGCAGCACAACACTCTCAACAGTTAGGCCTCATGCCCACGGACGTTTTTACAGCCGCGTTTTTGAGCGTTTTTTACAGCTTAAAAACGCCTGTCCATGTTAGTCTATAGCTTCATGCCCACCTAGACGTTTTTGAGCTGCAAATAGCATAGACGTTTTTAAGCTGTAAAAAAAAAACCAGGACCAGTGCGTTCCTCAGCGTCGGAGTTAGGCAGAAAAAAACGCGAGCGTCAAAAAATGCCCAAAAACGCTCAAAAACTTGCACTTCCGCGCACTTCCGCGCGGTCACGTTTTTTTAGCTCCGACGTTTTTTTTTTCAAAAAAATAAATAAATAAATATTTACAATAACATGGACAGGCGTTTTTAAGCTGTAAAAAACGCAGGTGTAAAAACGTCAGTGGGCATGAAGCCTTAAAGAATAAAAGTCCAATCCAAAACAAACAATAAAAAATAGTCGAGCACCAGTACTTCTATTGACAAACAATCAAGCTTCCTGCGTGAACAATGTATCAAACTTCTTGTGACAAATAATCAACCACCAGCTATAATGCCTGCTCACCTCCAGCTGTATAATAAAATGCCTTTCAATATCATCTGACTGGTGTTGTATACTTCAGACAGCTACCTCCTTGCTCCACTCCCCAGATATTAAGAATCAGCCTTTCCTTCTGACTCTTCCTCCTCTCACAAACTCCACAGTATATCACATAGGACAAAAAAGCAACACCATAGTGTTCTCAGTATAACATTTTTTAATTGTCCCCCACTCATTTAAAAACGCAGGAAATTAAACAACATGCACTTGTATATAC
This sequence comes from Rana muscosa, assembly GCA_029206835.1. Classification (NCBI taxonomy): domain Eukaryota; kingdom Metazoa; phylum Chordata; class Amphibia; order Anura; family Ranidae; genus Rana; species Rana muscosa. Next base: position 1,149,335,969 of record CM055122.1, on the reverse strand, counting down.
TCTCAACAGCGAGCTCACCAGTCTAGACTCAACCATGGTGGTGGCGTGTGTAAAGGGTAAAAAACTGCGCTGATCAAATAAAATAAAATTAAAATAAACTAAACGGATGAACCAGTCCAAAAGCAGCAATTAAATGTGAGATATAGCACAAGTAAAAATGGAAAAGAAAGAATTGCGCTAATTACAAAAAAAAAGTAGGTGATTAATCCAGTGTTTTCACAGATGGAGGTTTGATCGATATAAACACCCAGTGACTAAATCACAGGAAAGTGCACCATCACCTTGTAGAAAACATACTTACCAGATTGTAAGCCATGAAAGCAGATGGCTTTAACCCAGCCCAGGCCTTTTATTTTGCAAGAAGACAGAGAACTGCGATATAGATGATGATATATCTCACAAGCCACCTAGCATAGGTTAACGTTGACTCCACAGATGGTGGTGGCGTGACTTCACAGACTCCACCATGGTGGTGGCGTGACTTCCCTCCTAGATACATTACGCCCTCCTGTTGGGCTTCCTCAGTAGGTGGGTTACCAAATGTTTCAAGCTCTTAAATCATCTCTAAGCAATTACTAATGCAATGCACCTGAAACAATGCAATCTGCACAGCGCAGCCAAGACCTTGGTCTCATGAATCCAGAAAGATTCCCTTTGGCTAAAATGTCAAATGAAATTACCTTCCCTCCAATGGTTGTGTACTTTTTCCACCCCCAAAATTGTAATACTCTAGGATTTTTATTATGGACCTCTCTAACGTGTCTTTTTTATTTATTTATTTTAGTTTTTTTCAAATGGCAAAGTAGAGTGTTTCATAGTACAAAGTAGATTATAGAACAGAGTATAATACCAATGGTTATAGATTTAGGGAAACCAAGGCCATAGGCCTTAAATAGCTGCAGAACATAGCAGCTGTGGTCATATGATCACCGGAACTGAATTTTCAAATAGCGATAACTTATTTCAAAACTCTGGGCGGGCAGGGGGAGAACCCGCAGAAAAGAAAGAAAAGAAGGGAAAGGGAAAGAGAGACGAGGATGAAGAAGAAAAGGGACACCTGAGTTTATCCCTTCCCGACTTCTTCAAGTGGGCAGGAGCCCCAGATATGGTCAATAGAAAAATCTTAAACCAATAAACAAAGTTGGTTAAAGTTCCTATTAGAGAGAATACAAACTTGTTTGTTATTAGGATGAGCCGAACACCCCCCAGTTCGGTTCGCACCAGAACTTGCGAACAGGCAATAAATTTGTTCGAACATCAGAACACCGTTAAAGTCTATGGGACTCGAACATGAAAAACCTAAAGTGCTAATATGCAAGTTATTGTCATAAGAAGTGTTTGGGGACCCGGGTCCTGCCCCAGGGGACATGTATCAATGCAAAAAAAAGTTTTAAAAACGGCCGTTTGTTCGGGAGGAGTAATTTTAATAATGCTTAAAGTGAAACAATAAAAGTGAAATATTCCTTTAAATTTCGTACCTGGATGGGGGGGGGGGGTGTATAATATGCCTGTATAGTAGCGCTTGTTTCCCGTGCTTAGAACTGTCCCTGCACAAAATGTCATTTCTGAAGGAAAAAAAGTAATTTAAAAGCACTCGCGGCTATAATGAATTGTCGGCTCCCAGCAATACAAAGAAAAGTCATTGATAAAAAAAAAATGCGTGGGGGTCCCCCCAAATTCAATTACCAGGCCCTTCAGGTCTGGTATTGATATTAAGGGGAACCCTGTGTCAAATTTAAAAAAAATTACGTGGGGTTCCCCCCAAATATCCATACCAGATCCTTCAGGTCTGGTGTGGATTTTAAGGGGAACTCCACACCAAATTTAAAAAAAAATGGCATGGAGTTCCCCCCCAAAATCCATAACAAACCCTTTATTCGAGCACGCAACCTGGCAGGCTGCAGGAAAAGGGTGGGGGACAAGAGAGCGCCCCTCCTCCTGACCAGACCACATGCCCTCAACATGGGGAGGATGCTTTTGGGGTCTGTGACCCCTCAAAGCACCATGTCCCCATGTTGATGGGGACAAAGGTCTCATCCCCACAACCCTTGCCCGGTGGTTGTGGGGGTCTGCGGGCGGTGGGCTTATCGGAATCTGGAAGACCCCTTTAACAAAGGGAACCCCCAGATCCTGTTCCCCCCTATGTGAATTGGTAAGGGGTACATTTTACCCCTACTATTTCACAAAGAAAGTGTAAAAAAATTGTAAAAAAAAACCACACAGACACCGTTGGGAAAAGTCCTTTATTAAAAAAAAGAAAAAAAAAAAAAGAAAAAGATTCCAGCAGTGGTAATCCACTCTCGATGACTTGCGATGGATGCTCTCCTATCTGGGGTCCAGCGGTGGATGATCTCCTCTCCATCCAGGTCCAGGCTCCAGCGATGAGATGTCCAGCGCAGCGCATCCTGTCTCCACCGGAGACACCCCCGGAATCCCGGCAGCCTTACAGGTCTCTTCTGTAGAGGGCGGGGCCACCTGTCACATGACCCCGTCCCCCTTTGACGCAAGGGGAAACCCGGGCTTCCCCAGTGACGTGCGGGTGACCCCGCCCCCCTCTGATGTAACGCAGGTTTCCGTACTAACATGCAAGTTATTGTCCTTTTTAGGACAATAACTTGCATATTAGCCTTGATAATTAGCACTTTTGATTTTGAACATTCGAGTCCATTGTATTTAATAGGGTTCTAAAGTTCGCGGAAACTTTAGATCTGTTTGCAGGTTCTGGTGCGAACCGAACGGGGGGGGGGGGGGGGTGTTCGGCTCTGTGGTATAAATTTATGGGGGTGCATACCCAGACGTGTATGACAATGATGTCAAATAGCATATATGCAGGTAACATAAATGCGGCACTATGTATGCGATGCGTAAAAAAACACTTTCATCCTCATGCTTAGGTCCAGCACTACATAAATAACATAAAAGGAATTATATATGTATATATTATCAGCAGCCAAATAGTTTGAACCCTATAAAAGAAGCACTGGTATAGTGCAAAGATCAAGTATCATAAGACAGACTGCTGTTTTTAATGTATTACTTAGAGTATTACCGGCATCCAAATTATTTAGGCCACTATTAGAAAGCACTAATATAATACCAAAGTAATAGACCTAACCAAAATCCCAACAACTCAACATTATACATCAGCCATCCCACGAATATACACTCACCAAAGACATGGTGCTTTGAGGGGTCACAGACCCCCAAAGCATCCTCCCCATGTTGAGGGCATGTGGCCTCGTACGGTTCAGGGGGGGCGCTCTCTCGTCCCCCCCTCTTTTCCTGTGGCCTGCCAGGTTGCGTGCTCGGATAAAGGGTCTGGTATGGATTTTTGGGGGGAACTCCACGCCATTTTTTTTTATTTGGCGTGGAGTTCCCCTTAAAATCCACACCAGACCTGATGGGTCTGTATGGATATTTGGGGGAAACCCCACGTCATTTTTTTTTATTTGACGCAGGGTTCCCCTTAATATCCATACCAGACCTGAAGGGCATGGTAATTGAATTTTGGGGGACCCCCACGCATTTTTTTTCATTTTTCTTATCAATGACTTTTCTCTGTATTGCCGGGAGCCGACAATTCATTATAGCCGCGAGTGCTTTTAAATGACTTTTTTTCCTTCAGAAATGACACTTTGTGCAGGGACAGTTCTAAGCACGGTAAACAAACAAGCGCTGCTTTACAGGCATACTATACCCCCCCCCCCCCCCCCCCCCAGGTACGAAATTTAAAGGAATATTTCACTTTTATTGTTTCACTTTAAGCATTATTAAAATCACTGCTCCCAAAAAAACGGCAATTTTTAAAACTTTTTTTTGCATTGATACATGTCCCCATGGGCAGAACTCGGGTCCCCAAACACTTTTTATGACAATAAAGCCTTTAAAATTAGCACTTTAGATTTCTCCCATAGACTTTTACAGGGTGTTCTGTGGCTTTTCGAATTTGCCGCGAACACCCCAAATTGTTCGCTGTTCGAACGGGTGGACAGGCAATGTTCGAGTCGAACATGAGTTTGACTCGAAGCTCATCCCTATTTGTTATGAAAAGTCTACTGTATGGGTCACAACACCACTAGATTTAAATATGAAAGGAGCCTGTAGAGAGGATTCCTCAGATATTGTTAGACATTTGTCTATGAAAGAGCGCCACCTGGTTTCAAAGCGTTTGTTGTGCCAGTCATTTGGCAGTATGGTCTCAAGTTTTTCCCTGAATAACAAGGTTTTAAGATCTCTTTTAGTTTTGGATAAGGTGGGTGGTATTGGAGAAATCCAGTGCTTAGAAATAATCCTACGAGAAGACTTATAAGTGTCCATTGGTAGTTTTCTTGTAGCATCGATGTAAGTGAGACCCCGGGGGGATTACACAGCTTAGAGTATCCAAAGAGGAGGAGCATGGGATCTTTTGATTACTGGCAATCCGTTACTCCATGGATAAATGATAGGATTCAATCCCAGTAGTCTGAAATGGCCAGAACATAGGTGTAATGAGTCAAAAATCTGTATATTGGCTATATCCATAGATGGTGCTTAATTAAAATATCATCTGCGAAAAGGGCCACTCACAGCTCTTCGCGACCTGGAGGGATTCCATGTAGTGGGGCCGTATTATTTAGGTAGCTGGAGAGGGGTTCTATTGCTAAGTTGAATAATAGTGGGGAAAAGGGCATCCCTGTCTTGTGCCTTTGTGGAGTTTAATTGGGTCAGATAGGTGTCCTGCAGCTACTACCCTGGCTGTAGGTGCAGAATATAAACTGTGAATAAAATGGCAAAAGAGGCCTGAGAGACCAAATTTTTGCATGACCGGTGAAAGCCAATGAAAGCTCACATTATTGAAGGCCTTCTCTGCATCTAATATGATGATTGCTAAGTCTTCTAGTGGGTGTGTTTTTGCATATTCCAAAACTGCCAGGACCTTACATACCGTATTTATCGGCGTATAACACGCACCCTAACTTTAAGAGGGAAGTTTCAGGAAAAATCTTTCCACAGCCCCTTGTGTGTAACACGCAGGCACAGTTTACACTCTATTTTCAGGGTAAACAAGTGAGTGTTATACGCCAATAAATACAGTATGTTTGAAGAGACTGACCTTCCTTGGGTGAAACCCACTTGTGCTGGGTGTATCAGAGATGGCATAATGTTTGCTAATCGGGATGCCACTATTTTTGAAAGGATCTTAGAGTCCACGTTTAAAAGGGAAATTGGGTTATATGAGCCAGGCTCTGTGGGGTCTTTGCCCTTTTTTTGCTATCAATTTCATGTTTGCCTGATGTCCCAATGGTAGATATGAGCTTCCTTCCCAAATGCCATTGTAAACCTCCAGTAGCGTATTGGCCAGAATATGTTTGGTCAGCTTAAAAAATTCTGGGGTGTACCCGTCCGGGCTTGGGGCTTTGCATTTGCCATTTTTTTGATAGTCACGGATATTTCCTCATGGGTTATTGGGTAGTTTAATAATGTCAAGTGTTCTGAGTCTATTTTTGGTAGGACTACAGATTCTAACCATTTACACCCTTCACCTGTGTTTATGGGTTCATCTGCGTAAAGTTTGGTATACTATGATACTAGGATTTTATTTGTGTCCTTCGGTGATGAGAAGTTACCTTTGGTGTTCTTTAGGGAAGTGATGTGGGTTGGATGGTATAAAAAAATTGGGAAGGATGTCCCAGGGATTGTACGGGTAAGGGTTAATTATTGAGTAAAGTGGTGGGAGAACGAGTATATAGAAAAATCTTACAAATTTATTTGAACAATATAATATACATAGAAAACATTATTATAAAAACAATGATAATGATCATATATATATACAATTTTATATACAGCTGAATTCTGAATCATGAGAGAAGGTCTCAGGGTAGGAGGCCCAAATCAATCATATGGTTTTCAGAAGACCCAAGATGTTTCGGAGTTAATTGTTAAATTCCTTCTTCACAGGTTGTAGATAGGCTGTATAATCTAATATAAAAGTACATAAGAAAAAAATATATAGCAACAGTGAATATGCAAGGAATGGGAAAGCACACAGCATGGCGAATATTGGGAGGCAGTTGATTGGGATCTGAAAACACTTACTGGTAAGTAGGGATGAGCTCGGTGTTTGAGTCGAACATACGTTCGACTCGAACATCGGCTGTTCGATGAAGATCGAACGATTTGGGCCGTTCGCGCCAAATTCGAGTGACGCGAACGGCCCACAATGTACTACGCCATCGCAAATGGGGTCATTTGGGGGGGTTTGTGCCATCTGGGCATTCAATGGCCTCCGAAGCTGTGATAGGCAGTGAGGAGTGAAATCAAAAATTTACACCCTTAGAAATCCTGAAGGCGGTGTTTGGTTTTCGGGGTCCTGTACACGGCTAGGCTCCCAAAATGTCTCACACATGTGGTATCCCCGTACTCAGGAGAAGCAACAGAATGTATTTTGGGGTGAAATTCCACATATAACCATGGCATGTTTGAACAATATATCATTTAGTGACAACTTTTTGTACATTTTTTTTTTTTTGTCATTATTCAATCACTTGGGACAAAAAAAAATAAAAAATATTCAATGGGCTCAACATGCCTCTCAGCAAATAGCTTGGGGTGTCTACTTTCCAAAATGGGGTCATTTGGGGGGGGGTTTGAACTGTCCTGCATTTTATGCACAACATTAGGAAGCTTATGTCACACATCATCCACTCTTCTAACCACTTGAAGACAAAGCCCTTTCTGACACCTTTTGTTTACATGAAAACATATTTATTTTTTTGCAAGAAAATTAAGTTGAACCCCCAAACATTATACGATTTTATAAAGCAAATTACCTACAGATTAAAATAGCGGGTGTTGCATTTTTTTTTTCATACAGTATTTGCGCAACGATTTTTCAAACGCATTTTTTGGGGAAAAAACACACTTTTTTTATTTTTAATGCACTAAAACACACTATATTGCCCAAATGTTTGATGAAATAAAAAAGAGGATCTTAGGCCGAGTACATGGATACCAAACACGACATTTAAAATTGCGCACAAACGCGCAGCGGCGACAAACTACATACATTTTTAAAAGCCTTTAAAAGCCTTTACAGGTTACCACATTAGATTTACAGAGGAGGTCTACTACTAAAATTACTTCACTCGATCTGACCTTCGTGGTGATACCTCACATGCATGGTGCAATTGCTGTTTACATATGACGCTAGACCGACGCTTGCGTTCGCCTTTGCGCAAGAGCAGGGGGGGACAGGGGTGATTTTTTTTTTATTATTATTTATTTTGCTTTTTTATTTTATTTTTAAACTGTTCCTTCCATATTTTTTTTTTTTACCATTTTTATTGTTATCTCAGGGAATGTAAATATCCCCTATGATAGCAATAGGTAGTGACAGGTACTCTTTTTTTGAAAAAAATTGGGGGGTTAGACCCTAGATCTTTCCTCTGCCCTCAAAGCATCTGACCACACCAAGATCGGTGTGATAAAATGCTTTCCCAATTTCCCAATGGCGCTGTTTATATCCGGGGGGGGGGACATTCCCTCCCACTGCTTGTAAAAGCAGTCTAGAGGCTAATTATCTGCTAGGATTGCTTTTACATGAAAGCTGGCCGCTGGCTGAAAAGAATGATACCAAGATGATACCTGAACCCGCAGGTATAATTCTGGTATAACCATTCAAAGTCCAGCAACATACCAGTACGTTGCTGGTCCTTGTTGGACATGTATTGTAATCTTTTTTTTTTCATGCAGCCTGTTGGCTGAACGAAAAAAAGAGATTGATCGGTGGGTATGCCCACCATTATAATACCTCCCTTCATCCACCCACTTCTAATGATGGGCATACATGCACCATTTATATATGCCGAAGCATGGGGGCATCCTCCCGCAAAAAAGTTATGCCGCGTACACACGGTCTGACTTTTCCACGGGCGAGCTTCTGTCGGAATTTCGACCGTATGTACGCGGCATTAGGAGCAAAATCGCTCCTCCGCCCCTAAGCTTCGGCATATATGCTCTTTTTTTTAACTGTGGTGGAGAAATCACCTCCTACAGCACTGGAGTCACGGCTTTATGTATCGTGGGAGAAAACGCTGTTGCTGTCAAGATAAATAATTCCGCGCTGCAGCTGAATGGCGCACCTGAAAACAAAAAATTACATACCTGAAAAGCAAGCATGATAAAACATTGCAGAATAGAATACAGTAAAAAAGAGCAGAACAATAGAGAGAAAATAGAGAGAGAGAGAGAGAACAATAAAACAACAACTATTTTTTTATTTTATTTTATATTTTTTTTGTTTTTACGTTTTGTTTTTTTCGCTAAATACAGCGATCAGAAATATGATCGCTTAGTGACGCTGGCGTTAGGGGGTGAAAGGGTTACCTGGGGGGTGATCAAGGGGTTAAACCTTTATTAGGGGGGGTTAGGGGGCTACCCTGGACCTAAACCTAACTGCCCTGACACTTTTTACAGTCACAAATGACACTAAATGCAGTGATCAGTAAATAAATCATCACTGCAATCAGTGACACTGTGACTGGGGGTGCAGGGGATGACCTGGTGGGTGATCTGGGGGGTGAAATGTGTGCCTATGTGTACCTACGTGTTAGTGAGGTGTTGGTGCACTAACCTAATGTCTTCTCTCCACGGGGCTCTGGACGAAAAGACCGCCGCATGGAGAGATGACATCACTTCCTCTGCCTGTGTTTACATTACACAGGCAGAGGAAGAGGAAGATTCTCATTTGCCGGGAGCGATCGCGAGGGGGTGGCCGGAAACGAATGGCCGTCCCCTCATCATGGATTGCTCCCTCACCGGGAACCACCGCTCACTGTATAGAAGGGGGGTCCGATGGGACCCCCCAACTATATGAAGGCAGGCACGTACAGGTACGTGATTGTGCCTGTCCGTGCCATTCTGCCGAGGTATATATACAGTGAGCGGTCGTTAAGTGGTTAAACAATGTACGTGTTCAAAATTACAAACAGATTCTACTTAAGAACAAACCTACAGTCCCTGTCTTGTTTGCACCGCCTGTATACTGCTGTTCAGAGTATATAGGGCCTTTTTTATTTTGTGTGCGGGGTTCCCCTTAATATGCATACAAGACCCAAAGGGGCTGGTAATGGGCTGGGGTAGGGGGGGGGGGGGGCTGGTGGGGTAGCCATGCCATTTTTCTGAAAGATTTTCATCCATATTACCGGGACCAGACATGACATTAAAGCCGCAAGCAGTTATAAATGGCTTTTTTTCCTTTAGAAAAGTCATTTTGTGCAGGGACAGTTCTTTTTTTGTTTACAAAAGTTTATTTGAATGTTCAAAAGTACAGTTACAATAGGAGTCAATGGAAGTGATCATTACTATTACACATTACTATAACACATCATTGTAAGTGATAATTGCCGGTATTGGATTGGTATGATTAGATTAGCATGCAACCTTCTGTCATAAAAGATAGTACTGTAAAAAAGATCTATAACTTAAGCCCCGTACACACGGTCGGACTTTTGCCCAACAAACTTCGTTTTAAGCAAGTTGGACCAACAATCCGACCGTGTGTACGCTACATCGGACAAACTTTTTTCGTTTGGTTTTGGATTTCATCGGACAAAAGTTGGGTCTGCAAACGGACAAACTTTTGCCCAACAAAAGTCCGATGGAGCAAAGTCCTACCGTGTGTACAGAAAACCATAGGACTTTTGTCCGACGGACAAAACAACTAATGTTAAAATCAACCAACAATAGCAGAAGTTGACCAAAGGGTGGCGGTAAAGAGCAGAAAAACCATGTGATGTTGCAAAAAGTTTTGGGAAAGTTTGCAAAAAAGTCCTGTGGTGTGTATGCTATGGGTGTGCCCGGCCAACTCCGTTCGGACAAAAATCCACGGAAAAGTCTGATGGAAGTCCGACCGTGTGTACGAGGCTTAACAGTAAGGGTGGACCAGACTAGGCAGGTAAAGAGACATGATGGGTGAGATTTTAGGAAATAGTCCAATAAGACCATTTTTTTCATATATATGTTTGGAATCATGAAGGGTGTGAAAAATCCACTCAGAGATCCTCACCATCTCCATTCTAGCCAGCACCTGTGACCAAGGGAGAACACCAGATCTCCAATTAAAGGCTATCATCCATTGGACACAGCTGCATAGAGAATGAAAAAGTCTCATACAAGGTATGGGGATATTAGGGATGTTGGCGCATAAAATGCAGATTTGGGGGTTAAGGGTAATTTTTTTGTTTGGATGTACTCTCAAATCTATCTGTAACATTGCGCCAAGTATCATTTAAATGTTTACAGCTCCAAAAGGTGTGGAAGACAGTGCCCGTCTCACCACAGCCCCTAAAGCAATTTGGGGAGACTGAAGGATAGAATGTGTGGAGCTTGGCTGGGGTGAGATACCATCTGGAGAAGACCTTCATAGGGGTTTCTCTAAATGAGATGGCTTTATTGCTCTTGCGCAAGTTGTTAATCATGGTACTCCAATCTTCTACTGAAAAAGAAATTCCCAGATCAGATTCCCAGTGGGCCATCTGCGTAGATCTTTCTGGCATGTTAATATTGTTGAGGTGGTTGTATAGGCGCGAGATGAGGCCTTTGTCTTTAGATAAGGATGAACATATCTGCTCGAAAATGGTATAGGGGGGTTGGTGGAAAGTGAAAAAAATTCTGCATAGAAGGACCTAATCAAATTGAGTGTTGTATACCATGTCTAGTTTGTAGTGTAGAGAAGGGGGAGAACTTCCACTTTGTAAGAAATGATTTTAATGTGGTTAGCTTTTTATCTATCCAACAGGAGAGCGGGCTATTGTCTTTATATGTTAAAGTGAATCTGGGGTCCCCAAGATATGAGGCTAGAGGGGGGGTAGGAGAAGCCAGGTTGTATAGGTGGCTGATTTTTTGCCATAGTTGGTATAAGTGTACTACAATGGTGTTGCATTTGGAGAGTTTGGAGTATGAAGTAACATTTGTCCATAGTAGCCCTTGTAAATAGAGTGGTGAGATTGAACATGTTTCGAAGATTTTCCATGGGATATTTTGGGTTGGGGTGAACCATTGTGTCATATGTGTGAGTCTTGCAGCAAGGAAATATAACCAGAGGTTGGGGAGACCCATCCCTCCATTGGATTGTGGCCTTTGCATGTGTGCATAGCTACATCTAGGCTTCCTGTCGGCCCAAATAAATTTATTAATCTCTCTTTGAAGGGAGGCTAATTTGGATTTAGGAATATTAATAGGGAGGGTACGAAAAAAATTAAGCAATTTAGGGAGGATTGTCATTTTTATAGCACAGATTCTCCCCAGGAATGAGATGTGATAGGTGGACCACGTTTTGAGAAGGGCAGATATGTGCGTAAATAAAGGGGTGTAATTGTGTATGTATAGTTGGCTATGGGACGAGGAGATATTGACTCCAAGGTATTTAAATGAACGGGGACACCACATGAATGGGAAGTTTTTTTAAACAAAGACATAGTTTGTTCATTGTAGTTAATGGGAAGAGCAGAACATTTGTTAAGATTAATTTTGAGGCCTGAAATGTTGTGAAACAACTTCAATTCTCTGAGTAGGGAGGGTATAGAGGTGTGTGGTTCTGTAAGGTAAACTAGGGCATCATCAGCATAGAGGCTAATTTTCAACATATTTTCTCCTTTAGTATATCCCTTTATATCTGTGCAATTTCTAATTCTTTGGGCCAGAGGTTCAATAGCCAGTGCAAAGAGTAGTGGGGACAGGGGACAACCCTGTCTCGTACCCCTACCAAGAGGGAAAAATTCTGAGTTATGTCCCGGGATTCTAATGCGGGTTTGGGGCGAGTGATAAAGTGCATTGAAGCCTTGGAGGAATTTATCTGAGATGCTAAAATTAGGTAAAAGATGGTTTAGGTAGGACCAGTTGACGCTGTCAAAAGCCTTATGGATATCCAGGCTGAGGAGGCAGAGTTGGCGGGAGTGTAGTTTGGCATCCTGTACTATATTAGTGACCAATCTTATGTTATCGAATATTTGACGATTGGGGATAAATCCTGTCTGATCTATGTGGATCAGATTGGTGATGACCACTGCCAACCTGTCTGCCAGTAATCTACCAAAAATTTTCAGATCGTTATTTAGGACTGAAATGGGGCGGTAGTTTTGTGGAAGGGTGTGGTCTCTGTGTGGTTTGGGGATCAGTGATAAATTGGCTAATAGCATTTCTTCAGGGACTTGGCCACCATCAAGTACATAGTTATTTCTTATAATATGAGGCAGAGAAACCGTCTGGGCCTGGGGCTGTGGAACTTTTAAGGGATTTAATGATTTTAATTATTTCTAAGTTCATACATGGTGCATTCAGAGAATCTATTTGTTGGGCGTTGAGAGAGGGAAGCTGTATATCATCAAGCCAGATACTTGATTCTCGATTAGGTTGGACTTGAGGGCCTGAGAGAAGATCTTTCTAGAAAGATGAGAAAATATTTAGAACCTCCTGTGGGTGGATGACTGTGTTCCCTGCTTTATCCCTCAACTTATAGATATGGGGGGGGATTGTGTTCTTGATTGAGTTTCCTGGCGAACATGGTAGATGGGGAGTTGCTATGAAGGAAGAATTTTGCCTTAGAAAATCTAAGTGACTTTTCCGTATTATCGGATAATAATTTATCTAATGCATGGCGTTTACTTTGTATTTGGTCAGTAAGATCTTGTGAGGGGGTTTGTTGTATGCGGTTGTATAAAGTCTCTAGGTCCTTTGTGAGAGATCTAATCTCGGCCAATCTTTCTTTGTTTCTCTTGGCTGCCAAGCTAATCAAGTGGCCACGTAAAACTGCCTTATGAGCAGTCCAAAGAGTGGAGGGTAATGTCTCATCATTTTCATTATCGGCAAAATAGTTTTCTAACTGAGTGGAAACAGCTTGTTCTATACCGGGATCGGATAGAAGTGTATCATTAAGACTCCAGTTGAAGGGAGAGGGTGACATACCTATATGTGATGTTTCATATGACGTAATGTCATAATCAGACCAGGGGCAGGGATATATAGTTGCTTTAGAAGAGTTTGCCAGTAATATGGGGGTGCTAAATATATAGTCTAATCTGGCATATACATCATGAGGGTGCAAATAGTGTGTGAAACCCTTCACACCAACATTATGTGCCCTCCACTAATCTATTAACTGAAAATTACCTAAGGAGCGATTAAGGGATTTAGAAAATGCTTTGGAGGAAGGAGACACTTTACTTCTGTCCAGAGCGGGGTGTGAAGCTAGATTAAAGTCTCCACCTAAAATAATGTGGGGTGAGTTGAATCTGTCTAGTGTCGAAAAAAACTTGCCAAAAAAAGAGGACTGAGATTTGTTAGGAGCATACACCGATGCTATGGTCAGAGCACGGTTGTTAATAGTGCCTTTGAGGATTATATACCTGCTTTCAGGATCTTTAAAATTATCCGTTACAAATATTATCGAATTGCGAATAAAAATTGCGACTCCTCTGGTTTTGTTTTGATATGTGGTATAGTAGAATTGGTTATAAGCCTTGTTAAAGTATTTAGGGTGGTTAGATGTTGAAAAGTGGGACTCTTGCATAAGTATTATATCGGCACCGATCCTTATATAATGTTGAAAGGCCTTTTTGCGTTTATGTGGGGTGTTAAATCCTTGCACATTGTGCGAAATTATTTTAATGCCCATAATTTATGTATAATAGGTGGATCTTAAAGAATATGTGGAGGAAAGTAAGCCAGGAATGAGGAATGAAGGACATAAGAAGGGATGGTTGGGGGACTATCATGGATCCACCTATTCAAACTAGCTGCGATATCTGAATGATCTTGTAGTGAGAAGATTGTGACAAAATAATGAGTCGAACTCTATACCATGTGTAGATAATATGTTCACTTTTGGATAGAATACTATCTTGAACTGTTGTGTTTAGTGTGTAGATGAATTGACTTCCATTACTAAGGGTAATATCAGAGATTGCTAAATATGCAACGAGAAACATAGAAATTGACACAAAAAAGAGTGTCAAAGGGACAAGGAATAACTTGTCACTAATAACCAATAACTTATCAATAGGACAATTACATCCTTATCCTGCAGTCCAGGCCCAAACCCAACTCCTGAAAGATAGGAGCCGTGGCGTGAACCCCGATCGCAGGATGGGGGTCAATCTAGCGACGACGGATGTAGCAGGCATCCTAGAAAAAAAAAAATTACATTTGATATCACATGCATTTTGCAACTAACATAGGGAAATTCTGAAAACTGCAGTCCACTAAATAAAATACGATAAGTGAGAGTGGATTTCAACAAAACAATATTATAGCTCCCAACTCAGACCCCTTTGGAGAAATTGTATGCTGTATATATGTAAGCTATATAGAAGGGATCAATATAAATCCTCAGGATGAGGACATGACTGTCAGACTGTTAAATGTATTATTCCCATACATCAACATGTCTCCCAGCCCCTTTAAAAAATAAATAAAAACGGGGGGTCGGCAGGGGCGGAGGGGTGAGGCAGGGAGGGGAAGAGAAGGGAAGGGAGGGGAGGAGTCAAAACAGAAAGAGGGTGAGGTTGAAAAATCCTTCCATAAACTGTCTGGGGATAAATAATATATAATAGACTCCTGTGTATAGTGACCAACATCATTTATATCAACAAGTTGAATTTAGCACTATTGTTGTGAACGGGGGGAATCACGTGTGCATGGGAGGGGGGGGGGGGGTGGAAAAGGTACTGGTGAGGTGAACAGTCATCAAGCTAGCAGCAAAAATGAAATTTTTAGAAATAAGATTTGCAGCTTTGGTTCTTGAACAACACCTACGAACTTAACACAAAGAAGAACCGTTTTTTTTTTTTTTTTTTTGTCCTATCCTTGGAAAAGGATAGTAGCCCTGAGTACTTATCAAAAGAAATTGCTGTGAGGAGAGTCATGTATGGTTATTAGGTTAATGTTCAAAGAAAAAGCTGTTTTTATGAAATAAAAACAGGTCTCTATCATTTCCCTTTTATCATACTTCCAGCAGAGTATGTATGGGCCATATCCAGATAAAGGAGTCTGTAAAGCGTGTGATGAGGATATCTCTGTACGTTAGTATGTCAATTGTTGACTTTAGTTTGTTAAAGAGGGAGAGAAAAAAAAATCTATACAATTGTGGTTCTTGTACAACAAACACGAACTAAACCATCATAGTAATAATCAGAAAAAAAAATACAAAATAAAGAAAGGATGATTATCATTATTTCCTATCTGTTAAGGGGGAGACCATATGGAGAGTCATTCGGAACCCCTTAATAATCCTTTTTTGGAAAACAAGGAGAAGGATTTATAGATTTATGGACAGACCAGGGCATCCATGTAGATAATTGTAGGGAATATAAATTTCAATCAATGTGCTTGATCCTGGAATGATTGACGCCGGCGTCTTTGTTCTCTTTGAGTGCGACGGGAAGATGGTGTGGACAAGATCGGGGAGGATCTGGGGGTGGCTGGTGGTCTGCTCAGGGGTTCTGGATCCAGCAGGCCCAGCTTAACCAGAAGCTCTTTACCTTCGATCACGTTATATACTGTGTATGTGGAGCCGTTATGTGGGACTGTAAGCTTAAAGGGGAACCCACATCTATAACGGATTCTAGCTGATTGTAGAATAGTTGTGACCTCTTTCATCCGGCGTCTTCTGTCTAGTGTGGCCGGGGAAATGTCTGGGAATATCTGGAGTTTTTTGCCTTCCAGATTTATATCGGGGGAGTTTCTGGCAGCATGCATGATTTCTTCTTTGACTAGGAAGTCCTTCATGCACATGATTATGTCCCTGGGTGGCATGTCTGGTGAGGGTTTGGGATGAAGGGCCCTATGAATCCTGTCACATATAAAGGCTGTTAGTGGTTTGTCTGGCAGGAGACCCTGAAAAACTTTTGAGACTGCTGGCATGAGGTCTATGACTGTCTCAGGGACTCCACGCAACCTAATATTGTGCCTACGATTTCTATTGTCAAGGTCTTCGACTTGGGCTTGCATAAAGGCAAAGCTATCTGCCAGAGTTTTATAGTCCTTCCTTAAATCATGAGCGAGCGAGAGCTTGTCATGTTTGGTTTCCAGAATGTCAGTTCTGTGACCTATGCCTGCTATCTCTTGGGAAAGAGCAGCGGTGGATTTGTGTACCTCGCTCTCTATCTTGTCCACTAGTTTATTGAACATGGAGGTTAGGCTATCATCCAGGTCTGCCTTTGATAGAGGGATAGAGTACTCACTGTTAGTTGATTGTGAGTTTTTCAGTTGATTCTTCTCTGCAGCCTCGTGTGTGTCGGCGGCGGCGCCATCTTGGGACATTTTGTGCTGCTTATTGCCAGAGAGCAGGAGAAAGTTTGTCAGGTTGTGCTGTGTATGGCGAGAGCGCCCGCTTTTCTTCCCTGGCATGCACGGATGTTCCCTGCGGGGGTGCCGATGATTGGGCTAAAATTTATCTTGTATAGTCCTGGTTATCGTGCCTGCATTGTCCGGGTCTGACGGAGCTGATCCTACTCGCGTCCTTTCCACATCGAGCCGCGCATGCGCCCCCGCAGGGACAGTTCTAAACACGGGAAACACATGCCACTTTACAGGCATACTTTAGACACCCCCCAGGTACGATATTTAAAGGATTATTTCACATTTTTTTTCACTTTATGCATCATTAAAATGACTGCTCCATAAAAAACAGCCGTTTTAAAAACGTATTTTTGCATTGATACATGTCCCCTGGGGCAGAACCCAGGTCCCCAAACCCTTTTTAGGACAATAACATGCATATTAGTCGTTATAATTAGCACTTTAGATTTCGAACGTTCGCGTCCATTGTATTTATTTCTAACGTTCGCGCAAACTTTTGGTCCGTTCGAAGGTTCTGGTGCGAACCGAACCGGGGGGTGTTCGGCTTATCCCTACTGGTAAGATGACCATGCAATATATAGGTGCACATGCACATGTAGAGCTACTCTCAGGGCTGGTGCGACGTTCCTCTCCATATCCACCAATCGTGTCAACCAAAATTAGATAATGGCAGGTATTTGGAAATACAGCGAATTGGGGGGGAGTTACATTGGTCAAAAATGCTGATGACAATTGGCAACAATAACCAGGAATCATCCTGGAGGCCAAAAAGCGCAACAAAGCTTTGGAGTCCACGAGGATCGGATGTAATGCTGACAAAAAACCCTAAACATAAAATATAATAATGTAAATAGATTAGCCAAACAATACAGGACTAATCAATATCATTGTAATGCATGGGGAGATTCTTAATGGTATGGCGAATAAGTAAAGCCATACCTAGATACAATATTACATGCCAGCATCCAAGAAAATATCTTGGTATTGGCATGCAATATACAAATGAATCATAAAAAGAAAATGCATTAGTAAATAACATGTAATGAACCGGCAGTAAGCAGAAGATCAATAATGCATCGAGCAAAAGATCGCAGCCCTCTAAAGTGCTCATGGTATGAGATAGCATAATGGTAATTCAAAAAGCTTACTTAGAGTTTCAGACAATGGTAGATCCACAGTGATGTATAGTCTGGCTGTGCAGCGATGTACTGACCCTAGTTACTTGTATTTATGTGGAAGAGGCTTGGGAGGAAACTCCCACTCCATCAGAGGTATCCAATGGTGAGGTCATTCTACCACTGCATACTAAAAGAGGGAGCCGCCCAGGTCGGGCAGGCCTATATATCACAGCTGATGCTGTGAGGCTGTATTAGATAATGGCAGGTATTTAGAGATACAGCAAGTTGGAGGGAATTATATCGATCAAAAAAGCTGGTAGCAATTGGCAACAGTAACCAGGATGGTTGGATGGTATTGGCCCCTGCATAACTTAGCTAGTAGCTTCCCGGCTTTGTTCCCATTTTCCCAGCTTATGGAATTGCAGTTCAGTAGTTCAGTGTCTGATGATTTGATGTTTTATAGGTTTTCAGCCCAGACTTTAAAAAGTCTCTTGGCTTTGTGCCAAAGTTTTAAGTTGTCTGGAGTATGTTGTTCATTTAACCAGGTTTGTGCTGCTCGTACCCTTTCACTAGTTTCTTGATATTTTTTTGGGGTGTTTTTCTTGTGTGTGGCTACATTTGATGCAATCCTGCCTTACAAGAATGCTTTGCCTGCTTCCCAATAGAGATTGGGGTTTGCCCTGTGAGGGGCATTTGTTTCTGCATGCTTAGACCATGCGGTCTCTAACATAAGTTTGAAGGGTTAATTTTGTGTTAGATAAGATGGAAAGCATCATTGTCTGGTATTATCACGTTTTAAAAAGTGTGCAAGCTTTATTGAGATAGGGCTATGGTCTGAGATGACCAGGTCATGGATTGTAGATTCTCTTATGAAGGGAGGTAGTACAGAGGAGGTAGTCTAGCCTGGCAAAAGATTTTGTGAGCAGGAGAGTAGAAAGTATACTCTCTGTCTGTTGGATGCGATAAACACCATGGGTCGACTAGCTGCAAAGCAGTAGTCATCTGAAGTAATTGAGTGTCATGGCTTTGGGTTGTATAGGATTCTCTGGTGCGATTTAGGGACCTATCCTCACTATTACACATGGTCATATTAAAATCCCCTCCTATTATATGTGAAGTTTTGGGTGTACTTAAGAGCTGTTCCGATAGTTTACTGAAGTATCATTTATCTGGTGAGTTTGGGGCGTAGACATTAGTAATCAACAGCTCTTTGGATGGGAGTTTGAGGTGTGCTGAAATCAATCGGCCCTCGTCATCTTTATGTACTGATTTAAAGTCAAAGGATAGAGTTTTGTGGAAAAGGATCAGCACTCGCGATTTTCTTCCCTGGGCGGCTGAACCTATGACTTTGTCTATCCAAAGTTTTTGCATACAGGAAAAGTCATCCTTCCTCAGATAGATGGGTCTCCTGTAGCAAAGCTACATCCGTTTTAAGTCTTTTCACGTGCCTGAGGCTTTTCATTCTCTTGGCCGGGGATCGTAATCCCTTAACATTCCGTGAAACTACTCTCATGTCTTGTATAGTAGGGTATAGAAAGATAAGATCTCTTGGTGTATATTCTCACTACTTGGAAAGGGGGTCAGATGTTTTGCTCATAGGTTACAGAAATACATTTTTGGCATATGGGTTGAGGGTTATTTCCCATACAGAAAGAGAGAGGATGAGATAGGAGTGAAAAAAGAAAGAGAATAGAACTAAAACAGTAAACCGTAAAACTAAATGGCTTCATTTTTTTCCCCATGTTTCTTCCAGTTCCAGTAATACCGCTAGCCCGCAGGCATGTAAAAAAAAACGAGGGTACAGTTCCCCCTATTTGCATTTAGATTTAAGTGTGTGAATTATATAGGATCACATTTGGTAACCCCCCTAGTGGAACTGGCTGGTAGTCAAATTTGTTCAAGGATTTGCATAGTACTTAGTTTACAATATTATAGATTGTCATCTATATAGGAATAGGAGTCTTTAGACTTTTATCAACAGATATTAGCTATGTAGGTGTATATAAGCATCATCTTTTTGTCCCATGGGGTAGGAGGATGTGCATAATACCATAAACCTGAAGGTAGATCTGGATTAGAGGATTGCTCATCCGTGATAGGTTGGGTCAGGTGTAAAGGTTGATTTCAGTCATTTTGGCAGATCCTTTCTGGGGCTTCTCTGTTCCCTGGGTCCCTGTTTGACGATATCAGAGCAGGTATCAGCTGCTGCAGGTCTGAGTTTTAGGGAGTGAAGAAATATTCTGCTTTTTCTCGAGTGTGGAATGTGAGTTGTTTCCCATCAGGGGCTTGCAGGTGGAGGATTGCTGGATATGACATTGAGAAGCGGATGCCTTTATTAACTATTTGAGGCCCGCGCTATAGCCAAATGACGGCTACAGCGCGGAGCTTCGCGCACTCCCCGAACGCCCCTGCAGGGCGCGCGGCGCGCGCTGTGATCACCCGAGTCACTGAGACTCGGGTGATCACCGATTCGAGTAAGGAGCCGATCTCGACCCCTTACCATGTGATCAGCTGTCAGCCAATGACAGCTGATCATGTGATGTAAACAAAGAATCGGTAATCGTTTTTTTTTCTCCTCGCGCTGACAGCGTGAGGAGGAAAAAAAGCCGATCACCGGCTCGTTCACAAGGGACATTGGTCCCGAAGAGGAAGGAGGCAGATGTGCCTCATCAGTGCCAGCTGCCAGTGCCTGCCAGTATGCCAATAATTGCTACCTGCCAGTGCCCACAGTGCCACCTATCAATGCCCACAGTGCCACCTATCAATGCCCACAAGTGCCGCCAATCAGTGCCTCATCAGTGCCACCTAGCAATGCTGCCTATCAGTGTAACCTACCAGTGCCCATTATTGCCACCCATCAGTGCCCATTACTGGCACCCATCAGTGCATATCACTACCACCTATCAGTGCCACCTATCAATGCCACCTATTAGTGCCACTTCTCAGTGCCACCTATCAATGCCCTTCAGTGCCACCCATCAGTGCCACCTCTCAGTGCCGCCTATAAGTGTCCACCAGTGCCGCCTATAAGTGCCCACCAGTGCCGCCTTATCGGTGCCCATCAGTGCAGCCCATCAGTGCCCATCAGTGCAGCCCATCAGTGCAGCCTCATCAGCGTACACCAATGAAGGAGAAAAATTACCTGTTTACAACATTTTATAACAAAATATAAAAAATATATATATATTTTTTAAAAACAGTTTTTTAATTTGTTTTAACAAAAAATAAAAACCGCAGAGGTTATCAAATACCACCAAAAGAAAGCTCTATTTGGGTACAGCGTTGTATGACCGCGCAATTGTCATTCAAAGTGCATCAGCGCTGGAAGCTGAAAAATGGTCTGGGCAGGAGGGGGGTTTAAGTTCCCAGTAAGCAAGTGGTTAAAGAGCTCTGAGCAGACCGTTTGGAATTCATTTAGTTTGCGGGACACCTCTGCTGAGTAATCAGTGAATATTAGAAGCTTGTGCCCTTCCACGGAACAGGCTTTTTGAAAACTTTGCGGATAGAAAGATGATCTGCATAGTTAAGATGATTACTGGTCTGGGTTTTTTTTGGTAGTTTGCTGGAGCACCAATGTGGTGTGCTCTTTCTGACACACATTTAGAGAATAGACCTAGTGCCTCTGGGATGTGGGTGACACAGATATCTAGCACAAATCTAAGCTTGTATGTTTCTGGGAGACCAATTATTCTTAAATTGTTCCTCCCCAAACGATTCTCCAAATCTTCTATTTTATCATGCAGGAGATGTTGTGCTTGACTGTACTGCTCCATAGCTGCATTTGTTTGGTACTGGCTATCCTCCAGGGATGATATGCATTGTTAAGCATCCTGAGCTGTAAAATGGCTTCCGCCACTGCTCTGTTCACAGCTGCTGTGATGGTGGGGGACAGGACTGCAGCCACCGCTTGGGCTATCTTTCCATGTGAATCCTGGGGGTCCTGAGTCCCCATCTTACTTTCTGCCATGCTGTCACTCTCCTCATCCTGATCCTCCACATCTCCTGTCACAGAACCCAGTGTATCCTGTGAGGGAGATGAAGGACGTGCTTCAGCGGCCATTTTAGGATCCAAGACTGCATATGAGGGGGACGTGTGCCTTGAGCGAGATCCAGAGTGGGACCAGGGTTGAAAGAGGTACCGATCCATGCTGCAGGGAGATGTGTGAGGAAATCCTGCAGTAGAGGAGCTTGTATAGCGGATTTTTCCTGCGTGCTGTAGCGGAGCCACTGGTTCACCCGTCCACTACATGCGGCGCTGAAACTGGAAGTCTCTAAAGTCTTTTGAAACTTTTTGTTCTTACAGATAATGGTCTAGATGTTCTGCCAATATATTGTAAATAACACGGGCATTCTATCATATACAGTAGACTACTCCCTTAGACATACAATAAATAAAATCCTTAATAGCATATTTTTGGCCAGTAGCAGTGACTGTGAACTCTTTAATTTTACTTCTACATACCCCTGGGGTCCTGCACGCTAGACAATTCCCACATGGTTAAAACCAACCAAATGCACAAATAATCTCCCATTTTGTTTGTTGGGTGGATCTATAACTCCTGGAGCTAGTATTTTTAAATTTGGGGCTTTTTTTGTACACAAATTTAGGTTTAGGTGCTAACACCTCTTTTATTAATCTATCATTTAGCAGAATACCCCAATACCTTCTCACAATATTCTCAATAGATTGACAATAAATGCCTCTGTTGCTGATGCTGCAGTTTCTTGGAGGAAGACACAAAGGAAGGTGGATCTGACTCAGGCAGAGAAGCTAAAGAAAGTTCCTTCTTTACTTAATGAGGCTTGTACCTCACATAGTAACTGGATTCAAAGCATGTTTAGACTTTTATAAAGGAACATTATGCATTAATACACCCAGTGCATTATGCTACCAGAAAGTATTGTTGCACTCATGTCTGCAAGCTGTGAATATAATTGTTAATATTTTTTGTGTTAAAGGAGAAGTACAGCCAAAGGGATCCCGCCTACGTCATTGGCTATTCTCCGCAAGAGGGGAAAGCCGGGGCTTACCCCTATGATCTGACGGGTGACCCCGCCCCCTCGTACGTCAGACCCCACCTATGTCATTGGCTGAGCGGACCTGATGGGGAACTTCCTCTGCAGTGTAATAAATGAATAGACCCCGCCCCTTCTCACGTTCCCCATCAGGTCCGCTCAGCCTTACACCCAGTGAAGGTGACCCCGTCCCCTACGTCATTGGCTGAGCGGACCTGATGGGGAACTTGAGAAGGGGCGGGGTCTATTTATTTATTACACTGCGGAGGAAGTTCCCCATCAGGTCCGCTCAGCCAATAACGTAGCCGGGGTCTGACGTACGAGGGGGCGGGGTCAACCGTAAGATCATAGGGGTAAGCCCCGGCTTTCCCCGCTCGTGGGGAATAGCCAATGACGTAGGCGGGATTCCGCCTACGTCATTGGCTATTCCCCGACAAGCGGGGAAAGCTGGGGTTGACCCTATGATATGACGGGTGACCCCGCCCCCTCGTACGTCATGGGGGTCTCGTGTGGAGTGGAGACTGGAGGAAACTGCAGCGCTGGACATCGGATCACCACGGGACACTGGATTACATCGCTGGAATGTTTGTTTTTTTTTAAATAAAGGACTTTCCCAACTGTGTCTGTGTTTTTTTTACAATTTTTTACACTTTCTTTGTGAAATGGTAGGGGTAAAATGTACCCCTTACCAATTCACATGGGGGGGCCAGGATCTGGGGGTCCCCTTTGTTAAAGGGGTCTTCCAGATTCCGATAAGCCCCCCGCCCGCAGACCCCCACAACCACCGGGCAAGGGTTGTGGGGATGAGGCCCTTGTCCCCATCAACATGGGGACATGGTGCTTTGATTGGTCACAGACCCTCAAAGCATCCACCCCATGTTGAGGGCATGTGGCCTGGTACGGTTCAGGGGGGCGCACTCTCATCCCCCCTCTTTTCCTGTGGCCTGCCAGGTTGCGTGCTCGGATAAAGGGTCTTGTATGGATTTTTGAGGGTGGAGTTCCCCTTAAAATCCATACCATATTTTTTTTTTATTTGACGGAGGTATATCCATACCAGCCCTGAAGGGCCTGGTAGTGGAATTTGGGGGGACCCCCACGTATTTTTTTTTTATCAATGACTTTTCTCTGTTTTGCCAGGAGCCGACAATTCATTATAGCCGCGAGTGCTTTTAATTTACCTTTTTTTCCTTCAGAAATGACGCTTTGTGCAGGGATAGTTCTAAGCACAGGAAACAATCGCTGCTTTACAGGCATACTATACTACTATACACCCCCCCCCCCCCCAGGTACGAAATTTAAAGGAATATTTCACTTTTATTGTTTCACTTTAAGCATTATTAAAATAAAATCACTGCTCCCGAAAAAAACTGCCATTTTTAAAACTTTTTTTTGCATTGATACATGTTCCCTGGGGTAGGACCCGGGTCCCCAAACACTTTTTATGACAATAACTTGCATATTAATCTTTAAAATTAGCACTTTTGATTTCTCCTATAGACTTTTAAAGGGTGTTCGAATTTGCCGCGAACACCCCAAATTGTTTGGTTGTTCGCCCGTTCGCCGAATAGCAATGTTCGAGTCAAACTCATGTCCGACCCAAACATAAAGCTCATCCCTATTTATAATGTTTTAACCTGTGAATACTGGCTGCAAAATCGCATGACAATTTGTGTGGTATCCTGTGGTTTGGGTTTGCGGGAATCGTACAACAAACTGTGTCTGGATCTACTTTTGGCTCCTTTATATGCTTTTTTTTCAAACAAGTGGCATAATAGCCCTTTGCTAAAAGTCTGTTATGGAGTTTGTTTGCTTCTTCCTGAAAGGAAGTGTTGCTGGAGCAATTACATCTGCTTAAGTACTGGCTATAGGGGATTGAAATCAACAGTGGCTTTTGGTGGAAAGTAGACGCATGAAGAATAATGGTTTCTGGTATAGTCAACTGGAGAGGCCCCATCTTGTTCTTTGAGTATAGTAATGTCAAAGTCAATGGATTCCATACTGCAATTAATGGTGAATTGCAGATTGAATGAATTGACATGTTTTTGCTTGTTGTAAGAGGTCCATTGGTCCCTTCCATATCAAGAGTATGCCATCGAGTGATACCTATCCAAAACACATGTTGGGCCTTAAAATTCCCAAAGGGGGGTTTCCTTTGTTATTTATATGGTAGGGATCTGCCCTAATGCCTGGACTGACACCCAGAGCAGCTTAGAGCCTGAGCTGGCTGCTCCCGCACCTCCATAGCCCAGCATTCCAGTAAGCATCGGGGCAGAGAAGAGAGTCGGTGACTGACAGTTACCAGCTCTCTGCTTCAGGACCTGTGAGAACCGAGCGATCAGCAGTGTTTGATCGCTCAGTTCTCCATGTTAGAGCCAGCGGGGGACAGATGTAGCATCAGACCGATGCTGCATCCACCTAGGTAAGTATGATTCTAAAAAAATGAAATTCCCATACTTTTCTTTTAAGTTGGAAAAATTATTATTGACTATTCAGCTAATGGATTAAAAATCTTAATAGAAATACTTACCCATCCATATTATTTGAGGTACTTCCAATGCTGAACATTGCTCTAGTTACAGCCTTTCTATAGTCGTTTGAAATACACATGTTGAAACAAAGAACTGCATCAATACATTAATTTATTCTTATATAAGCCACTCTAAGACTAGTCCTGGGATATATTACTAAGCCAACAGAAGAACTGATAGCTTTTATTATCGTATTTATTTTTCCTTCAGGCAGCAGCAAAATTTCTGTAACGTATTACTGTAGATTCTAAGCTCTCACAAGAAACATTGATCTAGCCAGTGTATATCACTGCACTCTCTAATTATTGTTTGCTTTTGTTTGATTGCCAGCAGATAAATGATGCTGCCTGTGATTTAAGTCCTCTTGTCCACTTTTATAATGTGCAATAGGTTTAACATTTTATGGAATTCAAGTAAAATAAAAAAATAAAACATATAACAGAAATAAAAAATAACAGATTTACTACTAACAAGCAATAGGAAGATTTACCTGTAGTGAGTGTTAATTGAATATTGGTTCACTGTTTTATAAAACATGACCCTATATGTTAAAAAAATATATATATGTTATTAACAAATATTATTATATAATTTTTATGTTTTACATATTTTTTAAATGTTTACTATACTACTGTATTTAAACTAATATTCTTTATATGTTTGTGTGAGAATACTGAAAATTAAACACTTTTATTGTAACAGTGATACAAAAAATGTTATACAGTATTATAACATAGTGTAATAAGTCAATTTTATTGAAAAGATAAAACCAAAATAAAACCACACATGGCAATTCAGCGGTTTTAGGAAGTCCCTTATTGGATGAAATTTGCTGGGCATATACATGTGATTGCTTTAATTGTTTCAGCATGTACACATGTATGAGGATACAGAACATGGAAGATGCCTTGTAAGTAGGATAGCATCTAATAAGTGGATTTAGCACATTCAGAAAAAATCCAACTTTTTAAATATATAGGAAATCTATTGGAGATATTTACTTATCTCTACTATTTAATCACTCACACCATAGGATATGAGATGAGAACATGAGAAATAACAATGTTCTCTTGGCAACATGATCCTAAGATTTTTAAAACATGGCACTTACTACCCTTTGCTATATTTAGTAAGGAGTATCAGTACTGCTTCACAACAAAATGTTTCATTTTTTTTCAAAACAGAGGTTGAAAGAACTAAACTTTGTGATGCTGACACCCTAAAATATAAAGTATGTAAACATTATTTTGTGGCATTCATAAAGAGTTTTGTATATACTATTTAGAATTCCATTGCATCTCTGCCCTGAAATTGTCAATGTTTGCAACAGATTTATGTTGAGAACAAGTACATAAATATGTCTTAGAAGGTGGCACTGAGGCTGAAGTGTCCACACCGGTCACAATGTCCACAGTGTAGCTCAATAATGCTGAGCCTGATAAAGTTACAGGCTCAGCCTTTGTAACCCCTCTCCCTAGCCACTGCTCCTGTCACACAGGCAGACACATGGCCAAGGAGTCCTGTAGTGTGATGGGTAGAACTTGATGGGGAACTGAAAACTAGTTCCCCATCTGTTGTGTCTGTAACTGACAGCATTGCAATGGACAGATTCTATAACCACAGCTATGAAATCTACGCACTGCCATGTGCTTTCAATCACAAAGCAGGTGGACCTGATGAGAAACTAGTCTCTCATTTTCCTGTCAGGCTGTGCAGTTTGAGTCCAGATATCATAGCTACCCACTGCCTTCTGCTGTTAAGAACAAAAAAGGCAGACTTAATAGAAAGCTAGTTGTTCCCTATCATGCTCTTCCCACTTTCAGTGTCCTTCCCACCCCATTGGTGGTTAGAACACTGGTTGCTTGTGCCCTAGCAAGCAATTAAGCAAACATTACTGTTTACAAAATAAAGCTAAACACTCAACACCCCTTCCTAAATAACTATAGCATGGTCTAATAACCTAGGATTTGGTGATAAGTACCTCCAGTTTCTTAATGTACAATTATTTTTGAATTCACAGCCAGTCTGTCACAGCCAAAGCGATAAGTTCTTAAAGTGGTCGTAATGATAACTACCTGAAACAGTTGCAATGTTTTTTTTTTATTTAGGCACAGGCCACTTTAAAAGGGCCATACCACCAGAAAAGTGTTGTATGTGATTTATTGAATTCCATCTATAAGTTGTAAGCCAAACCCAGTCAGGAGCATGTTGAGTTTCTGACCCTTATTCCAGCATTCTGGTTTTGGCTGTGATACATTCTTCCTGTCTGTCCACCTTCAAGGTGATTGATGTAGCCAGTCTCTGGGTGGAGACCAAACCTGATTTAAGCCAGCCAAGCCTGCAGTCTAGTGCTTGTAATATTGTGTTTAACACGTGCCTCAAGCTCCCTGTTTGTCTGCTTTGCTGTTTGGATTTCACTGTTTATGACTCTGAATTGGAAGTTGGACTACTCTCTGAACTCTGCCTGCCTTTTGACTACAGATTGACCCTGGCTATTCTGAACCTTGCCTGCACTGCATCAGGACTGTCATTGAACCACTCTGTCTGTCTGCCAACCACAAGTACTTGTTTGCTTTGCTCGGTTCATGCCTGCCCCAGAAGGGTAGCCAGGTACTATAGCATTGTGTATAAGTCCTGGGGGCAACAGAGTACCAGTAGGCCTGCTTGGCTTATGGGAAAAGGGGATGCAATAGGTGAAAAACACAGAAGCTAGCTATAGTGTCTGACCACCTGCTTTGGGGGTAAGTGTGACAAACCCTCAGAATTTAGAGATATATGTATCCTTGCAGATTAATAATATGCACCTAACTTCTGTCTTGGTTACATGAAGTGATACTTTAATACTTTAATAAGTGCTATTCATATTGCTACATATTACATTTATGTCTTTAGCAAATGCACTGAAAGGGAATTAACCACCTTCTGATTTGAAACACATGTGGATAAATATCTCTCAGTATTAAACATAATGCAATCTCTATAAGATATTGAAAATAATAGGTGCTAATAAATCCACCTAGGCAAAGTATAGTAAAATACTGTTTCTTTTCCGTACATCACGGGACACAGAGCGACATAGTCATTACTAATGGGTTATATAGATACCGTCAGGTGCTGGCACTGGCAACTTCCAAAACCGGAAGTACCCTCCCCTATATAAGCCCCTCCCATCCGGGAGCACCTCAGTTTTTTTGCCAGTGTCTAAGGTGTTGGCCAAGAAGAAACATGTGTTTTTCACTGAGCTTGCGTACAGGTTCTTTTGGGCCTCAGTAAGCTATTCCGGATCCGACCAAAAAAGCTTCATAGCTAAACGGTCGGTACCCGGGCCTTGCAGAGAAGAGCAAGGTTTTGCCTGTAATGCTTCTCTTAGGAGAGCTGGACCCTGGGATCCAGAGCTCTGGTCATACCCACGACCAAGATGTTTTCTGTGCAGGGTGCTATACAGGTCCAGGGGAGTGGAATCCTTGGGAACCCGGTCCCTGAAGGTTTGATTACAATGCCTGCCGTGATAGGTGAAGTTTGGGCTTTTGTGGACCAAACAAAGTCCTGCGGCGGGGAACAGGTAAGTGGGGGCCCCCAGGAACTTGGTTCTATTGGGGGACCCCCAAGCCTAATTTGTCTTTCTGTCTGTTACCTAATGGTATTCCCGCAAAATTCTGTGCATGCCTGTAACTACTAAAAAAATGTAATAATTTTTAATGGTGGTCAAGAAAAAAAAAAAAAAAATTTTTATATATATATTTAATATATTAGACTGCGGTACCTGTGTTTGTCCACTAGAGGCCGCTGTGGAATGTTTTCTTGTCATGTGGACTAGCTTCTTCTCAGCAGAGCAAAGTCCAGGCAGATGGTGAGTTCTCTTATAGGAAACTGCTTCCTCTGCCATGTTGCAGTGTTTGTCCATCCCCCGGCCTGCGGCAAAGAGGGGCCCTGGCTCCTGTCCCTTGTTACCATATTTGAAATTAGCGCCGAAGGCGCACGTGCCCGCGTGCGTGCGCGTGCACGCGCCTCTATATATAGAGGTGAGCCGGGAAAGGGGGCGGAGCCTGGGGGATGACGCTCTGTGCGCGCCGCAGCGCTTCTGCGCATGTGCGGGCGTCCCAGCAATTTTAAAAAAAACACAATATTGTAGTGAGCTGGCTATGAAGTACAGAGACAGAGCTGGCAACATTTAAAGGCATACAGCAAGCGGTTGATACAGGCATCCCCTAGAAAGGCACATTAGTAGACACCAACTGTGATATAGCAGCAATTGTGCTAGACTATTCTCAGTAAAAGTGGTGTATTACGGCTGGAATACCTCAGCTTTAGGCTTAGGAATATGCCGTCCAGAAGCTCCGGAACTGAATCTTCCAGGAAGCGAAAGGGGTCTCATCGGGCTCTGAGGATCTTGGGCATACTTCTGCTGCACCAGTCTCCCCTGAAGTTCAGAGGTAAGTGACCGTAGAGACCCCGCAGGGGTACTTGGTACTGTGGCTGTCCTCAGTCACCTGCTCCTGTGTATGTAACAGAGGAGGTTTTTTCCTCAGCTCTGGGAGGATTAGAGAGAGATTGTCAACATTTATCGCTGCCTCCCTGTCAGGGAAAGCACGCCCGATCTCCGTCTCCTCCTTCAGAGTGCCTGTTAGCAGAGCAACAGTCCCATACAGGGATCGACCTGCCTGAAGGGGATCAGGATGAGGTTGATTCTGTTATAGAGGAATCAACAGTGGGGGAACCTTTTCTCAGCATCTCAAGCTGAAAGATTATGGGTTCAGTCTCTGACTAACATGGTCCGATCAGCATTTAAAAATGCACCTTGCGGAACCATCAACCACTACTGTATCCTCGTTGGGGTCGCTAGAAGCCCCCAGACTGTTTGTTCTTTTCCACTTCACCCTTTACTGAAAGGGCTCATTTACCAGGATTGGGAACGTCCTGAGAAAATATTTATTCCCCCAAGAGATTTCCGGTGGTCTATCCCATGGAGGATAAGTTCATCAAAAAAAAAAAAAAAAATGGAAGGTCCCTACAGTGGACGCAGCCATCTCTTGTATGTATAAATCACTGACATGTCCAGTGGATAATGTCCAAATGTTCAAGAACCCAATAAATAAAAGATTGGAGTCCTTATGAAAATCTGCTTGGTGATACAACCAGCAGTAGCAGCTATTGGGGTCTGCTAAGCAGTGAAGGATCAGTTGAAACAGGTCTTGAGGGACTTGACAGATCAGCAGGCTTGGCCCTAGCTGATCTACCTAGAGCCTTAGGCTTTGCGGTTGACGCCATAGAGGATTCAGTCCATCAGGCCTCCCGCCTTACGCTGTCTATAGACATACGCGTAGGCTCCTATGGCTCAAAAACTGGTCTGCTGAAGCTCCCTGTAAAGAATGGCTGGTTAGCGTCCCATTTCATGGTGAACGCTTATTCAGGGAAAACCTGGACAAATATATCCAGAAAATTTCCAGCGGTAAAAATACGCTCTTGCCGGTTAAAAGCAGAATTAGAGGTCCCTCTTTAAGAGGCCTGCTTCTCCAGTCCCTGGGGCATCGGCTGTGTAACAGTTCCGACGGCCTCCTCGGTCAAATCCCGGGGGTAAAAAACAGGGACAGTAGCAGGGTAATGAGAAACCCTGGGTCAGGGGAGGTACAAAACCTCCCCCAAAGTTAAATTCATTGAAGCCCCCACTCAGTCGGGTGGGGGGAGGACTCCAGTTGTTCGCAAGAGACCTGGCGGGACACGATCAAGACAGATAGGTGCTCTCCGCAGTAGGTTTGGGATACAGTTTGGAGTTAAAAGACTCTCCTCCTTCCCATTTTTGAGGTCAAATGTGCCAAGGGATCCCCGGAAGAGAGAGTCCCTCCTGTTGGCACTAGAACAACTATTGCTCCAAGGAGTAATTATGGAGGTTCCCCTGGAAGAATGAGGGTTTTACTCAAACCTCTTTACAGTCCCGAAGCAAACGCGGACGGGAGGCCCATATTAATTCTAAAAGGGCTATACAAATTCCTGTATATCAGGTCTTTCCGATGGAGTCGATCCGATCGGTGGCCACTGCCCTACAAGGGGAGGATTGGTTAGCCACGATCGACATCAAAGATGCTTATTTGCACATTCCCATCTTTCCAGTCCACCAAAAATTTCTACGCTTTGCAGTAGAAGGGCGCCATTTTCAGTTCAGAGCCTTACCCTTCGGTTTGGCCACAGCACCACGAGTGTTTACAAAAATTCTGGCCCTTTATTGGCCAATCTAAGAACACAAGGTGTAATGATAATGGCATATCTGGATGACTTGTTGCTGATAGACCACTCAGTGAAAAAACTAGACGTGGTCGTTCACAAGACGATCAAGTATCTGGAATCTCACGGTTGGATTATCAACCGAGACAAGTCAGCCCTAAAAACCAGTCTAAAGTCTGGAATACTTGGGGCTAAGGTTGGATTCAGGCCAGAGAAAAATATTCTTGCCTCGAGGAAAGGTGTTGTCTTTGAAAGATTTGATCCACTTAGTGGGTACAAAAAAGACAGCCGTCCATACGCCTGTATATGAGGCTGCTGGGAAAAATGGTGGCATCATTCGAAGCAGTACCCTACGGTCAATTCCATTCAAGGAATTTGCAAGGGGCCATACTGTCAGCCTGGAACAAAAAGATTCAGGCCTAGACTTACAATGTCCTTGTCCCCTTCCGTTCGCAAGAGCCTCCGTTGGTGGTTGGTTTCCCAGAATCTGGAAAAAAGGAAATCCTTCAGTCCGATTTCTTGGAAGGTGGTCACTACAGATGCCAGCCTTATAGGCTGGGGAGCAGTACTGGAGCAATAGTCTCTCCAGGGCAGATGGTCGGATGCAGAAAAGGCCCTGCCCATCAATCTCTTAGAGATACGAGCAGCCCGGTATGCCCTAGTAGCATGGACATCCAAACTCCAAGGGTCCCCTGACAGAATTCAATCAGACAATGCCACAGCAGTGGCATATATCAATCATCAGGGGGGCACCAGGAGTCGTGCAGCCCAGAGGGAAGTAAATTACATCCTGAAATGGGCAGAAAAAATATGTCCCAGCCATATCTGCGGTATTCATTCCAGGAGTGGAGAATTGGAAGGCGGACTTTCTAAGTCGCCAGAAATTAGGCCCAGAGGAAGGGTCCCTTCACCCCGAGGTTTTCTGGACAATATGTCAGCGGTGGGGAACATCGGATGTAGATCTTCTAGCATCCAGATTCAACGCAAAGGGGGACAGGTTTGTCTCTCGGACAAGGGATCCCCTAGCTTGCGGCTCGGATGCCCTAGTGTTCCCTTGGGATCAGTTCAAGCTGATATATGCATTCACACCGCCACAATGGTTACCTCGATTACTCCGCAGAATCAGGGTAGAAAAGAAACCAGTGATTCTGGTGGCTCCAGCGTGGCCCCGAAGAGCGTGGTACGTGGAGATTGTAAAATGTCAGTGGGGAGTCCTTGGACTCTCCCACATCGTCCGGACCTGCTTTCGCAAGGACCGATATACCACCCTTCCTTACCAGCCCTAGGTTTGACGGCCTGGCTATTGAAGCCCACATTCTAAAAAAGAGAGGGCTCTCTAATTCTGTGGTATCTACCATGATCAATGCCAGGAAGCCGGTATCCAGGCAGATCTACTATAGAATCTGGAAGGCGTACATCGCCTGGTGTGAAGCCAAGAAATGGCATCCACGTAAGTACGTAATAGGTAGGAGTCTGGACTCCCTACAATGGGCTGTAGATAGGAAGCTTGCCTTGAGTACTATCAAGGGTCAGATTTCGGCCTTGTCAATATTTTTTCAAAGGCCCTTGGCTTCGCATTCACTAGTCAAAGCCTTTATACAAGGAGTGATGCGTATTAGTCCTCCGGTTAATATTCCCATATGTCCATGGGATCTAAACTTGGTTCTGTCGGTTCTACAGAAACAACCATTTGAACCATTACAGCATATTTCTTTGGTTCTTCTCACCAGGAAATTGATTTTTCTAGTAGCCATTTGTTCGGCTAAAAGAGTGTCGGAATTAGCAGCTATGTCCTGTAGGGAGCCATATCTGGTTATCCATAAGGACAGGAGTAGTGTTACGTTCTCATCCAGCCTTTCTTCCTAAGGTGGTATCGAGGTTTCATTTGAACCAGGATGTGGTTCTTCCTTCTTTTTTCCCCAAACCTACTTCGGTAGAGGAAAAGTTATTGCATTCTTTGGATGTAGTAAGAGCAGTTAAAGCTTATCTAAAAGCCACTGCTCAGATTCGCAGAACGGATACTTTGTTTATTCTGCCGGAAGGCCCCAGAAGGGGTCAGGCAGCGTCAAAATCTACTTTAGCCAAGTGGATTCGACAGGTCATAATACAAGCCTATGGCTTGAGAAATAGACCGCCTCCGTTCAAAGTTAGGGCGCACTCCACGAGAGCAGTTGGAACTTCATGGGCAGTGCATCACCAGGCCTCCCTGGCTCAAATCTGTAAGGCCGCAACATGGTCTTCAGTACACACGTTTACTAGGTTCTACCAGGTGGACGTTGGAAGTCAGGAGGATGTCGCCTTTGGGCGCAGTGTGTTGCAGGCCGCAAAAGATCCTCATGTCTGATAGCGCTCAGCTTATATATGGTGTATCCCCCCCCTCATTTGGCATTGCTTTAGGACATCCCATTAGTAATGACTATGTCGCTCTGTGTCCCGTGATGTACGGAAAAGAAAATAGGATTTTTATAACAGCTTACCTGTAAAATCCTTTTCTTGGAGTACATCACGGGACACAGAGCTCCCACCCCTCTTTGGGGACACTTATTGCTTTGCTACAAAACTGAGGTGCTCCCGGATGGGAGGGGCTTATATAGGGGAGGGTACTTCCGGTTTTGGAAGTTGCCAGTGCCAGCACCTGACGGTATCTATATAACCCATTAGTAATGACTATGTCGCTCTGTGTCCCGTGATGTACTCCAAGAAAAGGATTTTACAGGTAAGCTGTTATAAAAATCCTATTATCACATATTTAAAATAAATTGCATTTTGCTGTGCTTACCTTAACTATTTCAGGACATTACACATGCTACATACACCCCACCAAAATGTCAAAATAACAGGCAGGACTTGCTGAGTAATAAAGCAACTTGCCAAAGTCACTTATGTCAAAAAAGAGCTTTCGAACAGTATCACTGTTCAGAAATGCAAAGTAGCATTGTTGTTACTTGGTATTTACTCAGTTTCAGTCATATAAGGATCAAATGGGTGACTTTGCATCTGCATATAAAACAAGTAAAAAAGGTGCGATATATAAGTACCTCAATATGTGGACAGAATAATACCAGATAGTCCAAGGCCAGGAGAAAATAATAAGAGGTGTATAATGGGAGCTTATACTCTCAAAGGTATATGTGGATGAAGCTCAGTCAGGGCAGCCATCAAAAAGGACCAGAAGCTGGTTTCCAGTAGGCTAGAGCAAAAAAACAAGGAGAGAGGCGCCTCTGAGATAGATATCAATACAACATTTATTAATAGTAATATTCACTCACAAGTGTAATGAAGTAGTAGTATTCAGCTGGGTGGAAGAGTAGAGGGACTACAAGTCACAGTAGGTCCATGAAGCTGACACCACAAGAAATCCTGTGAGGGAAACGTGTGATGATGAGCACGGCAGGAGAGTTCCTTCTGGGAATTTCTTTCCACGAACACTTCACTCTGCACTTAAGTAAAGACCTGCTGGGCCGTGGAAAGAAATTCCCAGAAGGAACTCTCCTGCCGTGCTTATCATCACTGTACTGTATTTTGTTTTTGGTTGCCATTACTCTTCTTCTCTTTTAGTTTTCACTTTATTTCACTCACCTTTGGGAATTGTCTTGTATTCCTGGATGTAAACTTATCAAGGTTCCCTCAAAGGCTTCTCTATTCACGTAGATGCTCCAGTTCACTGTTCCTTTGCTCCATGCCACAGTACTAATATCTTTAGCACATTAGAATATGTGAATGGTATCATGGAACGTCAAGGGCTTAGGCTCCCAGCCAAAAGGATGAAGGTGCTCCGTCACCTGAAATGCTTAAAAGCAGACATAACCCTGCTTCAAGAGACCTACCTGCCAGCAGAGGACTTCCACCATATGCAGAAACTGTGGGTTGGGAAGATATGGGGGCCAATGTCAGTTAAATAAAATTAGTACCCCCACTTTCCAGTTAACAAAACCCTGGCCTGCGATCAAATTACTGCATAATGATGCAGGAAGTAATGTCACAGTTTCACTTACGTTTCCCCACTCGGGGCCCTAATATCACTTTTGTTTATGTCCCTAACTCTCCCACCAAACACTTTTTTCGCACAGTCATGATTATCACAGAACCTGAACCTAGCCCACTTAGTAGGCGGCAACGTCAATTCCATGATGTGCACCATGGAAGACAGGAAGATCTGTAATAAGACTACAGCGGTTACTCACCCCCACCCTCCCACATCACTGACCCAGTTTGTTGAGATCTTAAGTCTTGTAGATGCCTGGCAACTGCAACATCCAACAGATAGAGAGTACACTTTTTATTCACCCCTGCATCCCCCCTTTGCCAAGTTAGACTAACGTTTTTGTACCACATCATTGATGCCGCTTGTTTGAGACACAAGCATACAAGAGATAGTCATCTCAGATCACATTCCCATGTCAATACAACTGAGGAGAAAGCACAGGCACCATACTGAGTGTAGCGTTTTGTAAATGTACAGTATTTGTATCATTCAGAATGTTACTCACTAAGGTAAGATGTTTGAAAGCATGTAACACTGCAATGTTCCCCGTCCATGGAGCGGTGAGTCCAGATGGTCCTATGCGGCCGGTGGAATCCGATGCTTCCTGGAACCATGGAACACAAGGGCAACCAATCATGATGTCACTTCCCATCACATCCGGGAAGTGACGTCACAATTGGTTGCCCTTGCGTTCCACAGCTCCAGGAAGTGCTGGATTCCAAGGGCATTCCATTTCTCCTCATTTCATTCCAATAAATCTTTTGTTCAGGAAACATGTCAGTAAACTTTGTATTGATAGCATTGAAGCACTGTTTTGTATGTCCTTCATTAGAAGGCTTGACTTAGCAGGTTCTTCTCCCAGGACAACCCATTTGGGGAATACATTGATTGGTATTGTCGCTTTATAGATGATTTGATTTTTGTATGGAAAGGGCTGGCCCATTTTTTTTTATTAATTTATGGTTTATCTTAATGGCAATCACTTGAATTTGGAGTTCCCCTATAATTCGGATGCAGTTAGCATTGACTATTTGGATCTGACTTTGATGGGAAACATGAAAAATGGAGAAGTCTCTACCAAAACCTACAGAAAACAATGTGCAGGTAACTCACTCCTACTGGATTTGAGCTGTCATCCAGCTCACACGATACATGCTTTGTCAGCAGGAGAATTTATGAGAGCAAGAAGAAACTGTTCTCCATTTTACTAAACAATGTCACATTGTTTCCAGTATATTGAGAGAAAGGGGATACAATGGGCATTTGATAGACAGGGGTAGGAAGCTAAAGGAAAATAGGCATTGCAGCAAACTGATTGGGAACTCCCCTGCCTCTAGGAAGGGGATGCAATCCTGTTGTACGGGAGGTATTCACTTTGTGACTTCTTTGCGATCATTAAACACTGCCTTCCTGTTTGGTATGCAGACAAAACTCTATATGATTCTTTAAAACAGCGATTTAGGCTTTCTAGCAGAAAAAAACCCTATTCTAGGCACTATACTTTCTCCTTCTTTATTTTGTTCCCATAGTCCACCTCCTTCCAACTTGTGGTTAGGGGTGGTTGGTTTCTATTCTTGTGGTTTCACCATGTGCAGGCAGTGCAAAAGACACAGCAAAAGCAAGACGTTGACTTGCTTTTCAAAAGGAAGGACATATTTAATAAAAAACAATTTAAACTGTAACTCAAAAATTGTTGTCTATGTAATTTAATGCAGTACTTGTGAGATGCAGTATGTGGGATGTACTATCCACAATCTGCATATTAGGGTATCAGAACATTACAACAATATCATTTATAGTAATGCAAAAAATATTTCAAAAGTGTCCGAGTACTTTAGAGCAGTTCATGGTGGAAACCCGGATTCTTTTTTCTTTTGTGGTTTAGAACAGGTAAAATTATCTATAAGAGGGGGTGACACACACCCCATTCTGCTTCAGCTGGAGGTGTGGTGGATTAATAAATTAAAAACTTAACTTCCTAGTGCAAAAAATCTGAGGAAAACGCTTGGACAGCCGCACTCCAAAAAAGGTTCTTTTATTTAAAACAAAAGCACAAATAACATGCCACAGCAAAAAAACACCAAGTATGAGCTGACGTTTCGCACTGCGATTCAGTGCTTAATCAAAAGAACCTTTTTTGGAGTGCGGCTGTCCAAGCGTTTTCCTCAGATTTTTTGCATTGTCATATGCATTGCCTGCACCCACGGCTTTGGATCTTGTGAATGAGTCACCAGTCACATCTGAGCGGTAACTCTCTCCTTAACTACCTAGTGGAATGAATAACAGAATGGATGTTAACTTGTTTCTAAAGTAACAGAGTTTGGTATTGGAATGGTTAATAATCCTTTAATTCCACCATTTATGTCTCCTTTTTCCATCCCCTTTTCTTCTGGTTCTATCAACCTTTTAAATTGATTCGTAATTGATTTTAATTAGAATGCACCACCTCTACTTGTTAGAGGAATGTATAGTTCTCTTTATAATTTTGATCTTAATTAGGGATGAGCCCGATGTTCGAGTTGAATGTAAGTTTGACTCGAACATCGGGTGTTCGCCTGTTCGCCGAATAGCGAACAATTTGGGGTGTTTGCGGCAAATTCGAAAGCCGTGGAACACCCTTTAAAAGTCTATGGGAGAAATCAAAAGTGCTAATTTAAAAGGTTAATATGCAAGTTATTATCATAAAAAGTGTTTGGGGACCTGGGTCCTGCCCCAGGGGACATGTATCAATGCAAAAAAAAGTTTTAAAAACTGATGTGTTTTTGGGAGCAGTGATTTTATTAATGCTTAAAGTGAAACAATAAAAGTGAAACAATAAAAGTGAAAAGTCCCCCCCCCCAGTCCATTACCAGGCCCTTTGGGTCTGGTATAAAAATTAAGGGGAACCCCGAACCAAAATCCCAAAAAAAAATCCCATGGCTTTAGAGGGGGTGGGGTCACCCGTGACGCTATGGGGAAAACGCTGGAAACCCCCGTTGCGTCAGAGGGGGCAGGATCACTAGTGTACATCAGCTAGTTAAGAGCTGTCACGTCGGGTGTAGCGTCATTCGGCAGGCGCCTCCCATGGAGGTGGAATCGGATCACGGCGGCGTGTTTTTCCATATCCCGGGTCTAGAATGGATTATATTGCTGGAATTTTTTTACCCCGTTACCAATTCACATAGGGGGGGCCGCATCTGGGAGTCCCCTTTGTTAAAAGGGGGTTACAGATTCTGAAAAGCCCCCCGCCCACAGACCCCACCCTGAAGGGTCTGGTATAGATTTTGAAGGGGACCCCAACGTCATTTTTTTTTAAATTGGCGTAGGGTACCCCTTAATATCCATACCAGACCTGAAGGGCCTGATATGGAATTTGGGGGGACCCCCGCGCAATTTTTTTTTACATTTTGGTTTGGGGTTCCCCTTAATATTCAAACCAGACCCAAAGGGCCTGGTAATGGACAGGGGGGGAACCCATGCTATTTTTTTTCAATGACTTTTTTCTGTATTGCCGGGACCCGACAAATCCTTATAGCCGCGAGTAGTTTTAAATTACTTTTTTCCTTTAGAAATGTCATTTTGTGCAGGGACTGTTCTAAACACGGGAAAAATGCGCCACTTTACAGGCATACTATAGACACCCCCCAGGTACGAAATTTAAAGCAATATTTTACTTTTATTGTTTCACTTTAAGCATTATTAAAATCACTGCTCCCGAAAAAAATGCCATTTTTAAACAGTTTTTTTGCATTGATACATGTCCCCTGGGGCAGGACCCAGGTCCCCAAACACTTTTTATGACAATAACTTGCATATTAACCTTTAAAATTAGCACTTGATTTTTCTCGTTCGTGTCCCATAGACTTTAATGGTGTTCGCGTGTGCGAACACATTTTTTGCCTGTTTGCATGTTCTACTGCGAACCGAACCGGGGGGTGTTCGGCTCATCCCTAATCTTAATGTTATCTTTATCTTCTTTGTATGCTATGAGGAGGGCTTAGACCAAAACGCATTAGAATTTCAAATGCAGCACTGCTGTTAGTGCCCTAATAAAGATATAAAAGAAGAAGCATTCATGCTGCCAGCATTTTTTGCTTATTTGATGTGTATGGGACACAACAGCCAGTACACCAATAGCTCATTATATTTTTTTCATCTTGCAGTAGAGCTTGGGTACGTTTCTGTCTGTTACATGACGTCACAATTGGTTGCTCTTGTGATCCACGGCTCCAGGAAGCACCATATTCCACCGGTCGCGTCCCTCCGAGCCCCTAGCCGCATAGGACCCTCTGGATTTACAGCTCAATGGATGGAGAACATTGAAGTGTTACATGCTTTAAAACATCTTACCTTATCCACTTCTCCACCGGGCCTATTCTGGCACTTCTCTCCTTCATGTAAAAATCATTTTTTTGCTAGAAAATTAATCAGAACCCCCAAACATTATATATATATATATATTTTTAGCAGACACCCTAGGGAATAAAATGGCGGTCATTGCAATATTTTATCTTGCACGGTATTTGCGCAATAATTTTTCAAACGCCTTTTTCTGGGAGAAAAAACGGTTTCACGAATTAAAAAATAACAAAACAGTAAAGTTAGCCCAATTCTTTTGTATAATGTGAAAGATGCTGTTACGCCGAGTAAATAGATACCTAATATGTCAAGCCTAGTACACAAATGGCCGAGAATCTCGTCGCAAAAAAAAAAGTTGTTTTTCTCGACGGGGTTTCTTGTCAAGCTTGACGAGATTCTTGTCAAGCTTTCCTTGCATACACACTGTCAATCCAAAATCTCGTCGTTGTAAAGCGCAGTTACGTACAACATGTACGACGGCAGTATAAAGGGGAAGTTCTATTCCAATGGCGTCACCACTTGGGCTGCTTTTGCTGATCTCGTGTTACCGAGTGTTAGTAAAAGTTTGGGGAGAGACGATTCGCGCTTTTCAGTCTTCGTGCTTTCAGTTTGTTTTCTGTGGTTCAGTTTATGCTTGTGGGTTCGTATCTTGTCTTTCAGGGCGTGTAGTCAGGTCTTGTCTGTTTTACAGTGCGTTCTTGACTGCTCGTTTCTGATTTTCAGGTCGTTCTTCATAGGCCTTGCTGTTCTTAAGTCCGTTCTGTTTAGTACGTTCTGATCAGACGACCATCTTCTAGCCATGTTGCGGGTACGTTCTTGTCATAGAGTTTGTGCTGTGCGGGCGCTTGGAGTTGGTCTGCTTGTCTTGGACCAAGACCAGTCCATGAACAAGGTGAGGAGGAGTTCATGGACCAAGAATTGGTTGCTCCAGCGGGACCAATTCTGTCATATGCCTCTGCTGCAGAAGATCCAGGAGAATAATCCTGATGACTACAGGAATTTTCTTAGGATGTCTGACCCCGTTTTTCAGCGTCTGTTGGCTTTGGTGTCCCCCTATATTACCAGGCAGGACACCGTTATGCGGGAAGCCATCACTGCTGAGCAGAGGCTCATCGCCACATTGCGATATCTGGCGGATGGGAGAAGCTTGCAGGACCTGAAGTTCATGACAGGCATCTCCCCCCAGGCTCTGGACCTCATAATCCCAGACACCTGTTCTGCCATCATCCAAGTCCTGCAGGAGGACTATATTTAGGGTAAGTTTTCTCCTTTAACATCACATTCTATGTATTTAATGTATGATAATGTATTGTATTTCTTTCATCCTTCCCTAATTACCATGATTGTAATTTGCTGTGAATGTCCCATTTGTCCCCATGCATGCTGTAAGTTTTTAAGGCCCCTTTTTCGGCCTACATGCATATTTTCCTTCACTTACCTCTCCAGAAAGCTATCCTGGGCCCAAACACACCTAGCCTAGTCTGTTTACAATGTATTTTGTCAGCTCAATTGTAGTGCCCCCCCCCCCTCAAATGGTTTCTAAAGTATACTTTTTTCTAACTAATATTTTTTGGGGGGGTCCCAAACTCATCTAGCCCCCACAAAATAAAAACAATGGGCCATCAGAGGGGGTGAGGAATGTGATAATTGTGCCTTATATTTTGAATTGTAAATAATCCTTAAAATAAATGTTATAATGATGTTGGCCAAGAATGTATTTTTGTATAATCTGCTTGCAATGATATGTGCAAAAGTACGCAGATTTTTGTATCTTGTTTGATTCCACAGCTTCCTTCCACGCCACAGAAATGGCAGACTGTGGCATCGGAGTTTGCCACGTGGTGGGACTTCCCCAACTGCGGTGGAGCCATTAATGGGAAGCAAGTCCGCATCATGCCACCACCCCATTCGGGCTCCTTTTTCTACAACTACAAGGGGTTTCATAGCATTGTGCTGATGGCGGTGGTGTCAGCACAGTATGAGTTCCTCTATGTGGATGTGGGGAAGAATGGCCGGATGTCAGATGGGGGAGCCTTCAGCCAGACGGAGTTTTCTCTTTGTCTACAGAGTGATGACCTTGCATTGCCACTGGATGCAGGGAATGTTTAAGGACTCCCCTTTGTTTTTTTGGCTGATGAAGCCTTTGGTCTGGGACCGCA
This sequence comes from Rana muscosa, assembly GCA_029206835.1. NCBI lineage: Eukaryota > Metazoa > Chordata > Amphibia > Anura > Ranidae > Rana > Rana muscosa. The sequence continues at coordinate 1,149,294,268 of CM055122.1, read as the reverse complement.
TCTAATGAGGCCTTTCCCCCAGAGGACCCTCACCCCGGAGAGGAGGATGTTCAACTACCAGCTTGCCAGAGCCCGAAGAGTTGTGGAGAATGCCTTTGGGATAATGGCCAGCCGGTTCCGCCTATTTTTAACATCAATTCACATGGGGAGTACAAACTCAACTATATTGTATTTTGTTGCTGTGTTCTCCACAATTTTTGGCGAAAGCAATCGCCAACTTATATGGCCACAGTTGGGCCAGAGGCCGGACTTGCAGCAGACAATGCCCTGCCAGGCCTAGAACATGTCCGTGTTGGCTTGCCCCCCCAAAGTGCCTGTGCAATCCGCCAGAACTATGTGGACTATTTCATGGGCAGGGGGGCCATTCCAATGCCAGCCAATGTTTACTAATTTTTAGGATTAACCCAAAAAAAAAAAAATCCTGAACTTTAATTTTTGATTTATTGTTGGTTTTGATTTTAACTGTCTCCTAGTTTTTCAAAGTGTACTTTTAGTGCCAAGTGTATTTTCCTTAGTAAAGACCAAATATTTCACTGGTAACACCAAAAATAAACCCAAAAAAGGTTATAATAGATTAGAAAAAAAGAAGCCACACTTTGTTGTCTTTCAAATTTTTTACTCTGTGCACAATCACACATGGTCTTTATAAAAAATTTTGTGCGTCAACTTTTTTTTCACACATTTTTTTGGTTTGCTATAAACTGGCATTTTTTTTATTTTTTTTTATTTATGAAATTACAAAAACTCTCATAAACATACCTCAAAATACAACAATGTAAACCTCTAGGCAATATCTCAGACATTAGATTGTTTAAAAAATGTCTATCTGCCCTTCATAAGATAGGGTGTTGTCACCCCTGAACAAGACAAAATTTGAAGATGCCCACCATATTTTTGAGGGTCAAATAGGTTATTTACTTCCTCATCCCTATTGTCAACATGTGCTATGCGCCATCATAGGGGATCATTTGACGTGTTTTGGGGGTGCAGCCCCTTCTTCCTTTCACCTACTTGAGTTGTGAGGAAGGGGTTGCACCCACAAAACACGTACATGGAGATCCCGTGATGGCAGATAGCACATGTTGACCCACTGTGTGCATCTTCAAATTTTGTCATGTTAGAAAAAGATCAAAAAAAGTGTAGAAAAACTTTGTAAAAAAAGGGGGGATTTATTCTATTTGCCCCAACACTTAAATGATGTCCTTAAATGTATGCTCCATAGCATTCATCCTTTTCTTCATGACGTCCAGTTCACTACTACACTCCATTATTTGTTGGATGATTCTTTGTGCACTATCACTGGAGAATCAAGGCCTTTCTTCAACTTGTTCATCTCCTACTAAAAAAAAATATATATATAAAAAATCTGCAGGCCTACATCTCTTACCTGAAGCTGTGGTGACAGACACTGACCTGTTGTAGTGACAAGTTCCACCACATCATTCACCTCTCCTTCCTCCACTTCTCCTTCCTCCACCTCTCCTTTATCCACTTCTACTTCCTCCACATCCTCAGGTTGCGGTTGTTGGCGAGGTTGGGGTTCTTTAGGAGGTTTGGGGTTCCTGGGCTCCGAGGAGTGGTGTTCAGAGGAGGCAAAAATAGGAATATGATACATTGCTTGCAAGTGGGGTACAATTGTCTGTTTTGGCACAGTTCCAAGCTGAAGACATGATTTTTTACCTTAACAAAGCTGGAATACTTACCTTTTTGTGACAATTTTCTCACATGGGTCCCCCTCAGTACCCACTGTAGCACCTGTGTGGGACACCCTAAAAAGGTTGTTTTGTTGGGCCACACTATAGTGTTCCTGTGAGTGCAGATGTGTAAACAACTGCTGAGTGTCCTCTCCTTTTACATTGATTCAAGTTTGCATTTCATTCTAGTTACAAACACATCATCTAGACAACAATGTCATAACATTTATGGAATATAAACAGACATTTTAAGAAAAAAAAAAACATGTATATTCAAAAATCATCGTATGTAGTGGGCAAACGATGTGTCTGTATCGACCGATTACTGTGCCCACTAAATTTTTAAAGATGACATTTTCTAATGTACAATAGTAAAAAGCAACAACATGGAGCAACATGCAAGTTGTGAAATACAAGAATAGGGACACAGGAGAAGTACTTACTTTTTTCTAGCATTCTCCTAATGCTCCTTAACTGCTCCGGCTCTCTCAGTTTGAGGTCAGACCACCTCTTTCTGAGCTGCTCCTTTGATCGTTTCACCCCAAAATGTTGCTTCAGACTTTTCACCACTTGCTTCATGATTTTGTCCTTGCTTAGATTAGGGTGGGTATACGGCCCATGCTTCCCATCATAATCCGACCTCTTCAATATGTTAGCCATCTCCACCATCTCCACGAAGGACATATTAGTTACCTTGTATCTCCTCCTTGTTCGTGAGGTTTCACACTCCGGGCTTGGCTCCTCGTTAGTAGAGGAATTAACAGACACCTGCTGTGACTCTGCCATGTCGTCTGCATGCCGAAAGAGAAGGGGCGGGGAAACATCGAGAAAGAACGTAATGGGCGGGCGACGTGTCTCACGCATGCGTAGTGTATATAAAGCTAACACACATGTGACGTACCTACGTTCTGTGTGCGGAGGAAGGAGTAAGAGCGCCGAACGTTAGACCGAAGGTAATATTTTTTTATTTTTTTTTTGGGGTGCATTGGTCCCGGAGGCACTGCAACACCAGGTCGATGCGTGGAGTGGACAGAGCAAGCTCTTCCCCCATCTCCCCGCTCCAAAAATCCACCCAATACATGGTCCCCAGATAGGGGACGCACCAGATACCAAACCGACAAGAACAGACACCACACTTGATCTTAGCCAAAAGGCCGAGAAGCGATCCGAAGGTAATATTTTAACTTGGTACATCAGTGGCCTATACTGCATAGAGATTGAAGAGGCATATATGGGCATAAAGATTCCTCGAGTTTAGACTGTGATTGACATTAGTATTTTTGTCTTGTGTTTTGTCTTGCAGAAAGAATGAATGCTTTTCTTGACAAAGACTTTCTTGTGGATTTTATAGAAAGATTTAGGGAGCTGCCCGCTCTATTGGAGACAAAAAACCCTATCCACAAAAAAAGGTGCAAGGAAAGCAGCGCTGGAGACCCTGCTCCCATTTGTGCACACCAGGATGCCCCACGCAACCATTGAACAGCTAAGTTTCTATGCAATGTTTACAGTTATGTGTGATTAGGCATTCCTGTTTACTTGCAGGCATTGAATCATCAGCGCTTTGCGGTCATGGAGACACATCATGTATGCAGGTGCGAGATCGGGTTCTGTGCGAGAGGCAGGTGGGAGGGTACAAAGGGAGGATGTGAGGGAATGAGCAGCCAATCCCATGAATAAGTCCGAGTGACGAAACGTCGGGGGCGTGGCTGGGCGATTACCATCGACACTAACGTGACATGCTGAAGCTAAGAACGCTACACTGTTATCGTGATCCAGAGCTCAGGAGGGGGTGAGAGATCATATCGAGCCTACATCGTGGGTCCGCTGTGACCGCAAAACACTGCAGTGCCATCATACACTTTTTTGCTTGCTGTGATTTTGCTGTGATATTTTTCAAGGATGATTCTAGTTCTACATCATGTGAGTGCAATATTTGAAGTGTGGATGTGTATTTTAATAAATTGGTTGTTACTATTTTACAGTACACTATTGGAGCACTTTCTTCATCTTTACATGTATGGAATATCCTGTGTTGACACACAAGTTTGCAGTTGATGGCCGTTCACCCTCTAGTAGTTAAACTAGCAAGCCTTTGAGCCGAACACGAGAGTGGGAGGCATAAACAGCTGGTGAGTGCAATTCCAGAGGGGAGCTGACACGAGCACGGTGTGGTGGAAGTTATTTAAGAACATTGCATCTCTTTGGATTATTACTACTTCACTTTATGGACTTAAGTTTATCACATGTCACGTGGGATTTAATTTAGTGATCACAGTACTATTAAGCTTCGTACACACGGCTGGTTTTCTCGGCAAGAACCAACAAGAAAACTGCTTTCAGAGCTTTATTGCCGAGAAAACCGGCCGTGTGTACGAGGCTTTCAGGTTTCTCGTCAGGAAAACTGACCAGAATCTCGACAAGAAAAAAAGAAGACCTGCTTTTTTTTTTCTCGTCAGGATTCTCGTCGGCCTGTTTCCCGACGAGAAACCCGAGTGTGTGTACACTTACCTGTCGCCGTGGAAACCCGCGCATGCTCGAAATGACTTTGACGCATGCGTGGTAGCTTCCTAGGCATAGGTAGGGTGTAGCAAGATGGCGGCGACGGCATCGAATGTGATGAGCGCACGCTCGTCGTAGTCAATGACGTCACCGTGTTCTTGCCATTCAAAAGAACGCCGGTTCTTTTGAAAGGTACGTGTGTACAGTCGGCCGGGACAAGATCCTTGTCAAGAATCTCATCGGGAAAAACAATGGGTTTTTTCCTGACGAGATTCTCGGCCGTGTGTACAGGGCTTGAGTGATTGTAATTTAAACACTTAGGGACTGGTACTCAGGTATTTGGTCATATTAGCGCCAATTTTTTTCCTATTTTTACGGTTTTGTTTTTAGGTTTAAATCCTGTTTTCATATATATATATATATACACAACGCCTGGGATGCATATATATATACTAAATGCACTGACTGCAGCTACCTGAATCGCCTGCCTGCTCTATATAACTGAAATGAAATGACACTCTGACTCTCTCTCTATCTCTCTCACAACGCCGCAACACACTACACAAGGCCGACGCGCAGGCGGCCTTATATAGTGTGGGGCGTGTACTTAGTCCCCCTGAGCCATGATTGGCCAGAGGCACCATGCCTTTGGTCAATTATGGCTCTCTGTGCTGACGGCGCTGTGATTGGCCAAAGCATGCGGGTCATAGTGCATGCTTGGCCAATCATCAGCCAGCAATGCACTGCGATGACGCAGAGAATTATGGGCCGTGATGCACCACTCGAATTTGGCGCGAACGGCCCATAAAGTTAGAAATTCGGCAAACGATCATACAGCCGATGTTCGAGTCAAACTCATGTTCGGCTCGAACTCGAAGCTCATCCCTACCCAAAGTCAAAGGAAGTTCTTTCAGGCATTCTCGGTGCATTATTTACGCATCTAATTTCTTAACCACCTATCACATTTATGGAGGCTCTGGATCACCAGAACAGTACAAACACCAACAAATGACCACAGTTTGGAGAGGAAACACCCCAAAGTATTTTTTAGAGGCATGGTGAGTCTTTTAAAGACATTTTATTGCCACAAGTTTTTGGAAATGTTTTTTTCACTCAAATTTGGCAATATAATAAGATATGCTGCTTGGGCATACCTATAATTACACACTAAAACACATTCTACTACTCCCCAGAATATGTTGATACCACAAGTGTCAGACTTTTTCACCATCTTGATTGATTATGTACCAGACATTGTGTCTTGTGTATCACATAAATCAACCAATTGTATCAAAACTAATGTACTGTAATGGTCGGTAGGGATGAGCTTCGTGTTCAAGTCAAACCCATGTTCGACTCACACATTGGCTGTTTGGCCGTTCGCCAAATTTCGAACATTATGGGCCGTTCGCGCCAAATTCGAGTTGCGCGTCACGGCCCATAATTCACTGCGGCATTTCAGTGCATTGCTGGCTGATGATTCGTCAAGCATGCACTATGACCCGCATGCTTTGGCCAATCACAGCGCCGTCAGCACAGTGAGCCATAATTGGCAAAAGTCAGGGTGTCCTTTGGCCAATCATGGCTCAGGGGAGTAGGTACACGCCCCACACTATATAAGGCCGCCTTTGTGTCGGCCTTGTGTAGTGTGTTCCGGGTGCTGAGAGAGAGACAGTGTTATTTCATTTGAGTTAGATAGAGCAGGCAGGCGAGTCAGTTAGCTGCAGTTACAGTGTATGCAGTATATATATGCATCCCAGGTGTTGTATATATGTATATATATATATATATGCACACACACACTGTATTCAGTTTTGCTAGATCCGTTCCTGTTATTCTCTTCCTAATATACTGACAGGCAGGCAGTTGATTGTGGTAGCTGCAGTATTTTCAGTCAGTGTACTGTATCCTGTGCACAGTGTGCAACTAAAGCTAACTGCAGAAAACTGCTGGTGTTCTCTTCCTAATAATACCACAGGCAGGCAGCTGCAGTATTTTCAGTGCACAGTGTGCAACTAAAGCTAACTGCAGGCAATTGCTGGTGTTCTCTTCCTAATAATACCACAAGCAGGCAGCTGCAGTATTTTCAGTCAGTGTACTGTATCCTGTGTATAGTGTGCAACTAAAGCTAACTGCAGACAATTGCTGGTGTTCTCTTCCTAATATACTGACAGGCAGGCAGCTGCAGTATTTTCAGTGTACTGTATCCTGTGCACAGTGTGCAACTAAATCTAACTGCAGACAATTGCTGGTGTTCTGTTCCTAATAATACCACAGGCAGGCAGCTGCAGTATTTTCAGTCCGTGTACTGTATCCTGTGTACAGTGTGCAACTAAAGCTAACTGCAGAAAACTGCTGGTGTTCTCTTCCTAATAATACCACAGGCAGGCAGCTGCAGTATTTTCAGTCAGTGTACTGTATCCTGTGAACAGTGTGCAACTAAAGCTAACTGCAGACAATTGCTAGTGTTCTCTTCCTAATAATACCACAGGCAGGCAACTGCAGTATTTTCAGTCAGTGTAGTGTATCCTGTGCACAGTGTGCAACTAAAGCTAACTTCAGTCAATTGCTGGTGTTCTCCTCCTAATAATACCACAGGCAGGCAGCTGCAGTATATTCAGTCAGTGTACTGTATACTGACCACAGTGTGCAGCTAAAGCTGACTGCAGACAATTCCTTGTGCACCTACCTATTCCAATACATCAAATAAACTATGTCTGGAAGGCCAACAAGGAGAGGCAAACACACACAGGCCAATAAAAGAGGGCAAGCAGGCTCTGTGTCTAGAGACAACAATGCTGGTCGTGGACACGGTGCATCCTCATCAGCACGTGGCCATGGGACACGCTTGTCTTTTTTTTTGGCAGATGGCTGTGTTGAGCCGCAACATGCTGAAGAGTTGGTAGAGTGGATAACCAAGCCGTCCTCATCCTCCTCATCCTCACTCACCCAGCCTCAGGGTACTTTGTCAGCCAAAACAGTCTCTTCCCTCGGCTCAATGGCATCAGTCACTCCTTCCCTAGCCCCACCATGTCCTCCTGAGGAGTCCCCCGAACTGTTTGATCACAGTGTTGGGTACATGCTGCAGGAGGATGCACAGCGGTTTGAAGGCTCCGATGATGGTACCCAGCTTGAGGAAGGCAGTAACATGAGCCCCATGAGAGAGGGGTGCCCAAGAAGGACAGCAAACTGGCAGTCATGTTCCCCCAGGTGCAGCATACTGCCAGGTTTGCTCCAGTGATGAGGAGGAAGGGGATGATGAGGTCACTGACTCTACGTGGGTGCCTGATAGGAGAGAGGAGGAGGAGGAGGAGGAGGCACATCTCCAACAAGGCAGGATGCCCTCCAGGGGCCAGCTTAAGGGCAGCACACCGACTGCATCACACCGCAGAGCTCCGCATATGCAGGGCGCTGCTGTCCCTGCGCGTTATTCCAAAAGTTCTTTGGTGTGGGCCTTTTTTGAGATGTGTGCAGCAGATCGCACCTTTGCTATTTGCAACATAAGTCAGAAGCGTATCTTGCGTGGCCAAAACAGCAGCTGCTTGGGCAGCACATGCTTGACCAGACATATGTCGAAATGCCATGCAGTCCGTTGGCAAGCGTACATAAAAGACCCACACCAAAGAACAAAGCGGACCTCTTCTTGCTTCTCATCAGCTGGGATCTCCAACCCCACTATACCTTCAGTCCTCTCAGAAACCTGCACTGAGAGGAATGAAGGTGTAGAATTAGGTGTGTCACTGCCAAGTACTTGCGGGCAATCTGCTATCTGTACACCAACGTCAGATTGTACCAGGCACATTTCCCTGCCCCAGCTGCTGCACCGCCAAAAGAAGTTTGCTCCCAGCCATCCACATGCCCAGCGGTTGAATGCTAGTTTCTCTAAATTGCTAGCACTTCAACTGCTGCCTTTTCAGTTGGTAGACTCTGCCACCTTCCGTGAATTTGTGGAATGTGCGGTTCCTCAGTGGCAGGTTCCCAAACGCCACTTTTTTTCATGGAAGGCGATTCCGGCTCTCTACCTGCATGTGGAAGGCAATGTCTTGGCCTCGCTGGACAGGGCGGTCAGCGGTAAGGTGCATATTACCGCTGACTCATGGTCCAGCAGGCATGGACAGGGACGTTACCCATCTTTCACGGCGCATTGGGTGACTCTGCTGGCAGCTGGGAAGGATGCAGGACAGGGTGCAGTAGTGTTGGAGATTGATCCGCCACCACACCTCCAAAATGCTACTATTGTTGATTCTGACACACCTCTCTCCTCTACCCCCTCCTCTTCTTCCTCCATAGCCTCTGCCTGTGCTGATTTTTCCTCTGAACCAGCGGTGCTCCGTAGGCGTTCAAGGGGCTACGCAAGTATGCAGGCAAATAGATGCCATGCGGTGCTTGAGCTGGTGTGCTTGGGGGACAGGATCCACACTGGGGCAGAGATTCTGTCAGCTCTGCAGGGGCAAGCTCAGAGGTGGTTGATGCCATGCCAGCTTAAGCCAGGAATGGTGGTTTGTGACAATGGCACCAACCTCCTCTCCGCCCTCCGACAGGGACAACTGACCCATGTGCCCTGTTTGGCTCACGTCCTTAACTTGGTGGTGCAGCGGTCCTTGGGCAGGTACCCGGGCTTACAGGATGTCCTGATGCAGGCCAGGAAACTCTGTGTGCATTTCTGCTGGTCATATGATGCAAGTGCTCAGCTGGCTGACCTCCAAAAGGAATATAACCTGCCCAAGAACCGCCTAATCTGTGACATGCCCACCAGGGGGAACTCAACGTTGACCATGCTGCAGCAGCTGCACACGCAGCAGAGGGCCATAAATGAGTATCTGTGCCAATATGGCACCAGGAATGGGTCAGGGGAGCTTGTTTTTTTTGCCAAGCCAGTGGGTCATGATCAGGGATGCATGCACTGTCCTGTCACCATTTAAGGAGGCCACGAGGATGGTGAGCAGTGATAGTGCATGCATCAGTGACACTGTCCCTCTTGTCCACCTGTTGGAGCACACGCTGCGTGGAATAATGGACAGGGCACTTGAGGCAGAACAGAGGGAGGAAGAGGAGGACATCCTTACCTCTCAAGGCCCCCTTTATCCAGACAATGTTCCTGCTGGCCCGCCTATCACACAGGAAGAGAACGAGGAGGAGGAGGAGGATTGTGTCAGCGTGGAGGTGGAGCCTAACACTCAGCACCAGCAGCAGTCTTCAAGGGATCAATTACAGTCCCAAGAAACCCATGCACTTGTACGTGGCTGGGAGGAGGTGGCAGCGGATAATAAAAATGGGGTAACTAATGCGCAAAACCAAATTAAATATAATAAAAACAACAAGTAGCTGCTGACAACTAAAAGGTGTTCACACACCAGCAAAATCAGTAAATAAGGGGGTGTAGTGGCACTCACTAATTGATAGAAAAAGGAGGGGGGGTTTATTTGGCTAAGCTAATAACCAACCCTTAGTGTGAAGGTGCAATAATAATCATGGTCACAATTAATTAACTAAAACTAAATACGTAGAATATTAATAGGTTGAAATAATAATTTTCATAAATGATGACATCATGATACAACTTCAATAATAATATAACAATAAAGTGACATGCAATAATCATGCAGAGGACAATGTGAGTCTCTGTGCCAAAATCTGTGCAAAAATTAAATAAATATAAAACACATACAAAATCTTCAGTGCAAAATTATAGAAAAATGTAAAATTGTTAAAGTGCAATTTGTGAGTCTCTGTGTAATCCAAAAATGTATAATGACATCAAATATCCAATATTGCAATAAATAGTGAGTCTCTGTGCAATAAGAACAAATTACAAAGTAGTAGTGCAGAACAGATCCACCATCCGCAGGTAGCTGTAAAACATGCAGGTGCTTCAATTCAAGTGCTTCACTCCAAGTGCCCACATTTCCCCCAGCCTCTCACCTTGGCTGGCTTGATAACAAGCCTCTTATGTAAACCCAATGGCGAGTGCAGCTCCTCAGCAAGATGGATTGAATTGAAGCACCTGCATGTTTTACAGCTACCTGCGGATGGTGGATCTGTTCTGCACTACTACTTTGGAATTTTTTCTTATTGCACAGAGACTCACTATTTATTGCAATATTGGATATTTGATGTCATTATTATTTTTTGGATTACACAGAGACTCACAAATTGCACTTTAACAATTTTACATTTTTCTATAATTTTGCACTGAAGATTTTGTATGTGTTTTATATTTATTTAATTTTTGCACAGATTTTGGCACAGAGACTCACATTGTCCTCTGCATGATTATTGCATGGTACTTTATTGTTATATTATTATTGAAGTTGTATCATGATGTCATCATTTATGGAAATTATTATTTCAACCTATTAATATTCTATGTAATTAGTTTTAGTTAATTAATTTTGACCACGATTATTATTGCACCTTCACACTAAGGGATTGGTTATTAGCTTAGCCAAATAAACTCCCCCTTTTTCTATCAATTAGTGAGCGCCACTACACCCCCCTTATTTACTGGCTGCGGATCATGTCGTCCTTAGTGACCCAGAGGACTCCGGATCGAATGCCTCAGCAAACCTACGCTGCATGGTCTCCCTGATCCTGCAAAGCCTGCAGAAGGATCCTGGTATTTGTGGTTTTAAGGAGAGGGATCATTACTGGCTGGCAACCCTCCTTGATCCACGTTACAAGGGTAAGGTTGCAGACCTTATCTTGCCGTCGCAGAGGGAGCAGAGGATGAAACATCTTCGAGAGGCCTTGCAGAAAGGTTTGTGCAACGCGTTCCCAGAGCCTGGGAGGTTACAAATTCCTGGTCCTGTACAACGTGTTGCTGAGGCTTCGGTCAGTCACAGAAGAAGTGGTGGAGAAGGTGGCCGTCTGACCGATGCGTTCAGACATTTTTTTTTTTTTTACTTATTCTTTATTTATGTTTCAGATGAGGAACAGATAATACGGTACAACTCTTAATTCCATTCCATACATATTCCACCTCCCCTCCCCCCAATGCCCCGAACCCCCCAACCCCCCCACCATGCGGGTAGGGGGGGAGCAAAAGGAAAGGGAAAAAAGAAACAGAGGGCGGGGAGAGAGGTACCTCAAAGATAACCAATCAGAGGTAGACATATATTCCAATCCCCCGAGGTTTATAGGATGTATCTTCCTAACTTAACATTGTCAAACTATACTATTTCATGTCTCCTCCTCTTTTGTCTCTATTAGCCTTTCATCTTAGTTGATTTATTCAATCCCCTCAGGGTACACCTTTTAGTTACTTCCAATGTCCCCCTGCTCCTAATTCCCCCCATCCCCCGTCTGTCTATCAGTACCCCCACCTGCCCCTTTTTATTTTATTTCCCTTCCCCCCCTCATCCACCCCCCTCCCCCCCCTGCAAAAAAAAAAATACACCTTTTAAAACATCTTTCTAACTCCCATCTCTCCCTCGCATCTCCCCCCGCCTCCCCCCCCAGTGGATTGGGCTACGCTCCCTTTTTTCTCTTATTCCCCTTCCTCTCTCCTTCCTCCTCCCTCTCCCCCCTCTGCCCTTCCTTAACTAGACTATTCCCCTTTCATCAGCCTCCTCACTTCTTCCGAATCAGTAAAAAGATTCCATTTAGTCAAAATTTTAATATATTGCTCTTTTCTGTCTTGGGCCGACAGAACCAGGTCCTCTATGGCCCCTACGTTCCTGACCCTATTGAGCCATTCTACAATTGAAGGGGGTCTGGGGTCCTTCCAGCAACGTGCAATACACGCCTTTGCCTCGTTGACCATATGACATAGTACTGAATTTTTATATATCTGTGTTGGTATTTCTGAAAGGTGTAGTAAGAAAAAAGCAGGATCATCTTGTATTTGGTCTGTTGTAAATTTTTGCAGTATCCTTCGTACTTCTGACCAGTATTGTCTAATCTTAGGACATGTCCAAAATATATGCAGTAGGGTACCACATCCATTATTACATCGCCAGCACTGGTCAGAAGCTTCTGGGCTAAATTTACAAATTTTCGAAGGTGTGTAATACCATCTGGTCATTATTTTATAATTCAGTTCCTGAGTTCTAGAGCAAACTGATGTGTTCAATGAGAGATATATTATCTTCTGGCTTTGGGCTTGTGTAAACGTCCTATTTATGTCTCTTGCCCATTTCCCTATTGCTGGAATCTCAAAATTATCTGGGGGTGAAATTAGCATCGTATAGATTTTAGATATCTTTCGGGCCAGCGGTTCCTTCTCTTCACAAAATGTCTCAAATTTTGTCAGGTCTCGTCTATTTGTTTTTGCTGGGCCTAGTGAATAAAAAAAATGGCGCAGTTGTATTGCCTGCCAGTTTCCTACTTCAAACCTACCTCCCCTCTTAGTCAAAGTCTCTACTGTCGGCCAATTGTCTGAGTCCAGGAAGTGTGAGACCTGAGTGTAGCCTTTCTCCCACAACTTCAAGAACGCCCCTCCCTCCATCCCCGGGCTGAAACTTGGATTTCCCATTACTGGGTACAGTGGTGACTGTAAAGAGGAATATTGCGAATTCTGACAAGTTTTGTATCCCGTCCGGAGGGTTGGTCCTATAAAGGGGTGTTTTTTTAGAGGGTCCGGCAGTTCTGCATAGCACCAAGATGCTCTGCCCAATGGTAACTTGCTAATCTCTTGCTCTAGATCCACCCATTGTTTCCATTCTGCATGTCTACACCAGTCTATGACCCTTCCCAGGTGTGCTGCTTGATAATATTTAGAAACATCTGGGACCGCCTGTCCCCCGTACTTCTTGGGAAGGGTCATATGACTTTGGCTAATCCGTGGTCTTTTTTTGCCCATATAAATTTGGTGAAGAGTGTATTTACTTGGCGGAAATAGGCAGCAGGGACTTCCACAGGCAGAGCTTGGAATAAGTACAGGAATTTTGTAATATATTCATTTTAATTATATTACAACGGCCGAACCATGAATGGGATCCCTGCTGCCATCTCTCCAATAATGAGCAGGCTACCTTATACAGCGCAGGTAAATTAGTCAGGAAGGTCTTCTCTATTTTATATTTTAGATGGTATCTGTGTTCCTAGGTATTTTAATGCTGTCCTTACCCATTTAAACTTAAAGTTAGGTTGAATAGTTTTCTGCACTGATGGGGGGAGGGCCACCCCCATTGCTTCCGACTTAACGTAATTAGTTTTTAAATTTGCAGGTACTCCATATTCCTCTATTTCTTTCATTAAGTTTGGCAGGGAGACATGTGGACTAGTTAGAGAGAACAGCAGATCATCTGCGTAGGCTGAGATCTTATAGTTATGGTCTCCTATTTGTAGGCCCTTAATGTCTGAATTTTGCCTAATTTTATTTAATAATGGTTCGAGGGAGAGAGCAAATAGCATAGGGGAGAGCGGGCATCCCTGTAGCGTCCCATTTGAAATTTTAAATGATTAGGAGTATATCCCATTAACTTTAACCGATGCCTCCGGGGATGTATATACTCTCGCTATCCATTTTATCATTTGCTCTATTAATCCCATTTGTCTCAATACCTCGAACATAAACTGCAAATTCACTCTGTCAAACGCCTTCTCTGCGTCGGTGCTCAAAAAGCAGGGGAAGGCCCCAGGCCCAGACGGGTTAATGATTTAATACTATAAGAATTTTTTCCCTATATTGGGGGTACACATGACTAAGATGTTCAATGGGATCGGCCGGACCTCCACACTACCGCTGGACGCACTGAGGGCATATATGGGTAATTCCGAAGGAAGGGAAAGATCCGGCGGAGTGTGGGAGTTACCGCCCGATCTCATTGTTGAACATAGATCTAAAGCTCCTCACAAAATCCTGGCCACACGCCTTCAACCGCTAATAAATCAATTAGTACACCTGGACCAGGTTGGGTTTATCCCAGCCCGGGAAGCCAGGGACAATACTATCAAGGTGCTCAATTTGGTTCACTTGGCAAATGTTACAAAAACGCCCAGTTTAGACAATTTTTTAGTCCGCAGCCCCAAGGTATGATCGGTTCCAGCAACCATCGCCAGCGTCTGTTTTACATGGTGCAGGAATACCTAAGGGCAAGATCAGACTTGGACACCTTTCCCACCAAAAATCCTCGGGGTTACTGGGTCTTGAGGATGGATCACTGGCCAGAGCTTGCACAGTATGCAATTGAGCTACTGGCCTGTCCTGCATCCAGCGTTCTTTCGGAACGCACATTCAGTGCTGCTGGAGGCTTTGCAACTGATCACAGGGTGCGCTTGTCCACCGACTCGGTCGATCGTCTGACCTTCATAAAAATTAATTAGTCTTGGATAACCACCAGCTACCAAGCACCTGATGCTGATGTAACCGAATATTTTTTTTTTGAATGTCAGAACCCTTCAAGCCTGCCTATGCTGATGCTGAGTGACTATCCTGTTATGCTGAGTGACTATTCTCTTCCTCCTCAATGATCATGTTGATAGCTTGTAAGAACATTTTTGGTTCTGGGCACCACCACCAGTGGCTAAGGCCCAATTTTGTTTGCCCCTGTTTAACAGGGGCGTGTAATTACAATTATTTCTGCAATACTTTGCAGCAGGGCTCATTCCTGCACTCCAAATAGAGTTTCTGTGAGGGGTTGCAGTGTTGTGGTATCAGCACCAGTGCCTAAGGCCCAATTTTTCAGCCCCTGTTCAACAGGGGCATGTAATTACAATTTTTGATGCAATACCTTGCAGAAGGGCTCATTCCTGCGTTCCAACTAGAGTTTCTGTGAGGGGTTGCAGTGTTGTGGCACCAGCACCAGTGCCTAAGGCCCAATTTTCAGCCTCTGTTTAACAGGGGCGTGTAATTACAATTCTTGATGCAATACTTTGCAGCAGGGCTCATTCCTGCACTCCAACTAGTGTTTCTGTGAGGGATTACAGTTTTGTGGCACCGCCACCAGTGGCTAAGGCCCAATTTTTATGCTCCTGTTCAAAAGGGGCATGTAATTACAATTCTTGATCTAATATTTCACAGCAGGGCCCAGTCCTGCGCCCACCAAGAGTAACTGTGAGGGCTTACAGTGTTGTGGCAACACCACCACCACCAAAGGCCCAATTATTCTGCCCCTGTTCAATAGGTGCATGTAATTACAATTTTTGATATAATATTTCACAGCAGAGCCCGTTCCAGCGCCCACCAAGAGTAACTGTGAGGACTTACAGTGTTGTGGCAACACCTACACCTAAGGCCCAAATTTCTGCAGAGTACATAGGGCAGGCCCCTACTTTCAAAAATCCGACTTTCAAACGACTCCTACTTACAAATGGAGAGAGACAACAGGAAGTGAGAGGAAATCTACCCCTAGGAAGGGGAATTCTCTCCTGTAAGAGTTAATATGGGAAAAAGGTGTCTCCTTCCACTCATGCTTTATCACCAATCCTTGTTTCCCTAAAAACCCCAAATTTACTAAATCCAATTGTCATTGGGACAGAAATGTTCTGAACAGGTGCACAGACAGCAAAACAAATGTTACAGGGGTGATAATCCTTCCCTATGTTTTCCAATAAGCTTAAAAATAGATTTTTTGGCTGGAGCTACACTTTAAAAATTTACCTGTTCCAAAGTACAAACATATTATACTTAAGAACAAACCTACAGTCCCTGTCTTGTTTGCACCGCCTGTATACTGCTGTTCAGAGTATATAGGGCCCGGGGGGTCCCACGCCTTTCCTTTTTTTTAATTTGGGTGCGGGGTTCCCCTTAATATCCATACAAGACCCAAAGGGGCTGGTAATGGGCTGGGGGGGGGTACTTATGTCGTTTTTCTCAATGATTTTCATCCATATTGCCGGGACTAGACATTACATTAAAGCCGCAAGCAGTTTTAAATGACTTTTATTCATTTTCAATTGTCATTTTGTGCAGGGACTGTTCTAAACATGGGAAACACGTGCCACTTCACAGGCATACTGTAGACACCCCCAGGTATGATATTTAAAGGAATATTTCACTTTTATTTTTTCACTTTAAGCATCATTAAATTACTGCTCCCGAAAAAACGTCAGTTTTTAAAACTTATTTTTGTATTGATACATGTACCTTGGGGCAGGACCCGGGTCCCAAAACCCTTTTTAGGACAATAACTTGCATAATAGCCTTTAAAATTTGCGCTCTTGATTTCTTACGTTCGAGTCCCATAGACTTTAACGGGGTTCGAATGTTCGTGCAAACTTTCGGTCCGTTTGCAGGTTCTGGTGCGAACCGAACTGGGGGGTGTTCGGCTCATCCCTAGTCACCGCTATACAAATGGTCAGGGAATACAGTGTAGTGTATTGTTGCCTATAGCAGTCCCAGTTCCTATCAGCCAAGCAAGCCTAGGCTATTGGTACATGACTGCCCCCAGGACTGCCATGTTCACTGGCCTGATGTCTCACAGCAATGTAGTCATTGGGATGTGCAGATGGGTCAGTTCAGGCTGTAGGCAGAGACATGGTCAGCAAACAGGCAAAGGACTGCTCCAGGCAGCAGGCATAAATGTGGTCAATAAACAGGCCAAGGTTAGTACAGGCAGCAGGCAGAGGCAATACTGCACTGTAATTGTTGTGGCAGTCTTCAGTGACACAGTAGCTGTTGTGGCGGTAATCAGGGACACTGTAACTGGTGTGGAGGTGATTGGGAACAAAGTGATTGATGTGGAAGTGATCAGGGACCATATGACTGGTGTGGCAATGATCATGGACAGTGGGACTGGTGTGGCGGTGATCAGGGACACTGTAACTTTTGTGGTGGTGATCAGGGACACAGTAACTGGTGTGGTGGCAATTAGGGATGAGCCCGATGTTCGAGTCTAACCTAAGTTCCACTCGAACATCGGGTGTTTCGTCTGTTCGCAGAATAGCGAACAATTTGGGGTGTTCGCAGAAAATTTGAAAGCCGCGGAACACCCTTTAATAGTCTATGGGAGAAATCAAAAATGCTTGTTATAACAATACCATGCATATAAGCCTTTAAAATTAGCACTTTTGATTTTTCATGTTCGTTTCCCACTTTAACGCGTGTTCAAACACATTTTATGCCTGTTTGCAAGTTCTGGTGCGAACCGAGCTGGGGAGTGTTCAGCTCATCCTTAGTGGCAATCAGGGAAACTCTAACTGGTGTTGCAGTGATTAGGAACAATATGACTGTTGTGGTGGTGATCAGGGACAATATGACTGGTATGGCAGTTATTTGGGACACAGTAACTGGTGTGGCAAATAGGGATGAGCCAAACACCCCCTGGTTCGGTTCGCACCAGAACCTTCGAACGGACCGAAAGTTTGCACGAACGTTAGAACCCTATTAAATACAATGGACGCGAACGTTCGAAATCTAAAGTGCTAATTATAATGACTAATATGCATGTTATTGTCCTAAAAAGGGTTTGGGGACCCGGGTTCTGCCCCAGGGGACATGTATCAATGGAAAACAAAGTTTAAAAAACGGCCGTTTTTCGGGAGCAGTCCCCCCCCCCCCACCCCAGCCCATTACCAGCCCCTTTGGGTCTCGTATGGATATTAAGGAGAACCGCGCACCCAAAATAAAAAAGGCCCTATATACTCTGAACAGCAGTATACAGGTGGTGCAAACAAGACAGGGACTGTAGGTTTGTTCTTAAGTAGAATCTGTTTGTAATTTTGAACAAGTACATTGTTTAAGTGTAGCTCCAGCCAAAAAATCTATTTTTAAACTTTTTGGAAAATTATATCAGGAATTGTAATTACATGCCATTGTTGAACAGTGGTAGGAAAAATTGGGCCTTTGGTGGTGGTGCTGGTGCTACAACACTGTCAGCCCTCACAGTTACTCTTGGTGGGCGCATGAATGGGCCCTACTGTAAATTATTAGATCAAGATTTTTTTTTTCTCCCTTTTTGCTAGAGATGGTACTTTCTTTTTTTTTTAAAAAGGGATAAAAAAATGTATTCATTTTTTTTTTTTGGTAGAGAAGGGAAGGAGAGGGGGAAGGGAAAGAAAAAAGAAAAGTAAAAATATATATATATTTTTTTTATATATATATTCTTTTTTTATTTATTTTTATTTATTTATTTATTTATTTATTCATTTATTTTTGTGTGAAAAGAAAGGGAAAAATGATAGGGTTTTTTTTTTGGAGTGTAGGGAGAATTGGGAAGAAGGGATGATTAACTCTATATATTAGAAGAATCAAACACGATAAGAAATATGGAATAAGAGAATATGCACAAATTTTGATAGGGAGGGAGGGAAGGGAGAAGGAATAGCGTCATTGAGCGCCAGAATCACTAACCTTTTTTTTTTTTACACACAATGAGGAGGATCTATTGTGCACTTATGCATTTATTATGCACTACTATATATTAAATATTGTTAAATAAGAGAGGTGTGGTGGCGGGGGGAGGCAGAAGAATTTCCCTTTTTTTTCCTCTCTTCTAGTTTATGTACCCTCTTTATTTATATAAATTTATATAAATATCTGGGAGAAAGAGGATGGGAAGAGATTCGAAAGATAAAATGATAAAATGATGATTAATATATTTTTAAATTGAATATAAATGTTGAAGCGAAAGTAACTTATGATATTAGATTATATTAACAATGTGCCCCTCCCCGGCTATGCTCTTGGAGATGGGTGTTATATATTCTTTTGGAGGGGGGAGGGAGGAGGAGGGGGGTTTGAGGAGACTAAGGAGGGGCATATATAACAAATACAACTCGAACAGTAGTATGTAGAGGAGGGTGATATCCTTTTTTCTTCTGCAATTTTTTTTTTGTGGTATTTTTGCATATATCCCCCTATGGAGAAAATGTGTGTAGGGGAATTATAGGAGCAATATTCTCCTTTTTGTTTGCCTTTATATCCATGTATTTATTTTTATATGAAGAAATGCTTGTTTAGGCAACAATGATAGCACACTATTTTGAGTGTCAAACCCGCCACACGCTTGTATGAAAGGTAACTGTATTTGTTTTCTTTTTTTCCTGTGTTTTTAAGTGTTGGGAGGGTTGAGTTTGGGAAATGTTGGGTATTGACTATGAAACAGATACCATGGTCGGTAAAAAAGGGGTTAGTCGAAATGTCTCTCCACTCTTGTCCAGGTATGAATGGAATTTTGGATCCAAGGAGGAGGTGGAGAGGGATAGGGTGGGAAGGGAGGAGGGAGGGAAAGATAGAGTGAGAATGAAATGTATAAATGCCCAGAAGTGTAGTCTAAAATCTCAGAAAAGGTTCCATCCCCAAAATCGAAGGTGTAGGAGGAAGTAACAAAAATAATTATTCAGTAATATCATGGAATGTCAGAGGATTGAACTCTAAATTTAAGCGAGCTCTGATGTTCCAGTATATAAGAAAATACAATCCGCAATTAATCATACTACAGGAGACACACCTAATGGGAAAAAAAACAACAGCGTTAAAAAAAAGCCTGGATACAAAAGGAATATCATGCCACCTATTCATCCTACGCTAGAGGGGTATCAATATTAGTCAATAAATCCTTTCCTGGAAAGGTAGAAAAAGCTTATATAGATCTACAAGGGAAATATGTAATCCTATTATATAAGATCGGGCAACAAAGGTGCATTATGGTGGCAATATACATTCCTCCTCCATTTAGGGTTGAGACCCTAAATGAGATAATGGAAAAAAATTATTCAATATCTTCCAGGGAAACTGATGCTTATTGGAGATTTTAATTCGGTGATGTCCGCTGAATTGGACAGGCCGAAACCCTCAAAGAGTTACTCAGCCGATTTATATAACTGGGCGCAAGCAACGGGGTAACAGAGATATGGAGATGGAAGAATCTGGAAAAAAGAATGTATTCCTGCTATTCTACATCCTATAAAACAGCGTCCAGAATAGATATGGCATTTGCGGATTCCACAATGTTAACAGACATCATAGATGCCGAGTACTTACCCAGTGGCCTGTCAGACCATGCTCCCTTGCGGGTATCAATACGTATCCCCACATTTAGGGACACAGCATTGTGGAGGTTGTCCCCACAATGGGTGACATACCCAGAGATATCAGAAAAAATGACAACCATAATAAATGATTATTGGGAAGACAATGAGGGATCGTCCTCAGTAGATATGGTTTGGGATGCATTTAAGGCATATCTACGAGGTCAATATATCTCAAATATTACAGCAGTAAACAAAAAACAGAAGGCCAAGGTACAGGAGTTACAAATACAGGTAGAAAGCAGTAAGGAAAATTATAGTCAAGACCCAAGCAATTTAAATTTTGATTTAATGATGGCCACACAAAGAGAACTACAACTACACATGGAGGAGATAACAAGATTAGAATTATACAAAAAGAGGCAAAGTATCTTTGAACTAGGGGAAAAAAATGGGAGGTTCTTGGCGAGACTGGCACAACAGGAACATCAACCTACAACCATAGCAGAAATAGAAATGTTAGAGGGAATAAAAGTAAAAGAACCAGATGAGATTTTGAAGGCCTTTGGTGAGTACTATGCGGGATTATATGCCTCATCTCTCCCCTCCGGTTTCCACCCTGGGGCCATGTCGGACTTATTGGACCGGGTGGCCCTCGGGTGGTTATCGGATAGGGAGAGGGAGGCATTGGTGGACCCAATTACAAGTGAAGAAATCATAAAGGTTATTAATACATTTCCAGGAGAAAAAACACCAGGCCCAGATGGAATTCCTGTTGAATTCTACAAAAAATATAAAGATGTATTAGCTCCAAAATTAGTAAAGGTATATTCAGAGGGATTACTGAAGGGAATATTGCCAGACTCAATGAGAAAGGCACATATAACCCTAATATATAAAGAGGGTAAAGATCCAAAATTATGCCCCTCATATAGGCCGATAGCATTACTGAATATAGATTTCAAAATATTAACTAAAATATTAACATCTAGACTACAGCCCTTACTAAAATCTATTATAGATTCAGATCAGACGGGATTTATGCCACAGAGAACGACAGATGTAAACCTGCGTAGATTATTTACGAATATACATGCACATCATAATTGTGAAGGATCTAGGACGGTAGCTTCCCTGGATATAGAAAAAGCCTTTGACACTATAGAATGGTCTTTTCTCTGGGAAGTACTCAGAAGAATGGGGTTCCCTCTAAAATTCATTAAATGGGTACAAACAATATATAGAGAGCCTATGTCAGCAGTTAAACTTGGAGGAAGGCTGTCATCATTCTTTCAGTTATATAGAGGTACAAGACAGGGCTGCCCTCTCTCTCCAGCCCTCTTCGCAGTGGCAATAGAGCCAGTGGCAGAGGCTCTGAGGAGGTCACAAGAGATACAGGGACTTAGAATAGGAGGGCTGGAGGAGAGGGTAGCTCTGTACGCAGACGATATGCTGCTGTTTTTGAGGGATGCGGGTCCGTCATTGAATGGGGCGTTGGAGATATTAAACACCTATACACTGTTCACTGGACTTAAAGTAAATTGGGGTAAATCATTGTTATTTGCTATAGATCAAGGAGCACAGGATACAGCAACCCCAAATTTGCCACTAAAATGGGTATCGGAATTTAAATATTTGGGCATAGTAATATCGCGACAAGCCGAAAAATTTAAAACTTTGAATTTAGATCCAGTGATACGGGAAAATAAGAAAAAATTAAAGATATGGGAAAAGCTTCCCTTGTCCTTATTAGGACGTATAAATTTGATAAAGATGAAGATTCTCCCCCAGCTATTATATCTGTTTAGAAATTCACCACAATGGCTACCAAAAAGTTTTTTTACACAGCTACATAGCATGCTATCGTCATTCATATGGCAAAATAAACTGGCTAGAATAAAATTAAATACACTTATGCGCCCAGTGTCACAGGGGGATTGGCTTTTCCAGATTTATATAGGTATTATCTAGCAGCACAGTTGGTAACAGTGGGAAGATGGTTGAATCCTGACAGATACGATCCCGCTACAATGGTGGAGGCTGCAGTGGTCCAGTCCCTGGAGGCGCTGCAGGCACTACCATTCCGCGGGTTAAAAAATAGTCGAGATCTAACTCCATCAATAATAACAACAGTAAAAGCATGGAAAGTGGGCATGATAAGAGAGAGCAATCCAAAAACAGAGATCTCTCCAAATACTCCATTATGGAGGAATCCTGAGTTTGGGCATTTAGCGTCTATTCCGGATCCTAGGGTATGGACAAAATTTGAAGTTAAAAAAATATCACAAGTAATACACGAGGGAAAAATATCCTCATTTGCAGATATGAGAAAGAACTGGAAAATTCCTGAGAGCTATCTCTTTAGATACATACAGCTAGTCCATGCACTGTCAGCTCAGTTTCCACAGGGTACCCCTCAGTTATTAGAAACTGGTTTAGAGAAAATGCTGAGAAAGAGAAGAGAAAGGGGGACGATCTCAATTCTATATAACCATCTATTTAAGAAAGAACAATCAGATATGAATAAAGTGTTTGAATGTTGGCAAAGAGATATTCCAAGAATATCAGCAGAAAACTGGGGAAAGATATATACATTTCCATTTCAGATCTTAATTTCACTTAGAGATAAATTAATACAATTTAAAATAACACATAGAAGTTACTTTACACCGTATAAATTATCTAAAATATCAATATCTAATTCTCAAAACTGCTGGAGATGTGGAGGTACACCTGGAAATTGTATCCACATCTTCTGGACTTGTCCGAAGATAAGGGTATTTTGGAAAAAGATTCTGAGAATAATCGATAAAGTGACATCAGTGCAGCTGGACCTAGAGGCAGATTTGCCTACTAGGACTAGCTGAGGAAAATACGCTTTCCATAGAAAGAAGAACACAACTTGGCCTTCTCTTTTATGCACGGAAGGCAATAGTGCTGAACTGGAAGAAGGCCGAAGCGCCTTCATTGGCACAATGGAAAAATCTAGTAAATAGTAACTTGACACTTTACAAGGAGACATACTCCAACAGAGGAAAGGAGGAGAAATATGAGAAAGTCTGGGCAAATTGGATAGAGATTGCTATGACAGCTGCAGGGGAGGGGGATGTGGAATTGGGATAGAAATACACCAACGGACGAAAGGGTATTTTTTGCGAATGAGAGGACTGATGGGATTTCTTTTTTTTTTCTTTTTTTTTTTGAGGAATGTATAATGTAAAATGTATAAGATGTAAAATGTATGATGTAATGTGAGAAAGAAAAATAAAATCTAATAAAGAGAATTGGAAAAAAAAAAGAATTGTAATTGCATGCCCCTGTTGAAGAGGGGCAGAAAAATTGGGCCTTTGGTGGTGGTGGTGGTGGTGTTGCCACAACACTGTAAGCCCTCACAGTTACTCTTGGTGGGGGCAGGAATGGGCCCTGCTGTGAATCATTAGATCAAAAATTGTAATTACATGCCCCTGTTGAACAGGGGCTGAAAAATTGGGCCTTAGGCACTGGTGGCACAACACTGCAACCCCTCACAGATACTGTACTTGGAGCACAGCAATGAGCCCTGTTGCAAAGTATTGCATCAAAAATTTTAATTACACGCCCCTGTTAAACAGGGGATGAAAAATTGGGCCTTAGGCACTGGTGCCATGACACTGAAACCTCTCCCAGATACTCTAGTTGGAGTGCAGGAATGAGCCCTGCTGCAAAGCATTGCATACAAAATTGTAATTACATGCCCCTGTTAAACAGAGGCTGAAAAATTGGGCCTTAGCCACTGGTGGCGGCACCCAGAAACAAAAATGTTCTTCTTAACTATCATTATGAATCGGATCATTGAGGAGGAGGAGGATAGTCAGTCAACATAACAGGACAGTCACTCAGCATCAGCATACGCAGTCTTGAAGGGATGTGACATTTGAAAATAAATTATTCTGTTACATCAGCTTCAGGTGCTTGGTAGCTGGTGGTGATCCAAGACTGGTTCATCTTTATGAAGGTCAGTCGATCAACCGAGTCGGTGGACAGGCGCACCCTGTGATCCGTGACAAAGCCTCCAGCAGCACTGAATGTGCGTTCCGAAAGAACGCTGGATGCAGGACAGGCCAGTAGCTCAATTGCATACCGTGCAAGCTCTGGCCAGTGATCCATCCTCAAGACCCAGTAAGCCAGAGGATTTTCAGTGGAAAAGGTGTCCAAGTCTGACCTTGCCCCTAGGTATTCCTGCACCATGTATATCAGACGCTGGCGATGGTTGCTGGAACCGATCATTCCTTGGAGCTGCGGACTAAAAAATTGTCTGAACGCATCGGTCAGACGGCCACCTTCTCCACCGCTCCTTCTGCTACTGACCGAAGCCTCAGCAACTTGTTGTCCAGGACCAGGAGTTTGTAACCTCCCAGTCTCTGGGAACACGTTGCACAGACCTTTCTGCAAGGCCTCCCGGAGTTGTCTCATCCTCTGCTCCCTCTGTGATGGCAAGATAAGGTCCGCAACCTTACCCTTGTACTGTGGATCAAGGAGAGTGGCCAGCCAGTAATGGTCCCTCTCCTTGATCCAAAGAATACGAGGATCCTTCCGCAGACTTTGCAGGATCAGGGAGGCCATTCAGCGTAGGTTAGCTGAGGCATTCGGTCTGGAGTCCTCTGGGTCACTAAGGACGACATGATCCGCAGCCACCTCCTCCCAGCCACGTACAAGTCCACGGGTTTGTTGGGACTGTAACTCATTCCTAAAAGACTGCTGCTGTTGATGCTGAGTGCCATGCTCCACCTCCATGCTGATACAATCCTCCTCCTCCTCCTCCTTGTCCTCTTCCTGTGTGATGGGTGGGACACAAGGAACACTGTCTGGGTAAAGGGGGCCTTGAGAGGCAAGGAAGTCCTCCTCTTCCTGCCTCTGTTCTGCCTCAAGTGCCCTGTCCATTATTCCACGCAGCTTATGCTCCAACAGGTGGACAAGACGTACAGTGTCACTGATGCATGCACTGTCACTGCTCACCATCCTCGAGGCCTCCTCAAATGGTGCCAGGACAGTGCATGCATCCCTGATCATGCCCCACTGGCGTGGTGAAAAAAAAACGGAGTTCCCCTGACTCTGTCCTGGTGCTCTAGTCGCACAGGTACTCATTGATGGCCCTCTGCTGCGTGTGCAGCCACTGCAGCATGGCCAACGTTGAGTTCCACCTGGTGGGCATGTCACATATAAGGCGGTTCTTGGGCAGGTTCAACTCCTTTTGCAGCTCAGCTAGCCGAGCACTGGCATTATATGATCTGCGGAAATGCACACAGACTTTCCTGGCCTGCCTCAGGACATCCTGTAAGCCCGAGTACCTGCCCAAGAACCGCTGCACCACCAGGTTAAGGACGTGAGCCACACAGGGCACATGGGTCAGTTGTCCCTGTCGGAGGGCGGAGAGGAGGTTGGTGCCATTGTCGCAAACCACCATTCCTGGCTTAAGCTGACGTGGCGTCAACCACCTCTCGGCCTGCCCCTGCAGAGCTGACAGAACCTCTGCCCCAGTGTGGCTCCTGTCCCCCAAACACACCAGCGCAAGCACGGCATGGCATCTTTTTGCCTGCATATTTGCGTAGCCCCTTGAACGCCTACGGAGCACCGCTGGTTCCGAGGACAAAGCACAGGAAGAGGCCATGGAGGAAGAAGAAGAGGAGGGGGTGGAGGAGAGAGGTGTGTCACAGTAGTAGCATTTTGGAGGAGTGGCGGCGGAACAACCTCCATCACTACTGCACCTTGTCCTGCATCCTTCCCAGCTGCCAAAAGAGTGACCCAATGGGCCGTGAAAGAAAGGTAACGTCCCTGTCCATGCCTGCTGGACCATGAGTCAGCGGTAATATGCACCTTACCGCTGACCGCCCTGTCCAGCGAGGCATGGACATTGCCTTCCACATGCCGGTAGAGAGCCGGAATCGCCTTCCGTGAGAAATAGTGGCGTTTGGGAACCTGCCACTGAGGAACCGCACATTGCATAAACTCACGGAAGGGGGGCGAGTCTACCAACTGAACAGGCAGCAGTTGAATTGCTAGCAATTTAGCCAAGCTAGCATTCAACCGCTGGGCATGTGGATGGCTGGGCGTGAACTTCTTTCGATGGTCCAGCAGCTGGGGCAGGGAAATGTGCCTGCTACAATCGGACGTCGGTGTACTGCTAGCAGAGTGCCCGCAAGTACTTGGCTGTGACACACCTAATTCTACACCTTCATTCCTCTCAGTGCGGGTTTCAGAGAGGACTGAAGGTATAGTGGGGTTGGAGATCCCAGCTGATGAGGAGCAAGGAGAGGTCCGCTTTGTTCTTTGGTGTTGGTCTTTAAGGTACGCTTGCCAACGAGCTGCATGGCAGGTCAACATATTTCTAGTCAAGCAAATGGTGCCCAAGTGGCTGATGTTTTGGCCATGCGAGATACGCTTGAGACATATGTTGCAAATAGCAGCAGTGCGATCTGATGCACTCGACTCAAAAAAGGCCCACACCAAAGATCTTTTGGAATAACGGGCAGAGGCAGCGCCCTACACAGGCGTAGCTCTGCGGTGTGATTCAGTCGGTTGGCTGCCCTTACGCTGGCCCCCGGAGGGCATCCTGCCTCTTTGGAGATGTGTCTCATCCTCCTCCTCCTCCTCTCTCCTATCAGGCACCCATGTGGAGTCAGTGACCTCATCGTCCCCTCCCTCCTCATCACTGGAGCCAATCTGGCAGTATGCTGCAGCTGCTGGAACATGACTGCCAGATTGCTGTCCTTTTGGGCATCCCCTCTAACTGCGCTCACGCTACTGCCTTCCTCTAGCTGGGTATCATCATCAGACCCTTCAAAACGCTGGGCATCCTCCTGGAGCATGTACCCAACACTGTGCCCAAACACTTTGGGGGACTCCTCAGGAGGACATGGTGGGTCTAGGGAAGGAGTGACTGATGATGACAGTGATACAAGGGAAGAGGACGCTTTGGCAGCTGCTTTGCCAGTACCCTGAGCCTGGGTGAGAGAGGATGAGGAGGATGAGGAGGGCTTGGTCATTCACTCTACCAAGTCTTCGGCATGATGCGGCTCAACACGTCCAGCTGCCGAAAATAAGGACAAGCGTGTCCCATGGCCACGTGCTGATGACAATGCACCGCGTCCACGACCAGCACTGTTGTCTCTAGACACAGAGCCTGCTTGCCATCTTTTATTGGCTCGTGACTGTCTGCCTCTCTTTGTTGGCCTTCCAGACATAGTAATGGACTGCAGGGAGATGGGAAAACCAGCAATTGGGTAGTGTATATTGTGCTGGAGGCACACAACACCCACTAACTCCAGCAGATGCCTTTATTAGAGAACAGCAATGACGGGTATATAAAGGTGTATACTGTACTAGGGCACACAACACCCACTAACTCCTGCAGATGCCTGTATTATAGAACAGCAATGACGGGTATATACAGGTGTTTACTGTGCCACTAACTCCTGCAGATGCCTGTATTAGAGAACAGCAATGACGGGTATATACAGGTGTATACTGTGCCACTAACTCCTGCAGATGCATAGTTACATAGTTACATAGTTACATAGTTAGTCAGGTTGAAAAAAGACAAAGTCCATCCAGTTCAACCATAAAAACATAAATAAAAAAAATAAAAATATTGTACAATCCCATATACCCAATTCTATACCCACAGTTGATCCAGAGGAAGGCAAAAAAAAACAGCAGAGCATGATCCAATTTGCTACAGCAGGGGAAAAAATTCCTTCCTGATCCCCCGAGAGGCAATCGGATTTACCCTGGATCAACTTTACCTATAACTGTTAGTACTCAGTTATATTATGTACATTTAGGAAAGTATCCAGGCCTTTCTTAAAGCAATCTGAGCTGGCCAGAACCACCTTTGCAGGGAGTCTGTTCCACATTTTCACAGCTCTTACTGTGAAGAAACCTTTCCGTATTTGGAGATGAAATCTTTTTTCTTCTAGACGTAAAGAGTGCCCCCTTGTTTTCTGTGTTGACCGTAAAGTGAATAACTCATCACCAAGTTCACTATATGGACCCCTTATATATTTGTACATGTTAATCATATCCCCCCTTATTCTCCTCTTCTCAAGAGTGAATAAATTCAGTTCCTCTAATCTTTCTTCATAGATGAGCTCCTCCATGCCTCTTATCAGTTTGGTTGCCCTTCTCTGCACTTTCTCCAGTTCCCCGATATGCTTTTTGAGAACTGGTGCCCAAAACTGAACTGCATATTCCAGATGAGGTCTTACTAATGATTTGTACAGGGGCAAAATGATGTCTCTCTCTCTGGAGTCCATACCTCTCTTAATACAAGAAAGGACTTTGCTCGCTTTGGAAACCACAGCTTGGCATTGCATGCCATTATTGAGCTTATGATCTACCAAAACCCCCAGATCCTTCTCCACTACGGATCCCCCCAGTTGTGTTCCCCCTAGTATGTATGATACATTCATATTCTTAGCCCCCAAGTGCATAACTTTACATTTATCAACATTATACCTCATCTGCCACATAGTCGCCCAATTAGACAAAGCATCGAGGTCGGCTTGTAATTTGGAGACATCTTGTAAGGACGTTATTCCACAGCATAGCTTGGTGTCATCTGCAAAGACAGAAATGTTACTTTTGATCTCAGACCCAATATCATTTATAAAGATATTAAAAAGTAAGGGTCCCAGCACTGAACCTTGGGGTACACCACTGATAACCTTAGACCATTCAGAGTAAGAATCATTAACCACTACTCTCTGAATTCTGTCTTTTAGCCAGTTTTCTATCCATTTACAAACTGATATTTCCAATCCTGTAGACTTTACCTTACACATGAGCCGTGTGTGGGGAACTGTATCAAACGCTTTTGCAAAATCCAAGTATACCACGTCCACAGCCACGCCTCTGTCCAAGGTTTTACTTACCTCTTCATAAAAAGAAATCAGGTTTGTCTGACAACTTCTGTCTTTCATGAATCCATGCTGTCTGTTGCTTAAATAGTTTTTTTTTCCAGCAAGAACTCATCTATGTGGTCTTTTATTATTCTCTCCAGTATCTTCCCAACTATGGAAGTTAAA
The DNA here is from genome assembly GCA_029206835.1 of Rana muscosa. Lineage (NCBI taxonomy): Eukaryota > Metazoa > Chordata > Amphibia > Anura > Ranidae > Rana > Rana muscosa. Next base: position 1,149,265,161 of record CM055122.1, on the reverse strand, counting down.
CTAACAGGTCTATAGTTACTTGTAAAGACTTTGTTCCCTTTTTAAATATAGGCACCACATTGGCCCTGCGCCAATCCAGTCGTACTATTCCTGTCATTAATGAGTCCCTAAAAATTAGATACAATGGCTTTGAAATTACAGAGCTCAATTCTTTTAGGATCCGTGGGTGTATGCCATCTGGTCCAGGTGCTTTATCCACCTTTATTCTGTCTAAATATTTCTGGACCATATCACTTTTGAGCCATTGTGGATTTGGGGCTGTGTCACTACCACCCCCATTATGGACATGAACTCCCCCATGCTCCATTGTATACACAGAGCTGAAGAAAGTATTTAATAAACTAGCCTTCTCTTTGTCCCCAGTCACCCACTCTAGATTATTTTGTAAAGGGCCTACATGCTCAGACTTGACCTTTTTACTATTAATATATTTGAAGAATTTTTTGGGGTTTGTCCTACTATCTTTTGCAATCTGTTGTTCGTTTTGAATTTTTGCATCCTTGATTTCCTTTTTACATATCCTGTTATATACTTTGTAACATTTAAACGAATGTTCCTTCATTTTTATATTTTTTAAAAGCGCTTTTCTTATTGTTTATAGCTTTTTTTAACTTTAACTGTGAGCCACATAGGTTTTATTTTTAGCCTTTTAAACTTATTGCCCATGGGAATATATTTTGCAGTGAGTTCACAAACAGTCTTTTTGAAGAATTCCCATTTCTGTTCTGTGCTCAATGATGTCAATATTCCCTCCCAGTCTAAGTCCTGGAGAGCAGCCCTCATCCTTGGAAATTTTGCTTTATTGAAATTAAGTGTTTTTATCCTTCCTGCATGTATTTCTTGCTTACAGCTAACATCAAATGAAATCATGTTATGGTCACTGCTACCCAGGTGTTCCTTTATCTGAACATTAGTAATACGCTCTGCATGGTTTGAGATTACCAGGTCCAACAGAGCATCATTCCTAGTTGGGGCCTCAATATACTGGACCATAAAATTGTCCTGCAATAGGCTTATACATTTTTGCCCTTTAACTGTCCCAGCAGTGCCATTACTCCAGTCAATTTCTGGGTAGTTAAAATCTCCCATTATTATCACCGTCCCAGCCCTTGCAGCCCTTTCCATCTGTGCAAGGAGCTGAGTCTCCACCTCCTCATTAACATTGGGTGGTCTATAACAAACTCCAATGATTAACTTTGAACTACGCACATCTGTATGCAGTTCCACCCATAATGCTTCAGCCTCATCACACTCTCCAACAACCAGGTCCTCTTTCACACTCGCTTTGAGATCACTTCTCACATAGAGACAGACCCCGCCACCTTTCCTTTTTGCCCTGTCTCTCCGAAAGAGTGCATAGCCAGTAATATTAATAATCCAGTCATGTGAGGATTGAAGCCACGTTTCAGCAATACCGATTACGTCATAGCTCTCCTCATGCACCAGAGCTTCCAACTCACCTATTTTGCTTGGCAGACTTCTGGCATTGGTGAACAAACTGTGAGGGGGTTAGCTCGGCAGCGGGTGTGTGTGACCCCCGGGATGGGCTCCCCACACAAAACAGGCCCAGCAAACGGAGGTTGTGGTTTTCAAAATCAAAAAGGTGCGGTTTATTTTCTATTTACAGTGACAAAACACAGCAAAGCAAAAGAAACATAACCAAAATAAATCCTGGTCAAGTTGACCTCTGACTAAACATACAGGTTTCCTAACTAACAACTGGGATCAGCCTAGTGCTGTCCTAGTCCCTAAGTCCCTGGTTTTAAATGTCCAAGCAAATAGCCACACAGGCTTTGTCTCACCGCACAGGTGTTCACTCTCCCTAGACAGTCCACACAGGTCTGGTTCCAGGCATGAGCTCACATCTAATGAAGTTGGGAGTTTTTATATAGGCCTTAAACCAGCTGACAAGCTTCAGCTGGTCTCATCAACTCCCTGCCTGCACGACGCCCAGCCCTCTCCCTAGAGGTATGAGTCATCCATGAGCCCACTAGCCTTATACAACTCTCCACCTAGTTGTATAAGTCGGCGTAAAGCCTGAATCTGGGCGAAATATATCTACCCCCCTGGATGCAACCAGGTGACTTTACCTTCCTGCTGTCACATACCCCCCCTCTTGTTTTAACCTCGGGGTTGGAACACCAGCAATCAGGCATTCATGTACTCGAGACAAAGCATCCACATTCCCCATTTGAACGCCAGGGCGATGCTTTACTGTGAAGTTGAATTCCTGGAGGGCCAGGAACCACCTATTCACTCTTCTATTTGTTTCCTTGTTTTGAGCCATCCACTTTAACGGAGCGTGATCCGTAACCATGTCAAAGTGCCTACCTAGCAGGTAGTACCGAAGGGAATCTAGAGCCCACTTCACCGCTAAACACTCCTTTTCAACGGTGGCGTAATTTACCTCATGGGACTTCAACTTCCTGCTGAGGTAAATGACTGGGTGCTCTTCCCCGTTCCAGACCTGGGACAATACTGCTCCTAACCCCACATCTGACGCATCACTTTGTACGACAAAGTCTTTAGAGAAGTCGGGTGAGTACAACACTGGCTGGCTACATAAGGCTTGTTTCAAGAATTGGAATGCTGCCTCAGCCTCGGGGGTCCATTTAATCATGACCGACCCTTTCCCCTTCGTCAGGTTGGTTAGGGGCACAGCCTTAGAAGCAAAGTGGGGAATGAATCGCCGATAATACCCAGCGATTCCCAGAAAGGCTCGTACCTGCTTCTTGCTGTTGGGACGTGGCCAACTCTGGATGGCCTCGACTTTGTTGAGTTGGGGTTTTATTACTCCCCTCCCAATGGTGTACCCAAGATATTTGGCCTCCTCCTGCCCAATGGTACACTTCTTGGGGTTAGCCGTAAACCCCGCTTCCCGAACAGAGTCCAGGACTGCTTGCACTTTTGGCAGATGTGAGGCCCAATCTGTGCTATGGACAATTACGTCATCCAGGTAAGCCGCAGCATACTTCCGATGGGGCCTCAGCATCTGGTCCATTTTCCGCTGGAATGTGGCCGGCGCATTCTGTAACCCGAACGGCATTCTTTTATATTGGAACGCCCCGTCTGGGGTTACAAATGCGGTTTTCTCTTTGGCCGACTTGGCCAGGGGGATTTGCCAATACCCTTTTGTGAGGTCAAGAGTCGTCATGTATCGGGCTGTTCCCAGCCGGTCGATCAACTCATCTATACGTGGCATGGGGTAGGTGTCAAATTTTGTAACTTTGTTCAACTGACGAAAATCGTTACAAAATCGCCAGCTCCCATCCGGTTTAGGCACCAACACAATGGGACTAGACCAATCACTTTGGGACTCCTCTATCACCCCTAAGTTCAGCATTTTCTGTACTTCCTCCCGTATTGCCTCCCGTCGGGCCTCTGGGATCCGATAGGGTTTTAACTTCACCCTTTCACCGGGCGGGGTAATAATATCATGCTCTACCCCAGATGTTTGTCCCGGCAGCTCAGAGAACACCTCCTTGTTGCGAAGCACAAACTCCTTAACCTCCTGTTGTTGGGGTTGTGACAAGGTGGCTGCTATTCCAACCTCCGGAATCACGCAACCAGTTTGAGCTGGTGACCAAGTTTCTGCGACTAGGGACTCTCTATCCCTCCAGGCTTTCAACAGATTAACGTGATATATCTGTTCGGGCTTTCGCCTTCCTGGTTGTCTGACCTTGTAATTCACTTCGCTCACTTTTTCCATTATCTCGTAGGGGCCTTGCCATTTGGCAAGGAATTTACTTTCAACCGTAGGGACAAGTACCAATATCCTATCCCCCGGGGAAAAGGTACGGGTCTTGGCTCCACGGTTGTACACTCTCTGCTGTGCCAACTGCGCTTGGGCCAAATGTTCCTTCACGATGGGCATTACCTGTTGTGACAGCAGGAAGGTAAAGTCACCTGGTTGCATCCAGGGGGGTAGATATATTTCTCCCAGATTCAGGCTTTATGCCGACTTATACAACTAGGGAGTTGATGAAGCCCAGCTGAGGCTAGTGGGCTCATGAATGACTCATACCTCTAGGGAGAGTGCTGGGCGTCGTGAGGCAGGGAGTTGATGAGACCAGCTGAAGCCTGTCAGTTCGTTTAAGGCCTCTATAAAAACTCCCAGATTCATTAGGTGTTTGCTCATGCCTGGAACCAGACCTGTGTGGACTGTCTAGGGAGAGTGAACCCCTGTGCGGTGAGGCAAAGCCTGTGTGGCTATTTGTTTGGACTTTTACTAAACCAGGGACTTAGGGACTAGGACAGCACCAGGCTGATCCCAGTTGTTAGTTTAGGAAACCTGCATGTTTAGTCAGAGGTCAAACTGACCAGGATTTATTTTGTTTGTTTCTTTTTGGCTTGGCTGTGTTTTTGTCACTGTACATAGAGAAATAAACCGCACCTTTTGATTTTGAAAACCACAACCTCCGTCTGCTGGCCCTGTTTTTGTGTGGGGAGCCCAACCAGGGGGTCACACACACCCGCTACCGAGTTAACCCCCTCACAGTTGGTGGAGAACCAGTGGCAGTTTTTTTTAAGCCAGCATGGAGGAGATACTGAAACAGCTGGCTCTAGCAAATGCCAATCAACAGCAGACAAATGCAGGTTTGCAAAGGAGCCTTGCAGCCCAGCAGCAAGCTCATCAACAAGCCCAGCAGCAATCTGAGGCCCGCTTCATAGACCTGTTACAGAAGCAAGAGCAGAGACTACAACAAATGGAAGCAGTAATGCAGCAACGTCCGCAGACCAGTGAGGAAAGCCGTCCCACTAATACCGCGTCCTTTGGGGTGAGTCGTTTATTGACAAAAATGACTGGAGAGGATGATCCAGAGGTATTTTTGACCACATTTGAAAGGACTGCTGAAAGAGAAAAGTGGCCTGAGGAGCAGTGGGCTGGACTGGTGGCTCCTCTGTTAACTGGTGAATCGCAGAAGGCTTACTATGACCTAGAGCCTGACCAAGCAAAAGACTATGTGATGCTAAAAGCTGAAATATTGGCAAGGCTGGGTGTCACCCTGGCTGTCCGGGCTCAGCGTGTGCATAACTGGACTTTCCAGCTTGGAAAACCCCCCAGGTCTCAAATGTATGATCTCATTCACCTGAGCAGGAAGTGGCTACAGCCAGAGACTTTGTCCGCACCGGAGATTGTGGAACGTGTTGTGATGGATCGTTTCTTGAGAGCTCTTCCTACCGCCATTCAAAAGTGGGTAAGCCACGGAGACCCAGAAACGGCCGGTAAACTTGTGGATCGTGTAGAGAGATACTTGGCTACAGAGAACCTGACGGCCTCTTCCAGAGACTCTCGGACTTTCCACCCTAAGACCAGACCATCCCCAGGGGCGGATAAGAGGATTCCAAGGGGTGAGGGTGGAGAGAGTGAGAGGGTGGGAGCTCTACCCCAAGTTTGGCGAGAACAGCCTGGGAAATCAGCGGCTCAAGAGGCCGCAAGAAGGATCGTTTGCTACCGCTGCCGGCAAGCGGGACATATTGCAGCCAATTGCCCGGTTGTGGAGGAACCCATGCAGTGTGACTTTCTGACGGGCAGACGTCAGTCGCTGTGTGCGACAGTCGCATGCACTGCCATTCGAGGAACTGAGAAACATTTATGCAAAATGTGTGTTAATGGTAGAAATGTTGTGGTATTGTTGGATTCAGGTAGCCTTGTGACCCTGATAAAGGCTGAGTTAGTTAAAACAGAGGTCTCTGGGAATAGCAAGGTAGCTGTTATTTGTGTGCATGGGGACACCCGAGAGTATCCAGTGACTACAGTGTGTTTCGAGACCCCCAAAGGTACCCTCTCTCATCCAGTGGGCTTAGTATCTCAGTTACCGCATGACGCCATTGTGGGAAGGGATTTTCCGAAGTTCTGGGAACTGTGGGATGATCCTGAGCCCCCCACTGGTGCCCCTATGTACCAGGAATGTGATAGCCAGAACTCCTCTGAGAGTGGTGAGGACTCTCCAGAATTTCCCTTGTCAGTATTGGCAGGGGAGACTCAAGAAACTGGAGAGGAGCCCACCTCCTCAGACGAAAACCTACCGTCTGTGGAGTTTTCTGATCTGGAGGTTCACAGGGAAAATTTTGCCACAGAACAGTTAAAAGACCCCGCCCTAATAAAGGCACGGGAAAACGTAGTGGAAATAGATGGCGAGTTAGTGAACCCAGATAATACCTGCACTTACCCATACTTCAGCGTAGAGAAGGACCTACTGTATCGGGTGGCAAAAAGGGCAGAAGAAACCGTTGAGCAGCTGGTGGTGCCCAAACCTTACAGGAAGTTGGTGTTGGAGTTGGCCCATGGGCACATTCTTGGAGGTCATCTGGGGACAGAGAAAACCCGAGAGAGGGTATTACAGAGATTCTATTGGCCTGGGGTGATGAAGGACATAGAAAATTATTGTTCCTCCTGCCCTGTGTGTCAGAGGTCGGCCCCGATGCCACATTTCCGTAGCCCGCTGGTCCCTCTACCCATCATTGAGGTCCCGTTTGAGAGAATCGCAATGGATTTGGTAGGTCCTATAATCAAGTCCGCTAGGGGGCACCAGTACATATTGGTTATAATGGACTATGCCACCCGTTATCCAGAAGCGATCCCTCTCAGAAATACCTCGGCCAAAACCATAGCCAAAGAGCTATCTCTTGTTTTTAGCCGGGTGGGTATTTGTAAAGAACTGCTTACGGACCAAGGTACACCCTTTATGTCCCGGGTTATGAAAGAGCTGTGTAAATTGTTCAAAGTGACGCAATTGCGTACATCTGTGTATCACCCCCAAACCGATGGGCTGGTTGAAAGATTCAACAAAACCCTAAAACAAATGTTGAAGAAAGTGGTGGATAGAGATGGAAAGGATTGGGACTGTCTACTTCCTTATTTGATGTTTGCTATTAGGGAGGTGCCCCAATCCTCTACGGGATTCTCCCCCTTTGAGTTACTGTATGGGAGACACCCAAGAGGGCTGTTGGATATTGCCAAGGAAACTTGGGAAAGTGAGAGTTCTCCCCACAGGAGTGTGATTGAGCATGTCGCCCTGATGCAAGATCGAATTGCACAGGTAATGCCCATCGTGAAGGAACATTTGGCCCAAGCGCAGTTGGCACAGCAGAGAGTGTACAACCGTGGAGCAAAGACCCGTACCTTTTCCCCGGGGGATAGGATATTGGTACTTGTCCCTACGGTTGAAAGTAAATTCCTTGCCAAATGGCAAGGCCCCTACGAGATAATGGAAAAAGTGAGCGAAGTGAATTACAAGGTCAGACAACCAGGAAGGCGAAAGCCCGAACAGATATATCACGTTAATCTGTTGAAAGCCTGGAGGGATAGAGAGTCCCTAGTCGCAGAAACTTGGTCACCAGCTCAAACTGGTTGCGTGATTCCGGAGGTTGGAATAGCAGCCACCTTGTCACAACCCCAACAACAGGAGGTTAAGGAGTTTGTGCTTCGCAACAAGGAGGTGTTCTCTGAGCTGCCGGGACAAACATCTGGGGTAGAGCATGATATTATTACCCCGCCCGGTGAAAGGGTGAAGTTAAAACCCTATCGGATCCCAGAGGCCCGACGGGAGGCAATACGGGAGGAAGTACAGAAAATGCTGAACTTAGGGGTGATAGAGGAGTCCCAAAGTGATTGGTCTAGTCCCATTGTGTTGGTGCCTAAACCGGATGGGAGCTGGCGATTTTGTAACGATTTTCGTCAGTTGAACAAAGTTACAAAATTTGACACCTACCCCATGCCACGTATAGATGAGTTGATCGACCGGCTGGGAACAGCCCGATACATGACGACTCTTGACCTCACAAAAGGGTATTGGCAAATTCCCCTGGCCAAGTCGGCCAAAGAGAAAACCGCATTTGTAACCCCAGACGGGGCGTTCCAATATAAGAGAATGCCGTTCGGGTTACAGAATGCGCCGGCCACATTCCAGCGGAAAATGGACCAGATGCTGAGGCCCCATCGGAAGTATGCTGCGGCTTACCTGGATGACGTAATTGTCCATAGCACAGATTGGGCCTCACATCTGCCAAAAGTGCAAGCAGTCCTGGACTCTGTTCGGGAAGCGGGGTTTACGGCTAACCCCAAGAAGTGTACCATTGGGCAGGAGGAGGCCAAATATCTTGGGTACACCATTGGCAGGGGAGTAATAAAACCCCAACTCAACAAAGTCGAGGCCATCCAGAGTTGGCCACGTCCCAACAGCAAGAAGCAGGTACGAGCCTTTCTGGGAATCGCGGGTTATTATCGGCGCTTCATTCCCCACTTTGCTTCTAAGGCTGTGCCCCTAACCAACCTGACGAAAGGGAAAGGGTCGGTCATGATTAAATGGACCCCCGAGGCTGAGGCAGCATTCCAATTCTTGAAACAAGCCTTATGTAGCCAGCCAGTGTTGTACTCACCCGACTTCTCTAAAGACTTTGTCGTACAAAGTGATGCGTCAGATGTGGGGTTAGGAGCAGTATTGTCCCAGGTCTGGAACGGGGAAGAGCACCCAGTCATTTACCTCAGCAGGAAGTTGAAGTCCCATGAGGTAAATTACGCCACGGTTGAAAAGGAATGTTTAGCGGTGAAGTGGGCTCTAGATTCCCTTCGGTACTATCTGCTAGGTAGGCACTTTGACATGGTTACGGATCACGCTCCGTTAAAGTGGATGGCTCAAAACAAGGAGACAAATAGAAGAGTGAATAGGTGGTTCCTGGCCCTACAGGAATTCAACTTCACAGTAAAGCATCGCCCTGGCGTTCAAATGGGGAATGTGGATGCTTTGTCTCGAGTACATGAATGCCTGATTGCTGGTGTTTCAACCCCAAGGTTAAAACAAGAGGGGGGGGTATGTGACAGCAGGAAGGTAAAGTCACCTGGTTGCATCCAGGGGGGTAGATATATTTCTCCCAGATTCAGGCTTTATGCCGACTTATACAACTAGGGAGTTGATGAAGCCCAGCTGAGGCTAGTGGGCTCATGAATGACTCATACCTCTAGGGAGAGTGCTGGGCGTCGTGAGGCAGGGAGTTGATGAGACCAGCTGAAGCCTGTCAGTTCGTTTAAGGCCTCTATAAAAACTCCCAGATTCATTAGGTGTTTGCTCATGCCTGGAACCAGACCTGTGTGGACTGTCTAGGGAGAGTGAACCCCTGTGCGGTGAGGCAAAGCCTGTGTGGCTATTTGTTTGGACTTTTACTAAACCAGGGACTTAGGGACTAGGACAGCACCAGGCTGATCCCAGTTGTTAGTTTAGGAAACCTGCATGTTTAGTCAGAGGTCAAACTGACCAGGATTTATTTTGTTTGTTTCTTTTTGGCTTGGCTGTGTTTTTGTCACTGTACATAGAGAAATAAACCGCACCTTTTGATTTTGAAAACCACAACCTCCGTCTGCTGGCCCTGTTTTTGTGTGGGGAGCCCAACCAGGGGGTCACACACACCCGCTACCGAGTTAACCCCCTCACACTGTGCAATTCGATCTTGCATCAGGGCGACATGCTCAATCACACTCCTGTGGGGAGAACTCTCACTTTCCCAAGTTTCCTTGGCAATATCCAACAGCCCTCTTGGGTGTCTCCCATACAGTAACTCAAAGGGGGAGAATCCCGTAGAGGATTGGGGCACCTCCCTAATAGCAAACATCAGATAAGGAAGTAGACAGTCCCAATCCTTTCCATCTCTATCCACCACTTTCTTCAACATTTGTTTTAGGGTTTTGTTGAATCTTTCAACCAGCCCATCGGTTTGGGGGTGATACACAGACGTACGCAATTGCGTCACTTTGAACAATTTACACAGCTCTTTCATAACCCGGGACATAAAGGGTGTACCTTGGTCCGTAAGCAGTTCTTTACAAATACCCACCCGGCTAAAAACAAGAGATAGCTCTTTGGCTATGGTTTTGGCCGAGGTATTTCGGAGAGGGATCGCTTCTGGATAACGGGTGGCATAGTCCATTATAACTAATATGTACTGGTGCCCCCTAGCGGACTTGATTATAGGACCTACCAAATCCATGGCGATCCTCTCAAACGGGACCTCAATGATGGGTAGAGGGACCAGCGGGCTACGGAAATGTGGCATCGGGGCCAACCTCTGACACACAGGGCAGGAGGAACAATAATTTTCTACGTCCTTCATCACCCCCGGCCAATAGAATCTCTGTAATACCCTCTCTCTGGTTTTCTCTGTCCCCAGATGACCTCCAAGAATGTGCCCGTGGGCCAACTCCAACACCAACTTCCTGTAAGGTTTGGGCACCACAAGCTGCTCAACGGTTTCTTCTGCCCTTTTTGCCACCCGATACAGTAGGTCCTTCTCTACGCTGAAGTATGGGTAAGTGCAGGTATTATCTGGGTTCACTAACTCGGCATCTATTTTCACTACGTTTTCCCGTGCCTTTATTAGGGCGGGGTCTTTCAACTGTTCTGTGGCAAAGTTTTCCCTGTGAACCTCAAGATCAGAAAACTCCACAGACGGTAGGTTTTCGTCTGAGGAGGTGGGCTCCTCTCCAGTTTCTTGAGTCTCCCCTGCCAATACTGATAAGGGAAATTCCGGAGAGTCCTCACCACTCTCAGGGGAGTTCTGGCTATCACATTCCTGGTACCTAGGGGCACCAGTGAGGGGCTCAGGATCATCCCACAGTTCCCAGAACTTCGGAAAATCCCTTCCCACAATGGCATCATGCGGTAACTGAGATACTAAGCCCACTGGATGAGAGAGGGTACCTTTGGGGGTCTCGAAACACACTGTAGTCACTGGATACTCTCGGGTGTCCCCATGCACACAAATAACAGCTACCTTGCTATTCCCAGAGACCTCTGTTTTAACTAACTCAGCCTTTATCAGGGTCACAAGGCTACCTGAATCCAGCAATAACACAACATTTCTACCATTAACACACATTTTGCATAAATGTTTCTCAGTTCCTCGAATGGCAGTGCATGCGACTGTCGCACACAGCGGCTGACGTCTGCCCGTCAGAAAGTCACACTGCATGGGTTCCTCCACAACCGGGCAATTTGCTGCAATATGTCCCGCTTGCCGGCAGCGGTAGCAAACGATCCTTCTTGCCGCCTCTTGAGCCGCTGATTTCCCAGGCTGTTCTCGCCAAACTTGGGGTAGAGCTCCCACCCTCTCACTCTCTCCACCCTTACCCCTTGGAATCATCTTATCCGCCCCTGGGGATGGTCTGGTCTTAGGGTGGAAAGTCCGAGTGTCTCTGGAAGAGGCCGTCAGGTTCTCTGTAGCCAAGTATTTCTCCACACGATCCACAAGACCATCGGCCGTCTCTGGGTCTCCATGGCTTACCCACTTTTGGATGGCAGTAGGAAGGGCTCTCAAAAACCGATCCATTACAACACGTTCCACAATCTTTGGTGCGGACAAAGTCTCTGGCTGTAGCCACTTTCTGCTCAGGTGAATGAGATCATACATTTGAGACCTGGGGGGTTTTCCAAGCTGGAAAGTCCAGTTATGCACACGCTGAGCCCGGACAGCCTGGGTGACACCCAGCCTTGCCAAAATTTCAGCTTTTAGCATCACATAGTCTTTTGCTTGGTTAGGCTCTAGGTCATAGTAAGCTTTCTGCGATTCACCAGTTAACAGAGGAGCCACCAGTCCAGCCCACTGCTCCTCAGGCCACTTTTCTCTTTCAGCGGTCCTTTCAAATGTGGTCAAAAATACCTCTGGATCATCCTCTCCAGTCATTTTTGTCAATAAACGACTCACCCCAAAGGACGCGGTATTAGTGGGACGGCTTTCCTCACTGGTCTGCGGACGTTGCTGCATTACTGCTTCCATTTGTTGTAGTCTCTGCTCTTGCTTCTGTAACAGGTCTATGAAGCGGGCCTCAGATTGCTGCTGGGCTTGTTGCTGAGCTTCCAGACTCTGTTGGTGAGCTTGCTGCTGGGCTGCAAGGCTCCTTTGCAAACCTGCATTTGTCTGCTGTTGATTGGCATTTGCTAGAGCCAGCTGTTTCAGTATCTCCTCCATGCTGGCTTAAAAAAAAACTGCCACTGGTTCTCCACCAACTGTGAGGGGGTTAGCTCGGCAGCGGGTGTGTGTGACCCCCGGAATGGGCTCCCCACACAAAACAGGCCCAGCAAACGGAGGTTGTGGTTTTCAAAATCAAAAAGGTGCGGTTTATTTTCTATTTACAGTGACAAAACACAGCAAAGCAAAAGAAACATAACCAAAATAAATCCTGGTCAAGTTGACCTCTGACTAAACATACAGGTTTCCTAACTAACAACTGGGATCAGCCTAGTGCTGTCCTAGTCCCTAAGTCCCTGGTTTTAAATGTCCAAGCAAATAGCCACACAGGCTTTGTCTCACCGCACAGGGGTTCACTCTCCCTAGACAGTCCACACAGGTCTGGTTCCAGGCATGAGCTCACATCTAATGAAGTTGGGAGTTTTTATATAGGCCTTAAACCAGCTGACAAGCTTCAGCTGGTCTCATCAACTCCCTGCCTGCACGACGCCCAGCCCTCTCCCTAGAGGTATGAGTCATCCATGAGCCCACTAGCCTTATACAACTCTCCACCTAGTTGTATAAGTCGGCGTAAAGCCTGAATCTGGGCGAAATATATCTACCCCCCTGGATGCAACCAGGTGACTTTACCTTCCTGCTGTCACAAAACACTTTAATGTATTACATTTTTCTCTGGTGTTTTTCATATAATTTTTAGTAGTACAAATGGCACTATAGTTTCCAATGGCTGTTTGCAACATGGGAACTTTCTTGTCACCTGCCATAACCCTCCCCCCAACTATCCCCATTCCACTCTCCATTAATGTCTGACCCCTAACTGACCTGTGTGCCCGATGTAATTCTAGTTCACCCTCCCCCCTCAAACCTAGTTTAAATACTCCTCCAGCCTTCCCATAAACCTCTCCCCCGGCACAGCAGACCCCCTTCCATTCAAGTGCAAACCGTCTTTAGCATATAGGTTGCACCCCAATGAAAAGTCAGCCCAGTGCTCTAGAAACCCAAATCCCTCCTCCCTACACCAAGTCTTTAGCCATGCATTCAGCTCTTTAATCTCCCCCTGCCTTTCCTGTGTTGCGCATGGCACAGGCAATATTTCAGAGAATATCACCTTGGAGGTCCTTGCCTTCATCTTGCAGCCTAGTTCTTTAAATGGATTCTTAAGGAGCCTCCACCTTCCATGTATACTGTCATTGGTTCCAACGTGGACCAAGACAGCTGGGTCATGCCCAGCCCCTCCCAGTAATTTATCCACCCGGTCCACCACATGCCGAACCCTGGCACCAGGGAGACAGCAAACCATTCGGTTGAGGCGATCCTGGCGACAAATTATTCTATCAGTCCTTCTGATTATAGAATCCCCTATAACCACCAACTGTCTAGGCCTACCTGCACTCCCCTCACCACCTCTACTAGATGGGTTGCTCTCCCGGCTGTTAGGGGTAGCAGTGACATCTAGGGCTGCCACCTCTGTGTTTGCCACCTCCACATTTTCACCCAATGTGGAAAATTTGTTTTGATGCACAAATACAGGACTGGCCTTCCTTTTCTGCAAGCCCCTTCCACTCCTTCTAACTACATTAACCCATCTTCCTTTCTGATAATCCTGACTTGCCACTGCACCCTCCACATCAGCCCTACTGACCACCTGATGCCTGTATTAGAGAACAGCAATGATGGGTATATACAGGTGTATACTGTGCCACTAACTCCTGCAGATGCCTGTATTAGAGAACAGCAATGACGGGTATATACAGGTGTATACTGTGCCACTAACTCCTGCAGATGCCTGTATTAGAGAACAGCAATGACGGGTATATACAGGTGTATACTGTGCCACTAACTCCTGCAGATGCCTGTATTAGAGAACACCATGGATGGGTATATACAGGTGTAGTGATGAGCCGAACACCCCCGGGTTCGGTTCGCACCAGAACCCGCGAACGGACCGAAAGTTCGTACGAACATTAGAACCCTATTAAATACAATGGATGCGAACGTTCGAATTCTAAAGTGCTAATTATAACAACTATTATGCATGTTATTGTCCTAAAAAGGGTTTGGGAACCCGGGTTCTGCACCAGGGGACATGTATCAATGCAAAAAGAAGTTTTAAAAACGGTCGTTTTTCGGGAGCAGTCATTTTAATGATGCATAAAGTGAAAAAAAAAAAGTCAAATATTCCTTTAAATATCGTACCTGGGGGGTGTCTAAAGTATGCCTGTGAAGTGCCACGTGTTTCCCGTGTTTAGAACTGTCCCTGCACAAAATGACACTTCTAAAGGAAAAAAAAGCCATTTAAAACTGCTTGCGGCTTTAATGTAATGTCTGGTCCCGGTAATATGGATGAAAATCTTTAAGAAAAATGGCATAGCTACCCCATGACCCCCCCCCCTACCCCAGCCCATTACCAGCCCCTTTGGGTCTTGTATGGATATTAAGGGGAACCCCGCACATAAAATAAAAAAGGCCCTATATACTCTGAACAGCCGGATACAGGCGGTGCATACAAGACAGGGACTGTAGGTTTGTTCTTATGTAGAATGTGTTTGTAATTTTGAACAGGTACATTGTTGAAGTGTAGCTCCAGCCCAAAAATCTATTTTTAAACTTTTTGGAAAACATAGGTAAGGGTTATCACCCCTGTAACATTTGTTTTGCTGTCTGTGCCCCTGTTCAGAACATTTCACCTCACTTTCCGTCCCAATGACAACTGTTTTTGAAATGTGGTGTTTTTCTTGAAACAAGGATTGCTGATAAAGCATCAGTACAGAGGAGACACCTTTCTCCCATATTTATTCTTACAGGAGAGAATTTTCCTTCCTAGTGGTAGATTTCCTCTCACTTCCTGTTGTCTTCTTGCGTTTGCAAGTAGGAGTCGTTTGTAAGTTGGATGTTTGAAAGTAGGGACCTGCCGTATATACTCTGCAGAAATAGGCCCCTTAGTTGTTGGTGTTGGCACAACACTGTAAGCACTCACAGTTACTCTTGGTTGGTATTGGAACACCCTGCTGTCAACTATTATATCAGGAATTTTAATTACATATAATTGTTGAACAGTGGTAGTAAAAATTGGGCCTTTGATGGTGGTTCTGGTGCCACAACACTGTAAGCCCTGACAGTTACTCTTGGTGGGCGCAGCAATGGGCCCTGCTGTGAATTATTAGATCAAGAATTGTAATTGCATGCCCCTGTTGAACAGGGGCTGAAAAATTGGGCCTTTCGTGGTGGTGGTGGTGGTGGTGTTGCCACAACACTGTAAGCCCTCAGAGTTACTCTTGGTGGGTGCAGGAATGGGCCCTGCTGTGAATTATTAGATCAAGAATTGTAATTACATGCCCCTTTTGAACAGGGGCTGAAAAATTGGGCCTTTCGTGGTGGTGGTGGTGGTGGCGTTGCCACAACACTGTAAGCCCTCAGAGTTACTCTTGGTGGGTGCAGCAATGGGCCCTGCTGTGAATTATTAGATCAAGAATTGTAATTGCATGCCCCTGTTGAACAGGGGCTGAAAAATTGGGCCTTAGGCACTGGTGGCACAACACTACAACCCCTCACAGATACTGTACTTGGAGCACAGCAATGAGCCCCGTTGCAAAGTATTGCTTCAAAAATTGTAATGACACGCCCCTGTTAAACAGGGGCTGAAAAATTGGGCCTTAGGCACTGGTGCCACAACACTACAACCCCTCACAGATACTGTACTTGGAGCACAGCAATGAGCCCTGTTGCAAAGTATTGCTTCAAAAATTGTAATGACACGCCCCTGTTAAACAGGGGCTGAAAAATTGGGCCTTAGGCACTGGTGGCACAACACTACAACCCCTCACAGATACTTTACTTGGAGCACAGCAATGAGCCCTGTTGCAAAGTATTGCTTCAAAAATTGTAATGACACGCCCCTGTTAAACAGGGGCTGAAAAATTGGGCCTTAGGCACTGGTGGCACGACACTACAACCCCTCACAGATACTGTACTTGGAGCACAGCAATGAGCCCTGTTGCAAAGTATTGCTTCAAAAATTGTAATGACACGCCCCTGTTAAACAGGGGCTGAAAAATTGGGCCTTAGGCACTGGTGCCACAACACTCCAACCCCTCACAGATACTGTACTTGGAGCACAGCAATGAGCCCTATGGCAAATTATTGCTAAAAAAATTGTAATTACACGCCCCTGTAAAACAGGGGCTGAAAAATTGGGCCTTAGCCACTGGTGGCGGCACCCATAAACAAAAATGATCTTCCAAGCTATCATCATCAATCGTATCATTGAGGACTCGGAGGAGGAGGATAGCCAGTCAACATAACAGCACAGGCACTCAGCATCAGCATCAGTCTTGAAGGGATGTGACATGTTAAAATCAATTAGTCTGTTATATCAGCATCAGGTGTGTGGTAGCTGGTGGTGATCCAAGACTGGTTCATCTTGATGAAAGTCAGTCGATCAACCGAGTCGGTGGACAGGCGCACCCTGTGATCCGTGACAAATCCTCCAGCAGCACTGAATGTGCCTTCCGAAAGAACGCTGGATGCAGGACAGGCCAGTAGCTCAATTGCATACTGTGCAAGCTCTGGCCAGTGATCCATCCTCAAGACCCAGTAAGCCAGAGGATTTTCGGTGGGGAAGGTGTCCAAGTCTGACCTTGCCCCTAGATATTCCTGCACCATGTTTATCAGACGCTGGCGATGGTTGCTGGAACCGATCATACTTTGGGGCTGCGGACTAAAGAATTGTCTGAACGCATCGGTCAGACGGCCACCTTCCCCACCGCTCCTTCTTTGACTGGCCGAAGCCTCAGCAACTCGTTGTCCAGGACCAGGAGTTTGTAACCTCCCAGTCTCTGGGAACGCGTTGCACAGACCTTTCTGCAAGGCCTCCCGGAGTTGTCTCATCCTCTGCTCCCTCTGCGAAGGTAACATAAGGTCCGCAACCTTACCCTTGTACCGTGGATCAAGGAGAGTGGCCAGCCAGTAATGGTCCCTCTCCTTGATCCAAAGAATACGAGGATCCTTCCGCAGACTTTGCAGGATCAGGGAGGCCATGCAGCGTAGGTTTGCTGAGGCATTCGCTCCGGAGTCCTCTGGGTCACTAAGGACGACATGATCCGCAGCCACCTCCTCCCAGCCACGTACAAGTCCACTGGTTTCTTGGGACTGTAAATCATCCCTAAAAGACTGCTGATGATGCTGAGTGCCAGCCTCCACCTCCATGCTGACACAATCCTCCTCCTCCTCCTCCTCTTCCTGTGCGATGGGTGGGACAGAAGGAACACTGTCTGGGTAATGGGGGCCTTGAGAGGCAAGGAAGTCCTCCTCTTCCTGCCTCTGTTCTGCCTCAAGTGCCCTGTCCATTATTCCACGCAGCGTGTGCTCCAACAGGTGGACAAGAGGTACAGTGTCACTGATGCATGCACTGTCACTGCTCACCATCCTCGTGGCCTCCTCAAATGGTGCCAGGACAGTGCATGCATCCCTGATCATGCCCCACTGGCGTGGAGAAAAAAAACCAAGCTCCCCTGACCCTGTCCTGGTGCCGTAGTCGCACAGGTACTCATTGATGGCCCTCTGCTGCGTGTGCAGCCGCTGCAGCATGGCCAACGTTGAGTTCCACCTGGTGGGCATGTCACATATAAGGCGGTTCTTGGGCAGGTTCAACTCCTTTTGCAGCTCAGCCAGGCGAGCACTGGCATTATAAGATCTGCGGAAATGCACACAGACTTTCCTGGCCTGCCTCAGGACATCCTGTAAGCCCGGGTACCTGCCCAAGAACCGCTGCACCACCAGGTTAAGGACGTGAGCCACACAGGGCACATGGGTCAGTTGTCCCTGTTGGAGGGCGGAGAGGAGGTTGGTGCCATTGTCGCAAACCACCATTCCTGGCTTAAGCTGGCGTGGCGTCAACCACCTCTCGGCCTGGCCCTGCAGAGCAGACAGGACCTCTGCCCCAGTGTGGCTTCTGTCCCCCAAACACACCAGCGCAAGCACGGCATGGCATCTTTTTGCCTGCGTACTTGCGTAGCCCCGTGAATGGCTACGGAGCACCGCTGGTTCATAGGACAAACCACAGGAAGAGGCCATGGAGGAAGAAGAAGAGGAGGGGGTGGAGGAGAGAGGTGTGTCACAACCAGTAGTAGCATTTTGGAGGCGTGGCGGTGGAACAACCTCCAACACTACTGCACCTTGTCCTGCATCCTTCCCAGCTGCCAAAAGAGTGACCCAATGGGCCGTGAAAGAAAGATAACGTCCCTGTCCATGCCTGCTGGACCATGAGTCAGCGGTAATATGCACCTTACCGCTGACCGCCCTGTCCAGCGAGGCCAAGACATTGCCTTCCACATGCCGGTAGAGAGCCGGAATAGCCTTCCGTGAGAAAAAGTGGCGTTTGGGAACCTGCCACTGAGGAACCGCACATTGCACAAACTCACGGAAGGGGGCCGAGTCTACCAACTGAAAAGGCAGCAGTTGAAGCGCTAGCAATTTAGCCAAGCTAGCATTCAACCGCTGGGCATGTGGATGGCTGGGAGTGAACTTCTTTAGACGGTCCAGCAGCTGGGGCAGGGAAATTTGCCTGCTAGAATCGGACGTCGGTGTACTGCTAGCAGAGTGGCCGCAAGTACTTGGCTGTGACACACCTAATTCTACACCTTCATTCCTCTCAGTGCATGTTTCAGAGAGGACTGAAGTTATAGTGGGGTTGGAGATCCCAGCTGATGTGGTGCAAGGAGAGGTCCGCTTTGTTCTTTGGTGTGGGTCTTTGAGGTAGGCTTGCCAACGAGCTGCATGGCAGGTCAACATATGTCTGGTCAGGCATGTGGTACCCAAGCGGCTGATGTTTTGGCCACGCGATATACGCTTGAGACATATGTTGCAAACAGCAGCTGTGCGATCTGATGCACTAGCCTCAAAAAAGGCCCACACCAAGGAACTTTTTGAATGACGGGCAGAGGCAGCGCCCTGCACAGGCGGAGCTCTGCTGTGTGATTCCGTCGGTGTACTGCCCTTACGCTGGCCACCAAAGGGCATCCTGCCTCGTTGGAGATGTGCCTCCTCCTCATCCTCCTCCTCCTCCTCTCTCCTATTAGGCACCCACGTGGAGTCAGTGACCTCATCATCCCCTCCCTCCTCATCACTGGAGCCAATCTGGCAGTATGCTGCAGCTGCTGGAACATGACTGCCAGATTGGTGTCCTTCTTGAGCATCCCCTCTGTCTGCTCTCACGCTACTGCCTTCCTGTAGCTGGGTTTCATCATCAGACCCTTCGAAACGCTGGGCATCCTCCTGGAGCATGTACCCAACACTGTGCTCAAACAGTTTGGGGGACTCCTCAGGAGGAGGATAGGGATGAGCTTCGAGTTCGAGTCGAACTCATGTTCGACTCGAACATTGCCTGTTCGCCCGTTCGCCGAACAACGAACAAATTGGGGTGTTCGCGGCAAATTCGAAAAATCTATGGGAGAAATCTAAAGTGCTAATTATAAAGGCTAATATGCAAGTTATTGTCCTAAAAAGTGTTTGGGGACCCGGGTCCTGCCCCAGGGGACATGTATCAATGCAAAAAGAAGTTTTAAAAACGGCCGTTTTTTCGGGAGCAGTGATTTTAATAATGCTTAAAATGAAAAAATAAAAGTGAAATATTCCTTTAAATTTCGTACCTGGGGGGTGTGTATGATATGCATGTAAAGTGGCGCATGTTTCCCGTGCTTAGAACTGTCCCTGCAAAAAGTGTCATTTTTGAAAGAAAAAAATGCATTTAAAACTGACTCGCGGCTATTAATGAATTGTCGGCTCCCGGCAATACATACAAAAGTCATTGATAAAAAAAAAAAAAAAGCGTGGGGGTTCCCCAGAATTCAATTACCAGGCCCTTCAGGTCTGGAATGGATATTAAGGGGAACCCCGCCGCAAATAAAAAAAAAATTGACGTGGGGTTCCCCCAAATATCCATTCCAGGCCCTTCAGATCTGGCATGGATTTTAAGGGGAACTCCACCCCAAATTTAAAAAAAAATGGCGTGGAGTCCCCCTAAAAATCCATACCAGACCCCTTATCCGAGCACGCAACCTGGCCGGCCGCAGGGGAAAAGGGGGGGACGAGAGAGCGGCCCCCCCTCCCTCCTGAACCGTACCAAGCCACATGCCCTCAACATGGGGAGGATGTCCCCATGTTGATGGGGACAAGGGCCTCATCCCCACAACCCTTGCCCGGTGGTTGTGGGGGTCTGCGGGCGGGGGGCTTATCGGAATCTGGAAGACCCCTTTAACAAAGAGGACCCCCAGATCCCGGCCCCCCCCTATGTGAATTGGTAAGGGGTACATTGTACCCCTACCATTTCACGAAGAAAGCGTAAAAAAATGTTTAAAAAAACACACAAACACCTTGAAAAAGTCCTTTATTAAGAAAAAAAAAAAAAAACATTCCAGCGGTGAAATCCAGTGTCCCGCGGCGATCCCGATGTCCAGCGCTGTCCGTCATTGGTTGTGCCTGAGCGGACCTGATGGGGAACTCCCTCTCAGTATTTTAAATGTATAGACCCGCCCCTTCTAAAGTTCCCCATCAGGTCCGCTCAGCGGACCAGATGCGGAACATGAGAAGGGGCGGGTCTATACATGTATTACCAAAGTGAGAGCAGTTCCCCATCAGGTCCGCCTCCTCGGTATGTCGGACCCGCCTACGTCATTGGCTTGAGCGGGGAACTTCCTTCACTGTGTAATTTAAATTTACATAGTGAAGGAAGTTCCCCGCTCAAGCCAATGACGTAGGCGGGTCCGACATACCGAGGGGGCGGACCTGATGGGGAACTGCTCTCACTTTGGTAATACATGTATAAACCCGCCCCTTCTCATGTTCTGCATCTCGCCCGCTGAGCGGACCTGATGGGGAACATTAGAAGGGGCGGGTCTATACATTTAAAATACTGAGAGGGAGTTCCCCATCAGGTCCGCTCAGGCACAACCAATGAAGGACAGCGCTGGACATCGGGATCGCCGCGGGACACTGGATTTCACCGCTGGAATGTTTATTTATTTATTTTTTTTAAATAAAGGACTTTTTCAAGGTGTTTGTGTGTTTTTTTAAACATTTTTTTACGCTTTCTTCGTGAAATGGTAGGGGTACAATGTACCCGTTACCAATTCACATAGGGGGGGGGGGCGGGATCTGGGGGTCCCCTTTGTTAAAGGGGTCTTCCAGATTCCGATAAGCCCCCCGCCCGCAGACCCCCACAACCACCGGGCAAGGGTTGTGGGGATGAGGCCCTTGTCCCCATCAACATGGGGACATCCTCCCCATGTTGAGGGCATGTGGCTTGGTACGGTTCAGGAGGGAGGGGGGGGCGCTCTCTCGTCCCCCCCTTTTCCCCTGCGGCCGGCCAGGTTGCGTGCTCGGATAAGGGGTCTGGTATGGATTTTTAGGGGGACTCCACGCCATTTTTTTTTTAAACTTGGGGTGGAGTTCCCCTTAAAATCCATGCCAGACCTGAAGGGCCTGGTAATTGAATTCTGGGGAATCCCCACGCTTTTTTTTTTTTTTTTTTATCAATGACTTTTGTATGTATTGCCGGGAGCCGACAATTCATTAATAGCCGCGAGTCAGTTTTAAATGCATTTTTTTTCTTTCAAAAATGACATTTTTTGCAGGGACAGTTCTAAGCACGGGAAACATGCGCCACTTTACATGCATATCATACACACCCCCCAGGTACGAAATTTAAAGGAATATTTCACTTTTATTTTTTCATTTTAAGCATTATTAAAATCACTGCTCCCGAAAAAACGGCCGTTTTTAAAACTTCTTTTTGCATTGATACATGTCCCCTGGGGCAGGACCCGGGTCCCCAAACACTTTTTAGGACAATAACTTGCATATTAGCCTTTATAATTAACACTTTAGATTTCGAACGTTCGAGTCCATTGTATTTAATAGGGTTCTAAAGTTTACACGAACATTTTGTCTGTTCGCAGGTTCTGGTGCGAACCAAACAGGGGGGTGTTCGGCTCATCCCTGGAGGAGGACATGGTGGGTCTAGGGAAGGAGTGACTGATGATGAGTCTGACATTGATACCAGGGAAGAGGACGCTTTGGCAGCTGCTTTGCCAGTACCCTGAGCCTGGGTGAGAGAGGATGAGGAGGAGGAGGAGGGCTTGGTCATCCACTCTACCAAGTCTTCGGCATGATGTGGCTCAACATGTCCAGCTGCCGAAAAGAAGGACAAGCGTGTCCCATGGCCATGTGCTGATGACAATGCACCGCGTCCACGACCAGCACTGTTGCCCCCAGACACAGAGCCTGCTTGCCCTCTTTTATTGCCTCCTGACTGTCTGCCTCTCCTTGTTTGCCTTCCAGACATTCTAATAGATGGCCTGCAGGGAGATGGGAAAAAAGCAATAAGGGCTACCTTCAGGTGTCCTTCTCTGTCCCTTTACTTAAGGATTTCTAAATATGGTTGAGGATGATTGCTTTTGCACAGAATAGCACAACGACAATTTCCCTGACTGTCCAAAAAACAAGGATTTCAAAGATGGTTGATGAGGAAGCACACTATAGCACAAGGAGAATTCCCCTCACTTTCCTTCTTTGTCCCTAGAAACAAGGACTCGCACAGTGAAAGAAACTGACACTCTCCCTACCTAGAGTTTTCTGTCCCTAGAAAAAATGTTTTTTTAAAGCACACTATAGCACAAGGAGAATTCCCCTCACTTTCCTTCTTTGTCCCTAGAAACAAGGACTCGCACAGTGAAAGAAACTGACACTCTCCCTACCTAGAGTTTTCTGTCCCTAGAAAAAATGTTTTTTTAAAGCACACTATAGCACAAGGAGAATTCCCCTCACTTTCCTTCTTTGTCCCTAGAAACAAGGACTCGCACAGTGAAAGAAACTGACACTCTCCCTACCTAGAGTTTTCTGTCCCTAGAAAAAATGTTTTTTTAAAGCACACTATAGCACAAGGAGAATTCCCCTCACTTTCCTTCTTTGTCCCTAGAAACAAGGACTCGCACAGTGAAAGAAACTTATACTCTCCCTACCTAGAGTTTTCTGTCCCTAGAACAAATGTTTTTTTAATGCACACTATAGCACAAGGAGAATTCCCCTCACTTTCCTTCTTTGTCCCTAGAAACAAGGACTCGCACAGTGAAAGAAACTGACACTCTCCCTACCTAGAGTTTTCTGTCCCTAGAAAAAATGTTTTTTTAAAGCACACTATAGCACAAGGAGAATTCCCCTCACTTTCCTTCTTTGTCCCTAGAAACAAGGACTCGCACAGTGAAAGAAACTGACACTCTCCCTACCTAGAGTTTTCTGTCCCTAAAAAAAATGTTTTTTTAAAGCACACTATAGCACAAGGAGAATTCCCCTCACTTTCCTTCTTTGTCCCTAGAAACAAGGACTCGCACAGTGAAAGAAACTGACACTCTCCCTACCTAGAGTTTTCTGTCCCTAGAAAAAATGTTTTTTTAAAGCACACTATAGAACAAGGAGAATTCCCCTCACTTTCCTTCTTTGTCCCTAGAAACAAGGACTCGCACAGTGAAAGAAACTGACACTCTCCCTACCTAGAGTTTTCTGTCCCTAGAAAAAATGTTTTTTTAAAGCACACTATAGCACAAGGAGAATTCCCCTCACTTTCCTTCTTTGTCCCTAGAAACAAGGACTCGCACAGTGAAAGAAACTGACACTCTCCCTACCTAGAGTTTTCTGTCCCTAGAAAAAATGTTTTTTTAAAGCACACTATAGCACAAGGAGAATTCCCCTCACTTTCCTTCTTTGTCCCTAGAAACAAGGACTCGCACAGTGAAAGAAACTGACACTCTCCCTACCTAGAGTTTTCTGTCCCTAGAAAAAATGTTTTTTTAAAGCACACTATAGCACAAGGAGAATTCCCCTCACTTTCCTTCTTTGTCCCTAGAAACAAGGACTCGCACAGTGAAAGAAACTGACACTCTCCCTACCTAGAGTTTTCTGTCCCTAGAAAAAATGTTTTTTTAAAGCACACTATAGCACAAGGAGAATTCCCCTCACTTTCCTTCTTTGTCCCTAGAAACAAGGACTCGCACAGTGAAAGAAACTGACACTCTCCCTACCTAGAGTTTTCTGTCCCTAGAAAAAATGTTTTTTTAAAGCACACTATAGCACAAGGAGAATTCCCCTCACTTTCCTTCTTTGTCCCTAGAAACAAGGACTCGCACAGTGAAAGAAACTGACACTCTCCCTACCTAGAGTTTTCTGTCCCTAGAAAAAATGTTTTTTTAAAGCACACTATAGCACAAGGAGAATTCCCCTCACTTTCCTTCTTTGTCCCTAGAAACAAGGACTCGCACAGTGAAAGAAACTGACACTCTCCCTACCTAGAGTTTTCTGTCCCTAGAAAAAATGTTTTTTTAAAGCACACTATAGCACAAGGAGAATTCCCCTCACTTTCCTTCTTTGTCCCTAGAAACAAGGACTCGCACAGTGAAAGAAACTGACACTCTCCCCACCTAGAGTTTTCTGTCCCTAGAAAAAATGTTTTTTTAAAGCACACTATAGCACAAGGAGAATTCCCCTCACTTTCCTTCTTTGTCCCTAGAAACAAGGACTCGCACAGTGAAAGAAACTGACACTCTCCCTACCTAGAGTTTTCTGTCCCTAGAAAAAATGTTTTTTTAAAGCACACTATAGCACAAGGAGAATTCCCCTCACTTTCCTTCTTTGTCCCTAGAAACAAGGACTCGCACAGTGAAAGAAACTGACACTCTCCCTACCTAGAGTTTTCTGTCCCTAGAAAAAATGTTTTTTTAAAGCACACTATAGCACAAGGAGAATTCCCCTCACTTTCCTTCTTTGTCCCTAGAAACAAGGACTCGCACAGTAAAAGACACTGACACTCTCCCTACCTAGAATTTTCTGTCCCTAGAAAAAATGTTTTTTAAAGCACACTATAGCACAAGGAGAATTCCCCTCACTTTCCTTCTTTGTCCCTAGAAACAAGGACTCGCACAGTAAAAGACACTGACACTCTCCCTACCTAGAGTTTTCTGTCCCTAGAAAAAATGTTTTTTTAAAGCACACTATAGCACAAGGAGAATTCCCCTCACTTTCCTTCTTTGTCCCTAGAAACAAGGACTCGCACAGTGAAAGAAACTGACACTCTCCCTACCTAGAGTTTTCTGTCCCTAGAAAAAATGTTTTTTTAAAGCACACTATAGCACAAGGAGAATTCCCCTCACTTTCCTTCTTTGTCCCTAGAAACAAGGACTCGCACAGTGAAAGAAACTGACACTCTCCCTACCTAGAGTTTTCTGTCCCTAGAAAAAATGTTTTTTTAAAGCACACTATAGCACAAGGAGAATTCCCCTCACTTTCCTTCTTTGTCCCTAGAAACAAGGACTCGCACAGTAAAACACACTGACACTCTCCCTACCTAGAATTTTCTGTCCCTAGAAAAAATGTTTTTTTAAAGCACACTATAGCACAAGGAGAATTCCCCTCACTTTCCTTCTTTGTCCCTAGAAACAAGGACTCGCACAGTAAAAGACACTGACACTCTCCCTACCTAGAGTTTTCTGTCCCTAGAAAAAATGTTTTTTTAAAGCACACTATAGCAAAAGGAGAATTCCCCTCACTTTCCTTCTTTGTCCCTAGAAACAAGGACTCGCACAGTGAAAGAAACTGACACTCTCCCTACCTAGAGTTTTCTGTCCCTAGAAAAAATGTTTTTTTAAAGCACACTATAGCACAAGGAGAATTCCCCTCACTTTCCTTCTTTGTCCCTAGAAACAAGGACTCGCACAGTGAAAGAAACTGACACTCTCCCTACCTATCCTTCTCTTTCCCTAAACTAAAGGAATCCAGGTTAAGCAAGAAAGAAATAAATGTCACTGTCCCTGCCTATGCTTGTCTTTCCCTGCTCCGGAACACACTACACTAGGCCGCCGTGCTGGCGGCCTTTTATAGTGTGGGGCGTGTACTAAACACCCTCAGCAATAATTGGCCACAGGCATCCTGCCTGTGGCCAATCATTGCTCTCCTCGCTGCCGGCGCTGTGATTGGCCAAGCATGCGGGGTCACAGTGCATGCTTGGCCAATCACAGCGCCTGGATGACACTGCGATGGCGTAGTGCATTGTGGGCCGTTCGCGTCACTCGAATTTGGCGCGAACGGCCCAAATCGTTCGATCTTCGTCGAACGATCGAACAGCCGATGTTCGAGTCGAACGTATGTTCGACTCGAACATGAAGCTCATCCCTATACAGGTGTATACTGTGCCACTAACTCCTGCAGATGCCTGTATTAGAGAACACCATGGACGGGTATATACAGTTGTGTACTGTGCCACTAACTCCTGCAGATGCCTGTATTAGAGAACAGCAATGACGGGTATATACAGGTGTATACTGTGCCACTAACTCCTGCAGATGCCTGTATTAGGGAACAGCAATGACAGGTATATACAGGTGTACACTGTGCCACTAACTCCTGCAGATGCCTGTATTAGAGAACAGCAATGACGGATATATACAGGTGTATACTGTGCCACTAACTCCTGCAGATGCATGTATTAGAGAACAGCAATGACGGGTATATACAGGTGTATACTGTGCCACTAACTCCTGCAGATGCCTGTATTAGAGAACAGCAATGACGGTTATATACAGGTGTACACTGTGCCACTAACTCCTGCAGATGCCTGTATTATAGAACAGCAATGACGGGTATATACAGGTGTATACTGTGCCACTAACTCCTGCAGATGTCTGTATTAGAGAACAGCAATGACGGGTATATACAGGTGTATACTGTGCTGGGGCACACAACACCCACTAACTGCTGCAGATGCCTGAGAAAAGAATACACTGTCCCTGCCTGCCTATCTAGCTTAGAGAACAGCAATAAAGTGTATATCTAGGTGTATACTGTGCTGGAGGCATACAACACCCACTAACTCCTGCAGATGCCTGAGAAAAGAATAGAACATAGAACACACTGTCCCTGCCTATGTATCTCTTTCCCTGCACGCCGGAACACACTGCACAAGGCCGCCACGCTGGTGGCCTTTTATAGTGTGGGGCGTGTACTAAACCCCCCTGAGCTATGATTGGCCACAGGCATCCTGCCTGTGGCCAATTATGGCTCTCCTTGCTGCCGGCGCTGTGATTGGCCAAGCATGCAGGGTCACAGTGCATGCTTGGCCAATCACAGCGCCGGGATTGCAGTGTATTGTGGGCCGTTCGCGTCACTCAAATTTGGCGCGAACGGCCCATAAAGTTCGATCTTCGGCGAACGATCGAACAGCCGATGTTCGAGTCGAACGTATGTTCGACTCGAACACGAAGCTCATCCCTAGTGGCAATGATCAGGGACATTGTTACTGGTGTGGTGGGGATCAGGGACAGTAAGACTGGTGTGTTGATGATCAGGGGCACTGTAACTGGTGTGGCAATGATTAGGGACAATATGACTGATGTGGCAGTGATCAGGAACAACATTACAAGTGCAGAGGTGCAGAGGGACACTGATTTAGTGTTGCTAATTAGAGACTCTGTGAGTGGGTAGTGGTGATTACATACATATACATTACATTACATATACAAATACAGTGATATTAGAGCAGCCAGCTATTGTACATGATCACCACCACAGTGGAACAATGACACCATAGTGACACTGGGTGGGTGATCAGGGACTTTTTCTTTTACATTCCGATTGCCTATTGCAGTGATGATCACTGTGTAAGCAATCAATAGCCCTGTTTAAAGGTTTCATTCATGATTGGTCACAGCTATCACATGGTACAGGGCTACTGTGATTGGTCTTTGTACCATGTCATTACTGTGACCAATCACAGAAGTCACACACTAGTAAGCAAGGCAGCATGAATGGCAGCCTTATTTATTACTGTAATTGTGATTGCTGTGCTTAACCACAGCAATCACAGGGCCACTCACAGTGACCCGGTACAGTGATTGGTAATGGCTGCGCTGTCACAGATTGCGCAGCTGTGCACCCCAAGAGGTATGCGCAAGGCATGAATTTGGGAGGATGTACAGATACGTCCTCCCAGAACTAGAGAGCACCCATCCGGCTGCTTATGCACATTGGTTGGGCAGAAAGTAGTTAAAATGTTTTAAAATCATTATTATTGTCTCTAATGCACTAAGCCGGGACTTAAAGAATCCTTGTGTCTTTGATTAGCAGGATTATACTGTAAATCTATTAAAAGTAGCGTTTCATACCGGACTTTTGGGTCCCGGACCCGAACCCGAGCAATTGACTGCATGTTCGGGTTCGGGTCCGGTGTTCGGCGATGTAATGGCACATTTCTAAAAGCTACAGGGCAGCCAATAAACTTTTGTTTAACTGGTGTGCCATTAGAAGCCATCACAGCCATGCTTACTAATGGCATGGCTGTGATTGGCCAGTGAAGCATATGACCCAGCCTCTATATAATCTAGAGGCACACAGCACAGCACGTCACTCTGCTTTAGACAGTATAGGGAAAGGATCCTGGCTGCTGTTGCTGTGAGGGAGAGAATGAAATGATAGGAGTTAGTCCTGATTCTGAAATCTACTGAGAGAAAAAATAGAGACCGTGTAGGGCAAGGTTCCTGTTGCTGCTTTCAGGGAGAGAGATTTATCTAGGAGTCCAGATTCAGAGATCTAATAACTCAGCGATCTGCATAGATTCACCTGGTTGGGTTGCAGTGCACAGTCTTTTTACACTGCCATGAGCCCAGTGCCAGAGAAAATCAAACTTTTATCTGCAAGCTCAGTGCACCAGCACTGCATATGTTACGTTGAGATACACCCTGTACATACTGTGGGTGTATTCTGCTCTTCCAAAAACACCCATTTAGGGCAAGATCCTAAATTTGGAAAATATAAGGAGAACGTCAAAGGGACGTGGCCCCGGTCATGGTGCCGCTGGTGGAGCTCCTGTTGCAGGGAGAGGACGTGGTTGATCTGTGCCAGCTACACGTACAAGTGAAACACCTTCCTCAGGTGCAAGTAGGCGACAGAGCCTGCAGCGGTATTTTGTCGCGCCTAATGAGGCTGTACGAATGTTGAGGCCAGGACAAGTACAGGCGATAGTAGATTGGGTTGCTGACAGTGCCTCCGGTTCCTTCACATTTTCTCCCACCCAGTCTTCTGATGAAAGATCAGAGTTGGCACCTGCAGCCAATGTCCATCAGTCTTTCACCTCACCCCCTTGCAAATCAGCCAAGCAGTCTGAGCCCCAAATCATGCAGCAGTCTCTTCTGCTTTTCGATGACTCTGTTAGCAGGGTTTCCCAGGGCCATCCACCTAGCCCTGCCCCAGAAGTGGAAGAGATTGAGTTCACCGATGCCCAACCACTTATGTTTCATGATGAGTACGTGGGAGGACCATCGCAGCACATCTCGGATGATGACGAAACACAGGTGCCAACTGCTGCTGCTTTCGCAATTGTGCAGACCGACAAGGAGGACAGGGGTGAAGACTGGGTGGAAGATGATGTGGAGGACGATGAGGTCCTCGACCCCACATGGAATCAACGTTATGCAGGTGACCAGTGTAGTTTGGAGGAAGAGGCGGTGGTCGCACAGAGCCACCAGCACAGCAGAAGAGGGAGCAGGGTGCAAAAGCGGAGTGTCCGTCCCCTAGACAGTACATCTATTACTGCCCAATGCAGCAAGGGACCAAGCACACCAAAGCCAGGTCCAAGGAGTTCCCTAGCGTGGCAGTTCTTCAGACAATGTGCTGATGCCAAGACACAAGTGGTTTGCACGCTGTGCAATCAGAGCCTGAAGCGAGGCATAAACATTCTCAACCTGAGCAGAACCTGTATGACCAGGCATCTAAGTGCAAAGCACGAGCTGCAGTGGAGTAGACACCTCAAAAACCAAGAAAGGTCTCTGGCTCCTCCTGCTTCCTCTTCTGCTGCACTCTCGGCCTCATGATCCACCTCTGTAGTGACAGTAGCACCTGCCAACCCGCAAACAGAGCATCTGCCAGCAACACTACCACCTGGGTCACCAACCATCTCCACAATGTCCCATGGAAGCATTCAGCTCTCTATCTCCCAAAAACTGGAGCGGAAGAGGAAGTACCCCCCTAGCCACCCACGATCCCTGGCTCTGGATGGCAGCATTTCAAAATTCCTCGCCTTTGAAATGCTGTCATTCCATCTGGTGGAGACGCAGAGTTTTAAAAGCCTGATGGCATTGGCTGTCCCACAGTATGTCGTGCCCAGCCGCCACTACTTTTCCAGGCGAGCCATCCCTGCCCTGCACAACCAAGTGGGGGACAAAATCAGGTGTGCACTGCGCAATGCCATCTGTGGCAAGGTCCACCTAACTACGGATGCGTGGACCAGTAAGCACGGTCAGGGAAGTTATATCTCCCTAATAGCACACTGGGTAAATGCAGTGGCGGCTGGGCCTGAGGCAGATAGCAGTTTGGCGCATGTACTTCCACCACTGAGGATTGCAGGGCGCTTCAGTTTGCCTCCTGTTGCTAACTCCTCCTACTCCGCTTCCTCATCCTCTACCACCTCCTCATATGGTCAGCGTAACACCTTCACCACAAACTTCAGCACAGCCAGGGGTAAACGACAGCAGGCAGTTTTAAAACTTTCCTGTTTGGGGGAAAAACCCCACACCACGCAGGAGTTGTGGAGGGACATGGAACAACAGACCGATGAGTGGTTGGTGGCAGTGGGCCTCAAGCCCGGCCTGGTGGTGTGCGATAATGGGTGAAATCTTGTAGCAGCTCTGGGCCTAGCCGAATTTGGTGGTGCAGAGGTTCCTTAAAAATTACCCCAATATGCCAGAGCTGCTGCAGAAAGTGCGGGCCGTCTGTGCGCACTTTCGGCGTTCTCACCCTGCTGCTGCTCGCCTTTCAGCGCTGCAGTGTAACTTCGGCCTTCCTGCTCACCGCCTCATATGTGGCGTGCCCACAAGGTGGAACTCCACCTTGCACATGCTGGCCAGACTGTGCGAGCAGCAGCAGGCGATAGTGGAGTTTCAGCTGCAGCAATCACGCGTGAGCCGCTCTGCGGAACAGCACCACTTCACCACCAATAACTGGGCCTCCATGCGAGACCTGTGGGCCTTGTTGCGCTGTTTCGAGTACTCCACCAACATGGCCAGTGCCGATGACGCCGTTCTCAGCGTTACTATCCCAGTTCTATGCCTCCTTGAAAAAATGCTTTGGGCGATGATGGAAGAGGATGTGGCACAGGAGGAGGAGGAACCGGGATCATTTCAAAGGCTTTCAGGGCAGTCTTTCACAAGTGGCTACGAGGGTGGGTTCCTGCACCAACAAACGCCAAGTACACAATTGTCCATCAGCAAGGGCACAGTTCTGGAGGATGACAAGGTGGAGGATGAGGAGGAGATGGAGGAGGAGGAACCATGTTCACAGCAGGGTGGCACCCAGACCAGCTCATGGCCATCACTGGTGCGTGGCTGGGGGGATACAGAGGACACAGACGATACACCTCCCACAGAGGACAGCTTTTCGTTACCTCTGGGCAGCCTGGCACACATGAGCGATTACATGCTGCAGTGTCTCCGCAACGACTGCCGAGTTGCCCACATTCTAACAGGTGCTGATTACTGGGTGGCCACGCTGCTGGATCCCCGTTACAAGGACAACATACCATCCTTAATTCCCTCACTGGAGCATGAACGTAAGATGCGCGAGTACAAGCACACGCTGGTAGACGCGCTGCTGGTGGCATTCCCACCTGACAGCGGGGGCACAGTGGAAGCACAAGGCGAAGACAGCGGAGGAGGAAGAGGTCGCCAACGCAGCTGGGGCACCACCAGCACCTCAGAAGGCAGGGTTAGCATGGCCAAAATGTGGAAAAGCTTTGTCAGCACGCCACAACAACCAGCACCAACAGCTGATATGGAACGTCTTAGCAGGAGGCAGCATTTCACCAACATGGTGGAGCAGTATGTGTGCACACGCCTACACGTACTGAATGACGGGTCTGCCCCCTTCAACTTCTGGGTCTCCAAATTGGGCACATGGCCTGAGCTTGCCCTTTACGCCTTGGAGGTGCTGGCCTGCCCTGCAGCCAGTGTATTATCTGAATGTGTATTTAGCACGGCAGGGGGTGTTATCACAGACAAGCGCAGCCGCCTGTCCAGAGCCAATGTGGACAAGCTCACATTCATTAAAATGAACCAGGCATGGATCCCACAGGACTTGTCCGTACCTTGTGCAGAATAGACGTGTATACCGGTGTTCTGACAAAAACTGTCCGGCCATCGGATAGTGTCCGGCCCGTACTGCGCAGGCACAAAATCTCCACACAAAATCTCTGAAGATGAACGGCGCCGTGAGTGCAGGTTCAAGCCCCACCATCCAAATGGACATACTGTAGAACATAG
Source organism: Rana muscosa (assembly GCA_029206835.1). Classification (NCBI taxonomy): domain Eukaryota; kingdom Metazoa; phylum Chordata; class Amphibia; order Anura; family Ranidae; genus Rana; species Rana muscosa. The sequence goes on along the minus strand of CM055122.1, from coordinate 1,149,232,852 downwards.
TAACAGGGCCCCTCACGGGCTCACTTCGCCCGCCACGCTTCGGACACGGGCTCGCTTGGCTCGGCTTGAACCTCGGATGGTGTGGCTTGAACCTGGACTCACCGCGCAGGCGCCGTTCGTCTTCGGAGATTTTCAAAATCCCCTTGTCCTACGTACTGAGCAAGCGCAGTACAGGGCGGACACTATCCGACGGGGGACAGAATTCGACACATCACTGGCCTTACCCAGCCATTGTTGTATTTTTGAACAAGTGTTGGCTACCTCGTCCTCCTCCACCGCCGCTTCCACCTACACAGCCACATCCACCGCCACCTCAACCTCCTACTCCATATGGTCAAGATTATAATTAAAAAAAAAATAATTTCAAAGTATTTTATTTTCCCACTGGCTTATCCATTAAATTGAAAAATATTTTTTCCAGAAAGGGCGTATTCTGGGGCATTCCCACTATATGTCTCGCATTGTGCCATTGAGTTTCTGAGGTTCCTAATGACTTCCTGTACCTCTTCTGCTGAGAATGGGGCAGCCAGCATAGTATTATTATTTTTTTATGTTATTTTAAGTTATTTCCCTATGCACATTTGTTTGCAGAGCACTTGCCATGCTCTTAACAATATTTGGCTGCCATTTGCAGCCCTCTAGCCCTTTCCGTTACTTTTTTAGAGCCATTTTAGTCCTCAGAAGTTCGGGTCCCCATTGACTTCAATTGGGGTTCGGGTTCAGGGTCAAGTTCGGGTCAAGTTCGGTCCCGAACTCGAACTTTTTTCTGAAGTATAGCCGAACCCGTCGAACCTGAACATCCAGGTGTCCGCTCAACTCTAATTAAAAGTCATATTTGCTTTTGTGAATGGTTGATAGGCCGATATTCCCGCGACCCGATCTCCTGGAAGTTTGGCTCCTTCCTCCGCTGCCGGGCCAATCAGAAAGTGCAGCTCGCTTCGTGCATGTGTAGTAGGGAACCGGCCGTGAACCCGAAATGCTTCACTGTTGGGTTTACTTACTTGGAATGGCGGCGGCTGCACCCAACAGTCGATCCGAAGATCGGCTGGCGTGGCGACATCGTTGGCTCCCTGGACAGGTAAGTGTCCATATAGTAAAAGTCAGCATCTACAGTATTTTTTTCCCCAAGACGGAACTCCACTTTAATGAAACCCAATGAGGATCGCACTCAGTCTGCTTGCACTTACATTTTGGTAACGTGAGCTGGAAAATCTTTGTGCAGGAAGAGGCTAAGAGTGTTATTGTTGCATATGAATGAAAATGAGGTGTGAGTTTGACCAGTCATTTCTCACAGGTTAGTGTAGGTGGCTGGGGTCTGACATTGTATCCATCACACCCAGGAAGGCACAATCTATCTAACACATCTAGAAGCAGTGGCACCCAAAGCTGTTTTTACTTTCTGGCCACTAGAACTATAAGAATGTTACATCTTTTTTTGCAGGACACTGGTAGTAAAAACTTCCTACGCTTCTGACAGTGTTACTTTAATATATGGAAGAAGAAAAAACGTATACACAAATTCTGATTCAATAATATTTCTCTTTAACCAATAAGAACAATGATATGTTTTTTATCCGGAGGCTTTAATGCTTTAAAATGTGCTGTATAGTGTGGTCACGTAATCTTTTTATAAACAAAACTCTTAAAGTGGTTGTAAACCCACTTTGGTAAAAAATAAAAAAAAAACACCTGCAAGACAAAGGTATAATGAGCTAGTATGCATAGCATACTAGCTCATTATGTAATACTCACCTGGGATCGAAGACCCCGCTGCGGTGCCCGACACAGCATCGGCCGGCGACATGTAGTCCTGGAGTTACTTCTGGGTATCGCGGCATACGTGCGGGAGCCACCAGTCACAGCATGACCTCCTTTAGAAATGGCACGATCGCCGTTTCTAAAGTGTGCCTGCGCCGTTGTCTATGGCGCATGCATCGTAGACATCGGCACATGTCTCTATTGTAAATATCTCCTAAACCGTGGAGGTTTAGGAGATTTTTCCAGTACCTACAGGTAAGCCTTAATCTAGGTTTACCTGTAGGTAAAAGTGTTTTTTACAGCAGTGTCAAAGAAATGTAGTTTTGCACTTAATACTATGCAACATGGATAGACTTGATCATGACCTGTCATCAGAGACCAATTATGCTGTAATTTTAGTGTTCTTACTGTTCAGTAAGTTTTATATTTTCATGTTACACAAATCATTATACAGTATGTTTATAATGATTGCTCAATATTTTATCCTGTCAAGAAAAGTTAGTTCTTTCAGGTTTTACGGATTTTGCTTTGATATTTTTTTCCCCACAAATATCTATTAAAGTTGTTTTTATTGTGAGCCTTCATATCATTGCTAAGCATGTCATGCTGACCACAAAATATTTTGTAATTCTGAGCTTCATTGTGTTCCCAAGTGGCTAGAAAACATGCTTCATAATGACTTAGATTTACACAGTGTTTCTTAACAGATTTGAAGTCTTGTGATAATTGATACTTTATACTTTTGGGTCAGGTCTAATTAGGTTCTATGTCACTCAAGGAAATGTGAAACTCTTTCAAACGTAAATCATCTCCTCAGTGGGACAAAACCGAATAAGCAGATGTGCTGAAAGTTCTCACAAAGAATGCTCTCAAATGTTACATCTTCTAACAGCCACATAAAATAATCTTATTTGGCTTTCACTACAGAGTATTACGGTGTGATCTGTACACGAGAAATAATTAAACAAAGGGAAATGATTCCAAAATGCAAACTATTTATGTTGCATTCAGCTTCAATTTCCATGACAATTTATATTACATTGACTTGTGAATCAAGCATAAACAAATGACTGTTTGCATTGCTTAACATAAAACTCCTACCAAATGTCCCATTTTATAGGAGGAAATCAGAGGGAGATTTAGCATCCATCTGTTGCAAATGTCAGAACCAGATTGCACACAAATAATTTAGCACTAGGATCTCTATGAACTTGAAGAGATATGTATGAATAACTGTGCTTTTTATTTACTCTAATTTTGACAGTTAAATTTCAATTCCAATAGCGGGTGTTTAAGAGATTCAGTTACAAAGGAAGTAATAAATAGCAGAAAATATTACAGATGGATAATATGATGCCGTGTGCCAGGATTTTTGCTATTTGTCTGTCAAATTGACGTGCTTATTAAATAAGTAATATACAATTCAAATTAACTTTGCTTAAACATTATTTAAATTGCAAATATTTTACTTTTTACCCAGTTAAAATAATTTGTGAATTATTGCCTTAATTATTTGGTACAGGAAACACAAGGATATGGTAATTGATTCTGTTAAGCCTGAAACAATTAAGAAATGAACAAAGTTTTCATATTAAACACATATATTCTTATTGTTCTGTTTTATAATATTTATTATTTTTTAATACATTAATTAATGTTAAACAAATATATGATATTTTACAAAATTGCATCTTCCCTTGTATTTCTACTATTTAGATTTTATAAAAAAACAGATGTACACAGTAATATCTATGTCTTTCAAAATGACCATAATGATTTTAATACAATATTTTTCTTTATCTATGGTTCTAAATGAGGATTTTAAAGAAAAATGTACATTGTCTGAAAGCCATCAAAACAAACAGGGGCAGACAGGTGACAAACTATTATACTGCATCTATCTGGCTATCACAAGACATTACAAAATCACTTCAATCATAAAAAAATCCTTAAATACCTTAATTAGCTAACAATTTCTGCCTATGGCTTCAAAGTTTATACTGTAAAACCAGAAACCTAGCTATTACAAAGTAATGCTTACAACTGATTGCTTTCTATGACATCATAATACAAACTTTACAATTATATCGCCATCACAACAGTCATTGCAAAAACTAAATAATTAAATTAAGAGTTAAATCACATTTTTTTCAATGTTTGATACTACCGAATACAACAGGGATAAGCAATTAGCGTACCTCTAGCTGTTGCAAAACTACAAGTCCCATCATGCCTCTGCCTCTTGGTGTCATGCTCGTGGCTGCCAGAGTCTTGCTATGCCTCATGGGATTTGTAGTTCTGCAACAGCTGGAGGTCCGCTAATTGCATATCCCTGGAATACAACATTCTGACTTTGATATTGCACATTTCATTGTGCATTACACTTTTCTCTTTTAACTCAAAAGACTGAAGCCTCGTACACACGACCGAGTTTCTCGTCCAAAACCGGCAAGAAAAGTGCCGCGTGAGCTTTTTTGTCGAGAAAACCGTTCGTGTGTATGGTTTTACGACGAGAAAATTGCCGTGAATCTCGACGAGAAAATAGAGAACCTGCTCTCTATTTTCTCGTCAGGATTCCAGATTTCCTCGTCATGTTTCTCGTCGGCCTGTTTTGTGACGAGAAAATGGTTCGTGTGTATGCTTTTACGACTCTTCCAAAAGCGCGCATGCTCACAAGCAACTATGAGACGGGAGCGCATCTTCTGGTAAAACAAGCCTTCGTAATGGAGATAGCACATTCGTCACGCTCCAAATGTTTGCATCGTTTAAATGTTGGGCATTGAAATCTTCGTTAGAATGTTACATTAATCCAAACGAATGAACTTTTTTTGCTGCTGATATTCACACAGAGTTATGACTATCTTTTTTTAACCTTTTTCATGCTGCTCTTAAGAAGATTTATGTGTATTATATCGTGCAAGTTTTTAGGAATATTTAAAACTTTGATATTTTTCAAACTGATGTTAATTGTAATTTCGCAATGTTTTGGTTGTGATCTCCCATTGAATCTTTTAATATATATTATTTAAATTTTACACCCTTTTTTGGGAAATACAATTTCATTCTTTTTTGGGGGGTTGGTATCTGTCCCTTTTTTTGTCAGTCAAATGAATCTGCTTACTCCAAAGCTAGATTTTACATTTTTACAAATACACATAGTCAAGTATGAGCTTAAAGAAAAATAACATTTATTCATGTTTGAACTAAAATAAAGAGAAGGCAGCGCTGGAGAAGCTGCTGCCATTTGTGCATCCCAGGGACCCCAGAGCACACAGCAACCCTGTGTGGACACTAAAATTGGGAGCTTGAGAGGGCCAACATTTCTGAACACAATCTGATGCTGGCCTCCCAGAGGTCAGGAACAGCAGCAGGTGATATATATGTCCCAAGTGTGTGGTACTACAACAGGCTGCCTTCTGTCCGACCACAATGAAGCAAGGCCATCACTTCCTCATCTTCCTGGCAACCTTCCTTGCAACCTTTCCTGAAGCCTTCCCTGCAGCCTTCCTTCTTCGTTTGGCTGGAGGCTGGGCCACTGGAGTACTCCTGTCAGGAGGAGGAGGAGGTGGAGGAGAAGGGGGTGGCGCAGAAGAACAAGGTGGAGGTGGAGGAGAAGGGGGTGGGGTGGAAGAACATGGTGGAGGTGGAGGAGAAGGGGGTGGGACAGAAGAGGAATGTGGAGGTGGAGGAGGAGGTTGAGGTTGGGACAGTTGTGCCACCTCACAAATGGCGGTATTGGGGGTAATTTTTCCCATCACCCCCTTGTTGAGCAAGGTGATGAGCAGGGGTTTGCATAGGAGGCGTTGCTCCATGCTCATCACCTTGAACTTTGCCTCCACTAGGCCGGCAATGGCCTCTTCAGGGGATGTGGGCTCTTTGAGGGTGGCATGGGCCTCTTTAATAAGGGCCATTGCTGCCTCACTGGTGGTCCTGTCCCTCCTGCCTCTTTTGGGAAGCCGGATGGGAGGCACCTGGGATCTGGTGCTTCTCCTTTGCCCTGCCACCTCCTGGCTGCCACTGGGCCCTGCCACCTCCTGGCTGCCACTGGGCCCTGCCTCCTCCTGGCTCACAGTGGGCCCTGCCTCCTCCTGGCTGCCACTGGGCCCTTCCTCCTCCTGCCTGACAGTTTCCAGACCCTCCTCCTGGCTGATTTCATCCTGTGTATGAAAAAGGGACATAGTTTAATATGTTGGTTTAATCTTTGCAGCAAACTTTATAAACATGATTGAAGCAATTAGAATGTAAATCCAGAAATCATTTTTTCTAATTTACACCTACATCAGATTGACTATTTAGCACCCAATTAAGTGCAGACTAATGTCTCGAGATCTTGATTTCACTTGTGGAAGCCAAAATATTGTATGTTTCTCATCTTGACATATTTGGCAAACATTAATTTTATTCCAATACATTTTCATTTAATACTATACCTGGCTCCAGATGGCCAAATCAGGATCATCCAGGATGGCTGCCTCCTCTTGCTCCAGAGAAGGCTCAGGTTGGCTGCAGGGAAGTCTGGGGGGAAGAGTGGAGAGTGATGGCCTTGCCTCAATGTGGTCATCCAGGAAGGACATCCTGCTGTAGTACCACAAAATCGGGACATAAACATCATCTGCTGCTGCTCCTGACCTCTGAGAAGCCAGGACCTTAGAGCGTTCAGTCCTGTAGGTGCCTCTCAAGCTCCCAATTTTAGTGTCCACTTGTTTTGCTGTGGCTGTGGGCACCTTGGTCTGCACAAATGGGAGCAGCTTCTCCAGTGCTGCTTTTCTCACCCCTCTTTTTTTGTGGATGGGGTTTTTCGTCTCCCACAGAGCCGGCAGCTCCCTTACCCGGTCAATAAATTCCACCAGGAACTCTTTGTCGCTAATAAAGACATTCATATTGTATCTGCAAGTTAAATAAATAACATATAACTAATGTGAGGCAAACAGTCTAACCTCCTTAACATCGTAGTCACCATATATATCCTACAACATTCTCAAGACAGTATAGGCCAACAATTTGGCACAGTCTCAAAATCACATACCTTCGTTCGCACGTCCGTCACTTGAACTCCTCTCTCCGCACACCGAACGTACTATAGTCACATGTGTGTTTGCTATATACACACCACGCATGCGTCAAAATACGAACACGTCGCTCCGCACACGTCGCCCGCCCATGACGTTCTAACTAACATCTTTTCCCCGCCCCTTCTCTTTCGGCGCGCAGACAGATATGGCGGAGTTACAGCAGGTGTCTGATAATTCCGCAACTAACGAGGAGGAGACAAGCCCGGAGACCGAGGAAACGTCACGATCAAGGAGGAGATTCAAGGCATCGAATATGTCTTTTGCCGAGATGGCGGAGATGGTGGACATCTTGCTCAAGTCTGATTATGACGCAAAGCATGGGCCGTATAGCAAACCAAATAGAAGGAAGGCCAAAATCCTCACTAAAGTCGTGAAGAGTCTGAAGACGAATTTTGGGGTGAAACGCTCAAATGAGCAGCTCAGAAAGAGGTGGTCAGACCTCAAACTGAGGGAGCCAGAGCAGTTAAGGAGCATTAAGAGAATGCTCGCAAAAAGTAAGTAAAATGTACACTATTATGCTATTAATCCTTTTCTAAACTGACATGTTGCTGGTTTAGTTTTTTTTTCCTTATTGGACTCCCTTCCAAAATGTAATATTTTGAACTTGGTTGGCCACAGTAATCGTTCGTTACGTTACAGACACTTCGTTCGGCCACTATCCGCTGTTTTGGCTTATTTTACAGCCACAAAAGTAATTAGACATCTGCCATTGTTTTGGAAATTTGGGGCACCAAGTTTTAGGCTAGATGATGTGTTTGTAAAGAGAATGAAATGCAAACTGTAAACTGTGTAAAGGAGAGGACACTCAGCAGCTGCTTCCACATCTGTACTTTGGAGCACTATAGTGTGGGCCACCAGACCCGCCTTTTTTGGGTGTCCCACACAGGTGCATCAGAGAATTTTTGTGTTGCCTACATGTCTAAAAAATAACAGACAAAGGTGAATACTAAACATATTCTTGGTCAGAAATAATGCATTCATCTTTAACTTCCGCCCAAACACACACTTGTACCCCACTTCCAAGCAATTTAGCCTGTTTTTTTTTTACGTAGAGAATTTATGTGTGATAACTCTACCTTTTGTTTGATTCTCATAGGGGAGAGAAGACTGGGAGGAGGACACTCCAGGGAGCACAGGAACCCCACAGCTTCACAACAACCCCAAACTCCAAAAGACCAACAACTTAAAGATGTGGAGGAAGTTGAGGTGGAGGAAGGAGAAGTGCAGGAAGGAGAGGTGGATGACGTTGTGGAACTGGTCACCACAACAGGTCAGTATCTGACACCACAGCTTCAGGTAGGAGATGTAGGCCTGCAGAGTTATAATACCTTTTTATTTTGTTTTTAGGGGATGTGAATGTTGGGGTGAAGGATAGTACAGGTTTCTCTGCTGACAGTGCCCTCCGCCTCATCCAGCAAGTGATGGAATGTAGCATGGAACTGGACAAAATTAAAGAAAGAATTCATGTGATGGATGAAACATTTAAAGACATTCTCGATGTTTTGGGGAGAATTCAATAAGGCATCCCAACCCCCTTTTTTCATGTTTCTTCTTCAACTTTTAAAAAACTTTTTGACAATCAAACCAGCCAAAAATTGAATCTGCACACAGTGTGTCAACATGTGCTATCTGCCATAAGGGGATATCCATGTACGTCTTTTGGGGGTGCAACCCCTTCCTCGTATCTAAAGTAGGTGAACTGAGGAAGGGGTTGCACCCCCAAAACACGTTCATTGATCACCCCTGATGGCAGATAGCACATGTTGACAATAGGGATCAGGAGTCTAAAATCCCTATAGGAAAATAATCCCAATAGTGTGCATATTCAATTTTTGGCTGGGCAAGGGGTGGCAGGACCCCATATTAGGACGGGCACATAGAGACATATAGTTTGTGTAAGTGAATGTCTCAGATTGCTCCGAGGTATCCAATTTTTTAATTTTTGGAATGCAACTGTTGTTTTTGTATTTTCCTAAGAAAACAATTGCCGGTTTGTGGCCAGGCAAACAAAAAATGTAAAAAAAAAAAAGTGTGTGAATTTGCACATAGTAAAATATTTGAACACAAACAACGTGTAGCTTCTTTTTCTAATATGCTCTAACCTTATTTGGTACATTTTTAAAGGTTACATAGTGAAATGGTTGGTATTTACTAAAGGAAAATACACTTGGCACTACAAATGCACTAAGACAAACTAGGAGACAGGAAACCAACAAAAGTTAGAAGTTTAAACAAGATTTTTATTTGGATCGTTAGACAGGAATCTTTAGACATAGCCTGGCATAGGAATTGCCCCCCGACCCGTGAAATAGTCCATGTATTTGTCCCGAACCTCACGGGCATTTTGGGGGGGCAAGCCAGCACGGGCAGGGGATTATCAGGGGAAAGTCCAGCCTCAGGCAAAACTGAGGCCATATAGGAATTAGATTTGCGGCAAAGAAAATTGTGTAGCACACAGCAGCATAATACTACATAGTTTATTTTGTAGTCCGCCAAGTGTATTGAAGTCCTAAAAAGGGGGAACCGGCTGGCCATTATGCCAAAGGCATTTTCAACGACTCTTCGGCCCCTGGCCAGCCGGTAATTGAACACCCTCTTCTCTGGGGTCAGGGTCCTCTGAGGAAATGGCCTCATAAGATGTGGTCCGAGCCCGAAGGCTTCATCAGCCAAAAAAACAAAGGGGAGTCCTTCAATATTCCCTGCATCCGGTGGCAATGCAAGGTCGTCACTCTGGAGACGGAGGGCAAACTCTGTCTGAATGAAGGATCCCCCATCGGACATCCGGCCATTCTTCCCTACATCAACATAGAGGAATTCATACCGTGCTGACACCACCGCCATCAGCACAATGCTATGAAACCCCTTGTAATTGAAGTAGTAGGACCCAGAACGGGGTGGCAGCACGATGCGGATGTGCTTCCCGTCTATAGCACCACCGCAGTTGGGGAAGTCCCACCGCGTGGCAAACTCCGATGCCACAGTCTGCCATTCCTGTGGCGTGGAAGGAAGCCGTGGAGTCAAACAAGATGAAAAAATATTAGAATACACAAATCAAACATTACAAGTATATTCTAAGAAAATACATTAGAGGCCAACATCAAGCAAAGTCTACGTTTATTAAGGTGTTTTAAATAAGTATAATGGAAGGCTCATGTATCATATTCATCACCCCCTATAATGGTCCATTAATAAATTATAATGGGGAGGGGGGGTTGATGTGTTTGGACACAGGATAGCATTGCAGTGGCGGTGCGTCCAGAGTGGGCGCTGGAGCACTGCCCCCTCTCTCCTGTGCCCGTCACTCAGAACAATACATAGGTTCATGCCTTGCATTAACCTATGTATTGTCTATGCCGCCCACTATTCAGGTGGATGGCCCCCTGTTAAGCGACCGACATATGAAGAACTGCGGCATTTATGCGCTTAAAATTGCATATCAGAAACAGTAAGGAAAATTGTCTTGCACATTACAGCCTGAGGGATGTAATTGGCTTCAGAAAAGTTAAATAGGGGACGCAGGGGGGGGGGGGGGCATTCCTTGGGTAAACACTGACAGGCTGCTCTGCCAATCATGTTCACCAAGTCTGTTTAATGGTAACATGATTGGCTGATGCAACATCAAGGGAAGGAGAAGACATCAAGGACAGAAGAAGGATGGCGCTGACCACAAGAAGGTAAGTGCAGGGCTGGGGGGGAACTGGCTGCATTGGAGGGAACAAATGGGGGCGTTTAATAGGCACCAGAGCAAAAAAGGAGGAAGTTTATTTCCTAAATTGGGGTTTGAACCCCCAAACAATTGGAGCAACAGGCGCCCCTGCTGGAAAGGTTAGTGAAGGAAAATATGCATGGAGGAGAAAAAAGGGGCAATCTAAAGCTTCAAGCATGCATGAGGACAAAGGGGACATTCTCAGCATATTACAATCATGGTAATTAGGGAAGGATGAAAGAAATACAATACATTAGCATACATGTAATACATAAAATGTGATGTTAATGGAGAAAACTTACCCTAATATAGTCCTCCTGCAGGACTTGTATAATAGCAGAACAGGTGTCTGGGATTATGAGGCCCAGAGCCTGGGGGGAGATGCCTGTCGTGAACTTCAAGTCCTGAAGACTTCTCCCTGTCGCCAGATAACGTAACGTGGCGATGAGCCTCTGCTCAGCACTGATGGCTTCCTGCATAACGGTGTCCTTCCTGGTAATATAGGGGGACACCAAAGCCAACAGTTCCTGAAAAACGGGGTCAGACATCCGCAGAAAATTCCTGTAGTCCTCAGGATTATTCTCGACTATCTCCCGCAGCAGAGGCATGTGGCAGAATTGGTCCCGCTGGAGCAACCAATTCTTGGTCCATGAACTCCTCCTCACACCATTCATGGACTGGTCTTGGTCCAAAACAAGCAGACCAACACCAAGCGCACGCACAGCACGAACTCGACGACAAGAACGTCCAGGCGACATGGCTAGGAAACGGTCGTCTTATCAGAATGTACAGAACAGAACGCACTTTAGAACAGCAAGGCCTATGAATAACGAACTGAAAAACAGAAACGAACAGGCAAGAACGCACTGTAAAACAGATACGCCCTGCCTAGACGCCCTGAAAGTCAAGATACGAACCCACAAGCACAAACTGAACCACAGAAAACGATCTGAAAAGTACGAAGACTGAAAAGCGCGAATCGTCTCTTCCCAAACTTTTACTTCACACGCGGTAACACGAGATCAGCAAAAGCAGCCCAAGGGGTGGCACCAAGAAAAAAGATCTTCCCCTTTATAGTGCCGTCGTACGTGCTGGACGTGACCGCGGAGAACAACGAGGAAATTGGGAAATGTCAGTGTGTACGCATGGAAAGCTTGACGAGAAAATCGACAAGGTTAACAAGAATCTCGTCGAAAAAAACGACGTGTTTTTTACGACGAGAAACTCGGTCGTGTGTACGAGGCTTGAGTGTGTCATTTCAATTCTTCCTGTGACATTATAAAACATACTGTCAGGTTTTAAACTGGCAGCTACAGACTTTATTAGGCTTCCAAAATCATAAAAGAACAAATAGCATTCCCAGCATTAAACAACTTAGGCAGGCTGTCTAAACAATGGAAGATAAAAAATAAATCCTAGCCTGTACAGTTCTAACTGCTGTTTAATGCTCTGTCAAGATCAATGGCCATTACACCTGAGTATTCACAAGGCTGCAAAATCAAAATGCTCATCACCAAATAACATGCGTGATTGACACATCAGATGTTTTTCCATGGCATCATCCTATTAACTGTAGTATAAATAAACAATATCACTGTTCAGTAAGATCAAATCTCTGTGTTTGTGTGCTTATAAGTACAAATGTGTGTGTCTATGCTTATGTGCTAGCATCAGTTTGTGATTTGATATTCACAATCAGACAAATAAAATAATAATGTACAGCGCACAAATGCTTTAATATCCACTACTGATACTATAAATAAACATATGACCAAATACTATATACAGTACATAAATAACTGTAATAAATATACATCTGAATTAATCACTGCATAAAATAAAATTGGTGGCCTTAATTCAAGTAATATCATATGTATAAGTGTTTGTTGCTGTGCAAAAAATCAAAACGAATTCAAGCTCCCTAATCATACCATTAACAACTATTAGTGAACTTCAAAGTCCCTTGTAATAAACCAGTCCCATAAATCCTCAATCTTGCAATTTTGTGATACCACAGTGATGTCATCTCTTCCTATTCACCACCACTCATGTGCAGATATACAGTGGATATAAAAAGTCTACACACCCCTGTTAAAATGTCATGTTTCTGTGATGTAAAAAAATGAGACAAAGATAAATCATTTCAGAACTTTTTCCACCTTTATTGTGACCTATAAACTGTACAACTCAGCTGAACAACAAACTGAAATCTTTTAGGTGGAGGGAAGTAAAAATAAAAAAAATAAAATAATATGGTTGCATAAGTGTGCACACCCTTAAACTGATACTTTGTTGAAGCACCTTTTGATCTATTACAGCACTCAGTCTTTTTGAGTATGAGTCTATTAGCATGGCACATCTCGCCTTGGCAATATTTGCCCACTCTTCTTTGCAAAAACACTCCAAATCTGTCAGATTGTGAGGGTATCTCCTGTGCACAGCCCTCTTCAGATCACCCCACAGATTTTCATTAGGGTTCAGGTCTGGGCTCTGGCTGGGCCATTCCAAAACTTGAATCTTCTTCTGGTGAAGCTTTTTCTTTGTTGATTTGGATGTATGCTTTGGGTTGTTGGCATGCTGAAAAATTAAGTTCCTATTCATGTTCAGCTTTCTAGAAGAAGCCTGAAGGTTTTGTGCCAATATTGACTGGCATTTGGAACTTTTCAGAATTCCCTCTACCTTGACTAAGGCCCCTGTTCCAGCTGCAGAAAAACAGCCTCAAAGCATGATGCTGCCACCACCATGCTTCACAGTGGGTATGGTGTTTTTTTGGTGATGTGCAGTGTTGTTTTTCCACCAGACATATCTTTTGGAAATATGGCCAAAAAGTTCAATATTGGTTTCATCAGACCATAACACATTTTCTTACATGCTTTTGGGAGACTTCAGATGTGTTTTTGCTAAATTTAGCAAGGCTTAGATGTTTTTCTTCGTAAGAAAAGGCTTCCATCTTGCCACTCTACCCCATAGCCCATACATATGAAGAATATGGGAGATTGTTGTCACATGTACCACACAGCCAGTACTTACCAGATATCCCTGTAGTGCCTTTAATGTTGCTGTAGGCCTCTTGGCAGCCTCCCTGACCAGTTTTCTTCAAATTTTTTCATCATTTTTAGGGGGGCGTCCAGTTCTTGGTAATGTCACTGTTGTGCCATATTTTCTCCATTTGATGATGACTGTCTTCACTGTGTTCCATGGTATATCTAATGCCTTGGAAATTATTTTTTACACTTCTCCTGACTGATATATTTTAACAATGAGATCCCTCTGATCCTTTGTAAGCCCTCTGCAGACCATGGCTTTTGCTGTAGGATGCGACTGGATGTGAAGAAAATGTCAGGAAAGACCTATTAGAACATCTGAACTTTATTTGGGGTTAATAAGAGGCACTTCAAATGATGGCAGGTGTACACTGACTCATATTTAACATGAGTTTTAATGTGATTGCTTAATTCTGAACACAGCTACATCCCCAGTTATAAGAGGTTGTGCACACTTATGCAACCACATTATTTTATTTTTGTATTTTTACTCCCCCCCCTAAAAGATTTCAGTTTGATTTTCAATTGTTTGTACAGTTCATAGGTCACATTAAAGCGGTTGTATACCCTTGTGTAACATTTACCTACAGGTAAGCCTATAATAAGTGTAGCGGCCTCCACTCTCTCCCTCTTTAAAACAGGTATTCTGGCTCTGGCTTTTGTCTAAGGGTACTCTGAAGGAGTGTGTGTGGGGTCACCACGCCAAGTCCCCCTGCAGATGTATGTGCAGTGAGAAACAATCCTCTTTTACCTTTGGGTCGGTGTTCTGCATCTGGAGCCTCCTCCTGGTGGTTTCTTGAATAATGTCTGCCAGAAAATGAGCTCCCACACCAATAAAGTCCAACACTCCTTTATTCTTCCGATAACAGAGTAATGCACAGACAGCTGGACTCCCTCAACGAGTAGAACAGACAGAGGGGGTGTGGATACGAGTAGGCCCAGACACAATGAACTCTCCACTTTCCTTCCTGAAAGTGGGTTGCGGTCTCCAATCGAGGGGGAATATCCTTCCAGGCGGTCTCCGGTGGAGGCTCACCCGTCACTGGCGATATGCTCCTCAGGTCTTCAAGCAAGTACCCCCTCCCGGTCCATTACGCCTCTGGATTCGGGTACCCACTCCCAGGGTCCCCTAAAATCTCCTTCCCTCGCGGAACTCAGTGGTGGACACTGAGCTCCAGACCTCCATCCAAGTACCTCACCCCAGGCCAATGGTGCCTGGGATGGAACATGACCTTTCGAACGTCCTCCAGGCCTAGGCCGCCTGGAGGACCGACACGCACCCCCGCGCTCAGGCTGAAGGTGCCTGGGACTCGACCTCGTGACAAAGATGGCCGCCCCCTTTATACCCTCTCCCAGCAGACACGGCGGGTTCCCCGCCCCACCATACCGCTGCTGAGGGAGGACAAAAAGGGGTACGGCACACAGTAATGGTTCAACCCCAGCCCAAGGCGACAGCGCCACCCGCTGAGCTGCAGGGAACTGCACATCACTGGTGTCTCTGACAGTTTAAATACACAAGGAAAGTGCATGCCCGCTACATAAGGCTTACCTGTAGGTAAAAGAATATCTCCTAAACCTGTATGGTTTAGGAGATTTTCCCCTTGCAATGAGCCGTTGACTTAAGCAGTGCATGCGCTCCAAGGATTCTCGGCTGAAAGTCCAGCAGACGCTGGACCTTGCTGGAAAGAAGTCTCCCGCGCACATGCGCAGGAGTGACAACATCGCGGCTCCAGCCACTCACAGCGCTGGAGCCGCGATACCTGGAAGACACGCCAAGGCAAAATGTAAACTCCCTCGGCGTGGACCGGGATCACCTGCGATGCCTCGTTCTAATGTTCTAAGGTATTTCATAATGAGCTAGTATGCGGTGTATACTAGCTCATTATGCATTTTGCCTTACAGGTTAGAAAAAAAAATGGCGGGTATACAACCGCTTTAAAAGGTGGAAAAAGTTCTGAAATGATTTATCTTTGTCTATTTTTTGTACATCACAGAAACCTGACATTTAAACAGAACAAAAAGGTTTACAAACAAACTCTTTCTTACTAACCTATTACATTGTGACATATCAGTTTATATAGTTTGTTTTACTTTATATTTTTTCTGAACGCTTTTGACTCAGTGTATGAGGCTGATTCTCTGTTGATCAGCTTCTTGCCTTAAGTTTTTTGAGGCGGCTATATTGGTTGATACATCTTGAAGTTTCATCAATGCTTTCCTTTAGTTCACTATTAAAGTGACATATATGCTTACGCTTTGCGGCCTCTTAGAAAAACTGATGTATTATTATATACATTTATACTCCAAGATAGGGTGATACAACTTATTGCCTTTTTCAAGCTGATATATATGTACATGCGATATATATCCTTTTTTTTTGTCTACATTATATGTATATATACTTTATCTTATTCTTTATTTTCTACTTTTTATAGAATTTGCCATTAACCAACTTACCGGCTTTGCCTTTCTCCCTAAGGTCTTTAATGGTCAGCGACAGACCTTGGTGAGATTTGATATAATTTTCTGCTGCATCATGCCTATTCGGTCTTTATCAGTTTTCTAAAATTTTATTTAGTCCATAGTTCAGCCAATTTTTGTTTCCTATCAGGACTTATTGTCTTTATTACCATCTGGATTAATTCGTAATTGGCTCTATCAGGTTAGACCTATCCCCTTTTTTTTTTTTTTGTGATTCACCTTCCACTTCAATGATGCTCATTCATTCCCTGTTTGCTTGTTTACCGACCATGTTTTTGTATATATTTTATAGATGTATTTTCAATCCCCTATAAGGACACGCCACTGAAGAAAGGGAACCCTCCCTGAAACGCATCGGGCTCAACCACGTTTGGAGAACAACTTGTATTCTTTGTTTTTATACATATTCTACTGTACATGAATTTTAATATTCTACAGTCATTTCTATCTTGCCACTAAGCTGGCTTCTTAAACCAATTATATTAAATTACTTTATATTATACTACTGTGTTTTGTAATACTCTGTTGCCGTTAAAGTCCCAGCCCCTAGTTAGGGGGACAACCTTTTTTGTTCTAGTAACACACGGGATGTTGGCAACCTGTTAATACAACCTTGGTGTATAACCTTATCTTTGAGCCTGACATTTAAACAGGGGTCTATATACTTTTTATATCCACTGTATAAATGCTCACCCTTTTTGACTGACCCCTGAATTAAAAGAGGTCAATGCAGGCTTTTGATCACAATCAACTTGTGGACAATCGACTTCTTCAGGAGGAATATTAAGGAGGTATCCACCATGTATTCAAAATGCACCTGTCAATAGATGTGCCAACTGACAGGGACCCCATTACCTATAGAGTAAGTATAACCTAGCAGCTACAACATAGCATGATAGGCGGCATCAATATATATATATATATATATATACACACACACACACTATATGGCATGTAAGGTGTGGGACCATTGGAGAAAACAATAGATAAATCCATCATTAAGAAATGCAACAAGTCGGAGGTGCATGCGCGAGGCTCGCTGAGCAGACATGGCTGCTTAGAACTCCGCTTCTACCGGGACAAGACGGCCTCATTACATCGAGTCACACAGTGAATAACGAGACTTCACGGTAACCAGACTGTTACTTGTCTTGTTGGGCACACAACGGTAGGATGTACGTGGTTAGAAAACCTAAACTAAAGCTGGCAAAGAGCCAGGAAGCATAAGTGAAAGCCGCTTCTAAAATGGCCGCGGCTCCAGCATCCCGCTCAGTATTACCTCACACACAGAGACAGGCACATAATTCTTCAGCCTCACCTCAGTTCTCTGAACATGAATTTGACTTTGGGATGACTCTCATTACTCTCCAAACTAATGCCCAAGGCACAGACCTTCTCAGTCAGTTTGAAAGGGTACTACATAAAGCCCTCCAAAACACCTCAGACACCATAACTGAAAAATTGATCAGAGAAATCCGTGAGGTGGGACACCGTACATCTATATTGGAACAAAGAATGGATGACATAAATGACATTACCACTACCCATAACGATGAATAAGTAGCCCTTAGAGAAGAAAACTCTTCACTCTTTTCACGCCTTGAGGAATTTGAGAATAGGGCCAGGAGATCCAACGTGAGAATCCGTGGCATACCTGAAACTATAATAGATCTTCAATCCACTGTAAAAGCGCTTTTTCAGGAACTTGCCCCGTCTATCCCCATTGAAAGACTGGAGATAGATCGAAATCATAGATCTCTAGCCCCCAAAAAGGATGATGGACCCCCCCAGAGATATCATTTTGAAAATATATTATTTACGCTCCAAGGAACAATTGATGGAAGCTGCCCGCAATAAAGAAACATTATCTTTCCAAGGACACCGGTATCAAATCTTTCAAGACCTTTTGCAGCAAACTTTTTTCAAGCGCAAAGCTATGAAACCACACTTGCTGATCCTCCAACAACACCACATATCAATCCAGCTCTCCCAGCAACCAACTAGAAGACCCTGACCAACAAGCACATCCTAGTACCTACAAGAGGAGTCGTCATATATCACCACAACCAGAACCCGATGACCAAATGGAATGAAGTCTCTTCTCTGGGTGATATCTTTTGTTTGAAATGCTAACCTTTTGTCATTGATTTATAGCGACTAGCTATACAGTACCACACCTAAAGGGAAATTTACTTATTCTCTGATGAATTCTCATCCTACAATTTAGGAAATGGCCCTCTTAAGTAACAATAATTCCTTACAGGACAAGGGACTTTTTGACATTTCTTAGTTATTAAGAAGTTTAGTTTGTGTTACTCTACTGAGTTTTATTTCTGCAGTATTTTGAATCTGATATAGATTATATATACTCACTAAATAGTGATTCGTAGTTCATAATTTTCTATCATATTCTTTAAAGAGGCTGCTTTTGTCCTGGAGACAGTTCATTGTGCCTCCCACCTATTCCTCGAGTGGCTGGTTTTACTTGCCGGACAGGGGTACTTTTATTTCTCTATTTCTCCATATTTAGCTAATATATAATTTCCCTTAACCCCTTGCTTCCCACCTTTCCTATTCTCCCCTACTCCAGAGTTCTCACACATCAATAGAATATATCATTTAAGATCTGCTATTTTATATTTAGTGTATAATGATGTCATTAAATATATTGTCTCATAATGTTCAAGGCCTTAATTCTCCCCCCAAAAGAACTAAAGCATTCCACTCCTTCTCTTCTCTCTCTGCCCATGTGGTATGTTTACAGGAAACACACTTTTCCCCCCAACCCTCTCCTAAATTTTTTAGTCGTCAATATCCTCAGGTCTTTATGTCCTCAGCTGCTACAAAACAAAGAGGAGTTCTCATAGCCTTTCATCATACAACCCCCTTTACTCTCCAGAATGAGATTAAAGATCCTGAAGGACGTTATATATTGCTCACTGGCCTGCTGTTAGATATTGAAATCACCATAGTCTTATACTATGCCCCCAATAGAAATCTGGTTTTATTCCTATCACATTTGTTCTCGGTAGTGGAATCACACAAACGAGGTACCCTCATTATATGTGGTGACTCAAACCAAGTAATTTATCCTTTACTGGATAAATCCCCAACTCCACTACAAGCACAATCCCCTATCTTTAAACAACTCCTTGACCAATTTTCTCTCCTTGACACATGGCGAGAGCGAAACCCCAGAAGGAAACAATTTACTGTATATACTCGAGTATAAGCCGACACAAATATAAGCCGAGGCACCTAATTTTACCACCAAAAACTAGGAAAACTTATTGACTCGAGTATAAGCCTAGGGTGTCCATCTGCATGCCTCACTGTGCCTCACTTTACCTCACTGTGTCCATGTGCATGCCTCACTGTGTCCATGCCTCACTGTGCCCATGCCTCACTGTGCTCATGCCTCACTGTGCCCATGCCTCACTGTGTCCATGACTAGACTGACGTTTAACATGGGAGTCTATGGAAGGGGTACCCAGCTTTGAAAAAATGGGTGATCCCCGGCCGTAGGTCTCCCAGAAAACAAACTTTGCACACTTGTAGAGGAGAAATGGGGCTACATGTGTGCCAAGTTTTGGGTCCAGGAGACCTACGACCGGGCGTTACCGGGTCCCCAAAATCACCAAAGAAATTACCATTTAACATGGGAGTCTATGGAAGGGGTGCCCGGATTTGAAAAAACAGTGCTCCCCGGCCGTAGGTCCTTCGGACAACAAACTTTGCACAATTGTAGAGGAAGAGTGGAGCTACATGTGTGCCAAGTTTACCGGTACCGGTACCTGGTCCCCAAAGTCCGGGAGATCAGGCACAAAAAGGTGACTCGAGTATAAGCCGAGGGGGGCATTTTCAGCACAAAAAAATGTGCTGAAAAAGATCTTCTTCTGACAGAAACGGCAGTTAAGGCTCTCAGAAAATCAAAACATAGTCTCTATATGAAGGCAAATAAAGCTACTACATTTCTAGCGTTAAAACTACGTAGAGTAGACCACGAGTAGACCACGTCCCAAAACCAGTCCGACTTCGGATACATACAAACACTTACTCCAGCAATCCTCAAAAAATACTCAATGAGTTTTGCAGAAATCTTAATGACTTATATCGGAATACACATAAATATGATCAAAAACTATTCAACACCCTATTATCATCGATTCAACTTCCCTCCCTCTTGGCTGCCCATCAAGAATTACTAGACAAACGCATAACTGACTCGGAAGTCCAAGGCGAAATTAAAACTCTAAAAATACATAAACGCCCAGGCCCTGATGGCTTTTCAGACACTTTCTATAAATGCTTTTCTACCCTACTTACCCCTCTAATGGTTGCTGCCTTTAATTCTCTCCTTGATGGTGTTTCCTTTCGCTCAGAAACCCTATTAGCCTCAATAGCCATGATTCCTAAACCCCACACTGATGATACGTCATGGTCCAATTATAGACCCATCTCAATTCTTAACTTAGACATTAAAATATTAGCGAAAATCCTTTCCAACCGCCTTAATCCCATCATAGGATCCCTGATCCATAAAGATCAAACTGGTTTCATCCCCTTTAGACACACTGGTGATAATATTTGCCGTGCCACCCTCCTGGCACATATAGCCCGCAAGCAACGCATCCCTGCCTGTTTCCTCTCAATTGATATACAAAAAGCATTTGACTCTCTGTCATGGTCTTATCTTGATGCTATACTTCACAGATGGGGATTTGGAGCACAGTTCCTGAAATGGATATCTTCTCTTTATAATAAGCCGACAGCATATGTTTCCTACTCGGGTTTCCGCTCTAACACCTTTAAAATTGAAAGAGGAACCAGGCAGGGATGCCCCCTTTCCCCACACCTATTTGCAATGGCAAAGACTAGGGCATCTTCTGAGAGACTAGGGCATCTTTCCCTCATCCTGTCCACCTAAAAGATTATAGAGGTTTGTGTGAGATATGTACTCTCATGGGGGGGGTGAGTACAGTGTACATTAGTACCCCTTTTTATTAGTTCCCCAAAAGAAGTAAAAACTAAATTAACATGCCCACACTGTGAAAAAGTTTACATCATCCAGCAATGCAAATATATCATCAACCACAACGATCCACCTCCCAGTGATGTTTCTGTGCCTCCCAATGACGTTTCCCTGCTGCATTTACACCACTAAATGACAGAGCTCCAGGCACAGCTGTAATGTAAACAATATTGTCCAGAATTTTGGCTGATGTCATTGACAAATTAATATCATGAAAATATTTGATCAATGAAGTCTCCCAAGATCCCCAGATGTTTGTTTACATACAGCAATCGGGAAAATTAGGTCAGTCAATAAAGTGAAGTAACAAACCCTTGTTGAATTGCATAAACCACACCATTTAAATTAGAGTAAAATTACACATAGACTGACAAAGAAAACCTACATTGTCTAAAATAAATATAATTTTTACCTTTCGGCAGCCAACATATACATCTCTGGGTCCACTTTAACACCAGGACACTGACTCAAAACAAGATGAACCACAGAACAAGGCGCCCATGTCGGAAGGCACCTTCCTCATGTTGAGGGAATTTAGGCTGGTAGATTCAGGGAAGTGATGAGTCAAACTGCCCTGGGTTTGATTCGACGTGGGTTCATCAAACTTCAAAGAAGCTGGGAGGCTGAGCCCAAACTCCAGTGAAATCAGTGGAAGCTAAACCTGTTGAATTAAAAAATCCCATTCCTTCTGCTAATAGGCAAGGGTGTATCCATTATGTATTGTGGGGGAACTTTGGAGTTTTTTTGCCAGCAATTTAAAATATAATTTTTTTCTTTGTGCATGTCATGTTTTCTGTAGCACATGCTACAACAAGAATAAAAAATAATTGCGTAGAGTCCCATACAAAATGCACACCAGAGCCTATGAGTCTGGTATAGATTTTGTTGTGATTTCATTTATAATAATAATAATAATAATATTAATAATACATTTAAAAATTTACTGGCAGAAATTTGAAAGTCCAGTAGGCCTCAAGGGTGAAGTGAACTATTGCACTTGTGAACCTTTCAGAGAAGAACACATGAACACATGTTTCTCCAATGTTCAATGGATCACCTACTGTATCTGTAATTTTTACAAGCAGATGTTGGGACAGGGATTTGCATGGACAATAGGGTCCCTTGTCACAGAAACCAGAATTTTTGTTATAGGCCATTGTCGAATAGACTCAGAAAAGCAACGCAAATAGGTGGATAAGCCTGAGAAGTTACTGTGACTAACAGTTAAAACTAGAGCAAATATTCCCATTGTTTCAGAGGGTAAGACTGTCCCTTAAAGTATAGCAACCAGTTTACTCAGTTTACTCAGCTTGTTCCCCAAACAATGGCATCATAAAGGCTAGTTAATTCTTCAACCAAAGTCCGATTTTAACAACCAGAGAAACATCCAAGTTTTGTATACATTTTTCTTATACATCTGTATATATAGATATATGATTGTAAAGTGATGCGTATGCCACTTCTCAGACATTTTAAGAAAACACCTGTATACATGTTGCATTATAAATACACATGATATTAAAAGAATATATGCTGATATGGAATAAAATGAAAATGGATGTTTAGATTATCAAATGACATCTTAGGTCATAGGGAAAAGTATGATCTTAGTATATGTTGACCTAGGAATTTTGTTAGGAAAATAAATATAGATACCAGTGTGATTTTATAAATAGAAGTGTTTTAAAGTGTTAATTATCAGTATGAAAAATGTCAAATTGTGATTATAAGAATATAAAGGAACCTACGTTAGAGGTTAACACGTAATCAAAATATATAGATAAATATTTGTGTGTTATATTGATTGATATATAATCTGTACCCTGTTTAGAAAAACCAGCTTATAGATATATTTTTAGACATAAATATAAAACAATTTATGTTATGAAGGAATCAAAAAGTATATTAGATATATGTTATGTATGCCAGATTACCAGAAGATAAAAATATATATGTATAGTCTTCCCAGCATTACATACACGTATACACATTCTGAAAATAGAATATATCAATTTAAAGAGTTGATGCCCCGGTGGTTGAAAGTGATATTACTTGAGGATCCCAAAGTCCAGAGAACAGTTAATCATTAAGTTGTCAACCTATAGAAACCAGACACTTTTGGACAGTAACTCCCATATCTGCAGCCACCAATGAGTTGAAGACACACGTCCCTTGGGCAGAACTTAGTATAATTTTTATAATCTTATTGTCCAGAGACAATATTTAAGGGAAGAAAAATTAGACAGGACGGACACACGTACTCCCAGACTGACTCCCACACACACACACTCAGGGACCCACCCTGAGGGGCACACTGGGAGATTCACACTCTCAGACAGACTGACACCCATGCACCATGCATGAAGACATATTTTTACACTCATGAAGATTCCTAGACACCCGATACCTGAAAGCCACGGCAGCCATCTTAACTCTGGTCACTTGCCAGTAGGAAATAGACATGTTGGAATGGGTAATTATGTTATTTTTGATTTAATTTTGAATTCATTGTTGTTCTCAAAAATATTGAAGTATTGAATATTCTGAAATTATGATTTATTATCATTAACCAACAACTGGTAGATGTTTTTTGTAAAGATTACATTTTTCATTATATTTTTCTTTTTGCATAGTTCCAATCTTAGTGACAAAACAAACGTCCAATTTATTTTACATTGTTAACCACTTACTTACCTGCAGTATAGTAACGGTTAGATGTGTGAAATACAGACGTTCTGTTTCATTGTTAATTATACAAGGTTGTTGAACCTATTGAGAATTTATCATGACAGCATTATGTCAAAGGGACTGCATGCCCATTTTGCGGGTACTGTTATTGATTTTCAAGTCGTTCATGTAACGCAATTGGTATTTTAATCTCATGTAAATATTTACTTTTTGTCAAGCAATAAATGTAGCTATTTTGTATGATCACATGTCTCTGTGAATAAGTTTCACATTATAGACTATGTCATATAGATTGACTTGTATTCAAAAATATCTTTCGTTAAATATTTCTCAATAATTAATATTGTGCGGGAAAACTGTCCTTTGATAAGCACAATAATTTGGAAGGGGAACCTCATATGCAAAAAACAAAAGTGTCTGAGGCCCCCCAAGAAATCAATTCTAGGCTCTGAGCATGCAGCTTGGCTGGCCAGGAAAGGGACATGCTCAAAGAATTTACCAGATATTTTACCATATGTGGTCAATTACATCACCAGGGATGCCCACTGGTTTGTTTTACAAAACAAGCAGGCAGGCAGCCAGAAGCTGTCATTTAGTAGCTGAAGCCATTTTTTCCTGACCTCTCGCCAAACAGTAGTTAGGGCAATTTCACAAACAAGATTGACGTTTCTAGACTGTCCAGCCAGTCAGTTCAAGGCATGCATCAACAGACAGGCTAAATTGTATAGTCTGACATTAGGAAAACTGAGTTCCTCCTTGGGAGCTGTAATTATCTTATTGAGATTCTCAGATGTTTGTTATGCCACAAGGAAACAAATTGTAGCCTGAGTAAAACAATCCATATCCTTGTGCTTCAATATAAATAGTTTGTAGAGGGTATAGTAGTTTAGTGGAGCTAGATATTTTCATAAAATGATTTCTCCAAATGAGTGAGAGAGGCAGGTTGTGCCATTTCTCCAATTTGCTTATAAGAGAAGCCCATATTTGGTCAGAGACATCAGCTGCCCCTTTTTTTACAATTAGTGGTGGGGCCCTGGAGTTGCCATTAATGGTGAGCGAGCAACAGGATCAGACGTGTCACCTGGTTGTTTTTTTCTTTTTGCAAGTTGGCAGGCAATATTCATCATGATTAATGAGGATCTGCATCACTAGATGATGGGATTGACAGGGGATTTGCATTTATTAATAAAGGACTTGGGGGAAAAAAAGTGCTTGTCTTCATTTACTATTTATTTTTTTATTTATTTTTGTTAAAGAATAGGGGAACTAAACTATATTGCCTCCAATACTTTTGGCAATATAGTGTATGTATACCTTACTCATTTACATAGAGGGCGGTGATATCTGGGTGTCCTCTTTTTTTTAAAGTGGGCTTTCATATTCTGAAAAGTCTCCACCCACAGTCCCCCGCAGCCAATGGGTCAGGGTTACGGGGCAGAGGCCCTTGTCCTCATCAACATGGGTTTCTTGCTTGGTGCCTTTCTACAAAACAAATGGGGGTATCAGCATCCCTGATGTTGGAACTATAGCCATCGGGGAACAATACATGTGTTTCAGATTGGAAAGTATATGACCCCTGAATCCAAATTAAGCCATAACCACGAACAGCCGTTTTAAATCAACATTATCAAAGGCTTTTTAGCATCCAAAGTGATAATGGCAAGTGTATAGCCAGTCTATTTATAAAACAGTGAGTATCTTGCAAATATTACTAAGCACAGAGAGCCCCTTAGTTAAGCCTGCCTGGGGGAGTGAAAAAGGAGTGAATTCATTATTCACAATATTTTTGAAAATATTTTTTGCATCTACATTTATGAGTGAATGGGCCTGTATGAGTCTGTGTGGAGGGAGGGTCTACTCTTTTTTTGGCAAAACCTTCACCTTTGTAAACAAAAATAATATATTTTTTTTTACTAGGAACAGCATTTCCCCCCGCATTTAGCAAATCCCGGGTGTCATGCGGGACTCCTACAGACTGTCAGTGTAAGCTGTCTGCTCATACCTCCTATGAACAGGCAGTTATACACTGAAAGGAAGAGACAAGGAACTACCTAGAGTGCTCAACAGCACCCTGATAGTTCATTGAGAACAACAAGCCGACAGCCACACAGGATATCTGTAGTTGTAGTTCTCCTATTCATATAACTCTGTGAATTGATGATGCGGCCCGGTGGGTGGAGCCGGCATGGTTGAATTTTTTTTAAATAGTGACAGCGAGTTTGGGGAGAAGATCCCCTGCTTGCTGTCAATAGAGGCAGTGGATCGGGGAGCCGCTGCAGGAGTAGAAACATGTTACTTGTTCCACCCTAAGAACGGTGACCCTGTCCTTTAATGTATGCTTTCTTACTAGTAGGTAGATTGTCTCCCCCATCATATAAAGTGGTATACCCATGTATAGGGCTTTCTAAAAAATCAGTAATGCCTTCCATAAGTATTTAAAAAAAAATCCCAGGATAAACCCATCAGGGCTTGGGGCCCTCATTCTGATTAGGTTTGAAATAGTGGCAGATTTATTTTTTCTGCTGTGATACCAGCATTCTGGGTTTCTAATGACTACAAGGTTATAGTGGGCAATATGAACTACCAAAGAGTTGATGTGAGTGGGAGCATAAGGTCCTTGCATAACCCTTGCCAAAAGTCTCCAAATATCATTGGGGCTCAGGACCTGAATCTGAACCTTCAAATTCTGCTTTGACTGGCAGAGTCTCTTCTTGTTGAACCACTAGAGATGCTGGGCTGCTCTCTTCTTTTAGACAACCTTGCCTTGTGTTATGTTTCTCTTAAACCTTGAACCCTTTGCTCCTGCCATGAACTTCCTATTTAAGCCATGCCTGTTTGCCAGATTATTGTGCTCTCTCCAGCCAATTTCTCAATCTTTGCACTCCTGCTGCCAACTGTATCTTCACTACCGCTTGTTACCGACCTTTGATTTGTTGCTCAACAATGCTTCTGCTTGATTCTAACCTGCAACCAGTTGTAACCATCCTTTGGCTTGTTTACTCACTATGCTTCTGTTTGATCCCTACCTGCTATATCTTCTACTGAACCTCAGGTTGCTCACCTCCTGGTGGGGCTATCCTGAGGACTGTGACTTGGTACTAATATGCAGAAAAACCAATCACCTCCATCAGGAGCTCTGGAAAATGCTGGTTTAGGCTTAGACCCTGCACCTTGGGTGAGCATGTGTCATTCACCAGGGTGACCTACTTATATACCTATCCTGCTAGTCAGTGGGAGCCTCTCAACTGCTATAACTCTTGGTGTCGAAGCCTGACCCCTGACATAAAGACTAATTTATTGGTTGAATTATGAACATCATTTCTGAAGGGGAAAAATTAGGGTGGACTGTGAATGTGTCTCTGCCAATAAATGTTAATTTGTACTGGAAGTTTTTATGGAAAAATATAAGAACCACAGCTGTTAGAGAAAGAAAGAGAAAAAACTGTGTACCTTAGCTGTATCAATCGTAAGAATACCAAAAAGACTTACATGTTGAAGATGGAATGCATATGACTGGCAGGGTGACAGAAAGCTTAAAAAGTAGAAGGACCTGTGTGTAGACACTGAACTAACTGACATAGGAATACAGAAAACACAGAAACCATTAACCATAATAAACTATGCATGCAGAGCTTGTATGCAATAAGAAAAAATAAACATAACCGAGATTTGACTTCACTTTTTTTCCCAGTGTAGCATAGGCAAAGTAGGTAGTACCACCCTCAGAATGGTTTGATAGATTTGTGTAAGTGGTATAACTTCCATTTATTCCAACCTAGTCAGGGATGTCACAAGGAATTTATGTAATGTAACTGACCAAAGCTGGTCATGGTCACATCACCCATTTGTTTACATACTGCTGCCAGCTGGGAAATTCAATTTACGTGTGAGTCTCTGTCAGGAGCAGATGTGTTGTCATGCCGAAATGTATTTGTTTTGGCAGGTTGGCCAGAATTTTTCCTCATAATTATGTGGATCTACATTGCTGGATCATGTGGTTGATGAAAAATTTACGCCATGGGCCCCTTTTCTCTCTAAATAAAAGAATTGACAGAGGTGGGTAATGTCTTTATTTTTTATATTTTTGGTTTTACAAATATATATGCGTCATTAGTCATTAGAAGAACTGTACTCATCTAAACATGATTACCTTAGGCCAGCTATATATAGATTTTAAATTCATCCAGTTCAGCCGGTACTAGCCACATTTTGATCCATGTCTGTCAAGGGAGGTTGTAGAGAAGTAAATCTACCAATTGACTTCAGGGCAACTGCCCTGTCAAATTTTCCCCACACTCGATCAGCAGTGCTGGTCAGTGTTTTCTGTTGGTGGGGAAGTCACTCTGCCGTCAGAATACAAGTGGGGAGGATTCCCCTATACACATTGAGTGTCTGGATTAGGGAATCAAGTCCTTTTTTTTTTTTTCTTTTACTTGATTTTTATTAGAAACAATACGAAAGATAGACACTTACATAGTACAAGAAAAATGTACGTACGATAAGGGGTACAGATTCAAAAGGAGTTTTTCTCCTCAAATATTAAACATTAAGCAATGATGTAAGATAATGTTAAAAAGATAACCAAGCAACATTAAATTGTAAGGTGTTCAAACATCAGAGCCATGCTTGAGATTGCAATATGCTTCATGTCCAAAGAGAGGGCACTTCAGTTGGGAACGATAGAATGTCTTCATCCATGGGGCCAATGGGACCACAGAAGAAGATTCAATATGCAAACAAGAATGTGCAGCGCTCTGAACAGGGGAATTCCGTAATGACAGGGTGGAGTCCACAGATGGGTGCTTAGGCTATGGTGTCCTCCAGACAACACTCGAATAGCAAATGAAGATAGAAAAATGCTGGTAACTCCAATACATATAAAATTATTTATTGGCACATATAGAAATACAAAAAGCAGATGCATTTCTGCTAAACAGCCTTGGTCACTGCACAAAAGTTACAAAAAGACACATTATATATACATAATATAGGGATCTCCACCCACCCAATCAGCAATAAGCCAATCAAACTGATTAAAGACATCAAAATTGCCTAATAAGTGGAGGAGTATACCACTATGAAAGAACTTCAGAAATTGAAAATGCATATAATCAATGACTATTACAGCAAAAACCATAAAAGATAAATAAAGCACTGGAAAAGAAAAAGAAAGAAAAGAAAAAAGAAGGAAAAAAAGAGAAAAAATATAAATCCTATCAATCTGGAAATACATATATATACAGTACATCAAGCTTGAAAAAGGAGAGCGTAGTGTGTTCCTCCTCTCACTGCGCATGCACCGAAATGCATTGCATCTTGGTCCTGTGACGCCATCCCGCCCCACGCTGCGCCTCAGCACTCAGCACAGACGAGCAGCTTGCGCTCCAGGCCTCCATTCTGCCGCCGCACGAGACCCGGAAAACTCTCCACAGGATTGAACACCGGCTCCACTGCACTGGGCTTGAACATTGCTGGCACGAGCGGAGGTGCACATCCCACAGGACCCCCACATGCCGATCTAAAGACACCTTAATGTGAGTGTTTTAATGTTACTGCTATATTAAAATCACACCGTTTTACTTCAGCGGCGCCTGCCTTTGTTTTTTATCTCTTTACATGCTCTGGAGTACAGCTTCTGCTCCCCTTTTTTTGCAAGGCAGCCTAGAAGTGCAAAAAGACTGTTACCTCACCACAAAGCAAACTGCTTAACCACTTCCCTACCGGGCACGAAAACCCCCTTCCTGCCCAAGCCATTTTTCAGCTTTTAGCGCTGTCACATTTTGAATGACAATTGCGCGGTCGTGCGACGTGGCTCCCAAACGAAATTTGCGTCCTTTTTTCCCCACAAATAGAGCTTTCTTTTGGTGGTATTTGATCACATCTGCAGTTTTATTTTTTGTGCTATAAACAAAAGAAGAGTGTCCAGTTTGAAAAAAAAACACAATATTTTTTATAATTTTCCTCAGTTTAGGCCGATACGTATTGTTCTACATATTTTTGGTAAAAAAAAAATCGCAATAAGCGTATATTGATTGGTTTGTGCAAAAGTTATAGCGTATACAAAATAGGGGATAGATTTATAGCATTTTTTTTTTTTTACTAGTAATGGCGGCGATCTGCGATTTTTATTGTGACTGCGATATTGCGGCTGACAGATCGGACACTTTTGACACATTTTTGGGACCATTCACATTTATACAGCGATCCCTGCTATAAAAATGCATTGATTACTGTATAAATGTGACTGGCAGGGAAGGGGTTAACACTAGGGGGCGAGGAAGGGGTAAATGTGTTTCCTAGATGTGTTCTAACTGTGGGGGGGGGACTGACTGGGAGAGGTGACCGATGGTTGTCCCTATGTACAAGGGACACACCACCGGTCCCCTCTCCCTGACAGGACGTGGATCTGTGTGTTTACACACACAGATCCACTTTCCTGCTCGGTTACTTGGCAATCGCGGCTGCCCGGCGGCCATCGCCCCCTAGCTTCTTTTAAAGGCAGGACGTCATATGACGTCCTGTCAGAACGAGAGAGTCTTCCGCCCGCCATCATTTCATGGTGGGCGGTAGACAAGAGGTTAAAGGACTTCTTTAGGCCTAGTGTCCCATGCTATATTTCAGTGAGTGCCACTAACCATGTACCTTTTTTCTAATACCTATAGTTCATGCCTGTAGGAATTCTGGTCTGTAGACTAAAAATCCACCAGTCTTTCCTTTCAATTAGTTTCTGGTGGACATCGCCCCTCCCCCGCCCTCGGGAAAACTTTAACCCCTTCCAAACCACAGAATTGGAAGGAGCAAACGTTTCCATCACGAACATGCTTGAAATGTTTTGACACATTGTATAAACTTTTATCACTACTGTAGGAGGCACCGCAATAGTGCTCGCTAATTCTAACCCGTAACAGGCGAGGGGTGCTTCCTACATATTGTAGCTTACATGCCATGCATTCTATAAGAATAAACCACATTTGCAATTAATGTCCTCCCTGGCAATGTACCTCTCCCATTTTGAGGGCATGTGGCCTGGTATGGTTCAGATGCATGCTTATCACCCCCTTTCCTGGCCAGTTGTGATAAATAAGGGTCTGGTATGGACTTTGGAGCTAACCCATGTTTTTATTGCATTGGGCTCCCCTATAATTTAGAAAGTCTAAATGTTGTTTTTATGCATGGGTTCCCCTTAAAAGACAGACCGTTATCAGGGATATTGGTATGATATGTATTTTTAGGAGGCCATCTAAGATAAGGGTCTGGTATAGAGGAAAAGAATACCCAGCTGCCTTATGAACAGAATGAAGGAAATTTAATTTAGTAGCAATTTAAAGGTGTTTTTTTTTCTTTGCAATATCAGTTTTGCTTTTGTATATTGTATACATCATAGAGTTGTGCCACTTTAAAAACAGGTTTAAGGCATCTCCCATGTTATTTAAAACATTATTAAAACTGCTTCTCCCTGTAAAACTGTATTTTTTTAACACCTGTTTGCATTGGCACATGTTCCACAGGGCAATACACAGCTCCCTATGCCCTTTTTTACAATCCCTTGCCTATCAATCTTAATGCCAATCAAATGGGCAGAACTTATTTGAAAGATCTGTCCCCCATTGACTTAAATGGGATTTGGATTAATGTTAAGAACTTTGGAACAGTTCAGTGAACCTTTCACAAGCCAATCCTAGATATGTCCTGGGTCACGTCACATGGGCAAAGAGAAGGTTCTTAACCTTGTGTAACTTGAAGCTTACACAACATAAAGTACAGGTTCAATTAAAAGAACAGACTAAAGCTACTACTACTATTGCTGCTACTACTACTACTACTACTATGAAAACTAGTCATTCCAACATTACTAGTAACAAAAACATACAGTATATAGAAACAACAACAATACTAATTATTATATATTTGTCACACAGCTCCTAATTAAAACTGTACAGTATAATGTTTATTTAACTAACCATATTTATAAGAGGAAATAATGAATTACTAAGACACGTACTAAATATTCAGTTCAATATGTTCAGAAAGTGTATTTTTATGTTCCTTCTCTGTTTCTAATAATACTTTCTATGATTAACTGAGAAAAACAAATTTGTATACTGACTGATGTGACATTTTCAAATTGCTTTACTGAGACTTTAAATGCCACATATTCTAAACATATGCATGTACACAGAAGACTGGGCATTCCTTTCAAAATATGTGGTTTAGAAAAATATCTGTCAGATAATGAAAATATTAAAATAGTTTCAAGTGACAGTTACATTAGTACGTTGTCAACAATGTGTATACATAGCATCCCTCTAAAGCAGGGGTGTCAAACTCCATTTCATCGAGGGCCGCATCAGCAATATGGTTGCCCTCAAAGGGCTGCTTGTGTCTGGGTTGTGCTACATACAGAGTGCAGAGTTCAGGGGTGCACGCTATGTACAGGGTGCAGAGTTCAGGGGTGCGCGCTATGTGCAGGTTGCAGAGTTCAGTGGTGCACGCTATGTGCAGAGTTCAGGGGTACATGCTATGTGCAAAAGTTCAGGGGAGCACGCTATGTGCAGAGTTCAGGGGTGCACGCTTTGTTCAAAGTTCAGGGGTGCACGCTTTGTGCAGAGTCCAGGGGTGTATGCTATGTGCAGTGTTCAGGGGTGCACGCTATGTGCAGAGTTCAGGGGTGCACGCTATGTGCAGAGTCCAGGAGTGTACGCTATGTGCAGAGTCCAGAAGTCCAGAAGTCCAGAAGTGTACGCTATGTGCAGAGTCCAGGGGTGTACGCTATGTGCAGAGTCCAGGGGTGTACGCTATGTGCAGAGTTCAGGGGTGCACGCTATGTGCAGAGTTCAGGGGTGCACGCTATGTGCAGAGTCCAGGGGTGCATGCTATGTGCATTGTTCAGGGGTGCACGCTATGTGCAGAGTGCAGGAGTATGCTATGCACAGCGGGCAACATCTCTCCCACCACTCTCCTCCCACCCCCCCACCTCTGTACCAGACTGTACAAGGTTTTTACAACACTCCCTCTCCTTTGCCACTATTGGATAAAGCAAGTCCCCAAAACCTCACCATCATCAATGCATGGAAAAGAAACATACGCCAGAGCTGTCCTGAACCTCCTCCACTGACAGCTATGCCAGACTCACCGTGCATGCTCACAAAGCCGGCGCCGCTGGAGGAACCGAGAAGAGAGGGAAATGTTTACCCTTGTTGCCTAGGAGACCGAGTAGCTGCACATACGCTCAGCTCACACAAAGCATGCGGAACTGAAGATAATAGAGCCGGAAATGTTTACTCTTGTTGCCTTGGAGACCCTGCGTGACAGCGAAATGAAAAGACAGCGGTGAGAACAGGAGGTTGCGGCCACTGTGCGAGCCACATGACAAGGCCTGGCGGGCCGGAATTGGCCCACGGCCTTGTGTTTGCCACCTGTGCTCTAAAGGATAAGCATAAAGGATAAGCATGCAGGTGCATAACAAACAGGGATGAGGTTTGGGTTTACTGCAGAGTGGGCTTGTGGCAATTGGGGTTTCTGTGAATTTATGCTGAAATCTGCAGAAACCAAATTTTAAAAGGACCCATAATTCTCTGCCTGACTTTTTAGTTTTTGTCATCAGGGTAAGACTGGCCAGAAATGGAGACTCCGGTATGTGCTAGTCTCTTCACTATAAAAAGATGGGTTCCCAGCAGCCGTTTGTCAATGTGTGATGGAGCAGTTTATGGAGATGACGATTTATGTATTTACAGGGCTGGTCCAAGAAATTGTGCTGCCTGGGTCCAAAAATTAAATGCTGCCCCCCCACTCCCTCCAAAAAAAGGGGCTGCCGTATGAGATGGGTAAATGCCACCCGTAACATGCAGCAAACTGATGACACACAAAACTTCCTTCCAAAAATCCTCTTGGGTGCCAATTTTCCACCCCTCAGAGGTGGCTCTAGGCTTTGTGAGGCCTAAGGCATAATTTAGACATGAGGCCCAACTCACGCCTTAATAGAAATTAAATTGCATATATTAAGAGCCTTAAAGCGCTGGTGTCAGTGTTCTCTATCGCAGTGCTGCTCTGTCTCTATCAGTGCTGTACTCACATAGAGCTCCTTGAACTCCACCTCATAGAAGAGAAAGGGCTGTGCGAGTTTCACCACCTCAGAGGTCTCATCATCCCCGTCGGGCAGCAGTAGGTCTCCTGAGACTCCCTGTAGGGGAAGAGTTTCTGGTGGGAGATAGCTGCAAAAAAGCCATGATGTGAGAAGGGGTCCCTGTCCCCAGATGAGATGGGGTTCCTGTCCCCAGATGAGATGGGTTCCTGTCCCCAGATGAGATGGGGTCCCTGTCTCCAGGGGAGATGGGGTCCCTGTCCCCAGTGGAGAAGGGGACCCTGTCCCTTGGGTAGATGGGGTTCCTGTCCCCAGGGAAGAAAGGGTCCCTCTCCAAAGGAGAGATGGGGTCTGTGTCCCCAGGGGAGAAGGGATCCCTGTCCCCAGGTGAGAAGGGGTACCTGTCCCCAGGGGAGATGGAGTGCAGTATGGGATGATATGTGGGGGATATGGGGTCATCTTACTCACCAGGACAAAGCGGCAGGGCACTCATCCATAGTCACCTGGGCTCCCTCCAGCAGAAGCAAGGACGGGCGATCAGCATATGTCCGAGGGAAATCTGTCATCTGTGTATGACGGGGGAGAATGGGGGGGCTGGCAGTCAAGCCTGTGGTGTCCTCTGGGGAGCCAGCTCTCACTCATAGGGCTGCATCTGTGTGCTTAAAAGTTGTTTGCCTGGAAGAAGGATGCAGTGCAGTGTAAGCAGACTCAGGGGGCTGGGGAGGACACTGTGCTTAGCGGTCCTACATGGGACAGAAGAGAGGGACCCGGAGGAGCTAGCTGAGCACATGGGTGGGTAATCTGAGATTAAAGAGCAGCCGGTGCGGTAGATCATGGAGCTCTGCTATCCACCCCTAGAGGCGGCTCTGTAATTAGACGGCCGCAGGGCCCCTGTGAGTGCATAAATAAAGATCCGCCTCTGGGGGTGGGTAGCAAAGCTCTGACAACCCTCTCAAAGTTCTGCCTGGGGTCCAATGGACCCCTCAGGACCCATGGTAGGTCCGGCCCTGTGTAGTTAGTTGCTATACTGTTCTATTAAGTGGTATATTTTTCTACTTTCTTGTGGATTACAGTGTGGTTTGTTTTGTGTACCTCCCTGTTTTAACAGTTCAGAGACCAAATACTACTTTTTAGGATTACCTTCTGATTGGTATAAGGGACAATTGGCTGGTGGGCATCCATGTTTGTTTATATGTTTTTCTTCATTTATTTGTTTTATACATTTTTTCACATGTATTCATTTAAACATGTTCTGCTAGTTTAAATAAATGGATTGTAGTTTGTGTTTCAGTGATTATTTTTTGGGGGAGTGCATAGCATACACTTGTTACTGTCACAGCAAAGCTTTCCTTTGTAGGGAGCAGCACACAGCATACTTGTTCTTACTTCTTCTGAGTTGCAGGTGGTCTTCCTTCTGATGGTCTTCCTTCTGTGTCACCACTGTTTGTTTGTTTTTTGGCCTTTTTTAATTTTTTTACATTTATTTTAGTTTTTGCAGTAGCAGCAGTAAAAAAAAAAAAAATGTATGCACAATTGCTGCACAAAAAAATATATATTATAAAACGGTTTATTGTGCACCCAAGCACCATATTTCCATCCCACAATCTATAATAAAAAGTTATAAAAAATCCCCCCAAAAAATCCTCATCATGTCCGAAAGGCCAACAAGGAGAGGCAGACACTCACAGGCCACTAAAAGAGGGCAAGCAGCCTCTGTGTCTACAGTGAAAAGTGGTGGTCTGGACATGGTGCATCCTCTGGAGGTGGGGCATTATTCACCTTTTTTTTCTTGTGCTGGCCATGTTATTGAGCCACAACCTGCAGAAGAGGCCCAATTTTTCTGCACCTGTTTAACAGGTGCACGTAATTTCAATTTTATTTTTATTTTTAACAACAGGGTTCGTTCCTGCACCCAGCAAGAGTAACTGCGAGGGGTTACAGTGTTCAGGCACCACCAACACCCAAGGCCCAATTTTTCTGCACCTGTATGTAACTTAAAAAAAATTGGGGGAAAAATGGCGTGGGAAGACCCTTTGGGTCTGGTATGGATTTAAACCACTTCCCTACCGGTGCATTGTAAAATTACGCCAGCAGGAACACTCCCTCCCTCCTGCGGCCCATCAGAGTACCCGAGCACCTATTTGCAGCTCATTAGACTACCCGAGTACCTATCTGCAGCCCATACCTCATAGAATATACATTGGGGTGTTTTCTTTCCAAAATGGGGGTGTCATTTTGTGGATAATTCTACGGTCCTGGTGCTCCAGGACCTTCAAAAGTGTGGTAGGTAGGAATGAAATTAGATGTATAATTTATGTTCCTAGAACGCCTGATCGTGCTCCCTGCATGTTGGGCCTCTCTATGTGGCCAGCCTGTGAAAAAGTCTCACAGGAGGAGTATTTTGGGGGTGTAATTGGAAGTATGCATATGCTGTAGTGTGAGAAATAACTCGTCATTATGATAATTTTGTGTAAAAAAAATAAGAAAAAATCTTAATTTTTCCAAGAATTGTGTGAAAAAAAAAACTTAAAATAACTCACCATGCCTCATACTAAATACCTTGGTCTACTACCCAAAAGGGGGTCATTTTGGGAGTATTTGTACTGTCCTGACATTCAAGGGTTTTCAAGAAATGAGAAAGGCCATCAGTACATCAGGTGTGATCAAGTTTTTATGATTTGCACCATAGCTTGTAGACTCTATAATTTTTCCACAGACTAAATAATATCCATTAATTTGGGTTATTTTTAACAAAGGTATGTAGCAGTGTTTTCTTTTTCAAAATTGTTGCCCTATTTTATATTATATCGCAAAAAAATTAAAACCAAGTGGTGATTAAATACCACCAAAAGAAAGCTATATTTGTGCAAAAAAAAATTATAAAAATTAAAACATTTTGGGTACAGTGTTGCATGTCTGAGTAATTGTCATTCAAATTGTGAGAGCACTGAAAGCTGAAAATTGGTCTGGGCAGGAAGGGGGTGAAAGTGCCCTGTATTGAAGTGGTTAAGGGGAACCCTATGACAGAATTAAGAAAAAAAATGACATGGGGTCCCTCCAAAATCCATACCAGGCCCTTTGGGTTTGGTATAGATGTTAGGCAGAACTCCACACCACAATTAAAAAAAAAAAATTGGTGTGGGCCCCCCCAAATTTATACCAGACCCTTATCTGAATATGCAGCCTGGCAGGCCTGGAAAGGGGGGGGGCGAGCGAGCGCCCCCCTCTCCTGAACCATACCAGGCCGCTTGCCCTCAACATCAGGAGGGTGCTTTGGGGTTCCCCAAAGAACCTTGTCTCCATGTTGATGGGGACAAGGGCCTCTTCCCGACAACCATGGGCTGTGGTTGTCGGGGTCTGCTTGCAGGGGGGCTTATTGGAATCTGGAAGCCCCATATAAAAAGCCCCCAGATCCCAAACCCCCTATGTGAATGGGTATCGGGTACATTGCACTTCTACCCATTTACCAAAAAAATGTAAAAAAGTAAGAAACACAGTAAACTGTTTTTGACAAGTCATTTATTTAAAATTTACGGTGGATTATATTGAGGGACATTTTTTTTTTATAAAAGGACTGGTCAAAAATGGTTTGCTGTGTTTCTTACTTTTTGACACTTTATTGGTGAATGGGTAGAGCTATGATGTACCCAATGCCCGTTCACATGGAGGGGGGTCAGGATCTGGGGGCCCCCTTCTTAAAGGGGGCTTCCAGATTCTGATAAGCCCCCACCCGCAGACCCCGACAACCACAGCCCAGGGATGACTATCCTTACCTGCTTGTTGCCCCAACCTTTGGTTATCTCCTGACTATCCTTTGCCTGCCGCTTCCTTTCTACCTCCCTCTAGTCTACCGTGAGCATGAGCTGGGAGGCCCTAGGGGTCGTGACCTGGAGCCAGACAGCAGTAAAATCCATCGCCACCATTAGGGGCCTCTGGTGAACACCCGCTGGCTATTAGATTCCGGGTCCCTGGGAAATCTCATGCTCTAGCTCCCAGTGTCACCTGTATTGGTACTACAAAGTACCTGCTCTCCTGTATCACCTAGAGCTCCAACCGCAGTAGGCAGCCGTAGGGTCTACTACCTTGCGGTGCACTCCAGACCCCAATGGGGTGCAACTGTCACCTGGACTCAGGTGACCTGACAGTGACGTTGGTGGGGATCTGTTGCTTCATGGTGGGCTTATCTGGGCATCCCCATTTATAACATCGCAGGCGATTGGGTTGCACTGCTTAAGGAACACCGCATAGCACTCTTGGATCTGCTATCACAAGGTAACCTTCAGTTACGGTTGCACACTCACTTCGTCTTTTCACTTTCTCCTCTCTATGTAATTTTTTTCACGGATATTACCTTGCATGTTTTCCATGCACACACTTCATACTTTACTTAACTACACCTTATCCACTATATCAGTGTTTCTCAACTCCAGTCCTCAAGGCGCCCCAACAGGTCATGTTTTCAGGCTCTCCATTGTTTTGCACTGGTTATTTTATCAGTTTAACTGCTTTAGTAATTCCCACAGCTGTTTCATCTAGGGAAATCCTGAAAACATGACCTGTTGGGGCGCCTTGAGGACTGGAGTTGAGAAACACTGCACTATATCATATCTTCTCTTATCACTTCACGATCTGGGTTTCCTTTTACCCCTATTGGATATTGGTTTCCTTACACCTTTCTCAGCAGTGCCACCCGATTTGCTACATATAACAACTTTTTATTTACTTTACAGACCTATTGTAGCCAATTTTTGGCACAATTTCTACTATATCTCAATACATTTTTGGGGACACTCGTCTTTTGCCCAGTGTCTCTGCAGATCCCAACACCTCAGCTCCCGGGAGATGCATATCTGGAGACCCTCTCACACCAGTACCGCTCAGGCGGAACCTTTAATGGGATGTAAGTCTTTTGGGTCAGATCATTTGTTCTTCTTCATATATATGTATTTCCATCTAGACCATTATAGACACTTTCCTTATTCCTATTTTACATATTTTTTATAGGTCATGTAGCATCTGCTCCTAATGAGTCAGAATTACCGACAAAACGCGTCAAGCTCTACAGGATTTATCTTTTAACTTTCACTCCTGTGTTATTACATGTCTCATTTTAAGTCCAAACCTTTTAGCTTCTATGGTATGAATTTTGGGGGGGACCCCATGCCATATTTTTTTTACATTTTGGCATGGGATTCCCCTTAAAATCCATATCAGACCAGAATAATGGAGGGACGCCACACCGTTTTTCTTTTTTTCTTCATTTTTTTTAAATCTGTATTTCCAGGAGCCGGCAATACATTACAAACGCGAGTAAGTTTAAATTATATTTTTTCCTTTAGAAATGTAACTATTGCTGTGGCATTTTCTATACATCACACAGACGCACCATTTTACAAGCAGACTAAGGGGACCCTCCCAGGCACAATATTTAAAGGTATATTTCATTTTTATTGTTTCAATAAAATCACTGCTCCTTTAAAAACTTTTTTTTTGCATTGATACATGTCCACTAGGGCAGTACCCAGGTCCCCATACACTTTCTATGGCAATACCTTGCATATAGTTTGCATGTCCACTAGAACTTTTTGCCTGTTCAAGATGTTCTGGTGCGAACCGAACCAGGGGGTGTCCGGCACATCCCTAGTCAACATATGTATAACCTGGTTGAGATCATGTTTTAAACAAGATTTTTCTCTACTATGCACTTGGTTCTAGGAGGTGAGTTCATTTAGACAGTCGTTCGGTTTTGCGACCATTAGTAAATTTGCATTTGTGTCTGTTTGTTGACTGAGTGCTTTAGTTAATCTTTTTTCCATCTAAATATAGTCGGTCATGCAGGAGCATGAACCTATTCGCCAACAAGGTGCTTTAGTAAATCAACTCCATTATAATGTTGTACCCCTTTTTATATTACACACGTTTGTGCAATCTCCTAGATAATTTTCTCTTTGTCCATCCAATATACTGTAATCCACCGGGGAATTCAAACACCACCCCAGCTGTTTCCCATGAAATGTAATCTCTAATTCTTATGTACCTTATCTGTACTTTGTGTTTCAAAGGTATTTCTCTTCTTTTTAATAAATTTAGCATGTAAACATGCATAAAATAGTTTTCCACCCAAAAAATTTCTCCCCTTTCTTGGCAGAATCTATTACCCTATGCACAAGCCAATAAAATGGGGCCTTCCTCTCTATATATATATATATATAAAACTGGGTGCATTCAGTAGTAGTAGCCCTGGATCCTTACCCTCTTGTAAAATCCCCCAATGCTTGCTTTCAATTTTTCCAACTTTTTATATTGCAAATTATAATTCCAATATATATATATATAACCCCATCTCTGCACCTTTAGATAGCGAAAAAAAATTCTAAGTAAAATAAAATGTGAACAAATCTCCCAAAAAATAACTGCTGCTACTTTAACCTCTCTTTAAAAAAATATCATAAAGTAATCAAACAGTATAGTGCTCCAATCACTATAGTAGAATGTGCTGTGAAAAACATATAAACCAATAAAGTTTGAAAAAATGTATATAAAATAAAGTCTACTGTGCTCAAAGTGAAAAAAATAATGTTTTTAAACAAAGCATAAGAGTCCAGTGCATTGAGTTCCAAAAAACTTTGAATATTTTTTTTTAACACATGGTCCACTCCTGTGTCTTTTCTCCACTTTAAACATATATCACCAATGGTGCCTTTAGTGGCTACCACTACCGGTAATCACCCCAATCCAGTGTAACTCACCAGATCATATTGCCTCTCATATTTCAGATATGCAAAAGTGTTTTAGAACAGTATCCAGACCAGTTTTTATTTTCTTCTCAACAATCACCTCTTCTTTTGAACTCCGCTTTCAGTGTGATAATGGGCTCATAATATGTAAGGAAAAAGATACCGTATATACTCGAGTATTTCAGCACATTTTTTTGTGCTGAAAATGTCCCAATCGGCTTATACTCGAGTCACCTTTTTGCGCCTGATCTCACAGATTTTGAGGACCCGGTACCGGCCGGCCGTAGGTCCTCTGGACCCCAAACTTGGCACACATGTAGCCTCACTCTTCCTCTACAAGTGTGCAAAGTTTGTTGTCCAGGGGACCTACGGCCGGGGAGCACCGATTTTTCAAAGCCAGGCACCCCTTCCATAGACTCCCATATTAAACGTAAGTCTAGTCATGGGCACAGTGAGGCATGGGCACAGTGAGGCACAGTGAGGCATGGGCACAGTGAGGCACAGTGAGGCATGGGCACAGTGAGGCATGGGCACAGTGAGGCACAGTGAGGCATGGGCACAGTGAGGCATAGTGAGGCTTGGGCACAATGAGGCTTGGGCACAGTGAGGCACAGTGAGGCATGGGCACAGTGAGGCATGGGCACAATGAGGCATGGGCACAGCGAGGCATGGGCACAGTGAGGCACAGTGAGGCATGGACACAGTGAGGCATGGACACAGTGAGGCATGGACACAGTGAGGCATGGACATGGACACAGTGAGGCAAAGTGAGGCACAGTGAGGCATGCAGATGGAGACCCTAGGCTTATACTCGAGTCAATACGTTTTCCCAGTTTTTTGTGGTAAAATTAGGTGCCTCGGCTTGTATTCGGGTCGGCTTATACTCGAGTATATACAGTATATATTTTATTAGGCTTTTGGAAGAGATCTCTTGCAAGAAGGTGGTAAAGATTAAACATGTTTGATGTGGATGGACGTAAACAGAGAGTGAGTTTACTGATTCAATGTACATACAGCGTCCATGTGAATTATGTCATACAGTATGTGATATGCTAAGTTTTAACAATGTGTCTGCTGTGGCTCATGTTATATGGAATAAATTATAGAGTTTTGGGTTTTATTACACTAATAGAAGCATTTTTTTTCCTTACATGTCATGAGCCTATAAAGCAATTGAGATTTGTATAATCCAATATAATGGCCATATCATAGTCTCTCTTCATATTATCAGTTCTCAACTTCTCTTTCAACATTTGCACTCTTACCATTCCTTGTACTATTTCTTCCACAAAAAAAAAAACCTTTTTTTAAAACTTTGGGGTAAAAGGAAAGGACACCAAATGTCTTTTTATGTATAAAACAGGTCAATGTTAATGATTATTTTTGTATGTTATTGATAGTAGGAGGTTGGAGCTGCATTATATAGATTTAAAATAAAGATTTATGAATGAATTTGAAAGTATTTGGACTACTTCTTTAAAGTAAGAATCAAAAGAAGTTCCTTAACTCTGCACTTATCATCAGTTAAATGACCTCCCAAGTGAATAAAAGTGTTTACTTTTTAATACAAATTTCTCCTATAAATAATAAAGTAATAAAAAATAAAGTATCTTTTGCAAGAAAAAAAATACCTTCCCCCAAATACATATGCGTATTACTTTAGTATCAATTAATACAATTATTGTTGAATCAACAGGCTTACAGCAAAAATTAACAACATGCCCTGGTCCATAAAGGGTATACAGGTCCTGGAACTGAATTAATAAAAATCAACTTCAAACTGCAATCATTAATAGCAATGATTGTTAACCAATCAGAACTTAGACTTCTCCAGAGTTTTATCCAACCAATGAAAATGGCCTTCTCTTTGGTTGCCGTAATTTACTAAATGTAACTGCTCTCTACTTACATTTATAATTTTAGCTAAGATGACTTAGCTTACTTCCCAATCCTAAAATATCTAAATTATTTTTAATACTGAATGGGGTCATATCATGCAAATCTGATCATTCCTAAATAACTTTCAGATTAATTGAATGGAACAAACTCTTTGTAAATGCTTTTTTTGTTCATGTTAACAAGAATGGACATTTTTAGACAAGTAAATTTCATGGAGGATTGGATGCATTTTCAACTGTAAAATTCCAATCATCCATGAAATTAAAAAGAGAAAAAAAAATCTTATGAAGTAAAGTTTGGCAATTACTTTATTTATATTTAGCTACTTACTAATATGTTTGCTTATTTCATAACCAAAAATATGTATGGATTCTCTGAAAATTGTAATTACATGCCAGACACCTTGCTTAAAATACATTACATGAAAAAAGAACATTAACACAATTGAAACCCTCTGGCTTTTGGTAAAGCTGAAAATAAAAGGTAAAAATATTATACCTCTAAATTGCATGTTACATTTTTTTCCAATATAAATGGTGTATTCACAGCAGCTTCCAAAACTAAGACAATGCCAGATATCTCAGATATCAAGAGTTATTTCTTTAAATTTGAAAAGTGTAGGTTTGCTGACATCATGTTTTGAGAAATTGTGCATCAAAAAAAAAGTGACAACACAAACCAAATGTCACTTTGTTACGTCTTATCTTATGAATTTAGCAGAGAGCATCCCTAATACTCCTGAACCTTTCACCCAGAAGAAAATAGTTAAAAACAGAAATTCAGCTAAAAAAACTATTAAAAAAAAAAAAAAAAACATATTTTGCTGAGATACTCTCCTTCATTTTGGACCTGTCTTCCTCAATATTGTTTTGTTCTCTAGAAGTTTCCAGAGTTCTGGGATGAATTGTGGGCAGCTTCTATCAACCAAATTCCTATGAGTCCTTAAAAAATTGGCACAAATGATAAATTAAGTGTGAAGCTGTTGAACTTTAAGGTCATGGGGTCCCAGTCCCAGTGACTCAGGTACGGCAAAAAGGAGACTATTTGCCATACCTGACTGCTTTCACTGTTGCTCTTTGACTTTGCTTTTGACTTCAATATTGCCCTGGACCTTGTGTTCATTTACTTGGCTTGTCTGGAGATCATGGCAAACTGGATTGGTTTATTTTCCATGGTCTGTGCAGATACAGTAGCTTATACATAGATGACATAAGATCTCACTTTGACTTTTTGGAATTTTTATTACGTTATGTGACTGGCATATGTACAACATATTTGCCTGACATGTTATTGCATTTTGTTATATATGAATTTGCTTCATGTTTGAAATGTATACGAAAATCTTTAATTAAAATGGTTGAAAAAAAAACACACACACA
The DNA here is from genome assembly GCA_029206835.1 of Rana muscosa. NCBI lineage: Eukaryota > Metazoa > Chordata > Amphibia > Anura > Ranidae > Rana > Rana muscosa. Next base: position 1,149,188,975 of record CM055122.1, on the reverse strand, counting down.
AAAAGAAAACCCCTTTAATACTATCCTTTATGGAAGTGTGTATGATGCTCAGTGGTGCTGCAATGGTGGGGCACTCGGCGGCACTACCGATCACAATGTGAGTGCACTGAGGGGCAAAAATATGTGGCTGCACACAGTAACATTAACCGCTGAGTATCCTGCACACTTCCGTTAAGGGGAACCGTCTGGTCAGCTCAACCCCAACTTGGACGTCCAACCACGGGTCAGGATGTGGGAGAGAGGCTGCACTACCAGTATCACGTATTAGAGTGCTGTGATGAAGAAGGAACATTCCAACAGTGAAGGAGAATTGTCCCCTAAGGCTACATTATTCATCCAGTCCTCTACATTCTAATATGCAGACCGGACCTGGTTTCATAAGGCTCTGAGGAAGAAGAAAATCCTCAAAACGCATTAGTAGTTCACCCATCTTTTTACCCCATGTTATGGGCACAATTTTATTATAATTCAATCAAGTGATGTGATTTTATTCCAGCAACATTTGTGAATACGTAGTACTTTTACATATACCACTTTGTTTTAAATAAACTTTTTTAAAGATACATGCATCAGGCCACGCACCTTCCTTTTCTTTTTCCTGTTTAGTATTTCGGATTTCCCCCAGTCGTTCGAGGCAGCGGGGTGTGCATGATTAGCTATTAATATCACAACAAAAGTACTACCACTTCAACCCAGGCCCTTCGCACAAGTGCAGGAGAGATTTCTTTCTGTCTATATTTAAACATGTAAGACCAGGTGCTTTATTCAACTTTATTTTGTGTAAATTTTTCTGGACCATGTACATTTTGAGCCATTGTGGATCATTTGGGGGCTATGTCAATATTATCCACATTAAGGACTTGAGCTTCCCCATTTTCCTTTGTATACATAGACAGACCAGCAGCTAGGTGGTGCTGTTGCAGAGCTTTTTAGAGGGGAAGTTAGTTGCTGGGACAGCATGGTGTGAGAGGGAGTGTGAGAGCAGAGGATCGGACACCCCCATCCCCCACGACCGAGAGCAGCTGTTTGTCTGAGTAATGTGAGTACCTGTGTATTGGGAGTATTCTGAGTATTGGGAGTATTCTGAGTATTGGGAGTATTCTGAGTATTGGGAGCACCTGAGTTTTGTGTGTATATGGAAGAACCTGAGTATTGTGTGTGTGTGTGTGTATTGTGACAAACTCAAGTGACAAACTCAAAATTATTTAATAAGTAGCATACATACTCATTTTTTTTGGGGGGGGGGTGTTTTTTATTCCATTCACCTCTCTCATTTTTTGTTGTCCGTGTCTACCAGGGAGGAAGTAGCCATTTATCCACAATTTTTCGTACTGTTTATCGTGTTGGAATATATGCAATACCGGTACATGCATTTACCATGTTTTTTCCTTGACAATACCTAGTCTATGTCATCTCCTTCATGTATTCACGTCAATAAATATATACTGCATAATACTTTACCTTCTGTAGCCGCATGCCTCATTTAACCACTTAAAGACCCCTCACTGTATATATACGTCGGCAGAATGGCTCGTACAGGCAAAATCACGTACCTGTACGTGGCCCTTTAACTGCCGGCGGCAGCGCGCTCGCGACCCCCCTGCCTTCCCCGTGAGTCGGACCGCGGATCTCGCAGACTCGATCGCCGCGGGGATCCCCCCAATCGTCTCACAGAGGCATGGAGCGGGGAGATGTTAGTGTAAACACAACATCTCCCCGCTCCCCTACTGACAATGTCAACGATCTCCGCTCTGTGTAATCAGAGCGGAGATCGGTGACATGTCACTAGTAGCCATGCCCCCCTCAGTTAGAAATACACCCCTAGGCACACTTAACCCCTCCAGCGCCCCTAGTGGTTAACCCCTTCACTGCCAGTGTCATTTTTACAGTAACCAGTGCATTTTTATTGCACTGGTCGCTGTAAAAATTACAATGGTCCCAAAAATGTGTCAAAAGTGTCCGATGTGTCAGCCAAAATGTTGCAGTCATTGAAAAAAAAAAAATGCTGGTCGCCGTCATTACTAGTAAAAAAAAATATTAATAATAAAAATGCCTTAAAACTATCCCCTATTTTGTAAACGCTATAATTTTTGCGCAAACCAATCAATAAACGCAGATTGCGATATTTTTTACCAAAAATATGTAGAAGAATATTTATCGGCCTAAACTGAGGAAAAAAATATATATATTTTTTGGGGATATTTATTATAGCAAAAAGTAAAAAATATGTAATTTTTTTCAAAATTGTGGCTCTATTTTTGTTTATAGCGCAAAAAATAAAAACCGCAGAGGTGATCAAATACCACCAAAATAAATCTCTATTTGTGGGAAAAAAAGGACGCCAATTTTGTTTGGGAGCCACGTCGCACGACCGCGCAATTGTCAGTTAAAACGACGGAGTGCCGAATCGCAAAAAAGGGGCCTGGTCTTTATGCTGCGTATTGGTCCGGGGCTTAAGTGGTTAAAGTCCCAACGCTTCTCCTTATACAATTATAACAGGGATGGAGTCCCACTCTTCTTCCTTATCTAAGTAGCATACATGATCAGACATGACCTTTTAGGTTGAATATCTTTTGTATTTATATTATTTTTGTTAGTATACTTGTCACTTCAGAAATAGGAGAACAATGTTTTTCAGTAAAAAAACAAAAACATTCAAGTTTAAAACTATACATAACAAAATAACAACATGTCAAAACAGGCAATGACATAAGTAAAAACTGAGGTATTAAAAACTAAAAGGAGACCAAAAAAAGAAAGAAAAAGGGGGAGGGAGAAAAAAAAAAAAAGAAAAAAAAAAAAGAGGGAGAAAAGGGTTAGGGATGGATCTGGGAGGTGCCCCACATGTTTGCATTAGCTACAGTGGAGGCGTCAAAGGGTGGTTAGGGGGGGAGAGAGTAGGGGGTCTAAGAGAGGAGGAAGGAGTGTGGTGAATATATAAGATGCCTACCAACCTGCTTAGGCACCTAGGAAACACGTAATAAAGTAAAAATACAGACATTAAGTTGCAATGAAAATAAGGCAAGTGTTCACATTTGGCTCAGTGTGGACCAAACAGTAAAGAGGATTTTTTTTCCAATGTTCAATGGTAGTCAAGTATAAGTATGACTTAATTTATGGGAACTTAATACTTCTGGGATGAGCCAGCCAAGGAGCCCACTGTCTGTGAAACTTCTCTCCTACTGGGTGAGATTTGGAGAAGAGATATTCCATGTGGCAATGTTCATTTAAAACAGAATGGAGGGAGGTGGCCGTTGGTGGGAGTGGATCTTTCCAGGCACGAGCTATTACTATACGTGCTGCGATTAAGATATGTTGTATTGTTGGTATGCATACTGTGGGCCAGGGCTAGTCTACATTCCTTATTTTTATTGCATACTCAGCATATGTCGAAAATCTCTGGAAATATACCACCTGGAGAGAAGTTTTAATTTTTTTCTTGTGACTATCAAGAAATAGAAGATTTACCTGTATGTGTGAACATAAAAGCAGTATTCCAGTCCTCGGGTTGAGATGTCACTCCCCAAGTCCCTGGACCATAGTCTGGTGAAGGTGGGTAAAATCCTGTGAGATTTAAGTTGAATAGTTTTATATACAGTGGTGGTGATGATTATCTAAAGAGGAGTACAGTTTCTCAAACTCAGTGGGAGGTCTGTGTATAAGACCCATGGAATGTGTTTTGCAAAAGGAAAACAGTTATGCGGCGTACACACAATCGTTTTTCATGCCATTTTTTAAACCGACGTTTTTCTCGTCGTTTTTTTTCATGTTTCCTCTCAAGCCTGTCTTGCGTACACACGATCATTAAAAAAAACGTTCAAGCAAAGCGCAGTGACGTACAACACGTACGACGGCACTATAAAGGGGAAGTTCCGTTCGGATGGCGCCACCCTTCATGTTAGTAAAGTTTGTTGAGCGACGATTCGCGCTTTTCAGTCTTGTGCTTTTCAGTCCGTTACAGCGTGACGAATGTGCTATCTCCATTACAAACGCTAGTTTTACCAGAACGAGCGCTACCGTCTCATACTTGATTCTGAGCATGCGCAGTTTTTTTCACCTCGTAAAAGCATACACACTATCGTTTTTCACGTCGTTAAAAAAAAACGACATGAAAAACGACGTGAAAAAATAGAGCATGTTCGAAATTTTTAATGGCCGTTTTTCACACCGTTAAAAATGCTCTGGAGCATACACACGATCGGTTTTAATGCCCATTTTTAAAAATGGCATTTTTAACGGCATGAAAAACGATCGTGTGTATGGGGCATTAGAATCTGGTGAGCCAATTTAAGAAGCATGTACTATGAAAAACAGAAGGTATAAAAGAAGCCTGAAGAAGGATGAACACAGGATTGTGCCACGGGCCAAACAATTCTATCATATGAACCAAAGGAAGGTGTATTGGAGCTGTTTGGTAGGTCTGAATTGCCGAAGAGAGGTATAAATGGTATGTTAAAAACGAGAGCAGGCCATTTGATCGGTACTATTTATGAATTGCGCATATTGTAAAGGGAGAGAGAGTCAGCACTGAGTGGAAGCTATGACTAACCCCAAATACTGTAGCTGCTGACTTTTAATATTAGGACACTTACCTGTCTAGGGATCCTGAAATTTCAGCACCCCAGCCGATTTTTCAATCTGCTCTCTGGTGCTGCCGTGTAAGGTACCTGTGGTAGGCAGTGTCCGAAGTGGAGCTTGTGTGCTGAGGATTCAGGCAAAAACTTATTTAGGCAGGTCAGGATGGCAAAAGATCAGGCAATGCATTACACAATCGAAATCCAGAGAGTGGTCAGGCAGGCAGAGGTCATACACGAGCTGGTGTTGAAGTACAAAATCAGCAGGCTAGAGAGTAGTAAGGAATTCAGGCAAGAGTTCATACATGGAAATCAGAGTCACAAAGCTTATCACAACACCCAGGGAGCCAGTCCACACAAACGGGCACTGAGAGATAGGAAGTGCTGCTATTTATGGGCTGCTTTGATTGTAGATTGTCCACAGCTGACAGCAGGTGGGGCTGATGAGTCCAAGGTAATGCTTAAAACTGAGAGGACATTTCCATAACTCCAGAGCTTCTCCGTGGCACAACAGGTAAGACTGCAGCTGTGGGACCAGGAAGGTCCCGGTTCAAATACACCCAGGTACATGACATGCCGCCACCATTTCTTGCAAGGGAAACCGGCATTGAAGCCTTGCAGCTTAACAGCCGGTTCCCTACTGTGTGCGTGCTGCACTTTGTGAATGGCCCGGTGGTGGTGGAAGGAGGAGAGGCGCCAAACTCCCCACTACCTCACGACAGATGCCAAATGTGGCAGCTTTCCCTTTTGGGTGGAGCTCCACTTTAAATAGAACTCAGATTTACCTTACTAGGCTTTGCTTTTTGTTATCTATCCATTGGTTTTGACTAGGGTTGAGCGAACCCGAAACGGTAAAGTTCGGGTTCGTACCGGACTTTTGGATTTTTGGTACCCGGACCCGAACCCAAATAATTTACTGTATGTTCGGGTTCGGTGTTCGGCAATGTAATGGCGCGCTGCAGGGCAGCCAATCAACATTTATTTAACTCGTGTGCCCTTAGAAGCCATCACAGCCATGCCTACTAATGGCATGGCTGTGATTGGCCAGTGCAGCATGTGACCCAGCCTCTATATAAGCTAGAGGCACATAGCACAGCACGTCACTCTGCATCAGTTAGTGTAGCGAAAGGTTGCTGCTGCTGCTGCTGCTGCTTTTTAGGGAGAGAATTAGATAGGAGTCCTCCTGATTCAGAAATCAAATTACTCTGCTTCAGAAAGCGTAGGGAAAGGTTGCTGTCTGCTGCTTTTTAGGGAGAGAATTAGATAGGAGTCCTGATTCAGAAATCAAATTACTCAGCGATCTACCTTGATTGTGTTGTGTGGGTGCAGTGCACAATCATTTTACCCTGCCCTGAGCCCAGTGCCAGAGAAAACCTAACTTTTATCCGTCTGTTAGTTAGGTTGGCGTCGGCGGGCATTTTATGCAAGCTCAGTGCACCAGCACTGCATATGTTACTGTGAGATACACCCTTTAGATACTGTTCTCCTATTGTGCTATTCAAAAAAAAAATATTTAGGGCAAATAAAAAAATGTTGGTGCGTTTTCTGCATATCTGCTGTACGTGTGAGATACACCCTTTACTGTTCTATTGTGCTATTCAAAAAAAAAAATATTTAGGGCAAATAAATTTTTTTGGGTGCGTTTCCTGCATATCTGCTGTACATATGAGATACACTCTTTAGATACTATTCTATTGTGCTATTCAAAAAAAAAATATTTAGGGCAAATACATTTTTTTTTTGGTGCGTTTTCTGCATATCTGCTGTACGTGTGAGATACACCCTTTATATACATACTGTTCTATTGTGCTATTCAAAAAAATTATATTTAGGGCAAATACTATTTTTTTGGTGCATTTTCTGCATATCTGCTGTACTACGTATGAGATACACCCTTTAGATACTGTTCTATTGTGCTATTCCCCAAAAAAATATTTAGGGCAAATAAAAAAATTTTGGTGCGTTTTCTGCATATCTGCTGTACATATGAGATACACCCTTTAGATACTATTCTATTGTGCTATTCAAAAAAAAAAATATTTAGGGCAAATATTTTTTTTTTGGTGCGTTTTCTGCATATCTGCTGTACGTGTGAGATACACCCTTTACATACATACTGTTCTATTGTGCTATTCCAAAAAATATTATTTAGGGCAAATCATTTTTTTGGGTGCGTTTTCTGCATATCTACTGTACGTGTGAGATACACACTATAAATACTGTTCTATTGTGCTATTAAAAAAAAAATATATATGAGGAGAACGTCAAAGGGACGTGGCCCCAGTCGTGGTGCTGCTGGTGGAGCTCCTGTTGCAGGGAGATCTGTGCCAGCTACACGCACAAGTGAAACACCTTCCTCGGGTGCGAGTAGGCGACAGAGCCTGCAGTGGTATTTGGTTGGGCCTAATGCGGCTCTACGAATGTTGAGGCCAGGAGAAGTACAGGCGATAGTAGATTGGGTTGCTGACAGTGCCTCCAGTTCCTTCACATTGTCTCCCACCCAGTCTCCTGCTAAAAGATCAGAGTTGGCACTTGCAGCCGATGTCCATCAGTCTTTCACCTCACCCCCTTGCAAATCAGCCAAGCAGTCTGAGCCCCAAATCATGCAGCAGTCTCTTCTGCTTTTTGATGACTCTGTTAGCAGGGTTTCCCAGGGCCATCCACCTAGCCCTGCCCCAGAAGTGGAAGAGATTGAGTGCACCGATGCCCAACCACTTATGTTTCAAGATGAGTACATGGGAGGACCATCGCAGCATGTCTCGGATGATGACGAAACACAGGTGCCAACTGCTGCTGTTTTCGCAATTGTGCAGACCGACAAGGAGGGCAGGGGTGAAGACTGGGTGGAAGACAATGTGGAGGACGATGAGGTCCTCGACCCCACATGGAATCAACATCATGCAGGTGACCTGTGTAGTTCGGAGGAAGAGGCGGTGGTTGCACAGAGCCACCAGCACAGCAGAAGAGGGAGTAGGGTGCAAAAGCGGAGCGTCCGTCCCCTAGACAGTACGCCTGCTACTGCCCAATGCAGCAAGGGACCGAGCACACCAAAGCCAGTTTCAAGGAGTTCCCTAGTGTGGCAGTTCTTCAGACAATGTGCTGATGACAAGACACAAGTGGTTTGCACACTGTGCAATCAGAGCTGAAGCGAGGCATAAACGTTCTCAACCTGAGCACAAGCTGCATGACCAGGCATCTAAGTGCAAAGCACGAGCTGCAGTGGAGTAGACACCTCAAAAACCAAGAAAGGTCTCTGGCTCCTCCTGCTTCCTCTTCTGCTGCAGTATCGGCCTCTTCATCCACCTCTGTAGTGACAGTGGCACCTGCCACCCAGCAAACAGAGGATCTGCCAGCAACACTACCACCTGGGTCACCAACCATCTCCACAATGTCCCATGGAAGCGTTCAGCTCTCTATCTCCAAAACACTGGAGCGGAAGAGGAAGTACCCCCCTACCCACCCGCGATCCCTGGCCCTGAATGCCAGCATTTCAAAATTCCTGGCCTTTGAAATGCTGTCATTCCGTCTGGTGGAGACGCAGAGTTTTAAAAGCCTGATGGCATTGGCTGTCCCACAGTACGTCGTGCCCAGCCGCCACTACTTTTTCAGGCAAGCCAACCCTTCCCTGCACAACGAAGTGGGTGACAAAATCAGGTGTGCACTGCGCAACGCCATCTGTGGCAAGGTCCACCTAACTACGGATACGTGGACCAGTAAGGGACGGTCAGGGACATTATATCTCCCTAACAGCACACTGGGTAAATGCAGTGGCGGCTGGGCCTGAGGCGGATAGCAGTTTGGCGCATGTCCATCCACCACCGAGGATTGCAGGGTGCTTCAGTTTGCCTCCTGTTGCTAACTCCTCCTACTCCGCTTCCTCATTCTCTACCGTCTCCTCATCCGGCCAGCGTAACACCTTCACCACCAACTTCAGCACAGCCAGGGGTAAACGACAGCAGGCAGTTTTAAAACTTTCCTGTTTGGGGGAAAAACCCCACACCGCGCAGGTGTTGTGGAGGGACATGGAACAACAGACCGATGAGTGGTTGGTGGCAGTGAGCCTCAAGCACGGCCTGGTGGTGTGCGATAATGGGCGAAATCTCGTAGCAGCTCTGGGCCTAGCCGGTTTGACGCACATCCCTTGCCTGGCGCATGTGCTGAATTTGGTGGTGCAGGGGTTCCTTAAAAATTACCCCGATATGCCAGAGCTGCTGCAGAAAATGCGCGCCGTCTGTGTGCACTTTTGGCGTTCTCACCCTGCTCGCCTGTCAGCGCTGCAGTATAACTTTGGCCTTCCCGCTCACAACCTCATATGTGACGTGCCCACAAGGTGTAACACCACCTTGCACATTCTGGCCAGACTGTGCGAGCAGCAGCAGGTGATAGTGGAGTTTCAGCTGCAGCACGCAGACGTGAGTCGCTCTGCGGAACAGCACCACTTCACCACCATGCGAGACCTTTGTGCCTTGTTGCGCTGTTTAGAAAACTCCACCAGCATGGCCAGTGCCGATGACGCCGTTCTCAGCGTTACTATCCCAGTTCTATGCCTCCTTGAAAAAAATGCTTTGGGCGATGATGGAAGAGGATGTGGCACAGGAGAAGGAGGAGGAGGAGGAATCGGGATAATTTCCAAGGCTTTCAGGGCAGTCCTTCACAAGTGGCTCCGAGGGTGGGTTCCTGCACCAACAAACACTAGGTACACAATTGTCCAGCAAGGGCACAGTTCTGTAGGATGACGAGGTGGAGGATAATGAGGAGGAGATGGAGGAGGAGGAACCATGTTCACAGCAGGGTGGCACCCAGACCAGCTCATAGCCATCACTGGTGCGTGGCTGGGGGGATAAAGAGGACACAGACGATACACCTCCCACAGAGGACAGCTTTTCGTTGCCTCTGGGCAGCCTGGCAAACGTGAGTGATTACATGCTGCAGTGTCTCCACAACGACCGCTGAGTTGCCCACATTCTAACAGGTGCTGATTACTGGGTGGCCACGCTGCTGGATCACGTACCATCCTTAATTCCCTCACTGGAGCGTGAACGTAAGATGCGCGAGTACAAGACACGCTGCTGGTGGCATTCCCACCTGACAGCGGGGGCACAGTGGAAGCACAAGGCGAAGGCAGAGGAGGAGGAAGAGGTCGCCAATGCAGCTGGGGCACCACCAGCACCTCTGAAGGCAGGGTTAGCATGGCCGAAATGTGGAAAAGCTTTGTCAGCATGCCACAACAACCAGCACCAACAGCTGATATGGAACGTCTTAGCAGGAGGCAGAATTTCACCAACATGGTGGAGCAGTATGTGTGCACACGCCTACACGTACTGAATGACGGGTCTGCCCCCTTCAACTTCTGGGTCTCCAAATTGGGCACATGGCCTGAGCTTGCCTTGGAGGTGCTGGCCTGCCCTGCAGCCAGTGTATTATCTGAACGTGTATTTAGCACGGCAGGGGGCGTTATCACAGACAAGCACAGCCGCCTGTCCAGAGCCAATGTGGACAAGCTCAAGTTCATTAAAATGAACCAGGCATGGATCCCACAGGACTTGTCCATACCTTGTGCAGAATAGACATGTATACCGGCCTTACCCAGCCATTGTTGTTTTTTTGATGTTTCTCACTCTTTTGGGGTGTACTCTAATTAAAACTAAAAAAAAATTAAAACAAAAACCAGTGTTGGCTACCTCGTCCTCCTCCACCGCCGCTTCCACCTACACCGCCACATCCACCGCCACCTAGGGTTGCCACCTTTTCGTCAAGTCAAACCCTAACACTTTAACGACGCACAGCAATTTATTTTTTATAGAATAAACTATACATATGTTTTGCTATTGAATAAAATTTCTAATCATATGAAGTTAATAACAAGAGTCCCCCTTTACATCAGAGTCCACAGAGTTCCACTTTTACATCTGAATCCACAGAGTTCCCCTTTTACATCTGAACTCACAGAGTTCCCTTTCACTGTAAGCGGCAGACTCTGATGTAAGGGAGAACTCTAGGGCCTCTGACATAAGGGATGCTCTGGGAACCCTGATTTAAGTGGGAACACTGAGAACTCTTATGTACGGAGAGGACTCTGATGTAAGGGGGAACACTGTGGCCTCTTGTGTAAAGGGGAAATCTGATGTAAGGGGTGCTCTGAGAAGCCTGATTTACCTTTGTGTACTCATTCAGAGGCAGGAGAGAGAAGGGGGGAGACTTTAGTCACAGAGAGGGATGGATGGTGAGCTCACTCACCCCTTGGCAGTCAGTACTTCTCATCCAGATGTATCTGAGGCTGTTGGACATCAAATTTCCGGCCTAAACTTTATTTTTCTAAGGCCCAGGGATTGGAGTATGGGCAGACACAGAGGGGAAGGGGTGGGGGGAAGAGGTGCAGATCGAGCCCTCTCTCCTCTCCCGTATGTGTGTGTGTTTGGGGGGGGATTGTAGTGCTGGCTTTGGGCAGTGTGAAAGAGAGTGTAAGAGCCACTCTCAGCTTAGACAACTGCAGTCAGAAACCCTGCTGGGAAGCCATAGTCCAGTCTAAATAATGTGTCCGGGTTCCAGGCAGTCTGAAACCCGGACGCATGATTCCAAACCCGAACTGTCCGGGTGAATCCGATGTTGTTCAAGGGGTATCCTGATAATAAATTAACTTAAATTAAAATTAAATATAAAATTTTACACTGTGTCCATCCAGACCATGCTGGACGACTATTCCCCCACTAAACAACATCATGACTGTTCCAAGAATAGGGAGCGTGGGTGGGAGTCCAGGTCCTGTTCCTCAGGGTCTGCAGGTAACGGCCGGACTGGTCCTTTTATCTCCTTCAGAATTGCGGGCTTTTCTTACCCGCTCAAATCAACCAATCCGCTGCTTGTTGCTGCGCAGGGGAAGCTTATGCTGTAACCAATGGTAACCCTGTAAAATAGCATAAGGAACATGCATTCCCCTTTGAGCTCTCCCATGTGGGTACCGCATATTGCATGGACCTGTCATGGGCTAGCACAAAGGAGTCATTAATAAATAAAGACCAACAAACATTTCTTTCTTTAAACAATTTATTTTCTTTTGGTAAATTAACTTAAGCCACAATGTTGTTCATGGGGTATCCTGATAATAAATTAACTTAAATTAAAATTAAATATGAAGCCATCTTGGCTATAATATATCAACACAAAATTTTACACTGTGTCCATCCAGACAATGCTGGACAACTATTCCCCACCAACCAAGGGCAGGAGAGAAGCTGCTGGCTGAGGTCCACCCAACACCGTGGCACTTTCAATTAGACTTTGCAGGCCCATATTGAATATGTCCATGCCAATGTCTGACAAGTGGACTAAGTCCTTCCTAAATAACCCAGGCACAAAACCTTCAAGCTCTAAGTGGCGGAAGGAAAACCCTCCAGAGGAAACGAAAAAATTGTGTATAGTCCTATTCAACCGTCTACGAATTCTATCCACATAAAATAAATTCCACGAAGGTGACCACAGAGGCCTAGGGATCATTTCAGAAAATGACAACTTGGTGCTTGGAAACAAGAGCTTAATGGCATATATATCCCTCTTCATTTCACAAAGCAGGTCCCATGTCCTAACTTTACCAATGTTGTTTGCTCCAACATGCAGTACCAAAACCAGAGGAGATGGCCAAATGGTGGATAAGTAAACTAAGTAGTCTCTAAGATTACGCCATCTTAGGCCCCTAATACCTGACCATAAATCGTAAATGTATTAAAATCCAGACCTAACTTGCTTGAATAGATCCTGGATGCAGCCTGCCTTTCAGCCCAGAAGACATATGAATGGCCTACTATCCAGATTATGCCTTTTGCTGAATCTGAGAATAGACAATCAAACAATTAATAATTCAGGGCGGACATAAATCTTATATCTACTACTAGCCCATCTGCCAACCCGTTTTTGACCCTCAGGCGAGAATCCCAACATATTGGCTGTGGTGACCGCCCCAATTCTAAAAGAATGAGATGAGAATTTGTAACCGGAGAGATTAAGGCATTTAAGGCATGAAGACAGCACAGCAGAGAACTGGTAACGGGTCAAGGGGGACAAGTCCTGGTGGATAAAAAAGGAACTATCAGAACAGGGCCTGACTGACATATAACTGGCAGCATGGGACACCGGGCAAACCAACGGATTGGGAGATTTACCCAGAGATATCCATTGACCATTACCCAAATCAAAAGTTTTATACAGATAAATAATCGAAGACCATTTAATTCCAGGGACACATGAGAAAACAGCAGAAAAGACAAAGATGATTTGCTTTGGGCTGTAAATTCTCCGACCCTGAGAGCTCCAAAAAAGGTAACCGAGAAAGCTGCCCTAAAAAGCAAGAGTTTGAATGCTGAGAAACAAACCTCTTCTAAAATAGAGAGCAGCTGGATCAATAAATCGACTGAAATGGGACGTCTGGAATCTCGAGTGCGGAGTGACTTCCTGAGACCTTTAAGGATCTGACTGACTGAAAAGAAAGAGGTCAAAGCTGGCGACCTAGCGAATTTTTGGAAAAATTACACACCAGCCAATGCCTTACTCACTGAGGCAGGTCTAAGGCCAGATTCAATTAGTAAGGATACTCTCAGCGAAGTTTGGCTGTTTGCAGAGCACACAGCCATTTCTCCTTGTGCTCATAAGCATACCCTTCGTCTCAATCATATAATGCATCTTAAGCTAAAATTCACTCACCTTCCATTCGATCCCCATTCATACAAATCAAGAAGAATCACCAGACTGGTCTCATCATCAAGGCCTCCCAGCAAAGACTGGTCGCTGACGCCCTAACAGCATCCTTTTATTATCACAAAAGATCACAAACAGGAAGTGATGGCTGCAGCAGCCAATCACCTCCTTCGTGGGAGGGGACATCACAGGATGTTCCCTTCACACAGGAAATGTCCATATAAGGAGTTGACAACACAAGAAATATAGCTTAAAGGATACAATTCAATACAATAATACAATAATAATACAATAACCAATGAACACAGTTCCTGATGAGGGGAGCTTATCTGCAGGTGTACCCCCATGTCACCACCTCAATGTTGATCAGACACAGAGGCGACAAGAACATATATCCACTAAACCGATAATGCGTTTGCAGAGAGGCCTCACTCCGCAAACACCCTTCGTCAAATCAGGAAGTTTATCTCAACCAGCCTCAGACTGCCCCAGTCAGCTCTACTAACACTGGGTGACACTATGACAATACATATTAAATACATCTTCATAAAATTTTCCACAACAGATACAAAAGCTAACAAGACATACGCATCCACTTCCAAAATGTCTATAGACATGTTAGAGAAAAAAGAACACCATGTGGACCAGGCCATATTATATTCCAGCCATGTCTTCTGCGCTAACAAATTCCTGAGATGAGAAGCTATCAGTCCCATATCAAGCCCCAGATGAAATCAAAAGTGGTTTTAGACCAGCTAGAAAACAGCGATAATAAATCAGAATCACTCGAAGAATTGAGCGAGAGCGATTTGTGGGGAAATTCGTCATCAAACACTGAAAAACACTTGTATTTTTATTATATTATTATTTGTTATAATTATTTTATAGTTATTTATTATATTATAATTTATGTTTTTTTTTTTAACTTTATCATACCCGGGATGTCTACTAGACTTTTGTTTGGACAGATTTAAGTGAGTTATTCCTAATGCCGCGTACACAAGTCTGTTTTTAATGTCATTTTTAAAACCAACGTTTTTCTCGTTGTTTTTTTTCTTGTTTCCTCTCAACCCTGTCTTGGGTACACACGATCATGAAAAAAAAACACTTGAGCAAAGCGCAGTGACGTACAACACGTACAACGGCACTATTAAGGTGGAAGTTCCGTTCTAATGGCGCCACCCTTTGGGATGCTTTTGCTAATTTCGTGTTACCGCGTGTTAGTAAAAGTTTGGTGAGAGACGATTCGTGCTTTTCAGTCTTCCTACTTTGAAGATCGTTTTGTGGAGTTCAGTTTGTGCTTGTGGGTTCGTATCTGTCTTTCAGTGCTTGTAGTCAGTTCGTATCTGTTTATTCAGTGCGTTCTTGTCTGCTCGTTACTGTTTTTCAGCTCATTTTTCATAGGCCTTGCTGTTCTTCTGTGCGTTCTTCTAGTTCGATCTGAGCAGCCGACCGTTATCTAGCCATGTTGCGGCTACGTACTCATCGTATAGTTTGTGCTGTAGTTGGAGCAGGGGTTCATGCTGTATCCCAACTCCAGGCCATGAACAGGGTGAGGAGGAGTTCATGGACCAAGAATTGGTTGCTCCAGCGGCACCAGTTCTGTCACATGCCTTTGTTGCGGGAGATCAGGGAGAATAATCCTGAGGACTACAGGAATTTCTCAGGATGTCTGACCCCGTATTTTAGCATCTGTTGGCTTTGGTGTCCCCCCTATATTACCAGGCAGGACACCGTTATGCGGGAAGCCATCACTGCTGAGCAGAGGCTCATTGCCACGTTGCGATACCTGGCGACTGGGAGAAGCCTGCAGGACCTCAAGTTCTCAACAGGCATCTCACCCCAGGCTCTGGGGATCATTATACCAGAGACTTGTTCTGCCATCCTTCAAGTTTTGCAGGAGGACTATATTAAGGTAAGTTTTCTACTTTAAAACATCACATTTTATGTATTTCTTGCTTAATAATGTTTATTATTTCTTTCATCAGTCCCTAATTCCCATGATTCTAATATGCTGGGAATGTCCCCTTTCTCCACATGCATGTTGTGTATTTTTTCATGTTCTTTTTTTGGCCTACATTATATTTTCCCCTAACTTATCTCTCCAGCATGCTGTCCTGGGGCCATACCCACCTAGCCTTGTCACTTCCCTTTCTTTTGTTGTCTGCTCCATTGTATTGCTTTACCCTAAACGCCCCCTAAAGATTGCTTAGGAATGTTTCATTTTCTTTCACTTCATACAGAGTGCTACAGCTTTGATCTGTGAGGTCCCCAACTCATCTTCAAACCCCCCCCCATAAAATATCTTAAATGGCTCATCAGAGGGGTTGTTGGATTTGATAAGTGACTGGGGTTTTTTTTTTGTGGCTTTTTTGCTGGTTACAAAGCATTTACCAATCTTTCTTAATTTTTTATTGATCTTGGCCAGGAATGATTTTGTCAAATCTGCTTGCAATGTTTATGTCTGAAAGTAGTAATCTTTTTTTTTTAACTCCACAGTTCCCTTCTACGCCACATGAATGGCAGAATGTGGCGTCTCAGTTTACCCAACGATGGAACTTTCCAAACTATGGAGGGGCCATCGACGGCAAGCATGTTCGGGTCGTACCACCACGCCATTCGGGATCCTATTATTACAATTATAAGGGGTTCCACAGCATCGTCATGATGGCAGTGGTGTCGGCCACCTACGAATTTCTCTATGTGGACGTAGGAAAAAATTGACGTATGTCAGATGGAGGAGTCTTTGCTCAGACTGAGTTTGGCTAACGGCTCATATCAGATGAGCTGGCCTTGCCACCAGCGGAGCAGAATGTGGAGGGACTCCCATTTGTGTTTGTAGCGGATGAGGCATTTGGCCTGGGTCCCCATTTATTGAGGCCATTTCCTCAATGCACCCTCACCCCTGAGAGAAGGGTGTTTAACCTATCGGCTGGCCAGAGCCAGAAGGGTGGTGGAAAATGCTTTTGTCATCATGGCCAGCCGATTCCGCTTGTTTCTCACCTCCATCCATCCTGCCCCCTATAAATGGAACCATGTGGTCATGACCTGTTGTGTCCTTCATAACTTTTTACGGGTCCATTCCCCAAATTACCTTACATTGAGTGGGCCTGAGGCATCATTACAGGACAATACCAATTTAGTGGCCCTGGAAGCTGGCCGTCCAGGTTTGGCCCCCCAAACCGGCCGTGTTGTTCGGCAGCAAAATGTGGACTATTTTGTGGGTGGGGGCCATTTATATGCCTGTGGATTTTTAGCTTTAGTATTTTCTAAATTAAAATCTTTCAGCAAAATTTTCTTTGCATTGTGTTTTTGTTTTTGTTTCTTTTATGTTTCTCCTAGGTTCTCCTAGTGAACTTGTATTGCCATGTGTATTTAGCATTGTTAAATACCCTTCATTGTTAGTGTAAACACAAACCAATTTTTTTTTTACTTTGGCCAACATTTACATAATTAAGTCACACATTTTTTTGCTTAAAAATATTTTTATTGTTTGGAATTTTTTTCATTTTTTTTTACCAAACTAGTTTTGAAATTTTTGGGGGGTAAAACGCATGAACAAGCATGCTTTAAAAAACTTACACAAAAAAATAGTTTTAAAAATTCTACATGTAGAATTGATTAAACATTAAACCAAACAAAAACCTGCAAAAACACAGCAAGTTCAAAGTTTTTTTGTGGCAAAAAATTAAACACGCCCAAGCACAGCCATGATATTTTGTAGCCTTTCCTCCACCAGCTTGGTATTTTGCCTGATCTCTATCAAGTCTGCCTTTATTTTTTCAAGGTCACGACAGCAGACCATTAGGTATTGGATCAGGATCTGTGCACTGTGACTTGTAAACTTTTCAGGGTCTTCAGGCAGAACAGCACCTAAAAAAATCAAAACAAACATGTAATATTGAATATGTAGGCCTACATCTATTAACCTGCATCTGTGTTGTTTGACACTGACCTGTTGTGATGCCACTTTCCACTTCCTCCACCTTACGTTCCTCTACATCATGTGGTTCTGGGTGTCTTGTTGGAGGTGTGGGTTTTCTAGGCTTATCTGTCAAACCTTTTTGAAGCCTTATTGAGATTGCAAAAAAAGGTATAGTTTATTTACTAAATCAGAATTATATTAAACAATAATCCCTAAAAGAGAAATATGAAACATTCTTTGGAAGTGTGGACAATTTTCAGTTATGCCCAAGTTACAACCTGAACACATGATTGGATACATACCCAAAACAGGAACATCTACTTATTTTAAAGAAGTATGACACATTGAAACACCCCCAAGTATATACACTGGATCACCTGTGTGTGACACCCTAAAAAAGGTTGTTCTGTTGGGCCACACTTGTACTACTGAGTCCAGATGTTTAAACAGCTGCTGAGCATTCTCTCCTTTAACATTACAATGCATACCCTTTATTTTTCTAAAATATAGTCCCCCCCCCCCCAAAAAAAAATTGTCCCAAAAATCATCTCCTAAAAAAATACATGGTAATTTTTTTTGCAACGCTGGATGATCCTATTAATAAGTGTACGTAGAAAGAGGTTTACTACGTCCGTTTACTGTGCCGACGAACATGAAAGTTGCTATCTTTCACTGTACTAGATTAAAGCAAAAAACACGCAGCATAATACAAGTATTAATAATTTGCTTTTTAAATGCATGAAAATTACTTACTTTTTCCTAAAACTTTCTTTATTCTTTTGTATTGGTCGGGCTCCCGCAACTTGAGATCAGACCAACGTTTTCTCAGCTGTTCCTTCGTTCTGCACACCCCGAATTTTTGGTGAAGAGTTTTAACCACTTTCCCCATAATTTTGGTCTTGACAAGATTAGGCCTTTTATATGGCCCATGCTTGGCATCATAATCCTCCCTCTTCAAAATGTCCACCATTTCCTCGAATGTCATGTTGGATGCCTTATATCTCGGGATATCGATCGGGATTTTGGTTCCTCAGGAATTTCCTCCTCTGTAGAGGTAATCTCAGCCACCTGTGTCTCCGCCATGTTGTTTAGCACTACGACGAGCGAGAAGGGGACGGGAAAATAACTATATCGAACGTCAGGGGCGGGCAAAGCGTGCAGAGTTTCACGCATGCGCAGTGTATATAAAGCTAATACCCATGTCTCATAAATACGTTCATTTGTCGGAAGAGGGAGTTAGCAACGAACGTGTTAACAAAGGTACCTATCATTTTTGGGGTTTTAGTTTCATCAGTGGATGAGATTGTGGCCTATATATGTTCCCAAAGATTATTTGTTGAATCTTGACTGACACTAGTATTTTTGTGTTGTTTTTGACTTTCAGAAAAAATGCAGGCTTTCAAGAGTCCAGAGTTCATGGGGGAGTTCCTGGACAGATGGAAGGAACTCCCTGTCCTGTGGCAAACGAAAACTGCCAAAAATAAAAATAAAGCTGCCAGGACAGCAGCACTGGAGAGCCTGCTTGGATTTGTAAAAACCCAGATACCCACAGCAACCATCCAAGATGTGAACACCAAAATAGCTACCATTAGGGGCACATACAGGACACAGCGGAATATGGTCCTGAAGTCCCAGAGGTCAGGTGCTGCAGCAGATAAGGTTTATAAACCCAGTCTGTGGTACTACAGCAAATTAGCATTTCTGGATGACCATCTGGAAGTCAGGGAATCTCTGTCAACCCTTCCCCCCAAAGGTCTCTCCAGCCTTCCTTGTAGCCAACCCTCCAGCCTTCCTTCCAGCCAATCCTCCAGCCTTCCTTGCAACCCAGCTCTGGCTTCTTCGGAGGATCAAGCAGAGGTCCTTGAGGAGCCTGATTTGGACATATGGAGCCAGGTATAGTATTGATATCTAGATTTATTATATATAACAAAAGTGATGATGTAAAATAGATGTTACTATTGCTATCTATTTAATGTCTGTTCAAAAATTGTTTGACATAGCAATAGACAGTAGTGGTCAAAATTGATGGGGACAAGCAAAAAAACGCAGGGGTCAGAATTATTGTATTTTTAATCACTTTTGCCATTCAATTTTCAAATGTCTTGAGGTGAAAAATGTGTGTGATTGATGATGCCAAAAATATAAGTATGCCCCTTTTTTTTCTACAGCCAGAGCAGAGCCAGGAAGAGGGTGACATTGGGGACCAGGAGGAGGCAGGGCCCAGTGGCACACAGGAGGAGGCTGGGCCCAGTGGCACACAGGAGGAGGCCAGGCCCAGCACAAGAGCCCAGATGCCTCCCCTGAAAATACAGCAACGAATGCCAAGGAGGGTTAGGCAGGTGGAGGAGGAAACCCGTGCCTTTCTTCGAGAGGCTACTGCGGCCCTCAGATAGGCCCCGTCTGTTGAAGAGGGCTATGCCGCAGTACTGGCCCATAAATTAGGCCAGATGGAGATGAGGCAACGCCTGTACAGCGAAAATTTAATTCTGAAGGTGATCAACAGGGGGTTGCTTGGTGAACTTACCCAGTTCACAGATATAACTGAGGTCGTCCCTCCTCCTCCACCTCCTCCTCCTCCTCCTACTCCTCCTCCTGCCACAAGCACTCCTCCTGGGACCCAGCCTCCGAGGAAGTGCTCAACAAAGGCTGCAGAGAAGGCTGCAGAGAAGGCTGGAGAGAAGGCTACAAGGAAGAGGAAAAAATAATGACTGCTGTAGTACCACAGACTGGGGACATATCTGACTTATCTGCTGCTGTTCCTGACCTCTGGGAGTCCAAGACAAGATTGAGCTCTTTTTTTGTTATTAGGTTATTACAGAGTTTGGTGTTCTATTCTTGGATGTTTGCTGTGGGGTCCAAATGATGCACAAATTCAAGCAGGGTCTCCAGTGCTGCCTTCCCCTTTAATTTGTTATCTGCCTAAATAAAGGATTATTTCATTTACAGCAAATACTTGACTATGTGAATTCAATTCAAAAAGAGAGTTTGCTAGTGAGTTGGCAGGGACATTTCAAAAAATAATTTTTAAACTAACAAGGGACACAAACCTCCTTGAGGGAAAATAATAAAAATGTATAATGTTGGTGTGGTAACTTGACACACAAAAGAAAATTACAAAAAAAAACATTCCTAAATATAAAAGAAAAAAAAATGTTTGAAGATATTTTAAAATATTTATTAATTTATGACGGAGATCTGGCTTAACAAAACAAAAATAAGTTCATGAGATCACTAAGAATTACTAACAATCAAGTTTGACATAACTCAGAATATCATTAGCAAAAGAAGTTCATTATTTAAGCATTATCTAAAGAAGAAAGGAATGCGCTGCATTAAACGATGCAATAATTTCCAGCGTGACGAATGTGCTATCTCCATTTCAAACGCTAGCTTTACCAAAACGAGCGCTCCCGTCTCATACTTGATTCTGAGCATGCACGTTTTTTTCCCCCTCGTAAAAGCATACACACTACCGTTTTTCACGACGTAAAAAAAAACGACAGGAAAAATGACATGAAAAAATAGAGCAGGTTCTAAATTTTTATAGGCAGTTTTTCACGTCGTTAAAAATGCTCTTGAGCCTACACACGATCGTTTTTAATGCCCAAGTTAAAAAATTGCATTTTTAACGACGTGAAAAACGATCGTGTGTACGCGGCATAAGAATTACAGGCCTACAATATAAAACGCCAAATTTCCATGCAGAATAATGGTACCGCTTTCAGCACCTAAAATCTGACAGAATCATACCACCAGGCAGGTTAAGGATGAGTCAATGGTGATCCCCATGAATTCTATAGCGGATGTAGGAAAAAACGTCTTTTCATGCGCAATGGGAATACCAAAGGTATCACAGATATGAAAAAACTTGTTCAATGACTCAAGACATAAAGGGGAGTCAGCTGGCCCCACAAAAAAAAAGTAGTCTAAATAATGCAAGAAACCCCCCGCAGGGGAATGTTCAGACAGAATCAAATGTAGAAATTTTGAGAAGGCCTCATAATAAAAACAGGACAACGAAAACCCCATGGGCATACATTTGTCAAAATAAAAACGGTCCTGAAAATGGAAACCCAGGGAACTGAAACCTTGTGGGTGCAGAGGTAGCACCCGAAAGGCAGATTTGATGTCCGCTTTCACCAACAGAGCACCTTGCCCAAAACGACTTAACAGTATAAGTGCTTCATCGAAAGAGGTATATGAAACCCAGGCTATAACCTCTGAAATCTCATCATTGAGAGAAGCATCCTCTGGATATGACAAATGGTGGATGAGCCTGAAACTGCCCAGCTCCTTTTTGGGAACAATGCCCAAAGGGGAGAGATGGAAGTTTGTAAAAGGTGGGCGAAGGAAAGGGCCAGCTACTCTTCCTTCTGTAACTTCCTTAGAAATCTTATCCCGGACAATTTCAGGGTGGGTCATAGCTGAACGCAAATTTTTGACCAAAGTGCATCCCGACCCAGCAAAAGAGGGGACCAAAAAACCATCCTGGAAACCATCAATTAGCAGCCGAGCCATCGTGCAATCTGGGTAAAGATCTAACCACACTAGCATTCTTGGAAAGCTCACTGGTGTCATAGCCTTTTCCAACAGCATCGCAGGATAGTGATGGGAGGGAAGCTGCTGATGACTTCCGAAAACATTTACTGGTGGGATGGTTCCCATAGCAATAAGAGCACTCATGCTCGTATCTGCAGATAGCCAAAAACTTGCATTGCCCTTCATTATAGGCAAAGCAGAAACCTTTTCGAAAGGCATTTTGCGGGCTAGCCACTGCCCGGGGTGTGAATTGCGGCTTCTGCGGTAGCATGAGATTTAACCATAAACCCACATCTTTGCATCCCCATTGCAAAGTTGGATTGAACTGCTAACTTCTGCCTGAAATTCTCGTCATAGGTGAACCATGCTGTACCACCAAAATGACGGACGGCTTCCGACACTATGTCCACATGCTGAAACAGTCCTGAACATTTTTCAGGAAATTGTTCTCCCAACACTGCTGCGTAAATGCAGAAGGCCTGTAGCCAATTCTGAAAAGTTTTGGGGATAGCCCTCCACCTATCCTCCTCAGTGTGGTCCTCTGCTTTCCTATCAGACTTGGCGAGAAATTCCTTGGGTGCTGGCAATAATGACAGCAAATTAATGAAATCGCCACCCCAAATTTTCTCCTTAACAGAATTGGCTAAGTGGAAACCCAGAGGTGAGACTTCACATGGCATAAGTGACATAAAGGAGGACTCAGCCACAATAGAGTGTGCAGAGCGTGAAACAGGAATAAAAGATTTGCGAGCCTGAACAGGCCTCTTAGCCATGCTATTTAAAACATCCTTACAATTTGCACCATAGGGGGGCATCATTTAAATCTTGCCAAACTGGACTAATATCATCCATGTCATTACACTGAAAAAGGCTGTCATTCTGCAGAGTTGCACCATGTAACTGTGCCCCACTTGAATCAGCACTGGCATTAGCACGGTGCAAAGCACCAGAAAACTGTGCTACTTCAGCCTTATTAACATAAGCACCAACTGTGTGTGCCCCTTGAAGATTATTCAATATATTAGATAAGGATTTAACCAAACCATTAAATTAAGTAACATTAACCTGAGATAGTGTCTCACCTAACGGCAGACTTCTGGATTGCTTACTTCTAGCCGCTGCAGCAGCTGCAGGCTGAGTAGCGCCATGGTGTTCCACAATGGTGTCCTGTCTGTGAGGAACACTGCTAGCTCTCTCTCTCGCTGTGGGCCACAGAGATAAGCATCCATCCTCTGTTTCTTCTTCTGCCAACCCGGCTGTCGGCGCGGACTGCGCATGCTCGCTTCTGGCTCCTCCATCTTCTTGTGGGCTGTGACAGCTGACGGCCCAGGTATGACTGACCTCAAGGCATTGAAGAAGCCACTGCTGCCCTCTGGAACTCTTGGCCTTTTCAATGAGGCGGCGGAGCAGGCTCTCCCTCTCTTCAGGCGAACGACGCTTCATCCTTCAAAGTCCCGGTCCTGTTCCTCAGGGTCTGCAGGTAACGGCCAGACTGGTCCTTTTAACTTCTTCAGAATCGCTGGCTTTTGTTACCCGCCCAAATCAACCAATCTGCTGCTTCTTACTGCGCAGGGGAAGCTTATGCTGTAACCAGTGGTAACCCTGTAAAATAGCATAAGGAACATGCATTCCCCATTTGCGCTCTCCCATGTGGGTCCCGCATATTGCATGGACCTCTCAAACTGCTGCAATGCTACCAATCATTAATAGTACCGTATTTGTAGTACTTTGATCCACTGAGCTGTAGTTGCTCTATTTTTTACTTATTACCTAAATACAACTGTTGGTTTCTGTTTCTGGCTTTTCATTACCTTTGGCTCCCTGTACAACTGTCATTAGTTAAACACAAATGGCTTCATTTTGGATTTTTGGATGTACTACAGAATGAACAGTGCCTGGCTCCAAAGTTGGAAATGAGCGCCTACTTCCTACTTGGAATTGTTACCTAAGGCCTCTTTCACACTGAGGCGCTTGAAAAACTGCCAGAAAAACACTGAGCGCTTTTGAAGAGCTTTTCGGGCGCCTTTGAAGAGCTTTCAATTCATTTCAATGGAGAGGGGTGTTTTTTCACTGCTCTGTCAGCGCGCTGCCCCAGTGTGAAAGCATTTATTGATTTTAGTGGAAATACGTTTTCGTAAGCTTTTCAGGCGTTTTTTTTTTTGCGTGAAAGCACCTAAAAAGCGCCTCAGTGTGAAAGTGGTCTTAATGTATTGATCTTTGAGTATGATCTTGTGTTTGAACCACTTTGATAATTTCTGTGTAGGGATGAGCTCAGTGTTCGAGTCGAACATAGGTTCGACTCGAACATCGGCTGTTCGCGCGTTCAGTGAACAACGAACGATTTGGGCAGTTCGCGCCAAATTTGAGTGACGCGAACGACCCACAATACACTGCGCCATCGCAGTGTAATCCCGGCGCTGTAATTGGCCAAGCATGCACTGTGACCCTGCATGCTTGGCCAATCACAGCGCCGGCAGCGAGGAGAGCAATGATTGGCCACAGGCAGGATGCCTGTGGCCAATTATAGCTGAGGGGGTTTAGTACACGCCCCACACTATAAAAGGCCGCCAGCACGGCGGCCTTGTGTAGTGTGTTCCGGAGCAGGGAAAGTGAAGGATAGGCAGGGACAGTGTCAAATCTTGTCAAATCTAATCTTTGCTAATCCTTGTGTGTAGGGACAGAGAAGGATAGGCAGGGAGAGTGTCAGTGTCATATTCTTTGCTAAACCTTGTGTGTAGGGAGAGAGAAGGATAGGCAGGGAGAGTGTCAGTGTCATATACTTTGATAAACCGTGTGTGCAGGGAGAGAGAAGGATAGGCAGGGGACAGTGTCAGTGTCATATTCTTTGCTAAACCTTGTGTGCAGGGAGAGAGAAGGATAGGCAGGGAGAGTGTCAGTGTCATATACTTTGATAAACCTTGTGTGCAGGGAGAGAGAAGGATAGGCAGGGGACAATGTCAGTGTCATTGTTGCTAAGCCTCCTGCATATTATACACCTGAAGTTAGCCCGTATTGCTGCTTTTTCCTGGTGTGTTACACCAACAGGATATTGCGGCACTTACAGCGGGCGGAGTGTACCTCCTGACCATATTACACCTTAACTTAGTCTGTATTGCTGCTTTTTCCTGGTGTGTTACACCAACAGGATTTTGCGGCACTTACAGCGGGCGGAGTGTACCTCCTGACCAATTACACCTTAACTTAGCCTGTATTGCTGCTTTTTCCTGGTGTGTTACACAAACAGGATTTTGCGGCACTTACAGCGGGCGGAGTGTGCCTCCTGACCATATTACACCTTAACTTAGCCTGTATTGCTGCTTTTTCCTGGTGTGTTACACAAACAGGATTTTGCGGCACTTACAGCGGGCGGAGTGTACCTCCTGACCATATTACACCTTAACTTAGCCTGTATTGCTGCTTTTTCCTGGTGTGTTACACAAACAGGATTTTGCGGCACTTACAGCGGGCGGAGTGTGCCTCCTGACCATGTTACACCTTAACTTAGACTGTATTGCTGCTTTTTCCTGGTGTGTTACACAAACGGGATTTTGCGGCACTTACAGCGGGCGGAGTGTGCCTCCTGACCATATTACACCTTAACTTAGCCTGTATTGCTGCTTTTTCCTGGTGTGTTACACAAACAGGATTTTGCGGCACTTACAGCGGACGGAGTGTGCCTCCTGACCATATTACACCTTAACTTAGCCTGTATTGCTGCTTTTTCCTGGTGTGTTACACCAACAGGATTTTGTGGCACTTACAGCGGGCGGAGTGTGCCTCATGACCATATTACACCTTAACTTAGCCTGTATTGCTGCTTTTCCCATTTCCCTGCAGGCCATTAGAATGTCTGGAAGGCAAACAAGGAGAGGCGGACAGTCAGGAGCCAAAAAAAGAGGGCAAGCAGGCTCTGTGTCTAGAGACAACAGTGCTGGTCGTGGACGCGATGCATCGCCATCAGCACGTGGCCATGGGACACGCTTGTCCTTCTTTTCGGCAGCTGGACGTGTTGAGCCGCATCATGCCGACGACTTGGTAGAGTGGATGACCAAGCCCTCCTCATCCTCCTCATCCTCTCTCACCCAGGCTCAGGGTACTGGCAAAGCAGCTGCCAAAGCGTCCTCTTCCCTGGTATCAATGTCATCATTAGTCACTCCTTCCCTAGACCAACCATGTCCTCCTGAGGAGTCCCCCGAACTGTTTGAGCACAGTGTTGGGTACATGCTCCAGGAGGATGCCCAGCGTTTCGAAGGGTCTGATGATGATACCCAGCTAGAGGAAGGCAGTAGCGTGAGAGCAGAGAGAGGGGATGCTCAAGAAGGACACCAATATGGCAGTCATGTTCCAGCAGCTGCAGCATACTGCCAGATTGGCTCCAGTGATGAGGAGGGAGGGGATGATGAGGTCACTGACTCCACGTGGGTGCCTAATAGGAGAGAGGAGGAGGACGAGGAGGATGAGGAGGAGGCACATCTCCAATGAGGCAGGATGCCCTCGGGGGGTCAGCGTAAGGGCAGCACACCGACGGAATCACACCGCAGAGCTCCGCCTGTGCAGGGCGCTGCCTCTGCCCGTTATTCAAAAAGTTCTTTGGTGTGGGCCTTTTTTGAGTCGAGTGCATCAGATCGCACAGCTGCTTTTTGCAACATATGTCTCAAGCGTATATCGCGTGGCCAAAACATCACCCGCTTGGGCACCACATGCTTGACCAGACATATGTTGACCTGCCATGCAGCTTGTTGGCAAGCCTACCTTAAAGACCCACACCAAAGAACAAAGCTGACTTCTTCTTGCACCGCATCAGCTGGGATCTCCAACCCCACTATACCTTCAGTCCTCTCTGAAACCTGCTCTGAGAGGAATGAAGGTGTAGAATTAGGTGTGTCACAGCCAAGTACTTGCGGGCACTCTGCTAGCAGTACACCAACGTCCGATTCTAGCAGGCAAATTTCCCTGCCCCAGCTGCTGGACCATCGAAAGAAGTTCACTCCCAGCCATCCACAAGCCCAGCGGTTGAATGCTAGCTTGGCTAAATTGCTAGCGCTTCAACTGCTGCCTTTTCAGTTGGTAGACTCGGCCCCCTTCCGTGAGTTTGTGCAATGTGCGGTTCCTCAGTGGCAGGTTCCCAAACGGCACTTTTTCTCACGGAAGGCGATTCCGGCTCTCTACCGGCATGTGGAAGGCAATGTCTTGGCCTCGCTGGACAGGGCGGTCAGCGGTAAGGTGCATATTACCGCTGACTCATGGTCCAGCAGGCATGGACAGGGACGTTACCTTTCTTTCACGGCCCATTGGGTCACTCTTTTGGCAGCTGGGAAGGATACAGGACAAGGTGCAGTAGTGTTGGAGGTTGTTCCGCCGCCACGCCTCCAAAATGCTACTACTGGTTGTGACACACCTCTGTCCTCCACCCCCTCCTCTTCTTCTTCCTCCGTGGCCTCTTCCTGTGCTTTGTCCTCGGAACCAGCGGTGCTCCGTAGGCGTTCAAGGGGCTACGCAAGTACGCAGGCAAAAAGATGCCATGCCGTGCTTGCGCTGGTGTGTTTGGGGGACAGGAGCCACACTGGGGCAGAGGTTCTGTCTGCTCTGCAGGGGCAGGCCGAGAGGTGGTTGACGCCACGCCAGCTTAAGCCAGGAATGGTAGTTTGCGACAATGGCACCAACCTCCTCTCCGCTCTCCGACAGGGACAACTGACCCATGTGCCCTGTGTGGCTCACGTCCTTAACCTGGTGGTGCAGCGGTTCTTGGGCAGGTACCCGGGCTTACAGGATGTCCTGAGGCAGGCCAGGAAAGTCTGTGTGCATTTCCGCAGATCTTATAATGCCAGTGCTCGCCTGGCTGAGCTGCAAAAGGAGTTGAACCTGCCCAAGAACCGCCTTATATGTGACATGCCCACCAGGTGGAACTCAACGTTGGCCATGCTGCAGCAGCTGCACACGCAGCAGAGGGCCATCAATGAGTACCTGTGCGACTACGGCACCAGGACAGGGTCAGGGGAGCTCGGGTTTTTTTCACCACGCCAGTGGGGCATGATCAGGGATGCATGCACTGTCCTGGCACCATTTGAGGAGGCCACGAGTATGGTGAGCAGTGACAGTGCATGCATCAGTGACACTGTACCTCTTGTCCACCTGTTGGAACATACGCTGTGTGGAATAATGGACAGGGCACTTGAGGCAGAACAGAGGCAGGAAGAGGAGGACTTCCTTGCCTCTCAAGGCCCCCTTTACCCAGACAGTGTTCCTTCTGTCCCACCCATCGCACAGGAAGAAGAGGAGGAGGAGGAGGATTGTGTCAGCATGGAGGTGGAGCCTGGCACTCAGCATCATCAGCAGCAGTCTTTTAGGGATGATTTACAGTCCCAAGAAACCAGTGGACTTGTACGTGGCTGGGAGGAGGTGGCTGCGGATCATGTCGTCCTTAGTGACCCAGAGGACTCCGGACTGAATGCCTCAGCTAACCTACGCTGCATGGCCTCCCTGATCCTGCAAAGTCTGCGGAAGGATCCTCGTATTCTTCGGATCAAGGAGAGGGACCATTACTGGCTGGCCACTCTCCTTGATCCACGGTACAAGGGTAAGGTTGCGGACCTTAACTTACCGTTGCAGAGGGAGCAGAGGATGAGACAACTCCGGGAGGCCTTGCAGAAAAGGTCTGTGCAACGCGTTCCCAGAGACTGGGAGGTTACAAACTCCTGGTCCAGGACAACGAGTTGCTGAGGCTTCGGTCAGTCAAAGAAGGAGCGGTGGGGAAGGTGGCCGTCTGACCGAAGTGTTCAGACAATTCTTTAGTCCGCAGCCCCAAGGTATGATCGGTTCCAGCAACCATCGCCAGCGTCTGATATACATGGTGCAGGAATACCTAGGGGCAAGGTCAGACTTGGACACCTTCCCCACCAAAAATCCTCTGGCTTACTGGGTCTTGAGGATGGATCACTGGCCAGAGCTTGCACAGTATGCAATTGAGCTACTGGCCTGTCCTGCATCCAGCGTTCTTTCAGAACGCACATTCAGTGCTGCTGGAGGATTTGTCACGGATCACAGGGTGCGCCTATCCACCGACTCTGTTGATCGACTGACCTTCATAAAGATGAACCAGTCTTGGATCACCACCAGCTACCAAACACCTGAAGCTGATATAACAGACTAATTTATTTTCATATGTCACATCCCTTCAAGACTGATGCTGATGCTGAGAGACTGTCCTGTTATGTTGACTGACTATCCTCCTCCTCCTCAATTATCCGATTGACGATGATAGCTTGGAAGAACATTTTTGTTTCTGGGTGCCGCCACCAGTGGCTAAGGCCCAATTTTTCAGCCCCTGTTTAACAGGGGTGTGTTATTACAATTTGTTATGCAATGCTTTGCAGCAGGGCTCATTCCTGCACTCCAACTAGAGTATCTGGGAGTGGTTGCAGTGTCGTGGCACCAGCACCAGTGGCTAAGGCCCAATTTTTCAGCCCCTGTTTAACAGGGGCGTGTAATTACAATTTTTGATGCAATACTTTGCAACATGGCTCATTGCTGTGCTCCAAGTACAGTATCTGTGAGGGGTTGCAGTGTTGTGACACCAGTGCCTAAGGCTCAATTTTTCTGCCCCTGTTTAACAGGGGCATGTAATTACAATTCTTGATCTAATAATTCACAGCAGGGCCCATTCCCGCGCCCACCAAGACTAACTGTGAGGCCTTACAGTGTTGTGTCAACACCACCACCACCACCAAAGGCCCAATTTTTCAGCCCCTGTTCAACAGGGGCATGCAATTACAATTCTTGATCTAATAATTCACAGCAGGGCCCATTCATGCGCGCACCAAGAGTAACTGTGAGGGCTCACAGTGTTGTGGCAACACCAACATGTAAGGGGCAAATTTCAGCTGAGTATATACGGCAGGCCCCTACTTTCAAACATCCAACTTACAAATGACTCCTCCTTGCAAACGGAAGGATACAACAGGAAGTGAGAGGAAATCTACCCCTAGGAAGGCAAATTCTCTCCTCTAAGAGTTAATATGGGAAAACAAGTGTCTCCTCTCCACTGATTCTTTATCACCAATTCTTGTTTCAATAAAAACCCCAAATTTTCAAAAAACATTTTTCATTAGGACGGAAAGTGAGGTGAACTGTTCTGAACAGGTGCACACTGCACAGACAGCAAAATAAATGTTACAGGAGTGATAACCCTTCCCAATGTTTTCCAAAAAGCTTAAAAATATATTTTTTGGCTGGAGCTACACTTAAACAATGTACCTGTTCAAAATTACAAACAGATTCTACATAAGAACAAACCTACAGTCCCTGTCTTGTATGCACCGCCTGTATACGGCTGTTCAGAGTATATAGGGCCTTTTTTATTTTGTGTGCGGGGTTCCCCTTAATATCCATACAAGACCCAAAGGGGCTGGTAATGGGCTGGGGTAGGGTGGGGGTGTGATGGGGTAGCTATGCCATTTTTCTTAAAGATTTTCATCCATATTACCGGGACATTACATTAAAGCCGCAAGCAGTTTTAAATGGCTTTTTTTCCTTTAGAAATTTAATTTTGTGCAGGGACAGTTCTAAACACGGGAAACACGTGACACTTCACAGGCATACTTTAGACACCCCCCAGGTACGATATTTAAAGGAATATTTGACTTTTTTTTTTCACTTTATGCATCATTAAAATGACTGCTCCAGAAAAACGGCCGTTTTTAAAACTCCTTTTTGCATTGATACATGTCCCCTGGTGCAGAACCCGGGTTCCCAAACCCTTTTTAGGACAATAACATGCATAATAGTCGTTATAATTAGCACTTTAGATTTCGAACGTTCGCATCCATTGTATTTAATAGGGTTCTAAAGTTCGTGCCAACTTTCGGTCCGTTCGCGGGTTCTGGTGCGAACC
Organism: Rana muscosa; assembly: GCA_029206835.1. Lineage (NCBI taxonomy): Eukaryota > Metazoa > Chordata > Amphibia > Anura > Ranidae > Rana > Rana muscosa. The sequence goes on along the minus strand of CM055122.1, from coordinate 1,149,158,359 downwards.
GAACCCGGGGGTGTTCGGCTCATCACTATTTCTGTGCTGTTTAACAGTGTAGCCTAGTCTTGCATTTAATTGTACATCCTGTTTTTTATTGTATAACTGAAAACTAAATTAAAAAAATTAAGGAATCAGCAAAAAATACAGCTAAATAGGGATTCATCAAAAAATGCTTTATTAATGCTGGTGATATCATATATGTGATTTTTTTTATTTGCCCAGAGTTACACTTTAATACGTTAAAGGATACTATGCAGCTATTACCGCTTCCATTAAAGTGGTTCTAAAGCCTAAACATTTTTTACCTTAAGCATATACATTTAGGGCCGTTTGAAGGAATTTGGGGGCCCCAAGCAAAATGGACATGGAGGCCCCCCAACCCCCCCCCCCCGCACTCACACAAAGCCTACAGGAACCACAGCAGTTTAAGCTCACCCACACTTTATATAAATAAAAAAGGTTTACAGTGCAAATACTGCTGTTGCATAGATATAATCCAACATACTTAAAACACATACACACTCATATTAACATTTATATTTTATTTGTATTTTACATTGCAGAACACCTTTTATTATTATCAAGAATCCTGACAGGAGAGGACACACAAACACATCCTAGCAGGGCAGGGAGGGTTCATGCTGGGACTTGAAATCATGTGACCCCCCAAAAGTGAAAAACTACAGGTCCCAGCATGAACCCCTCAGAGCTGACTCCTGCTCCAGTCCTGCCCAGTGCCCACATAAGGGTGGGCACTGGGCATGAACCATCCCTGCCCTGCTAGGATGTGTTTGTGTGTCCTGAGGGGTTCATGCTGGGACCTGTAGTTCTTCACTTTTGGGGGGTCACATGATTTCAAGTCCCAGCATGAACCCTCCTGCCCTGCTAGGATGTGTTTGTGTGTCCTGAGGGGTTCAGCTGGGACCTGTAGTTCTTCACTTTTGGGGGGGTCACATGATTTCAAGTCCCAGCATGAACCCTCCCTGCCCTGCTAGGGTGTGTTTGTGTGTCCTGAGGGGTTCAGCTGGGACCTGTAGTTGTTCACTTTTGGGGGGGTCACATGATTTCAAGTCCCAGAATGAACCCTCCCTGCCCTGCTAGGATGTGTTTGTGTGTCCTGAGGGGTTCAGTTGGGATCTGTAGTTCTTCACTTTTGGGGGGGTCACAAGATTTCAAGTCCCAGAATGAACCCTCCCTGCCCTGCTAGGATGTGTTTGTGTGTCCTGAGGGGTTCAGTTGGGATCTGTAGTTCTTCACTTTTGGGGGGGTCACAAGATTTCAAGTCCCAGCATGAACCCTCCCTGCCCTGCTAGGATGTGTTTGTGTGTCCTGAGGGGTTCATGCTGGGACCTGTAGTTCTTCACTTTTGGGGGGGTCACATTATTTCAAGTCCCAGCATGAACCCTCCCTGCCCTGCTAGGATAGGGTGACCAGGGGACAGTCCCCGGATTGAGAACACTGTCCCTGGACCAAGTCTGTCCCCAGTTTTGTCCCCGGATTGGATTTGAACAGGGGCTGGGGCAATTTCAAAGACAGTCAGTGCAGAATAAAAAAAAAAAATCTGAATTACACACTCCTGCTCCGCCACTCCTACTAGCTTATGGGGTGTGATTTTTTTCCATTATCTGTGCCCCTTTCTGATGATCATGTGCTGGTCGGAGCGGAGGAAATATTTCTTCAGTTTTGGGTGCATGCCCATTCCGCTCCTGCTTACATGTTCTTCTGCCTTGGCTCAAGTCCTGGCCAGCCGCCTGCCTGCTTATCTCCTCGCCTTCCCTGGCGGAGTGATCTTATCAGTAGTAGCCGGGGTCCGGAGAGTAAGACTTGACAGGCTGCGAGGCAAAGAGTCGCCAATTGCCGCCATTACTAGTAAAAAAAAAAATGTCCACGGATTTCCACACAAACACATCCTAGCAGGGCAGGGAGGGTTCATGCTGGGACTTGAAATCATGTGACAAACACATCCTAGCAGGACAGGGAGGGTTCATGCTGGGACTTGAAATCATGTGACCCCCCCAAAAGTGAAGAACTACAGGTCCCTGCATGAACCCCTCAGAGCTGACTCCTGCTCCAGTCCTGCCCAGTGCAGTGCCCACCCTTATGATGTGTTGGTGAGTGGTGACATTGGTGAGTGAGCAATGCTTTTTACTTGCCTGCTTTCTACTCTGTCTAGTCTGTTACACACGTCTGTTGTCACGTCTTTCTGTGTTCTGCAGCGCAGCAGCATGCTGCTGCCTGAGTGCCTGGCTGGACAGTGTGGACTCGAGGACAGAGCGGGAGGAGGTGGGTGGACTCAGAAGTGGAGCTAGCTAGATGAACTTTCCTCCGCTGTGATAGGCACAACTCTGCCTCTCTCCTGCTCTGCTAGTGACGTCACTGGTTGCTACACGTCAAGCGGGTGTCACGTAGCAACCAGCAGAGACAGTGCCAGCTAGGCTAGGGGGTCCACTGTCAGACCGATCGTGCATTTAGATCGACCCAGGGCGGAATTTGGAAATCCAGGACAGTGACAGGCAGCAGGCAGGCATCCTAGGCTGGGTCCCCAGGCCAGATCGGGGCCCCAAGCAGTTGCTTGTTTTGCCTGTCCTGTTCCGACGGCCCTGTATACAGTATATATAATTATTGCAAATCTAACATCTAGCTTGGGTGAACCTCTGGAGACCGCCCGGAGGGATATCTTTCCTGAACAGGGGCCAAGTTCAGAGAGGAAGTTCAGTCCATGTTCAATGACCGGTGGCAGCGGTCCAACTATTCCAATCACCAGCTGAAATAGCAGCTAAAACATGAAAATAATAAATAAATCAATAAATGAGCAGCTATCCATTAAGTGCTATATGCAAAAATACATAGGAAGTACTTACTTTAAGGGATCTATTTTTCCCCATACATGCTTGGCTGCATTACCTTGTTAGCCTCAAGTTTGCTCATTGATGTCCCCATGCAGTCTTTTTCTGCATACAGAGTAAGTACTTCCTATGTATTTTTGCATATAGCACTTAATGGATAGCTGCTCATTTATTGATTTATTTATTATTTTCATGTTTTAGCTGCTATTTCAGCTGGTACGCTGAGTCTTGAGGTTTTCGTCTCTAGCTGCCTTTTGCTCTAAGAAGCACCTGAAATTTCATCCTGTTTTTCTGCGAGGTATTTGCTGTTTATGCTATTGCATTTAATCAAATATAGCTGCGACTTAAGCTCTATGAGCTATATTTGTTATTCTTTTCTGTATATACATTTTCTTTTCTGAGGGCTATCTATTACTATTTGTACCTGCAGATGTGAATTGTTTCCACGCTCACTACAACGGTTCTGGGCCTGCTTATAAAACAATATATACCCAAAAACTTTTTGATTAAGGGACAATATACATTATACCCTCCTGCTCCCAAGGTATTTATGAGAGTCCTACCAGCTATGACCACTTGTCTGTTGAGCACATTTCAGATAAAATCCTTCTTTTTTATGTTCACTATATGTTGTTTCTTTGATTATGTATACACATGTCTTTTCATGGAATATGTTGTATTGCAGATAGTAAGGCGTGTTTTCCTACTATCTCTGTTCGTCCTGAAGAAGCCTCACGGTGAAACGCGTAGACGCACACAGGGACCACATCTGTACAATCATCTCGTATACAGTGTTTTAGTTTATTCTACTATAGTTACTGTCTTGTCTTTTATAAATAAAATATATTTTTTTGTTTATCTCATGTGTCTTTGCCTTCAAAGTCCGACCCCTAGGTATCTCTATTCTTGAGTTATCTTTTCACGCTTTTTCCTGCTATTAGGCCTGTGGCAGGGGCCTCAACAGTTCATCCGGTCGGTGGCAGCGACCAACATTCATGGTCAGTGGCAGAGACCGTGCGCCAGGCCTATTCGCTAGCAAAGGAATAGGAGAGTTCATTTGTGCCTGGGCCTACTCGTTCCCACACCCCCATGTTCATCTGTTATTGGAAGTTCAACTGATTGTGTTCACCCTACTGTACGGAAAATAAAGGAGTGTTGGACTTTCGATTGGTGTGGGGCTCTATTATTGGCAGACATGTCTCCATGGAACAACTGAGGCTTCGTCTGCAGTGGACAGACCCGAAGGTAAATCAACTAACTTTGCTCAACCCTCCTATACAAACGAGGGGAGAGCTTGGCGTAGTGTTCCTGCACTCTCCCCTCTCAGATACCCCTAGACACAAGCCATGCACAATAGGTGAGAGAAGGAGTGAGGCTCCGCTACATGTGCAATCTGCAACATTATTGCAGAAACAAGGAGAACATTTGCTCTACATGTTTGATACATGAACTTCATGCACAATAGGTGAGAGAGGGAGTGAGGCTCCGCTACACGTGGGGGCTCTGGTCCGGGATGTGTTCGTGCTACAATGGAGCTGGAGTTGTTGGAATTTGAAAGTGTCTGCCCGAAAGAGTTCCAAGTAGGTCGGCCATATTGGCCACTGCGCCATCAGGCACACCCTCCCTGCACAGTTCGTGGGCGTGACCCAGGGAAGGAGAAAGCCCGTGAACTGGAGTGCAAGAAGGGAGGAGTCCAATCGCGTGAAGGATTACATGTGGGGACTTTGGCGCTAACAAGGCAGTGCGCAATGGATCAGCAGAGAGTTGCCATGTTCACTAATGCATCGTGGATTCCTATTCATCCCACTACCACGAGTCTGACTACCGCTGCTCCAATAACGGATACGGGGATTCGGCTAAAGCCCCGGGGACGATTCACCCTGTACTCATGCATGGACGTTGAGGCCCTGGGTTTGATTTGTCCCGGCTGTACGGGACTGGTGTGTCAGCTAAAGCCATTTGGGCGCTGCGAGGCCTGCGGAGAGTTCCTATTTGAGGTGGAACTAACCATTGAAAAACCCAGAACCATCCACCTCAACCGCGCTACAGGCCACACCACTCAAGAAGGAGGAATCACTGCTTTTACAGCCATCCCTGTGCGCACTGCAGCTACCGCAAGGGAGGTCGCAATCACTGAGGTACGGGAGAAATCCGAGGATGCTGACTCGGTCGCCACTGTTTCCCAGCGTCCACTGCCAAAGAGGAAGCCCGGCTTGGTTGCCCCGTCCAGCGGTTGTGGTGGATCACCCTGCTTGCCTACGCCCGCCCCGGATGGATCCGGTCGGAAGAGTCCCGGTCATCCCTTCTCTACCTTGGGCCGAGGTAAGCCGGGCAAAGGGTCTTGGTGTTGGGGTGGAGGTGTCGGGGAGTCATAGCCTTGTGTAGCAATTCAGCCTCCACTACAGGCTACTTGCCCGCGGAGGAGTGTGACAACTCTGACCTAGAATCGCTCTCCGATCCGGGAGACAATGTCATCATAGATGAACTTTTCGCTAAGAAGGGCTGGGACAAGATGCATCTCTCCTCGTCCCGCAGAGTCAGAGATCCACCCATGTTTACAGGGGATAGTACACCCTGGGTGGAGGCACCAGCGCCTGAGGAGAGATCCCGTCCCCAGTCTGCCCTTCTACCTCCGGTGCCTCCTGCATCTGGCACCAGGGAAAAGAGACTGTTGTTGCGGCCGCCTATGCCTAGAGTGGAGGTGGTCAAGGCACCTCGTCATCCAGACGCCATCGTCCAACCGGGTGAGGGGGACCGGGCCACTATGCCTCCGCTGGCGAGACTTCAGCGTCTCTTCGGCCAAAAAGTTTCTACCAAGTACGGGTGGGAGTATCCGTATTTACCTAAGGAGCTTCTGTATGAAGTGGAAGTCTGCCGGGAACGCTGGTACAACGAATTTGTGTGGACGCACGTTCAGGTCCCACATGCCCGCAGGTACCTCGCGCGTTCCCCGAAAACCTCTGAGCCGTTCAAGGACTGTAAAGCAGAGTGGATGTTGGGTCGGCACATCCACGCTGACAAAGTGTTGATTCGACGGAAAGAAGGAAAGGATGTTGAATATCACATAGAGACTGTGGATAAGCATTTCAAGCCCCTTGTCTTGCCGCATCCCAGATTCTACTTGTAGGAGAAAAGACTCCTTGCCTAGTGCTTTGTTGCTACTGAACATTCCGGGGTTGTTTCCCGGGAAAACCCAGTGACTGTACCCGTGCTATGGGTGTTTGTGCTCTCTGGAGGTATTGAAGGACTGTTGCCATTGTTTGTCCTTCATTCTTCCATCCCACAAAGTGATTATGGACTTTGGGGTAGTTAGAAAAAAAAAAAAAACGAAGAAGATCTTCAACCAGTGCAGTTACCACGACACTGTCACCAGGTGGCAGTGTTGCGCATCGATATTCACTGTTCACTCACACACTTAAAGAAGGAAAGGGTTTCTCTGCGGAGAGGTTCTTTCATTCTTACACAAACATATGTGTCAGGGATATGTGTGTTTAATGTTTCTTTTCCCCCCTGCAGGAGAACATCTTATCAAGACCACTGAGAATGGGGTGGGTCTTAGTCAGGATGGGTGTAAGGGAATGTTGATGTGAACATGTGATTCTGATAATGTGGTTATGTGTTGTTTGTTTCCTTCCCTTCCTTTTCATGTCAGGTTCAGGCACAACTGTTTGGTTAGCTTTCAAAAACTTTTTATTTTTGAAATTCGTTAGTCGGTTTCTGGATCAGGCTATGATGGCCCTTTTTGGGCATGGGTTGCTCCAGACACTGGGGACCAGTGTCAAAAAACAGGGGGGAGAGTGTAGCGGGTATGTACTTTTAAAATCTGGTGAGGACACGAGTGATGCATAGTTCCCTGCGGCCCAGCAGGTGGCGCTGTCATTTTGGGCCGGGGTTGAACCATCACTGCAGTGCCGTACCCTTTGTGACCTCACGCAGCGGTTGTACGGCGGGGCGGGGAACCCGCCGTGCTTGCTGGGAGAGGGTATAAAGGGGTGGACATCTTCGCCACGAGGTGGCAGTCCCGGGCACCTTCAGCCTGAGGGCTGTTGTTGCGGTCGGTGTCCAGGCGGCCTAGGCCTGGACACTTGGAGTTCGTGTTCCATCCCAGACACCTTCAGTCTGGGGTGAGGCACTCAGCCGGAGGCCTGGGGCCCAGTACCTTCCGCTGGGTCCCGCGAGGGAGGGATCGACCTAGGGGGCCCCAGGAGTGGGGCACCTGAATCCAGAGGCGTAAGGGACCGGAGGAGGGACTCACCCGAAGACCTGGTGCAGCAGATTGCCAGTGCCGGGTGAACCTCTGGAGACCGCCCGGAGGGATATCTTTCCTGAACAGGGGCCTAGTTCAGAGAGGAAGTTCAGTCCACGTTCAATGACGGGTGGCAGCGGTCCAACTATTCCAATCAGGTCAGTGGCAGAGACCTGCTATTAGGCCTGTGGCAGGGGCCTCAACAGTTCATCCGGTCGGTGGCAGCGACCAACACTCACGGTCAGTGTCAGAGACCGTGCACCAGGCCTATTCGCTAGCAAAGGAATAGGAGAGTTCAGTTGTGCCTGGGCCTACTTGTTCCCACACCCCCATGTTCATCTGTTATTGGAAGTTCAACTGATTGTGTTCACCCTACTGTACGGAAAATAAAGGAGTGTTGGACTTTCGATTGGTGTGGGGCTCTATTATTGGCAGACATGTCTCCATGGAACAACTGAGGCTTTGTATGCAGTGGACAGACCCGGAGGTAAATCAACTAACTTTGCTCAACCCTCCTATACAAACGAGGGGAGAGCTTGGCGTAGTGTTCCTGCACTCTCCTCTCTCAGATACCCCTAGACACAAGCCATGCACAATAGGTGAGAGAGGGAGTGAGGCTCCGCTACATGTGCAATCTGCAACATTATTGCAGAAACAAGGAGAACATTTGCTCTACATGTTTGATACATGAACTTCAGTAATAAAGAACATAAACAATGTAATTTCTGAACTTTTCTGAACTCATAGAATTAATACAAATTGAAATCAGAGATTCCTAAAATAAGAGGTTTCCAGCATCATTTAGAAGAAAGACTGCCCCTACCTCCATGCCATGTTATTACAGAAAGTTTTCTTTATACTGTACCTCTAATGCACTAGACACGCTGGCTTATGGCTGTAGACACACAGTCTATCCTGTAGCTAAACTTTTGCAAGGCAAGTTATTTTCTTGTTTATTTCAGTGATGGTCTGCAATGAAAATATAGACTCTAGGCAGAATAAATGCAAACAATTGAACGTTTACACATCTGGGCATTTCATGACAGTTTTTGAGCATATATGTTTTAAAAGTATAGTCGTCCTTTAGCAAAATTTGGGATACATTTTCTAGTTTAGTTGTCAGGGCATACGGTTCATAACATTTAATGGTACTTGGTACAGAATAAGGACAGATGGCATAACAGTGTTCAACCATTCACCTGCTAACATTCTTCTCGTGCAGGTTGCATGAAGAAATTCATACACGCCAGTACTTAGAAATATAGTAATTTGTGTAAATACGTTTTTTCATCACTCCAATATGTACAAATTTTAAAACCTATTAGCATTGTGCCTAGGAAAACAATTTTCTTTAATCTTTAAAAGCAATTTACTTTAGGGAAAAAAATCCAATATGCATTGTCCAAGAGAAAATCAATTAGGATAGATTATTTCTTCCAGACACTGTAAATCTACTCCAGTACTTGCAACTGAATAGAAATACAAGGAGGTATTTTCAAAATCATAGAAAACTAACAGCATTTTCTGACAGCAAAAACAGTGACTAGATAAAACCAGGAAAGTAAAATTACTGTGTAGTACACTGCATAATAAAAATTAAGCGTATGCACTTGTAAAATAAACAAACCGTTTTCATTTGTCATACATCACAGAACAAAATGAAACTGCATAAAAGAGTGGAACAATATATATATTTTTTTTTACAATATAATTGGTATTTGTGCAGTATTCTACAATATGGAGGAGATGTTGCAATCCATTAATGATAAACAAACAACAGCCAACTGTAGTTTTCATCTTTTTTTTCTGAAATTCAGTGAATAGTGTAGACTAAACTGTACTCAATGTTTAAAAATATGGAATATGTACATATTTAGATTACTGACACTTTAGGCTAACAGCTCCATACAACCAAAGTCACTTAAAGTGGTTGTAAACACTAATGCCGCGTACACACGATCATTATTCACGGCGATTTAAAAACCGCCGTGAATAATGACATTTTAAACGAGGGAACAGCTTGTTCCCCACACACGGTCATTTTTCTCGTCATTTTTTAAAATGACGAGAAAAACGATCGTCTATGGGCTCCGCAGCAGTGTTTCCCTATGGGAAACACTGCCGCGGAAGAAATGTCAGGAAACACAACGAGAAAAATTAGAACATGTTCTAATTTTTCTCATCGTGATTAATGCCGTTTTTCCCGTCGGGAAAAACGGCAAAAAGCCCAGAGACGATCGTTTTTCTCGTCCAAAGGAAAAAAATGTCATTTTTCCAGACGGGAAAAATGATCGTGTGTACGCGGCATAAGGCTCGATTCACATTGGAACCAGCTGCAGATCGCACAGGAACGCTGTGCATCCCCATTCTCTGGTTCAGGGATGAATCAGGGCCAAATCTTTGCCTGAATTCGGCCCTGAAACAGAGCTAAAGACACACAGCGTTTCTGTGCAGTGCGCTCCGCAGCCGCCATGGAGATAAGTGAACAGGCTCCATAGAGAGCCGGTCACATTTTCCTGCTATGAGAATTGGATGCGGGGAAACCTGCATCCAATTTGCATAGGTGTGAACCCAGCCTAAAAGTTTTTACCTTAATGCATTCTCTGCATTGTATACTTGCCCATTATGTTGCACTTAACTGCAAACGACACCCGAAATGTCTGTGATGTCCCCGATGGTGGCCGCATCCATCTTCACCCCTCTTCCTTCCGGGGCCATGGACACCGGCTCTGTAACTGGCCGGAGTCGCATGACGTTCATTCTGACGGTTACGGCACAAGCCCCTTAGAAACAGCATGAACCTGCCCTTTCTTCAGTGCGCATGCGCCGATGATGTCGGACAAGCGTTATATCTCCTAAACTGTGCAGATTTAGGAGATATTTCCAGTACCTACAGATAAATCTTAGGTTTACAACCACTTTAATGTAAAAAACCTTCTGTGTGCAGCTCGCCTTGCCTTATACTTATCCGAGCCTAATCTCAATCCAGTGATGTGCATGTGAGCAACACTCTGGGGGTTATTTATGAAAGGCAAATGCACTTTGCACTACAAGTGCAAACTACAAGTGCAAAGTGCACTTGGAAGTGCAGTCGCTGTAAATCTGAGGGGTAGATCTGAAATGAGGGGATGCTCTGCTGATTTTATTATCCAATCATGTGCAAGCTAAAATGCTGTTTTTTATTTTCCTTGCATGTACCCCTCGGATCTACAGCGACTGCTCTTCCAAGTGCACTTTCAGTGCAATTTCAAGTGCAGTTTGCACTTGTAGTTTGCACTTGTAGTGCAAAGTGGATTTGCCTTTCGTAAATAACCCCCTCTGTGTGTCTTGGGGGCACTTGGTATATGAGAGGAGCCAGGAGAGCTGGCAGAGGATCTGAGAAGAAGGGTGCTCTGTGTGATTGTGTGAGGGGGAGGGAACAGGGGGATGCATTATATATATTGTGACATGGAAGATCATTAACTCATAGATGCATGTTCCAGTAAGTTCACGTCAATCAGGCCTGGTAGCCCACATTTATTAAAAGAACGATGGAAAGTCCATAACACATAAGGTTACATAAGGTTTCTTACACTGGGGTTTTTCTCCAGAATTATGCACAAATTAAAAATGCTAGCCCACCTGGCTCTTAAGCTCTCACTCAGCTTTAATCACAGTACCTCTGCTCTTTTCACTGGTCACCCATACCATAGGTTCTTCAGTGCAGACTTCACTCTAACGCCCACTGCTCCTCTCTGGCGTTAGTCCTCAGACTGGTATTTGTTTCTTGCAGGCAATCATGCTCTGGCTGCCACATGCAGGCTCTCTGACTCCTGTAGGAGACCTCCTGTCTCTCTTGGGTGGAGCCCTGAGGTATTTCTAAACTACATAATGTAATATAAGGCATATGTGCACCTGAGCACAAACCCTGCTGGTCCTCCACAAAACCCAGACACTGGGTTGGAAATTTCATCCCACCCAAGACACCATGGAATCTCCCCATCCAGAAACACTAAAATCTGGAGAAAGCTGCAAGACATAGAAACATAGAAAAGTGACGGCAGAAAAAGATTGAGTAGTCAATCGAGTCTGCCCATTTTATTTTTTTATTTTTTTGTTTTATTTTTTGTTTTTTTCATTAACTTTATTATCTGACTATAGATCTGTGTTTATCCCAAGCATGTTTGAAGCCATTTACTGTTGACTCTATCACTACCTCTGTTGGTAGTTTATTCCAATCATTAACTACCCTTTCAGTAAAATAATACTTTCTAAGATTCGTTTTGAACTTCCCTCCAGTTAGTTTGAGGTCATGTCTCTGGGTTCTTGATTTTAGTTTCGTATTGAAAAGACTGGCTTCCTGAACCTTATTCACCCCCTTGATGTATTTAAAGCCTCTATGCCCCATAGTTCTGCACTTAGTCAATGTGCACACCCTGTGTCCTTTAACCTCCCTAGCGGTATTCCAGAGTCTGGCTCGGGGTGGAATTTCAGTACCATTAGCGGTAACCCCGAGCCAGACTCGGGGCTGCATCGCAGGATACAGGGAGAGTTACTTACCTTGTCCCCTGGATCCTGCGATGTCTCCCCGCTGTGTCTGCGAGCTGTCTCCTCACTCGATTCACATGATGCCAAGCTCCGTTCCCTGCGAAGTTGCGGTGCACGGGGGCAGAGATCGGCGCCAAATTCAAAAAAGTAAAAACACAATACACATACAGTACACTGTAATCTTACAGATTACAGTATTGTATAAAAAAATTACACATACCCTTTGTCCCTAGTGGTCTGTCTAGTGCCCTGCATGCACTTTTATATTATAAATAAAAAAAATTCTGCCTGGAATTTGGAGATTGTCCATAGCAACCAAAAAGTGTCCCTTTATGTCAAAAGTGGTTTTAGACCAGCTAGAAAACAGTGATAATAAATTAGAATCACTTGCAGAATTGAGCGATAGCGATTTGTGGGGAAATTCATCATCAAACACTAAATCTAATGACAACGACAATTCTGCAACTCAGCAAATTTCTGTGTTTTTGATTTGATTACATTATTAATTTTTTTTTTATTATTATATTATTATTTGTTATAATTATTTATAGTTATTTATTATATTATAATTTATGATTTTGTGTTTCAAACTTTATCATACCAGGGATGTCTACTAAACTCTGTTTTGGACAGATTTAAGTTATTTATTCCTAAGAATTGCAGGCCTACAATATAAAACGCCAAATTTCCATGCAAAATAATTGTACCGCTTTCAGCACCTAAAATCTGACAGAATCATACCGCCAGGGAGGTTAACTGACAAATTTCACAGCAATAGATACTCGTTCTGCCACAGTATATATGAGGGAGAGCTAAATTTCTGAATGTGTGGGGTGGAGGTCAGAGAGCTGCATTGTATATGAGTGTGAGGAGGGGGGGAGGGGGGAAGACTGGTGCATTATACTGTATGTGAGTGTGAGGGGAAGACAGCATTGTTTGTGAGTGTAAGTAGGTCAGCTGAGTAAAAACAGTGGTGGAATAGAGATGAGAAATGGTGGGTGAGGGGCGCAGTGCATGCATAGGTTAAATATAGTGAAAGAGGGGTGCAGCGTTGTTCAGGAGACTGTGGCTTTAGGGGGAGGAATATTATGGCAAGCAAGGAATGAGAGGTGCAGAGGAGAACCGAGGATGGAGGTGGTGAGAAGAATCGTAGATGAGGGATTGCAGTGGTCAATGATGAGCAGGTAGTGCAGAGGTACAGAAGTAATCAGTGAACAAAAGGTGTAGGTAACACAAGTGAATGAAAGGGCAGATATTTTAGGAGTAGTTGCTTTTGTAGATTTGCTTGAAGTAAGGATGCTTCCTTTTTCATAGGGAGGCTTTACTGGGGTATTATTTTCCTCAAAGCCATCACTCTATGCTGTGGGTTAAGCACTTCTGACCTCTGTATTAATGCCATTGCGCTCTGTAAGCTGGGCTGTAGATTACAATTTGCACTCAGTATGTTACTTCTTAACTCTGTAGCATACTGTATATGTTAACAGTAATTATACTCCATATGTGGTAATTGTCTCAACAGTTACTGGTGTAGCGGGGTCTCCATTGAGGCCCCATGGACTATGTTACCCAGAACCCCGTTTGGCACCCAGGGTGCATTGTGCCGCCACAGAGACTCATGGGTGGGGTATAAAAGGTGAGAGTGAGGCTAAGCCCGGCCTCTTTGGACACTGCACGGCTGGCAAGAGGACTTCCTGTGCGGACCTGCTGCGAGTGCAAGGCCCGAGGCCTGGGCCTTGCGCACTTCCAGAGAGCCTTCCACCTCGGTGCGGAGCCTGTGCGGCATCTGACATCTACCTGCTTCGCGGACGTCAGTTGGACCAGAGATCCAGCTGTTGCAGATCCTGTGTGTGGAGACACAGCGGTGGGAGTCCCGGACAAGGATCGAGTCCGGAGGGGTGAGAGAGCACCTTCTCAGAACTATAACCGAGTACTTTTGTTAGGCCTATTGATTGCCTTGGCCCATCGGGTTATACTTGCTTTCCTGACAGGAGACTAGTTGCAGAACTGAGTTCTATCGTCTCCGGAGAGTTGCTTCTATTGCCATAGACCACTGTTGGATTACAAATTATTATTTCTGTATGTGCACCACCGATCATCTTGCATGCGAAGATTTCTCACTTAAAGACTGAGCTTTAACTGAGTCAGGCCTGACTGGGAGTTTATAGCATTGCTGAGCGCCATATTGCTCACAGGGAGAATAGCTATATGTCAGTGTGTGATAGAACTATATGTGCACTATAGTTGACTAGTGTTATTATTACTGCAGGGCTCTGCATGTATGTGTTATATGGTATTGATCGTTAACCTATATATACAAGTAAATCTATTACAGTTAATCAATCTGGTATTGGCGTCCATTACTATATTTCACAACTGTTTGGATTATTGTGGGATTGTTCATGAACAGGTATAGAGCCATACATATATACCACCCCTAGACTAGCTGTGCCAGAGAAGGGTCGAGTAGATTGCCGGGGGTTGGCTGTGCTGTGTACAGGGCCCGAAACAAAACCAGCGGCTCTCTTAGTTTGGGGGTATCACTACACTGGTTACTAAGAAGTCCCTGATTTATTTTTTTTACGCTTTTCATTACGGTAGGCAGAAAAATATGTAATGTGCTGAGGTTTATATTACTATGAAACTCTTATTTTTGCCACAATAATTAAAGCGACCCAATGAGCAGAGGAAGCTTTTTTTTATTGATATGTTTGTGTTAAAAAAATAAAAAAAATAAACATGTTCTTTTTTTTTTTTTAATGGTTGATTTTCCTTTGTTTTATGATCTGCAAAATGAATAGGAATCTGACATTTCTGGGAGTGACAGATCCTATTATCTCCCAGCTCCCCCACAACTATCAAAGTGCATACAAGCTGCTTCTGCTTTCATCCTCTGCATTGTCAGCTTGCATACAGCTTTCAAAAGACACCCTACAAAGTTGCACTCTAATAACGATATAGCAGATGAACAGCATATTTTGTGTGTACAAGGATTGTGGCACATGTGTGCTGTGTATTCAGAATGAGGGCCAGGCCCCATTTAAATATATCCCCCCCGCGCATGAAGCATGGTTACACCGACTGTTCAGTATGGAATGTTATGCTCACTTCATGTTGCTCCTAGTTGAAGTTCTCAGGGGTGCCTCAGGTATTTTACAATCCTAGAAATGCCCCAGGTGGTCTACATTATATTTTGCCTTTGGTTGATTCAGCACTATTTAGGCCTCATGCCCACGGACGTTTTTACAGCTGCGTTTTTTACAGCTTAAAAACGCCTGTCCATGTTATTGTATAATTATTATTTTTTTCGAAAAAAAAAAAAAACGTCGGAGCTTAAAAACGCGTTTTTTTATGCCTAACGCCAACGCTGAGGAACACACTGGTCCTGGGTTTTTTTTACAGCTTAAAAACATCTATGCTATTTGCAGCTCAAAAACGTCTAGGTGGGCATGAAGCTATAGACTAACATGGACAGGCGTTTTTAAGCTGTAAAAAACGCTCAAAAACGCGGCTGTAAAAACGTCCGTGGGCATGAGGCCTTATAATCAGCAAAATGAAACCAGCAGTGACAGGGAACACACAGCAGGAAGATCCCACAATGTCACTGCACATTTCCAGGTCAATGTGAAACCCAATTTATGGACCCAGAGCTGCAATGTGATGCTCAAAGAAGCAAAGTGTCAGCTGGGAGTGGGATCCCAGCTGAAGAACATGGTTAAATGCACACATCATGGGGGAACAGCTTGGCCCTGAGCACTGGATGACTTTGTCCCTACAATGATTACAGATAAAGTCATTCACACCTTCACTCTTGCTACATTATCAATTGTTCACGTTGCTGCAGCATAATATGTATACATTTAAATATATCTGTGCAATTAACTTGATTAAATGCTATTTTATTGTTACGTGAGTAGCCATGTGCTTACATAATTTGAACACATTTATCTAAGCATTAACCTTGAGTGGAATTCAATAGGGAAGAACACTGGAATAAGTACATTTCATGGAGAAGTAATTTGGCTTATAAATATGTATTGTAAGTAGTGTCAAAAAACAAAACAAAAGGACACAGTGCTATGAAATGGGTATACCTTACAGTAGGACTAATGACAGCAAGGACTCTGACAATCTAGAACATGTGTGGAGATATGTGCTAATTAATGCCTTAAATCATTAGACAATTATTGTGAAAAATAAATTGTTTCAATAAAGTTTAAAGTTACAAAACATATTGGGCAGAGAAAGACACCTCATCATGCCATGAAGTGTTTGCAAACAACTTTGCTTGATGTGAACATTGGTAGTAACTTGCCATGTACTGTATGTTACATAGTGCTGGATGCCCTTATTGAATGTGACTTACCAGGTTGCTTTTAATAATTTGGTCTATATAATTAGAATTACCCTATTTCAATGTCTTTTGTCTCTGAGTTTTCTGGGGTCAAAATTCTGACATCTGGATACAAGTTCCATGTAATTTAAATGAATTATAAGAGACAGAAAATGTAATATTGTTATTTGTATTATTACTATTATTATTATTATCAGGGACAGGGAGTAGTCATTTTCCCTTAACCACTTAACGACCGCCCACTGTAATTATACGTCGGCAGAATGGCACCGACAGGCAAAGTCACGTACCGGTACATGATTGCCTTTGTATAGTTGGGGGGTCCGATCGGACCCCCCTTCTATACAGTAAGCGGTGGTTATTTGTTCGGGAGCGATCCGGAATGAGGGGACGGCCGTTCGATTCCAGCCACCCCCTCGCGATCGCTCCCGGCGAATGAAAACCTTCCTCTGCCTGTGTAATGTAAACACAGGCAGAGGAAGTAATGTCATCTCTCCTCGTGACGGTCTTTTCGATCCGGCACGAGGAGAGAAGACATCTCACAGTAAGTGCACCAATGGCCCACTGACACCAGTACACGTAGGCACACTTTTCACCCCCCAGATCACCCCCAGTACCCCCAGTCACAGTGCACCGTTTGCAGTGGTAATTTTTTTACTGATCACTGCAATCAGTGTCATTTGTGACAGTAAAAAGTTGCAGGGCAGTTAGGTTTAGGCCCTTTTAGGTCCAGGGTAGCCCCCTAACCCCCCTAATAAAGGTTTAACCCCTTGATCGCCCTCCAGGTAACCCTTTCACCCCCTAACGCCAGCGTCACTAAGCGATCGTATTTCCGATCGCTGTATTTAGTGCCGGTGGTGCCCTAGATAGACAGTTATTTATTTTTAGTTTCGCCGCAGATTTTTATAGCGTCAGGTACCCCCATATATTATTTTAACCCCCTGATTGCCCCTAGAGTTAACCCTTTCACCAGTGATCACCGTATAAGTTTTACTGGTGACACTGGTTAGCCAGTTAGTTATTTGAGTTACCCGTCAGGTTTTTATATAGCTTCAGGTACCCCCATATATAACCTAATAAAGGTTTTAACCCCCTGATTGCCCCTAGTTAACCCTTTCACCAGTAATCACCATATAAGTTTTACGGGTGACGCTGGTTGGTTAGTTTGCTTTTTATAGCATCAGCGCACCCGCCGTATATAACCCAATAAAGGTTTAACCCCCTGATCGCCCGGCGGCTGATATCAATTAGGTTTTAGCGCCAGAGAGGGTCTGCATCGCCCCAGGCAGCGTTAGGTTAGTGCGAGTAACGCTAACACCCACGCGCAAAGCATACACCTCCCTTAGTGGTATAGTATCTGAACAGATCAATATCCAGCAGTTTAGGGTTCCCAAAAACGCAGTGTTAGCGGGATCAGCCCAGATACCTGCTAGCACCTGTGTTTAGCCCCTCCGCCCAGCCCAGCCCAGCCCAGCCCAGACCACCCAAGTGCAGTATCGATCGATCACTGTCACTTACCAAACACAACACACATAACTGCAGCATTCGCAGAGACAGTCCTGATCCCTGCGATCACTAACAGTTTTTTTTGGAAGCGTTTGATACATTTGCTGACAGTCAGGTGCTTTTTTTTACCTGTGGATCTTACTAGTGTACCCCTAAATTTAGAGCCCAAAATGGCAAGACGAAGGTACACTAGTAAAGAGGCCTACGAGATTCTGAGCATGACAGATAGTGAAGAGGAGGTCACACATCTGTCAGATTCAGGCTCAGAATATCTTCCCGTAGAAGACAGTGAAGTCAGCGGCTCCACGTCAGACAGCTCTGACGACGAAGGTGAGGTCCCTGCTAAGGTCAGGCGTACCCGATCCCGATCTTCTGAGGTTGTTGAGGAGCAAGAACCGCAGGTCTCTCGTATCATGGAGCAGAGTAGTACTAGCGCCGCTATTCCTTCTGGTGAATTGGCAAGCACCAGCGGCCTAGTACAGCCTGGGCGTACATCCAGCACTGCAGTATCACGTGGTGATGTGGCGAGTCCCATAAGTGCAGTTCAAGCTGGCGAGGTGGCAAGCACAAGTAGTGTCCCGCTGCCACTAAGAAGACAAAGGCAGGCCCGTCGTGCCTATAGTGCCCTTCCTGCAGAATTTGTCTATCCTGATTGGGTCCCCACCACTTCTGCAGAACCCGTACTTCCCCCATTCACTGCCCAACCCGGTATTCAGGTGGAAACAGCTGATTTTATGCCAATTGATTTTTATTCACTGTTTTTCACGGAAGATCTCTATAGATCTATTGTGGACCAGAATAATTTATATTCTGGTCAATTCATCGCCGCTAACCCCCAGTTGCCTTCCATTGCCAAATATTGGAAACCAATTACGGTTTCCAAATTTAAGACCTTTCTGGGCCTTTCCCTCAACATGGGCACACATAAATTCCCGTCATTGCAAGCTTATTGGTTCACGCACCCAATTGACCACATGCCCGTGTTCTCTGCCTCCATGCCCAGGACATGATATGAGCAGATTTTGCGGTTCATGCACTTCAACGACAATGAACTTTGTCGTCCACGTGGAAACCCTGAATACGACCGGCTCTAAAAAATTCGGCCCCTCATAAACCACTTCAACGAACGTTTTGCAGCCTTGTTTATTCCTGATCAAATTGTCTGCGTTGATGAGTCCCTGATTAAATTTTCTGGCCGCTTGTCTTTCAAGCAGTACCTTCCCAGCAAGCGTGCCAGATACGGGGTCAAGCTCTATAAGTTCTGTGACAGGGCAACAGGCTATGTATGGAGCTTTACGATTTATGAGGGAAAAGACAGTCAGGTTGAGCCGGTCAACTGCCCGGATTACATAGGGAGCGCTGGCAAGATAGTGTGGAACTTGGTGTCACCCTTATTCGGAAAGGGGTACCACTGGTATGTGGACAATTATTACACGAGCGTGCCACTGTTTAGTCACTTGTTTGATCATCAGATTGGAGCATGTGGCACCGTGCGACCTAATCGCAGGAGCTTTCCCCAGTGGCTTGTAGATGCCCGTCTTAGGGTGGGGGAGAGAGCCTGCTTGAAGTGTAATAACTTGCTCGCTATGAAGTGGAGGGACAATAAGAATGTTTTCCTTCTTACCTCCCTTCATGCAGACATGACAGTCCAAATTAGTACGGCGACTGGTGTTGTGGAGAAACCCCTCTGTGTCCACGAATATAACAAAAATATGGGAGGGGTGGACCTCAACGACCAGTTGTTGGCGCCGTATCTAATTGACCGTAAGGCGAGACGCTGGTACAAAAAAGTATCTCTATCCTTATTCCAATTGGCTTTGCTGAATGCTCATGTGCTATACTGAGCTTCAGGCGGGACTTTATCTCTTCTAAAATTCCAGAATGAGATAGTCACAGAACTCCTGTATCCAGGCGGTTCTGCACCTCACCATCCTCAACCAAATGCAGTAAGCTGGCTGCATGAGAGGCATTATCCGTATGCCCTCCAGAGTACCCCTACCCAACGAACCCCCCAAAAAAGATGTCGTGTCTGTAGCAAGCGCGGATTTAGGCGTGACATCCGTGTTTTTTGTCGACTCTGTCCTGACAAACCTGGTCTTTGCCTTGGTGAATGTTTTGAACGCTACCACTCAAAAGTGAAGTTTTAGCATAGGGTACAGCATTTCACAGACTAGGACACACTTACACAGGGTCTCACAAGATGCCATCACATTTTGAGAGACCCAAACCATTACAGTTGTTAAAGTTACAAAAAAAAAGTGTAAAAAAAACAAAAAACGTAAAAAACAAAACACAAAAAAATATAAAATAAAAAAACCAAAAATAGTTGTCGTTTTATTGTTCTCTCTCTCTCTCTCTCTCTCTCTCTCTATTTTCTCTCTATTGTTCTGCTCTTTTTTACTGTATTCTATTCTGCAATGTTTTATCATGCTTGCTTTTCAGGTATGTAATTTTTTGTTTTCAGGTGCGCCATTCAACTGCAGCGCGGAATTATTTATGTTGACAGCAACAGCGTTTGCTCCCACGATACATAAAGCCATGACTCCAGTGCTGTAGGAGGTGATTTCACCACCACAGTTAAAAAAAAAAGAGAGCATATATGCCGAAGCATGGGGGCAGCAGGGGCGGAGGAGCGATTTTGCTCCTAATGCCGCGTACATACGGTCGAAATTCCGACGGGGGCTTGCCCGTGGAAAAGTCCAACCGTGTGTACGCGGCATAACTTTTTTGCGGGAGGATGCCCCCATGCTTCGGCATATACAGTATATACTGTATTTTAGGCACAGGTTGCGTTAAAAAAATGTTTTATTTTTTACTAGGTTTTGTTTTGGTATTTGCTTTGCAGGTATGGTATGGTAAGGTCTTACTGTTGTACTGTAATGTTACTTTGTTTTAATGTTAACCATCATTTGCTTAGCAGGTACGCCATTCAGTTGCAGCGCGGATCTATTCATCTTGACAGCAACAGCGTTTGCTCCCACGATACATAAAGCCGTGACTCCAGGACTGTAGGAGGTGATTTCACCACCACAGTTAAAAAAAAGAGCATATATGCCGAAACATGGGGGCAGCAGGGGCGGAGGAGCGATTTTGCTCCTAATGCCGCGTACATACGGTCAAAATTCCGACGGAGGCTTGCCCGTGGAAAAGTCTGACCGTGTGTACGCAGCATAACCTTTTATGCCGCGTACATACGGTCGAAATTCCTGACGGAGGCTTGCCTGTGGAAAAGTCCGACCGTGTGTACGCGGCATAACTTTTTTGCGGGAGGATGCCCCCATGCTTCGGCATATATAAATGGTGCATGTATGCCCATCATTAGAAGTGGGTGGATGAAGGGAGGTATTCTAATGGTGGGCATACCCACCGATCAATCTCTTTTTTTCGTTCAGCCAACAGGCTGCATGAAAAAAAAAGATTACAATACATGTCCAACAAGGACCAGCAACGTACTTGTATGTTGCTGGACTTTGAATGGTTATACCAGAATGATGCCTGCAGGTTTAGGTATCATCTTGGTATCATTCTTTTCAGCCAGTGGCCGGCTTTCATGTAAAAGCAATTCTAGCAGATAATTAGCCTCTAGACTGCTTTTACAAGCAGTGGGAGGGAATGTCCCCCCCGGATATAAACAGCACCATTGGGAAATTGGGAAAGCATTTTATCACACCGATCTTGGTGTGGTCAGATGCTTTGAGGGCAGAGGAAAGATCTAGGGTCTAACCCCCCCAATTTATTTAAAAAAAAGAGTACCTGTCACTACCTATTGCTATCATAGGGGATATTTACATTCCCTGAGATAACAATAAAAATGGTAAAAAAAAAAAAAAAATATGGAAGGAACAGTTTAAAAATAAAATAAAAAAGCAAAATAAATAATAATAAAAAAAAAAAGCACCGCTGTCCCCCCCTGCTCTTGCGCAAAGGCGAACGCAAGCGTCGGTCTAGCGTCATATGTAAACAGCAATTGCATCATGCATGTGAGGTATCACCGCAAAGGTCAGATCGAGGGCAGTAATTTTAGCAGTAGACCTCCTCTGTAAATCTAACGTGGTAACCTGTAAAGGCTTTTAAATGCTTTTAAAAATGAATGTAGTTTGTCGCCGCTGCGCGTTTTATGCGCAATTTTAAAGCATGTCGTGTTTGGTATCCATGTACTCGGCCTAAGGTCATCTTTTTTATTTCATCAAACATTTGGGCAATATAGTGTTTTTTAGTGCATTAAAAATAAAAAAAACGTGTTTTTTCCCCAAAAAATGCGTTTGAAAAATCGCTGCGCAAATACTGTGTGGAAAAAGAAATGCAACATCCACTATTTTAATCTGTAGGGCCTTTGCTTTAAAAAAATATATAATGTTTGGGGGTTCAACATAATTTTCTTGCAAAAAAAAATGTTTTCATGTAAACAAAAAGTGTCAGAAAGGGCTTTGTCTTCAAGTGGTTAGAAGAGTGGATGTAAGCTTCCTAATGTTGTGTATAAAATGCCAGGACAGTTCAACCCCCCCCAAATTACCCCATTTTGGAAAGTAGACACCCCAAGCTATTTGCTGAAAGGCATGTTGAGCCCATTGAATATTTTTTTTTTGTCCCAAGTGATAGAATAATGACAAAAAGAAAAAAAAATGTACAAAAAGTTGTCACTAAATGATATATTGCTCAAACATGCCATGGTTATATGTGGAATTGCACCCCAAAATACATTATGTTTCTTCTCCTGAGTACGGGGATACCACATGTGTGAGACATTTTGGGAGCCTAGCCGCGTACAGGACCCCGAAAACCAAGCACCGCCTTCAGGATTTCTATGGGTGTAAATTTTTGATTTCACTCCTCACTGCCTATCACAGTTTCGGAGGTCATGGAATGCCCAGATGGCACAAAACCCCCCCAAATGACCCCATTTTGGAAAGTAGACACCCCAAGCTATTTGCTGAGAGGTATGTTGAGTATTTTGCAGATCTCCCTTTTTGTCACAAAGTTTTGAAAATTGAAAAAAGAAAAAAAAATGTCTTTCTTCATTTTCAAAAACAAATGAGAGCTGTAAAGTACTCACCATGCCTCTCAGCAAATAGCTTGGGGTGTCTACTTTCCAAAATGGGGTCATTTGTGGGGGTTTTGTGCTATCTTGGCATTTTATGGCCTTCAAAACTGTGATAGGTAGTGAGGAGTGAAATCAAAAATTTGTGCCCTTAGAAATCCTGAAGGCGGTGCTTGGTTTTCGGGGGCCCCGTACGTGGCTAGGCTCTCAAAAAGTCCCACACATGTGGTATCCTCGTACTCAGGAGAAGCAGAAAAATATATTTTGGGGTGTAATTCCACATATAACCATGGCATGTTTGAGCAATATATCATTTAGTGACAACTTTTTGTACATTTTTTTTTCTTTTTGTCATTATTTAATCACTTGGGACACAAACAAATATTCAATGTGCTCAATATGCCTCTCAGCAATTTCCTTGGGGTGTCTACTTTCCAAAATGGGGTCATTTTGGGGGGTTTTGTGCTATCTTGGCATTTTATGGCCTTCAAAACTGTGATAGGTAGTGAAGAGTGAAATCAAAAATGTATGCCCTTAGAAACCTTGAAGGCGGTGCTTGGTTTTGGGGCCCCTTCCGCGGCTAGGCTCCCAAAAAGTCCCACACATGTGGTATCCCCATACTCAGGAGAAGCAGCAGAATGTTTTTTGGGGTGTAATTTCATATATGCCCATGGCATGTGTGAGCAATATATCATTTAGTGACAACTTTGTGCAAAAAAAAAAGTTTGTCATATTCCCGCAACTTGTGGCAAAATATAAAATATTCCATGGACCCAACATGCCTCTCAGTAAATAGCTTGGGGTGTCTACTTTCCAAAATGGGGTCATTTGGGGGGGTTTTGTGCTATTTTGGCATTTTATGGCCTTCAAAACTGTGATAGGTAGTGATGGGTAGTGAGGAGTGAAATCAAAAATTTACGCCCTTAGAAATCCTGAAGCCGGTGCTTGGTTTTTGGGGCCCCGTACGCGGCTAGGCTCCCAAAAAGTCCCACACATGTGGTATCCCCATACTCAGGAGAAGCAGCAGAATGTATTTTGAGGTGTAATTTCACATATGCCCCTGGCATGTGTGAGCAATATATCATTTAGTGACAACTTTGTGCAAAAAAAAAAAAAGTTTGTCATATTCCCGCAACTTGTGGCAAAATATAAAATATTCCATGGACAGAACATGCCTCTCAGTAAATAGCTTGGGGTGTCTACTTTCCAAAGTGGGGTCATTTGGGGGGGGGGTTCTGTGCTATTTTGGCATTGTATGGCCTTCGAAACTGTGATAGGTAGTGAAGAGTGAAATCAAAAATTTACGCCCTTAGAAATCCTGAAGGCGGTGCTTGGATTTTGGGGCCCCGTACGCGGCTAGGCTCCCAAAAGGTCCCACACATGGGGTATCCCCGTACTCAGGAGAAGCAGCAGAATGTATTTTGGGGTGCAATTCCACATATGACCATGGCATGTGTGAGCAATATATCATTTAGTGACAACTTTTTGTACATTTTTTTTTCTTTTTGTCATTATTCAATCATTTGGGACAAAAAAAAAATATTCAATGGGCTCAACATGCCTCTCAGCAAATAGCTTGGGGTGTCTACATTCCAAAATTGGGTCATTTGGGGGGGGGTTTGTGCCATCTGGGCATTTTATGGCCTTCAAAACTGTGATAGGTAGTGATAGGTAGTGAGGAGTGAAATCAAAAATTTATGCCCTTAGAAATCTTGAAGGCGGTGCTTGGTTTTTTGGGTCCCGTACGTGGCTAGGCTCCCAAAAAGTCCCACACATGTGGTATCCCCGTACTCAGGAGAAGCAGCAGAATGTATTTTGAGGTGTAATTTCACATATGCCCATGGCATGTGTGATCAATATATCATTTAGTGACAACTTTGTGCAAAAAAAAAAAAAAGTTTGTCATATTCCTGCAACTTGTGGCAAAATATAAAATATTCCATGGACTGGACATGCCTCTCAGTAAATAGCTTGGGGTGTCTACTTTCCAAAATGGGGTCATTTGTTTTTTTTTTTTGCTATTTTGGCATTTTATGGCCTTCGAAACTCTGATAGGTAGTGAGGAGTGAAATCAAAAATTTGCGCCCTTAGAAATCCTGAAGGCGGTGCTTGGTTTCCGGGGTCCCGTACGTGGCTAGACTCCTAAAAAGTCCCACACATGTGGTATCCCCGTACTCAGGAGAGGCAGCAAAATGTATTTTGGGGTGCAATTCCACATATAACCATGGCATGTGTGAGCAATATATCATTTAGTGACAAGTTTTTGTAATTTTTTTTCTTTTTTTTTTTCATTATTCAATCACTTGGGACAAAAAAAAAATATTCAATGGGCTCAACATGCCTCTCAGCAATTTCCTTGGGGTGTCTACTTTCCAAAATGGGGTCATTTGGGGGGTTTTTTACTGCCCTGCCATTTTAGCACCTCAAGAAATGAGATAGGCAGTCATAAATTTAAAGCTGTGTAAATTCCAGAAAATGTACCCTAGTTTGTAAACGCTATAACTTTTGCGCAAACTAATAAATATACGCTTATTGACATTTTTTTTTTCCTAAAGACATGTGGCTGAATACATTTTGGCCTAAATGTATGACTAAAATTGAGCTTATTCGATTTTTCTTATAACAAACAGTAGAAAATATCATTTTTTTTCAAAATTTTCGGTCTTTTTCCGTTTATATCGCAAAAAATAAAAATCACAGAGGCAATCAAATTCCATTAAAAGAACGCTCTATTTGTGGGAAGAAAAGGACGCAAATTTCGTTTGGGTACAACATTGCATGTCCGCACAATTTCCAGTTAAAGCAGCGCAGTGCAAAATTCTGAAAACACCTCTGGTCCTTTAGCTACAAAATGGTCCGGGGCTTAAGTGGTTAAAGTATGGTGTTGAACTTAAAACTGGTTTGACATATTGGGTTTATGTATGTGACATTTTGCACAGCAAAACTTAGCTATGGCAAAGAGGCCACTGGCTTTTTACTTTCTTTTAGTATAAAGTTTAACAAAAGCTCTTTAACTTAAATGGCTTTAGCTTTACAAAATATTTTTACAAAACAAGTATTGCTATGCATGTATAGTAATTTTGTATTTGGTAAAAGGGTTGTCTACTTATTTCAAGCAAGACTTTAAAAAAAAAATGAGAAAGATAAAGATACAGCAAGATTAACCACTAAACTTTCACCCCCTTTCAAACCAGTAGCGTATCCAAATGAAATTTGTATAATTTGTTTAGAGAGATAGAACTTTGTGGTGGTATTTTTTTTTTCTTGCTATGTAAATTAAAAAAGAGAGAACATAAAAAAAAAATGTCTCTTAGTTTCTATTATAAAAAATGTATTCTGCTATATTTCTTTGGTAAAATAAGCATAAAAAATTAAGCATAAAAAAGTTCCTTTACCACCACTACAAAAATGTATGACTCGTACCATAAGATGAGTCCCCTTATTATATTAAGGTCAATGGGTTGATGGTAACCAGCAATGGACTCCCCAAAACTATTCTTCAAATTAACTCAAGGATGTCCACAACACCCAGTCAAAAA
This sequence comes from Rana muscosa, assembly GCA_029206835.1. NCBI lineage: Eukaryota > Metazoa > Chordata > Amphibia > Anura > Ranidae > Rana > Rana muscosa. Next base: position 1,149,132,312 of record CM055122.1, on the reverse strand, counting down.
AGAATAAGCCATACAATGGCTTTCTCCTCCCATCCTCATCAAATGTTTCTGTTTCCTCCAAAAACGGGAGGACATGATCTGACACCACTGTGCAAGTGCAAGAACAGCACAATATGATGTTCTTTCTGTTTGCTGTTCATTTGTATGTTTGTTAAATGTTTGTTATTTATAGGTTTATTCTGTATTATACTAATTGTGGTTTATTCTTTTGTTAACTCAATTTGTATACTGTATTTGTATATTATTGTAATGTGTATATATAACAAACTATAATATTAACAAGTATAATACATGACAGTATTTATCTAGCTTGTCATTAGACATTTCATTATTCAATCTTAAAGCCATTACACTCTTTTGGATATTGCATTAAATCCCAAAAGTATATGCTACATTAGGGTTAATAGGTCTTTTACCGGTATACTCATCAACATCATTGACTGACTTCTTGGAAGTACAAGATAACAATGTTATCATTTCAAGTAAGTAACAATGTTTTCAAGGCAATAATATAAAATTTGAATATACACTATTTAACACACAGGTTTTAACAAATTTGTTTTATTTGTTATTAAATTACAACTTATTTAGGGTTTTTGAATTTATTCTGGAATTTCAACTATGTATGCAAACTAAATTTCCTAACTTTTATTTAAACACCAAGCACATAATTTTGGTCTTAGGTATGGGAGGGCAATTGTATATAATGTACAGGAGAAACATGATTAAGCTATTCTCAGATATGTCACCTAGCTGTCTCTTTGTAACAAATCTTATTCTTGGGCGAGGATTGAGTTTATTATTTGTTAGCTGGGTAGAAAGAAATCCAGATACCACCAGTGCTGGGTTACTATTTTGCAAAAATAGCATTAAAGTGGATGTAAACCCTCCATAAACCCAGTGAAGTGAACAGCCTCAGGTGATACACAGAGATGAACCAAATCTCCCTACATAGGTTTTACATGTATATCTGATGTCTTCACATTTATATACTGTTTAGAAAGTTCAGATCGTGTTAGGACATTCTCGCTTCCTGTTTAACACAGAGGGGGTTATTTACGAAAGGCAAATCCACTTTGCACTACAAGTGCAAACTACAAGTGCAAACTGCACTTGAAATTGCGCTTGGAAGTGCAGTCTCTGTAGATCCGAGGGGGACATGCAAGGAAAATAAAAAACAGCATTTTAGCATGCACATGATTGGATAATAAAATCAGCAGAGCTTCCCCTCATTTCAGATCTACCCCTCAGATTTACAGCGACTGCACTTCCAAGTGCACTTTCAGTGCAATTTCATGTGCACTTTGCACTTGTAGTTTGCACTTGTAGTGCAAAGTGGATTTACCTTTCGTAAAAAAAACCACACAGTGTGATGTCTGGGCATACAGCCAAGATAGCTAAAATTGCTGATTGGAGGAAAGGCACACACCCCCTCTCATCATAGGCAGAGACTCTCAGAGGTGTTTTGTAACAGGGCCAGCTGCCTGCTAATCTATTCATAGCAACCTCCCTGGACAGAAATTTCAGGCTGCTTTTATCTGATGTGTCCAAGAATTTGTCAGGAGTTATCAGGCTGATAACAGAGGAACGGTTCAGGAGAGAGTTATGGGACTTAGCTCTTTGAAGAGACATAATAAAATACTGCAAATATACTTCAAATCAAATCAAATTTCATGAATTGGGTTTACATCCTCTTTAATTACTTAATTAGGCTTATCATACTGTCTAACCAATTGCTGCACCAGCAGGCAAGCGGCTGCAGGGTTTCCTTCTGCCCAATAACTATGGAGATAATGAAAGCTGAAATCTAATGAATTGGGCACCTTTGACAAAGATGATATCCTTAATTAACCCCTTAATGACCAGGCCATTTTTTGTGATACGGCACTGTGTTGCTTTAACTAACAATTGCGCGGACGTTCAATGTTGTACCCAAACAAAATTGATGTCCTTTTTTTCCCACAAATAGAGCTTTCTTTTGGTGGAATTTTATCACCTCAGTGTTTTTTTTTTTGCGCTATAAACAAAAAAAGACTGACAGTTTAAAAAAAATATCTTTTTTGTTTACTTTTTGCTATAATACATATCCAAAAATAAATTAAAAAAAACAAATTTATTCATCAGTTTAGGCCGATATATATTCTTCTGCATATTTTTAGTAAAAAAAAAATGCAATAGGCGTATATTGATTGATTTGAACAAAAGTTATCGCATCTACAATCTATGGGATAGATTTAGGGACTTTTTTTTTTATTGCTTCTACTGGTTATGGTGGCGATCTGAGTTTTTTAGCAGGACTGTGACATTGCAGAGCACAAATCTGACCCCAAATTATACTTTTTGTGGACCAGTGACATTATTACATTGATCAGTGCTATAAAAATGGACTGATTAATGTAAAAATTACACTGGCAGGGAAGGGGTTAACACGAGAGGCGATCGACTGGTTAAGTGTGTTCCCTCAGTGTGCTCTAACTGGGCTACCTGGGCTACCTGGGACATGACTGAGATCACTGTTCCCGATCCCTGGGAACAGAAGATCTCTGACATGTCCTCAGTCAGAATGGGGATATGCCTTGTTTACAAAGTCAGATTCCCATTCTGCCTCAGTATTAGGCAAACCCGGGCCGCTGATGAGCACCGAGTCCCCCCGACCCATGGGCCTGCTCCCACAGCGCGCATTCGCCACTGCGCCTGCATGAGCCAATGTACAATGATGGTGGTTCGCACAGGAGAGCCAACCTGCCTAAGTACAACTGTGGCGGGCAGTCGTGAAGTTGTTAAATACTCTAAAAGAAAATGGTAAAATGCTTTATAAATATGAATTTTGAAACAGCCTTGGTAAATTTAAAGTATATGGCTGGGCAAAAAACACATATTCAGTACATCTCTGCGATATTTGCACATTTCCCATATTTTATCAATTTAAAGTGTCTTCAAGTACTGTACAGACAAATACCTGTTTATCTGCCAGAAATCTAGTGTTCTTCTAACTTGCTGTTTAAAGGGGTTGTAAAGATTTTATTTATTTTTTTAAATAACAAACATGTTATACTTACCTCCACTGTGCAGCTCGTTTTGCACAGAGTGGCCCTGAACCTGGTCTTCTGGGGTCCTGAGTCATATACCAAAGGAAGGAGGAACAATTGGAGGAGTACCCCAGAGGATTGGCTACTGTCACAGGTGCTTTTATTAAGCCTTAAGGTGAGGGCACATCCGGTGGAGGGGCTATATGCCAAGAGATGGATCCTACGGAAGATTTCGGGTTCACAGCATCTATCTTTATTCACTATATTGGGCTATCATATTGTTCACAGTCACTACATATTGGACTATTGACCACTAATTGATTGTTTTTATAAGAATATTGTTTAGTAATTGTATTATTTATTTATTCATTTATATTTGTTTCACTATAGGTTATTGGGAATTCATGCGGAGTATCGAGCACTTGTATTTTATTTTAGATTGGTAGATTGTATTGAGAACCTAATATACCAAACATCTATCTCAGGAGGGTCATATATTATATTCATTAGGCACTTTAAGGTTACTCAGCGCGGCACTCATTTGTTATTTGTTCTTGGGGGATGTAGGTATGGGGCAGTGGCCCCAGAATGTCAATAGGAACTGAGCTCATAGAAGCTGCCCTTGAATTTGTTTTACAATCCTAATATCACAGTGACTAATACAAGTTTTTTCTTGCTATAGGAACAAAGTAAAAATGGGTAAAAAATAACAAGAAAATTATATTCTGACACGCAAAGATATGCAGATTAGTTACAAAGTATATTTGGTAACTTCACAGAGAATGTGGCTTGTTAAGCAGTGTACTCCAGCATTAAAGCTTATACCAGCTAAATGGCAGCATGGCTCAAACAACAATGGGATTTTTCTCATAATTTGTGGGCTATTGGAAATCTATTGATTGTTTTAAAATTAACATTTTGTTCTGGAAAAAGATTGCATAGAGTGTTCACTGATATCACAAAATGGTTACTGAAAAAAACAAAACTTTTAAATAAAAAAGTCATAGTGTATGGTATTTGCAATTTTAACCCTTTCATGACTAAGCCCATTTCTGACATTTGGTGTTTACAAGTTAAAATGCAGATTTTTTGCTAGAAAATTACTTAGAAACCCCAAACATTATATATATTTTTTTAGCAGAGAAACTAGAGAATAAAATGGCGATTGTTGCAATATTTTATATCACACAGTATTTGTGCAGCGGTGTTTTAAACGCAACTTTTTTGGAAAAATTAACTTTCATGAATTTTAAAAAAATTAAAAAGCAAAGTTAGTCCAATTTTTTGGTATAATGTGAAAGATGATGTTACGCCGAGTAAATAGATACCAAACATGTCATGCTTTATAATTGCCCGCACTCGTGGAATCGCGACAAACTACGGTACCTTAAAATCTCCATGGGCGACGCTTAAATTTTTTTTTACGGCTACTAGGTTAGAGGTACAGAGGAGGTCTATGGCTATAATTATTGCTCTCGCTCTGACGATCGCGGCGATACCTCACATGTGTGATTTGAACGCCGTTTTCATATGCGGGTGCGACTTCCGTATGCGTTTTCTTTGCCGCGCGAGCTCGCGGGGACAGGGGTGCTTTAAATTTTTTTTTTTTTTTCTTATGTATTTTATTTATTTTTATAATTAAAAATAGTGTTTTAAAAAAAAAAAAATTTGATCACTTTTATTGCTGTCACAAGGAATGTAAACATCCCTTGTGACAGTAATAAGTGGTGACAGGTACTCTTTATGGAGAGATCGGAGGTCTAAAAGACCCCCAATCCCTCCTTTGCACTTCAAAGTATTCAGATCGCCGAAAACGGCGATTCCGAATACTGTGTACTTTTTTAAATTCGGCGCCATTGGCAGCCGAGTAACCCGGACGTGACGTCATGACGTCGCTTCCGTGGTTACAGTGCAGAGAAAAAATCAAAGCAGTTCGCGGCTTTGATTCACTCTCTGTGTAGCCGCCTGAGGTGGCGGATCGTGGATCGGGTCTCCCTGGGGGACGGGAGGCCCGGTAAGAGCGGCGGAGGCGGCGGGAGGGGGGGATGTCCCCTCCCGCTCCTCCGGTATAACAACCGAGCGGCTTTTAGCCGCATCGGTGGTTATACCAGGAAAGCCGATCGCCCGCTCTAAACAACGGTACCGGGATGAAGCCTGCGGCTGCAGGCATCATCCCGGTATAACCCCTGAAATCCGAGGACGCATATATGCGTCCGCTCGGCGTGAAAGGGATATTGCATACTTCCCTAAACATTAATCCAGGTGGTGCTAAAAGAAAGAAAATACATTATAGTATGGTCTGTAGATAGCTTATATTGTTATCCATGTGATCCTCCAGTCAATGTATTGATTCCTCCCGAGTCCCCACTACACAAATTTGCTTTAAGAACATTTTTGATATATTGAAAAAACAAGGGCTTTCCATATGTTTTTTAATAAATAAAAAAATAATGTGCACACATCATCTTAAGAAGGTGTGTAAACTTATAAATGCTATAATTACCAATGGAAAGACTGGTGCTTGTGGTAGGTGTAATGGCTCTGTTAAGGCATACTCCAGATTAGGGATGAGCTTCGCGTTCGAGTCGAACCCATGTTCGACTCGAACATCGGCTGTTTGATCGTTCGACGAAGATCGAACATTATGGGCCTTTCGCGCCAAATTCGAGTGGCGCGTCACGGCCCATAATTCACGGCGGCATCGCAGTGCATTGCTGGCTGATGATTGGCCAAGCATGCACTATGACCCGAATGCTTGGCCAATCACAGCGCCATCTGAACAGAGAGCCGTAATTGGCCAAAGCCAGGGTGGCTTTGGCTTATTATGGCTCAGGGGGTTTAGTACACGCCCCACACTATACAAGGCCGCCGGCTCGGCGGCCTTGTGTAGTGTGTTGGAGTTGTGAAACGAGAGAGTTTACAGAGACAGACAGTGTCATTTATATTGAGTTAGATAGAGCAGGCAGGTGAGTCAGTTAGCTGCAGTTACAGTGTGTAGAGGATATATATGCATCCTAGGTGTTGTATTATATATATACACTGTATTTAGTTTATCTACAGTAGATCCGTTCCTGGTTTTCTCTATACTGTGACAGGCAGGCAGGTGATTGTGCTAGCGGCAGACAGTCAGTGTTTCACTTAGTGTACTGTGTGCTTTGCATAGCGTTCAACTAAAGCTTACCTGAATACAGTTAGTGAGTGACTAATAGTGGTGTTCTCATAATTAAACCACAGGCAGAGAGCTGCAAGTATTTTCAGTGTACTGTGTTCCTCTCTGCACAGTTTTCACCTAAAACTAACTGCTGCTGCTGCTGCTGCTGCTGCTTTTCCCATACTAATACCAGAGCAGGCAGTTGATTCTGATAGCTGCATTTATCAGTACAGACAAATATATATATATATATATATATATATATATATATATATATATATATATATATACAGGTCCTTCTCAAAAAATTAGCATATTGTGATAAAGTTCATTATTTTCTGTAATGTACTGATAAACATTAGACTTTCATATATTTTAGATTCATTACACACAACTGAAGTAGTTCAAGCCTTTTCTTGTTTTAATATTGATGATTTTGGCATACAGCTCATGACAACCCAAATTCCTATCTCAAAAAATTAGCATATTATGAAAAGGTTCTCTAAACGAGCTATTAACCTAATCATCTGAATCAACTAATTAACTCTAAACACCTGCAAAAGATTCCTGAGGCTTTTAAAAACTCCCAGCTAGTTTACACCCCCGGGTTCGGTTCGCACCAGAACCCGCGAACGGACCGAAAGTTTGCACGAACATTAGAACCCTATTAAATACAATGGATGCGAACGTTCGGATTCTAAAGTGCTAATTATAACGACTATTATCCATGTTATTGTCCGAAACAGAGTTTGGGAACCCGGGTTCTGCACCAGGGGACATGTATCAATGCAAAAAGTTTTAAAAACGGACGTTTTCCGGGAGCAGTCATTTTAATGATGCATAAAGTGAAAAAAAAAGTCAAATATTCCTTTAAATATTGTACCTGGGGGGTGTCTAAAGTATGCCTGTGAAGTGCCACGTGTTTCCCGTGTTTAGAACTGTCCCTGCACAAAATAACATTTCTAAAGGAAAAAAAGCCATTTAAAACTGCTTGCGGCTTTAATGCAATGTCTGGTCCCGGTAATATGGATGAAAATCTTTAGGAAAAATGGCATAGCTACCCCATCAACCCCCCCCCCCCTACTCCAGCCCATTACCAGACCCTTTGGGTCTTGTATGGATATTAAGGGGAACCCCGCACACAAAATAAAAAAGGCCCTATATACTCTGAACAGCCGTATACAGGCGGTGCATACAAGACAGGGACTGTAGGTTTGTTCTTATGTAGAATCTGTTTGTAATTTTGAACAGCTGCATTGTTTAAGTGTAGCTCCATGCCAAATTCCTTTTTTTAGCTTTTTGGAAAACATGGGGAACGGTTATCACCCCTGTCACATTTTTTTTGCTGTCTGTGCCCCTGTTCAGAACATTTCACCTCACTTTGCGTCCCAATGACAACTGTTTTTGAAATGTGGTGTTTTTATTGAAACAAGGATTGGTGATAAAGCATCAGTAGAGAGGAGACACCTTTCTCCCATACTAATTCTTACAGGAGAGAATTTTCCTTCCAAGGGGTAGATTTCCTCTCACTTCCTGTTGTCTTCTTCCGTTTGCAAGTAGTAGTCATTTGTAAGTTGGATGTTTGAAAGTAGGGACCTGCCGTATATACTCTGCAGAAATTGGCCCCTTAGGTGTTGGTGTTGGCACAACACTGAAAGCACTCACAGTTATTCTTGGTGGGTGCTGGAACGCCCTGCTGTCAACTATTATATCAGGAATTGTAATAACATATAATTGTTGATCAGTGGTAGTAAAAATTGGGCCTTTGATGGTGGTGCTGGTGCCACAACACTGTAAGGCCTGACAGTTACTCTTGGTGGGCGCAGCAATGGGCCCTGCTGTGAATTATTAGATCAATAATTATAATTGCATGCCCCTGTTGAATAGGGGCTGAAAAATTGGGCCTTTGGTGGTGGTGGTGGTGGTGATGGTGGTGCTGGTGCCACAACACTGTAAGGCCTGACAGTTACTCTTGGTGGGCGCAGCAATGGGCCCTGCTGTGAATTATTCGATCAATAATTATAATTGCATGCCCATGTTGAACAGGGGCTGAAAAATTAGGCCTTTGGTGGTGGTGGTGGTGGTGATGGTGGTGCTGGTGCCACAACACTGTAAGGCCTGACAGTTACTCTTGGTGGGCGCAGCAATGGGCCCTGCTGTGAATTATTAGATCAATAATTATAATTGCATGCCCCTGTTGAACAGGGGCTGAAAAATTGGGCCTTAGGCACTGGTGGCACAACACTGCAACCCCTCACAGATACTGTACTTGGAGCACAGCAATGAGGCCTGTTGCAAAGTATTGCATCAAAAATTTTAATTACACGCCCCTGTTAAACAGGGGCTGAAAAATTGGGCCTTAGCCACTGGTGGCGTCACCCATAAACCAAAATGATCTTCCAAGCTATCATCATTAATCGTATCATTGAGGAGGAGGAGGAGGATAGCCAGTCATTATAACAGCACAGGCACTCAGCATCAGCATCAGTCTTGAAGGGATGTGACATTTTAAAATCAATTAGTCTGTTATATCAGCATCAGGTGTGTGGTAGCTGGTGGTGATCCAAGACTGGTTCATCTTGATGAAAGTCAGTCGATCAACCGAGTCGGTGGACAGGCGCACCCTGTGATCCGTGACAAATCCTCCAGCAGCACTGAATGTGCGTTCTGAAAAAACGCTGGATGCAGGACAGGCCAGTAGCTCAATTCCATACTGTGCAAGCTCTGGCCAGTGATCCATCCTCAAGACCCAGTAAGCCAGAGGATTTTCGGTGGGGAAGGTGTCCAAGTCTGACCTTGCCCCTAGGTATTCCTGGACCATGTATATCAGACGATGGCGATGGTTGCTGGAACCGATCATACTTTGGGGCTGCGGACTAAAGAATTGTCTGAACGCATCGGTCAGACGGCCACCTTCCCCACCGCTCCTTCTTTGACTGCCCGAAGCCTCAGCAACTCGTTGTCCAGGACCAGGAGTTTGTAACCTCCCAGTCTCTGGGAACGTGTTGCACAGACCTTTCTGCAAGGCCTCCCGGAGTTGTCTCATCCTCTGCTCCCTCTGCAATGGTAAGATAAGGTCCGCAACCTTACCCTTGTACCGTGGATCAAGGAGAGTGGCCAGCCAGTAATGGTCCCTCTCCTTGATCCGAAGAATACGAGGATCCTTCCGCAGACTTTGCAGGATCAGGGAGGCCATGCAGCATAGGTTAGCTGAGGCATTCAGTCCGGAGTCCTCTGGGTCACTAAGGACGACATGATCCGCAGCCACCTCCTCCCAGCCACGTACAAGTCCACTGGTTTCTTGGGACTGTAAATCATCCCTAAAAGACTGCTGCTGATGATGCTGAGTGCCAGCCTCCACCTCCATGCTGACACAATCCTCCTCCTCCTCCTCCTCCTCTTCCTGTGCGATGGGTGGGACAGAAGGAACACTGTCTGGGTAAAGGGGGCCTTGAGAGGCAAGGAAGTCCTCCTCTTCCTGCCTCTGTTCTGCCTCAAGTGCCCTGTCCATTATTCCATGCAGCGTGTGCTCCAACAGGTGGACAAGAGGTACAGTGTCACTGATGCATGCACTGTCACTGCTCACCATCCTCGTGGCCTCCTCAAATGGTGCCAGGACAGTGCATGCATCCCTGATCATGCCCCACTGGCGTGGTGAAAAAAACCCGAGCTCCCCTGACCCTGTCCTGGTGCCGTAGTCGCACAGGTACTCATTGATGGCCCTCTGCTGCGTGTGCAGCCGCTGCAGCATGGCCAACGTTGAGTTCCACCTGGTGGGCATGTCACATATAAGGCGGTTCTTGGGCAGGTTCAACTCCTTTTGCAGCTCAGCCAGGCGAGCACTGGCATTATAAGATCTGCGGAAATGCACACAGACTTTCCTGGCCTGCCTCAGGACATCCTGTAAGCCCGGGTACCTGCCCAAGAACCGCTGCACCACCAGGTTAAGGACGTGAGCCATACAGGGCACATGGGTCAGTTGTCCCTGTCGGAGGGCGGAGAGGAGGTTGGTGCCATTGTCGCAAACCACCATTCCTGGCTTAAGCTGGCGTGGCGTCAACCACCTCTCGGCCTGCCCCTGCAGAGCAGACAGGACCTCTGCCCCAGTGTGGCTCCTGTCCCCCAAACACACCAGCGCAAGCACGGCATGGCTTCTTTTTGCCTGCGTACTTGCGTAGCCCCTTGAACGCCTACGGAGCACCGCTGGTTCCGAGGACAAACCACAGGAAGAGGCCATGGAGGAAGAAGAAGAGGAGGGGTGGAGGAGAGAGGTGTGTCACAACCAGTAGTAGCATTTTGGAGGCGTGGCGGTGGAACAACCTCCAACACTACTGCACCTTGTCCTGCATCCTTCCCAGCTGCCAAAAGAGTGACCCAATGGGCCGTGAAAGAAAGGTAACGTCCCTGTCCATGCCTGCTGGACCATGAGTCAGCGGTAATATGCACCTTACCGCTGACCGCCCTGTCCAGCGAGGCCAAGACATTGCCTTCCACATGCCTGTAGAGAGCCGGAATCGCCTTCCGTGCGAAAAAGTGGCGTTTGGGAACCTGCCACTGAGGAACCGCACATTGCACAAACTCACGGAAGGGGGCCGAGTCTACCAACTGAAAAGGCAGCAGTTGAAGTGCTAGCAATTTAGCCAAGCTAGCATTCAACCGCTGGGCATGTGGATGGCTGGGAGTGAACTTCTTTCGACGGTCCAGCAGCTGGGGCAGGGAAATTTGCCTGCTAGAATCGGACGTTGGTGTACTGCTAGCAGAGTGCCCGCAAGTACTTGGCTGTGACACACCTAATTCTACACCTTCATTCCTCTCAGAGCAGGTTTCAGAGAGGAGTGAAGGTATAGTGGGGTTGGAGATCCCAGCTGATGCGGTGCAAGAAGAGGTCAGCTTTGTTCTTTGGTGTGGGTCTTTAAGGTAGGCTTGCCAACGAGCTGCATGGCAGGTCAACATATGTCTGATCAAGCATGTGGTGCCCAAGCGGCTGATGTTTTGGCCACGCGATATACGCTTGAGACATATGTTGCAAACAGCAGCTGTGCGATCTGATGCACTCGCCTCAAAAAAGGCCCACACCAAAGAACTTTTTGAATGACGGGCAGAGGCAGCGCCCTGCACAGGCGGAGCTCTGCGGTGTGATTCCGTCGGTGTGCTGCCCATACGCTGGCCACTCAAGGGCATCCTGCCTCGTTGGAGATGTGCCTCCTCCTCATCCTCCTCCTCCTCCTCTCTACTATTAGGCACCCACGTGGAGTCAGTGACCTCATCATCCCCTCCCTCCTCATCACTGGAGCCAATCTGGCAGTATGCTGCAGCTGCTGGAGCATGACTGCCAGATTGGTGTCCTTCTTGAGCATCCCCTCTCTCTGCTCTCACGCTACTGCCTTCCTCTAGCTGGGTATCATCATCAGATCCTTCGAAACGCTGGGCATCCTCCTGGAGCATGTACCCAACACTGTGCTCAAACAGTTCGGGGGACTCCTCAGGAGGAGGACATGGTGGGTCTAGGGAAGGATTGACTAATGAAGATAATGATACCAGAGAAGAGGACGCTTTGGCAGCTGCTTTGCCAGTACCCTGAGCCTGGGTGAGAGAGGATGAGGAGGATGAGGTGGGCTTGGTCATCCACTCTACCAAGTCTTCGGCATGATGTGGCTCAACATGTCCAGCTGCCGAAAAGAAGGACAAGCGTGTCCCATGGCCATGTGCTGATGACAATGCACCGCGTCCACGACCAGCACTGTTGCCCCCAGACACAGAGCCTGCTTACCCTCTTTTTTTGCCTCCTGACTGTCTGCCTCTCCTTGTTTGCCTTCCAGACATTTTAATGGATGGCCTGCAGGGAGATGGGAAAAACAGCAATAAGGGCTACCTTCAGGTGTATACTGTGCAGGAGGCTTAGCAACAATGACACTGACACTGTCCCCTGCCTATCCTTCTCTGTCCCTAAACACAAGGATTTGCAATATGCTTCAGCAAGATTGGTTTAGCACAGAACAGCACACTGACAGTTTCCCTCACTGTCCTTCTCTGTCCCTACAAACAAGATTTAGCACAGAATAGCACACTGATAGTTTCCACGAGTGTCCTTCTCTGTCCCTAAACTCAAGGATTTCAAATATGGTTCAGCAAAATTGGTTTAGAACAGAATAGCACACTGTCAGTTTCACTCACTGTACCTCTGTCCCTAAACTCAAGGATTTCAAATATGGTTCAGCAAAATTGCTTTAGAACAGAATAGCACACTGTCAGTTTCACTCACTGTACCTCTCTGTCCCTAAACTCAAGGATTTCAAATATTGTTCAGCAAAATTGCTTTAGAACAGAATAGCACACTGTCAGTTTCAATCACTGTACCTCTCTGTCCCTAAACTCAAGGATTTCAAATATGGTTCAGCAAAATTGGTTTAGAACAGAATAGCACACTGACACTTTCCCTCACTGTCCTACTCTGTCCCTCCCTACAAACAAGATTTAGCACAGAATAGCACACTGATAGTTTCCACGAGTGTCCTTCTCTGTCCCTAAACTCAAGGATTTCAAATATGGTTCAGCAAGATTGGTTTAGAACAGAATAGCACACTGTCAGTTTCACTCACTGTCCTACTCTGTCCCTACAAACAAGATGTAGCACAGAATAGCACACTGACACTTTCCCTCACTGTACCTCTCTGTCCCTAAACTCAAGGATTTCAAATATGGTTCAGCAAGATTGGTTTAGAACAGAATAGCACACTGTCAGTTTCACTCACTGTCCTACTCTGTCCCTACAAACAAGATTTAGCACAGAATAGCACACTGACACTTTCCCTCACTGTACCTCTCTGTCCCTAAACTCAAGGATTGAAAATATGGTTCAGCAAGATTGGTTTAGAACAGAATAGCACACTGACACTTTCCCTCACTGTCCTACTCTGTCCCTCCCTACAAACAAGATTTAGCACAGAATATCACACTGATAGTTTCCACGAGTGTCCTTCTCTGTCCCTAAACTCAAGGATTTCAAATATGGTTCAGCAAGATTGGTTTAGAACAGAATAGCACACTGTCAGTTTCACTCACTGTCCTACTCTGTCCCTACAAACAAGATTTAGCACAGAATAGCACACTGATAGTTTCCACAAGTGTCCTTCTCTGTCCCTAAACTCAAGGATTTCAAATATGGTTCAGCAAAATTGGTTTAGAACAGAATAGCACACTGACACTTTCCCTCACTGTCCTACTCTGTCCCTCCCTACAAACAAGATTTAGCACAGAATAGCACACTGATAGTTTCCACGAGTGTCCTTCTCTGTCCCTAAACTCAAGGATTTCAAATATGGTTCAGCAAAATTGGTTTAGAACAGAATAGCACACTGACACTTTCCCTCACTGTCCTACTCTGTCCCTCCCTACAAACAAGATTTAGCACAGAATAGCACACTGTCAGTTTCACTCACTGTACCTCTCTGTCCCTAAACTCAAGGATTTCAAATATGGTTCAGCAAAATTGGTTTAGAACAGAATAGCACACTGACACTTTCCCTCACTGTCCTACTCTGTCCCTCCCTACAAACAAGATTTAGCACAGAATAGCAAACTGATAGTTTCCACGAGTGTCCTTCTCTGTCCCTAAACTCAAGGATTTCAAATATGGTTCAGCAAGATTGGTTTAGAACAGAATAGCACACTGTCAGTTTTACTCACTGTCCAACTCTGTCCTTACAAACAAGATTTAGCACAGAATAGCACACTGACACTTTCCCTCACTGTACCTCTCTGTCCCTAAACTCAAGGATTTCAAATATGGTTCAGCAAGATTGGTTTAGAACAGAATAGCACACTGTCAGTTTCACTCACTGTCCTACTCTGTCCCTACAAACAAGATTTAGCACAGAATAGCACACTGACACTTTCCCTCACTGTACCTCTCTGTCCCTAAACTCAAGGATTGAAAATATGGTTCAGCAAGATTGGTTTAGAACAGAATAGCACACTGACACTTTCCCTCACTGTACCTCTCTGTCCCTACAAACAAGGTTTAGCACAGAATAACACACTGACACTCTCCCTACCTATCCTTATTTGTCCCTAAACACAAGGAATCCAGGATTAGTAAAGGAAAAAAAATGACACTGTCCCTGCCTATGCTTCTCTTTCCCTGCTCCGGAACACACTACACAAGGCCACCGCGCTGGCGGCCTTTTATAGTGTGGGGTGTGTACTAAACCCCCTCAGCAATAATTGGCCACAGGCATCCTGCCTGTGGCCAATCATTGCTCTCCTCGCTGCCGGCGCTGTGATTGGCCAAGCATGCGGGGTCACAGTGCATGCTTGGCCAATCACAGCGCCTGGATGACACTGCGATGGCGTAGTGCATTGTGGGCCGTTCGCGTCACTCGAATTTGGCGCGAACGGCCCAAATCGTTCGATCTTCGTCGAACGATCGAACAGCCGATGTTCGAGTCAAACGTATGTTCGACTCGAACACGAAGCTCATCCCTACTCCCAGCCTGGTTCATTACTCAAAACCGCAATCATGGGTAAGACTGCCGACCTGACTGCTGTCCAGAAGGCCATCATTGACACCCTCAAGCAAGAGGGTAAGACACAGAAAGAAATTTCTGAACGAATAGGCTGTTCCCAGAGTGCTGTATCAAGGCACCTCAGTGGGAAGTCTGTGGGAAGGAAAAAGTGTGGCAGAAAACGCTGCACAACGAGAAGAGGTGACCGGACCCTGAAGAAGATTGTGGAGAAGGACCGATTCCAGACCTTGGAGGACCTGCGGAAGCAGTGGACTGAGTCTGGAGTAGAAACATCCAGAGCCACCGTGAACAGGCGTGTGCAGGAAATGGGCTACAGGTGCCGCATTCCCCAGGTCAAGCCACTTTTGAACCAGAAACAGCGGCAGAAGCGCCTGACCTGGGCTACAGAGAAGCAGCACTGGACTGTTGCTCAGTGGTCCAAAGTACTTTTTTCGGATGAAAGCAAATTTTGCATGTCATTCGGAAATCAAGGTGCCAGAGTCTGGAGGAAGACTGGGGAGAGGGAAATGCCAAAATGCCTGAAGTCCAGTGTCAAGTACCCACAGTCAGTGATGGTCTGGGGTGCCATGTCAGCTGCTGGTGTTGGTCCACTGTGTTTTATCAGGGGCAGGGTCAATGCAGCTAGCTATCAGGAGATTTTGGAGCACTTCATGCTACCATCTGCTGAAAAGCTTTATGGAGATGAAGATTTCATTTTTCAGCACGCCCTGGCACCTGCTCACAGTGCCAAAACCACTGGTAAATGGTTTACTGACCATGGTATTACTGTGCTCAATTGGCCTGCCAACTCTCCTGACCTGAACCCCATAGAGAATCTGTGGGATATTGGGAAGAGAAAGTTGAGAGACGCAAGACCCAACACTCTGGATGAGCTTAAGGCCGCTATCGAAGCATCCTGGGCCTCCATAACACCTCAGCAGTGCCACAGGCTGGTTGCCTCCATGCCACGCCGCATTGAAGCAGTCATTTCTGCAAAAGGATTCCCGACCAAGTATTGAGTGCATAACTGAACATAATTATTTGAAGGTTGACTTTTTTTGCATTAAAAACACTTTTCTTTTATTGGTCGGATGAAATATGCTAATTTTTTGAGATAGGATTTTGGGGTTTTCATGAGCTGTATGCCAAAATCATCAATATTAAAACAAGAAAAGGCTTGAACTACTTCAGTTGTGTGTAATGAATCTAAAATATATGAAAGTGTAATGTTTATCAGTACATTACAGAAAATAATGAACTTTATCACAATATGCAAATTTTTTGAGAAGGACCTGTACATACATCCCACCTTTGTGCAGCTACATTTCGCTGCAGGCCATTAGTATGTCTGGAAGGCAAACAAGGAGAGGCAGACAGTCACAAGGCAATAAAAGAGGGCAAGCAGGCTCTGTGTCTAGAGGCAACAGTGCTGCTGGTCGTGGACACGGTGCATCCTCATCAGCATGTGGCCATGGGACACGCTTGTCCTTCTTTTCGGCAGCTGGCCATGTTGAGCCGCAACATGCCCAAGACTTGGTAGAGTGGATGACCAAGCCGTCCTCCTCCTCCTCGTCCTCTCTCACCCAGGCTCAGGGTACTTTGTCTGGAAAAGCAGCTGCCAAAGCGGCCTCTTCCCTCGGCTCAATGGCATTAGTCAATCCTTCCCTAGCCCCACCATGTCCTCCTGAGGAGTCCTCCGAACTGTTTGACCACAGTGTTGGGTACATGCTCCAGGAGGATGCCCAGCGTTTTAAAGGCTCCGATGATGGAACCCAGCTGGAGGAAGGCAGTAACGTGAGCTCAGAGAGAGGGGGTATTAACGTGAGCCCAGAGAGAGGGGGTGCCCAACAAGGACAGCTATTTGGCAGTCATGTTCCCCCAGCTGCAGCATACTGCAGCATACTGCCAGATTGGCTCCAGTGATGAGGAGGGAGGGGATGATGAGGTCACTGACTCCACGTGGGTGCCTGATAGGAGAGAGGAGGAGGAGCACATCTCCAATGAGGCAGGATGCCCTCCAGGGGCCAGCATAAGGGCAGCACACTGACCGCATCACACCGCAGAGCTCCGCATGTGTAGGGCCCTGCTGTTTCTGTTATTCCAAAAGTTCTTTGGTGTGGGCCTTTTTTCTCCTTGCTCCTCATAAGCTGGGATCTCCAACCCCACTATACCTTCAGTCCTCTCTGAAACCTGCACTGAGAGGAATGAAGGTGTAGAATTCGGTGTGTCACAGCCAAGTACTTGCGGACAATCTGCGTCCGATTTTACCAGGCAAATTTCCCTGCCCCAGCTGGTGCACCGCTGAAAGAAGTTCGCTCCCAGCCATCCACATGCCCAGCGGTTGAATGCTAGCTTGGCTAAATTGCTAGCACTTCAACTGCTGCCTTTTCAGTTGGTAGACTCTGAGTTTGTGGAATGTGCGGTTCCTCAGTGGCAGGTTCCCAAACGCCACTTTTTCTCACGGAAGGCGATTCCGGCTCTCTACCGGCATGTGGAAGGCAATGTCTTGGCCTCGCTGGACAGGGCGGTCAGTGGTAAGGTGCATATTACTGCTGACTCATGGTCCAGCAGGCATGAACAGGGACATTACCTATCTTTCACGGTGCATTGGGTGACTCTGCTGGCAGCTGGGAAGGATGCAGGACAAGGTTCAGTAGTGTTGGAGGTTGTTTCGCCACCACGCGTCCAAAATGTTACTACTGGTGATTATGACACACCTCTCTCCTCCACCCCCTCCTCTTCTTCCTTCATGGCCTCTACCTGTGCTTTGTCCTCAAAACCAGCGGTGCTCCGTAGGCGTTCAAGGGGCTACGCAAGTACACAGGCAAAAAGATGCCATGCGGTGCTTGAGCTGGTGTGCTTGGGGGACAGGAGCCACACTGGGGCAGAGATTCTGTCAGCTCTGCAGGGGCAGGCTCAGAGGTGGTTGACGCCATGCCAGCTTAAGCCAGGAAAGGTGGTTTGCGACAATGGCACCAACCTCCTCTCCGCCCTCCAACAGGGACAACTGACCCATGTGCACTGTTTGGCTCACATCCTTAACTTGGTGGAGCAGCGTTTCTTGGGCAGGTACCCGGGCTTAAAGGAGGTCCTGAAGCAGGCCAGGAAACTCTGTGGGCATTTCCGCCGGTCAAATAATGCAAGTGCTCGGTTGGCTGACCTGCAAAAGGATTACAACCTGCCCAAGAACTGCCTAATCTGTGATATGCCCACCAGGTGGAACACTACGTTGAACATGCTGCAGCGGCTGCACACGCAGCAGAGGGCCATCAATGAGTATCTGTCATATCTGTTGCAATATGGCACCAGGACAGGGTCAGGGGAGCTTGGATTTTTTCCCCACGCCAGTGGGCCATGATCAGGGATGCATGCACTGTCCTGGCACCATTTGAGGAGGCCACGAGGATGGTGAGCAGTGACAGTGCATGCATCAGTGACACTGGCCCTCTTGTCCACCTGTTGGAGCACACACTGCGTGGAATAATGGACAGGGCACTTGAAGCAGAACAGAGGCAGGAAGAGGAGGACTTCCTTACTTCTCAAGGCTCCCTTTATCCAGACAGTGTTCCTGCTGGCCCGTCTATCACACAGGAAGAGGACGAGGAGGAGGAGGATGAGGAGGAGGATTATTGTGTCAGCATGGAGGTGGAGCCTACCACTCAGCATCAGCAGCAGGCTTCAAGGGATCAATTACAGTCCCAAAACACCCATGGACTTGTACGTGGCTGGGAGGAGGTGGCTGCGGATCATGTAGTCCTCAGTGACCCAGAGGACTCTGCACCGAATGCCTCAGCAAACCTACGCTGCATGGCCTCCCTGATCCTGCAAAGCCTGCGAAAAGATCCTCGTATTCGTACGATCAAGAAGAGGGATCATTACTGGCTGGCAACCCTCCTTGATCCATGTTACGAGGGTAAGGTTGCGGACCTTATCTTGCCGTCGCAGAGGGAGCAGAGGATGAAGCATCTTCAGGAGGCCTTGCAGAAAGGTCTGTGCAATGCGTTCCCAGAGACTGGGAGGTTACAAATTCCTGGTCCTGGACAATGTGTTGCTGAGGCTCCGGTCAGTAAAAGAAGGAGCGGTGGAGAAGGTGGCCGTCTGACCGATGCGTTCAGACAATTTTTTAGTACACAGCCCCAAGGTATGATAAGGCTTTATCACTTCCAGCAACCATCGCCAGCGTCTGGTTTACATGGTGCAGGAATACCTAGGGGCAAGATCAGACTTGGACACCTTTCCCACCAAAAATCCTCTGGGTTACTGGGTCTTGAGGATGGATCACTGGCCAGAGCTTGCACAGTATGCAATTGAGGTACTGGCCTGTCCTGCATCCAGCGTTCTTTCGGAACGTACATTCAGTGCTGCTGGAAGCTTTGCAACCGATCACAGGGTGTGCCTGTCCACCGACTCGGTCAATCGACTGACCTTCATAAAAGTGAATCAGTCTTGGATCCCCACCAGCTACCAAGCACCTGATCCTGATGTAACCGAATATTTTTTTTGGAAATGTCAGATCCCTTCAAGACTGCCTATGCTGATGCTGAGTGACTATCCTGTTATGCTGAGTGACTATCCTCTTCCTCCTCAATAATCATGCTGATAGCTTGAAAGAACATTTTTGGTTGTGGGCACCGCCACCAGTGGCTAAGGCCCAATTTTTCAGCCCCTGTTTAACAGGGGCGTGTATTTACAATTTTTGATGCAATGCTTTGCAGCAGGGCTCACTCATTGCTGTGCTCCAACTACAGTATCTGTGAGGGGTTGCAGTGTTGTGGCACCAGCACCAGTTTTTAAGGCCCAATTTTTCTGGCCCTGCTTAACAGGGACGTGTAAATACAATTTTTGATGCAATACTTTGCAGCAGGGCTCATTGCTGCGCTCCAACTACAGTATCTGTGAAGGGTTGCAGTGTTGTGGCACCAGTGTCTAAGGCCCAGTTTTTCTGCCCCTGTTCAACAGGGGCATGTAATTACAATTCTTGATCTAATATTTAACAACTGGGCCCATTCCTGCGCCCACCAAGAGTAACTGTGAGGACTTACAGTGTTGTAGCACCAGCACCACCACCACCACCACCAAAGGCCCAATTTTTCCTACCACTGTTCAACAATGGCATGTAATTACAATTCCTGATATAATAGTTCACAGCAGGGCTTTCAAGCGCCCACCAAGAGTAACTGTGAGGGCTCACAGTGTTGTGGCAACACCAACATCTAAGGGGCAAATTTCAGCAGAGTATATACGGCAGGCCCCTACTTTCAAACATCCAACTTACAAACGACTCCTACTTGCAAACGGAAGGAGACAACAGGAAGTGAGAGGAAATCTACCCCTAGGAAGGGAAATTCTCTCCTGTAAGAGTTAATATGGGAAAAAGGTGTCTCCTCTCTACTGATGCTTTATCACCAATCCTTGTTTCAATAAAAACCCCACTTTTCAAAAACATTTGTCATTGGGACGGAAAGTGAGGTGAAATGTTCTGAACAGGTGCACAGACAGCAAAACAAATGTTACAGGGGTGATAACCCTTCCCTATGTTTTCCAAAAAGCTTAAAAATTGATTTTTTGGCTGGAGCTACACTTAAAAAATGTACCTGTTCCAAATTACAAACAGATTCTACCTAAGAACAAACCTGCAGTCCCTGTCTTGTTTGCACCGCCTGTATACTGCTGTTCAGAGTACATAGGGACTTTTTTTTTTAAATTGGGTGCGGGGTTCCCCGTAATATCCATACAAGACCCAAAGGGGCTGGTAGTGGGCTGGGGGGGGGGGGGGTACCATTTTCATCCATATTGCTGGAACCAGACATTACATTAAAGCCGCAAGCATTTTTAAATGACTTTTTTTCCTTTAGAAATGTCATTTTGTGCAGGGAGAGTTCTAAACATGGGAAACCACTTCACAAGCATACTTTCTTTTTTTTTTCACTTTATGCATCATTAAAATCACTGCTCTCGAAAAAACTGATGTTTTTAAAACTTCTTTTTGCATTGATACATGTCCCCTGGGGCAGGACCCGGGTCCCCAAACCCTTTTTAGGACAATAACTTGCATATTAGCCGTTATAATTAGCACTTTTGATTTAGAACGTTCGTGTCCATTGTATTTAATATGGTTCTAAAGTTTGCGCAAACTTTCGGTCCGTTTGTAGGTTCTGGTACTCCAGATGTGGCCGAACCAGAGTATTAAAACGTTTCAGGATTATAGTTTTATCTCTTGAGTGAATTCCCTTTTATTATGCATGCTAATATTCTGCTAGCTTTGCTTGCTGCAGCTTGACATTGTATGCCATTGCTGAATCTGTCTTCTACTAGGACTCCCAGATATTTTTCCAGATTTCCCCAGATGTTCTCCCCATAGTGAGCAACTTGCATTCATATTTTTAGCCTCCAAGTGCATTACTTTTCATTTTGCAACATAAAACCTCATTTGCCATGTAGTTGCCCACCACTTTATTTTACAGAGGTCTTCTTGTAAAGTTTCTATATCCTGCTGTGGTTTTATTGCCCTGCTTAGCTTTGTATCATCAGCAAACACTGAGATTAAGCTATTTATCCCATCCTCTATATCATTTATGAGCACATTAAATAGAATTGGACCCAGAACAGAGTCTTGGGGTACCCCACTTGCCACTCCAGACCAGTCTGAGTACAAGTATTTATCACCACCCTTTGGATGCGCCCCTGTAACCAGTTTTATATCCATGTACAAACCCTATGGTCTGTGCTTACAGAGCTCAGTTTGTAATTAAGCATTTGTGGGGGACTGTATTGAATGTTTTTGCAAAATCCAGGTACACTACATCCACAGGCCTTCCCTTATCTAGATGTCAGCTCACTTCCTCATAGAATGTTTACAGGTTGGTTTGGCAAGAGCCACCTTTCATAAAACCACGCTGATTTCTACTAATTATACTGTTTTCATCAGAAAAATATTGGATATAGTCCCTTATCATCCCCTCCAATAATTTACATACTATCGATGTTAGACTGACTGGCCTGTAGTTTCCAGGTATATATCTCTGCCCTTTTTGAAATATTGGTACCACATTGGCCCCTCACCAATCCTCTGGTACCATTCCTGTCAGTATGCTGTCCATAAACATTTTGGAATAGCAGTCTGGTTATGACCTTAATGAGCTCTTTAAGGACTCTTGAGTTTAAGCTTTTCAAATGTTTTTCAGACACTGGCTTCTGTTAGCCACATGGGTACACTCTGTGACTCGTTACTAATGATACAACCTTGTTTACTAAACCCCTCCTTTTCCTTAGTAAAAACAGAGGAGAAGAATATGTTTAGTACAGTTGCCTTCCCCTTGTTATTTGTACCCAACTTCCCTTCATCATCCTTTATGGGGCCAATATGTTCAGACCTCCCATTTTTACTATTAATATATTTAACCACTTCAATACCAAGCACTTGGTCCTGCCCAAGCCAATTTTCAGCTTTCAGCGCTGTCACTTTTAAAATGACAATTGTGCAGTCATGCTACACTGTACCCAAACAAAATGTTTATCATTTTGTTCCCACAAATAAAGATTTATTTTGGTGGTATTTGATCACCTCTGCAGTTTTTTATTTTTTTGCTAAACAAATAAAAAAATACAGATTTTTTTAAAAATGATTAAGCTGCACTGATGGGCACTGATAAGGCGGCACCGATGAGATGGCACTGATGATCACTGACAATAGGCAATGATAGGCGGCACTGATGGGCACTCATAGGTGGAACTACTGGGCACTGATGGGCACTAATAGGCAACACTGATGGGCACTGATGGGTACTTATGGATGGCACTGATAGGCAGCACTGCTGGGCACTGTCAGACAGCACTGCTGAGCACTGATAGACTGCACTGATGGGTGGCACTGATAGATTGCACTGATAGGCATCACTGATGGCACTGGCACTGGCAGGCAAAAATAATGGGCACTGATTGGCAGCTTCCTGGGCATTGATTGGCATATCCCTGGTGGTCTAGGGTGGCATACCTGTTGGGGTTCCTTTGTGGGCATCCCTGGTGGTCCTGGGCAGGCATCCGCGGGGGGAGGGCTGTGCTGATAAACAATCAGCATAGACCCCCCTGTCAGGAGAGCTGCCGATCGGCTATTGGCCAGATGAGAAGTGGTTAAAGAATTGTTGTTTTTTTTTACTCTCCTCCACTATGTGTCTCTCATGGTCTATCTTAGCTGCCCCGATTGCAATATTCCTTTTTTTTTTTGCCTTTGTATTTGGAATTCCAACAATGAACCCTCTGCCTTATATTTTTTAAAGGCCTTTTCCTTCTTTCTCTTTAATATGTATTTTACATTAAAGTTTTGAAATCCAGGTTTAATTTTAGCTCTTTTATATGTGTTGACCATTGGAATGCGTAGACTAATACCTCTATTTTATATGTTCCTAAAGTATTCCCATTTTTCCTCAATGTTCATTGTTTCTAGGATTTGGTCCCATCTAATATCTTGTAGTATTGAGCGCAGTTTAGAAAAGTTGGCTCTTTTGAAATTTAGTGTTCTTGTACTAACTACATGCCTCCTTTTCCTTTTACACTGTAATGTAAATAATAATGTAATTATTCTGTGATTACCGATTCCCAAGTTGTCCCTTATTTCCTTAACCACGACCTGATCTGTGTAATTTGTAAGTAATATATCTAGCCATGCATTATTTCTAGTCAGGACATCCACCAATTGGCACATGCAGTTGTCCTGTAAGACATTTAGTGAAATGTCAAGCCTTAAAGTGGTTGTAAACCCACTCTGACAACTTGCACCTACAGGTAAGCCTAGATTAAGGCTTACCTGTAGGTGCAAGAAATATCTCCTTAACCTACGCGGTTAAGGAGATATTTGCAGAAAACACTGAACCGATGTCTACGGCGCATGCGCGCTGTAGACAATGGCGCAGGTGCACTGAGCATGCCGGTTTTCTGAATGGGATAATGAGGGGAACGAGGATTGCTTCGATCTCAGGTAAGTGCCACATAATGAGCTAGTATGCTATGCATACTAGCTCATTATGCCTTTCTCTTGCAGTGTTTTTTTTTCCGGAAAAAAAAAGAGGGTTTACTTCCTCTTTAAATGAGTGAGCAGTTCCTTCTGCCTAGTCAATATCTGGATGGTTGAAGTCCACCATTATGATGACATTGTCCTGCCTCGCCGCCTTTTTTAACTGTGACAGGAGATTCAACTCCTCCTCATCCTTTCAGGTTGGAGGCCTGTAGCATACCCCCACTATTATTTTCCTACTTGTTTTTTATTCTTGAAGTTTCACCCATAGGGACTCCACCTCTCCCGTTGCCCCATTTGCAATGTTGACCCTCACATTCACTAGAAATGTATTCATGATATACAGGCATACCACTCCTCTTCTACCCTCCCAGTTCCTCTGATATATGGAATAGCCCCGGATGCTTGCTAGCCAGCCATGTGAGCTGTCAAACATAATTTATGATATTCCTACAAAGTCTAAATCCTCCGTGTGTATCAGCAGCTACAGTTCTTCCATTTTGTTAGCTTGGCTCCTGGCATTTATGTATATGCCTCTCAGTTTTACTTTCAATATGTTTATTGAAATTTAACAGGAATAAGATAACATACAGGAACAACCAAAATGTTGGCCTACGAGGCCTACATTCACAGAAACATATCATATGAAAACATTAGGAGTGATACAATATCATTAGCTCACCATAATGAGCGTAGGTTGAATCGCAAGCCATGTGCTTTAGGCTAGAATGTTCCCTAGGACAGTGGGAACAGTTCCTTTAGATCCTCAGAGTGTGAAATACCTTTTTCCAGTAGGACCTAACTCAGGGACAAGTCCACCAAACATGGAACATCGTGCCCTCCAGATCGCACCCCCTGAAGCAAAGGGGAGACACCTCTGGAATCCCAAACATAAATAGGTGAAAGTAAGTAAGTTTATTAAGGTAAATGCATATAAATGTGAATACACCACCAATACAAACAGAGTGAACTGGCCTCGCTTGTGTCTTTCCCTGGTTTGGGTATAACAGAGATATATGCAGAGTTGATGTCCCTGTCCAGTGGGACTCCGTCCCTGAGAGAATTGAAGAACCGTGTCAGGTGCCACCTAGAAGGACCAGGGGATCCTGCAGCTCAGCGAGTGACTAGGGTCACAATAGAGTGGTCCGAGAGGGGGTATCCTTGATTTTAGATGTTAGCGTCAGTGGTACCGTTTTAGAGTGCGCAAAAATGTGGTCTATCCTGGCATATGAGTTGTGGGGCGCCGAGAGGTGTGTGTAATCTTTCGCTCTGAGGTTGAGCTCTCTCCAAATATCTACCAGGCCTGCCTCATGGAGCAGGTGAGCTATTTTCGCGCTTTGTTTTGAGGGGCATATAGGTCTGGTTTTCCCTCTGGCAATTTTGTCAGAGGCAAAATCGAACGCAACATTGGAGTCCCCTCTGATGAAAGCCACCCCCCTAAAATGTTTTTGTAGTGTATGTATAAGTGAGTCGAAATATTTTGCTTGGCCCTTGTTGGGGGTGTAATACGATACAAATGTATAGGTTTCCCGGTCAATGGTCCCCAAAATTAAGAGGTATCGACCCAGGTCTGAGACGACCTCTGACTGGAAGAAGTGAATATGTTTGGAGAAACAAATAGCGACTCCTTTTGTTTTGTTATCTACAGATGCAAGGAAGAATTGAGGGTAGCGCTGGTGTAGAAAGGAAGGTCTATAGGTAGCAGGGAAGTGTGTTTTCTTTAAGAAGAGAATGTCAGCGTTCATGTCATGATATAGTTGGAATAGTTTCCTGCGTTTGGTTGGGGAATTGAGGCCCTGTGTGTTGTGGGAGACAATTTTAAAGGTGGGGATTGGGGAAGTTATGTCAGCCATGGATCAGAGAGGAGTGTATTTTAGGCCTGATGCATCCCTTACCATCATTCGGCTACAATTTCGAGAGGGAGGACAAATACAGTGGTTGAATCAGTGCCCCTGCTCTGGAACGTAGCTTTCATGGATTCCTGGTGAACCTGGAGGGATGGAGGGATGGAGAGAGGTAGTAGAGAAGCAGGGAGGAAGGGGATGAAGAAGATTTCAAACACTTGGTATTGGAAACAAAAATATAAAAACATTGGGCCCCCTGGCCCCCCCAACCCAGTGTAGGCATGGACCTGCCAGCGCCCATCCGATAACTCGAAAGATCTGGAGTACCCTGGGGCAGGGTCTCCAAATCGTCCCTAAGAGGTAAACTAGGTGCCCTCTGAGACTAGTGGAGGTAAACAATAACTATTTAAAGTGAACAGAACACCCTTAGAGCCCTGGTTTAGGAATGCGGGCAGGCCAGTCATGTTGACAGTGTTTCTTTGGACCGCTTGGAATGCTGTTGCAGCGAGGTGGGTTGCAGGGGGATAGCAGGAGGTGGTCTTTTCGATGAGGAGGGGGGTCCCTTGTTGGGTGGAGGGGGGAGCTCCTGAGAGAGTAGGCCCCGGTGGAGCAGTAGACGTTTGCCCTCCACAAAGGATGAGAAGCCGTAATCTTTGTTGCGGTATGAAAAATTTAGGTGGAGAGGGAAAGACCATCTGTATGCTATCTCCTTCTGCTGTAGGATCTGGAGCAGTGGTTTAAGTGATCTCCTTTTCTGCACCATGTAGGGTGAAAGGTCAGCAAATATCTGAACCGTGGGACCAAGAATAGTGAGGGCTGCGGCCCCTCTCGATTTCCTCATCACCTCCTCCTTCACTGAATAAAAGTGGGGTTTCACTATAATGCCTCTGGGGGGGCTGTAGCGCCCTGTGAGCCCTGTCAAGTTCCAGTCGGTGGTCTGCAATATCGGGATAAGCCCCGTGAGGATGGCCTTGACAGCCTGCTGAACATCTTTCACTGATTCAGGGAGACCCCTAATCCTGAAGTTGTACCTTCTTGAACTATTCTCCAGGTCAGCGATCTTTGAAATGGCTGTTTCTAATTGGTCCTGCATGTCTTGGATCCTGGCCGAATTTTGGTTTATTCTGGCAAAAGACTGGTCTGACTTCTTTTCTATGACTTCTATCCTCATCCCCAGGTGCTGTAAGTCTGTGTGGATTGATGAAGTGATTTGAGCTGCATTTATTGCAAGGCCTCTAGACAGCATCTGTGAGAAAGCTGCCATCATAGAAGAAAAGTCAGTGGGAGCTGAAACGGTGTCACTGCCTCCCCCCTCACAGACAAACAGGCCTGTAGTGGGATCATGCCTTGGGGTAGTTATGATCCCTGGCAGCTATCCCCCCAGCAGGGATTCAGTAGATGTGGGAGAGGGTGCTGTAGTCAGAGGGCTGTCAGCTGTACCTGGTGTGGACAGAGGGGCCGCGTCTTGGTCTGCTATGGATTCATCTGCTGCAGACTCTGTGTATCCCCCTCGTGGAGCGGCCGCCATTTTGGTGTAGCTGAGCGGGCCTGCGGCGGAGCTCATCTGACGAGCGAGACTCCTTCTGGCTGTTGCCGAGGACATCCGAGTGTTCCTGGGTCGTTCCCTCGTCCGATCGTCCCAGTGTGGTGGTCGGGCGGGCGCTCTGGATGCTGTAGCGGGCTGTAATTGGGCCATGGTGGCACGAGCTCGAATAGGTCAAAGCCATCTTAGGAGCTTCCGCGCGTGCGCCATGTTTCTCAGTTTTGTATGAGCATATATTATTTCTTCAGCTGTTCTGTGGCTGGAATTTTGTTTTGCCAACCTACTTACCCAGAATTTAGGTATTATGGTTATAGCACCCTCTGGCCTTCACTCACTGCTGGCTATCACTTCCTCTGATCCCTCCCCCCACTATATAGTTTAAAAGCTCCTCCAGCTTTTGGCAATCCTCTCCCCCAACAGAGCTGCACCCTCCCCATTAAGGTGCAGTCCATACCTACTACTAGTAACCGAATGAGAAGTCAACCCAGTTCTCCGAAACCCTCCTTCCTGCCCCAGTTCTTCAGCCACTTCTCTGAGCTCTTGCTGCCTCTCTAGTGTTGCTTGAGGTACACGCAGTATCTCAGAGAATACCACTTTGGAGGTCATTTTCAATACAGCCCCTAAGTCCCTGAAATATTTTTATAGGATGCTCCCCTATCCTCTAACCTTGTCATTGGTACCAATGTGTACCATGACAGCTGGATCTTCCCCAGCCCCATATAACAATCTGTGATTTGTGGTGTATTGAATGTGAGCACCCGGTAAACAACATACCGTTCGGTGATCACTGTGTTTGTGACAGATTGCCCTATCTATCCTTCTAATAATTGAGTCTCCTACCACCAGTTTCTGCCTAACCTCGCCTGTATCCTTGCCCCCTCCTTACCAGAGCAGTCATTCCCCTGGCAGCTAGGGGAGGGTGCCTGCTCCAGCAATGCCACTCCTGAACTAATATCCCCAACATGAAGCAACTTAGCATATTTATTGGGATATACCAACTCAGAAAGCTGGACCATTAGGTAGGCTGAACGCTGAAGAATTGACCAGTCAACCAGTCAATCTGGAAGGAAATCAACCCTGAATATTCACTGGAAGAACAGATCCTGAAGCTGAAACGCAAGTACTTTGGTCACCTAATGTGAAGAGAGGACTCTTTGGAAAATACCCTGATGCTGGAAAACAAGGAAGGAAAAAGGAGAAGAGGATGACCATAAACAAGATGGATAGATAGCATCATCGAAACAATGAACATGAAGTTAAGCAATCTTCAGGGGCAGTGGAGGACAGAAAAGCCTGACGCGCTATGGTCCATGAGGTCACGAAGAGTCGGACACAACTAAAGGACTGAACAACAACAACTAACTTATAACTAGCCTCCCTAAGGCTCTTCTCTCTACCCCTCCTTCTAATTGCCACCCGGCTACCTACCTTTTGCTCCTGCACTTCCATATCCCCACCTCCCTCTATACTGGCCCACGCCAACACCTGCTGGGTGATGTCCAAGCTCCTTTTAGGGTTGTTGATGCTTAACAGTGTTGCCACCTGATTCTCTAGATCCAAGATCTGGGCTTCCAGAGAAACAACTATCTCACAACTCACACAATAGTATTCACCCTCAAATGGCTCTTTAAGGAATGCATACATGGCGCAAGATGTGCACTGGGTCGCATTACCACTCATGTTGGACATTTTACCCGCTACTCTATTAAGGATATTCCAGGAAAGATTAGATTTTTGCCAATATATATATATAAATTACTGTTAAACCTCCTTACTTAATCCTAACCTGAGAAGTATCTTTTTTTTTATCTTTAACTCTATAATTTGCAATACTCCAAGTCACTCCCAGCACTCCAATTTACTGCAAATTACTCCAAGAGACTCCAACTTATTCCCAGCATAACATGGGAGGTGTCTTACCAGGGGACTAGGGCATCATCCCCACAACTATTGTCAGTTGGTTGTGGAGTCTGAAGACAGGGGACTTATCAGAATCTGTAAGGCCCCATTAATTAATAATGGGACCCCCAGATAGTGCCCCCCAATAGTAATATAGTACCCCTGCTCAAAAAATATGTAACCTAGCAATAAATAAACCCAAATGATTGACAAGTTATTTAAAAAAAAATCCAAGTAAAGTCCCTTATAAATCTATTATCCATTGCCACACACAACCAATCCCCCATGATAACATTAGACTCATGACAGCTCCCTGATCTGTCAATAGCTATATACAGAAAGGGCAGAGATTGTGGTGACATCATTGCCAAAATTTGGCCATAGTTACTTTCTTAGCAACCATTGACATCATGAGTCACATTCTTCCATGCTGAATGTCCTAAATGTTCATTGTTTAGACAAACAGCCAATGTTCAGCCAAAACATTAGCAAGCTCATCCTTACAGCCAATAATCATCAATTTGCTAATTCTGGTGTGATTTCCAAGTTCTCTCCTTTGGAGGGACTGAGAGTTCCTCTCCAGCTCAGTAAGACATGTCCTAATTTTTCCAGTCAGAGTGATGGAAAAAGCTAGAAAAGGTGGTGTGCTGTTAACAGTGGGATTTTAGCCAGGCAGGATGGCCGTTTTTTGTGGGATAAGGGCACCTTGACATTTCAGAAAAGGTTTCAGTGACATGGGAGCTCTGCCCAACTGCTGCTGCCAGAGGCACTGGAAGTAGAAGTCTTTCTGCAGTTGTTTCTGATCGTGCTAGGATTCTGTCATGACTTTAGTTGCTGCTGTCAATTATTGTTAAGACAATTTACATAAAATAGGATATACATTTATACACTAGATTTTTTATCTCAAGTCCTTTATTTAAAAAAGTTCAACAGTGTAAATCCATCATCAATCATGGTGTTCAGTGATGAAGATCCACATCAGTCATGGATAAATGATGCCTAACATTCACCAAAGAAAAAGATCTGACCAATGGATATGTCTGATCCCATCTATAACCAGCTCCGAATTACATGCTGCAATAAGTAAGCAAAGGGGCCAGGGTCTCCCTGGTAAAGTCATTGACCAAATACGGCCATCAGGTTCTTTGCTATGATGTGGACAGGCGTGTGTGAGGCTCTCTGTATTCTGCGATTAATCGCTCAGTCCTACCTGTGCTCGTATGGGTCTGTGTTAGTGTCCGCATCTGTCTTTCTCTGCAGCCCGGCTTCAGTGTAGTTGGTGGCTTTGATATTTTATGTAATCTTCCTGCAAAGCTCCTCTGTATCCCACAACTTTCCTGCAATATCCTGCAAGCCCCTGTGAACTTTCTCCTTTGCCTGGTTCTCTCCACTTGAGTATGGCAGGAAACATAGTAGATAACAACATGGCCTGGGGAATGCCCAGGGAAAAACCAAGCCTACTTACCGACCAGCTCGCTGACAACCAATTAACCTGTCTAACAGTATGCGTTAAAAACAGGGGTTTGTCCGCACGCATTTGCAAACGCATGCGTGAGCCACAGAGCCACGCCAAGGCCCCCTGGAGTCTGTGGTCCTACACTAACAATGAGTGTCCCCACAATGGAGGCACATGCATTCTGATGAATGGAAACATAGTAGCCTGAGGGATTGTTTCAGCCAGGATCAGTCCAGCAATTGGAGGCTTGGAAGCACGTGGCAGGGGTGATGGCGATATATACCAATTGGTGGTCCCAAGAGAACCCAGAGAAGCCTAGGGGTAAGCATGGTGCTCTGAATGCTTTGAACAGTCTACATGTCCAGTCGCTGACAGCTGCAGGGGAATTGATAAAATATATATGTTCTTGAGTAAACAGGAAAGTCTTGGGGGAGAATTTGATTCTGAAATCTGGAGTCTGATGGAGTATTGAGTAAAGGTATCTGAATGCTGTATGCAGAATGCTGGATTCTGTTATGACTATAGATGTTTTTCCATTAATATTCGACAATATTTTTTATTAGTTTTATCAAGTAAAAGGAGAAGAAATCATAGGAACATTATATACTGTTAAAAGTCAACAAACAAGTTAAGGAACAAGACACATGTATACACAGTGACAACAAGAGACAAAACCATTTAAAGAAATGTGGAGGTGTTGTCATAAACTCCATGCCATAGGGTTACCTAGAGCTATTAGTGTGGGGGCACAAGGGTAGGTATAGGTAAGAGAAAACATGGCATTAAGATGAGGGTTTAGTATTGTGGTTATACCACTTGAACCAATGGGACCAGTAATTTTCAGAAGATTCCCTTCAGCAGAAGTGAGCATACATTTGTATCTAATGTGGGTGTGAGTTAGTGCGGTCACTACACTGAACGAGGCTGGATCGGGGGATTTCCCAGATCAGGGGACATGTTGCACCCTCACCCCCCCCCAGGAATGAAAATTACATAACATTTCCGAAACGCATTAGGTTCGGGTCAAGCTGTGAACACCTTTGCGACCCTGGTGGCCTTTTACTCCATGTAGGCCAGTTTGATTCTCCAGCTTATTTCATGATCAGGTTGCTTTTGCATATATGTCGAATCATGCTGTGATTTTTTTTCTTACATATGTCCCCACCTTGGGAACATTTTATTCATTGTAACCAATAAACTTTTGTCATACTTTTTCAATTAATACTATATATATTTATTGTGAAATATCCTATTTTGTTCTCCCCAAAATCTCCCAACTTAGCTATTTCCTTGTTAGTGGAGCGCATAAGTCTAGCTATGTCTTGTTGTATGGCCCCTCTGAAGCCTAGTAAACACAGCTGAGAATCTCATCAGGAAAAAACCCATTGTTTTTCCTGACAAGATTCTTGACAAGAATCTTGTCCCGGCCGAGTGTACACACACTCCGTTCCAAAGAACCGCCGTTCTTTTGAATGGAACAAACGCGGTGACGTAATCGACTACGACGAGCATGCGCTCGTCACATTCGATGCCATCACTGCCATCTTGCTACACCCTACCTATGCCTAGGAAGCTACCGTGCATGCATCAAAGTAATTTCGAGCATGCGTAGGCTTACCGGAGGACAGGTAAGCTTGTTGCCGCATACACACACATTTTTCTCGTCAGGAAACAGGCCAACGTGAATCCTGACAAGAAAATAGAGAGCAGGTTCTCTATTTTTCTCGTTGAGATTCTGGGCAGTTTTCTTGACGAGAAACCTGAAAGCCTCGTACACACGCACGGTTTTCTCGGCAAGAAAGCTCTCCCGGCAGTTTTCTTGTTGTTTCTTGCCGATAAAACCGGTCGTGTGTACGAGGCCTGAGAGTGAGGATCATATCCTTCATAGTAACATCTGTTATAGGTAAGCCTGCAGTGTGGAACGCATCCAGCTTCTGTCTGTATTCAGTGGTTTGCTCCATTTTCTCCTCCCCCGGGCTATTCTTCACAGGGTTGCCATCTGGAGAGTTTAATCTCACCATCTCCAGTGCAGGGGACGTTGCTGGTGTGTTACAGGGCAGCATGTCTCTCAGCGCCGGCACTATCTTGGATCAGCCTGGACGGGACTGAGGTCAAGAATTCGGTCAGTTTCCATGGTCCCTCTCTCTCTCTTTTCTCTTAGCCATGGCTATAGTCCAGTTCTCCCTTGTTTCCTCTACCTGCCTGGTCACAATTGAGCTGTGTCACGTCACTTTAGAAAGCTGTGAAGCGCCTGGTGTGTCAGAGCTTCTCTCTCACAGCACCATCCGCTCTGGCTGCCAGCTCCACCCCGCGATTCTCTGTTGGTTTTAAAAAATAATATTTTAAATTTAGTGCTCTATGTAATTGTTTTTTATTTATTTATTTGTGTGAAGGCATCCCTACAGAGTAACGCCAAAAAAGATGACAGTGATATTATTTAAAATATGTTCAAGGTTAATGTTGTGGCAAGGAAGTGTTAAGTTTCTTGACCCATTTTGTGTATTTAGGTATGTTAAACTGATTTTTCTTATAACATTTGGTATGTAAAATACATGCCTCAGCAGCTTTTAATAAAGAACAAGGTAGGATATTTCTCTGAAATAAAATAAAATAATGAAATTTCTGGTAAGGACTAAATTTATTATTGACAGCTGTGGAAGGAAAATCTTTTTTATTACATTCTTTAAAAAGAGACTTTTGAAATTACAAGACTCTATAAAATTATTAAGGCAGTTATATTCTTTTACTTTTCAGAAACTGGGATTTAGTCTAAAAAAAAAGCTTTTTGCATTTGAAAATTACTGCAGGGACTAAAAAAGTACAGGAAGATTTGAAAACAATTTGGAAACAGCCTTTATACATATGCAAAGAGTTCTATTCATTTGTATAAAGTTTGGCGTGTGTTACTTTTTTTTTTTACATGTACTAAATTAACCTAATATTCAGATGACATTTTCCATCATTGAATAAATGTAAAATATGGTATATAAAAATGTGTTCCAAAAAAAGATTTAATCACTTTACAATACTTAAGGGGTATTTAACCACCTCCCTACTGTGCACGAAAACCCCCTTCCTGCCCAAGCCATTTTTCAGCTTTCAGCGCTGTCACACTTTGAATGACAATTGCGCGGTCGTGCGACGTAGCTCCCAAACAAAATTTGTGTCCTTTTTTTCCCACAAATAGAGCTTTCTTTTGGTGGTATTTGATCACCTCTGCGGTTTTTATTTTTTGCGCTATAAACAAAAGAAGAGCGTCCAGTTTGAAAAAAAACACTATTTTTTACTTTTTGCTATAATAAATACCCATTTTTTTTTTTAAATAAAATTTTCCTCAGTTTAGGCCGATACGTATTCTTCTACATATTTTTGGTAAAAAAAAAATCGCAATAAGCGCGTATTGATTGGTTTGCGCAAAAGTTATAGCGTGTACAAAATAGGGGATAGATTTATAGCATTTTTATTTTTTTATTTGTAATGGCGGCGATCTGCGATTTTTTATTGTGACTGCGATATTGCGGCGGACACATCGGACACTTTTGACACATTTTTGGGACCATTCACATTTATACAGCGATCCCTGCTATAAAAATGCATTGATTACTGTATAAATGTGATTGGCAGGGAAGGGGTTAACCACTAGGGGGCGGGAAGGGGTTAAATATGTTCCCTCAATGTGTTCTTACTGTGGGGGGAGGGGACTGACTGGGGGAGGTGACTGATGGTTGTCCCTATGTACAAGGGACACACCATCAGCCTCCTCTCCCTCACAGGACGTGGATCTCTGTGTTTACACACAGAGATCCACTTTCCTGCTCGTTTCCCGGGCAATCGCGGGTGCCCGGCGGCAATCGCGGCCGCCGGGCACGCGCACCGGGGCCTTGTGAACGCGGCGGGCGAGCGCGCGCCTTCTACCTCGTTTTAAAGGGAGGACGTCATATGACGTCCTCCCAGAACGAGAGTATCCTCCGCCCGCCGTCAATTGACAGTGGGCGGGGGACAAGTGGTTAAACAGATTGCATACTTTAACTATTGTTTTTAATTATTTAATTTGGAATAGAGTACCGTATATACTTGAGTATAAGCCGTCCCGAATATAAGCCGTGGCACCTAATTTTACCAAAAAAAACTGGGAAAACGTATTAACTCGAGTATAAGCCTAGGGTGTCCATCTGCATGCCTCACTTTGCCTCACTGTGCCCATGCCTCACTGTGTCCATGACTAGACTGATGTTTAACATGGGAGTCTATATAAGGAGTGCCTGGCTTTGAAAAATCGGTGCTCCCCGGCCGTAGGTCCCCCAGACAAGAAACTTTGCACACTTGTAAGGGACAAATGAGGCTACATGTGTGCCAAGTTTGAGGTCCAGGAGACCTACGACCGGTCGGTGCCGGTTCCCCAAATTCACCGGAGAAATGACCGTTTAACATGGGAGTCTATGGAAGGGGAGCCCGGGTTTGAAAAATCGGTGCTTCCCGGCTGTAGGTCCCCCGAACAACAAACTTTGCACACTTGTAGAGGAAGAGTGGGGCTATATGTGTGCCAAGTTTGGGGTCCAGGGGACCTACGGACGGCCAGTACCGGGTCCGAAAATTCGGAAGATAAGGCGCAAAAAGGTGACCCGAGTATAAGCCGAGGGGGACATTTTCAGCACAAAAAAATGTGCTGAAAAACTCGGCTTATACACGAGTATATACGGTACTTTGTAATTAAGGTTTTTATATAAAAAATACTTAACGAACCCTGAGCAAGTTCATCCAAAAGATATTTTATTTTTGATCTCATGTTTTGGTGTACTAGTTTTTATTTTTACAAATATATAGATTTTGCAATATTATCCTGAAATAATAAAGTTACAAAATATATGTAGACATATAACAGTTTTAAGAACAGTTGGGGTGATTGTACTATTAGTGCATTTGTTACAAAAACAATTGAGTACTGTCCATGATACTTTTTTTGCACTAACATCCAAATTTTCAGCATAAGCTTTTGGGTTGTACTCCCTTCTTCAAGGTCTAAGCAGTATCAATACACAGAGTTTTAGCAGAATGTTCATAAGACAATCTGTCAGGACCTGGACCTCTGCTGTGTCTGGCAATGACTCTTCTCGTTGAGCTACCTGAAATGCTGGACAGTGTCCTTTTTGATCTATTGGACAACCCTGCCTCGTACCCTGATTTCTTCTGAACCTTGAACTCTTTGCTCCTTCCATGAACTTCCTGATTTAACCATTAGCCCACTGAGCACTTAAACCCCCTTCCTAACCAGACCAATTTTCAGCTTTCGTGATCTCACATTTTGAATGATAATTACTCAGTCATGCAACACTGTACCCATATGAAATTTTTGTCCTTTTTATTTTTTGTACTATAAATTAAAAAAGACCAAAAATGTTGTAAAAAAATGCATTTTTCTTTGTTTCTGTTATAACATTTTGCAAATTAGTTATTTTTCTTCATAAATTTTGGCCCAAATTTATACTGCTACATATCTTTGGGAAAAATAACCCAAATCAGTATAAATTATTTGGTCTGTGTGAGTTATAGAGTCTACAATCTATGGTGCCAATCATTGAAAATTGATTAGACCTGATCACACCTGATGAACTGAAGGCCTATCTCCTTTCGTGAGACACTAACAAGCCAGGAAAGTAAAAATACCCCCCAAATGACCCCTTTTGGGACATTCCAAGGTATTTAGTAAGAGGCATGGTTAATTTTTTTGAATTTGTAATTTGTTCCCACAATTCTTTGCAAAATTATTATTTTTTTTTTACAAAATTGTCATTATAACAGGTCATTTCTCTCACATGGCATGTGCATACCACAAATTACACCCCAAAATACATTCTGCTACTCCTCCTGAGTATGGCAATACCACATGTGTGAGACTTTTACACAGTATTGCCACATACAGAGGCCCAACTCTGAAGTAGCACCTTCAGGCATTCTAGAAGCATAAATTACACATTTCATTTCTCAACCACCTATTACACTTTTGAAGGCCCTGGAGCACCAGGACAATAGAAACGCCCACAAAATGACCCCATTTTGGAAAGCAAACACCCCAACGTATAATCTATGAGACATAATGAGTATTTTGAATGGTTAATTTTTTCCAGAAGTTTTTTGAAAATGTGGAAAAAAATGAAAATGCAAAGTTGTCCATTTATAAGATATTTCCAACACATAGCATGTACTGTACATAGCAAAAATGCCACCCCAAAATACATTCTTCTACTCCTCCTGAGTAGCACCTTCAGGCATTCTAGAAACATAAATTACACATCTCATTTTTTTTACAAAATTGTCATTATAACAGGTCATTTCTGTCACATGGCATGTGCATACCACAAATTACACCCCAAAATACATTCTGCTACTCCTCCTGAGTATGGCAATACCACATGTGTGAGACTTTTACACAGTATTGCCACATACAGAGGCCCAACATTGAAGTAGCACCTTCAGGCATTTTAGACGCATAAATTACACATCTCATTTCTCAACCACCTTTTACACTTTTGAAGCCCCTGTAGCACCAGGACAATGAAAACGCCCACAAAATGACCTCATTTTGGAAAGCAAAGACCCAAACGTAAAAGCTATAAGGCATAATGAGTCTTTTGAACAGTTCATTTTTTTTCCAGAAGTTTTTAGAAAATGTGGAAAAAAAAATGTTAAGATATTTCCAACACATAGCATGTACATAGCAAAAATGACACCCCAAAATGCATTCTGCTCTTCCTCCTCAGTATGGCAATACCACATGTGTGGGACTTTTACACAGCCTGGCCACATACAGAGGCCCAACATCCAATGAGCACCATTAGGGACATAAATTGCGCATCTAATTTCCTGAAAACCTATCACATTTTTGAAGGCCCTTCAAACTTCTAACACATAGCATGTACATACCAATAATTACACCCCAAAATACATTCTGCTGAGCAAAGGGTAAACAAAAGATTACCTGTGGTTTTAGTAGTGTAGTTGTTCACAGGAGGAGAGCCCTGATCCAGGCAGCAGGCATGGACGTGGTCAGTGACAGTGAATGGAATTGTCCAGGCAGCAGGCAGGAATATTGTACATAGTGAGGACAGGCAGGGATACTGTCCATATACAGTCCAGGGTCAGTGCAGGTAGAGATATCGCCAGCAGTGCCAAAATTTAGGTCCTGGTAGTTAGCAGGAACATGGTCCATAGTACAGGTAGCAGGCCAGGAAAGAATGGGGACAGGGGTAGAGGCTTCTCCCACCCAAATCTCTTTGAAGCCACGAGTTTCCAGACTCTAATCCGGGAATTAGAAAACTAAAAAAATAATTTTCTTCATCCAGAAAAACAATTCTGGAGCCCCTCACATATGTGAGACCCCTGTGTTCCCACTACCATAGCAGGGTAAAAGATCAGTCCAAGAGGCAGGCAAAAAACATGGTCAAACAGTGAAGGGTCAGTTCCAGAGCAGGCAGAGGTAGGTACAGTTTAGCTTTAGGCAGAAGTGTGGTCGTATAGCAGGCCAGGGTCAGTTCCGGTGAAGGCAGCGGTATGTACAGTTTAGTGCAGTGTCATAAGGGGTTTGGCGGTAAATGACTATTACGTTTACCATACTTCCCTAATAATGTAGAAAAGTATGTGTAGCACTGACCCCCGAAGGAGCTGCTGGTTTGATTTGGGCCTGCACTCTACTTGTAAACCCCACTAACTTGGCTCAATCCCCTTGGCACAGCTGTGGTGCAATGCAATACAGTACAATATAAGACAATGCAAAATACCTGTATTGTAACCCCAGGATCCACTGACTCCACCTGGTGGGGGAAAAACAGTACACCACACAACTGGATACTTAACCAGAAATATATTTTACTGTAAAATATGCAAAGAAGTGATTACAGTAATTGTGCTGTCATCCCAACATAGAACAACAGCACAATGGATTTCAATATAAACAATTTGAGAACAATATATACCGGTATATATATGTGTGTTTTTCCCCGCCGCTCCCCCTACTTTATAAGCTATGCGTGGGATCTCACTTAAAGTACTTAGTCCTGGATCTTCTTTTCTTTGCTAGCTAAAGTAACTCCTTGTGATTTGTAATCCACAGTTTATGGTAAGTAAAAATTGAAGTGAATGTGCTCCTGGCGTAACTCTAACAGCTATTTTACAATGCTTGAGGCGTCAGTGTAGGTAGGCCTCAAGCCTTCTCAGTGTCAGTTGCTCTGCTCCTCCGTGGAACTATAAATTCCAGTGAGGCCTGTATATGGGTCTAACTGCGTGTGAAACTTAACAAACTGTGGGCCGTGACCCGCTCACCAACTGGATCGGAGTTCCGTGTAGTAACTTTAGTCCGGTGACTGCAGCTTGTTTCTCCGTCAGCTGGGCCAGTCGCTCTGTTCCGCTCCGCTGGATGGATCCGGTCCTCCGATGCTCAGATGAGTGTCTCTGGATCTCTCTTATCCGACCACTGTCACTCAGGCACTGTCAGATCCTTATACAAACACATGGAGTGGCTCTCTGCTATGGCTGTGTGCCGCTGTCTCCGGGAGGCCTCCACACCGATCCTCACAGGCAGGCCACGCGATCCCAAGAGACCTAAAATGGCCGCTCGGGTTCCTTTTATCTCCTACCCAGCATGCACTGCTTAAGAAAGTGTTCATGGGTAGTTCACCAAGCCTCCTGGGTAACAAAGGTCAACCTTCTAATCAAAACAACAGTCACTTCCTGTCTAGTCCTTGGTGCTTCTCTGAGGTAAAAATCATATCTCTGTATTACCAGTATTTGGTCACTATATGGCTCCAAATACTGAACCATAGCAATGTCCATAGGCTTTGTATTAAAGTATGCAAACACACATCAATATGCAAGAATGTCAGCGCTACATATGGTAATGGCAGAAACAGTCACCTATACAGAGGCCTGGTTGGGAAAGACTTTGGGGACAATAATAAGTGGTGCCTCTTCTAACACCTCCTCTGGAGCACACTCTTTTGACGTCTGTGGCCTGTTTCACTGGGGGGATTTTCTCAGGAAAGTGACGTTCGTGAAGTCTGCTCACTGAATCAAAGCAAATATTTTCTGGCGGGCCTTCAGGGTACAAAAGGGCAAAGATAACTTCTTCTTGGTAATGCAGGTAGAATATGGGGTCTCGGTAGATTTTTGGTAAATAACATAAGTGTTATACATAGCCAAACTGAAAAAATAAATGGAGACATTTTTATACCAATGGCGGGATTTTCTTGTGGGAAGGTAGGGTTCGATAATATGATCATTGAAGTCCACTCCCCACATGAATAATTTATAGTCATGGGCACAAGCTGGTTTCAAGATTGGGCAATTTCCTCTAGGGACTTCCACGTAGGTGTCGTTATGCATCATTGTGAGCATGTGGACGTTTCATTTGTCCCTCGACCTGACAGTTAATAGCTCCAAAGACGCTGCCTCCCCTCGTCATAGCCTTTCATTGACACGTTTTTGCGGGAAGCCCTTTCTATTGTCTCTCACTGTACCACATGCTTCGGTGAAGATTGCGGAAGAGGGGCAAGCTTGTATAAAATTATTCACATAAAGATGGTATCCCTTTCCAAGGACTGGATAGACAAGCTCCCAGACCACTTTTCTGCTGGCTCCAGGGTACTCTGGGCATTCAGGATGATGCAGTTGGGAGTCCTTTCCTTCGTATACCAGGAAGGCGTAGATATACCTCATTTCTCACAAAGTTTGTAGCGTTTAAGCCCATATCGGGCCCTTTTGCTGGGGATAAACTGTTTTATGCCCAGCCTCCCTGTGAATTTGACA
This sequence comes from Rana muscosa, assembly GCA_029206835.1. Taxonomy (NCBI): domain Eukaryota; kingdom Metazoa; phylum Chordata; class Amphibia; order Anura; family Ranidae; genus Rana; species Rana muscosa. The sequence goes on along the minus strand of CM055122.1, from coordinate 1,149,092,078 downwards.
AGGTACTCATTGAGGGAGATATTTTGGTATTGGTATTTTTGGGTATATAACTGGGGCAATTTTTCTGAGAAATAATTTAGAAGTGGCCGAACTTTGAATAATTTTTCAAAAGCTGGGTAATTTTGGGGAGGACACTGGGTGTTATAGTGAAGGAACCACATAATCATAAGGTCTCTTGACCTTGGCATAATGGATGAGAAGATTGGCATATGGTGGATGGGGTTGCTGGACCAGTAGGAGTATATATATTTTTTTTGGTGAGTCCCATATTAAAAGTTAGGCCTAAAACTTTTTTTAATTCCTCCACGGCAAGTTCTCTAGAACCAGGGTTGTTTACTATGAAATGCTGTGCATAGACGTTGCTCTGAACCACGATGGATGATAGTAGGTCTTCAGTAAAAATTTAATGAAAAAAATCAAGAAGGAAAAAATGATCGGTGTTCATCTGGACACCTGGCTGGGCAGTGAAAGGGGGGATGTTTGCTGCTCCGGAATTAGTGGGAAGTCACAGGGGGTTTTGAAGGGCATGAGGAGGTCTGGCATGGGCATTATCCCTTTGGGGCTGAGAGGACACCCCACTAGTGCTTAGCCTTTGTTGCAGTGGTACTCTTATGGATGGCACTGCACTCGAGGTGGACGGCACTGTGCTTGAGGTGGACGGCACTGCACTCAAAGTGGACAGCACTGCTTTCAAAGTGGACGGAACTGAGCTGCTGGTAGTAGGCTGCTGCTCCACTCCAGAACGTCTTCTTTTCATGGGCACACGTTCCTCTTCCTCTGATTCTGTAGAAGACCCACTGCGTAAAATTGGTTCATATGCTGAATCAGAATTGGACTGAAACTCAGAGAGCTTCCCACTGCTCTCGTCACTCAGGCTAAGAAGACGTTATGCGTCCTCGCTGGAATTTTTTTTTTGCCATACTGGTGACTGTGGTGCGATAGGGAAACTAGAACAGATGTGGCTGTACTGCTGAGTGCTGGTGAGGGTGCACTGCTGGGTGCTAATGAGGGTGCACTGCTGAGTGCTGGTGAGGGTGCACTGCCTGGGTGTTGGTGAGGGTGCACTGCTGGGTGCTGGTGAGGGTGCACTGCTGGGTGCTGGTGAGGGTGCACTGCTGGGTGCTGACGAGGGTGCACTGCTGAGTGCTGGTGAGGGTGCACTGCTGGGTGCTGATGATGGTGCACTGATGGTTGCTAATGAGGGTGCACTGATGGACACTAATGCACTGCGGCTGCACTGATTAGCTGGCACTGATGAGTATCCACTGATAGGGTGGCACTGATGAGTACTCACTTATGGGCACTGATGTGCACTTTTGGGCACTGTAGTTATACTAATGAGCACTGTAGTGACACTGATGGTACTGTAGTGGCACTGATGGTACTGTAGTGGCACTGATGAGCACTGTAGTGGCACTGATGGTACTGTAGTGGCACTGATGGCACATATCAGCACTGTAGTGGCACTGATGGGCAGGTGGCACTGAATGGCACAGGTGGCACTTATTGGCACTTTAGTAGCACCGATTGGCACTGATTGGCACTGATGGTACTGTAGTGGTTGGTAACAGGTTAAGCCATGTCTCTGCACTTACTGTTTGCCAGATCATTGTGCTTTCTTCAGCCAGTGTCTCACTCTTGTCTTTCCTGCTGTTATCCATATTTTGCCACCACTCATTATCGACCCTTGGCTTGTTCCTTGCTCTACACTTTTGCCTGATCCCAACCTGCAAGTACTCATTACTGACCTTCGGCTTGTTTACTGACTACGCTTCTGAACACCAGTTAGTACATAGACTCTGCACCTCAGGTGAGCCAGTGTCATCCATCAGGGTGACTGTGTACCTATCCTGCTGGTCACTTCAGCAACTGGTCTTCGAGCCTGACTTCTGAAGGTGACACAATCTCTGAGAAAGTAAAACACACAAACATACAAAGCAATGGTAAATAAACTAAAAAAATTGAAATAAGTCACGCAAAAGTGTCACCATTCAAATAATTGTGTCACAATCTAACAAGACAATATATACAGTGCCTTGAAAAACTATTCATACCCCTTGAAATTTTCAACATTTTGTCATGTTACATCCAAAAATGTAATGCCTCGTACACACGGCCGGTTTTCCCGGCAGGAAAAAAAACAACGATTTTCCCGATGGGATTCCTCTCAAGCCTGCCTTGCATACACACAGTCACTCAAAAGACAGCTGAACTTTTGACTGCCAAGAACGTTCTATACTTCCGCGCATGCGTCAAATAGTTTACGAGCATGCACGTTTTTTTTCCCCTCAGGAAAGCATACACATAATGGGAAAAAGGCCGCCAGTAATCCCGGTGGGAAAAAAAGAGAACAAGTTCTCTTTTTTTTCCCGCAGTCTTTTAGTCGGGAAAACTGCGATGGAGCATACATAAAACAAAAGCTGTCATTTCCCAAAGGGAAAATCGGTCGTGTGTACGAGGCATAAATGTATTTTATTGGGATTTTATGTGATAGACCAACACAAAGTGGCACGTAATTGTAAAGTGGAAGGAAAATGATAAATGGTTTTAAATTTTTTTTACAAATAAATATGTGAAAGGTGGGGCGTGCACTTGTATTCAGCCCCCTTTACTCTAATACCCCTAACTAAAATTTTGTGACACCAATTGCCTTTAGAAGTCACCTAATTAGTAAATAAAGTCCACCTGTGTGTAATTTAATCTCAGCATAATTACAGCTGTTCTGTGAAGCCCTCAGAGGTTTGTTAGAGAACCTTAGTGAACAAACAGCATCATGAAGGCCAAAGAACACAACAAACAGGTCAGGGATAAAGTTGTGGAGAAGTTTAAAGCAGGGTTAGGTTATAAAAAAATATCCCAAGCTTTCAACATCTTACGAAAAACTGTTCAATCCATCACCAAAAATTGGAAAGAGTATGGCACAACTGCAAACCTACCAAGACATGGTTGTCCACCTAAACTGACAGGCGAGCATTTATCAGAGAAGCAGCCAAGAGGCCCATGGTAACTCTGGAGGAGCTGCAGAGATCCACATTTCAGGTGGGAGAATCTGTCCACAGGACAACTATTAGTTGTGCACTCCACAAATCTGGCCTTTATGGAAGAGTGGCAAGAAGAAAGCCTTTGTTGAAAAAAAGCCGTAAGAAACCCCGTTTGGAGTTTGCGAGATGCCATGTGGGGGACGCAGCAAACATGTAGAAGAAGGTGCTCTGGTCAGATGAGACCAAAAGTGGACTTTTTGGCCTAAAAGTAAAATGCCTTGTGTGGTGGACAACTAACACTGCACATCACTAGGGATGAGCCGAGCACCCCCCAGTTCGGTTCGCACCAGAACATGCGAACAGGCAAAAAAATTGTTCGAACACACGAACACCGTTAAAGACTATGGGACACGAACATGAAAAATCAAAAGTGCTAATTTTAAATGTTAATATGCAAGTTATTGTCATAAAAAGTGTTTGGGGACCCAGGTCCTGCCCCAGGGGACATGTATCAATGCAAAAAAAAGTTTTAAAAACGGCTGTTTTTTCTGGAGCAGTGATTTTAATAATGCTTAAAGTGAAACAATAAAAGTTAAAAATTCCTTTAAATTTCGTACCTGGGGGGTGTCTAAAGTATGCCTGTAAAGTAGCGCATGTTTCCCGTGTTTAGAATTGCCCCTGCACAAAAAGTAATTTAAAACTACTCGCGATTGTAATGAATTGTCTGGTCCTCGGCAATAAAGAGAAAAGTCATTGAAAAAAACATCACAGGCTTACCCAATGACGTGGGCGCGGGTGACGGGCGGGTCACCCCGTCCCCTCTTACGCGTCATGGGGGTTTCTTTCCTCGCTGGAGAATTCTCATGGCGCCGTAGTGCAGCGCGTTGCTGCAAGCTCCATGCGCTCCTCCAGGTGAATCAAAAGAGAGGGGGGATACCCCTCCAAAAAACTTGCCCTGAAACAACCGAGTTGAGTTCATACCTGCTGAAGCGGTGAGCGGCTGCGGGTATCCTCTGCCTGCGAGTTCTGGTGCGGTGCGGCCGGCGTGGATGTCGGCTGGTGGCGTGGTGCGGAGCCGTGGGTGGCGGGAGAGAGGCGTGGGGAGTCAGGGGAGGGGGACAGAGCGGGGCGGAAATCTGTCCGAGCTGGGGCTGATCGTGGCCGGGCTCGGCGACGATGGTGGAGGCTGTAAGCCGAGAAGCCGAGAAGCCGATGTGTCCCCACGTGATTTAGTAAGAAACGCTCGGATCCCATGCCACTGAAAGCAGGAGAGAGCCAACAACGGAGATCTACAGCAGCTATATTACGGGCCCCATTCTCCACGCATACATATGCCTACATTCGCCTATACACAAGTGGCAGGACTGACTAAGATCGCAGGAGGAAATTGGGGAAGCCTGGAGCTGTAGATGGTAAGGTGACTGACAATCTGCATACTCGTATATGTATCTCCCAACACCCCAGCACTCCTAATAGACTATGTGGCAATCTCCACTGGTGGCTACCGATAATAATTGGAAAGGGAAGGGAAGGGAAGGGAGAAGGGTCTGGTGTGGATTCTTAGGGGGAACCTCACGCCGTTGTAAAAAAAAAATTGGTTCCCTGCGCAAAATGTAATTTTTGAAGGAAAAAAAGTCATTTAAAACTACTCGCAGCTATTAATGAATTGTCGGTCCTGGCAATACAGATAAAAGTCATTGAAAAAAATGGCAGGGGTTCCCCTTAATATTCATACCAGACCCAAAGGGCCTGGTAATGGACTGGGGGGGACCCCTGCCGTTTTTTTCAATGACTTTTCTCTGTATTGCCGGGGACCCAACAATTCATTACAACCGCAAGAAGTTTTAAATTACTTTTTTTTTCCCTTCAGAAATGACATTTTGTGCAGGGACAATTCTAAACACGGGAAACATGCGCTACTTTACAGGCATACTTTAGACACCCCCCAGGTACAAAATTTTAAGGAATATTTCACTTTTATCGTTTCACTTTAAGCATTATTAAAATCACTGCTCCCGAAAAACACTGGCGTATTTAAAACTTTTTTTGCATTGATACATGTCCCCTGGGACAGGACCCGGGTCCCCAAACACTTTTTATGACAATAACTTGCATATTAAACTTTAAAATTAAAACTTTTGATTTCTCCCATAGACTTTTAAAGGGTGTTCCGTGGCTTTTCGAATTTGCCGCAAACACCCCAAATTGTTTGCTGTTCGCCAAACGGGCGAACAGCCAATGTTCGAGTCAAACTCATGTTCGACTCGAACATAAAGCTCATCCCTACACATCACCCTGAACACACCATTCCAACCATGAAACATGATGGTGGCAGCATGATGTTGTAGGTATTCTTTCTTCAGCAGGGACAGGGAAGCTGGTCAGATTTGATGGGAAGATGGATGGAGCCAAATACAGGGCAATCTTAGAAGAAAACCAGATAGAATTTGCAAAATACTTGAGACTAGCGCAGAGGTTAACCTTCCAGCAGGACGACGACCCTAAACATACAGCCAGAGCTACCATGGAATGCTTTAGATCAAAGCACAGAGCTTGAGCTATTTTCCAAAGAAGAATGAGCAAAAATGTCACTCTCTAGATGTACAAAGCTGGTAGAGACATACCCCAAAACACTTGCAGCTGTAATTGCAGCGAAAGGTGGTTCTACAATCTATTGACTGAATACAAATGCACACCACACTTTTCAGATACTGTATTTATTGGCATATAACACTCACTTTTTTACCCTGAAAATAGAGGTTAAACTGTGCCTGCGTGTTATACGCAGGGGGGCTGTGGAAAGCTTTTTTCCTGAAACTTCCCTCTTAAAGTTAGGGTGCGTGTTATACGCCTGTGCGTGTTATACGCCAATAAATACGGTATTTATTTGTAAAAAAAAAATGATAACCATTCATCATTTTTCTTCCACTTCAAAATTATGTGCCACTTTGTGTTGGTCTATTACATAAAATGCCTATAAAATACATTTATGTTTTTGGTTATAACATGATGAAATGTGGAGAATTTCAAGGGCAATGAATACTTTTTCAAGGCACTGTACCTTTCATAGCTGCACTCACAGTATATCCACATATGTAATATATAAACCATAAAAACAAATATTGTATTGTACTATCACTGTTTTGACTGCATGGTCTATCCACCTTGGAATCCTTGCTCTTGGCATCCATCCTTCCCATAAGGGTAATGGGTTTAGGCACAGTTATACTTCCACCCTATGTCCCAGTGGTTGGTTGTGGATCATTCTGTTTGCTTGGTTTTGTCCATTTTGCAATCCAGTCTCTTGGCATCAATCCATCCCATAGGGATATTGAGATAAGGCACAGCCTGACCTCCATCCTGGGGTCCTAATCGCTGGTAAGTGGCTATTGAGTGGGGTGTGCACTGTTTGGGTGTATAAAATCCTTCTTCATTTACTTTTTTTTGCACCGAAGCACCTTATTTCCTCGACTTTATTGATTGTTTATGAATTTTTTTTTATTACTTGCACATATGTTTTAAATCGCATATTCTTTCTTTTTCACTTGATTGCATGAATATAAAATGATCTTATGCATTTTCTAATGATTTCTTTGGTAAAATAACCCAAATTAGTGTATTTTATTAGTCAGTGTGACAGTTATAGAGTCTACAATCTATGGTACATAAATTTGAAAATCTTGATACTTGACAAGTTCAAAAAACTCACCATGCCTCTTACTAAATACCTTTGATTGTCTACTTTTCATATTTTGTTAAAACATTTTTTTTCACAAAGTTGGCATTTTAACAAGTTATTTCTCACACACAGCATAGGGATACATATAACAGTATGCACAGTGAGTGTACCAATCACTGTAGCAGCTAGCACACAAGGTGACTATGCCAATTATTGTAAACATAAAATTCCAATAAATGTTCAGCGCTAGATAAAGGCGGCAAAGATATATAAACAATAAACGGTAAATTGCTATAATTATACTGATAAACAATGGACCACATAATAATGAGATCCAGGTATATATAGTTGAAGTAAAAGTCCATATACTGGTACAGGTACAGTATATATGCAGTAGTCCCAGTGTTATATACTGAGAGAGTTCATTCAATAGTTGACAGTTGTACTATCAGCTCACCAGAGATCAAAGGAAATAAAACGTAAACTGACATCCATCAATTATCACCCAGGTGCTAAAGGATATTTCCACACGTGAGCCTTCACCCAAACAATGCACTTACCAGATGGAGAATAAGTACAAGGATCAATCATTGATCAGTGTTCAGTCCTCTTCAGTAATTGCCATACAATATAGGTAGTTGGATCCAAAACACCACACTAAATGAAAAAAAAGCTCACCAGCCAGGAGCTTGGAGAAAGATTATATAGTGTAGTATTTACTGACTGAATTAAAAATCCATAAAAAAATTATAACATTCATGCTTATTACCAGGTGTTTTCTTTATACTGCCTGTATGGTTTTCAAAGGTCTTTCTGTAAAGTTGTTATTTTATTCAAATGGCATTACGTTTTAAAAGAATGTCGTCTAGACAGACCAAAACAATTTGAAACCAGTTCTGGCAGCACTAAAAAATGAACATACATGTTTACTGTACATTCTTTTAAAATCAAGGTATCTGGTTATGCATGATTTTTTTGATACATATAACAATATTTTCTTTGGACTTTGAAATTGGTTTTCATATAAGTTCCACATTGTTTTTAATATGAATATTAATTTTTAATAATTAGCTTTTTTTGGTCACATATTTCTCATGATCAAGCAATTAATATATATTCTTGAATGATGTAGTCACCGTGATTGTACTCAATACCTACTAGACATGTGCATTCGTTTTCGTCCGAATGCATTTTCGTCCGAATTTCAGCTATTTTCGTTATCGTTTTAACAAACGAAAACGAAAGCACAGAATCCGAAAACCGAAAGATCCGACATAAACAAATGCTTTATTTTCGTTTTCGTTGCTACAACAGTTCGATATAGATAGGAGATTCGACGTGACGCTGACAATAACAATCTGTGTCTATCGAACCTGTGGTCGAATGTGCCTAACCTTAACTCTATTAGTCCAAGATTATTCTACATAGGAGAGAAAAGATTCGACATTATAGAGAGAAAAGATTCGACATAGGAGAGAAAAGATTCGACATAGGAGAGAAAAGATTCGACATAGGAGAGAAAAGATTCGACATTATAGAGAGAAAATATTCGACATAGGAGAGAAAAGATTCGACATAGGAGAGAAAAGATTTGTTATTATAGAGAGAAAAGATTTGACATAGAGAGAAAAGATCACTGCTGGAATTGGGTGGGGGAAGTAAAAAAAAAATAAAGTTGATGATGAATGTTATTGGCTGATTGTAACCAAAGAGGAGGAGCAGTAAAATAGCTAGAATGACGAAGATTCGACAAAGCATCGAAAGTTAGAAGATTCGACGGTGCAGCAAAACTGTACGACGCTGCAATCGTACATTTCCGGTCAAATGCATCCGCCCATAGGCTATAGAAGAATTCTAATGTTGGTTGACTAGTAATAGTAATGAATAAATATAATTATTACTAGTCATACAACATTAGAATTCTTCTATAGCTTGTGGGCGGAACATTCGACCGGAAATGTATGATTGCAGCGTCGTACAGTTTCACTGCTCCGTCGAATCTTCTTTGAACATTCGACAGACACCATAAGCCTTCAATGACAGATTCGACCTTAATTAATTCAGATTTTCGGACGAATGCAATTTCTAACGAAAAACAAAATAAATAAAAACGAATTTCGGGAGTAACTAAATAAATTTATTTTTCGGACGAAAACGAAATTCCGAAACAAAATATTTCAGTGTGCACATGTCTAATTCCTACTACACGATATATGGCTCTTATTTTTATGCACCCTTTAAGTGGTATATACACACACAGTCACCGACAAAAAGCACTTTATTGTCTTTCTCCTTTCTTATTTTTCATGTCATTCACTCCTACACACACTCTCCCCCTTTTTTTGTTTGTTTTTTTCAGCAGCTTTACAGTCCACTTTTAAACTTAATCTTTATATATATATATACACAGATTTTTTATCATTTGGACTGCCAGATCTCCTAACAGGTGTGTGTCTTCTGAGTTCTTGGCTTTATTAGATTCAATTATGTGTTAAGATGTTTTCACCTGATTTTGTAGAATGTTTATTGGTGGGTGGCCTCTTCCACTTTCCTCTTATACACTATTGAATTTTTTGTTCATTTAGCTATGAGTAAGCATCCTGTGATGTGAAACGCGTTAGCCTTGTCCCTGTCTTCATTTCAAGTTTTGTATGCTGTGCTATGATTTGGATTTTATCTTCATTAAAGAACGTCTTTACCAGAGTGCGGCAGTCCAGGATATTTTTCCTCTCTTGCAAATAGTGCAAAATTGGTAAGTGCACTGACAGTGATAGCCGTCATTCCAAACGCATGAGTGAGTGAGTGAGTGAGTAACTTATATAGCGCTACAAATGCAAACTAAATCGCCTCAAGGCGCTTGCATCCAGTGTCATCCTGATCCTTCAGAATAGGTGGGTCTTAAGTTTTTTCCTGAAGGCCCGATGGTTTTCTTCCATGCGGATGTCCGTGGGTAGAGCGTTCCATAGCCGTGGTCCTTGGACTGCAAATCTTCATTCTCCTTTAGATTTGTAGCGGGTCTTTGGGGATGTGGAGGAGGTTTTGGTTAGTTGACCGGAGGGCGCGACTAGGGTTGTAGTGGACACGGCGGCGTAACGCCATCACATAGGCCTATTTCTTACAGATTTTTCACCATGTTATAATATTTTTATGGATAAAGTACAACAGTCAACTATTGAATGAACTCTCTCAGTATATGGACTTTCTATTCAACTTGCTATACCTGTATCTCATTAATACTGGGTATACTGTACCAGTATATAGATTTTAGTTCAACTATACTGTATATATCTGGATTTCATTATTACGTGGTTCATTGTTTATCAGTATAATAATTCCACTTTTATCGTTCATTGTTTATATAGCTTTGCCAGCACAATTGTACCACCTTTATCTAGCGATGCGCATTTATTGGAATTTATAAGCATACATATAATTACACTCCAAAACAAATTCCTCCCTAGTATGGGGATACCAAATGTGTGAGACGATTTTACAGCCTAGCTACATAGATGGGCCCAAAATCCAAGAAACACCTTCAAGCGTTCTAGGTGCATAAATTTAATTTCAAGACTACCTATGACATTTTTTGAGGCCCTGGAGCACCAGGACAGTAGACACTAAAATGGGTGTGTCACTGATTAGGGACAATATGACTGGTGTGGCAGTTATCAGGGACACTGTAACTGGTGTGTCAGTGTTTAGGGACAATATGACTGTGTGGCAGTGATCAGAACCATTGTGACTGAGTTGGCGAACGTGAGGATGTGATGCTCACATCCTGAGGGAGGGGCCTGACTGTGCAGCCGAAGGAGGTGCGAGGAGAGCTCCGTGACGAGCCATGGTCTCATCCCAGAGTGAGAGGCTGCGACACCATTGATGAAGCTCCCGCTGACCTCCCTCCCAACAACCAGCCAGCCAACGGATGCGGCAGACAAGATACTGGAGCATCGAAGTTTGGAGGCTTGACCCTGCACCATCAGCCCTCTCGCTCACCCCCCCCGTAAGCCCCGATAGGAACATCGGATATCAGCCAACAACAACAACAACGTGGAAGCAGTCAAATCCCGCGTGAGGGGCTAGGTGAGATTCTTCCCTCTGATGGTAAGCCCGCAAAGGAAGCAAGGTAACGCTGATTTAAAATAACTTTTCAGTAAAACAGCAGACAAAGGCACAAAAGGCACAAAAGGACTGAAGGCAGGTATGTGGACTGGTAGGACTCTGACCCTCTGACCTTAGGTTCAGAGTAGAACTGTTTAGAGATGTCTGCTTCCCCCTTTGACTGGATGCTTTTGATCTTAGAGTACAAAAACCTGACCTACAGGTGCCAGACCTGCCAGGTTGGGCAGAAAGAGAAAACGAGGCATAAAAAGAAGAGGACTCTACGAAATCAGCTGATAAGACTGTAGAATAACTCTTAATAAGAAAACTACTGGGAAGAGGGAAGTGGAGGGGGCTGGGGGAGGGGAGAAGGAAAGGGGGAGGGGTGGGTAAGTGGGGCTGAAAATGGCCAACTGGGGCCCTGCATAGTGCCTCCGGCATACCTCTCCCGCCCCCGTCTGAGTGTGAGGGGGGTGGGCATCGTGGTTGGAGCCACACCTCTATACAAGAGAACCAGTGACGAGTGTGGTGGATGGTGCCACTAATGTTTCTGAGGCCAGTGATAGACCAAACGGGGGGTGATGGGGGGGGAGGGGAGGGGAGGGGAGGAGTAGAGGGGGGCAGGAGAAGGGGGATGGGATGGTGAGAGGGAGGGGGCGGGAAGGGAAGAAGGGAGGATACCTCTTATACACTACACAAAAGAATGGTAGAACCCAGTTGCAGACAGGGAAAGTGTGTTCAGAATAGAAAAAATAGAAAAAAAGAAGGGATGAAAACAATAAATTTTATGACTTAGAATGTCAGGGGACTGAACACTCCCACCAAGAGGCAGAAGATTTTAAAAGAGCTCAAACAGTTCAGAGCCAAAGTAGTCTTCCTGCAAGAGACCCACCTAACTCATGAATCAAACATAAAACTATTGTCCTCTAATTTTCAGACGTGGTATTATGGTGATATAATAACAAAGAGCAAGGGAAGGGTTTGCTAAAGAAATGCGGTTCAAATTGGAGGCAAGGATGATTTCTCTTCCTAAAGGGCAAACTATGCGATATGGAATGCACACTGGCAAACATCTATGCCCCCAATAGGAACCCCATAAAATACCTAAACAAAATCCTGGGAAAGTATATGAATGGGCTAGGGGTCGAATATGAAATGGGCAGGGAGGCTTTGCCACCTACGATAACAGTAATCCCGAAGCAGGGGAAAGATGGTAAGCTTTGTTCCAGCTACAGGCCCATATTGCTGCTAAACGCGGACACAAAACTTTACGCTAAAGTATTGGCAGATGAAAGGCCTGATGACCACACTGATCCACCCAGACCAGGTGGGATTCATCCTAGGAAGGGAGGGGAGGGATAACGGGGTGAGAGCGCTACTCCTACTCCAGAAGATAAAAGAAAATGGGTCCCCAGGTTTATTCCTGTCAATAGATGCTGAGAAAGCCTTCGACAGGATAGACTGGGGACTTGATACAAACATTAGAAATCATGGGAATTGGGCCAAGAATGATTCAGTGGATCAATACATTGTACTATCACCCTACTGCAACTATAAAAATAAATGGCCCTCTCTTTTGCGATGAAAAACGTGACGAGACAGGGCTGCCCCCTGTCTCCTCTTTTGCTTGTGTTGTCCTTGGAGCCCCTACTTGCCACGGTACAAAATAATATTGATGTCAAGGGTATTAAGGTAGGAGAAGAGGAGCACAAACTTGCAGCTTTTGCAGATGATGTATTGTTCTATGTAGTCAACCCTAGGACTACATTACCTAATTTACTAAAGATATTAAAACAATATGGTGAAATTTCAAATTTCAAAATAAATGTAGCCAAGTCCGAGATCTTAAATATCAATATAAGTAAGCAAGAAGAACGGCTCTTGCAGAAAGAGTTTAACTTTCTCTGGCAGAAGGAATTAAAGTACTTAGGAATAAAATTAGCTAATTAAATGAAGAAAATATATAAAATACATTATATACCCCTACTAGATGAAATAAAAATGTAAATAAAAAAATAAATAAATAGTCCAATATCATGGATAGGACGTATTAACACTCTAAAGATGGTTCTTCTACCAAAGATCATGTACAAGTTCCAGATGTTACCTGTGGCATTACCGCAGCCCCACCTTAGAGTGTTAAAACTATGATAATGAAATGTATATGGAAAAACAAAACACCTAGAATTTATTTTTTAGTACTAAAACAGGAAATAAAACATGGAGGGTTGGCAGTCCCTGATATTAAAAAATATTACAATGCGGTGGTGTTGTCACGAGTAGTTGAATGGGTTAAGGACAAGCAGGAAAAAAGGTTGGTAAACATAGAAAACACACTATGTAATGCACAATTGGGAAGTATAATATGGAATTCTCCACAGTATAGAGCACTAGATGACAACACTCACGTATTGACACGGAACACACTTAAAATATGGGATATAACATATAAACAAATAAACAGGGATTATAATTCACCTTTTATAGCACTGAAAGAAAACAAATACTTTGCACCGGGGAAAAAGATAGTTGGAGGAAATTGGATAAAAAAGGACAAAGCACAGCTAAGAGATGTAATAAAAAAGGGAAAATCATACCATTTCAAGAGTTAAAGCACAAGGATGACCTAATGGTGATCGACGAATGGTGGTATCTCCAGTTGTGCCATTTTGTTAAGAACCTCCCTCAACCAATAAGATCAGGAGAAGAGCTTACTCCGTTGGAACGGCTATGCACAGCGGACAGTACAAAAAGCAGTATATCAAGGCTATATAAACTACTGTTAACTATGGACGAACTGGAAATCCCACCATATATAAAAAATGGGAAAGGGAACTGGGGTCACAAAGGAACAAAACCACTATAGGAAAATTTTTGAAGCTAACCCACACTTCTGCTGCTGCCGTAGATATTAAAACTGCCCAAATGAATGATAAATGTCTAACAGGGTGGTACGCAACCCCCCAAAAAATTAGTAAATTCCAACCAGGTAAATCGGCAGAATGTTGGCGAGGTTGTAAGGCAGTAGGAACAATGGCCCAACTGTGGTGGGACTGCCCCAAAATCCAAAAATATTGGGAGAGAAATTTTATGTTTGATAAAGGAAATTACTAAAAAATAAATATTAAAAGACCCATGGATAGTTCTATTCCATGGAGGGGAGGGAGCGGTAAAACAATATAAAGAATAATTGATTCAACATCTGTTAAATGCAGCAAAAAAGACTTTTCCCCAAAAAGTGGCAAGAGGTAAAAAGTCCCTCAACCTGGAAATGGATCGAATCGGTAGAAGAAACGCACAACATGGAAGGCCTAAAGTAAAGTATAGAGGAGAAAAGTATAGGGCTTAAAGATAAATGGGAATGCTGGAAAGAGTTAAAAAAAATAGATTTTTTACTCACCGTAAAATCCTTTTCTCTGAGTTCATGGACGGACACAGCTTCATATTGACAAGTGGGTATTATCCTTCATTTAGGAGTGACTAGGCAGAAAACTTGTAGAAAGTGTGAACACTCCACACCCTCTACAGCACCGCCCAGGGGGCGGACCCTCTGGGTATAATCCCTCTATCTGCACCTCGCAGATCAGTTCGTCAAAACGCAGTACAAACTTAAAATTAGGGGTGGGTGCTGTGTCCGTCCATGAACTCAGAGAAAAGGATTTTACGGTGAGTAAAAAATCCTATTTACTCTTTCGTTCATGGACGGACAGAGCTTCCTATTGACAAGTGGGACGTCCCAAAGCAGTGTCAAAAACGAGGGGTGGGAACAGCATTAAAACAACTTCACCCCAAAACAAAACAGAGCTCCTCAGCGGAGGAGTTGCAACTATAAACAGCCACCTGCAATACCTTGTGGCCAAAAGAAGCATCCAAAGATGCACACACATCAACTTGTAAAGTTTAGTGAAAGTGTGAACGGACGAGCAATTCGCCGCCTTACACACCTGGTGAAACAGACACTTGATGCTCTCAGAGCTCGGACAGCGTCCAAAAATACAACGTTGTCTCCTAAGGATTCGATTAATGAGGAAACAAGGATGGCAGACAATGTCTTCCTTGAGATCGAAGGTCAAAACGACCTTAGAAAGAAAAGAAGGCTGCAGACGCAGCAGCACCTATCCTTGTGGAAGATCAGATAAGGAGCCTTGTAAGACAAGGCTGCTGGCTCAGAAAACCGTCTTAACTGACGTAAACCAAGAAGCACCTCTTGCCCTGGTCGAATGCGCCAGGAAAGGGAGGACCCTTCACGGCGTAAGCCTGATCACGATCTGTCGGATCCACCTAGAGATGGTGGCCGACGAGACCGCTGGGCCCTATTTGGGACCAGACACCGAAACAAACAGTGAGTCTGGACTCCGGAATGGAGCAGTACCAGACAAGCATACTCTCAGAGTTTGGATAACGTCCAAGAAATGCACCATCGTCTCCTTAGGATTCGACAGATGAGGACACAAGGATGGCAGTACAATGTCTTCCTTGAGATGGAAGGTCGAAACACGACCTTAGGAAGAAAAGAAGGCTGCGGACGCAGAACCACCTTATCCTTGTAGAAGATCAGATAGGGAGGCTTTCATGACAAGGCTGCCCGCTCAGAAACCCATCTTACTGGCATAACAGCCACCAAAGGGACCACTTTCTGAGAACGTGTCAACAAGGAAATCTTCCTAATGTTCTCAAACGGTTGTTTCTGAGGCACTTAGAGGCCATGCCGGTAAAGCCATTGAGTGCAAGCAGGATGGCATATGGGACCCTGCGACAGCTGGTCCTCTCGTAGTGATAGACGCCAAAAGGACGTCTGCTACACAAGCCCCACGGAGGTAGTGGAGGGTGGACCGGAGGGGCCGCCTGCCGAACCCACTGTACAAACGTTCTCACTAGAGAGTGGGCCACCAGGGGTCATTGAAAAAGACAGCCAGAGCAGACACCTGCCCCCTAATTGTACTTAAAGTAAAATTTTTGGCCCGTTCCCTGCTGAGAACAGCAGGACTCTGGAACCAAATAAGTATGCGGATGCCACCTCATTTCCTCACAAATGGATATGCAGGTCTTCCAAGTGCAATGGTAATCTTCCTAGGGGATGATTTCCGAGCACTCCTCATGGTAGAGATCACCGAGTCTGACAGGCCTCGGTCTCTTAGCACCTGGCTCTCAAGCCATGCCGTTAAGCCAGTGGCTGTAAAAAAACAGGATGGAGTATGGGACCTTGCGACAGCAGGTCCTTCTTGGCGGTAGATGTCAAAAGGTGTCTGCTACCAGACGCACTAGATCGGAGTACCAAGGATGCCGAGGCCAATTCAGAGCAATTGGGACCATTGTATTCCTCTCTGCCTCCAGTCTGTGAAGCAGATGAGGAGGGAGCTTCCGAGGAGGAAAGGCATAGATTAGCCGGTACTGACTCCACAGTTCCATCAACGCATCTGTCGTGTTTGCACATGGGCCTCTTGACCTGGCCACGAACCTCAATACCTTCCGATTGAGTCGAGAAGCCAGAAGATATACGACTGGCATTCTTCACCTCTGGTAAAGGAGCTGAAATGCCTCCAGGTGTAAAGATTATTCTCCTTGGTCCAGCATCTGGCGACTCAGGTAGTTTGCCTGCCAGTTTCCCACACCCGGAATGTATACGGCCGACAGGCCTGGTATGCTCCTTTCTGCCCCCCTTAGGAGGTGAGCGACCTCTGATGCTGCAGCAGAGCTGCTTGTTCCTCCTCGAAGATTGACATACGCCACTACTGTGGTGTTTGTCCGACTGGATTCTGACTGGACGCCCTTGTAGCCTCTGAGACCATGTGGAGAGGCAAAGCCAGATCGCCCGGATCTCAGGCCAATGGCCTGCAAGTGGGATTCCTCTGGAGTCTAGTGACCCAGGTAGACTGAGCTCCTCAGACTCCTCTGCAACAGGGAAGACAAGCGTCCGCCGCGACCCCCATCCAGTAAAAAGGAAGGAACGACTTCCCAGATAGAAATGCCAGTGATGTCGACCGCAAACTAGGGAGGTCCTGATTAGGTGGCGCACCCAGATTTTTATAATAGAGGGATGAAGGGCACTTGACCCTTCAGGACAGAGTTGCCTTCTGTAACACTCACGTGTGAAATAGTGCCTATGGTACCGCCTCGAAGGTGGCTACCATGAGGCCCAGGACTCGCCTGCAAAAATGGCGTGACAACCATCTTTGGGATGTCAATTGCCGAATCACAGCCCGAAGCTCTGCCTCTGAGGAGTCCAAAATCAACCCTAGATACACTAAGAGTTGGGACGGTACCAATGCTGACTTCTGAGTGTTCAGCACCCAACCAAGTATCGGCGGGTCTGACAGGTTATAGACACGCTCACCTCTAATTTTGAGTTTGAAGTGACCCTCAGAAGAAGATGGTCCAAGTTGCCCATGATAGGGATGCCACGCTGTCTTAGTAGGGCCTTTGTGAACACCCTTGGTGCCGATTCCAGGCCAAAAGGTAGAGCCACCAATGGTAGTGGTCCTCCCCGCCCGCCAACGCAGACATCTCTGATGCCTGGTGCATATGGAGACATGCAAGCATGCATCCTTGATGACCAAGGATGCCGAGAAAATTTCCCGGATGGAGGGCAGCGACAACAGAGCGTCTTCAGCACTACGAACAGATAGAGTAGAACCCCTGAATCCTTTCCTGTACTGAGACAGGAAGGACCACCCTGTGTATCAGTAGGTCTTGAACTGCCCCATATAGGACTTCCCGACGAGTCGGCTGAAGCTGGCAGTTTAGAGGGAAAAAATCTATTCGGTTGGCAAGCAAGGTTGGGCTTGCGAACCCAGGGATGCTTCTGTCCCTCAGCAGGTGCTTTATCAGCCTGGGGTCGTTTACTTGCCGCACTAGGCGGACGAAAGACCCCTTGTGCACGATGAAGGAGAGCCCTAGCCTATGGCGTGGCTCCTTACCACTTTTTGGATTGCGGGAGCAGCAAGTTCTTACCTCCTGTGGCATCCTTAATGATGTCATCCAGAGAGGCTCCAAAAAGACTGTCACTGCTAAAGGGCAGGTCCAATAAGGCCTTCTTGGAAGTTTTTTGATCCGTAGACCAGCACTTAACTAAACCAGGTGGCATAACACCACCGCATAACCCGAGGCTATAGACAGCAAGGGGATAGTATCCATGTCTGAGTCGCAGACAAACTTAAGGCCCTATGGTCGGCCAAAGCTACCTCATTCGGAGGAGCCTCCCGCGCCTTTAACCCCTGGAGTAGCATCTTTGCCCACTCAGTAAGTGTCTGAGACACCAAAGCTCCAGTCAATGCTGGACACACTGCTGAGCCCACCACAGTGTATAGGTAGCGAGCGAGTGCCTCAGCCTTCTTGACCACAGGGTCCTTGAAGACAGGAGCCCCCTTGTTAAGTCTGAACACAGGGGGGTCCACAATCGGGGAAGAGGACCATTCTTTCAGGAACTCTCCTCAAAGGGGTACCGGGGTTGCAAAAAAACCTTCAGTGGGTTTTCCCACTCCTTGTATAAAAGCTTATCAAGATAAGACAAACAAGGAAACACCTTAGCAGTGCAGGCCGGCTTATGGAACCCAAAAGGGGACCGCAGTCTCTGCTGCATTTCCAATTTCAGCGTATCCCACACAGCCATGATAAGGTCAGATACCAAAGCCTTTTCGCGTTCTGACCTGGACTCATTCGCATCAGAATCTGGGCCATGAGCCACAGCTGGGCTTGGTTCTGCATCAGAATTATCCCCAGAAGATGGCGGGGGAAGGGGGTGTTTACCACCTCCCGTGTTCCCATGCACCGCTTCCACCTTGGCAACAAAAAGCCTCCAGGATTGCAGACATAGCGTCCACAGATACAACAGGGGCACCAGTTGCCAACTCAGGTGTTTCAGGGAAGAAGACGCCTGCTTCTGACGTCATGCTGACCCACGCGCCTGACACCCACAGGGACTCCAGGCAAGGTATCAATAGGACACCCTCCTAGCTGCTACAGAGATGCAGGTTCTCCCAGAGGACTCACCACCCTTAGAACAGTACCGCTATTGCTGCCATCTGCTCCCGCCTGAGATGCTCTCCCACCGCTGCCTGTGTCAGTCTGATCCTTATCAGCATTTCTCTGTATTAATCTGCGCCAGTGAAATGCACCCTAGAGGCCGAAGACTTCCACAAAATGGCTGCCAAGCGGTCGTATTGAAACCAATATGCGCCATAAGAAAATGGGCGCCGAGCCAACAATAGAGGCAAAAGAGGCCGTGGACCACAAAAAGATGGCCGCCGAGCGGCGGTATATATATATATACAGGCGTGAACCATAAGAAAAATGTCCGCCGAGCAGTCGATAGAGGCCAATTGCGAACCACAAGAAAATGGCCGCCGAGCGGCGGTATATACATATATGCGCGAGCCACAAGAAAATGGCCGCTGGACAGTCACCAGAGGCCAAACAGGCGTGGAAAACCAGAAAATGGCCGGCCACAGCATGGAGGGAGAAGGAACACACAGGTAAGCAAAAAAATTTCATTTTTAATGACAGCTACAGCGCAGCCCCGCTCCAGATGGAGCCCCCCAGGTGACCCCCAGCACCCAGCAATCAGCCTTAGCCAGAGCCCAGGGAGGAGGGAAGGCAGGGAGAGAGGAAATAAAGGGCCACAACCACTTACTTGATCTCTCCAGGAATGTCCAGCCAAGTCACCCTGCCGAAGCAGGGGAGCTACTTACCTTTCCTGCATGGATTATGCTGGAAGACATTCCGGACAGATCATCTTCTGTGCACGGAGGTGACTGTCGGCCCGGCATGCTGTGATTGAGCCCTAGGGAACAATCATATGCATGCCCTGGAGCGCGAAGCTCACTGGCCAGCCGTGGAGCGACGGTCATGTCATTGAAAACCCAGCGCAGAGCTAGGGTCGGCACACGCTCGATGGCCGAAACTGGGGAGACTACAAGGATCTGGGATCCAGCCTGTCACCCAGTCGGCAGTTGATCGAAGACTGCAGGAAACAAAAACCAACGTAGAAACATAGAAAAAAATCCCCCGGACCAGTGGGCCCAAAGGGAGCCATGTCCTTCTCCTTACTAGGCAGAAAAAATTATCTGCAAGGTGCAGAGAGAGGGATTATACCCAGAGGGTCCGCCCCCTGGGCGGTGCTGTAGAGGGTGTGGTGTGTTAACACTTTCTACAAGTTTTCTGCCTAGTCACTCCTAAATGAAGGATAATACCCACTTGTCAATAGGAAGCTGTGTCCGTCCATGAACAAAAGAGTAAACATGGAGCTATGTGGAGAACTTAAGAGCCTAGACCTACAACGGGAACAGAATATAAAGAAAAGTAATAACCATTGAAAGAACAGGAGTCTAAATAAGTAGGTAGAGGGAGGGGGGGATAGGGTGGTTTGGAGCGGGGGGAATGGGGGGATAACCAGGTTCAATATATGGTATATATTTTTTTTATACTTGAAGTGAAATGTTGTAACCTGTATCTATTTTTTTTTAACAATATATTTTTATTGAGATTTTACATATATCATATACACACATAAAGTGGTGTGAAGGATAAAAGAAGAAAATAAATGAACAGTTTTTCCTTGGTCGCAGGGCAGTAGAACAACGCCATGTGCAGTTACAATGAAGGTAACAATACAAATTTGACTATGATCATTATTGCCAACAAAACGATTACCTTATGCGGTAGGTTATTGGAGGTAAGGATTGTCTCCCATCCTAGGGCACCCCTTCCAGGTTCACGACTGTGCCCAGGACTAAAGCCAATCCCCCCTCCTATAGTGGTTCTTTTGATCGTGTTGAGAACATTATAATAATAAGAACCGTAATACGAAAGTCAGAATACAAACATTAGTAACAGGAAAGGCTTTGGGGAATTAGAGTTCTGCCTTGACAGCTTAACTTAGGTAATTGTTGTAGAAGCAGTTGTCAGGAACGTCAGAGATTTATTTTTATACCATACCAACCATGGACACCACATTCGGGAGATGTTGTCCCTGTTTTTGTCTCTAAGTGCCAGTGTCAGCTCATATGTGAAGTGTAGGTGGGTCGTTTGCACTACTTCCCAGAGAGAGGGTGGATCAGGGTTTTTCCACTTTCTGGTAATATTCAGTCTAGCTGAGAGGAGTATATGAGATAATGTGTGTCTTAACTGTTTCGAGAATTGGTCTAGTTCTAGGGAGAGTAGCGCTAGACTAGGATGTGGAGATATTGTTCTTTGTGAAATCTCGGATATTAATTGGAAAATTGACTCCCAATAGCGTGTCAGTTTGGGGCAGTTCCAAAATGTATGGAGCCCACTTTTGTCCACATTTCCTCCAACAGTTGCTGTCTAGGTCTTTGTGAAATCTTGACACTCTATCAGGGATCAGGTACCACCGTTGTGTAATTTGTATTGCTAGTTCCCAGAGTGTGGAACAGCTGGTGGCTTTGTATGTGGAATTGCAAGCTTTAGCCCACTGCTCTACTGTGTACGTGCGTCCCAGATCTGATTCCCATTGTAATATGGAATTGGTTTTAATGAAGACACTTTTTTGTTGAAGGGGCATTGAGAAAAATCCAAGCTGGTTGGGGAATACTGCATGTCCATAATGGGAATGTAGAGATAAAGGTCTGAGTTAGGTAGCCGGTATTCCTTTTGTAAGTGGGGAAAGGATTTGAGTTTATCATTCGTGAACAGGTCATTGATGTATTTGATTCCCTGCACTTGCCACTTCGTAAAGGATATTAGATCCATTTTGCTTTGTAAAACTTGTAGTGGGATTTTTAAGGTCGACTTATTGGGATAGTTATGGCTAAGTCAAGTTCCAAACTTTAACTGTAGCAGCCATTGTAGGGGGAATGCAGGTGGGTAATTTAGTTTTATGTGACATAGACAGTAGCCAGGTGGATAGTATCCCTCCTGGAATGAAGGATGCTTCCAATTGACCCCAAATGGTGAGAGGAGAATCACTCCTTAAGCTGTGTTAGTGCTGACGCCATGGAGTAATCTTTAAAGTCCACATAACCGGTGCCCCCGGCTCTGTGGTGCTTAATCAGTATTGTGTGTGCACTTCTGGATTTTTTGCCTTGCCATGTGAAGGAGGAAAGTATGGATTGTAAGGATCGGAAGTAAGTAGCAGGGATAGTAAGTGGGAGTGTCCGAAAGAGGTAGAGGATTTGGGGAAGGTGAAGCATTTTAAACGCCGCTAAACATCCCTTCCATGACATTTCTAAAGACGCCAGCCTGTGGAGATCTTCTTGGAGCTTGTTACGAAATGGTATATAGTTGTGATGAAATAGCATTTTAGTGGATTTAGTCAACTGAACTCTAAGATAGGTTATGCTTTGTTCTGCCCAGGTATTTGGGAATTGCTGTTGTAGTAGTAAACTAGTTGTGGCGTCTATTCCCAGGTTAAGGATATAGGACTTGGATTTGTTAACTTTATAGAAAGATATTTTGCTGAACCAGGCTAGCGTCTGTTGAACTGCCCGAAGGGAGGTAGTAGGGTCAGTGATCATGAGTATCACCTTATCCGCAAATAAGTTTATTTTGTGTTCTTGACCTGCCATGGAAATACCTGTTATTTGTTTATTAGTGCGGATATACTGTGCTAGCGGTTCCATTATAAGGTTGAAGATTAGGGGGGAGAGAGGGCATCCCTGCCTAGTCCCGTTCGAAATTTGGAATGAGGTTGATAAGGAGTCTGCCGAGTACACTTGGGCAGAGGGGGCGGAATAGAGGGCTAATATGGCATTGCGGATTAGTCCTTGGAACCCGAATTTGGTTAGGACTGACGAAAGGTAACCCCAATGTACCCTGTTGAACGCCTTTTCAGCGTCAAGAGACAGGAGCACAGAGGGGGTACTAAATTTTTCCACATGATGGAGAATATCTATCATCCTTCTTATGGCGTCTGAGGATTGGCGGCCTTTCGTGAAGCCTGATTGGTCCTTATGAATGAGGTTTGAAAGTATGTCAATTCGCCTATTAGCTATCAGTTTCGCATACATTTTCAGATCCATGTTGAGTAGAGAAATGGGTCGGAAGTTCTGGGGTGTAGTTAGGTCTTTGCCAGGTTTTGGGGGGGTTACTACTATGGCTTTTAGCATTTCCGAGGGGAATGTAGAGGAAGTTGCAACAGTGTGGGGGCTAAAATTTGTTGGAATTGTTTGTATTATTCCCCAGTGAACCCGTCAGGGCCCGGGGATTTGGAGCTCGGGAGTTTAGTAATCACTTGTGAAATTTCAGGTATAGTGAAGGGAACATTGAGGGAAGAGAGATGTGCCGGCGAAATGGAGGGGAGGTTAACTTGTGCCAGAAACTGTGATATGTCTTCTTGTGTGGGTTGAAAGGTACTTTTGTCTTCTCTAATATTATAAAGGTCTTTGTAGTATGTGCTAAATGCATTGGCAATGTCAATCGGTTTAAGCAATTTCTCTTTTGTATGGGGATGATACAGGTATGGAATATTGGATTTTGTTCTATGACCCTCAAATCGTAGTGCCATCAACTTGCCTGCTTTATTACCTGTGGTATATGTGTTTGCCCTAACTTTGGTATATGCTTTTTCATATGATTCTAGCAAGAGTGTGCGCAGTTCGTGGCGTAGTGAAAATATTTTTGTTTGGAGTAGGGTGGAGGGATTGGATTTGTTTTGTGATTCAGCAGCCTCTATATCGGCTGTGATTTGATCTATTTTTTGTGTCCTCTTTTTTTTTGCGCTAGCCCCCATTTTAATAAAAATACCTCTAATTATGGCTTTCTGGGTGTTCCACACTACCAACGGGTCAGACACTGAGTCAGAATTGATAGAGAAGAATTCTTCTAAATTCTGTTGAAGGGGTTTAGAGAATGAAGGGGTACGTAAAAGAAAATTGTTAGTTCTCCATAAGTAAGAATTAGGCTGCGGTGTTTTAGCGGCTATGGTAATACTTATAGGCGCATGATCTGACCAGGTAGTAGTGTGAATCGCCGAGGCCGATACATTTTGAAGTAACCATTTGTCAGAAAGGAACAGATCTATGCGTGAGTAGGTGTTGTGACGCAGTGATAGATAAGTATAATCCTTTTCACTCGCGTGGCAACATCTCCAGATATCGAATAGAATATTGGATATTGGAATATTGGAATAGATGAATTTGTTCAGGGGTGACTCATGTCTCTTGGTCCCCGCCGTTGAATCCATATTGTAATCTGGAACGAGGTTAAAGTCACCACAGAGCAACAGGTGCCCCGCTGAAGATTTTTTGCTGTATTTAAAGTTTTCTTGAAAAAGGACATTTGGCGCTGATTTGCTGCGTACAAGGACACTAATGTATACTGGTTATTATTGATCGTGCATAATAATATGACAAAGCGGCCTTCTGGATCTGTGATGCACTTTTGAAGTTAGAAAGAGACCGTATCTCTTAAAGGAAATTAACACACCTCTTTGTTTCCGTTTATGGCATGACTTAAAAATATGGGGGAACAGTTTATGTTGACATATAGGGGACGAGTCCCGGGCAAAGTTTGTTTCCTGGACGCAAAGTACATCACTGTTAAGCGATAATGCTGTTTTCCACAGGGAAGAGCGTTTAGCTGGATGGTTCAATCCCTTTGCATTCAGGGAGAGTATAGTGAAGGACACGTTGGTGTATGTTGGTAAGTTGTTGCAATGTGTTAACTTACGGTTGGGAGGAGTTGTGTGGAGGTGGCTTCAGAAGACGTTGTTTGCCGCTGGTGGGATTTACTTCTCGGAGACTTCAGTTGTGGCAGAGTAGGTGTGAGATGTTCTCTGTTGCACAATGAAAGTCACGCAAAGTTATGGTGCTAATATCTCAACAGGTAAGCAAACAGAAAAAGGAAAAGCAAAGGGGAACAAAAAAAAAAAAAGACAAAGTAAAAGATAGCAAACAGTCAAACAGGTCAGCAGTGTGCAACCGAAATTGAATGCTGACTAACTTTGGGCGGAAAGTTCAAACTTTGGATTATAGTGAGCAGAAAGCCGGACCGGACTTTGTATGGTAGCTCATCAGGTTAAGGACAAGTTCTCTCAAGTGAACTTAGATTTGTTTGGTCCTCAATAGTTTCCTTGCTGAGAGGAAGTGTGTTTTCCTGTAGGGTGAGGCGCAGTGCGTGGGAGTTCTGGGATTATGCCCCATGAGTGCAAGAGCTTCAACCCCCCCCTCAAGCGTGGAAATAGTGTGAGGAATTCCGTTATGCTTGACCAAGATGGTGGCTGGATGGCACCACTTGTAGATTATTTTATGATTGGTCAGGGCTTTGGTTACCGTTTTCAGTTGTCTCCTCATTTGTAATGTATATTGGGAGAGGTCTGCGAATAATTGAATATCAGCATATGGCGCTGGGAGTGTGGTGATTGCCCGTGCTCTGGATTAGGGATGAGCTTCGAGTTCGAGTCAAACTCATGTTCGACTCGAACATTGCCTGTTCGCCCGTTCGCCGAACAGCGAACAAATTGGGGTGTTCGTGGCAAATTCGAAAAGTCTATGGGAGAAATCTAAAGTGCTAATTATAAAGGCTTATATGCAAGTTATTGTCCTAAAAAGTGTTTGGGGACCCGGGTCCTGCCCCAGGGGACATGTATCAATGCAATTTTTTTTTTTAAAAACGGCCGTTTTTTCGGGAGCAGTGATTTTAATAATGTTTAAAGTGAAACAATAAAAGTGAAATATTCCTTTAAATTTCGTACCTGGGGGGGTGTGTATGATATGCATGTAAAGTGGCGCATGTTTCCCGTGTTTAGAACTGTCCCTGCACAAAGTGTCATTTTTGAAGGAAAAAAAGTCATTTAAAACTCACTCGCGGCTTTTAATGAATTGTCGGCTTTTATCAATACATACAAAAGTCATTGATAAAAAAAAAAAAGCGTGGGGGTCCCCCAGAATTCAATTACCAGGCCCTTTAGGTCTGGAATGGATATTAAGGGGAACCCCGCCGCAAATTTAAAAAAAAATGGCGTGGGGTTCCCCCAAATATCCATACCAGGCCCTTCAGATCTGGCATGGATTTTAAGGGGAACTCCACCCCAAATTTAAAAATAAAATGGCGTGGAGTCCCCCCAAAAATCCATACCAGACACTTATCCGAGCACACAACCTGTCCGGCCGCAGGGGAAGAGGGGGGACGAGAGAGCGGCCCCCCCTCCCTCCTGAACTGTACCAGGCCACATGCCTTCAACATGGGGAGGATGTCCCCATGTTGATGGGGACAAGGGCCTCATCCTCACAACCCTTGCCCGGTGGTTGTGGGGGTCTGCGGGTGGGGGGCTTATCGGAATCTGGAAGACCCCTTTAACAAAGGGGACCCCCAGATCCCACCCCCCCCCCATGTGAATTGGTAAGGGGTACATTGTACCCCTACCATTTCACGAAGAAAGCATAAAAAATGTCAAAAAAACCCACAAAACACCTTGAAAAAGTCCTTTATTAAAAAAATAAATACGTTTAAAAAAAAACATTCCAGCGGTGAAATCCAGTGTCCCGCGGCGATCCGATGTCCAGCGCTGTCCGTCACTGGTTTTGCCTGAGCGGACCTGATGGGGAACTTCCTCCTCAGTGTTTTAAATGTATAGACCCGCCCCTTCTAAAGTTCCCCATCAGGTCCGCTCAGCGGACCAGATGCGGAACATGACAAGGGGCGGGTCTATACATGTAATACCACAGTGAGAGAAGTTCCCCATCAGGTCCGCCCCCTCGGTATGTCGGACCCGGCTACGTCATTGGCCTGAGCGGGGAACTTCCTTCACTGTGTAAATTTAAATTACACAGTGAAGGAAGTTCCTAGCTCAGGCCAATGACGTAGGCGGGGTCGGACATACCGAGGGGGCGGACCTGATGGGGAACTTCTCTCACTGTGGTAATACATGTATAGACCCGCCCCTTGTCATGTTCCGCATCTGGTCCGCTGAGCAGACCTGATGGGGAACTTTAGAAGGGGCGGGTCTATACATTTAAAACACTGAGGAGGATGTTCCCCATCAGGTCCGCTCAGGCAAAACCAATGACGGACAGCGCTGGACATCGGATCGCCGCAGGACACTGGATTTCACCGCTGGAATGTTTTTTTTTTTTATTTTCAATTTTTTTTAATAAAGGACTTTTTCAAGGTGTTTGTGTGGTTTTTTTTTACATTTTTTTACGCTTTCTTCGTGAAATGGTAGGGGTACAATGTACCCCTTACCAATTCACATGGGGGGGGGCCGGAATCTGGGGGTCCCCTTTGTTAAGGGGTCTTCCAGATTCCGATAAGCCCCCCGCACGAAGACCCCCACAACCACCAGGCAAGGGTTGTGGGGATAAGGCCCTTGTCCCCATCAACATGGGGACATCCTCCCCATGTTGAGGGCATGTGGGCTGGTATGGTTCAGGAGGGAGGGGGGCCACTCTCGTCCCCCCCTTTTCCCCTGCGGCCGGCCAGGTTGCGTGCTCGGATAAGGGTCTGGTATGGATTTTTGGGGGGACTCCACGCCATTTTTTTTAAAATTTGGGGTGGAGTTCCCCTTAAAATCCATGCCAGATCTGAAGGGCCTGGTATGGATATTTAGGGGGAACCCCACGCCATTTTTTTTTAAATTTGCGGCGGGGTTCCCCTTAATATCCATTCCAGACCTGAAGGGCCTGGTAATTGAATTGTGGGGGACCCCCACGCTTTTTTTTTATTTTTATCAATGACTTTTATATGTATTGATAAAAGCCGACAATTCATTATTAGCCGCGAGTGAGTTTTAAATGACTTTTTTTCCTTCAAAAATGACACTTTGTGCAGGGACAGTTTTAAGCACGGGAAACATGCGCCACTTTACATGCATATCATACACACCCCCCAGGTATGAAATTTAAAGGAATATTTCACTTTTATTTTTTAATTTTAAGCATTATTAAAATCACTGCTCCCGAAAAAACGGCCGTTTTTAAAACTTCTTTTTGCATTGATACATGTCCCCTGGGGCAGGACCCGGGTCTCCAAACACTTTTTAGGACAATAACTTGCATATAAGCCTTTATAATTAGCACTTTAGATTTCGAACATTCGAGTCCATTGTATTTAATAGGGTTCTAAAGTTCACACGAACATTTTGTCTGTTCGCAGGTTCTGGTGCGAACCGAACAGGGGGGTGTTCGGCTCATCCCTGCTCTGGATAGGATATGTTCTTTGGCCTGGTAGAATTGGATCCGTAAGAGCACATCTCTGGGGATAGCCTCCTCCAGATGGCGTGGTTTGGGGATCCTATGTATGCGGTCAATTGTGAGCTCAATGGGGGACAGTTCAGGTAGCAGCGTAGAAAACGTAGTGCTAGCATAACTGTGTAGATCTGTGGGAGGGATTGTTTCTGGTATACCGCGTATTTTAATGTTATTGTGGCGAGAACGGTCCTCAAGGTCCGCTAAATTTGACTTTTATCCAGGCTTTATCATCTTTTTGGGACATACATGCATCTACCAGATCGTTCACTATTTCTGTTCATTCCTTCATTTTAGTTTATATGTACTGCACTCTATCATCCATGTGTCTCATATCAGTGGTGATCTTCTGTATTAGGGAGGACAGATTAGACATGAGGGAAGCTTGCAAAGACATGTCTTTCATTGTAGTGTCCAGTACAGGCTGCCCTGTGGTAGGAAAGGCCACTATGGAGGATTGCAGGGAGGATATTGCATTAGCATTATGCAATTCTGTACTCACTGTGGTCCCAGTCTGGTGAGTAGGATCCATGCGCATCCGCGCTTTAGCAGGGCTCTGCGGGATCGGTGAGAGCGGAGGAAAGTCGGCGGGGGAAAGAGATGTGAATTCCCCTTCCATTTCTCTTGAATTGTCCTCTGGAAGGTCTGTGTAGGCCGATGACGGACGGCGGCGCCATCTTGTTTTCCTCCCCTCAGCGCCGGCTGAAAGGAGAAAGCTGTGAGCTTCTGGAGGTATCTTTCCTCCTTCCTTTTTCGGGACATCAGTGCTGGGGGAATCCGCTGGTCACAGGGTGCAACTGAGGAGCCTCAATGGGGCTGAAAACTTGCCCTTTTGCGGTGTATGTCCGGTCGGCTGCAGAGAGCTCCTGGCTTAAGCTGCCATCTCATATGCGCGCAAGCCACACCCCTCCAACCTGTATCTATTTTGATAAAATAAAATAAAGAATAAAAAAAAAGAACTATTGTGACTGGTATTGTGACTAGGGGCATTGACTGGTGAGAGTATATTATAAAAAAGAAAAACATATTTTTTACAAACATATATATATATATATATATATATATATATATAGTATATTTTACATACTGTCACCAGAGCAGTGCTCAGTTATCATAGTTACACTGTACTGTATTTTTTTTTTATATCGTGATTCCTTATTACAGTGATGATAACTGTAATAAGCAATAGGTAAAAGACTGTGCAAAGATTTTCATTCATGAAACCTTGTGTACTACTGTGATGCTGTAATTGGTCACATCTATCACATGGTACAGGGAGTTGTGATTGTCCCTGGTACCATGTGATCACTGTAATCAATCACAGAGCTCACACAGTAGTAAACAATGACATTATTGTGCTCGCTGTGATTGGTAACAGCAATCACATGATACTAGGGATGCTCACAGTGGCCCAGCACAATTGGTGAACACAGCGGGTAACCAATCCCACAGCTGCAAGCATGAGCAGGTGACACAGGGGGAGGTACGGATATGCCCAGCCACATCAGCACTGCTCCTGTCAGGCCATTTATGTACTATGGACGGATGGAAATTGGTTAAAATTTGGATTGTGAGATAAGGCAGGGAAAGAGCAATGGAATAAGAGGGGTGGGGGGGGGAGTCACAGAGGTTGAGAGAGGGCATAATGTTGAATAGTGATTTAGAAAAAATGTCCACATTTAGTCTATTATCTTTTGTGTCAAAAATATTTATCATTCTTAGTTCAAAAGTTTTCCTTTAAGTATTTTTTAACTTCCCTTTAAAAACCAAAACATTCATGTCTTCAATTTTGTGGAATGGTTGTGAGAAGTAATGTCCCACAGGTGTGCAGAAATCATCTTCCTTATATTCCTTAAAGAGGAAGTAAACCTAATTGTATTTATTTTTTTTAAAAACCCTGCAAAAGAAAGGCATAATGAGCTAGTATGCATAGCATAATAGGCTGCCCCCCTTTTACCCCACATTCCTCCATGGACCGAACATGGCTGTGAAGGGGTTCCCCGCTGACTCGCTCTCTCCCCTCTGCTACTCCGCCATTCACTCTGCCTGCTTCAGATGACTCCTGACTAGGGATGAGCTTCGTGTTCGAGTCGAACATACGTTCGACTCGAACATCGGCTGTTCGATCGTTCGACGAAGATCGAACGATTTGGGCCGTTCGCGCCAAATTCGAGTGACGCGAACGGCCCACAATGCACTACGCCATCGCAGTGTCATCCAGGCGCTGTGATTGGCCAAGCATGCACTGTGACCCCGCATGCTTGGCCAATCACAGCGCCGGCAGCGAGGAGAGCAATGATTGGCCACAGGCAGGATGCCTGTGGCCAATTATTGCTGAGGGTGTTTAGTACACGCCCCACACTATAAAAGGCCGCCAGCACGGCGGCCTAGTGTAGTGTGTTCCGGAGCAGGGATAGAGCAGCATAGGCAGGGACAGTGACTTTTATTTCTTTCTTGCTTAACCTGGATTCCTTTAGTTTAGGGAAAGAGAAGGATAGGTAGGGAGAGTGTCAGTGTGTTTTGTGCTTGTGCTATATTGTGCTTAAAAAAAACATTTTTTCTAGGGACAGAAAACTGTAGGTAGGGAGAGTGTCAGTTTCTTTCACTGTCAAAGTCCTTGTTTCCAGGGACCTGGAAGGACAGTGAGTGAATTCTCCTTGTGCTAAATTGTGCTTAAAAAAAACATTTTTTCTAGGGACAGAAAACTGTAGGTAGGGAGAGTGTGTCAGTTTCTTTCACTGTCAAAGTCCTTGTTTCCAGGGACCTGGAAGGACAGTGAGTGAATTCTCCTTGTGCTAAATTGTGCTTAAAAAAAACATTTTTTCTAGGGACAGAAAACTGTAGGTAGGGAGAGTGTGTCAGTTTCTTTCACTGTCAAAGTCCTTGTTTCCAGGGACCTGGAAGGACAGTGAGTGAATTCTCCTTGTGCTAAATTGTGCTTAAAAAAAACATTTTTTCTAGGGACAGAAAACTGTAGGTAGGGAGAGTGTGTCAGTTTCTTTCACTGTCAAAGTCCTTGTTTCCAGGGACCTGGAAGGACAGTGAGTGAATTCTCCTTGTGCTAAATTGTGCTTAAAAAAAACATTTTTTCTAGGGACAGAAAACTGTAGGTAGGGAGAGTGTGTCAGTTTCTTTCACTGTCAAAGTCCTTGTTTCCAGGGACCTGGAAGGACAGTGAGTGAATTCTCCTTGTGCTAAATTGTGCTTAAAAAAACATTTTTTCTAGGGACAGAAAACTGTAGGTAGGGAGAGTGTGTCAGTTTCTTTCACTGTCAAAGTCCTTGTTTCCAGGGACCTGGAAGGACAGTGAGTGAATTCTCCTTGTGCTAAATTGTGCTTAAAAAAAACATTTTTTCTAGGGACAGAAAACTGTAGGTAGGGAGAGTGTGTCAGTTTCTTTCACTGTCAAAGTCCTTGTTTCCAGGGACCTGGAAGGACAGTGAGTGAATTCTCCTTGTGCTAAATTGTGCTTAAAAAAAACATTTTTTCTAGGGACAGAAAACTGTAGGTAGGGAGAGTGTGTCAGTTTCTTTCACTGTCAAAGTCCTTGTTTCCAGGGACAGAGAAGGACACCTGAAGGTAGCCCTTATTGCTTTTTTCCCATCTCCCTGCAGGCCATCTATTAGAATGTCTGGAAGGCAAACAAGGAGAGGCAGACAGTCAGGAGGCAATAAAAGAGGGCAAGCAGGCTCTGTGTCTGGGGGCAACAGTGCTGGTCGTGGACGCGGTGCATTGTCATCAGCACATGGCCATGGGACACGCTTGTCCTTCTTTTCGGCAGCTGGACATGTTGAGCCACATCATGCCGAAGACTTGGTAGAGTGGATGACCAAGCCCTCCTCCTCCTCCTCATCCTCTCTCACCCAGGCTCAGGGTACTGGCAAAGCAGCTGCCAAAGCGTCCTCTTCCCTGTTATCAATGTCAGACTCATCATCAGTCACTCCTTCCCTAGACCCACCATGTCCTCCTCCTGAGGAGTCCCCCGAACTGTTTGAGCACAGTGTTGGGTACATGCTCCAGGAGGATGCCCAGCGTTTCGAAGGGTCTGATGATGAAACCCAGCTACAGGAAGGCAGTAGGGTGAGAGCAGACAGAGGGGATGCTCAAGAAGGACACCAATCTGGCAGTCATGTTCCAGCAGCTGCAGCATACTGCCAGATTGGCTCCAGTGATGAGGAGGGAGGGGATGATGAGGTCACTGACTCCACGTGGGTGCCTAATAGGAGAGAGGAGGAGGAGGATGAGGAGGAGGCACATCTCCAACGAGGCAGGATGCCCTTTGGTGGCCAGCGTAAGGGCAGTACACCGACGGAATCACACCGCAGAGCTCCGCCTGTGCAGGGCGCTGCCTCTGCCCGTCATTCAAAAAGTTCCTTGGTGTGGGCCTTTTTTGAGGCTAGTGCATCAGATCGCACAGCTGCTGTTTGCAACATATGTCTCAAGCGTATATCGCGTGGCCAAAACATCAGCCGCTTGGGTACCACATGCCTGACCAGACATATGTTGACCTGCCATGCAGCTCGTTGGCAAGCCTACCTCAAAGACCCACACCAAAGAACAAAGCGGACCTCTCCTTGCACCGCATCAGCTGGGATCTCCAACCCCACTATAACTTCAGTCCTCTCTGAAACATGCACTGAGAGGAATGAAGGTGTAGAATTAGGTGTGTCACAGCCAAGTACTTGCGGCCACTCTGCTAGCAGTACACCAACGTCCGATTCTAGCAGGCAAATTTCCCTGCCCCAGCTGCTGGACCGTCGAAAGAAGTTCACTCCCAGCCATCCACATGCCCAGCGGTTGAATGCTAGCTTGGCTAAATTGCTAGCGCTTCAACTGCTGCCTTTTCAGTTGGTAGACTCGGCCCCCTTCCGTGAGTTTGTGCAATGTGCGGTTCCTCAGTGTCAGGTTCCCAAACGCCACTTTTTCTCACGGAAGGCTATTCCGGCTCTCTACCGGCATGTGGAAGGCAATGTCTTGGCCTCGCTGGACAGGGCGGTCAGCGGTAAGGTGCATATTACCGCTGACTCATGGTCCAGCAGGCATGGACAGGGACGTTACCTTTCTTTCACGGCCCATTGGGTCACTCTTTTGGCAGCTGGGAAGGATGCAGGACAAGGTGCAGTAGTGTTGGAGGTTGTCCCACCGCCACGCCTCCAAAATGCTACTACTGGTTGTGACACACCTCTCTCCTCCACCCCCTCCTCTTCTTCCTCCATGGCCTCTTCCTGTGGTTTGTCCTATGAACCAGCGGTGCTCCGTAGCCGTTCACGGGGCTACGCAAGTACGCAGGCAAAAAGATGCCATGCCGTGCTTGCGCTGGTGTGTTTGGGGGACAGAAGCCACACTGGGGCAGAGGTCCTGTCTGCTCTGCAGGGCCAGGCCGAGAGGTGGTTGACGCCACGCCAGCTTAAGCCAGGAATGGTGGTTTGCGACAATGGCACCAACCTCCTCTCCGCCCTCCGACAGGGACAACTGACCCATGTGCCCTGTGTGGCTCAAGTCCTTAACCTGGTGGTGCAGCGGTTCTTGGGCAGGTACCCGGGCTTTCAGGATGTCCTGAGGCAGGCCAGGAAAGTCTGTGTGCATTTCCGCAGATCTTATAATGCCAGTGCTCGCCTGGCTGAGCTGCAAAAGGAGTTGAACCTGCCCAAGAACCGCCTTATATGTGACATGCCCACCAGGTGGAACTCAACGTTGGCCATGCTGCAGCGGCTGCACACGCAGCAGAGGGCCATCAATGAGTACCTGTGCGACTACGGCACCAGGACAGGGTCAGGGGAGCTTGTTTTTTTTTCTCCACGCCAGTGGGGCATGATCAGGGATGCATGCACTGTCCTGGCACCATTTGAGGAGGCCACGAGGATGGTGAGCAGTGACAGTGCATGCATCAGTGACACTGTACCTCTTGTCCACCTGTTGGAGCACACGCTGCGTGGAATAATGGACAGGGCACTTGAGGCAGAACAGAGGCAGGAAGAGGAGGACTTCCTTGCCTCTCAAGGCCCCCTTTACCCAGACAGTGTTCCTTCTGTCCCACCCATCGCACAGGAAGAGGAAGAGGAGGAGGAGGAGGAGGAGGATTGTGTCAGCATGGAGGTGGAGGCTGGCACTCAGCATCATCAGCAGCAGTCTTTTAGGGATGATTTACAGTCCCAAGAAACCAGTGGACTTGTACGTGGCTGGGAGGAGGTGGCTGCGGATCATGTCGTCCTTAGTGACCCAGAGGACTCCGGAGCGAATGCCTCAGCAAACCTACGCTGCATGGCCTCCCTGATCCTGCAAAGTCTGCGGAAGGATCCTCGTATTCTTCGGATCAAGGAGAGGGACCATTACTGGCTGGCCACTCTCCTTGATCCACGGTACAAGGGTAAGGTTGCGGACCTTATGTTACCGTCGCAGAGGGAGCAGAGGATGAGACAACTCCGGGAGGCCTTGCAGAAAGGTCTGTGCAACGCGTTCCCAGAGACTGGGAGGTTACAAACTCCTGGTCCTGGACAACGAGTTGCTGAGGCTTCGGCCAGTCAAAGAAGGAGCGGTGGGGAAGGTGGCCGTCTGACCGATGCGTTCAGACAATTCTTTAGTCCGCAGCCCCAAAGTATGATCGGTTCCAGCAACCATCGCCAGCGTCTGATAAACATGGTGCAGGAATATCTAGGGGCAAGGTCAGACTTGGACACCTTCCCCACCGAAAATCCTCTGGCTTACTGGGTCTTGAGGATGGATCACTGGCCAGAGCTTGCACAGTATGCAATTGAGCTACTGGCCTGTCCTGCATCCAGCGTTCTTTCGGAACGCACATTCAGTGCTGCTGGAGGATTTGTCACGGATCACAGGGTGCGCCTGTCCACCGACTCGGTTGATCGACTGACTTTCATCAAGATGAACCAGTCTTGGATCACCACCAGCTACCACACACCTGATGCTGATATAACAGACTAATTGATTTTAACATGTCACATCCCTTCAAGACTGATGCTGAGTGCCTGTGCTGTTATGTTGACTGGCTATCCTCCTCCTCCGAGTCCTCAATGATACGATTGATGATGATAGCTTGGAAGATCATTTTTGTTTATGGGTGCCGCCACCAGTGGCTAAGGCCCAATTTTTCAGCCCCTGTTTTACAGGGGCGTGTAATTACATTTTTTTTAGCAATAAATTGCCATAGGGCTCATTGCTGTGCTCCAAGTACAGTATCTGTGAGGGGTTGGAGTGTTGTGGCACCAGTGCCTAAGGCCCAATTTTTCAGCCCCTGTTTAACAGGGGCGTGTCATTACAATTTTTGAAGCAATACTTTGCAACAGGGCTCATTGCTGTGCTCCAAGTACAGTATCTGTGAGGGGTTGTAGTGTTGTGCCACCAGTGCCTAAGGCCCAATTTTTCAGCCCCTGTTCAACAGGGGCATGCAATTACAATTCTTGATCTAATAATTCACAGCAGGGTCCATTGCTGCACCCACCAAGAGTAACTCTGAGGGCTTACAGTCTTGTGGCAACGCCACCACCACCACCACCACGAAAGGCCCAATTTTTCAGCCCCTGTTCAAAAGGGGCATGTAATTACAATTCTTGATCTAATAATTCACAGCAGGGCCCATTGCTGCACCCACCAAGAGTAACTGTCAGGGCTTACAGTGTTGTGGCACCAGCACCACCATCAAAGCCCCAATTTTTACTACCACTGTTCAACAATTATATGTAATTAAAATTCCTGATATAATAGTTGACAGCAGGGCGTTCCAGCACCAACCAAGAGTAACTGAGTGCTTACAGTGTTGTGCCAACACCAACAACTAAGGGGCCTATTTCTGCAGAGTATATACGGCAGGTCCCTACTTTCAAACATCCAACTTACAAACGACTCCTACTTGCAAACGAAAGAAGACAACAGGAAGTGAGAGGAAATCTACCCCTAGAAAGGAAAATTCTCTCCTGTAAGAATAAATATGGGAGAAAGGGGTCTCATCTGTACTGATGCTTTATCAGCAATCCTTGTTTCAAGAAAAACACCACATTTCAAAAACAGTTGTCATTGGGACGGAAAGTGAGGTGAAATGTTCTGAACAGGGGCACAGACAGCAAAACAAATGTTACAGGGGTGATAACCCTTACCTATGTTTCCCAAAAAGTTTAAAAATAGATTTTTGGGCTGGAGCTACACTTCAACAATGTACCTGTTCAAAATTACAAACAGATTCTACATAAGAACAAACCTACAGTCCCTGTCTTGTATGCACCGCCTGTATACGGCTGTTCAGAGTATATAGGGCCTTTTTTATTTTATGTGCGGGGTTCCCCTTAATATCCATACAAGACCCAAAGGGGCTGGTAATGGGCTGGGGTAGGGGGGGGGGGTCATGGGGTAGCTATGCCATTTTTCTTAAAGAATTTCATCCATATTACCGGGACCAGACATTACATTAAAGCCGCAAGCAGTTTTAAATGGCTTTTTTTTCCTTTAGAAGTGTCATTTTGTGCAGGGACAGTTCTAAACACGGGAAACACGTGGCACTTCACAGGCATACTTTAGACACCCCCCAGGTACGATATTTAAAGGAATATTTGACTTTTTTTTTTTCACTTTATGCATCATTAAAATGACTGCTCCCGAAAAACGACCGTTTTTAAAACTTCTTTTTGCATTGATACATGTCCCCTGGTGCAGAACCCGGGTTCCCAAACCCTATTTATGACAATAACATGCATAATAGTTGTTATAATTAGCACTTTAGAATTCGAACGTTCGCATCCATTGTATTTAATAGGGTTCTAATGTTCGTTCGAACTTTCGGTCCGTTCGCGGGTTCTGGTGCGAACCGAACCCGGGGGTGTTCGGCTCATCACTACTCCTGACACGCAGGTAAGGCTAAGCAGCTCTGCAGTCATTTATCTCCTCCCTCTGCTTCTGCTCTTTCTAAAAGCTGGCAAACTAAAGTTTTCATTATGTCAAGGTTTTGTCACCTCAGAGTTTGCTGCTTTGAAAACCTGCTGAAGCTCTTTTGACAACTCATCTCAGGCGACTGGTGGGCTCCCAGTGAGGGGGTTTCTATATATAGCCCCCAAACACCTTCCAGAAAGTTCCAAGGTCACCTGACCCTATAGGCCAATCACCTTTAACCTTCTCACCTCTGGAAGCTTCTCTTACATGTGACCCTGCTACTCCAATATAATACGCCCTGATCCCATGAGGCAAGGGGGGACCTAAATAGGCTGCCCCCTTTTTGCCCCACATTCCAAGAATCGCCAATGGTGGCTTTTAGGCAATCACACAGTTTTAGGCATAAACTAATCTGTTGGACACTTCATTCTGATTATGAAGTCACATATGAAGGAACCAAGCCCTGCAACAAATAACATTGCAAACTGTGCAGCCAAATCAATCCATCAAAAAGTGTCATAAACACAAAAGCGGCTGTCAGTATTACACAATAGTGTGTACCTCATGCAATGCAAACAATGTGACAAAGTATCTTATGCTGAAGTAACAGGACAGAAATGACATAAAAAGAATGAATTTACGGGGCGTGGCGACCAGTTTCCAAGATGGACGCTTAATCTGGGAGCTCCGCTCATCAGCCAGAGATAATATACAGCCACCAGAGCCCACCGTCGATCTATATGGCTACACACAATGCCATCCAGCCAGTGAACCCCCGCTGACCAGATTGAGGATGACGAGAAACCGTAAGAAGCCACAACAACCGCAAAAACTGGAAAGCTTCTTTGGAGCGGCAGCGCATAGGCTTCAACAAAATGCCGGCGGCGCGTGAGACTCACCTCAAACCTCCAGGCCTGGACCACAGCACGGCAACTGCAGCCCACCATCCACCGCCACCCGCCCGGCCATATCGCTCAGCGAGTCCTCTTCTGGGACATCCAGCCTTACAACAAGGAGCCCGGCCAAATCCAAGCCGAGGAGAGACTCCCCGACCGGGCCACTGACGGACCTCAGTATGGAGGTAAGCGGGCCCCATCCTGCCACCGCAAACCAGCACACTCAGGGAGGGGATCCGATAGCATATTTCCCCACAGCGGAGAGATCAGTGTCCGACACTATGTTGAAAAACATGCTACTTTCCCTGAGAACCTCCCTACAAACAGACATATTCAGGGGAATAACTGAATGCCAGAGGGAAGTGCAAGCCATGGGGCACAGAGTTAACCAAGTAGAGTCCAAAATGGAAGAATACACTTCCTCATACAATATGATGGTGGAGGCCCACACAGCGCAGGGAGAAGATATAGCTTGAATAAAGGACAAAATGGCAGACCTCGAGGATAGGAGGAACAATCTCAAACTAAGAGGCATACCTGAGTCAGTTCCCCCTACACAGCTCCAGCAATTTGCCCAGACACTTTTCTCTAGCTTGCTGCCAGGGGCGACGGCACAGGATCTCCTTGTCGACAGGATCCACAGGGTCCCCAAACCCTCATTCCTCCCTGATGATATTCCTAGAGATGTTCTGATGAGGGTACATTTCTACCACATCAAGGACCAAATCCTGCAAGCCTCACGTAAACCAGGAAACATCCCCCCACAATATGCCAACATCAGGATGCTGCCCGACTTATCCAGACACACTCTGCAATGCCGGTGCAACTTGCTGACGATTACCAAAGCTCTGAGGAACCATAATATCCTCCACAAATGGAAGTACCCAGCCACCCATTCCATTACCCACAATGGGGTCACCATTTCAGTATCCAAGCTGGAAGAAGGGATGGGAGCCCTACGTCAATGGGGTATACTTCCCGATCAAACTACTCAACCACAGCAACTCGTGGGATTGCAACCTTTGCAAAATGAATGGCAGGTGGTATCCCACAAGCGTTCTGCTAAGAAAAAAACTGGTGGAGCTCAATAGATAAGATCCACTACCACTCACAATTATCTCTGGAGTAGAGATATCACTGTTCGATACTCTTTTACATCCCTATACTTTCAATAGCAGCTACGACTGCACGAGGATCAGTTTTTAGATCCATTTCTTATGCTAAACGAGTGGACTTTTTTTTTGTTCTTTTTGTTCTTTCTGTTATTTTATTTTTTTATATACACAGCTACACATGAAGCAACATGTACACTATCGCTGAAGACGTTGAAAAACAGATAAATATAAAAAAGGTGATTAGCGCTAAAGAAATCCCTTAGGGATAATAATATACACAAAATATTACACCAAAGCAACGTGAACATGTGATAAATACAAATAATAAAACTGGATGAACCCCAAATCTCAACCATCCAGTGTGCAAGTGTCTATATAAAATGACTGAACATCACAATAGTGGATATGAGTATGGAAAGTCCTAAATGGGGAGGGTTCCTCCTATATGGCTGGTGTTTCTCAAAGTAGTGTGATATAGTTTGATGAGCTTCTCCTCTATAGCTGTCTGTGCTGGAAATACTGCTGTTATACAACTATATCCATGCCCAGTCTCCCAGAACTCTCACCTTGGTATCATAAAAACTTGCATGTAGTATAAGTGTTTGAAAGATGATATCTCACACTTCTCTCCTCATCCTCTCCATCCTCTCCAATAGTAGCGCAAAAGCTTTCACCAATTTATACGTCGAACAACAGATGCCATCACCTCACAATGAAGAAGCATCTAAGAGAGAATCCTTCTGGAAAAGTAAGTACGTACACCATGCCTCCATACGCCATACCCCACCTTCACTACAATGACAATTAAATTCTTATCACTTAACGCCCGGGGACTGAAACACCCAGCGAAGCGATTCTCCATGTAGAAGGAAGCCTGAACACAAGGAGCTGACATTCTTTGCGTGCAGGAAACACATTTCTAACTGAATAATTCCCTGCAATGTTCACATAAAGACTTTCCGTTTGTATATATGACATGCACGCCTAACAGCAAAAAAGAGGGTGTCCTACTGGCCATTAAGAACTCACTTTCCTTCCACCCCAAGGACACTGTTCTTGATGAAGGAGGCAGATTCATAATTGTTACAGGAGACATTAATTCCAGACCATACACGATCGTCTCGGTGTATGCTCCAAACTCTCATCAACTCTGTTTCATAAAGAAAGTTCTTAACAAGGCACACGCCATGAAGTATGGTAACCTTCTGATTTGCGGAGACTTTAACATAACATCGGACCCGTTGCTGGATAATTCATCAGGTAAAACTAAAGGCTCCCTGTCCCTTCAGTCACTGCTCCACAATGAGGAACTATTCGATGTGTGGAGGTGTCTCCACACAAACAAAAGAGACTATGGGGGTGATTTACTAAAGACCTGCACCTGTGGTGCAGTGGAGAAATTGGAGCAATTGCACAAAAAACGGGACTCAAAACATTTATCAAAAATTATGGTGCACTTATATGCACCAAACCATATTTACATAGGAAGCGCTGTTGCGCATTTGCGCAATCTTTCGCGCCTACCATTAGCAAGTGCAGCCAATGTAATCTTCAACATTTTTGTCTGAATACTGTAGATAACTTTACTATTTTACCATCTTCTGTTACCAGGCTAAAAAGTATGTATTTAATATTGTTTAAATGCACAAATTCTGTCCAGAACATGTAGATCTGTCTTACAACTAATCAAGCCTTTTTACACCCTTCTTTCAGCTTACTCAACTGCACATGTGCATTGACAAACTACACCATTTTATGCTCGCCTAACAGGGCGCACACGCTTTAGCTAAATATGTCTGTTGCACAAGGGCGCATCTGCGTTCTCCAGAGTGCACAACTGCTTATACATTGAGCTTGTGCTCATTGTAATGCTGATCATGTTTAATGAGCTTTTCCTTATCACATGGAGAATATTGCTTCCACTTTTATTCCTTTCATTCACTTCTTTTTGAAACAACTCAATAGTCATTCTAGAGATCTTCCTCCTATCAAAAACTGTGCAGATGTTTACTGGACTTGTAATTGTGCATTTTATGGTGATAGTCTATAATCATGGGTGGAGCCGAAACTTCCATGAAAACATCTTCTCAACACATGTCTGTGTATTGTGCATTCTGGACAATTCTTTCCCCATAAAAGTGGAAGCAATATTCTCCACGTGATAAGGAAA
Source organism: Rana muscosa (assembly GCA_029206835.1). Taxonomy (NCBI): domain Eukaryota; kingdom Metazoa; phylum Chordata; class Amphibia; order Anura; family Ranidae; genus Rana; species Rana muscosa. The sequence goes on along the minus strand of CM055122.1, from coordinate 1,149,051,127 downwards.
AGCTCATTAACATGATCAGCATTACAATGAGCAAGTGCCCGATGTCTGTTTCATATTTGAGAATGTGTATGCGCCCGTACGCGCAACGATTCCGCGAATCAGGTGCAAGTCGCAATAATTATTTCTGCTTGCGCAAATGCGGCAACATTTTCTTAAATCAGCCCCTATACCTTTTTCTCAAACAGGCACGGCTCCTACTCTCATATAGACATGTTCTTAACGGACAAATGGCTCCTACAAAACGTAGAAAAATTAGTATACACAACATCACATGGTCAGACCATGCTGCCATATCTATGTTTGTTGCGGAAAAGGGAATCTCCTCTTCAACCCCCATCTGGCGATGTAACACCAAAATTCTACAAGAACCACACCTTCAAAAATCTCTTTCCCAGCAATTAACAAACAATTTTTCAGAAAACACAGAATCAGTTACAGACTCATATATTCTATGTAATGCACACAAAGCCTTCATGAGAGGTAATATGATACAATTTGGTGCTAGAGAAAAAAAGAGGCAGGCTCAACAACTTAATACGGTTCTCAAGGAAATACACAACCTAGAATCCCAGAATAAAAAATCACCATTAGTGCCCTTAACCACTTAACGACCGCCCACTGTAGATATACGTCGGCAGAATGGCACCGACAGGCAAAGTCACGTATATCTACGTGATTGCCTTTGTATAGTTGGGGGGTCCGATCGGACCCCCCTCCTCTACAGTGAGCGGCCGTTTTCCGTTTGTGAGCGATCCGAGATGAGGGGACGGCCGTTCGATTCCGGTCACCCCCCCCGCGATCGCTCCCAGCGAATGAGAGAGCTTCCTCTGCTGTGTAATGTTTACACAGGCAGAGGAAGTGATGTCATCTCTCATGCGGCGCTCACATATACCGAGCGCTGTACAAGAGAAGACACACAGGTTAGTGCACAAACAGCACACTGACACCAGGACACATAGGCACACAAATCGTCCCCCCAGGCCCCCCAGACACCCCCCAGATCACCCCCCAGCCCCCAGTCACAGTGTCACTGATTGCAGTGACCATTTATTTAGTGATCACTGCAATCAGTGACATTTGTGACTGTAAAAGTGTCACTACAGTTTAGTTTTAGGTCCAGTGTAGCCCCCTAACCCCCCCTAATAAAGGTTTAACCCCCTGATCACCCCCCAGATAGCCCTTTCACCCCCTAGCACTGCCGTCGCTAAGCGATCGTTTTTCTGATCGCTGTTTTTTTGTCGGTGATGCCGATCGGTAGCCAGTTATTTTTTTTAGGTTCGCCGCAGGTTTTTATAGTGTCGGGTACCCCCATATATTACCTAAAAAAGGTTTAACCCCCTTGATCGCCCCCCAGATAACCCTTTCACCCCCTAGCACCACTGTCGCTAAGCGATCGTTTTTCTGATCGCTGTTTTATTGTCGGTGATGCCGATCGTTAGCCAGCTATTTTTTTTAGGTTCGCCACAGGTTGCGTCAGGTATCCCCATATATTACCTAATAAAGGTTTAACCCCCTTGATCGCCCCCCAGGTAACCCTTTCACCCCCTATCACCACTGTCGCTAAGCAATCGTTTTTCTGATCGCTGTCTTATTGTCAGTGATGCCGATAGGAAGCCAGTTATTTTTTTTAGGTTCACCGCAGGTTTTTATAGCGTCAGGTACACCCATATATTACCTAATAAAGGTTTAACCCCCTTTATCGCCCCCCAGGTAACCCTTTCACCCCCTAGCACCACTGTCGCTAAGCGATCGTTTTTCTGATCGCTGTCTTATTGTCGGTGATGCCGATAGGTAGCCAGTTATTTTTTTTAGGTTCGCCGCAGGTTTTTATAGCGTCAGGTACCCCCATATATTACCTAATAAAGGTTTAACACCCTTGATCGCCCCCCAGGTAACCCTTTCACCCCCTATCACCACTGTCACTAACGATCGTTTTTCTGATCGCTGTCTTATTGTCGGTGATGCCAATCGGTAGCCAGTTATTTTTTTTAGGTTCGCCACAGGTTTTTATAGCGTCGGGTACCCCCATATATTACCTAATAAAGGTTTAACCCCCTTGATCGCCCCCCAGATAACCCTTTCACCCCCTAGCACCACTGTCGCTAAGCAATCGTTTTTCTGATCGCTGTTTCATTGTCGGTGATGCCGATCGGTAGCCAGTTATTTTTTTTAGGTTCGCCACAGGTTTTTATAGCGTCAGGTACCCCCATATATTACCTAATAAAGGTTTAACCCCCTTGATCGCCCCCCAGGTAACCCTTTCACCCCCTATCACCACTGTCGCTAAGCGATCATTTTTCTGATCGCTGTTTTATTGTCGGTGATGCCGATCGGTAGCCAGTTATTTTTTTTAGGTTCGCTGCAGGTTTTTATAGCGTCAGGTACCCCCATATATTACCTAATAAAGGTTTAACCCCCTTGATCGCCCCCCAGGTAACCCTTTCACCCCCTATCACCACTGTCGCTAAGCGATCGTTTTTCTGATCGCTGTCTTATTGTCAGTGATGCCGATAGGTAGCCAGTTATTTTTTTTAGGTTCACCGCAGGTTTTTATAGCGTCAGGTACCCCCATATATTACCTAATAAATGTTTAACCCCCTTGATCGCCCCCCAGGTAACCCTTTCACCCCCTATCACCACTGTCACTAAGCGATCGTTTTTCTGATCGCTGTCTTATTGTCGGTGATGCCGATAGGTAGCCAGTTATTTTTTTTAGGTTCGCCGCAGGTTTTTATAGCGTCGGGTACCCCCATATATTACCTAATAAAGGTTTAACCCCTTGATCGCCCCCCAGGTAACCCTTTCACCCCCTTTTGCCAGTGTCACTAAGCGATTGTTTTTCTAAACGCTGTATAATTATGCTGGTGCCGATAGATAGCCAGTTATTTTTTTTAGGTTCGCCGCAGGTTTTTATAGCATCAGGTATCCCCATATATTATCTAATAAAGGTTTTAACCCCCTAATTGCCCCTAGTTAACCCTGCGTCACACCACAGGCAGCGTCAGGTTAATGCCAGTAATGCCAACACCCACGCGTGAAGCATACACCTCCCTTAGTGGTATAGTATCTGAACAGATCAATATCTGATCTGATCAGATCTATACTAGCGTCCCCAGCAATTTAGGGTTCCCAAAAACGCAGTGTTAGCGGGATCAGCCCAGATACCTGCTAGCACCTGCGTTTTGCCCCTCTGTCCAGCCCAGGCCACCCCCAAGTGCAGTATCGATCAATCGCTGTCACTTACAAAACACAACACACATAACTGCAGCGTTCGCAGAGACAAGCCTGATCCCTGCGACTCCAGTGCTGTAGGAGGTGATTTCACCAGCACAGTTTTAAAAAAAAGCATATATGCCGAAGCATTGGGGCAGCAGGGGCGGAGGAGCGATTTTTCTCCTAATGCCGCGTACATACGGTCGAAATTCCGACGGAGGCTTGCCCGTGGAAAAGTCTGACCATGTGTACGCGGCATAACTTTTGCGGGAAGATGCCCCCATGCTTCGGCATATATAAATGGTGCATGTATGCCCATCATTAGAAGTGGGTGGATGAAGGGCGGTATTCTAATGGTGGGCATACCCACCGATCAATCTTTTTTTATCGTTCAGCCAACAGGCTGCATGAAAAAAAAGATTACAATACATGTCCAACAAGGACCAGCAACGTACTGGTATGTTGCTGGACTTTGAATGGTTATACCAGATTGATGCCTGCGGGTTTAGGTATCATCTTGGTATCATTCTTTTCAGCCAGCGGCCGGCTTTCATGTAAAAGCAATCCTAGTGGCTAATTAGCCTCTTGACTGCTTTTACAAGCAGTGGGAGGGAACGTCCCCCCCGGATATAAAAAGCGCCATTGGGAAATTGGGAAAGCATTTTATCACACCGATCTTGGTGTGGTCAGATGCTTTGAGGGCAGAGGAAAGATCTAGGGTCTAATAGACCCCAGTTTTTTTTTTTAAAAAGAGTACCTGTCACTACCTATTGCTATCATAGGGGACATTTACATTTCCTGAGATAACAATAAAAATGATAAAAAAAAAAATATGGAAGGAACAGTTTAAAAATAAAATAAAAAAGCAAAATTAATAATAATAATAATAAAAAAAAAAAAAAAAAAAAAAAAGCACCCCTGTCCTGCCCTGCTCTTGCGCAATAGCGAACGCAAGCGTGGGTCTGGCGTCATATGTAAACAGCAATTGCACTATGCATGTGAGGTATCACCGCGAAGGACAGATCGAGGGCAGTCATTTTAGCAGTAGACCTCCTCTGTAAATCTAACGTGGTAACCTGTAAAGGCTTTTAAAGGCTTTTAAAAATGTATGTAGTTTGTCGCCAATGCGCGTTTGTGCGAAATTTTAAAGCATGTCGTGTTTGGTATCTATGTACTCGGCCTAAGATCATCTTTTTTATTTCATCAAACATTTAGGCAATATAGTGTGTTTTAGTGCATTAAAATTAAAAAAGTGTATTTTTTCCCCAAAAAATGCGTTTGAAAAATCGCTGCGCAAATACTGTGAGGAAAAAAAAAATGCAACACCCACCATTTTATTCTGTAGGGCCTTTGCTTTAAAAAAATATATAATGTTTGGGGGTTCAACATAATTTTCTTGCAAAAAAAAATATGTTTTCATGTAAACAAAAAGTGTCAGAAAGGGCTTTGTCTTCAAGTGGTTAGAAGAGTGGATGTCAAGCCTCGTACACACGACCGAGTTTCTCGTCGTTAAAATCACGTCGTTTTTTTCGACGAGATTCTTGTTAACCTTGACGAGTTTCTCGTCAAGCTTTCTATGCGTACACACTGACATTTCCCAATTTCCTCGTTGTTCTCCGTGCTCACGTCCAGCACGTACGACGGCACTATAAAGGGGAAGATCGATTTTTTTGGCGCCACCCCTTGGGCTGCTTTTACTGATCTCGTGTTACCGCGTGTGAAGTAAAAGTTTGGGAAGAGACGATTCGCGCTTTTCAGTCTTCGTGCTTTTCAGTTCGTTTTCTGAGGTTCAGTTTGTGCTTGTGGGTTCGTATCTTGACTTTCAGGGCGTCTAGGCAGGTCGTATCTGTTTTACAGTGCGTTCTTGCCCGTTCGTTTCTGATTTTCAGTTCGTTATTCATAGGCCTTGCTGTTCTAAAGTGCGTTCTGTTCTGTACGTTCTGATCAGACGACCGTTTCCTAGCCATGTCGCCTGGACGTTCTCATCGTCGAGTTCGTGCTGTGCGTGCGCTTGGTGTTGGTCTGCTTGTTTTGGACCAAGACCAGTCCATGAATGGTGTGAGGAGGAGTTCATGGACCAAGAATTGGTTGCTCCTGCGGGACCAATTCTGCCACATGCCTCTGCTGCGGGAGATAGTCGAGAATAATCCTGAGGACTACAGGAATTTTCTGCGGATGTCTGACCCCGTTTTTCAGGAACTGTTGGCTTTGGTGTCCCCCTATATTACCAGGCAGGACACCGTTATGCGGGAAGCCATCAGTGCTGAGCAGAGGCTCATCGCCACCTTATGTTATCTAGCGACAGGGAGAAGTCTTCAGGACTTGAAGTTCACGACACGCATCTCCCCCCAGGCTCTGGGCCTCATAATCTCAGACACCTGTTCTGCCATTATGCAAGTCCTGCAGGAGGACTATATTAGGGTAAGTTTTCTCCTTTAACATCACATTTTATGTATTCCATGTATGCTAATGTATTGTATTTCTTTCATCCTTCCCTAATTACCATGATTGTAATATGCTGAGAATGTCCCCTTTGTCCCCATGCATGCTGGAAGCTTTAGATTGCCCCTTTTTTCACCTCCATGCATATTTCCCTTCACTAACCTTTCCAGCAGGGGCGCCTGTTGCAACAAATGTTTGGGGGTCTAACCCCAATTTAGGAAATAAACTTCCTCCATTTTTGCAAAGGTGCCTATAAAACGCCCCCAGTTGTCACCTCCAATGCAGCCATTTTGTCCCCTCCAATGCAGCCATTTTGTTCCCTCCAATGCAGCCATTTTGTCCCCTCCAATGAAGCCATTTTGTCCCCTCCAATGCAGCCATTTTGTCCCCTCCAATGCAGCCATTTTGTCCCCTCCAATGCAGCCATTTTGTCCCCAGCCCTGCACATACCTTCTTGTGGTCAGCGCCATCCTTCTTCTGTCCTTGATGTCTTCTCCTTCCCTTAATGTTGCATCAGCCAATCATGTTACCATTAAACAGACTTGGTGAACATGATTGGCAGAGCAGCCTGTCAGTGTTTACCCAAGGAATGCCCCCCCTGCGTCCCCTATTTAACTTTTATTAAGCCAACTACATCCCTCAGGCTGTAATGTGCAAGCCTATTTGCCTCCCTGTTTCTGATATGCAATTTTCACCCCATAAATGCCGCAGTTATTCATATGTTGGTCGCTAAACAGGGGGCCATCCACCTGAATAGTGGGCGGCATTGACAATACATAGGTTAATGCAAGGCAAGAACCTATGTATTGTTCTGAGTGACGGCACAGGAGAGAGGGGGCAGTGTTTCAGCGCCCACTCTGGACGCACCGCCACTGCACTGCTATCCTGTGGCCAAACACATCTCCCCCCCCAAAAAAATCATGTATTAATGGACCATCAGAGGGGGTGATGAATATGAAACATGAGCCTTCCATTATACTTATTGAAAACACCTTAATAAACGTAGAATTTGATTGATGTTGGCCTCTAATGTTTTTTATTATAATCTCCTTGTAATGTAATATTTTTATTTTCTAATTTTCTTTCATCTTGTTTGATTCCCCAGCTTCCTTCCACGCCACAGGAATGGCAGACTGTGGCATCGGAGTTTGCCACGTGGTGGGACTTCCCCAACTGCGGTGGTGCCATAGACGGGAAGCACGTCCGCATCGTGCCGCCACCCTGTTCTGGGTCCTACTACTTCAATTACAAGGGGTTTCATAGCATTGTGCTGATGGCGGTGGTGTCAGCACGGTATGAATTCCTCTATGTTGATGTAGGGAAGAATGGCCGGATGTCCGATGGGGGATCCTTCATCCAGACGGAGTTTGCCCTCCATCTCCAGAGTGACGACCTTGCATTGCCACCGGATGCAGGGAATATTGAAGGACTCCCCTTTGTTTTCTTGGCTGATGAAGCCTTTGGACTCGGACCGCATCTTATGAGGCCATTTCCTCAAAGGACCCTGACCCCAGAGAAGAGGGTGTTCAATTACCGGCTGGCCAGGGGCCGAAGAGTCATTGAAAATGCCTTCGGCATAATGGCCAGCCGGTTCCGCATTTTTATGACTTCCATCCACTTGGCTGACTACAAAATAAACTATGTAGTTTTATGCTGCTGTGTGCTACACAATTTTCTCAGCAGAAAATCAAATTCATATATGGCCTCAGTATTGCCTGAGGCTGGACTTTCACCTGCTAATCCCCTGCCGGGCCTGGAATCTGCCCGTCCTGTCTTGCCCCCCCAAAATGCCCGTGAGGTTCGGGACAAATATATGGAATATTTCACGGGTAGGGGGGCAATTCCTATGCCAGGCTATGGCTAAAGATTCCTGGAGAATGATTAAAATAAAAATCTGATTTCTAATCCAAAAATTACAACATTGGATACCTCTGAGCAATCTGACACATTCACTTACACAAACGATGTCTCTATGTGCCCGTCCTAATATGGGGTCTTGCCACCCCTTGCCCAGCCAAAAATTGAATATGCACACATTTTGTATTAATTTCCACTAGGGATTTGAGACTCCTGATCCCTATTGTCAACATGTGCTATCTGCCATCAGGGGTGATCAATGGACGTGTTTTGGGGGTGCAACCTCTTCCTCAGTTCACCTACTTTAGATACGAGGAAGGGGTTGCACCCCCAAAAGACGTACATGAATATCCCCTGATGGCAGATAGCACATGTTGACACACTGTGTGCATATTCAATTTTTGGCTGGTTGCATTGTCAAAAACAGTATAAAAGGTTGATGAACAGTCATTCCTGAAAAAAAAATGGGGGTTTGGTTGACTTATTCGATTCTCCCCAAAACATCTAGAATGTCTTTAAATGTTTGATCCATCACATGAAATATTTGTTTTATTCTGTCCAGTTCCGTGCTACATTCCATCACTTGCTGTATTATTCGGAGGGCACTGTCAGCAGAGAAACGTGTACTATCCTTCACCACAACATTTACATCCCCTAAAAACAAAATACAAAAGGTATTATAACTCTGCAGGCCTACATCTCTTACCTGAAGCTGTGGTGTCAGATACTGACCTGTTGTGGTGACCAGTTCCACAACGTCATCCACCTCTCCTTCCTGCACTTCTCCTTCCTCCACCTCAACTTCCTCAACATCCTTCGGTTGTGGGTCTTTGGGAGTTTGGGGTTATTGTGAAGCTGTGGGGTTCCTGTGCTCCCTGGAGTGTTCTCCTCCCAGTCTTCTCTCCCCTATGAGAATCAAACAAAAGGTCTATTTATCACACTGAAATTCTCTATGAAAAATAAAAACAGGCTAAATTGTTTGGAAGTGGGGTACAAGTGTGTGTTTGGGCGGAAGTTAAAGATGAATGCATTATTTCTGACCAATAATATAATTAGTATTCACCTTTGGCTGTCAGTTTTTAGACATGGAGGCACCACAAAAAATCACTAATGCACCTGTGTGGGACACCCAAAAAAGGCGGGTCTGGTGGCCCACACTATAGTGCTCCAAAGTACAGATGTGGTACCAGCTGCTGAGTGTCCTCTCCTTTACACTGACTAAAGTTTGCATTTCATTCTCTTTACAAACACATCATCTAGCCTAAAAATTTTGAACACAAATGTTAAAAAAACACGCAGATGTCTAATTAGTTTTGTGGCTATAAAATAAGCCGAAACAGCGGATAGTGGCCGAACTAAGTGTCTGTAACGTAACGAACGATTACTGTGCCAAACCAAGTTCAAATTATTAAATTATGGAAGGGAGTCCAATATGATAAAATCACAAAAAGGAGCAACATGTAAGTTGAGAAAAACATTAATAGCCGAAAAGTATACATTTTACTTACTTTTTGCTAGCATTCTCTTAATGCTCCTTAACTGCTCTGGCTCCCTCAGTTTGAGGTCTGACCACCTCTTTCTGAGCTGCTCATTTGAGCGTTTCACCCCGAAATTCGTCTTCAGACTCTTCACGACTTTAGTGAGGATTTTGGCCTTCCTTCTATTTGGTTTGCTATACGGCCCATGCTTTGCGTCATAATCAGACTTGAGCAAGATGTCCACCATCTCCGTCATCTCCGCAAAAGACATATTAGATGCCTTGAATCTCCTCCTTGATCGTGACGTTTCCTCGGTCTCCGGGCTTGTCTCCTCCTCGTTAGTTGCGGAATTATCAGACACCTGCTGTAACTCCGCCATATCTGTCTACGCGCCGAAAGAGAAGGGGCGGGAAAAAGATGTTAGTTAGAACGTCATGGGCGGGCGACGTGTGCGGAGCAACGTGTTCTTAGTTTGACGCATGCGTGGTGTATATATAGCAAACACACATGTGACTATACTACGTTCGGTGTGCGGAGAGAGGAGTTCAAGTTACGGACGTGCGAACGAAGGTATGTGATTTTGTGACTTGGACAAATAGTTGGCCTATACTGTCTTGAGAATGTTGTAGAATATACAGTATATGTTGACTACGATGTTAAGGAGGTTAGACTGTGTGCCTCACATTAGTTATATATTATTTATTTTACTTGCAGACCCAAAATGAATGTGTTTATAAGTGACAAGGAATTCCTTGTGGAATTTATAGACCGGGTAAGGGAGCTGCCCGCTCTGTGGGAGACGAAAAACCCCATCCACAAAAAAAGAGGGGTGAGAAAAGCAGCGCTGGAGACCCTGCTCCCATTTGTGCATACCAAGGTGCCCACAGCCACAGCAAAACAGGTGGACACTAAAATTGGGAGCTTGAGAGGCACCTACAGGACTGAACGCTCTAAGGTCCTGGCTTCTCAGAGGTCAGGAGCAGCAGCAGATGATGTGTATGTCCCGAATTTGTGGTACTACAGCAGGATGTCCTTTCTGGATGACCACATTGAGGCAAGGCCATCACTCTCCACTCTTCCCCCCAGACTTCCCTGCAGCCAACCTGAGCCTTCTCTGGAGCAAGAGGAGGCAGCCATCCTGGATGATCCTGATTTGGCCATCTGGAGCCAGGTATAGTATTAAATGAAAATGTATTGGGATAAAATTAACGTTTGCCAAATATGTCAAGATGACAAATATAAACTATTTAGAGTTCCACAAGTGAAATCAAGATCTCTAGACATTAGTCTGCACTTAATTGGGTGCTAAATAGTCAATCTGATGTAGTTGTAAATTTTAGAAACTGATTTCAGGATTTACATTCTAATTGGTTCAATCATGATTATAAATTTGGAGACAAAGATTAAAGCAGCATATTAAACTATGCCCCTTTTTTATACACAGGATGAAATCAGCCAGGAGGAGGGTCTGGAAACTGTCAGGCAGGAGGAGGAAGGGCCCAGTGGCAGCCAGGAGGTGGCAGGGCCCAGTGGAAGGCAGGAGGTGGCAGGGCCCAGTGGCAGCCAGGAGGTAGCAGGGCCCAGTGGCAGGCAGGAGTTGGCAGGGCAAAGGAGAAGCACCAGATCACAGGTGCCTCCCATCCGATTTCCCAAAAGAGGCAGGAGGGACAGGACTACCAGTGAGGCAGCAATGGCCCTTATTAAAGAGGCCCATGCCACCCTCAAAGAGCCCACATCCCCTGAAGAGGCCATTGCCGGCCTAGTGGAGGCAAAGTTCAAGATGATGAGCATGGAGCAACGCCTCCTATGCGAGCCCCTGCTCATTACCTTGCTCAACAAGGGGGTGATGGGAAAAATTACCCCCAATACTGCAATTTGTGAGGTGGCACAACTGTCCCAACCTCAACCTCCTCCTCCACCTCCACCTTCTTCTTCTGCCCCACCCCCTTCTCCTCCACCTCCACCTTCTTCTTCTGCCCCACCCCCTTCTCCTCCACCTCCACCTTCTTCTTCTGCCCCACCCCCTTCTCCTCCATCTCCTGCTCCACCTTGTTCTTCTGCCCCACCCCCTTCTCCTCCACCTCCACCTTCTTCTTCTGCCCCACCCCCTTCTCCTCCACCTTCACCTTGTTCTTCTGCGCCACCCCCTTCTCCTCCACCTCCTCCTGACAGGAGTACCCCTCCAGTGGCCCAGCCTTCAGCCAAACGAAGAAGGAAGGCTGCAGGGAAGGCTTCAGGAAAGGTTGCAGGGAAGGTTGCCAGGAAGACGAGGAAGTGATGGCCTTGCTTCATTGTGGTCGGACAGAAGGCAGCCTGTTGTAGTACCACACACTTGGGACATATATCTCACCTGCTGTTGTTCCTGACCTCTGGGAGGCCAGCATCAGATTGTGCTCAGAAATGTTGGCCTTCTCAAGCTCCCAATTTTAGTGTCCACACAGGGTTGATGTGTGGTCTGGGGTCCCTGGGATGCACAAATGGCAGCAGGTTCTCCAGCGCTGCCTTCTCTTTATTTTATTTGAAACATGAATAAATGTTATTTTTGTTTAAGTTCATACTTGACTATGTGTATTTGTAAAAATTTAAAATTTAGCTTTGGAGTAAGCAGAGACATTTGACTGACAAAAAAAGGGACAGATAACAACCCCCCTAAAAAATAAAAGAATCTGATTTCCCAAAAAGAGGGTGTTACATTTTACAACTATATATTAAAATATTCAATGGGAGATCACTATCAAAACATTGCGAAATTAAAATTAACATCAGTTTGAAAAATATAAAAATGTAAAATATTCATAAAAACTTGCACGGTATAATACACATAAATCTTCTTAAGAGCAGCATGAAAAAGGTTAAAAAAAGATAGTCATAACTCTGTGTGAATATCAGCAGCAAAAGAAGTTCTTTCGTTTTGATTAATGTAACATTCTAAAGGAGATTTCAATGCACAACATTTAAACGATGCAATAATTTCGAGCGTGACGAATGTGCTATCTCCATTACGAAGGCTTGTTTTACCAGAAGATGCGCTCCCGTCTCATACTTGCTTCTGAGCATGCGCGCTTTTGAAAGATTCGTTAAAGCATACACACGAACCATTTTCTCGTCACAAAAGAGGCCGACGAGGAAATCTGGAATCCTGACGAGAAAATAGAGAGCAGGTTCTCTATTTTCTCATCGAGATTCACGGCAATTTTCTCGTCGTAAAACCATACACACAAACGTTTTTCTCGATCAAAAAGCTCTCGCGGCACTTTTCTTGCCGGTTTTGGACGAGAAAATCGGTCGTGTGTACGAGGCTTCAGCTTCCTAATGTTGTGTATAAAATGCCAGGACAGTTCAAAACCCCCCCAAATGACCCCATTTTGGAAAGTAGACACCCCAAGCTATATACTGAGAGGCATGTCGAGTCCATGGAATATTTTATATGTTGACACAAGTTGCGGAAAAAAGACAATTTATTTTTATTTTTTATTTTTTTTGCACAAAGTTGTTACTAAATGATATATTGCTCAAACATGCCATGGGCATATGTGGAATTACACCCCAAAATACATTCTGTTGCTTCTCCTGAGTACGGGGATACCACATGTGTGAGACTTTTTGGGAGCCTAGCCGCGTACGGGACCCCAAAAGCCAATCACCGCCTTCAGGCTTTCTAAGGGTGTAAATTTTTGATTTCACTTCTCACTGCCTATCACAGTTTCGGAGGCCATGGAATGCACAGATGGCACAAAACCCCCCAAATGACCCCATTTTGGAAAGTAGACACCCCAAGCTATTTGCTGAGAGGTATGGTGAGTATGTTGCAGATCTCGCTTTTTGTCAAAAAGTTTTGAAAATTGGAAAAAAAAAAAAAAAAAGATTTTCTTTCTTCATTTTCAAAAACAAATTAGAGCTGTAAAATACTCAACATGCCTCTCAGCAAATAGCTTGGGGTGTCTACTTTCCAAAATGGGGTCATTTGGGGGGGGGGTTGTGCTATTTTGGCATTTTATGGCCTTCGAAACTGTGATAGGTAGTGAGGAGTGAAATCAAAAATTTGTGCCCTTAGAAATCCTGAAGGCGGTGCTTGGTTTTCGGGGCCCCGTACGCGGCTAGGCTCCTAAAAAGTCCCACACATGTGGTATCCCCGTACTCAGGAGAAGCAGCAAAATGTATTTTGGGGTGCAATTCCACATATAACCATGGCATGTGTGAGAAATATATCATTTAGTGACAACTTTTTGTAATTTTTTATTTTTTTTGTCATTATTCAATCACTTGGGACAAGAAAAAAAAAATATTCAATGGGCGCAACATGCCTCTCAGCATTTTCCTTGGGGTGTCTACTTTCTAAAATGGGGTAATTTGGGGGGGTTTTGTGCTATTTTGGCATTTTATGGCCTTCGAAACTGTGATAGGTAGTGAGGAGTGAAATCAAAAATTTACGCCCTTAGAAATCCTGAAGGCGGTGCTTGGTTTTCGGGGGCCCGTACGCGGCTAGGCTCCCAAAAAGTCCCACACATGTGGTATCCCCGTACTCAGGAGAAGCAGCAAAATGTATTTTGGGGTGCAATTCCACATATAACCATGGCATGTGTGAGCAATATATCATTTAGTGACAACTTTTTGTAATTTTTTTTTTTAGTCATTATTCAATCACTTGAGACAAAAAAAAATATTCAATGGGCTCAACATGCCTCTCAGCAATTTCCTTGGGGTGTCTACTTTCCAAAATGGGGTCATTTGGGGGGGTTTTGTACTGCCCTGCCATTTTAGCACCTCAAGAAATGAGATAGGCAGTCATAAATTAAAAGCTGTGTAAATTCCAGAAAATGTACCCTAGTTTGTAGACGCTATAACTTTTGCGCAAACCAATAAATATACGCTTATTGACATTTTTTTTACTAAAGACATGTGGCTGAATACATTTTGGCCTAAATGTATGACTAAAATTGAGTTTATTCGATTTTTCTTATAACAAAAAGTAGAAAATATCATTTTTTTTCAAAATTTTCGGTCTTTTTCCGTTTATATCGCAAAAAATAAAAATCTCAGAGGCAATAAAATACCATTAAAAGAAAGCTCTATTTGTGGGAAGAAAAGGACGCAAATTTCGTTTGGGTACAACATTGCATGTCCGCACAATTTACAGTTAAAGCAGCGCAGTGCAAAATTCTGAAATCACCTCTGGTCCTTTAGCTACCAAATGGTCCGGGGCTTAAGTGGTTAACTAACAAACTAAACTTCCTTAGGGAAAAAATCAGAGAACTCCTAAACCCAACAATATGATAAGCATTTCAGGCGCCTAAGACTAAACCATTACGCCAACGCTAATAGAGCAGGCAAATATTTGGCAAACAGACTCAAGGCGACAAGCACCAAAACCAGAATAGCGTATTTAAAGCACCCCTCTTCATCACACAAAATTACCAACCCCAAAGACATCGCCAACCAATTTGCCGAATACTATGGTTCACTATACAACCTTCATAATGACCACAATACACCTCAACCGACGGCAGAAAAAATACAAACGTTTCTACAAAAACTAAACCTCCCTTCTCTATCCCAACAGCAGCTAGATGAACTAAATGCCCCGATCACAGCCCAAGAAGTGGAAAAAATCATACAATCTCTACCAAACAGAAAATCACCTGGCCAGATGGATTTTCCAACGAATACTTTAAAACGTTCAAAGACGTACTATCACCCCACATGTCAAAAGTCTTTACCACGCCACGAATGTAGACTCGGAGGTGGCGGCCCCGACAATGGTATGGGAAGCCCATAAAAGTTACATTCATGGCCAATTGATCAGAATGGGATCACGCATCAAGAAGGAGAGAGCGAAACAAATTGTGGACATTTTAGATAAAATCAGGGTTTTAGAAATGTCTCATAAACAATCCCTGGCTTCCCAAATCCTTCTTGAGCTGACAGCCCTGCGAAACCAGCTGCGCTTCTTGGCCCTGTTTAGAGCCAAAGCGGTGATCTCGAAATGCCGCCGTTCTTTTCACGAGCACAGCAACAAATATGGTAGGATGCTGGCGAGGGCTCTGAGAGCTCAGAGGGCTCGTACCTTCATTCCTGAATTGATAAGTGACTCTCACAACAGAGTTCACACCACGGAAGGTATCGCGGAATTGTTCCGGGAGTATTATACTACTTTGTATAATCTCACTCGTCCAACATCTGAGAAGGGAATATTGACTGAGAGGAGGAAGATCGGGGACTATTTGAGGAGGTATGGTCTCCCCTGAATCTCGGAGGAGGACCTGACCGATCTGGAAAGGCCTCTTTCAGTGGAGGAGGTGACGTTAGCGATGTCGCGCATGCATTTAGGGAAGGCGCCGGGTCCGGACGGATATTCCCTTCTCTATTACAGGACTTTTGGAGAAGTACTGCTTCCGCATTTTCTCTCTGCGTATAATGCTACAGGGGAGGGGACGCCCCTCCCGGCGGACGCTTTGAGAGCACACATTGGCGTGATCCCGAAGGAGGGAAAGGATCCATTACGGTGCCAAAACCATAGACCGATCTCGCTGCTCAATGTGGATCTCAAGATATTCACGAAAGCGCTTTCCATGCGTATGATCAACTTAATGCCACAACTAATCCACTCCGACCAGGTCGGTTTTGTTCCTACTAGAGAGGCGCGGGACAATACGACTAAGGCAATCAACATGATCCATGCTGCAAGGACGCGTAAAACCCCTATGCTGCTCCTCTCGACGGACGCCGAAAAGGCGTTTGACAGGGTGAGCTGGCCTTTCCTGTTTGAAACTCTCCGCTGTATTGGCCTGCAGGAACGCATGATGAATTGGATGCTGGCGATCTATTCCTGCCCATCGGCCCAGGTCAAGGTGAATGGCCACCTTTCTTCACCATTTCAGATAGCGAATGGGATGAGACAGGGGTGCCCTTTGTCGCCCCTTATATTCATCCTCACGCTAGAACCTTTCCTGCGTATCATCAGAGACAACCCAGACATTACGGGACCCCGCCTGGATGCCACCCTGTCCCCGAAGATTGCGGCTTTCACAGACGATCTGCTATTCTTTCTGACCAACCCCCTTGTGTCCACTCCGAACTTGCTCAAGGAACTGAAGATGTACGAGGTGTCAATGTTTCGCATTAACTACCAGAAATTGGAGGCACTTGGGGTCGCCTTACCTCCTCCCTTAACAGATTTGCTCCGGGTTGATTTTCCTTTCAAATGGGCCATGTCCCATATCAAATATTTGGGTATCTTGTTACCCAGCAAGGAGGAGGAGATTTTCCCCCTCAACTTTCCTCCCCTTTTGGTAGCCGTAAAAAAAGACCTGCAAGAGTGGCAGCATGGCCTGTTTTTTTTGCAGCATTGTGAAAATGAATATCTTACCTAGACTGTTATACCACTTTCAGGCACTACCCATACAGGTGCCGGTGTCCTTTCTGAGAGCAGTAAACAGAACGCGAATTCGCTTTGTGTGGGCTCAGAAGCCCCTGCGGTTGGCGCAGAAAATTCTCCGGCTGCCAAAGTTGAGGGGTGGAGTAGCCCTACCGGACGTTACTCTCTATCACACGGCATGTCATTTAACGCGTATTTTGGATTGGTGCCGTCACGGCCCTCTGAAACAGTGGGTGCAGATTAGTGATGAGCCGAACACCCCCGGGTTCGGTTCGCACCAGAACCCGCGAACGGACCGAAAGTTCGTACGAACATTAGAACCCTATTAAATACAATGGATGCGAACGTTCGAATTCTAAAGTGCTAATTATAACAACTATTATGCATGTTATTGTCCTAAAAAGGGTTTGGGAACCCGGGTTGTGCACCAGGGGACATGTATCAATGCAAAAAGAAGTTTTAAAAATGGTCGTTTTTCGGGAGCAGTCATTTTAATGATGCATAAAGTGAAAAAAAAAAGTCAAATATTCCTTTAAATATCGTACCTGGGGGGTGTCTAAAGTATGCCTGTGAAGTGTCACGTGTTTCCCGTGTTTAGAACTGTCCCTGCACAAAATGACACTTCTAAAGGAAAAAAAAGCCATTTAAAACTGCTTGCGGCTTTAATGTAATGTCTGCTCCCGGTAATATGGATGAAAATCTTTAAGAAAAATGGCATAGCTACCCCATGACCCCCCCCCCTACCCCAGCCCATTACCAGCCCCTTTGGGTCTTGTATGGATATTAAGGGGAACCCCGCACATAAAATAAAAAAGGCCCTATATACTCTGAACAGCCGTATACAGGCGGTGCATACAAGACAGGGACTGTAGGTTTGTTCTTATGTAGAATCTGTTTGTAATTTTGAACAGGTACATTGTTTAAGTGTAGCTCCAGCCCAAAAATCTATTTTTAAACTTTTTGGAAAACATAGGTAAGGGTTATCACCCCTGTAACATTTGTTTTGCTGTCTGTGCCCCTGTTCAGAACATTTCACCTCACTTTGCGTCCCAATGACAACTGTTTTTGAAATGTGGTGTTTTTCTTGAAACAAGGATTGGTGATAAAGCATCAGTACAGAGGAGACACCTTTCTCCCATATTTATTCTTACAGGAGAGAATTTTCCTTCCTAGTGGTAGATTTCCTCTCACTTCCTGTTGTCTTCTTGCGTTTGCAAGTAGGAGTCGTTTGTAAGTTGGATGTTTGAAAGTAGGGACCTGCCGTATATACTCTGCAGAAATAGGCCCCTTAGTTGTTGGTGTTGGCACAACACTGTAAGCACTCACAGTTACTCTTGGTTGGTGCTGGAACGCCCTGCTGTCAACTATTATATCAGGAATTTTAATTACATATAATTGTTGAACAGTGGTAGTAAAAATTACTGTACTTGGAGCACAGCAATGAGCCCTATGGCAAATTATTGCTAAAAAAATTGTAATTACACGCCCCTGTAAAACAGGGGCTGAAAAATTGGGCCTTAGCCACTGGTGGCGGCACCCATAAACAAAAATGATCTTCTAAGCTATCATCATCAATCGTATCATTGAGGACTCGGAGGAGGAGGATAGCCAGTCAACATAACAGCACAGGCACTCAGCATCAGCATCAGTCTTGAAGGGATGTGACATGTTAAAATCAATTAGTCTGTTATATCAGCATCAGGTGTGTGGTAGCTGGTGGTGATCCAAGACTGGTTCATCTTGATGAAAGTCAGTCGATCAACCGAGTCGGTGGACAGGCGCACCCTGTGATCCGTGACAAATCCTCCAGCAGCACTGAATGTGCCTTCCGAAAGAACGCTGGATGCAGGACAGGCCAGTAGCTCAATTGCATACTGTGCAAGCTCTGGCCAGTGATCCATCCTCAAGACCCAGTAAGCCAGAGGATTTTCGGTGGGGAAGGTGTCCAAGTCTGACCTTGCCCCTAGATATTCCTGCACCATGTTTATCAGACGCTGGCGATGGTTGCTGGAACCGATCATACTTTGGGGCTGCGGACTAAAGAATTGTCTGAACGCATCGGTCAGACGGCCACCTTCCCCACCGCTCCTTCTTTGACTGGCCGAAGCCTCAGCAACTCGTTGTCCAGGACCAGGAGTTTGTAACCTCCCAGTCTCTGGGAACGAGTTGCACAGACCTTTCTGCAAGGCCTCCCGGAGTTGTCTCATCCTCTGCTCCCTCTGCGACGGTAACATAAGGTCCGCAACCTTACCCTTGTACCGTGGATCAAGGAGAGTGGCCAGCCAGTAATGGTCCCTCTCCTTGATCCGAAGAATACGAGGATCCTTCCGCAGACTTTGCAGGATCAGGGAGGCCATGCAGCGTAGGTTTGCTGAGGCATTCGCTCCGGAGTCCTCTGGGTCACTAAGGACGACATGATCCGCAGCCACCTCCTCCCAGCCACGTACAAGTCCACTGGTTTCTTGGGACTGTAAATCATCCCTAAAAGACTGCTGCTGCTGATGATGCTGAGTGCCAGCCTCCACCTCCATGCTGACACAATCCTCCTCCTCCTCCTCCTCCTCCTCTTCCTGTGCGATGGGTGGGACAGAAGGAACACTGTCTGGGTAAAGGGGGCCTTGAGAGGCAAGGAAGTCCTCCTCTTCCTGCCTCTGTTCTGCCTCAAGTGCCCTGTCCATTATTCCACGCAGCGTGTGCTCCAACAGGTGGACAAGAGGTACAGTGTCACTGATGCATGCACTGTCACTGCTCACCATCCTCGTGGCCTCCTCAAATGGTGCCAGGACAGTCCCTGATCATGCCCCACTGGCGTGGAGAAAAAAAACCAAGCTCCCCTGACCCTGTCCTGGTGCCGTAGTCGCACAGGTACTCATTGATGGCCCTCTGCTGCGTGTGCAGCCGCTGCAGCATGGCCAACGTTGAGTTCCACCTGGTGGGCATGTCACATATAAGGCGGTTCTTGGGCAGGTTCAACTCCTTTTGCAGCTCAGCCAGGCGAGCACTGGCATTATAAGATCTGCGGAAATGCACACAGACTTTCCTGGCCTGCCTCAGGACATCCTGTAAGCCCGGGTACCTGCCCAAGAACCGCTGCACCACCAGGTTAAGGACGTGAGCCACACAGGGCACATGGGTCAGTTGTCCCTGTCGGAGGGCGGAGAGGAGGTTGGTGCCATTGTCGCAAACCACCATTCCTGGCTTAAGCTGGCGTGGCGTCAACCACCTCTCGGCCTGGCCCTGCAGAGCAGACAGGACCTCTGCCCCAGTGTGGCTTCTGTCCCCCAAACACACCAGCGCAAGCACGGCATGGCATCTTTTTGCCTGCGTACTTGCGTAGCCCCTTGAACGCCTACGGAGCACCGCTGGTTCCGAGGACAAACCACAGGAAGAGGCCATGGAGGAAGAAGAAGAGGAGGGGGTGGAGGAGAGAGGTGTGTCACAACCAGTAGTAGCATTTTGGAGGCGTGGCGGTGGGACAACCTCCAACACTACTGCACCTTGTCCTGCATCCTTCCCAGCTGCCAAAAGAGTGACCCAATGGGCCGTGAAAGAAAGGTAACGTCCCTGTCCATGCCTGCTGGACCATGAGTCAGCGGTAATATGCACCTTACCGCTGACCGCCCTGTCCAGCGAGGCCAAGACATTGCCTTCCACATGCCGGAAGAGAGCCGGAATAGCCTTCCGTGAGAAAAAGTGGCGTTTGGGAACCTGCCACTGAGGAACCGCACATTGCACAAACTCACGGAAGGGGGCCGAGTCTACCAACTGAAAAGGCAGCAGTTGAAGCGCTAGCAATTTAGCCAAGCTAGCATTCAACCGCTGGGCATGTGGATGGCTGGGAGTGAACTTCTTTCGACGGTCCAGCAGCTGGGGCAGGGAAATTTGCCTGCTAGAATCGGACGTCGGTGTACTGCTAGCAGAGTGGCCGCAAGTACTTGGCTGTGACACACCTAATTCTACACCTTCATTCCTCTCAGTGCATGTTTCAGAGAGGACTGAAGTTATAGTGGGGTTGGAGATCCCAGCTGATGCGGTGCAAGGAGAGGTCCGCTTTGTTCTTTGGTGTGGATCTTTGAGGTAGGCTTGCCAACGAGCTGCATGGCAGGTCAACATATGTCTGGTCAGGCATGTGGTACCCAAGCGGCTGATGTTTTGGCCACGCGATATACGCTTGAGACATATGTTGCAAACAGCAGCTGTGCGATCTGATGCACTAGCCTCAAAAAAGGCCCACACCAAAGAACTTTTTGAATGACGGGCAGAGGCAGCACCCTGCACAGGCGGAGCTCTGCGGTGTGATTCCGTCGGTGTACTGCCCTTACGCTGGCCACCAAAGGGCATCCTGCCTCGTTGGAGATGTGCCTCCTCCTCATCCTCCTCCTCCTCCTCTCTCCTATTAGGCACCCACGTGGAGTCAGTGACCTCATCATCCCCTCCCTCCTCATCACTGGAGCCAATCTGGCAGTATGCTGCAGCTGCTGGAACATGACTGCCAGATTGGTGTCCTTCTTGAGCATCCCCTCTGTCTGCTCTCACGCTACTGCCTTCCTGTAGCTGGGTTTCATCATCAGACCCTTCGAAACGCTGGGCATCCTCCTGGAGCATGTACCCAGCACTGTGCTCAAACAGTTCGGGGGACTCCTCAGGAGGAGGACATGGTGGGTCTAGGGAAGGAGTGACTGATGATGAGTCTGACATTGATACCAGGGAAGAGGACGCTTTGGCAGCTGCTTTGCCAGTACCCTGAGCCTGGGTGAGAGAGGATGAGGAGGAGGAGGAGGGCTTGGTCATCCACTCTACCAAGTCTTCGGCATGATGTGGCTCAACATGTCCAGCTGCCGAAAAGAAGGACAAGCGTGTCCCATGGCCATGTGCTGATGACAATGCACCGCGTCCACGACCAGCACTGTTGCCCCCAGACACAGAGCCTGCTTGCCCTCTTTTATTGCCTCCTGACTGTCTGCCTCTCCTTGTTTGCCTTCCAGACATTCTAATAGATGGCCTGCAGGGAGATGGGAAAAAAGCAATAAGGGCTACCTTCAGGTGTCCTTCTCTGTCCCTTTACTTAAGGATTTCTAAATATGGTTGAGGATGATTGCTTTTGCACAGAATAGCACAACGACAATTTCCCTGACTGTCCAAAAAACAAGGATTTCAAAGATGGTTGATGAGGAATGCTTTAGCACACTATAGCACAAGGAGAATTTCCCTCACTGTCCTTCCCTGTCCCTAGAAACAAGGATTATCACAGTGAAAGAAACTGACACTCTTCCTACCTATAGTTTTCTGTCCCTAGAAATTTTTTTTTTTTAAAGCACACTATAGCACAAGGAGAATTTCCCTCACTGTCCTTCCCTGTCCCTAGAAACAAGGATTATCACAGTGAAAGAAACTGACACTCTTCCTACCTATAGTTTTCTGTCCCTAGAAAAAATGTTTTTTTAAAGCACACTATAGCACAAGGAGAATTTCCCTCACTGTCCTTCCCTGTCCCTAGAAACAAGGATTATCACAGTGAAAGAAACTGACACTCTTCCTACCTATAGTTTTCTGTCCCTAGAAAAAATGTTTTTTTTAAAGCACACTATAGCACAAGGAGAATTTCCCTCACTGTCCTTCCCTTTCCCTAGAAACAAGGATTCGCACAGTAAAACACACTGACACTCTCCCTACCTATAGTTTTCTGTCCCTAGAAAAAATGTTTTTTTAAAGCACACTATAGCACAAGGAGAATTTCCCTCACTGTCCTTCCCTGTCCCTAGAAACAAGGATTCGCACAGTAAAACACACTGACACTCTCCCTACCTATAGTTTTCTGTCCCTAGAAAAAATGTTTTTTTAAAGCACACTATAGCACAAGGAGAATTTCCCTCACTGTCCTTCCCTGTCCCTAGAAACAAGGATTATCTCAGTGAAAGAAACTGACACTCTTCCTACCTATAGTTTTCTGTCCCTAGAAAAAATGTTTTTTTAAAGCACACTATAGCACAAGGAGAATTTCCCTCACTGTCCTTCCCTGTCCCTAGAAACAAGGATTATCACAGTGAAAGAAACTGACACTCTTCCTACCTATAGTTTTCTGTCCCTAGAAAAAATGTTTTTTTAAAGCACACTATAGCACAAGGAGAATTTCCCTCACTGTCCTTCCCTGTCCCTAGAAACAAGGATTATCACAGTGAAAGAAACTGACACTCTTCCTACCTATAGTTTTCTGTCCCTAGAAAAAATGTTTTTTTAAAGCACACTATAGCACAAGGAGAATTTCCCTCACTGTCCTTCCCTGTCCCTAGAAACAAGGATTATCACAGTGAAAGAAACTGACACTCTTCCTACCTATAGTTTTCTGTCCCTAGAAAAAATGTTTTTTTAAAGCACACTATAGCACAAGGAGAATTTCCCTCACTGTCCTTCCCTGTCCCTAGAAACAAGGATTATCACAGTGAAAGAAACTGACACTCTTCCTACCTATAGTTTTCTGTCCCTAGAAAAAATGTTTTTTTAAAGCACACTATAGCACAAGGAGAATTTCCCTCACTGTCCTTCCCTGTCCCTAGAAACAAGGATTATCACAGTGAAAGAAACTGACACTCTTCCTACCTATAGTTTTCTGTCCCTAGAAAAAATGTTTTTTTAAAGCACACTATAGCACAAGGAGAATTTCCCTCACTGTCCTTCCCTGTCCCTAGAAACAAGGATTATCACAGTGAAAGAAACTGACACTCTTCCTACCTATAGTTTTCTGTCCCTAGAAAAAATGTTTTTTTAAAGCACACTATAGCACAAGGAGAATTTCCCTTACTGTCCTTCCCTGTCTCTAGAAACAAGGATTATCACAGTGAAAGAAACTGACACTCTTCCTACCTATAGTTTTCTGTCCCTAGAAAAAATGTTTTTTTAAAGCACACTATAGCACAAGGAGAATTTCCCTCACTGTCCTTCCCTGTCCCTAGAAACAAGGATTATCACAGTGAAAGAAACTGACACTCTTCCTACCTATAGTTTTCTGTCCCTAGAAAAAATGTTTTTTTAAAGCACACTATAGCACAAGGAGAATTTCCCTCACTGTCCTTCCCTGTCCCTAGAAACAAGGATTCGCACAGTAAAACACACTGACACTCTCCATACCTATAGTTTTCTGTCCCTAGAAAAAATGTTTTTTTAAAGCACACTATAGCACAAGGAGAATTTCCCTCACTGTCCTTCCCTGTCCCTAGAAACAAGGATTCGCACAGTAAAACACACTGACACTCTCCCTACCTATAGTTTTCTGTCCCTAGAAAAAATGTTTTTTTAAAGCACACTATAGCACAAGGAGAATTTCCCTCACTGTCCTTCCCTGTCCCTAGAAACAAGGATTCGCACAGTAAAACACACTGACACTCTCCCTACCTATAGTTTTCTGTCCCTAGAAAAAATGTTTTTTTAAAGCACACTATAGCACAAGGAGAATTTCCCTCACTGTCCTTCCCTGTCCCTAGAAACAAGGATTATCACAGTGAAAGAAACTGACACTCTTCCTACCTATAGTTTTCTGTCCCTAGAATTTTTTTTTTTTAAAGCACACTATAGCACAAGGAGAATTTCCCTCACTGTCCTTCCCTGTCCCTAGAAACAAGGATTATCACAGTGAAAGAAACTGACACTCTTCCTACCTATAGTTTTCTGTCCCTAGAAAAAATGTTTTTTTAAAGCACACTATAGCACAGGGAGAATTTCCCTCACTGTCCTTCCCTGTCCCTAGAAACAAGGATTATCACAGTGAAAGAAACTGACACTCTTCCTACCTATAGTTTTCTGTCCCTAGAAAAAATGTTTTTTTAAAGCACACTATAGCACAAGGAGAATTTCCCTCACTGTCCTTCCCTGTCCCTAGAAACAAGGATTATCACAGTGAAAGAAACTGACACTCTTCCTACCTATAGTTTTCTGTCCCTAGAAAAAATGTTTTTTTAAAGCACACTATAGCACAAGGAGAATTTCCCTCACTGTCCTTCCCTGTCCCTAGAAACAAGGATTATCACAGTGAAAGAAACTGACACTCTTCCTACCTATAGTTTTCTGTCCCTAGAAAAAATGTTTTTTTTGCACACTATAGCACAAGGAGAATTTCCCTCACTGTCCTTCCCTGTCCCTAGAAACAAGGATTATCACAGTGAAAGAAACTGACACTCTTCCTACCTATAGTTTTCTGTCCCTAGAAAAAATGTTTTTTTAAAGCACACTATAGCACAAGGAGAATTTCCCTCACTGTCCTTCCCTGTCCCTAGAAACAAGGATTATCACAGTGAAAGAAACTGACACTCTTCCTACCTATAGTTTTCTGTCCCTAGAAAAAAATTTTTTTAAAGCACACTATAGCACAAGGAGAATTTCCCTCACTGTCCTTCCCTGTCCCTAGAAACAAGGATTATCACAGTGAAAGAAACTGACACTCTTCCTACCTATAGTTTTCTGTCCCTAGAAAAAATGTTTTTTTAAAGCACACTATAGCACAAGGAGAATTTCCCTCACTGTCCTTCCCTGTCCCTAGAAACAAGGATTATCACAGTGAAAGAAACTGACACTCTTCCTACCTATAGTTTTCTGTCCCTAGAAAAAATGTTTTTTTAAAGCACACTATAGCACAAGGAGAATTTCCCTCACTGTCCTTCCCTGTCCCTAGAAACAAGGATTATCACAGTGAAAGAAACTGACACTCTTCCTACCTATAGTTTTCTGTCCCTAGAAAAAATGTTTTTTTAAAGCACACTATAGCACAGGGAGAATTTCCCTCACTGTCCTTCCCTGTCCCTAGAAACAAGGATTATCACAGTGAAAGAAACTGACACTCTTCCTACCTATAGTTTTCTGTCCCTAGAAAAAATGTTTTTTTAAAGCACACTATAGCACAAGGAGAATTTCCCTCACTGTCCTTCCCTGTCCCTAGAAACAAGGATTCGCACAGTAAAACACACTGACACTCTCCCTACCTATAGTTTTCTGTCCCTAGAAAAAATGTTTTTTTAAAGCACACTATAGCACAAGGAGAATTTCCCTCACTGTCCTTCCCTGTCCCTAGAAACAAGGATTATCACAGTGAAAGAAACTGACACTCTTCCTACCTATAGTTTTCTGTCCCTAGAAAAAATGTTTTTTTAAAGCACACTATAGCACAAGGAGAATTTCCCTCACTGTCCTTCCCTGTCCCTAGAAACAAGGATTATCACAGTGAAAGAAACTGACACTCTTCCTACCTATAGTTTTCTGTCCCTAGAAAAAATGTTTTTTTTAAAGCACACTATAGCACAAGGAGAATTTCCCTCACTGTCCTTCCCTGTCCCTAGAAACAAGGATTCGCACAGTAAAACACACTGACACTCTCCCTACCTATAGTTTTCTGTCCCTAGAAAAAATGTTTTTTTAAAGCACACTATAGCACAAGGAGAATTTCCCTCACTGTCCTTCCCTGTCCCTAGAAACAAGGATTCGCACAGTAAAACACACTGACACTCTCCCTACCTATAGTTTTCTGTCCCTAGAAAAAATGTTTTTTTAAAGCACACTATAGCACAAGGAGAATTTCCCTCACTGTCCTTCCCTGTCCCTAGAAACAAGGATTCGCACAGTAAAACACACTGACACTCTCCCTACCTATAGTTTTCTGTCCCTAGAAAAAATGTTTTTTTAAAGCACACTATAGCACAAGGAGAATTTCCCTCACTGTCCTTCCCTGTCCCTAGAAACAAGGATTCGCACAGTAAAACACACTGACACTCTCCCTACCTATAGTTTTCTGTCCCTAGAAAAAATGTTTTTTTAAAGCACACTATAGCACAAGGAGAATTTCCCTCACTGTCCTTCCCTGTCCCTAGAAACAAGGATTCGCACAGTAAAACACACTGACACTCTCCCTACCTATCCTTCTCTTTCCCTAAACTAAAGGAATCCAGGTTAAGCAAGAAAAAATAAATGTCACTGTCCCTGCCTATGCTTCTCTTTCCCTGCTCCGGAACACACTACACTAGGCCGCCGTGCTGGCGGCCTTTTATAGTGTGGGGCGTGTACTAAACACCCTCAGCAATAATTGGCCACAGGCATCCTGCCTGTGGCCAATCATTGCTCTCCTCGCTGCCGGCGCTGTGATTGGCCAAGCATGCGGGGTCACAGTGCATGCTTGGCCAATCACAGCGCCTGGATGACACTGCGATGGTGTAGTGCATTGTGGGCCGTTCGCGTCACTCGAATTAGGCGCGAACGGCCCAAATCGTTCGATCTTCGTCGAACGATCGAACAGCCGATGTTCGAGTCGAACGTATGTTCGACTCGAACACCGAGCTCATCCCTAATGGTAAATAGCGAACTTACGTCCGCCGTGACTAATAAACTGGAAGAGGAACATCCAAGTGTTTCCAATATTTGTATAATATGTTTTGTATCTTTTAAAAAGGCCAGAGTTTTCAACACCAATGGCTGGAGAAAGGAATCTATGTATTGACCCAACCTTGCAGAAACTGAATCAATCCTGTTGACAATAGGCCTCCCCGAGGGATTGGTACTGTCTTTATGATTTTCGGTAGAAAATTTCGGTAGAAAATATATGATAGGGGTTCTGCAGAAAAGGGGATTAAGATATGTTGCCAGTTTTTTGTTAAAATTCTTTGATCCTTTCCATCTTCTACAATTGAATGTAATTCACACTTAAATGATAACATGGGGTCTTTGTTTAAAATGTTGTATGTTTCACCATCGCTCAATAAGCCGCTCATTTTAGATTGATAGTATTTTTTACTTAAAACTACCAAACCACCCCCTATATCAGCCGGGCGTATAACAATCTCTTTACGCTTTTCAAGAGATTCCCTACCCCGCTTCACATATTGGGGATCTAATATTTTCTTTACTTTAAGTTCCTCTAGATCTTTTGAGACCATATTGTTAAATACCTCCATATATTTGCTATCCACATTGGGAGGATTGAAAATCGACTTGTTCCGTAAAGTCGAATGATCACCTCTTGTGGGTACCAAATTTTTACATGGATTTGATAAAAAATATTTTTTCATATTAAGAGTTCTGATATAATTCGGAAGGCTCACATATGTTTGGAATTTATTTAAATTTTTAGTGGGGGCAAACTTAAGGCCTCTATCAAGCACTCTCATTTCATCCTCATTGAGTGATACACCACTTAAGTTATATATTCCCATTCCTATTGGGGTTTGGGCCTTTTGTAATCGCCTACCCCTCTCCTTCCTCTCTTTCTTTTTGTTTTCTTAGGGGGGCAGCACTGGGTGGTGTGTGTTGTGGTGGCTGTCTCCACCGCTCTCCCAGGTTGGGTTTGTATATAGGCGGGTCCCCTGTGTGGCCCTAAAAAATCACCTCCACCATAGGTAGTATGATCTGATAGGGGCGCAAACCTATTGTGTGTAGGAATTGGTCTATCATGGAGAAAGGAGGGTCTTCCTCTATTGGAGTGATCCCCATTGTCCCCATATTGTCAGCTATCTCTCCAATTGTAGGATGAATTCTGGCAATAAGAGGAAGAGGATTGGTAACTATCTCCATAAGTAGATGGTGGGGGATTTCCTCCTCTGCCTCTTCCTCTTTTATTCCTTACCCTTTTATTATTCCTTCTGAAGGAACTATGCCTCTGAGGAGAGAAATACCTCACTTGTTGAGGGAGATCATATTCATGAATTGGATCCCTTCTAGGTGTTCCTATTGGTATATCATTGGTATTCCTATTAGGAGGAACCTTGATGGTGACATTATTAGTGGAAGTGGGGATATTTTCCCATTTGAATATATTGGATATACTCGAGTATAAGCCGACCCGAGTATAAGCCAAGGTACCTAATATTACCCCAATAAACTAGGAAAACTTATTGACTCGAGTATAAGCCTAGGGGGGGAAAATGCAGCAACTACTGTAAGCGGAAAAGAGGGTCAACAATGCCCATTTGCACGCGTCACTGTGCCCAACCTCACTGTGCCCATTGCAACCTCACTGTGTCCATTGCAACCTCACTGTGCCCATTGACAGCTTACTGTGACCAACCTCACTGTGCCCATTGCATCCTCACTGTGCCCATTGCATCCTCACTGTGCCCATTGCATCCTCACTGTGCCCAACCTTACTGTGCCCATTGCCAGCTTACTGTGCCCATTGCCTCCTCACTGTGCCCATTGCCAGCTTACTGTGCCCAACCTTACTGTGCCCATTGCCAGCTTACTGTGCCCATTGCCACCTCACTGTGCCCAACCTTACTGTGCCCATTGCCAGCTTACTGTGCCCAACCTTACTGTGCCCATTGCCAGCTAACTGTGCCCAACCTCACTGTGTCCATTGCAGCCTCCCTGTGCCCGGTCAGTGTACCTGAAAATCTTCTTAGACTGCGAGCGGCATCCATTGTTTAAATATCGCGTCTTCCTCACGGTCTTGTTCCGTGATAGTCGTTTCCTCTCATTCTCGGACTCCGTTTCCCAGCAGGCACTGTGTTCAGTGTTCCGCCAATCACGGACGTCTTTTCATCCTCGGACAAGAGAACGTCCATGATAGGAACACTGAACACAATGTCTGCTGGGAAACGGAGTCAGAGAATGAGAGGACCTCCGTGATACATGGAACACCCAACACAGTGTTTGCTCAAAACGCCTATCATGGAACGGGACCAGGAGGAAGCCGCGTATTTAAACAAGGGACGCCGCCCGCAGTCTAATGCCGCGTACACACGATCGTTTTTAATGTCATTTTCAAAAACAAAGTTTTTCTCAACGTGATTTTTCTTGTTTCCTCTCAAGCCTGTCTTGCATACCCATGTTCATTAAAAAAAACGCTCGAGCAAAGCGCAGTGACGTACAACACGTACAACGGCACTATACAGGGGAAGTTCCGTTTGAATGGTGCCACCCTTCATGTTAGTAAAGTTTGTTGAGCGACGAATGCTAGTTTTACCAGAACGAGCACTCCCGTCTCATACTTGTGTAGCGGGTGTTTGAATTTAAGGGAGGCATCTGGGTGGTAGTGTAACCCAGATGCACAAATTGCTAGGGGATCCAAGACCTTTTTCTGGTTCTTGGAGGACTCTAGTGGTGTGAGGTTCCTTGCGGTCCACGGGTGGCGCTGTTGCCCTGGGCCGGAGCTGAACTCACACCGCAAGACTGTACCTTTTTGTCCTCCCCTGGAGCTGGTACAGCGGGGCGGGGAACCCGCTGTGACGCAAAGGGAGAGGGGATAAAAGGGGCGGACGCCCTTACCACGGGGTTCAGAGTTGAGAGTTCGGAGTGGGAGTCGGAGGACTCGGCCGCACCCAGGCACCTTCAGCTTGGGTGCTGGCGTTCCAGTGCTCCAGGCCTAGGTGCCCTTGGCCTGGCCGGAGCGGAGATGGAGTCCATCCCAGGCACCTTTAGCCTGGGGTGAGGTACTATGGCGGATGCCTGGGGCTCAGTACCTTCGACTGAGTTCCGCGAGGGTGGAGGAATCTGAGGGGGCCCTAACTCCTTGGGTGCCCGTGTCTGAGTTTGTGAGATCTGGTGTGCGGAACTTCTCTGGAGAGTCCGGCGCAGCATCGCTGGTGACAGAGAGGCCTCCGGTTTCTCCCTTGGATGGATTTCCTTCCCTTGACAGGGGCCGTGCTAGTGAAGGTAATTCATGTTCTACTTCATATAGTCAGTGACCGTGACTATTTGCCACTGGTGATATCACAGTGGTTAGCAGGAGAAGGGAAAGGATTGTGCCTCGATCTATTCCCCATTACTACTCAGTAGAAGAAACTGTTTGTTGTTTGCCAAGAAGAATAAAACTGAGTTGGACCTATTCACTGTGTGGAACTCTGGTTACTAGGAGCAAAGGAGTCAGGGACGAAGTACTGGACTTGACTCTAGGACACCTACACAAAACCCAATCTTCTGGCCTTCACCTCTTAGCTATGGAGGACATGGGCCATGGTGTATCTCATCTCTCCCCCCAGCACTGAGACCCCTAGACGAAGAAAGACAAGCCGAGTATAAGAAGGGGAGAGAGGGGTGAGGGCGCTACACGTGGGGGCATCGTGTCCGGGATGTGTGTGGTGTCTGAACTTGAATTTTGCTGCCCGGAGGAGTTCCGAGTAGGTCGGCCATATTGGCCAATGCGCCACGTGGCAACCTATAGCTGCGTAGTTCGTGGGCGGGGAGAGGAGAAAGCCCGCGAACAAGTGCAGAATGTGGGAGGAGTCTGGCCATGTGGACGAACGCACGTGGAGATTCCAGCGCGTGTGGGTCAGTGCGCAATGTAGCAGCGAAGAGAGAAGATGACTTCAACCACTCCATGGATTTCAGCTTCTTCTTTCACGGACATGACTTCTGTGGCTGCTCTGATCATGGATACGGGGATAAGACTAAGGCCCCGGGGGCGATTTGCTCTGTACACCTGCAGAGACATGGAGGCCCTCGGTGTGATCTGTCCCGGCTGTTCGGGACTGGTGGTCCAGCTGAAGCCATTCGGGCAATGTGAGGTCTGCAAGGAGTTTCTCTTTGAGGTGGAACCATACACAGAAAAGCCTCAGGCTTTCCACCTCAACTACCTCACAGGGACTGCCACTCCGGAAGGAGAGATCGATGCTGGTGCGTTTCCCATGCGCACTGATCCGGACGAAGTGACTGCCCAAGCGGAGATGAAAAGAGAAAAATCCGAGGATGCTGCCTCGGTCACCAGCAGCTCCCTGCTCCGACCACCGAAGAGGAAAGTCGGCCTAGTGATGGCCTTGTGTGGTCGTGGAAGAGCTTCGCCCCGCTGCTTGCCTGACCTGGATGGATGCGGAGAGAAGAGTCCTGGACATCCCTATTCTTCTGAAGGCCCAGGTGAGCCAGGGGTTGGGACTGTCTGTGTGGTTAAAAGTGGCGGAAGCCCACAGTCGGTAGAGGCCGTCAAGGGAGATAGTTCCGTGACTGGGAATTATCTGCCCGCTGAATGCTACGACACCTCCGACCTGGATTCATTGTCTGACAATGGCGATGATGGGGAGATAGACAAAATCTTCCACCAGAAGGGATGGGACAAGATGAAGCTACCCTCGTCCCGTGTCACAAGGGACCTGCCCATGTCTACTGGAGATAGTACACCCCGGGTGGAGGCCTCGGTGCCTAGGGAAGAATCTGGTCCCCTGTCAGGGATTCCTCTTCTGGACTCAACATCCATTTCACCTGTTCCTGTTGCGGGAGTGCAAGGCAAGTCACTGCGGGCTCCTAGGCCCAGATCTACCGAGGCGGTGAACGCATCTTGCCACCCAGAAGCGATTGTTCCGCCTGGAGAAGGAGACCGGGCCACCATGCCACCTTTGTCAAGGCTGCAGCGTCTCTTCGGCCAGAAGGTTGCCCAAGAGTATGGGTGGGAATACCCGTACCTGCCTCGAGAACTGCTCTACGAGGTGGAAGTTTTTCGCCAAAGATGGTATGATACCTTTGTGTGGGACAAACTTAAAGTACCGCAAGAACGGCGATACCTTTCTTCTTCACCAACGGTCACCAAAAAGTTCCAGGACTGTAAAGCTAAGTGGATGCTGGGAAGGCATATCCATGCGGACAGAGTGGTGATTTGCCGCAAGGAAGGAGGAAATGCTGAGTACCATGTGGAGGCTTCGGACAGACATTTGAAGCCTGTGTTCCTGCCGCATCCAAGGTTTTACCTTTAGGAGAAAAGGAAAGACTCCTGTGTGTTCTTTTTTTGCTGTACATTGTAGAACTTTCCGGAGTGCCTTCGCCGGAACACAAGGACTGTGCCCTAGTTTTTTTTTTGCATTTGGGCAGTTCTACTCTTTGAAGAAATGGGAGCTGTTATTGTTTTGTTCTCCCTCTTTCTCCCTGCACTTCAGAGAAATCAGTGACTTTGGGGTTTTAGTTAGTGTAGAGTCACAGAGAAATGATCAAGAGAGAAAAAGTTCATCTGGAAGTGATGAGCGACTTGACCGCGGCATTGTCACTAGGTGGCAGTGTTGCGCAATGATTGTTTTTTTTTTTACATTATGCAGCACTCATTGGAGTGAGTGGGTTTCTTTTCGGATAGACCCATTCATTCCAAGCAGACACACATATATTGTTAGGATGTATGTTTCTTTTCTTTCCCTCTGCAGGAGACTCGTCTATCAAAGCTGCTGAGAATGGGTGGTCCTTAGATAGCCAGGGGGAGGGAAGAATGTAAATGTGTGAGATATGTAAAGTGTTTTATTGGAAAGTTTTATAGTTGTACTGTTATAAGTTTTCCCTTTCCCATTCAGGTCTTGGCACAATTCAGGGTTAAATTGTGTAGTTTGGTTTCTGGGCTGAACTTATGTCACCACCCTTGTGGGATGTGAGTTTGTACCAGACACTGGGGACCAGTGTCAAATCACCAGGGGGAGAGTGTAGCGGGTGTTAGAATTTAAGGGAGGCATCTGGGTGGTAGTGTAACCCAGATGCACAAATTGCTAGGGGATCCAAGACCTTTTTCTGGTTCTTGGAGGACTCTGGTGGTGTGAGGTTCCTTGCGGTCCACGGGTGGCGCTGTTGCCCTGGGCCGGAGCTGAACTCACACCGCAAGACTGTACCTTTTTGTCCTCCCCTGGAGCTGGTACAGCGGGGCGGGGAACCCGCTGTGACGCAAAGGGAGAGGGGATAAAAGGGGCGGACGCCCTTACCACGGGGTTCAGAGTTGAGAGTTCGGAGTGGGAGTCGGAGGACTCGGCCGCACCCAGGCACCTTCAGCTTGGGTGCTGGCGTTCCAGTGCTCCAGGCCTAGGTGCCCTTGGCCTGGCTGGAGCGGAGATGGTGTCCATCCCAGGCACCTTTAGCCTGGGGTGAGGTACTATGGCGGATGCCTGGGGCTCAGTACCTTCGACTGAATTCCACGAGGGTGGAGGAATCGGAGGGGGCCCTAACTCCTTGGGTGCCCGTGTCTGAGTTTGTGAGATCTGGTGTGCGGAACTTCTCTGGAGAGTCCGGCGCAGCATCGCTGGTGACAGAGAGGCCTCCGGTTTCTCCCTTGGACGGATTTCCTTTCCCTGACAGGGGCCGTGCTAGCGAAGGTAATTCATGTTCTACTTCATATAGTCAGTGACCGTGACTATTCGCCACTGGTGATATCACAGTGGTTAGCAGGAGAAGGGAAAGGATTGTGCCTCGATCTATTCCCCATTACTACTCAGTAGAAGAAACTGTTTGTTGTTTGCCAAGAAGAATAAAACTGAGTTGGACCTATTCACTGTGTGGAACTCTGGTTACTAGGAGCAAAGGAGTCAGGGACGAAGTACTGGACTTGACTCTAGACACCTACACAAAACCCAATCTTCTGGCCTTCACCTCTTAGCTATGGAGGACATGGGCCGTGGTGTATCTCATCTCTCCCCCCAGCACTGAGACCCCTAGACGAAGAAAGACAAGCCGAGTATAAGAAGGGGAGAGAGGGGTGAGGCCGCTACACTTGATTCTGAGCATGCACGTTTTTTTTCCCCTCGTAAAAGCATACACACTACCGTTTTTCACGTTGTTAAAAAAAACAACGTGAAAAAATAGAGCAGGTTCTCATTTTTTAGGCCATTTTTCACGTCGTTAAAAATGCTCTGGAGCCTACACACGATCGTTTTTAATGCCCAATTTAAAAAATGTCATTTTTAACGACGTGAAAAACGATCGTGTGTACGGGGCATAAGAAGATTTTCAGGTACACTGACTCGAGTATAAACCAAGGGGTGTATTTTCAGCCCTAAAAAAAGGGCTGAAAAACTCAGCTTATACTTGAGTATATACGGTATTCCCTCCACCAAAATCATCCAAATCCCTAATGAATTTTTTCTTTTTTTTATTCTGAATCTCTAAATCCCATTTGATGAGCTTATTTTTCAGCTCTCCTGAAAGTTTAAGAAACTCTTCACTCTCCTTAAGGGCTCCAAACTATTGGTAATCTCCCTAATCTCAAGCCTCGTACACACGGCCGAGAATCTCGTAGTTAAAAACATGTCGTTTTTTACGACGAGATCCTTGGACAAGAAACTTGTCCCGGCCGAGTGTACACACGCTCATTTCAAAGAACCCGCGGTTCTTTGAATGGAGCGTACGCGATGACGTCATCGAATACGACGAG
Organism: Rana muscosa; assembly: GCA_029206835.1. Taxonomy (NCBI): domain Eukaryota; kingdom Metazoa; phylum Chordata; class Amphibia; order Anura; family Ranidae; genus Rana; species Rana muscosa. Next base: position 1,149,016,689 of record CM055122.1, on the reverse strand, counting down.
CATGCGCTCGTCACATTCGATGCCGTCACCGCCATCTTGGTTCACCCTACCTATGCCTAGGAAGCTACCGCGCATGCGTCAAAGTCATTTCGAGCATGCGGGGGCTTCCCAGCGAACAGGTAAGTGTACCCAATTTTCGAGAAACGGGCTGACGAGAATCTCGAAGAGAAAATAGAGAGCAGGTTCTCTATTTTCTCGTCGAGATTCTTGTCGCTTTTCTTGACGAGAAACCATACACACAAACGAATTTCTCGGCAAGAAATCTCTGCCAGCAAGTTTCTTGCTGGTTCTTGCCGAGAAACTCGGTCGTGTGTACGAGGCTTCAGAGTCAAGAGTTTTAATTTTCATTTGTTTGCGTATTAAAAGGAATTCAAGTAATTCAAAACCTTTCTTGGTAAAAAAAAACACTCCACTCCATCATGGAGTCCTCATTCATAAGACCATCATTGGGAGATAGATCCCATCTTAAACATCTTGGTATGAGTTTAGCAGATAAATATTGCTCGAAAGATGTTAAGTCACACCAAGTTTTTATCTTTTTTTCAAAAATACGTCCCAATTTTTTGAACGACTGGAACATATCATTAACCACTTAAGCCCCGGACCATTTGTCTGGCCAAAGACCAGAGCACTTTTTGCGATTCAGCACTGCGTCGCTTTAACTGACAATTGCGCAGTCGTGCGACGTGGCTCCCAAACAAAATTGGTGCCCTTTTTTCCCCACAAATAGAGCTTTCTTTTGGTGGTACTTGATCACCTCTGCAGTTTTTTTTGCGCTATAGACAAAAATAGAGCGAGAATTTTGAAAATAATGCAATATTTTTTACTTTTTGCTATAATAAATATCCCCCAAAAATATATAAAAAAAAAAAATCCTCAGTGTACAGCGAAGAGTGCTATATAAATGCACTGATTACTGTAAAAATGACACTGACAGTGAAGGGGTTAACCTGTAGGGGGCGCTGAAGGGGTTAAGTGTGTCCTAGGGAGCGATTCTAACTGGGTGTCATGCTCATCATAAGTAAGTAGTCCTGGCAGTTCTACTGTGTCCCACAGGCTCCTCACATGGGTCGGGTAACTGGGAAAGGTTCTGGTGTGATGTTGTGCTGAATAGCTGTACATTCAGGAAAACCAGATGGTAGTCAGCTCCATGCTGTCCAGCTTGAACCGGAAGAGGAAATGATGTCACCAGCAAGGGGCGGGAGGAAGGGGTTAGGACTGTCTCTCTGGAATGAAAGGCTACCCGCTCAGAGCTCACAGCTTCTTCCACTGGCCTGTTCTCTGGGGGAGAGCATCATTAAATACACTCTCCTGGGCAGGACGTCCGCAGCCGTAGAACTCCAATGGTCAGCGGACCAAAGGCATTGGGATGAAGGATTTTAGAAAAAATAGTAGATTATAAATATTAAATAGTTGGGCTTACAAAGGTTGACAGCTGATGCAAAACAGAACATATATTGAGCTAAAAAGGCCAAAAATCAAAATAAGGCTTGATTTCCACTAGTGCGACTTATCATGCGACTTGGGACTGCAATGTCGCATGATATCTGTGCGACCCCAAGTCACAGCAAATTCAAAGCAGTCCCTGCACTACTCCGAGTCCCACCCCGATGCGACTTGAGGTCCACAGACCTCAAGAACACATAGGCATTGTTTCCAGTCGCAGCAAAATCACAGCAAAATAAAGTAATGAACGGTGCAGCGCAACAAATAATAAAGTCCATAAACTGAATGAAGAGACAGTAGTGAAACACCCCGTGAATGACAGGTAGTCTTCAAGCGATATGATAGTAACTCAACGTGACAAATCCTCCACCGTTATAAGAAATGCATTCTTACCAGATCAGGTGGACCATAGAGTGAACATATGGTCAGATACGCTTGTTTCCCACCACAGGGGAGATGGTAATAATGTGAAGGATCCAGCAGGTGGCATGCAGACATCAATAGGTAGCAGATGATGGATGGAATGAAGAAATTACACAATCTAAGTGTAGACTGGTAATTTATTTCCACTAGTACAAAACATACAAAACATACAAAAATGGGCACAACGGCTAGATAAAAGCAGCAGCAAGGTAAAACCGAAGGTAGGTAAGCGGTGTAAAGACATCAAAATAATTACCAACAGGGGGGGAATGGAGGGGATGGAAAGAACCCTACAAAAATTCCACCCACTACTCCCCAATACCCCAAAGAGCCTATCAGAAAATGGGTAGAAGAGGGGGAGACAGAAAGAAAAAGACCACAGGACAGTTAAACACAGGGATCTTTAATCTGACAGATATAGAGCTTTCAGAGCAGGAATTGGGAGTCTTAGCACAGGGTTTAAACTATGCGCCAGATAAAAATATCAACAAATTTGAGTTGTTCATTGATGTTGAGAAATATGTCAGAAAACTCAATATCAAAAAGCATTTTGCTTCCCAAACTCCCAATTTTTCATCCACAGTGGGGACTGACCAGTTTCAACACAGTGGTTTGAAAAATAATTCTGTTTTTAATCCTAAGAAAGGGACCCATCACCATGTCGAGATGTTTAAAAATATGGTGCAGGATGAAATTAAATCAATAGAAGTTAAACAGGCCAGAAGAAACCGTACACTAATAGAGGGGATCAAAAAATTGGAAAAAAATTAAAATATAGTAGTCCGCCCAGCGGATAAAGGGGGAGCTGTGGTGGTACTTACTAAAGAAGATTACTACACTGAGATTGGTTGTTGGATGATGCCAGTACCTACCAGTTACTAGCATCAGATCTGATTAATAAGCTACAGACTCAACTGATGGATTGGGTTTCCATTGGAGTTGACCTATATATATATTGGACCAGAAGGAGGCTCAATACCTTACTCCACGGGTTCCACGTACCCCAGTCCTTTATATAGTACCAAAAATTCATAAGACTAGAGATAAACCGCGCGGCCGACCCATTGTTAGTGGGATTGGTTCCCTTTACTCACGAGTGGGGAAATATATAGATATTTATCTCCAACCACTGGTTGTACAGGGGAAATCTTATTTGAAAGACAGCAGAGAGCTCATCAAATCTATATCCACTTCACAAGTCACCTATACAACCCTCATGGTTACAGTTGACATTGAGTCACTGTATACTAACATCAAACAAGAAGATGCCATAGTAGCTGTCAGATTGGCTTTGAAAGAGCAATCTAAGCTACATAATGACCAAATAGACTTCTTAGAAGGAGAGAGTTACCGCTCAGATGTGACTGGTGACTCATTCACAAGATCCAGAGCCGTGGGTGCAGGCAATGCATATGACAATGCAAAAAATCTGAGGAAAACGCTTGGACAGCCGCACTCCAAAAAGGGTTATTTTATTTAAAACAAAAGCACAAATGACATGCCACAGCAAAAAAACAGCAAGTATGAGCTGACGTTTCACACTGCGATTCAGTGCTTAATGATTAAGCACTGAATCGCAGTGCGAAACGTCAGCTCATACTTGCTGTTTTTTTGCTGTGGCATGTCATTTGTGCTTTTGTTTTAAATAAAAGAACCTTTTTTGGACTGCGGCTGTCCAAGCGTTTTCCTCAGATTTTTTAAATAGACTTCTTAGTTGAAGGACTTCGGCAAGCCATGGGTAACAACTATTTCTGGGCACAGGATAAGTTTTATAATCAAATTAAGGGGGTGGCTATGGGGGCTCGCTATGCCCCCAGTGTAGCTAACATTGTACTAAATAAATGGGAAAGCGAAACCATCTACAATGAATTTAAGCCAGCTCTTTTGTATTACAAAAGATATATTGACAATGTCATCTTACTGTGGGACGGCACGCAGGAGGAATTACAATCTTTCATCAGATGTTTAAATGACAATCAATATGGTCTTAAACTTACAGCTGAATGGAGTACGGTGGTAGTCAATTATTTGGATCTCACTTTAATCAAGAAACATAACAAAATTAGCACAAGGACTTTTTTCAAAAGTATTGATAGGAACGGCTTTGTGCCAACAACCAGTTGCCATCATCCCCAATGGCTGGGAGCCTTACCCAAAGGTCAGTACATGCGGATCAGGAGGAATTGTGAGAGTCTGACTGATTTCCATGAACAAGCCTCCATTCTCACCGAAAGGTTTAGAGAAAAGGGGTGCTCCCAACAGATGCTCCAGAAAATCCAGACCCAAGTGGCTATTCAAAACAGGGAGGCACTTCTAACTTCTAAGAAGAAACAACCCTTCCAGGGGGAACAAGCTTTCGTCTCTGGTTTTCATAGGCAATACAAAACCATTTTCACAAATTTTGGCCTATACTTCTAAAAGACAGGGATTTGGCAACTGTTCTCCCCCCCCCAGACCTAAATTCATCTATAGACGAGCACCAGGATTAAGAAACATGATAGCACCCAATGTCCCTGACCCTCCAGAAAAACCTTTAACATTTTTGGATGGATCCAGGTTTCATTATTGTACCAGGTGCAAATCATGCCGTACAACTACCAGACGTGGTAAGAAGGTTACCAAATTCCGGTCTTTTGTAACTCAACAAGAATTTTCTGTGAAACCTTTGATTACATGTTATTCCAAGCATGTAACATATGTTTTGGAATGCCCTTGCTCCCTCCAATATGTGGAGCGCACCACACGGGAGCTAAGGGTTAGGATCAATGAACATGTCACTAATTTCTCCAAAGGTTTCCCTAACCACAGTGTGTCACGCCATTTTGATAGGTTCCATGACAGAGATCACCGCCAGCTCTATGGGATAGATAGAGCTGTGCATCATTGGAGAGGCACTGATCTCAAAAAGGCCATCTCACAAAATGAGACCCAATGGCTGTATCGCCTGCAGACGATGCAGCCGCAGGGACTCAATATAGACCTGGACCTCAACTGTTTTTTAACCAATGAATCCATTTTTGTCCTTTGATCCATATATTTTTCTTTTTTACTAATTTTTATATATTCAATTTCATTTTTTTTGGGTTCATGTGCTTAGATATACCTCCGATCGCATAATTTTATTTTTTGCTTCCATTCCGGAAACCAACCAGGCATGCAATTTAATTTAGGTTAGCATTATCGCTTTTCTAATCCATGCCCCTTGTTTTTAAATAAGTTTGATGTATACTGTGTTTTGCATTGATGCCAATGATCCGGTACTGAGGCTGATACAATTATACTTCCTAAATTGTTTGATTGACAAGCATTGATAAGACCATCCATCCAGTAACCTTCCTGAATTCTGATGACGTGTTAGACGAAACGTACCTAGAGGCGGTACTTGGTCACGTTCTTACCTCACTTCCGGTCCCGCTGGCTTACCGCTGTAACAGGTGGAACGCACGCAAGTCTCCTGACGGACGGACGGACGGAACTTATATACAACCATGCCTTCCAGCCTCAGTGCCGGGCTAAGGCACAACGAAATGTAAGCAGCCATTTGGCCTTTCTTTTATATTGTTTTTACCTTCCAATAAACAGGATTACACTATTCTTGGTTCCCATTAATTTTGTTCACATATTCCTGATCTGAGCCATCCCTGGGGAGTCAGACTGATTTGGGATTACATCCTCCATATTAGCAAGTGTCATCTTGCATAAGCGTATTTGACCTTGTTTTAGCTAAGGGGGTCAACATCTTGTGGTAAGCGGCCATCTATACATAGAGCACTCCGGGTGTTGTATTTAGGTGGTGAAGGTGTTACTTCAAGATTTCCTTTGGATCACCATTTGTATTTTTCCTTTATGGACTGGTCACCAAGTCACTAAGGATTCATCAATTGATTTTTTTCACTCAAATCATTGGACTTGTGTTGCTAATTTCACCTTTGGCACCAGATTATTTGATATTTTTTGTTAGATCAATATATCACTCTATTGACAATCAATATTGTGTTACCCACAGCAACCACCACTATTGCTTTTCACTTATTGCTTCATAGCATTGCATTTATGATGTCCATTCAATATGTTCACTGTTATTTATTTATCACTATGTGGCTGCATTAGCTCAATTTCATTTTAATTTTGTAGTTTATTACTTAGCCTCTAGCGCCCCCTCCCAATTTCTTTCACATTGCACTATTGGTATATCCACTTAGTTTAGGGGTGCAGCTATTTTCTTATTTAACTTAATTTAATTGTACACAATATTTGGCGCAAGGTACATCATTTTATCTACTACAGACCGCAAGCAGCATATAGATAGAGCGGCAATGAACTGCAAACAGCATACACAGAGGACGCGGGTGACGTCACAGGAATAAGCTCCTCCCCCGTACACACGTTAAATCCAGAACGGACTTCGTCAGCGGTGGGTGGAGCTATCACGTCACCTAGTGTCATTAAATAGGCCCGGAAACCATGGACAGCGTCGAAAGTGCAGGAAGTGCCGCGACCGGAAATCCGGACGCGGAAACTTATCCCATCCACACAAATCAGACACAATGTCCTATGGGGTCACCAATGAGCTCACTAATATGCATTGTTACACAAATGTTAAAAAACTGTATGCACAACATATTAGACATGTGAAAGAATTACCTATTTATAAAATATATAAAAAAGGCTAAAACACAATCAAAAAATAAATACAATGTAAAACGAACACCCGCAATCCTCTATATATGCTAAAAACCATATGCAATCATAATGTAGAGACAGGAACAGAATCCAAAAGAGCTAAAAAAGCAGACTAAGCAATATACACACTACATAGCATACGGGAGAGGGGGAACATATCTGAATCATTTATCTGAAATGAAACAGTTCAAGCCAAAGTCTACGTTCAACCCTCCTGGCACAAGAACCTGCCACCATCAATCATGACTGTGTAATATACCCAGAGGCCAATTCATTTAGGTGAAATTGTACTCTGGAGTCTGATTACTTTGCACAGTCAGATATACTTGCGGAGCGCTTTTTCCAGAAAGGTTACAAAAGAGATGTAATAACCAGTGAAATCCACAAAGTTGGGAATATGGATCGAGCTACATTGGTGGCTGGTTCCAAGCCCAAAATTACATCTAAGACAGCTGTACCTGAACTCAGATTAATTCTTGATTATAACATCCAGCATAAGAAGTTCGAGAAGATCATTATGAAACATTGGGACATTCTCAAGAAGGACCGGGTCCTAGGTGTAACTATACCATCACATCCCAGGTTCATATATAGGAGGGCACTCACATTGAGAGATGTCATTGCCCCCAGTGTGGTTGACCCCCCTGTTACAGTAGGCGACGCTGATTTAGTGTCAATCTCGCCTCTTCTAGTGGCGAGATTGACACCATACGAGCCCCATCGCGAGAGCCAGCGCCGAGCTGTCTCGTCATAGGTAAAGGAAAAATGTTGTTTTTCCTTTCGCAATGAGTGACATGCATTGCTGACATTGAGGCCGGTGGACGGAGATCCGACGTGGATTTTCCGCCAATATCAGGCACTGTGTTTGGTATGAATCCTAAGCGGGAACTCCACGCCAAATTTAAAATAAAAAAACGGCATGGGTTCCCCCTCCAGGAGCATACCAGGCCCTTCGGTCTGGTATGGATTTTAAGGGGAATCCCCTAAGCCGAAAAAACGGCGTGGGGTCCCCCTCAAAATCCAAACCAGACCCTTATCCGAGCACGCAACCTGGCAGGCCGCAGGAAAAGAGGGGAGGACAAGAGAGTGGCCCCCCTCCCTCCTGAACCATACCAGGCCTAATGCCCTCAACATGGGGGGTTTGGTGCTTCAGGGCAGGGGGGCGACATGCGGCCCCCCACCCCAAAGCACCCCGCCCCCATGTTGATGGGGACAAGGGCCTCTTCCCGACAACCCTGGCCGGTGGTTGTCGGGGTCTGCGGGCGGGGGCTTATCGGAATCTGGGAGCCCCCTTTAATAAGGGGGGGCCCCAGATCCCGGCCTCCCACCCTATGTGAATGAGTATGGGGTACATCGTACCCCTACCCATTCACCTGGTGGAAAAAAATGTAAATAAAAAAACACACACAGGTTTTTAAAGTAATTTATTACACAGCTCCGGGGGTCTTCTTCCGACTCCGGGGGTCAGAAGAAACCCGAATGGAGAAAAGAGGAAGATGGAAGAAGAAGGTGGAAGAAGAAGATGGAAGAAGATGGAAGAAAGGAGAAGACATTAATAAAGGAATTGTCAAAAACTGGCTATTGTAATTTTTAACATTTTTGACACTTTTTTTTGTGAAATGGTAGGGGTACATTTGTACCACATTACCATTTCACACAGGGGGTGGGGCGGGATCTGGGGGTTCCCTTTGTTAAAGGGGGCTTCCAGATTCCGATAAGCCCCCCGCCCGCAGACCCCCACAACCACCGGGCAAGGGTTGTGGGGATGAGGCCCTTGTCCCCATCAACATGGGGACATGGTGCTTTCAGGGGTCACAGACCCCCAAAGCATATTCCCCATGTTGAGGGCATGTGGCCTGGTACAGTTCAGGAGGGGGGGCGCTCTCTCGTCCCCCCTCTTTTCCTGCGGCCTGCCAGGTTGTGTGCTCGGATAAGGGTCTGGTGTGGATTTTTAGGGGGACCCCCACGCCATTTTTTTTAAGTTTGGCGCGGGGGTCCCCTTAAAATCCATACCACACCTGAAGGGCCTGAAACGGATTTTGAGGGGAACCCCCACACCATTTTTTTTACATTTGGCGCAGAGTTCCCCTTAATATCCATACCAGACCTGAAGGGCCTGTGTCACGTACCTGATGGTGAGCCTGGAATGCAGGGAGCAGCCTCTTTTGCACCTCTTACTCTGGAACCCCTGATGGTGGGAACAGGGAGCTCAGGAGTGCAGAGTCGCACAAGTGCCTGTCAGGAACACTGGTGCAGGGTTGGAGCTGGCCTTCAGGAGACTCCGTGCGGGTGTCAGCGACAGCAGGAAAGCTGGAACAGCAAGCAGGCTGGGCACACAGGAACTGCAGGAATGAGACAGCAGGCAGCGGGGGAGGTGTCCTATAGTACAGGACACAGACAAGTCCAAACAGGCCGGATCATACACTGGCTGGCGGATCAGGTTCAAGTCTGAAGGCAGAAGCAGAGTCGTGGTTCAGGCCGGGTCAGCAACGGGCAGGCAGCAGGTAGTTCAAGGAGCAGGCAGAAGCAAGGTCAACAAGCCGGGAGTCAGAGGGCAGGCAGAAGGCAGGAAGCGTCAGGAACAAGCCGGGTCACAGGAACAGATCGGTTTAGAGTAGTTATCAGGTTGCAGATGGGTCTCGGGGATGCTGTAGACCGGACAGCAAGGAGCCCAGGCATCAGCCCCTTTTAAATAGCCCCTGATTGGTGCCAAGAAGTGTCACTGCATGCTCCCGCGCACACCCGAGCGCCGTATACCGTGCATGTGCGCACGCACGAACGCCGAAGCGCTGCTATTGCGCAGGCGCGCACCCGCGAGCGCCGAAGTGCCATTAGCGTGCACGTGCGCACGCACGGGCGCCGAAGCGTCGCCATCTTGCAAGATGGATTGCCCTTCGTGACATTGCCCCCCTCCAATGGGCAGCCTTTGGATGCCCAACTGGGCCACCTTATCTGGATGAGAGTCCTTGAAGGACTGAACCAATCTTTCGGCATGGATGTTGCACTCGGGTTCCCACGAGTTCTCCTCAGGGCCATATTCCTTCCATTTTACAAGAAACTGGACTTGGTTGCGCCTTTTTCTACAATCCAAGATGGATTCCACCTCAAATTTCTCTTCACCATCGACCAAGATTGGTTCGGGAGGGGCGGTGTCTCGCCCCGAGAAGGGATCAGGAACAGTAGGCTTAAGTAGGGCAACATGAAAGACCGGATGGATCCGGAACGACTCTGGCAGCTCCAGTTCATAGGCCACACTGTTAATCCGTCTTCTGACGGGGAAGGGACCCACAAACTTGGGGCCCAATTTCTTTGAGGGACAGGCAAGTCTTAGGTTCAATGTAGATAACCACACCTGATCTCCAGGTTCCAGGTTGAGTTCTCCTCTTCTCTTTTTGTCGAACACTTCTTTATTATATTCTTGTGTCTTAGTCATCGTGTCTCGTAACAATTCATTGTTTGTTCTGAAAAAATCCAATGTCTCCTGGACAGCAGGTACAGCAGACTCCGGGATACAGTTGGACAAGAACGAGGGATGGAAGCCATAGTTTGCATAGAACGGGGATTGCTTCGTGGCAGAGTGGACCGAATTATTGTATGCAAATTCGGCCAGAGGCAGCAGAGGTACCCAGTCTTCCTGTGAGAACGAAGAAAAGCAGCGTAGGTATTGCTCTAGTGTTTGATTTGTCCGTTTAGTCTGGCCATTTGATTGTGGATGGTAGGCAGACGAGAAGGACAAGTTAATTCCGAGGGCTTCACAAAGGGCCTTCCAGAATCTGGAAGTGAATTGCACCCCTCGATCCGACACGATGTTTGCAGGGATGCCATGGAGCCTCACGATTTCCTTGACAAAAATTTTAGCTGTCTCAGGAGCGGAGGGCGTACCCCTCATGGGCAAGAAGTGTGCCATTTTTGAAAGTCTATCCACAACCACGAAGATAGTGGTGAAAAGCTCAGAGGGGGAAGCTCTACGATGAAGTCCATGGAAATCATTCTCCATGGCCTCTGAGGTACGGGCAATGGTTTCAACAGACCCCAGGCTCTGGACTTACTTCTCTTGTTCCTGATACATGTGGTGCACGACTCCACATAGCTTCTGCAGTCCTTTGACAGCTGCGGCCACCAGAACATGCATTGTAAGAGTTCGGAGGTCTTGAGTACCCCGAAGTGACCAGCCAGCTTGTTATCGTGGCAGGAACTAAGGACCGCGACTCGCAAGTCCTCTGGTACGAAGATTTTGTCCTTGTACCATAGAAGTCCATCCTTGAGCTGCAACTCTATCCCATGTGAGAGAGAGATCCCCTTAGATGCTTGCTTGATTCGAGATAGCAGGTCCTCTTGAAGCAAGAGAAAGTTTCCTGATGACAAGATAGTGTCCGGAGGGGCAGGTGTTTCAGAATCACAGAACATTCGTGAGAGAGCATCGGGTTTGGTGTTCTTCGATCCTGGTCTATACGTTATGTGGAAATAGAATCGCGTGAAGAAAAGTGCCCACCTGGCCTGCCGGGGTTTCAATCTTTTGGCCACCTTCAGATACTCCAGGTTCTTGTGGTCCGTATAGACCAGGATCGGATGTGCTGCTCCTTCCAGGAGGTACCGCCATTCCTCCAGGGCGGCTTTGATTGCCAGTAGTCTCCCACATCATAATTTTTCTCAGAATCTGACAGCTTACGGGAAAAAAAGGCAACCGGATGTAAGAGGGCCTTGGGCCCCTGTCTTTGAGAGAGAACCGCCCCGACTGCTGTTTCTGAGGCGTCCACCTCCAGGATGTATGGTAGAGCCGCATCAGGGTGCCTCAGAACGGATGCAGAAGTAAATAATTTTTTAAGGGTCTCGAAGGCCGTTTGGGCTTCTGAAGACCACTGGAACTGGACAGTCTGTTTGGTTAGGTTGGTTATTGGGGCGATGATGGAAGAGAACCCCCTGATGAACTTCCTATAAAAGTTTGCGAACCTGACGAAGCGCTGTATGCCTTTCTTATCCACGGGCACCGGCCAGTCGAGAATTGCAGCCACTTTCTGGGAGTCCATCTTGATACCCTCCACCGAGATGATAAGTCAAAGGAAGCGGATGCTTTGGCATTCAAATTCGCATTTTTCGGGTTTTGCGTATAACCCGTGCGTTCGAAGCCGAGCGAGCACATTCTGGACGTGTGCCCGATGTTTCTCCAAAGAGGGGGAAAAGATGAGGATGTCGTCCAGATAGATGATAACAAAAAGGTCAAGGTAGTCTCTAAAAATGTCGTTCACAAAATGCTGGAACGTAGCCGGGGCATTGCAAAGTCCAAAGGGCATTACTAAGTATTCGAAGTGCCTGAAGCGAGTGCGAAAGGCAGTTTTCCACTCATCACCGCTTCGGATCCGCACCAGGTTGTAGGCCCCACGGAGGTCCAGTTTTGTGAAAATGACTGCAGATCCTAGTCTTTGGAACAATTCCGGTACCAAAAGAAGGTTGTACCGGTTCTTTATAGTCACTTTATTGAGCTCCCGATAGTCCACACAGGGGCGGAGAGAATGGTCCTTTTTCTCAATAAAGATGATCCCTGCCCCTGCCGGTGAAGTGGAAGGACGGATGAACCCTTTCTTAAGATTATCATCAACATAAGTCTTGAGGGTCTCAAGTTCAAGTTCCGTCAGGGGGAAAATCCTGCCGAAGGGGATTTCAGCCCCGGGGAGGAGCTCAATCGGGCAGTCGTAAGGCCTGTGTGGGGAAAGAGTCTCAGCCCCCTTTTTGCTGAAGACGTCCAGGAAGTTGTGGTACGCTTGTGGTACGCTTCAGGAACTGATTGGCGTGACCTCGGCATCAGAGTCCATGCAAAGCAAGGGAGAAGGAGTACACGAAACTTCCTGCAGACAATGTTGATGGCAGTAGGGGGAACAGAAACTGACTTCTCCTGATGTCCAATTAATTTGCGGGTTATGGGCCTGTAACCAGGGCACAACTAGAATGATGGGAAACAGAGGAGACTCGATGGAATCCAGGCAAAGTAGCTCCTGATGGGTGCTGGCAATGGTCGTGGCCAGAGGTAGGGTCTCCTGTGTGACTGGCCCGGATTTTAGGATCGACCCATCTGCAAGGTGTATTGAAAGTCCTTTAGCTCTAGGGCGCAGAGGAATGTGATGTTTGGTGGTAAAAGCTAAGTCCAGAAAACAACTGCAGGCCCCGGAGTCAATGATAGCGCTGATTTGAATATTCCCTTTTGGAAGCTGCAAAAGAATGAGAATTGCCAGGTGAGCTGAATTACTGGGTATAATGGGTGAATGCACAGACGACATGGAGAGGCACTTACAGAGTTTCACAGGGCAGGTCCGTACATAGTGTTTGGGTTCTCCGCAGTACAGACATAGGTTAAGGGTTCGCCTGCGTCGACGTTCCTCAGGTGTGAGTGAGGGGCGGAGCAGGCCCAGCTGCATAGGTTAGGGGCTGTCAGTGGAGGCTGTGACTGGAAACGAGGGAGCTGGGTTGGCAGAGTTGGGTACCCGGGGCAACATCCAAACTGGGCGAGACGGCCGGGTGGCTCATTCAGACCTACGTTCCCTTAGACGTCTGACAATCTGGATGGTTAGATTGATAAGAGCATCCAAGGTTCCGGGCACACCTACACGTGCCAGTTCATCTTTGAGCGGTTCTGAGAGTCCCAACCGGAATTGATAGCAAAGGGCAGCATCGTTCCAGTTAGTGTCTGAGCTCCATCTCCTGAATTCAGAAACGTAATCCTATGCCGGTCTGCGGCCTTGCTGAAGGGCATACAGGGCTGCCTCGGCGGTGGCAGCTTGGTGAGGGTCCTCGTAAAGTTGAGACATGGCCTGGAAGAAGGTGTCCAGGGTATTAAGTGAAATGTCCTTATGCTCCAAGAGGCGGTGGGCCCAGGCTTGAGGCTCACCAGACAGGAGGGAGATAACGAACCCCACCTTGGTGGATTCTAATGAGAAGGTCCGTGGTTGTAAGGCAAAGAAGAGCTCGCAGGCATTCCGAAAGGCTCTGTATCTGCTCCGCTCCCCTGAGAATCTCTCGGGTGTGGGTACCTTAGGTTCAGGCGGCATCATGACCACTGAGGGAGAAGCGGAAGTCCCAGTAGAGGAGAAAGCTGAGGAGGATAGGGCCTGGACTCGGCCCTCCAGTCGGGTATAGCCCTCTTGCAGACTTCTGACGGCCTGGGTTAGCCCATCCAGGTGCCGGCATAATTCCTCCATTGGGTTCGCTCCCTGCGCAGGCTCGGACATTGCTGTCCGGTACTGTCACGTACCTGATGGTGAGCCTGGAATGCAGGGAGCGGCCTCTTTTGCACCTCTTACTCCGGAACCCCTGATGGTGGGAACAGGGAGCTCAGGAGTGCAGAGTCACACAAGTGCCTGTCAGGAACACAGGTGCAAGGATGGAGCTGGACTTCAGGAGACTCCGTGCGGGTGTCAGCGACAGCAGGAAAGCTGTAACATCAGGCAGGCTGGGCACACAGGAACTGAAGGAATGAGACAGCAGGCAGTGGGGGAGGTGTTCTATAGTACAGGACACAGACAAGTCCAAACAGGCCGGGTCATACACTGGCTGGCAGATCAGGTTCAAGTCTGAAAGCAGAAGCAGAGTGGTGGTTCAGGCCGGGTCAGCAACGGGCAGGCAGGAGGTAGTTCAAGGAGCAGGCAGAAGCAAGGTCAACAAGCTGGGAGTCAGAGGGCAGGCAGAAGGCAGGAAGCGTCAGGAACAAGCCGGGTCACAGGAACAGATCGGTTTAGAGTAGTTATCAGGTTGCAGATGGGTCTCGGGAACGCTGTAGACCGCACAGCAAGGAGCCCAGGCATCAGCCCCTTTTAACCGCTTTAGATCCGGGCCATAGACTATTGACGGCCTCAATGTGGATCTAAAAATCGGCTATTTCGGCCACTGGGGGGCACGCGAGCGCGCCCGGCGCATCACTGAGATGCCGATGCGCGTGCCTGGCGGGCGCGATGTCCGCCAGGTACCCGCGATCGGCATGTACACAGAGCAGGGACGTGGATCTCTGTGTGTAAACACAGAGATCCACGTCCTGTCAGGGAGAGGAGACCAATGCTGTGTCCCTTGTACATAGGGACACAGATCGGTCACCTCCCCCAGGCAGTCCCCTCCCCCACACAGTAGTAATCACTCCCAGGGCACACATTTAACCCCTTCCTCGCCCCCTAGTGTTAACCCCTTCACTGCCAGTGTCATTTTTACAGTAACCAGTGCATTTTTTATAGCACTGGTCGCTGTAAAAATGACAATGGTCCCAAAATGGTGTCAAAAGTGTCCGATGTGTCCGCCATAATGTCGCAGTCACAATAAAAATCACTGATCGCCGCCATTACTAGTAAAAAATGCTATAAATCTATCCCCTATTTTGTAGACGCTATAACTTTTGCGCAAACCAATCGCTTATTGCGATTTTACCAAAAATATGTAGAAGAATACGTATCGGACTAAACTAAGAAAAAAAAATGTAAAAAAAAAATGGGATATTTATTATAGCAAAAAATAAAAAATATTGTGTTTTTTTCAAAATCGTCGCTCTTTTTTTGTTTATAGCGCAAAAAATAAAGACCGCAGAGGTGATCAAATACCACCAAAAGAAAGCTCTATTTGTGGGGAAAAAAGGACATCAATTTTGTTTGGGAGTCACGTCGCACGACCGCGCAATTGTCATTTAAATCGTGACAGCGCTGAAAGCTGAAAATTGGCCTGGGCAGGAAGGGGGTTTAAGTGCCCAGTAAGCAAGTAGTTAAATAGCCCCTGATTGGCGCCAAGAAGTGTCACTGTGCGCTCCCGCGCACACCCGAGTGCCGTTGCCGCACATGCGCGCACACGCGAACGCCAAAGCGCCGCTATTGCGCAGGCGCGCACCCACGAGCGACAAAGTGCCATTAACGCGCACGCGTGGACACCGAAGCGTCACCATCTTGCAAGCTGGATTGCCCTTCATGGCAGCCTGGTAATGGAATTTCTGGGAACCCCCACACATTTTTTTTCAAAGACTTCCAATGACTTTTATCTGTATTGATGGGAACCAGCAATTCATTACAGCCGCGAGTACTTTTAAATGACTATTATTTTACTTTAGAAATGTCATTTTGCTCTCGAACTGTTATAAACATGGAAAACATGCGCTACTTTACAGGCATACTATAGACACCCCCCAAGTATGATATTTAGGGCCAGTTCACACTGGATGCAGTGCAGTGCATTTTTTTGATGCATGAAAAACACAAAAAAAGTTGATCACATTAATGCCAATGGCATAGTTCACACCACTGCAGTCCGTTCCAGTGCATTTCAGAAAGGAAAAAAAAAAATTGGTCATGCTGCATTTTTTATGTACAGAACTGTACTGGACCACAGTAAAACACATCAAAAACGCTACGGAACTTACCAAAAACGCAGGTGCTTTTCTGCATGCACGTTTTTGACGCGTTCCAGTGCATTTTTGGTTTGTTTTTGATGCAGTCAAGTGTTTTTTTCCCCCTCTTTTCACTTAGGACAAGTGTGTTGCAGTGCGTCTTTGGTGCATTTAGGTGTGTTCCGGTGCGTTCCAGTGCGTTTTTGATGCGTATTGCAGCATTCCAGTACAGTCCAGTGCAGGTAAAATGCAGCATGTTCTACTTTTTTTGTGGAACTGGAACGCACTGGAACAAACACTGCCATATAGAACCATATAACCAACTTTCCATGCATTTTTGATGCATAAAAAACGAAATGCAATGCATGTGGTGTGGAATGACACCTTAAGCAATTTGGCATATATAAAGGCACTTCTCCCTGTTTTGTTTTTTGTGTTGTCCAAATTGGTGACATTGATATATGTCCCTTAGAGTGGGACCTGGGCCCCCATTTTAAGGCCAATAACTAGAAGAAAAGCCAGCCAAGTGGGGACTAGCAAAATTAACAAGTCAGTTCCCATAGACTGCAATGGTATTTCCTGGTGCCTCCATGGCAGCATACCTGTGATAGAGCTCCGCCTCAACTCCTCCTTCAGGACTAATGAATAGCATAAATTAAAGGCATAGTCCCTCCCCCAACATTCTCCTTTTTTTCCTCCTACCTTGCTGGTAAAGAGTAGCAGTATGTCCATACCTCTGCAGTCGGCAGCGTCCGCCGGGTTTAGCCTTTCCCGTGCGCAGTCCCTGTTCTTGGGCCGCCCACAGCGCTGATAAGACTGGGAACCCCTCTGTGGATCTGTTGGGGTCTTTCGCAGAGTTTCCTCATAGGAACGCAGTCTGTAGGGATGAGCTCGATGTTCGAGTCGAATGCATGTTCGACTCGAACATCGCCTGTTCGCCGAATTGTGAACATTATGGGCCGTTCGCGCCAAATTCGTGTATTGCGAACAGCCCACAATGCACTGTGCCATCGCACTGCATTTCCGGCGCTGCTTGCTTGGCCAATCACAGCGCCGGCAGCGAGGAGAGCCATAATTGGCCACAGGCAGGATGCCTGTGGCCAATCATAGCTCAGGGGGGTTTAGTACACGCCCCACACTATAAAAGGCCGCCAGCGCGGCGGCCTCGTGCAGTGTGTTCCGGCGTGTAGGGAAAGAGATACATAGGCAGGGACAGTGTGTTCTATGTTCTATTCTTTTCTCAGGCATCTGCAGGAGTTAGTGGGTGTTGTGTGCCTCCAGCACAGTATACACCTGGATCTACACTTTATTGCTGTTCTCTAAGCTAGATATGAAGGCAGGGAAAGAGATACATAGGCAGGGACAGTGTGTTCTATGTTCTATTATTTTCTCAGGCATCTGCAGGAGTTAGTGGGTGTTGTGTGCCCTCAGCGCAGTATACACCTGTATATATCCGTCATTGCTGTTCTCTAATACAGGCATCTGCAGGAGTTAGTGGCACAGTATACACCTGTATATACCCGTCATTGCTGTTCTCAAATACAGGCATCTGCAGGAGTTAGTGGCACAGTGTACACCTGTATATACCCATCATTGCTGTTCTATAATACAGGCATCTGCAGGAGTTAGTGGCACAGTGTACACCTGTATATACCCGTCATTGCTGTTCTCCAATACAGGCATCTGCAGGAGTTAGTGGCACAGTATACACCTGTATATACCCATCATTGCTGTTCTCTAATAAAGTCATCTGCTGGAGTTAGTGGGTGTTGTGTGCTTCCAGCACAATATAAACTACACAATTGCTGGTTTTCCCATCTCCCTGCAGGCCATTACTATGTCTGGAAGGCCAACAAAGAGAGGCAGACAGTCACAAGCCAATAAAAGAGGGCAAGCAGGCTCTGTGTCTGGGGGCAACAGTGCTGGTCGTGGACGCGGTGCATTGTCATCAGCACGTGGCCATGGGACACGCTTGTCCTTATTTTCAGCAGCTGGACGTGTTGAGCCGCATCATGCCGAAGACTTAGTAGAGTGGATGACCAAGCCCTCCTCATCCTCTCTCACCCAGGCTCAGGGTACTGGCAAAGCAGCTGCCAAAGCGTCCTCTTCCATCGTATCAATGTTATCATCAGTCACTCCTTCCCTAGACCCACCATGTCCTCCTGAGGAGTCCCCCAAACTGTTTGAGCACAGTGTTGGGTATGTGCTCCAGGAGGATGCCCAGCGTTTCGAAGGCTCTGATGATGATACCCAGCTAGAGGAAGGCAGTAGCGTGAGCGCAGAGAGAGGGGATGCTCAAGAAGGACAGCAATCTGGCAGTCATGTTCCAGCAGCTGCAGCATACTGCCAGATTGGCTCCAGTGATGAGGAGGGAGGGGATGATGAGGTCACTGACTCCACGTGGGTGCGTGATAGGAGAGAGAAGGAGGAGGAGGATGAGGAGGAGGCACATCTCCAACGAGGCAGGATGCCCTCCGGGGGCCAGCGTAAGGGCAGCACACCGTCTGAGTCACACCGCAGAGCTACACCTGTGCAGGGCGCTGCCTCTGCCTGTCATTCCAAAAGTTCTTTGGTGTGGGCCTTTTTTGAGCCGAGTGCATCAGATCGCACCACTGCTATTTGCAACATATGTCTCAAGCGTATCTCACGTGGCCAAAACATCAGCCGCTTGGGCACAACTTGCTTGACTAGACATATGTTGACCTGCAAATGCATCTCGTTGGCAAGCGTACCTTAAAGACCCACACCAAAGAACAAAGCGGACCTCTCCTTGCTCCTCATCAGCTGGGATCTCCAACCCCACTATACCTTCAGTCCTTTCTGAAACCTGCAGTGAGAGGAACGAAGGTGTAGAATTAGGTGTGTCACAGCCAAGTACTTGCGGGCACTCTGCTAGCAGTACACCGATGTCCGATTGTAGCAGGCAAATTTCCCTGCCCCAGCTGCTGGACCGTCGAAAGAAGTTCACTCCCAAGCATCCACATGCCCAGCGGTTGAATGCTAGCTTTGCTAAATTGCTAGCAATTCAACTGCTGCCTTTTCAGTTGGTAGACTCGGCCCCCTTCCGTGAGTTTATGCAATGTGCGGTTCCTCAGTGGCAGGTTCCCAAACGCCACTATTTCTCACGGAAGGCGATTCCGGCTCTCTACCAGCATGTGGAAGGCAATGTCCATGCCTCGCTGGACAGGGCGGTCAGCGGTAAGGTGCATATTACCGCTGACTCATGGTCCAGCAGGCATGGACAGGGACGTTACCTTTCTTTCACGGCCCATTGGGTCACTCTTTTGACAGCTGGGAAGGATGCAGGACAAGGTGCAGTAGTGTTGGTTGGAGGTTGTTCCGCTGCCACGCCTCCAAAATACTACTGTTGGTTGTGACACACCCCCTCCTCTTCTTCTTCCTCCATGGCCTCTTCCTGTGCTTTGTCCTCGGAATCAGCTCCGTAGGCATACAAGGGGCTACGCAAGTACGCAGGCAAAAAGATGCCATGCCGTGCTTGCGCTGGTGTGTTTGGGGGACAGGAGCCACACTGGGGCAGAGGTTCTGTCAGCTCTGCAGGGGCAGGCCGAGAGGTGGTTGATGCCATGCCAGCTTAAGCCAGGAATGGTGGTTTGCAACAATGGCACCAACCTCCTCTCCGCCCTCCGACAGGGACAACTGACCCATGTGCCCTGTGTGGCTCATGTCCTTAACCTGGTGGTGCAGGGGTTCTTGGGCAGGTACCCGGGCTTACAGGATGTCCTGAGGCAGGCCAGGAAAGTCTGTGTGCATTTCCGCAGATCATATAATGGCAGTGTTTGGCTGGCTGAGCTGCAAAAGGAGTTGAACCTGCCCAAGAACCGCCTTATATGTGACATGCCCACCAGGTGGAACTCAACGTTGGCCATGCTGCAGCGGCTGCACACGCAGCAGAGGGCCATCAATGAGTTCCTGTGTGACTACAGCACCAGGACAGGGTCAGGGGAGCTCAGGTTTTTTTCACCACGCCAGTGGGGCATGATCAGGGATGCATGCACTGTCCTGGCACCATTTGAGGAGGCCACGAGGATGGTGAGCAGTGACAGTGCATGCATCAGTGACACTGTACCTCTTGTCCACCTGTTGGAGCATATGCTGCATGGAATAATTGACAGGGCACTTGAGACAGAACAGAGGCAGGAAGAGGACTTCCTTGCCTCTCAAGGCCCCCTTTACCCAGTGTTCCTTCAGTCCCACCAATCGCACAGGAAGAGGATGAGGAGGAGGAGGAGGAGGAGGATTGTGTCAGCATGGAGGTGGAGCCTGGCACTCTGCATCAACAGCAGCAGTCTTTTAGGGATGATTTACAGTCCCAAGAAACCCGTGGACTTGTACGTGGCTGGGAGGAGGTGGCTGCGGATCATGTCGTCCTTAGTGACCCAGAGGACTGCGGACCGAATGCCTCAGCTAACCTACGCTGCATGGCCTCGCTGATACTGCAAAGTCTGCGGAAGGATCCTCGTATACTTCGGATCAAGGAGAGGGACCATTACTGGCTGGCCACTCTCCTTGATCCACGGTACAAGGGTAAGGTTGCGGACCTTATCTTACCGTCGCAGAGGGAGAGGAAGGTTGAGACATCTCCGGGAGGCCTTGCAGAAAGGTCTGTGCAACGCGTTCCCAGAGACTGGGAGGTTACAAACTCCTGGTCCTGGACAACGAGTTGCTGAGGCTTTGGTCAGTCAAAGAAGGAGCGGTGGGGAAGGTGGCCGTCTGACCGATGCGTTCAGACAATTTTTTAGTCCGCAGCCCCAAGGTATGATCAGCTCCAGCAACCATCCCCAGCGTCTGATTTACATGGTGCAGGAATACCTAGGGGCAAGGTCAGACTTGGACACCTTTCCCACCGAAAATCCTCTGGCTTACTGGGTCTTGAGGATGGATCACTGGCCAGAGCTTGCACAGTATGCAATTGAGCTACTGGCCTGTCCTGCATCCAGCGTTCTTTCGGAACGCACATTCAATGCTGCTGGAAGCTTTGTCACGCATCACAGGGTGCGCCTGTCCACCGACTCGGTTGATCAACTGACCTTCATGAGGATGAACCAGTCTTGGATCACCACCAGCTACCAAGCACCTGAAGCTGATATAACAGAATAATTTATTTTGAAATGTCACATCCCTTCAAGACTGCCTATGCTGATGCTGAGTGACTGTCCTGTTATGTTGACTGACTATCCTCCTCCTCCTCAATGATCCGATTCATGATGATAGCTTGGAAGATCATTTTTGTTTCTGGGTGCCGCCACCAGTGGTTAAGGCCCAATTTTTCAGCCCCTGTTTAACAGGGGCATGTAATTACAATTGTTTATGCAATGCTTTGCAGCATGGCTCATTCCTGCACTCCAACTAGAGTATCTGGGAGAGGTTGCAGTGTCGTGGCACCAGCACCAGTGCCTAAGGCCCAATTTTTCAGCCCCTGTTTAACAGGGGCGTGTAATTACAATTTTTGATGCAATACTTTACAACAGGGCTCATTGCTGTGCTCCAAGTACAGTATCTGTGAGGGGTTGCAGTGTTGTGGCACCACTGCCTAAGGCCCAATTTTTCAGACCCTGTTTAACAGGGGCGTGTAATTACAATTTTTGATGCAATACTTTGCAACAGGGCTCATTGCTGTGCTCCAAGTACAGTATATGTGAGGGGTTGCAGTGTTGTGGCACCAGTGCCTAAGGCCCAATTTTTCTGCCCCTGTTCAACAGGGGCATGTAATTACAATTCTTGATCTAATAATTCACAGCAGGGCCCATTCCTGCGCCCACCAAGAGTAACTGTGAGGGCTTACAGTGTTGTGGCAACACCACCACCACCACCACCAAAGGCCCAATTTTTCTGCCCCTCTTCAACAGGGGCATGCAATTACAATTCTTGATCTAATAATTTACAGTAGGGCCCATTAATGCGCCCACCAAGAGTAACTGTGAGGGCTGACAGTGTTGTAGCACCAGCACCACCACCAAAGGCCCAATTTTTCCTACCACTGTTCAACAATGGCATGTAATTACAATTCCTGATATAATAGTTCACAGCAGGGCGTTCCAGTGCCCACCAAGAGTAACTGTGAGGGCTTACAGTGTTGTGGCAACACCGACACCTAAGGGGCAAATTTCTGCAGAGTATATACGGCAGGCCCCTACTTTCAAACATCCAACTTACAATCGACTCCTACTTGCAAACGGAAGGAGACAACAGGAAGTGAGAGGAAATCTACCCCTAGGAAGGCAAATTCTCTCCTGTAAAAGTTAATATGGGAAAAAGGTGTCTCCTCTCTACTGATCCTTTATCAGCAATCCTTGTTTCTATAAAAAAACCACTTTTCCAAAAACATTTGTCATTGGGACGGAAAGTGAGGTGAAATGTTCTGAACAGGTGCACAGACAGCAAAACAAATGTTACAGGGGTGATAACCCTTCCCTATGTTCTCCAAAAAGCTTAAAAATAGATTTTTGGGCTAGAGCTACACTTAAAAAATTTACCTGTTCCAAATTAGAAAAAGATTCTACTTAAGAACAAACCTACAGTCCCTGTCTTTTTTGCACCACCTGTATACTGCTGTTCAGAGTATATAGGGACTTTTTTAAATTTTGGGTGCAGGGTTCCCCTTAATATCCATACAAGTGGGGTGGGGGGCTACCCATGCCATTTTTCTCAATGATTTTCATCCATATTGCCAGGACCAGACATTACATTAAAGCCGCAAGCAGTTTTAAATTAATTTTTTTTTCCTTTAGAAAGTCATTTTGTGCAGGGACAGTTCTAAACACTGGAAACATGTGGCACTTCACAGGCATACTTTAGACACCCCCCAGGTACGATATTTAAAGGAATATTTCACTTTTTTTTTCACTTTATGCATCATTAAAATGACTGCTCCCAAAAAATATGTATTTAATAGGGTTCTAAAGTTCGCACAAACTTTTGGTCCGTTCGCAAGTTCTGGTGCGAACCGAACCGGGGGGTGTTCGGCTCATCCCTAGCAGTCTGCTATCGCATCCATAATGAATGCAGTGGAAGTCGCAAAAGGATCAGCTCCCATCTTTGCAGGCTGGCGGTTTCCATTTTTTTTTTTTGGCATATTGTTTTCCTTTTTTCTTCTTTTTCCTTCCCTCTCTCCCCTCTCTCCCCTCTCTATCCCTCTCCTATTTAAAAAAAAAAAAACCTGCCTGTTAGGTCTCTTTAAAAAAAAAAAGTGTGCTTATTTTGTGGTTTTGTACCTTGTGCTCCCTTTAAGATTTTGTCAGCTTGGTAGGGCAGGGGGCTTATCTGGTTAGCTCTATAGGGGTAGCTATTTACCCGAGGTCGGCGGGGGGATACAGGTCCCCTGTATAGGCCACTCAGCAGGAGTGTGTCCCAAGTACGGCATGCCTGTCGTCGGTCTGCGCATGCGCAATTCGGGGACAGGATAATGCCGTTGGTATCGCCACTATGCTGTACGGCATTGGCTCTACGGCGCATGCACGATAACGCGGCGCCACAGTGGCCATTTTGGATTTTGTTAAAAATCAGATTTGCCCTTTTTTCCCAGAATCAATTTCCAATGGTGGATTTTGGGATTAGCCCACCCACCTTGAACCTATTTAAGTGCAGATGCAGGGCTAGCTGTTAGAGTCTCTTCAGCTGTGCCCTGCTAAGTTTCTCTGACGATGCTCTGTGGTAGGTACCTTTCTCTCCAAAAAAAAAAAAAGTTTATTTAAAAATTTTTTTTGATTATTAAACACCTTAGTTCCTTTTCCTCTCTACTATATTTCCGCAGCTGATCCTTGTGCCCAACTCTGCAATGAGTCATTCATCTCGCAGTAAAGATCCTCATACTTCCATTAGGTATGTGACCAACTATACGTGAGTATAAAAAAAGTGCGCTCACTTGTCTAACGTGAGTTCCTTACATTGTAGCAACACCTCTACCAGACAGAGTGGTCTGTAAGGACTGTTTTACAGACTATGCGTCCAGCCGCGAGCTAGAAAATCAGCACGCTGTAGATCTGCTTAAGCGAACAATGAAGGACTCCTTCTCTGAGCTTTTGGCTTCAGTCCCTGCTCAACCAGCTCCACAGATATCCCAGGTTCAGGATACAGATCCCAATCTCCCTGGTCCTTCAGCAAGCTATCGCCCTCACGTCGATATCAAATGCCATAAGGTCTTGGACAGATAACATTGAGACGGCTTTGCGTCATGATGTCAGGATGTCCCCAAGGAGGATATAATTAAAGCCTTGGAAGAGCTTATCGGCAGACTTTGTCGGGGTAGCAGCCATTGACACAATCAGGTGCTCGGCAAGATCCATGTTGCATTCTGTAATGGCGAAAAGGGCCTTGTGGCTGAAACCCTGGACGACTGACTTATCCTCCAAACAAAATTGGTGCAAAATCCCATTTGATGGGAAAGCACTATTCGGAGATGGGTAAAGCTATCTCCAGGTTGTCACTGGTCAGGAGGGAAGTCTGGTATGCTTCCACAGGACAGAAGTTTGCGAAGGTTCAGAGGCGGTTCCGCTAAATTCCGCCAGTCGAATCCAAGAGATTTTAGTCAATCAAGGCAGCCCAGAGACAACAATAGACCTTGGAAAGGTATTCAGGCATCCTTCTTGAACAGGAAGGCAAAGGCCCTTCTGGCTCCACAGTAGCAGAAGCAGTCTTTTTGACGCCAGAGTAGCCAAGACACTCCCTGTGGGGGCCAGGCTAAAGTTCTTTGTCCCAGTCTGGGCCACCCACTGCCAGGACCCCTGGGTTCTGTCAACAATTCAATGGGGGAACTTTTGGAATTTCTCTCACTCCCCACCTCGGAACTCTTTCAAAGGAACAGAGATTCCATCCTCTCCACTGAAGGCTCAAGCTCTGAAAAACTTTCTAACGTCACTCCAGCTTCAGGGGGCGGCTGTTACGGTTCCCTTGGCAGAGCACTTCGCAGGCTTCTACTCCACCCTATTTCTGACATTTTTATTTACTATAGCAGTGCGGCGCCGGTTCATGCGCCCAATTAAGGATTTATCCGGCGCACCAATTAAGGTATGAACCAGCGCAGCGCACTGTTGATAGTAAATCACCCCCATTGTGTCTGATTTGTGTGGATGGGATAAGTTTCAGCTTCCGGATTTCTGGTCGCGGCACTTCCTGCACTTTCAACGCTGTCCATGCTTTCCGGGCCTATTTAACGACGCTGGGTGACGTGATAGCTCCACCCACCGCTGACGAAGTCCGTTCTTGATGTAACGTGCGTATGGGGGAGGAGCTTATTCCTGTGACGTCACCCGCGTCCTCTGTGTATGCTGTTTGCAGTTCATTGCCGCTCTATCTATATGCTGCTTGCGGTCTTTACACCGCTTATCTACCTTCGGTTTTACCTTGCTGCTGCTTTTATCTAGCAGTTGTGCCCATTTTTGGATGCTTTGGATGTTTTGTACTAGAAAAAAAAAATACCAGTCTACTCTTATGCCCCATACACACGATCGTTTTTCTTGCCATTTTTTTTCTTGCCGTTTTTCACGTCGTTTTTTTTCATGTTTCCTCTCAAGCCTGTCTTGCGTACACACGATCATTTTAAAAAACGATCAAGCAAAGCGCAGTGACGTACAACACGTACGACGGCACTACAAAGGGGAAGTTCCGTTCGAATGGCGCCACCCTTCATGTTAGTAAAGTTTGTTGAGCGACGATTCGCTCTTTTCAGTCTCGTGCTTTTCAGTCCGTGACTGCGTGACGAATGTGCTATCTCCATTACGAACGCTAGTTTTACCAGAACGAGCGCTCCTGTCTCATACTTGATTCTGAGCATGCGCGTTTTTTTCACGTCGTTAAAGCATACACACTATCGTTTTTCACGTCGTTAAAAAAAACGACATGAAAAACGACGTGAAAAAAGAGAGCATGTTCGAAATTTTTAATGGCCGTTTTTCACGTCGTTAAAAATGCTCTGGAGCCTACACACGATCATTTTTAATGGCCATTTTTTTTAATGGCATTTTTAACGGCATGAAAAACGATCGTGTGTATGGGGCATTAGATTGTGTCATTTTTTCATTCCATCCATCATCTGCTACCTATTGATGTCTGCATGCCACCTGCTGGATCCTTCACATCATTACCATCTCCCCTGTGGTGGGAAACAAGCGTATCTGATCATATGTTCACTCTATGGTCCACCTGATCTGGTAAGAATGCATTTCTTATAACGGTGGAGGATTTGTCACGTTGAGTTACTATCATATCGCTTGAAGACTACCTGTCATTCACGGGGTGTTCCACTACTGTGTCTTCATTCAGTTTATGGACTTTATTATTTGTTGCGCTGCACCGTTCATTACTTTATATTTTACTCAAGGTGTTTGTGTGATCAACCTTTTGGTGTTCAGCTTGCAATTGTTGATTCATTCATTCATTAGTGTATGTGCGCTGATTGTTTTATTTACTATATACTGTATATATATATATATATATATATATATACATACACACATATACACTGCAGCTTTTATGATGATTATTATGATTTTTAGCTAATGTGTCTAAAGCGCTTTGTTTGGCCCTGGATAGGTTGGATACTTGTTTTGAGGTGGATTGACACAATTTGATGAGATTGGCATAAATTACCTGATAGAAGGTCTGTATGTAAGGACCTTTTTTGTACACTGGGTTAAAAATAGATTTTGATTTAAAATGAGTATGTTGTACCGGGGGAGAGGTAGGGTAATGTTGTGTAAACCAATCACTGTCAGCAAAAAAAAAAAATATTATTGCTTTCAGCATGGAGTTCTTCTATATCCATTAAAGCAGGGAGGTCACTGGCGTCTACTGGGAGGGATGGGAGGGATGGGTTTTTGGAGGATAATATGTGAAAAAATCTTTTGACTGTGAGGTCTCTAGTAGCGATGGGCTATCTGTTTGAGTCGAACATGAGTTTGACTCGAACATCGGCTGTTCGATCGTTCGACGAAGATCGAACATTATGGGTCGTTAAGCCCATAAATTTGAGCGGCGCGTCACGACCCATAATGCACTGCGGCATTGCTGGCTGATGATTGGCCAAGCATTCACTATGACCCGTATGCTTTGGCCAATCTCAGCGCTGTCAGTGAAGAGAGAGCCTTTGGCCAATTATGGCTCAGGGGGTTAAATCCACGCCCCACACTATATAAGGCTGCCTGCACATCGGCCGTGTGTAGTGTGTTGGTGGCGTTGTTGAGAGAGAGAGATAGAGAGAGAGTGTAATTTCATTACATTTACTTTGAGGATTTACTTTGAGCAGGCAGGCGATTCAGTTGGCTGCAGTGTATTTAGTATATATATGCATCCCGGATTTGTATATATATATATATATATATACTGTATATATATATATAAATATATATATATATATATATATATATATATATATATATATATATATATACACTGTATCCAGTTTAGCTAGATCTCACTGCAGACCGTTCTTGGTGTACTGTTTCTAAAATACTTCAGGCAGGCAGTTGATTCAGTTAGCTGCAGTGTATTCAGTATATATATATATATATATATATATATATATATATATATATATATATACATCCCAGCTTTGTATATATCTATATATACACTGTATCTTGTGCAGCTAGATCTCACTGCAGACCATTCCTGGTGTACTGTTTCTAAAATACTTTAGGCATGCAGTTGATTCAGCTAGCTGCAGTGCATTTAATATATCAATATATATATATATATATATATATATATATTGTGACAGCAGGAAGGTAAAGTCACCTGGTTGCATCCAGGGGGGTAGATATATTTCGCCCAGATTCAGGCTTTACGCCGACTTATACAACTAGGTGGAGAGTTGTATAAGCCCAGCTAAGGCTAGTGGGCTCATGGATGACTCATACCTCTAGGGAGAGTGCTGGGCGTCGTGCAGACAGGGAGTTGATGAGACCAGCTGAAGCTTGTCAGCTCATTTAGGCCTCTATAAGAACTCCCAGCTTCATTAGATGTTAGCTCATGCCTGGAACCAGACCTGTGTGGACTGTCTAGGGAGAGTGAACCCCTGTGCGGTGAGACAAAGCCTGTGTGGCTATTTGCTTGGACATTTAAAACCAGGGACTTAGGGACTAGGACAGCACTAGGCTGATCCCAGTTGTTAGTTAGGAAACCTGTATGTTTAGTCAGAGGTCAAGTTGACCAGGATTTATTTTGTTTATGTTTCTTTTGCTTTGCTGTGTTTTGTCACTGTAAACAGAAAATAAACCGCACCTTTTTGATTTTGAAAACCACAACCTCCGTTTGCTGGGCCTGTTTTGTGTGGGGAGCCCATCCCGGGGGTCACACACACCCGCTGCCGAGCTAACCCCCTCACAGTTGGTGGAGAACCAGTGGCAGTTTTTTTTAAGCCAGCATGGAGGAGATACTGAAACAGCTGGCTCTAGCAAATGCCAATCAACAGCAGACAAATGCAGGTTTGCAAAGGAGCCTTGCAGCTCAGCAACAAGCCCAGCAGCAATCTGAGGCCCGCTTCATAGACCTGTTACAGAAGCAAGAGCAGAGACTACAACAAATGGAAGCAGTAATGCAGCAACGTCCGCAGACCAGTGAGGAAAGCCGTCCCACTAATACCGCGTCCTTTGGGGTGAGTCGTTTATTGACAAAAATGACTGGAGAGGATGATCCAGAGGTATTTTTGACCACATTTGAAAGGACCGCTGAAAGAGAAAAGTGGCCCGAGGAGCAGTGGGCTGGACTGGTGGCTCCTCTGTTAACTGGTGAATCGCAGAAAGCTTACTATGACCTAGAGCCTAACCAAGCAAAAGACTATGTGATGCTAAAAGCTGAAATTTTGGCAAGGCTGGGTGTCACCCAGGCTGTCCGGGCTCAGCGTGTGCATAACTGGACTTTCCAGCTTGGAAAACCCCCCAGGTCTCAAATGTATGATCTCATTCACCTGAGCAGAAAGTGGCTACAGCCAGAGACTTTGTCCGCACCAAAGATTGTGGAACGTGTTGTAATGGATCGGTTTTTGAGAGCTCTTCCTACTGCCATCCAAAAGTGGGTAAGCCATGGAGACCCAGAGACGGCCGATGGTCTTGTGGATCGTGTGGAGAAATACTTGGCTACAGAGAACCTGACGGCCTCTTCCAGAGACACTCGGACTTTCCACCCTAAGACCAGACCATCCCCAGGGGCGGATAAGAGGATTCCAAGGGGTGAGGGTGGAGAGAGTGAGAGGGTGGGAGCTCTACCCCAAGTTTGGCGAGAACAGCCTGGGAAATCAGCGGCTCAAGAGGCGGCAAGAAGGATCGTTTGCTACCGCTGCCGGCAAGCGGGACATATTGCAGCCAATTGCCCGGTTGTGGAGGAACCCATGCAGTGTGACTTTCTGACGGGCAGACGTCAGTCGCTGTGTGCGACAGTCGCATGCACTGCCATTCGAGGAACTGAGAAACATTTATGCAAAATGTGTGTTAATGGTAGAAATGTTGTGGTATTGCTGGATTCAGGTAGCCTTGTGACCCTGATAAAGGCTGAGTTAGTTAAAACAGAGGTCTTTGGGAATAGCAAGGTAGCTGTTATTTGTGTGCATGGGGACACCCGAGAGTATCCAGTGACTACAGTGTGTTTCGAGACCCCCAAAGGTACCCTCTCTCATCCAGTGGGCTTAGTATCTCAGTTACCGCATGACGCCATTGTGGGAAGGGATTTTCCGAAGTTCTGGGAACTGTGGGATGATCCTGAGCCCCCCACTGGTGCCCCTATGTACCAGGAATGTGATAGCCAGAACTCCCCTGAGAGTGGTGAGGACTCTCCGGAATTTCCCTTATCAGTATTGGCAGGGGAGACTCAAGAAACTGGAGAGGAGCCCACCTCCTCAGACGAAAACCTACCGTCTGTGGAGTTTTCTGATCTTGAGGTTCACAGGGAAAACTTTGCCACAGAACAGTTGAAAGACCCCGCCCTAATAAAGGCACGGGAAAACGTAGTGAAAATAGATGGCGAGTTAGTGAACCCAGATAATACCTGCACTTACCCATACTTCAGCGTAGAGAAGGACCTACTGTATCGGGTGGCAAAAAGGGCAGAAGAAACCGTTGAGCAGCTTGTGGTGCCCAAACCTTACAGGAAGTTGGTGTTGGAGTTGGCCCATGGGCACATTCTTGGAGGTCATCTGGGGACAGAGAAAACCCGAGAGAGGGTATTACAGAGATTCTATTGGCCGGGGGTGATGAAGGACATAGAAAATTATTGTTCCTCCTGCCCTGTGTGTCAGAGGTCGGCCCCGATGCCACATTTCCGTAGCCCGCTGGTCCCTCTACCCATCATTGAGGTCCCGTTTGAGAGGATCGCCATGGATTTGGTAGGTCCTATAATCAAGTCCGCTAGGGGGCACCAGTACATATTAGTTATAATGGACTATGCCACCCGTTATCCAGAAGCGATCCCTCTCCGAAATACCTCGGCCAAAACCATAGCCAAAGAGCTATCTCTTGTGTTTAGCCGGGTGGGTATTTGTAAAGAACTGCTTACGGACCAAGGTACACCCTTTATGTCCCGGGTTATGAAGGAGCTGTGTAAATTGTTCAAAGTGACGCAATTACGTACATCTGTGTATCACCCCCAAACCGATGGGCTGGTTGAAAGATTCAACAAAACCCTAAAACAAATGTTGAAGAAAGTGGTGGCTAGAGATGGAAAGGATTGGGACTGTCTACTTCCTTATCTGATGTTTGCTATTAGGGAGGTGCCCCAATCCTCTACGGGATTCTCCCCCTTTGAGTTACTGTATGGGAGACACCCAAGAGGGCTGTTGGATATTGCCAAGGAAACTTGGGAAAGTGAGAGTTCTCCCCACAGGAGTGTGATTGAGCATGTCGCCCTGATGCAAGACCGAATTGCACAGGTAATGCCCATCGTGAAGGAACATTTGGCCCAAGCGCAGTTAGCACAGCAGAGAGTGTACAACCGTGGAGCCAAGACCCGTACCTTTTCCCCGGGGGATAGGATACTGGTACTTGTCCCTACGGTTGAAAGTAAATTCCTTGCCAAATGGCAAGGCCCCTATGAGATAATGGAAAAAGTGAGCGAAGTGAATTACAAGGTCAGACAACCAGGAAGGCGAAAGCCCGAACAGATCTATCACGTTAATCTGTTGAAAGCCTGGAGGGATAGAGAGTCCCTAGTCGCAGACACTTGGTCACCAGCTCAAACTGGTTGCGTGATTCCTGAGGTTGGAATAGCAGCCACCTTGTCACAACCCCAACAACAGGAGGTTAAGGAGTTTGTGCTTCGCAACAAGGAGGTATTCTCTGAGCTGCCGGGACAAACATCTGGGGTAGAGCATGACATCATTACCCCGCCCGGTGAAAGGGTGAAGTTAAAACCCTATCGGATCCCAGAGGCCCTCCAGGAATTCAACTTCACAGTAAAGCATCGCCCTGGCGTTCAAATGGGGAATGTGGATGCTTTGTCTCGAGTACATGAATGCCTGATTGCTGGTGTTCCAACCCCGAGGTTAAAACAAGAGGGGGGGGGTATGTGACAGCAGGAAGGTAAAGTCACCTGGTTGCATCCAGGGGGGTAGATATATTTCGCCCAGATTCAGGCTTTACGCCGACTTATACAACTAGGTGGAGAGTTGTATAAGCCCAGCTAAGGCTAGTGGGCTCATGGATGACTCATACCTCTAGGGAGAGTGCTGGGCGTCGTGCAGACAGGGAGTTGATGAGACCAGCTGAAGCTTGTCAGCTCATTTAGGCCTCTATAAGAACTCCCAGCTTCATTAGATGTTAGCTCATGCCTGGAACCAGACCTGTGTGGACTGTCTAGGGAGAGTGAACCCCTGTGCGGTGAGACAAAGCCTGTGTGGCTATTTGCTTGGACATTTAAAACCAGGGACTTAGGGACTAGGACAGCACTAGGCTGATCCCAGTTGTTAGTTAGGAAACCTGTATGTTTAGTCAGAGGTCAAGTTGACCAGGATTTATTTTGTTTATGTTTCTTTTGCTTTGCTGTGTTTTGTCACTGTAAACAGAAAATAAACCGCACCTTTTTGATTTTGAAAACCACAACCTCCGTTTGCTGGGCCTGTTTTGTGTGGGGAGCCCATCCCGGGGGTCACACACACCCGCTGCCGAGCTAACCCCCTCACAATATATATATATATATATATATACACACACAGGCTTGTATATATATAGTCTAGCCAAGCCTATGCCTGACTGTAGGCCATTCCTGGTGTACGTAATCAAAGACACTTTCAAGCAGGCAGGTGACTCAGTAAGCTGCAGTTCATAAAATATATATCCACTGTATTGTAGTCCAGCCAAGCCTATACCTAACTGTAGGCCATTCCTGGTGTACGTGTTCAAAGACACTTTCAGGCAGGCAGGTGACTCAGTGAGCTGCAGTGCATAAAATATAAATCTACCGCATTGTAGTCCAGCCAAGCCTATACCTGACTGTAGGCAATTCCTGGTGTACATGTTCAAAGACACTTTCAGGCAGGCAGGCAGGCAGGTGACTCAGTGAGCTGCAGTGCATAAAATATATATCCACTGCATTGTAGTCCAGCCAAGCCTATACCTGACTGTAGGCAATTCCTATTGTATGTGTTCAAAGACACTTTCAGGCAGGCAGTCGACTCAGTGAGCTGCAGTGCATAAAATATATATCCACTGCATTGTAGTCCAGCCAAGCCTATACCTGACTGTAGGCCATTCCTGGTGTACGTGTTCAAAGACACTTTCAGGCAGGCAGGCAGGTGACTCAGTGAGCTGCAGTGCATAAAATATATATCCACTGTATTGTAGTCCAGCCAAGCCTATACCTGACTGTAGGCCATTCCTGGTGTACGTGTTCAAAGACACTTTCAGGCAGGCAGGTGACTCAGTGATCTGCAGTGCATAAAATATATATCCACTGCATTGTAGTCCAGCCAAGCCTATACCTGGCTGTAGGCCATTCCTGGTGTACGTGTTCAAAGACACTTTCAGGCAGGCAGGTGACTCAGTGAGATGCAGTTTATAAAACATATATCCACTGCATTGTAGTACAGCCAAGCCTATACCTAACTGTAGGCCATTCCTGGTGTACTGTTTTTAGTAAACTTCAGGCGTTGTTTTGCTAATCTAATTGTACAGTATGTCTGAAAGGCCACCAAGGAGAGGCAGACGCTCACAGGCCACTTAAAGAGGGTAAACAGACTCTGTGTCTACAGCCAACAGTGGTGGTCGTGGACACGGTGCATCCTCAGCACGTGGCCATGGGGCACGCTTGGCCTTTTTTTCGGCAGCTGGCCTTGTTGATCCAAAACATGCAGAAGAGTTGGTAGAGTGAATGACCAAACCGTCCTCATCCTCCTCATCCTCTGTCACCCAGGCTCACTGTACTTTGTCTGCAAATGCAGCTGCCAAAGCGGCCTCTTCCATCGGCTCAATGTCATCAGTCATCCCTTCCCTAGCCCCACCATCATGCCCTGAGGAGTCCCCCGAACTGTTCGACCACAGTGTAGGGTACATGGCGCAGGAGGACGCGCAGCGTTTTGAAGGCTCCGATGATGGTACTCAGGTTGAGGATGAAGGCAGTAACGTGAGCCCAGAGAGAGGGGGTGCCCAAGAAGGACAAGAAACTGGCAGTCATGTTCCCCCAGCTGCAGAATACTGCCAGGTTTGCTCCAGTGGTGAGGAGGGAGGGGATGATGAGGTCACTGACTCTACGTGAGTGCCTGATAGAAGAGAGGAGGAGGAGGCACATCTCCAACGAGGCAGGATGCCCTCCAGGGGCCAGCTTAAGGGCAGTCAACCGACTGCATCACACCACAGAGCTCTGCATCTGCAGGGCGCTGCTGACTCCACGCATTTTTTCAAAAGTTCTTTGGTGTGGGCCTTTGAGACGTGTGCAGCAGATCGCACCATTGCAGTTTGCGACATATGTCTGAAGCGTATCAAGCGTGGCCAAAACACCAGCCACTTGGGCACCACGTGCTTGACCAGACATATGTTGACCTGCCATGCAGTCCATTGGCAACAGTACTTAAAAGACCCACACCAAGAGGCGCATGCGTGGCAGCTCCCAAGATGGCCGCCGGCTTCTAGAGCTCCGCTCCACCACGGCCCATTAACCGGCACCGGAGCTTACAGAGCGCCCCCACAGCCCCCACAACAGGATTTTTGAGCAGGGGAAGCCTCCCTGATTCACCCAGATGTCCGCGGTCCAGGCGCGGAGGAACCTGACAGGCCAAATGACCGCGAGTCCGGGTCCCCTCAGCTATGCCAAGATGGCGGCGGCAGCACAAGGCCCTCAGAGCACGGAGCTCACGGAGGACATTATCACTGACCTGGAGTTACCTCCGCGATCCCCTGCAGGTACGGACTTCCCCCCCTGAATCTGGCCGCATCCCCAGCCTCCACTGAATCGCTGCTAAGCAGCATGATGACAGGCAACCCCACGACCCCTATGCGGGACCCGAATACAGGCCTCCTATTGACTGCCACTGATAACTCAGGCCTTTTCCCTAACCATCCGGATTTATCATCCATGATGGCTGCGTTTGCACAAATGCTCTCCACAGGGCTTGCTCAGAACGCTGCACAGATCACGGCTTCCATTCATGCTGACCTACAGCAAATTGGAGTGAGAATGGACACTATTGAACAGAAAGCTGACCAAGCTGTTTCCCGCATTAACCATAATACCGATAGATTACAAGAGGTACAGGATCAATTAGAAACAGCGTTCGCAAAAATAGATGACCTCAAGAATAGAACCAGAAGATATAACTTTAGGGTGAGGGGGGTCCCTGAAACTGAAAAGGAGGTACAAAATACTGTAAAAGCTCTCATTAAAAGCCTTATCCCTGAGATTACTGAGAGTCACCTGGAGCTGGATAGAGCTCACAGAGCCCCCCAACCCCCCCGCTCTGATGGTCTCCCTAGGGACATCATAGTAAAACGCACTATTATTCAGTCAAGGAAGAGGTGATGAAGAAATCCAGGAGCTCGGATAGCCTCACTTTTCAGGGACACAAAATACAGATATTTGCTGACTTGTCACCTTTCACTATTCAAAAAAGACGTTCCTTAAAGCCTTTACTGCAGGTCCTTACGGGCAAGGAGATCACATAGAGGTGGTCTTTCCCTCTCCGCCTGAACTTTTCATACAGGAATAAAAGCTATGGATTCTCCTCATTGGTGGAGGGAGAACGCCTCCTCCTGCACCTGGGGATCCTCTCGCAGGAACCTTCCCCCATGCAGACTTCCAGAAACACACCGTCTTCATCTAAAAGACCACCGCCCGCCAGCCCACTGCAACACAACTGGCTGACTCAAAGCTCCAAAAGATCTAAAGAAAATCTACCACCCTGAAAGAGGACCCCCTCGTCATTGATCAGGGACCTGATCTGAAAATACTTTTTCCGTCCTGAGTGCCTGAGACTTCTACCTCCTCCTCACTACTGGGATCCTAAGCGTGACGGGGCTCATCACATTACGTGAGCAGTCATGTTTCATTTACTCACCCCTACAGAAAGACACTGGAGTACTGTGTGTACGGGTTCTCTGAACGTAGGGTGGGGGGGGGATTAATTTCTCTTGCATATGCAATAACTAACGGTTATATGGTCAGCCTCCTTAGTTGGTCCCCTATACCTACATTTTTTCTGTTTTAGCCGGCAGTTTATGGATAGAATGTTGTTTTTAGGGTGCAGGCGACTGTGCTCCTTCCTCCAGCGGACAGGTGGTTTCCCTCCCGCTGGCCTGGGGAGTACGGCCTACTAGACACGGGGGTTTATCACAACCCCTTTACTTTTATTTTTGCTTGGGGATAGGGGAAATCGGGACTTGTTCTTTTTTTAGGTTGGGGGGTGTCTCTCGCCTTGTTTGCTCTACTAATTGGGGCGCTCTGTTTAGGTTACGATTAAGGGCTATCTCTAGCCTTCAGCTTAATGTTTTCGCAGGTGCTTGGGCTGTGGTGGACTCAGTGCACCTTCACCAGGAACCGGAGACACTATCAGTGCTCCTAGGTTCTGTTCTGGAACCCCCATATTTGGGGAATTCCAGACCTCTCTGGTTATAGGGGTGTGGAATGGTTAGACCATCCACCTCCGGGGGGGGAGAGGGGGTCGGGGGACCCCCCCACCTCAGTTTTTGGTTCAATGGTCCTTGAAGGACGAATGGTTAAGTGTATATTGCAAGCTTATAACCCCTTTTTTCTTCTTTCCCCTTTTCTTCACCCTTTGTCTTCTCCTTTCTCATGCTCGAAGGACGTCTCGCTCGATCCGGGACTACATTCCTCCTCCCATCTCAGATGAAGGCCTCTCACGCAGCCTCCTCACGCAGCATTCTTGGGTACCATTAGACCAGGGAAAAGGTAAGCACCTGCATCTTTCCGCGGAACCAACCCCTCTGATCCATGCCTAACGCTCACCAGCACATATCTACCCTCAAAATAGTCTCACATAACACCCAGGGCCTCAATTCCCCTGTCAAACGTAGGAAGGCCTTTCAACAATACCATTCCATGCATGCAGACGTTCTCTTATTACAAGAGACCCATTTCCCGTCCACATTCAAACCTTCTTTTCTACACCAAAGCTACCCCCAATTTTTCCTGGCATCAGCAGAAAATAAGACTAAAGGAGTGGCAGTGTGCTTCTCCAAGCACATCAGTCTCTCCCAGCCGGAAACTATTATAGACCCCATGGAACGTTACGTTTTAGTCTCCGGACACATAGATGGAGAACTACATACTTTTTTGTCCTAATATGCCCCGAATAAGGGTCAAAGGCATTTTTTTGACTCTCTTTTACGGACACTGAAACCACATCTCAAGGGGTCTGTCTTCATCGGAGGTGACTCCAATATCGCCTTAGATCTGACGCTAGATAAACGAGCAGATGGAACTACCAAGCCCAAACGCCCTGCCAAACAGAGCACACACATAGCTAAAATACTCCATGAGGCGGGTCTCGTGGATATCTGGAGGGAGGTCAATCCACATACAAAAGACTACACGCACTTCTCAGCCCCACATAATTCTTATGCAAGGATAGATCATATATTCACAAATTCCTACACAATCCCACTACTCCGGAGTTCCAAAACTGTAGAATCCCCCCTGTCTGATCATTCTATGGTCACTGTGATCACGCATATGTCCTCGGTAGAGAGAAGCACGCCCAGATGGCGTTTACAAGAATCCCTCTTGAGCGACCCAATACAATGTTCTTTGGTGGAGGCAGCCATTAAGGAATATTTCCTGATAAACGCTACGGAGGTCTCCCCTCAAACAATATGGGCAGCGCACAAATCTGTTATTAGGGGGGAAATCCTTCAGTTATCCTCAAAGCTCAAAGCGGAACGAAGGGCAGATACACACAGGCTCACGGAGGAATTTCACTCTCTAGCCAAAGCGCACAAACGTAACCCAACGCCCGATTCTTTAGCAAATTTGGACAGTGCCAGGATACTACTTAACCTACACTTAACTACAGCAGCAGAACAACATCTTAGATGGACAGGAGCTAAATTTTATTCACATAAAGACAGGATAGGCTCTAAACTGGCAGTGAAACTCACTCCTAAACACCGTCCACTGGCCTTCCCCAAAATCCGGACAACCGGGGGAGACTTGACACAGCACCCGCATAAAGTGATGGACACCTTTTTACAATTTTACTCGGACCTATACAAACAGAACCGAAGGGCCCCCAACAGGACAGACAAAGACTTTTTAGCGGACCTGCAGTTACCCTTCTTGACGGATGATCATAGAGACATACTAGAAGCCCTGTTTACTCAAACGGAAGTCTTGGACACCATTAATTCACTTAAAGTGGCTTCCTCCCCTGGTCCGGATGGCTTTTCCACCGGGTATTATAAAAAATTTGGTCCAACACTAACCCCGCACTTAGCTCGATTCTTTAACTCTCTCAGGGATGAAGCTCAGCTAGGAACAGACCTAAACGTAGCTTATATCTCGGTCATACCCAAACCTGATAAAGACCCGTGTGAGGTGAGCAATTATAGACCAATATCACTTATTAATAACGATGTCAAAATTATGACAAAGATTATAGCTAATAGAATGTCTGGTTTCATCTCCTCCTACATCCACAAGGACCAGGTGGGCTTCATTCCCGGGAGGCAGGGCCCGGACCAGATCAGAAGATCGATAGACATTATCTCACTTCTACAATCACAATGGGATGGGGGTGGCCAACAAAAAGGTTACTTGCTCTCGATTGATCTACACAAAGCCTTTGATTCCATAGATTGGGATTACCTGTCTGGTACACTTGCGAGATGGGGATTTGGCCCATTTTTCCTCAACCTTATAAGCTCCCTCTATTCTAAACCTACTGCTCAGATACATTTGATGGGGAGATACTCAGACTCCTTCCCTGTTAGCAGGGGTACCAGGCAGGGATGCCCCCTATCTCCCCTCCTATTTGCGATAGCAATTGAGACGTTAGCCATCGCGCTCAGATCGAACACCGACTTTCAGGGAGTCAAATGCGGACCACAAGAACATAAATGCGCATTATACGCAGATGACCTACTCCTCTTTGTGACATCCCCACTAACGTCTACCCCGGTTATTCTTAAAACACTGTAGGCCTTTAGTGAGGTATCGGGTTTAAAAGTCAATGTGAGTAAGTCAATGGCCCTGAATGTCACTGTCCCACAGGACATGCTTTTACTACTGTCTAAAAATTCTGAATTTGCTTGGGCCTCCGGGGCAATACCATACTTAGGCATCAAATTGACTTCTGACATAAGCCACCTCTTTAAGGCAAATTACCCCCCTATTATGCAGAAATGCAGGACAGAGCTGGAAAAATGGTCGAGAAGCGGCTTATCTTGGATTGGCAGAATCCACGCCATTAAGATGACTCTCCTACTGCGTTTATTGTACTTATTCCAATCCCTCCCTATCCCGATCAACAAACAGGTACTGGTTAAACTGCAATCGGACATTGTCCGCTTTGTGTGGGGCAACAAAGGATACAGATGTCCCTCGGGAACCTTATTCCGCCTAAAATCACAGGGAGGTTTAGGCCTCCCGAATTTATGGAATTATTACCTGGCTGCTCAATTAGCACAAGTCTCGATGGTGTTCTCGAGGGGACAGAAACCAGACTGGCTCTCTATCGAAAGACAAGCTGTCCCCTTGAACACCATTGACTATTTGCTGTGTTGTAACCCGAAGATCAGACCTGCAATTCTCTCTCCTACGCTTTCTCACTCGGTCACTTTATGCTCACGGATATATCGTTACTCATCTCTGACCTCCCCATTGAAACCACTAGCACATCTGTTCCACAACTCTGCCTTTCCACCGGGATTGAATATTAGAGCTTTTAAATGGTGGACCGATAAGGGCATGTACCGGATTGGACACTTTCTCTCTCCTGCGGGCCCTATAACTTTATCTCACTGCAAAAAGAATCTGGATATGCCTGACTCTGAACATTTCCGTTTCTCCCAAATTACACATTTCT
The DNA here is from genome assembly GCA_029206835.1 of Rana muscosa. Taxonomy (NCBI): domain Eukaryota; kingdom Metazoa; phylum Chordata; class Amphibia; order Anura; family Ranidae; genus Rana; species Rana muscosa. The sequence continues at coordinate 1,148,977,318 of CM055122.1, read as the reverse complement.
TGCACTCCATCTGGCCTAACAAAACAGTAACTCATACGATTACACCCTATGAACACTGGTGCTCGAACACTATGGATCAGAGGGGTGGTATCTCTCTAATTTACACAGCTCTGTCGACTAGGTTGACCAAACCCTCCTATGCTCGGAGATGGGAGGAGGATGTGGACGGATCGTGGGACACTGAGATTTGGTTTCGAGCATCGCAACAAGCTTTTAAAGGTATACTCAATGTTTCTTTGATAGAAGCTAGTCTGAAAGTCTTAATGCGGTGGTACTACGTTCCTTCCAGGCTGGCCATAATTTATGCAGGCACATCACCAGTATGCTTCAGGGGCTGTGAACTGGAGGGCACTATGCTCCACACATGGTGGTCCTGTCCGCGCATCAGATCTTTCTGGCGCAAGGTTTTTCGCACACTTAGTTCCCTGACGGGTAAACTGATCACCCCACGTCACAATATAGCACTTCTGAACCACCCAATCCCCAATTTACCCAAACTCTCCCAGAAGCTCTCATTTTATATACTATTGGGAGCCAAATTAACCATAGCAAAGGCCTGGAAGAACCCCACAGTATCGTTCACAGGATTCAGAAGAAAGGTCTCCTGGATCATGGCCCAAGAACAAATAGTCGCTAAACTTACTGATAAGAGTGAAAAATTTATAGCCACCTGGGAACCTTGGGCCACCTCATGCAACGTCTCTCTGATAACCGGGGTACAGCCTGGTTTTCTGGGTACACACATCCATCCTTCTTAGCATGGGACTGTCTACGCCTCTTTCTTTCACACGTTTCTATTTCCTCTCCTCTCTCTTGCCTCCCTTGGTGTCATGGAAACCCTGTCAGGAACAGACGCCCTGGACTTCCTGGTTCCCGCCCCCGCAGGTGACGCCCGAAGGGCTATTTAAACTCCTCACTTGCAGACAGTCCCTGCTGTCTGCTCTACAGCGTTTATCCCAAGTGACCTGATCTGCCTTGTTTACCTGTATCTGACCCGGCTTCCTGTGACCCTCCTGCTATCTGCCTGTACCTGACAATCGGCCTGTTTTCTGACTTCGGTATTGCCTGATCCTTTTGTGCCTCGCTGCCTGCCAGTTTACCCGACCCCGGCTTGTCTGACGATCCTGCCTGACCTTGGCTCTTGTTCACCTGCTGCTGCCTAGTGGTTCCAGTTTACCTGCTGTGCCTCCCGGTCCGGGTCATCTGCTGAGTTCCTGGTTCCTGTCTGCTCATCTGCTGGTTCCTGTCTGCTCATCTGCTGGTTCCTGTCTGCTCATCTGCTGGTTCCTGTTCACCTGCTGCTGCCTAGTGGTTCCAGTTTACCTGCTGTGCCTCCCGGTCCGGGTCATCTGCTGAGTTCCTGGTTCCTGTCTGCTCATCTGCTGGTTCCTGTCTGCTCATCTGCTGGTTCCTGTCTGCTCATCTGCTGGTTCCTGTTCACCTGCTGCTGCCCAGTGGTTCCAGTCTACCTGCTGTGCCTCCCGGTCCGGGTCATCTGCTGAGTTCCTGGTTCCTGTCTGCTCATCTGCTGGTTCCTGTCTGCTCATCTGCTGGTTCCTGTTCATCTGCTGCTGCCCAGTGGTTCCAGTCTACCTGCTGTGCCTCCCGGTCCGGGTCATCTTCTGAGTTCCTGGTTCCTGTCTACTCACCTGCTGTAGTTCCTGGTTCCTGTCCACTCACCTGCTGTAGTTCCTGGTTCCTGCCTCCTCACCTGCTGGTTCCTGATCACCTGCGGTAGTTCTTGATCCTGCCAGGCACTCGTACCCCTTCCACCTCCGTGCTTCCTGTTATATCACCAGGGGCCGCCGGTGGGAGCCGTAAGGGAGGCCTCCCTCTGCTAACCGGGCTCGTCACCGTCAGGTACGTGACACTTGGCATCCTAGGGTTATTACAACAAATGTGATCGTACTGCAATCTTATACACTTAATATATGTCACGCAATTGTATTTGTTTCGTTATGAACTTCTTGATACTTGTTCGGAGCATAGTCCTCCTGTTTCAATACTTACTACTTTGAGATAACGTAGTTGAAATACTTTAGTTCTTTACATCCACTACCATCACAAACTGATGGACACTTCCTGAGCACCGGATTCTCCACTCTCCGGGATGCAGTATGAGCCCTTGGGGGCATCGCGGGAGTTGGGGAATCAGGGTTAGGATGGTATAGGCTTTTTACTTATCGGGTCTTGGATGTTCATTACAGGATAAGGGAGGATACTGCTAGGATAATATTGATCACAACACAGTGCAAGAGTTATCTTTGTTTCTTATATTGGACCAAATGTTACTATGATCGCGCGCTGTATTACTGTAATGTTCGGACTTATTGTTGGAGATTCTTCTGTATCATCTAAAATCTCAATAAAAATATTTGAACTAAAAGACCCACACCAAAGAACAAGGCAGACCTCTCCTTGCTCCTCATCAGCTGGGATCTCCAACCCCACTATACCTTCAGTCCTCTCAGAGACCTGCACTGAGAGGAATAAAGGTGTAGAATTAGGTGTCCCAAGCACTTCCGGGCAATCTGCTAGCTGTACACCAACATCCGATTGTAGCAGGCAAATTTCCCTACCCCAGTTGCTAAACCGGCGAAAGAAATTAGGTCCCAGACATCAACATGCTTAGCGGCTGAATGCTAGTTTGGCTAAATTGCTAGCACTTCAACTGCTGCCTTTTCAGCTGGTAGACTCTGCCCCCTTTTGAGAATTTGTGGAATGTGCGGTACCTCAGTGGCAGGTTCCCAAACGCCAATTTTTTTCTCGGAAGGCCATTCCGGCTTTCTACCGCCATGTGGAAGGCAATGTCTTGGCCTCGTTGGACAGGGCGGTCAGCGGTAAGGTGCATATTACTGCTGACTCATGGTCCAGCAGGCATGGACAGTGACGTTACCTTTCTTTCACGGCGCACTGCTGGCAGCTGGTAAGGGTGCAGGACAGGGTGCATTATTGTTTCAGCTTGTTCCACCACCACACCTCCAAAATTCTGGTAGTAGTGATTCTGCCACACTTCTCTCCTCCACCCCTCCTCTTCTTCTTCCTCTATGGCCTCTTCCAGTGCAGATTTGTCCTCAGAACCAGCAGTGCTCCGTAGGCGTTCTAGGGGCTACGCAAGCACTCAGGCAAAAAGATGCCACGTGGTGCTTGAGTTGGACTGCTTAGGGGACAGGATCCACACTGGGGCAGAGATTCTGTCAGCTCTGCAGGGGCAGGCTCAGAGGTGGTTGACGCCACGCCAGCTTCAGCCAGGAATGGTGGTTTTCGACAATGGCACCAACCTCCTCTCCGCCCTCCGACAGGGACACTTGACCCATGTGCCCTGTTTGGCTCACATCCTTAATTTGGTGGTGCAGCGGTTCTTGTGCAGGTTCCCGGGCTTACAGGATCTCCTGAGGCAGGCCAGGAAAGTCTGTGGGCATTTCCGTTGGTCATATAATGCCAGTGCTCGGCTGGCTGACCTTCAAAAGGAATGCAACCTGCCCAAGAACTGCCTCATCTGTGACTTGCCCACCAGGTGGAATTCAACGTTGGCAATGCTGCAGCAGCTGCACATGTAGCAGAGGGCCATTAATCAGTGCCTGTGCGACTATGGCATCAGGACAGGGTCAGCGGAGCTTGGCTTTTTTTTGCTACACCAGTGGGTAATGATCAAGGATGCATACACTGTCCTGTCACCATTTGAGGAGGCCATGAGGATGGTGAGCAGTGACAGTGCATGCATCAGTGATACTGTCCCTCTTGTCTTACTGTTGGAGCACACGCTGCGTGGAATAATGGACAGGGTACTTGAGGCAGAACAGAGGGAGGAAGAGGAGGACTTCCTTACCTCTCAAGGCCCCCTTTATCCAGACAGTATTCCTGCGGGCCCGCCGCTCACACAGGAAGAGGAGGAGGAGGAGGAGGATTGTGTCAGCATGGAGGTAGAGCCTAGCACTCAGCATCAGCAGCAGTCTTCAAGGTATCGTTTACAGTCCCCATAAACCCATGGACTTGTACGTAGCTGGAAGGAGGTGGCTGCAGATCATGTCACCCTTAGTGACCCAGAGGACTCTGGTTCGAATGCCTCAGCAAATCTACGCTGCATGGCCTCGTTGATCCTGCAAAGCCCGCGAAAGGACCCTCGGATTTGTGTGAGCAAGGAGAGGGATCACTACTGGCTGGCAACCCTTCTTGATCCACGTTACAAGGGTAAGGTTGCAGAACTTATCCAGCCTTCGCAGAGGGAGCAGAAGACGAAACATATTCGGGAGGCCTTGCAAAAAGGTTTGTACAATGCGTTTCCAGAGCCTGGGAGGTTACAATTTCCTGGTCCTCCTGGACAACGTGTTGCTGAGGGTTCAGTCAGTCACAGAAGGAGCGGTGGAAAAGGTGGCCGTCTAACCAATGCGTTTTTAGTCCACAGCCCCAAAGTCTGATCAGTTCCAGCAACCATCGCCAGCATCTGATTTACATGGTCCAGGAATACCTAGGGGCAAGATCAGACTTGGAGACCTTTCCAACCGAAAATCCATTTGGTTACTGGGTGTTGAGGATGGATCACTGTCCAGAGCTTTCACAGTATGCAATTGAGCTACTGGAATGTCCTGCATCCAGCGTTCTTTCGGAACGCACATTCAGTGCTGCTTGAGGCTTTGTAACCAATCACAGAGTGCGCCTGTCCACCGACTTGGTTAATCAGCTCACCTTCATAAAAATGAATCAGTCTTGGATCACCAGCTACCAATCACCTGATGCTGATGTAACCGATTATTATTTTATGAATGAGATCCCTTGAAGACTGCCAATGCTGATGCTGAGTGACTATACTGTTATGCTGAGTGACTATCCTATTCCTCCTTAATGTTCACGTTGATAGCTTCTAAGAATATTTTTTGGTTCTAGGCACTAGCACCAGTGCCTAAAGCCCAATTTTTCTGCCCCTGTTTAACAGGGGCGTGTAATTACAATTTTTGCTGTAATATTTTGCAGCAGGGATTGTTCCTGCGCTCAACTAGTGTATCTGTGAGGGGTTGCAGTGTTGTGGCACCAGCACCAGTGCCTAAAGCCCAATTTTTGTGCCCCTGTTTATCAGGGGCGTGTAATTACAATTTTTGCTGTAATATTTTGCAGCAGGGCTCGTTCCTGCGCTCAACTAGAGTATCTGTGAGGGGTTGCAGTGTTGTGGCACCAGCACCAGTGCCTAAAGCCCAAATTTTGTGCGACTGTTTAACAGGGGCGTGTAATTACAATTTTTGATCTAATATTTTACAGCAGGGCCTGTTCCTGCGCCCACCAAGAGTAACTGTGAGGGCTTACAGTGTTGTGGCACCACCACCACCACCACCAAAGGCCCAATTTTTTTTCCCTGTTCAACAGGGGCATGCAATTACAATTCTTGATATAATATTTCACAGCAGGGCCCGTTCCTGCGCCCACAGAGATTAACTGTGAGGTCTTACAGTGTTGTGGCACCAGCACCACCACTACCAAAGGCCTAATTTATCTGCCCCTGTTCAACAGGGGCATGTAATTACAATTCTTGATATAATAGTTCACAGCAAGGCCTGTTCCAGCGCCCACCAAGAGTAACTATGAGGGCTTACAGTGTTATGACACCACCACCACCACCAACACCACCAAAGGCCCAATTTTTCTGCCCCTGTTTGACAGGGGCATGTAATTACAATTCTTGATATAATAGTTCACAGCAGGGCTTGTTCCAGCGCCCACCAAGAGTAACTATGAGGGCTTACAGTGTTGTGACACCACCACCACCATCAACACCACCAAAGGCCCAATTTTTCTAACTCTGTTCAACAGGAGCATATCATTACAATTCTTGATATAATAGTTCACAGCTGGGCCTGTTCCAGCGCCCACCAAGAGTAACTGTGAGGGCTTACAATGTTGTGGCACCACCACCACCAAAGGCCAAATTTTTCTGCCCCTGTTCAACAGGGGCATGTAATTACAATTCTTGATATAATATTTCACAGCAGGGCCCGTTCCTGCGCCCACAGGGAGTAACTGTGAGTGTTTACAGTGTTGTGACACCCCCACTACCACCAACACCACCAAAGGCCAAATTTTTCTGCCCCTGTTCAACAGGGGCATGTAATTACAATTCTTGATATAATAGTTCACAGCAGGGCCTGTTCCAGCGCCTACCAAGAGTAACTGTGAGGGCTTAAGGTGTTGTGGCACCACCACCACCAAAGGCCCAATTTTTCTTGCCCCTGTTCAACAGGGGCATATAATTACAATTCTTGATATAATAGTTCACAGAAGGGCCTGTTCCAGTGCCCACCAAGAGTAACTGTGAGGGCTTATAGTGTTCTGGTACCACCAACACCTAAGGCCCAATTTTCTGCAGGGTATATAGGGCAGGCCATATAGTATATATATACAGGCGGTCCCCTACTTTCAAACATCCGACTTACAAACGACTCCTACTTACAAAGGGAGGGAGACAACAGGAAGTGAGAGGAAATCTACCCCTGGGAAGGGAAATTTTCTCCTGTAAGAGTTAATATGGGAAAAGGGTGTCTCCACTAGTGATGAGCCGAACACCCCTGGGTTCGGTTCGCACCAGAACCCGCGAACGGACCGAAAGTTCGCACGAACTTTAGAACCCTATTAAATACAATGGATGCGAACGTTCGAAATCTAAAGTGCTAATTATAACGACTATTATGCATGTTATTGTCCTAAAAAGGGTTTGGGAACCCGGGTTCTGCACCAGGGGACATGTATCAATCCAAAAAAAAGTTTTAAAAACGGCCGTTTTTCGGGAGCAGTCATTTTAATGATGCATAAAGTGAAAAAAAAAAGTCAAATATTCCTTTAAATATCGTACCTGGGGGGTGTCTAAAGTATGCCTGTGAAGTGCCACGTGTTTCCCGTGTTTAGAACTGTCCCTGCACAAAATTACATTTCTAAAGGAAAAAAAGCCATTTAAAACTGCTTGCGGCTTTAATGTAATGTCTGGTCCCGGTAATATGGATGAAAATCTTTAAGAAAAATGGCATAGCTACCCCATCACAGCCCCCCCCCCCTACCCCTGCCCATTACCAGCCCCTTTGGGTCTTGTATGGATATTAAGGGGAACCCTGCACACAAAATAAAAAAGGCCCTATATACTCTGAACAGCCGTATACAGGCGGTGCATACAAGACAGGGACTGTAGGTTTGTTCTTATGTAGAATCTGTTTGTAATTTTGAACAGTTACATTGTTTAAGTGTAGCTCCAGCCAAAAAAATCTATTTTTAAGCTTTTTGGAAAACATAGGGAAGGGTTATCACTCCTGTAACATTTGTTTTGCTGTCTGTGCAGTGTGCACCTGTTCAGAACAGTTCACCTCACTTTCCGTCCTAATGACAAATGTTTTTTGAAAATTTGGGGTTTTTATTGAAACAAGAATTGGTGATAAAGCATCAGTGGAGAGGAGACACTTTTTTCCCATATTAACTCTTACAGGAGAGAATTTGCCTTCCTAGGGGTAGATTTCCTCTCACTTCCTGTTGTATCCTTCCGTTTGCAAGGAGGAGTCGTTTGTAAGTTGGATGTTTGAAAGTAGGGGCCTGCCGTATATACTCAGCTGAAATTTGCCCCTTACATGTTGGTGTTGCCACAACACTGTGAGCCCTCACAGTTACTCTTGGTGGGTGCATGAATGGGCCCTGCTGTGAATTATTAGATCAAGAATTGTAATTGCATGCCCCTGTTGAACAGGGGCTGAAAAATTGGGCCTTTGGTGGTGGTGGTGGTGGTGTTGCCACAACACTGTGAGCCCTCACAGTTACTCTTGGTGGGTGCATGAATGGGCCCTGCTGTGAATTATTAGATCAAGAATTGTAATTGCATGCCCCTGTTGAACAGGGGCTGAAAAATTGGGCCTTTGGTGGTGGTGGTGTTGACACAACACTGTAAGGCCTCACAGTTACTCTTGGTGGGGGCAGGAATGGGCCCTGCTGTGAATTATTAAATCAAGAATTGTATTTGCATGCCCCTGTTGAACAGGGGCTGAAAAATTGGGCCTTTGGTGGTGGTGGTGGTGGTGTTGACACAACACTGTAAGGCCTCACAGTTACTCTTGGTGGGCACAGGAATGGGCCCTGCTGTGAATTATTAGATCAAGAATTGTAATTACATGCCCCAGTTAAACAGGGGCAGAAAAATTGGGCCTTAGGCACTGGTGCCACAACACTGCAACCCCTCACAGATACTGTACTTGGAGCACAGCAATGAGCTCTGTTGCAAAGTATTGCATCAAAAATTGTAATTACACGCCCCTGTTAAACAGGGGCTGAAAAATTGGGCCTTAGCCACTGGTGCTGGTGCCACGACACTGCAACCTCTCCCAGATACTCTAGTTGGAGTGCGGGAATGAGCCCTGCTGCAAAGCATTGCATAAAAAATTGTAATAACATGCCCCTGTTAAACAGGGGCTGAAAAATTGGGCCTTAGCCACTGGTGCTGGTGCCACGACACTGCAACCTCTCCCAGATACTCTAGTTGGAGTGCAGGAATGAGCCATGCTGCAAAGCATTGCATAAAAAATTGTAATTACATGCCCCTGTTAAACAGGGGCTGAAAAATTGGGCCTTAGCCACTGGTGGCGGCACCCGGAAACAAAAATGTTCTTCCAAGCTATCATCATGAATCGGATCATTGAGGAGGAGGAGGATAGTCAGTCAACATAACAGGACAGTCTCTCAGCATCAGCATCAGTCTTGAAGGGATGTGACATTTGAAAATAAATTAGTCTGTTATATCAGCTTCAGGTGTTTGGTAGCTGGTGGTGATCCAAGACTGGTTCATCTTTATGAAGGTCAGTCGAACAACAGAGTCGGTGGACAGGCGCACCCTGTGATCCGTGACAAATCCTCCAGCAGCACTGAATGTGCGTTCTGAAAGAACGCTGGATGCAGGACAGGCCAGTAGCTCAATTGCATACTGTGCAAGCTCTGGCCAGTGATCCATCCTCAAGACCCAGTAAGCCAGAGGATTTTCGGTGGGGAAGGTGTCCAAGTCTGACCTTACCCCTAGGTATTCCTGCACCATGTATATCAGACGCTGGCGATGGTTGCTGGAACCGATCATACCTTGGGGCTGCGGAGTAAAGAATTGTCTGAACGCATCGGTCAGACGGCCACCTTACCCACCGCTCCTTCTTTGACTGACCGAAGCCTCAGCAACTCGTTGTCCAGGACCAGGAGTTTGTAACCTCCCAGTCTCTGGGAACGCGTTGCACAGACCTTTCTGCAAGGCCTCCCGGAGTTGTCTCATCCTCTGCTCCCTCTGCGACGGTAAGATAAGGTCCGCAACCTTACCCTTGTACCGTGGATCAAGGAGAGTGGCCAGCCAGTAATGGTCCCTCTCCTTGATCCGAAGAATACGAGGATCCTTCCGCAGACTTTGCAGGATCAGGGAGGCCATGCAGCGTAGGTTAACTGAGGCATTCGGTCCGAAGTCCTCTGGGTCACTAAGGACGACATGATCCGCAGCCACCTCCTCCCAGCCATGTACAAGTCCACTGGTTTCTTGGGACTGTAAATCATCCCTAAAAGACTGCTGCTGATGATGCTGAGTACCAGGTTCCACCTCCATGCTGACACAATCCTCCTCCTCCTCCTCCTCCTCTTCTTCTTCCTGTGCGATGGGTGGGACAGAAGGAACACTGTCTGGGTAAAGGGGGCCTTGAGAGGCAAGGAAGTCCTCCTCTTCCTGCCTCTGTTCTGCCTCAAGTGCCCTGTCCATTATTCCACGCAGCGTATGTTACAACAGGTGGACAAGAGGCACAGTGTCACTGATGCATGCACTGTCACTGCTCACCATCCTCGTGGCCTCCTCAAATGGTGCCAGGACAGTGCATGCATCCCTGATCATGCCCCACTGGCGTGGTGAAAAAAACCCGAGCTCCCCTGACCCTGTCCTGGTGCCGTAGTCGCACAGGTACTCATTGATGGCCCTCTGCTGCGTGTGCAGCCGCTGCAACATGGCCAATGTTGAGTTCGACCTGGTGGGCATGTCACATATAAGGCGGTTCTTGGGCAGGTTCAACTCCTTTTGCAGCTCAGCCAGGCGAGCACTGGCATTATAAGATCTGCGACAATGCACACAGACTTTCCTGGCCTGCCTCAGGACATCCTGTAAGCCCGGGTACCTGCCCAAGAACCACTGCACCACCAGGCTAAGGACGTGAGCCACACAGGGCACATGGGTCAGTTGTCCCTGTCGGAGAGCGGAGAGGAGGTTGGTGCCATTGTCGCAAACTACCATTCCTGGCTTAAGCTGGAGTGGCGTCAACCACCTCTCGGCCTGCCCCTGCAGAGCAGACAGAACCTCTGCCCCAGTGTGGCTCCTGTTCCCCAAACACACCAGCGCAAGCACGGCATGGCATCCTTTTGCCTGCGTACTTGCGTAGCCCCTTGAACGCCTACGGAGCACCGCTGGTTCCGAGGACAAAGCACAGGAAGAGGCCACAGAGGAAGAAGAGGAAGGGGTGGAGGACAGAGGTGTGTCACAACCAGTAGTAGCATTTTGGAGGCATGGCGGTGGAACAACCTCCAACACTACTGCACCTTGTCCTGCATCCTTCCCAGCTGCCAAAAGAGTGACCCAATGGGCCGTGAAAGAAAGGTAACGTCCCTGTCCATGCCTGCTGGACCATGAGTCAGCGGTAATATGCACCTTACCGCTGACCGCCCTGTCCAGCGAGGCCAAGACATTGCCTTCCACATGCCGGTAGAGAGCCGGAATCGCCTTCCGTGAGAAAAAGTTGCGTTTGGGAACCTGCCACTGAGGAACCGCACATTGCACAAACTCACGGAAGGGGGCCGAGTCTATCAACTGAAAAGGCAGCAGTTGAAGCGCTAGCAATTTAGCCAAGCTAGCATTCAACCGCTGGGCATGTGGATGGCTGGGAGTGAACTTCTTTCGACGGTCCAGCAGCTGGGGCAGGGAAATTTGCCTGCTAGAATCGGACGTTGGTGTACTGCTAGCAGAGTGCCCGCAAGTACTTGGCTGTGACACACCTAATTCTACACCTTCATTCCTCTCAGAGCAGGTTTCAGAGAGGACTGAAGGTATAGTGGGGTTGGAGATCCCAGCTGATGCGGTGCAAGAAGAGGTCAGCTTTGTTCTTTGGTGTGGGTCTTTAAGGTAGGCTTGCCAATGAGCTGCATGGCAGGTCAACATATGTCTGGTCAAGCATGTGGTGCCCAAGCGGGTGATGTTTTGGCCACGCGATATACGCTTAAGACATATGTTGCAAAAAGCAGCTGTGCGATCTGATGCACTCGACTCAAAAAAGGCCCACACCAAAGAACTTTTTGAATAACGGGCAGAGGCAGCGCCCTGCAAAGGCGGAGCACTGCGGTGTGATTCCGTCGGTGTGCTGCCCTTATGCTGGCCCCCCGAGGGCATCCTGCCTCGTTGATGTGCCTCCTCCTCCTCCTCCTCCTCCTCCTCTCTCCTATTAGGCACCCACGTGGAGTCAGTGACCTCATCATCCCCTTGCTCCTCATCACTGGAGCCAATCTGGCAGTATGCTGCAGCTGCTGGAACATGACTGCCAGATTGGTGTCCTTCTTGAGCATCCCCTCTCTCTGCTCTCACGCTACTGCCTTCCTCTAGCTGGATATCATCATCAGACCCTTCGAAACGCTGGGCATCCTCCTGGAGCATGTACCCAACACTGTGCTCAAACAGTTCAGGGGACTCCTCAGGAGGACATGGTTGGTCTAGGGAAGGAGTGACTGATGATGACATTGATATAGGGAAGAGGACGCTTTGGCAGCTGCTTTGCCAGTACCCTGAGCCTGGGTGAGAGAGGATGAGGAGGATGAGGAGGGCTTGGTCATCCACTCTACCAAGTCTTCGGCATGATGCGGCTCAACACGTCCAGCTGCCGAAAAGAAGGACAAGCGTGTCCCATGGCCACGTGCTGATGGCGATGCACCGCGTCCACGACCAGCACTGTTGTGACACAGAGCCTGCTTGCCCTCTTTTTTTGGCTCCAGACTGTCTGCCTCTCCTTGTTTGCCTTCCAGACATTCTAATGGCCTGCAGGGAAATGGGAAAAGCAGCAATAAAGGCTAAGTTAAGGTGTAATATGGTCAGGAGGCACACTCCGCCCGCTGTAAGTGCCGCAAAATCCTGTTTGTGTAACACACCAGGAAAAAGCAGCAATACAGGCTAAGTTAAGGTGTAATATGGCCAGGAGTCACACTCCGCCCGCTGTAAGTGCCGCAAAATCCTGTTTGTGTAACACACCAGGAAAAAGCAGCAATACAGGCTAAGTTAAGGTGTAATATGGCCAGGAGTCACACTCCGCCCGCTGTAAGTGCCGCAAAATCCTGTTGGTGTAACACACTAGGAAAAAGCAGCAATACAGGCTAACTTCAGGTGTAATATGATCAGGAGGCACACTCCGCCCGCTGTAAGTGCTGCAAATGCCTGTTGGTGTAACACACCAGGAAAAAGCAGCAATACAGGCTAACTTCAGGTGTAATATGATCAGGAGGCACACTCCGCCCGCTGTAAGTGCCGCAAATGCCTGTTGGTGTAACACACCAGGAAAAAGCAGCAATACAGGCTAACTTCAGGTGTAATATGATCAGGAGGCACACTCCGCCCGCTGTAAGTGCTGCAAATGCCTGTTGGTGTAACACACCAGGAAAAAGCAGCAATACGGGCTAACTTCAGGTGTATAATGTGCAGGAGGCTTAGCAACAATGACACTGACACTGTCCCCTGCCTATCCTTCTCTCTCCCTGCACACAAGGTTTAGCAAAGAATATGACACTGACACTGTCCCCTGCCTATCCTTCTCTCTCCCTGCACACAAGGTTTATCAATGTATATGACACTGACACTCTCCCTGCCTATCCTTCTCTCTCCCTGCACACAAGGTTTAGCAAAGAATGTGACACTGACACTGTCCCCTGCCTATCCTTCTCTCTCCCTGCACACAAGGTTTAGCAAAGAATATGACACTGACACTGTCCCCTGCCTATCCTTCTCTCTCCCTGCACACAAGGTTTATCAAAGTATATGACACTGACACTCTCCCTGCATATCCTTCTCTCTCCCTGCACACAAGGTTTAGCAAAGAATGTGACACTGACACTGTCCCCTGCCTATCCTTCTCTCTCCCTGCACACAAGGTTTAGCAAAGAATATGACACTGACACTCTCCCTGCCTATCCTTCTCTCTCCCTACACACAAGTTTGAGGTACAAATAGCACTGATACTGTCCCTGCCTATGTAACTCTTTCCCTGCGCCGGAACACAGTACACAAGGCCGCCGCGCTGGTGGCCTTTTATAGTGTGGGGCGTGTGCTAAACCCCCTGAGCTATAATTGGCCACAGGCAACCTGCCTGTGGCCAATTATGGCTCTCCTAGCTGCCGGCGCTGTGATTGGCCAAGCATGCGGGGTCACAGTGCATGCTTGGCCAATCACAGCGCCGGGATTGCACTGCGATGGCGCAGTGTATTGTGGGCCGTTCGCCTCACTCGAATTTGGCGCGAACGGCCCAAATCGTTCGATGTTCGCCGAACGGTCGAACAGCCGATGTTCGAGTCGAACTTATGTTCGACTCGAACACCGAGCTCATCCCTAGTCTCCACTGATGCTTTATCCCCAATCCTTGTTTCCCTAAAAACCCCAAATTTTCTAAATCCAATTGTCATTGGGACAGAAAGTGAGGTGGAATCTTCTGAACAGGGGCACAACAGCAAAACAAATGTTACAGGGGTAATTATAACCCTTCCCTATAATATCCAAAAAGCTTAAAAACAGATTTTTTGGCTGGAGCTACACAAAATGTACCTGTTCCAAATTACAAACACATTCAACTTAAGAACAAACCTACAGTCCCTGTTTTTCTTGGGACTGCCTGTATACTGCTGTTCAGAGTATATAGGGCCTGGGGGCTCCACGCCTTTTCTTTTTTTAAATTTGGGTGCGGAGTTCCCCTTAGTATGCAAAAAAGACCCAAAGGGCCTGGTAATGGGCTGGGGGGAGGGGGTGTGATACCCATGCTGTTTTTCTCAATAATTTTCATCTATATTTGCCGGGACCCAACATTTCATTAAAGCCAAAAGCAGTTTTAAATGACTTTTATTCCTTTAGAAATATCATTTTGTGCAGGGACTGTTCTAAACACGGGAAACACATGCCACTTCACAGGCATAATATAGACACCCCCCAGGTACGATATTTAAAGGAATATTTCACTTTTATTTTTTCACTTTAAGCATTATTAACCGCTTAAGGACCGCCTTCTGTTTATATATGTCGGCAGAATGGCACGGACAGGCACAAGCACGTACAGGTACGTCCTCTTTGAGATGCTGCCGCGTGGTCGCGCACGCCGCCGGCTGCACGCTCACAACCCTACCGCTTTCTCCGTGAGCCCGACCGTGGGTCCCATGGACTTGATCGCCGCGGGGACACCCGCGATCGTCTCACGGAGAGATAGAGCGGGGAGATGCTTATGTAAACAAGCATCTCCCCGCTCTGCCTAGTGACAATGACAGTGATCACCATTTCCTGTAATCGGAAGCGGTAATCACTGTCTTGTCACACACAGCCCATCCCCCCTACAGTTAGGAGCACTCATCAGGGCACACTTAACCCCTACAGCGCCACCTAGTGGTTAACCCCTTCACTGCTAGTGTCATTTTCACAGTAATCAGTGCATTTTTATAGCACTGATCGCTGTAAAAATGACAATGGTCCCAAAAATGTGTCAAAAGTGTCCGATGTGTCCGCCATAATGTCGCAGTCACGATAAAAATTGCTGATCGCCGCCATTACTGGTAAAAATAAATATTTATAAAAATGCCATAAAACTACCCCCTATTTTGTATAACTTTTGCGCAAACCAATCAATAAAGGCTTATTACGATTTTTTTATCAAAAATATGTAGAAGAATACGTATCGACCTAAACTGAGGGAAAAAAAATTATATATTTTTTGGGGATATTTATTATAGCAAAAAGTAAAAAATATTGCATTTTTTTCCAAATTGCCGCTCTATTTTTGTTTATAGCGCAAAAAATAAAAACCGCAGAGGTGATCAAATACCACCAAAAGAAAGCTTTATTTGTGGGGAAAAAAAGGATGTCAATTTTGTTTGGTAGCCACGTCGCACAACCACGCAATTGTCAGTTAAAACCAAATCTCAAAAAGGGACCTGGTCCTTTAGCAACAAAATGGTCCAGGGCTTAAGTGGTTAAAATCACTGCTCCCGAAAAAACTGCCATTTTTAAAACTTGTTTTTTGCATTGAAACATGTCCCCAATCTCTTTTTAGGACAATAACCTGCATATTAGCCTTTAAAATTCACACTTTTGATTTCTCACGTTCGAGTCCCATAGACATCAGGCTGGTTCAATGATGCTCTTACATTACTGAAACAAGAACGCTGAAGAGGAGCCTGGAGAAGGAATTAAACAATTGAAAACCACACAAACTACAAATTACTCACCAAGAAATACCACAAAGCAATCTTCAAAGCAAAAAAAGAACACTTCTCCAAACACCATCTCAAAAGCCATAAACCGCCCCCGCAAACTTTTCAAACTAGTTGCTTAGACTATGAATCCCACCTGTCCAGAGCCTCCAGCAAACGAAACACAAGAATTATGTAATGAGCTATCTGATTTTTTTATTGACAAAATCACAAACATTCGGGAAACAATTTAGCTGAAAAAAACAAGCAACCTTACTTGGCCAGAGCAAGAAGAAAAAAAAACATATAAATACTCTACCATTAACAAACTTTACCCTGGTCCCAATCACCATCGACACCACCAAAATCATCATCAGAAGCCTCCGAGACAGCACATCACCAAATGACATTATTTCAACAAAACTTCTGAAAGAATGTACCGACATCTTGGCACCCACCCTAACACATGTCCTAAATCAATCATTCAAAGAAGGTATTGTTCCGATTTCCCTCAAGCAAGGCATAATCAAACCCCTCCTAAAGAAACCCAACCTCGACCCCAAAGACCCAAACTACCGCAGACCTGTAACAAGCCTTAACACTATCTTCAAGATCCTTGAGAAAGCAGTAGTACAACAGCCACAACTCCATTTGGACACCTACAAACTCTTGGACCCACTACAATCTGGTTTCCTCCCAGGCCACGGGACAGAAACTGCACTTCTCAAAATCTGGGATGACGCCCTCCAAGCAGCAGATTATGGAGATTCATGTCTCCTGGTGCTGCTGGACCTCAGCGCAGCTTTCGACACAGTAGACCACAAAACTCTGCTCAGTCGTCTCACAGAAGTAGCCGGAGTCGCAGACTCAGATCTACTCTGGTTCGCATCGTTCCTGGAGAACCGATCCCAGACAGTGAAACTAGGAGCTTTCACTTCGGAAGCACGTAAAGTTACATGCACAGTCCCTCAAGGATCACCCCTATTGCCCGTGCTTTTCAACATCTACCTCCGCCCACTTCTCAAAACCATCAGCTATCAGGACCTGCTCTATCACTCCTACGCTGATGACACTCAACTTTACCTTTGCATCACCAACAAAAAAGACCAATACCACGCACTAGAAAACTGCCTCACATTGATCGACGATTGGATGACGGAGAACTCCCTCAAACTTAATGGATCCAAAAGTGAACTTCTAATTCTCTTCGCGAACCGAAAGGAAAACTCCAGGACAACAAGCACACCACTCACCATCCTTGGACAAACCATCACCCCTAGCACCAAAGTCAAAAGCCTCGGAGTCATCTTTGACTCAGACATGACTATGGACGCACAAATAGGATCAGTAGTCAGCGGATCTCACTACCTTCACCGCCTGCTGCGTAGACTCATCCCCTTCATCCCGGAAGGGGACACAGCAGTAGTAGTCGGAACAATCATCAATTCCCAACTCGTTTACACAAACTCCCTCTACCTCAGACTTCCCAAATACCAAATTTCATGTCTACAAGTCGTCCAGAACACAGCAATCAGACTGGTAATGGGAAAAAAAAACTGGGAATCAATCACCCCGTCCCTGAGGACCCTCCATTGGCTAGCCATGAAGGATCGGGTTACATTTAAGACCCTCTGCTTCACTCACAAATGCACATATGGAAACGCTCCGCAATACCTATGTGAGAAAAAAAAACACTACACCCCCAGTCGTGCCCTTCGGTCAACTAACCAAAACTTCCTCCACATCCCCAAGACCCGATTCAAATCAAAAGGAGAACAAATATTCGCAGTCCAAGGTCCACGGCTATGGAACACTCTACCCACGGACATCCGCATGGAAAAAAAACACCCGGCCTTCAGGAAAAAACTTAAGACCCACCTCTTCTGAAGACACAGGCCGACACTGGCTGCAAAAAGCGCCTTGAGGCGATTTAGTTTGCATTTGTAGCGCTATACAAGTTACTCACTCACTCACTTTAATGGTGTTTGAATGTTCGCGCAAACTTTCGGTCCGTTCGCATGTTCTGGATGCAAACCAAACCGGAGGGGGTTCGGCCCATCCCTAGACTCTAGTAAACTTATTCAGATATTTAAAAAGTGTGCAAGGATTTGGTTTGGTGGTAGGTGCAAAAGTTAAGCCTTTGCTTGATAAAGATACCTCTTGGGGGGCTAGATTATGGGAGGAGAGGTTGAAGATTTTAAAAGTCTCCACAATTTTCCTCTTTTTATTTCTTCCTCTGCCCCCTCTCCTTCCTCTCCTTCGTGTTTTCTTTTTATGATGCTGAATAGGGGGCACTTGTCTAAAAAAATCATCATCAAGAGTGAGGGTTAGTGGATCAATGCTCTTAGGATCCAAATATGGGTTGAGATTATGGGATGTCTCAAGCTGTATATTGGATGTAGTGTCAGGATTGGCAGTTGTGGTCAAAGCTGCCCTGATGTTGGAACCTACATTTATGCTGGGTGTAATGAGTGAATATGTTGTGATAAGGGATGTTAAATTGGTGTCCTTGGCCTGAAGCAATGATGTGGGATTTATCACATCCTGGCTGGTCGGATGGGGAATTTTACGTATTTTAGCTGGTCGTTTGGGTTTGGGGTGGCTGTTGGGGGACAAACTCTAGCGGTAGATAAGGGTCCGACCTTGGACTGGTGTCTGGTTGTGTTTTTTCAACAAAAGTTCAGGTCTCAGCCTGCCTAACAGTGATTGAGGAGGGAGGGGAGGAAAATTTGGGGGATTTCTCGTTTTTTTCCAGCAAAAAAAATTTTTGGTAGTGTAATCATCTATATCTCTCCTAAATTTACTAAGTTTATTAGCAATGAGTTTTCACACATTTTTAATGTGTGCATGTATGTATGTATTTATATATGTATATATATGTATATGTTTTTAATATATTCCTCCCCTTTTATGTGTATGTATATATATATATATATTTGTATATATATATATATATATATATATATATATATATATATATATATGTGTATGTATGTCTATATATATATATATATATATATATATATATATATATATATATATGTGTGTGTGTAGCGCCCCCCCCAATATTTGAGGGTGCTATGTGGAAATTTAAGGGCGGTCTGAGCCAGTAGTTGGGCTCAGACCAATTATCATTCAAATGTTGTTCTGTTCTGGGTGTGATGCTGCCTGGCAGTAGTGTTCTCCTTTGCCTGCAGGTGGCACTGTCACCGCCGGCATGGGTTAAACTATGGGGGGGTATTACAGCACCTTGGGTGTCCTCTCTCAGCAGCCGTGCAGTGGGCGTGGTCTACTCACTGTGCATGCTGGGGGAGGGTACAAAAGGGGCAGACGCCATTTGGCGTGGGGCGATTTCCAGAGGGACCGCAAGGCATTAAGGGGGGCCTCTGGTCCAGTGAGTGTGCCTCGTGGCCCACATGGCACGAGGTGCGCTAGTGTGCTTAGGCCTTGGGCATCTTAAGCCTGAGGCCCTGTTGCTGTCTTGTGGGCCCAGCTCCACTGGCAAGGGCCTACGCTTCAGAGAAGGATCCCAGGCTGCCCATTTGTAGAGGGCCCATCTTTAGTAAAGGAGTTCCAGGGGAAGAATAGTCCCGGCGGAGAATAGCGACGGTACTGCTGTCTTGGGGAGAGGCCTGGAGACCTGCCTAGAGGGGGATCCATCATCTCTGACATCCGTGCTCCATCCCGGCTGCTAGGACTGCTCTCATAGGGACTATCCGGGTGAGCAATACCCACTCAGGCTTGAGTGGCGACGAGTGTAGATACTGAATTTGACTGTTGCGTGCCTGAACCTTCCCCTACATCTTTCAACTTCTCTGCTCTTGCTTTCCTCAAAGTTAATTCAAAGTGGAAAAGAATAAAGCCTTGTTGATTAGGTTTTACTTATGTGTGGACATTGGCCTTATTCCTGGAAGATATTGGTGTACCTAGACAACGGAGCTGAAGGATCCACTCGTGGGAGGTAATTGCTGCAGACCCAAAGTAATGAAATCAGTTATTCCCATTTAATACCTAAATGTGAATCCGGAGTAGCCCGGAGGGGTACCGGAGCTACCCATGGGGGCTCAAGTCTGGGATTTGTGGCTATCTCTTATACGAGTGGAGTGAAACTTATGTGATTGAAAGTCGGCCATTGGACTGTGTTACGAACTTTGAGTGAAGAACAAGTGGTTAAGGGGCACAGAACTGTTTTTCCAACTGCGTAGTTCGTGGGTGTGTCCAGAAAAAGAAAAGCCTGCGAGCTACGTGCAGTAAAGAAAAGGGGGAAGAGTTCCCGCCACCCGCGAGTTACACGTGGGTGAATTGGCGCCAAGAGACAGAGAGAGTTGGATCGAGTGAGAGTGAGCAACATGTCTGCCTTTCCAGGAACCTCAGCTTTGTCGGGACCCCGGATGTTCCCGATGTCTTCTTCTATGGACATTGCTCCACTCACCGCCCCACTTAAGGATTACGGGGATCCGGCTCAAGCCCCGGAGCCACTTCGCCTTGTACACCTGCAGAGATGCGGAGGCCCTGGGCATGATCTGTCCCAGATGCCACGGACTGGTCGTGCAACTGCGCCCCTTTGGGAGATGCTTGGCTTGTGGAGAGTTCCTCTTTGAGGTGGAGCAGCCCACTGAATCACCCCGGGCTTACCGGGAGAATTGCATCACAGGCGTCGTAACTTCGGAGGTAGACGCCTACACTCCTGCAGCTGAGCCCACACGCATCGCCACCCCTACCGCCAGTGCCTCGGTGAAGGATGCCCCTGAGCCTAAGGGACTTTTTGGTGGACACCGCAGCGGACGCTGCCTCTGCCAGAACGGAAGTTCATGTCCCGCCAGCAATGCGAAAAGTGGGATATGTTAAGGCCTCCCCCAGCGCTTGCCAGAGCCGGACATTGAGAGCGGAAGGAAGCCCGAGAGGTCCGCGGCGGGTAACGGTAAGGAGGCTGGGAGAAATGTGTCCACATCCACCCAGAATTACTTGCCTGCTGAGGAGTATGACACCTCAGACCTGAACTCTTCGTCCGATGTGGGGGATGATGCCAAAATAGATGACATTTTTGTTAAAAAGGGATGGGACAATATAAAGACTGTGGCCTCGGCCCGCAGCCTTAGAGTGGAATCGCCTATGAGTTCGGGGAGCACTACACCCCGTTTGGAGGTCCCGGCCATAGAAGAGAAAGTTGTATCTTCCCCAGGTGGAAAACCCCTAGCAGGGCTTGATGCGCCTACAGTCCGGAGATCGCCGGATGCTATTGTGCACGTTGGAAGCAGGGATCGCAAACTTCTGCCCCATCTTGCTCGCTTGCAGTGGATTATTAACAAAAAAATGGCTAGTGTGTATGGCTGGGAGTACCCCTACGTACCCAAAAAACTGTTGTTTGAGATAGAGGTAGGGATGAGCTTCGAGTTCGAGTCGAACTCATGTTCGACTCGAACATTGCCTGTTCGCCCGTTCGCCGAACAGCAAACAAATTGGGGTGTTCGCGGCAAATTCGAAAAGTCTATGGGAGAAATCTAAAGTGCTAATTATAAAGGCTTATATGCAAGTTATTGTCCTAAAAAGTGTTTGGGGACCTGGGTCCTGCCCCAGGGGACATGTATCAATGCAAAAAAATTTTTTGCAAAACGGACGTTTTTTCGGGAGCAGTGATTTTAATAATGTTTAAAATTAAAAAATAAAAGTGAAATATTCCTTTAAATTTCGTACCTGGGGGGTGTGTATGATATGCATGTAAAGTGGCGCATGTTTCCCGTGTTTAGAACTGTCCCTGCAAAAAATGTCATTTTTGAAGGAAAAAAAGTCATTTAAAACTCACTCGCGACTAATAATGAATTGTCGGCTTTTATCAATACATACAAAAGTCATTGATAAAAAAAAAAAAAAAGCGTGGGGGTCCCCCAGAATTCAATTACCAGGCCCTTCAGGTCTGGAATGGATATTAAGGGGAACCCCGCCGCAAATGTAAAAAAAAATGGCGTGGGGTTCCCCCAAATATCCATACCAGGCCCTTCAGATCTGGCATGGATTTTAAGGGGAACTCCACCCCAAATGTAAAAAAAAATGGCGTGGAGTCCCCCCAAAAATCCATACCAGACCCTTATCCGAGCACACAACCTGGCCGGCCGCAGGGGAAGAGGGGGGACGAGAGAGCGGCCCCCCCTCCCTCCTGAACCGTACCAGGCCACATTCCCTCAACATGGGGAGGATGTCCCCATGTTGATGGGGACAAGGGCCTCATCCCCACAACCCTTGCCCGGTGGTTGTGGGGGTCTGCGGGCGGGGGGCTTATCGGAATCTGGAAGACCCCTTTAACAAAGGGGACCCCCAGATCCCGGCCCCCCCTATGTGAATTGGTAAGGGGTACATTGTACCCCTACCATTTCACGAAGAAAGCGTAAAAAAATGTAAAAAAAAAACCACACAAACACCTTGAAAAAGTCCTTTATTAAAAAAAAAAAAAAAGCATTCCAGCGGTGAAATCCAGTGTCCCGTGGCGATCCGATGTCCAGCGCTGTCCGTCATTGGTTTTGCCTGAGCGGACCTGATGGGGAACTTCCTCCTCAGTGTTTTAAATGTATAGACCCGCCCCTTCTAAAGTTCCCCATCAGGTCCGCTCAGCGGACCAGATGCGGAACATGACAAAAAATTTACACAGTGAAGGAAGTTTCCCGCTCAGGCCAATGACGTAGGCGGGGTCCGACATACCGAGGGGGCGGACCTGATGGGGATCTTACCTCACTGCGTAATACATGTATAGACTCTATAGAGTCTATACATGTATTACGCAGTGAAGGAAATTGTATAGAATATTAGGGATAGGATGTTACATTTTATTTGCATGCTGTGATTTTTTTTTTGCAGGTATGATAACGGCTATCAACACCACCGGAGAATGGGGTGGGATAGATAGCTAGTGATGGGTGGAGTTATTATATTTTCCTTTAAAGAAATGTCAATATCTGGATGTAATGTTATCTGTGTACTTTATTTCCTTTTCCAAAAGTGTCGGTTCAGGCAGCTGTTTAAATTAAAAATTTTATTTTGTAGTTATAGAGAAATCAGCGGCCTTCAGGACTGAAGGGTTTTGATTTCCCTAGCCACTGGGGACAGTGTCTTTTCAACAGAGGGGTGTGTGTAGAGCAATATTTGGGGGCGCTATGTGGAAATTTAAGGGCGGTCTGAGCCAGTAGTTGGGCTCAGACCAATTATCATTCAATTGTTGTTCTGTTCTGGGTGTGATGGTGCCTGGCAGTAGTGTTCTCCTTTGCCTGCAGGTGGCACTGTCACCGCCGGCGTGGGTTAAACTACGGGGGGTATCACTGCACCTTGGGTGTCCTCTCTCGGCAGCCATGCAGTGGGCGTGGTTTATCTGCTGTGCATGCTGGGGGAGGGTACATAAGGGCCAGACGCCATTTGGCGTGGGGCGATTTCCAGAGGGACCCCAAGGCGTTAAGGGGGGACCTCTGGTCCAGTGAGTGTGCCTCGTGGCCCGCATGGCACGAGGTGAGCTAGTGTGCTTAGGCCTTGGGCACCTTCAGCCCGAGGCCCTGTTGCTGTCTTGTAGGCCCAGCTCCGCTGGCAAGGGCCTACGCTTCAGAGAAGGATCCTAGGCTGCCCGTTTGTAGGAGGCCCATCTTTCCTAAAGAAGTTCCAGGGGAAGAACAGTCCCGGCGGAGACTAGTGACGGTACTGCTGTCTTGGGGAGAGGCCTGGAGACCTGCCTAGAGGGGGGATCCATCATCTCTGACATCCGTGCTCCATCCCGGCTGCTAGGACTGCTCTCATAGGGACTATCCGGGTGAGCAATACCCACTCAGGCTTGAGTGGCGACGAGTGTAGATACTGAATTTGAGTGTTGCGTGCCTGAACCTTCCCCTAAGTCTTTCAACTTCTCTGCTCTTGCTTTCCTCAAAGTTAATTCAAAGTGGAAAAGAATAAAGCCTTGCTGATTAGGTTTTACTCATGTGTGGACATTGGCCTTATTCTTGGAAGATATTGGTGTACCTAGACAACGGAGCTGAAGGATCCACTCGTGGGAGGTAATTGCTGCAGACCTAAAGTAATGAAATCAGTGGTTCCCATTTAATACCTAAATGTGAATCCAGAGTAGCCCGGAGGGGTACCGGAGCTACACATGTATATGTGTGTGTATGTGTATATACAGTGCCTTGCGAAAGTATTCGGCCCCCTTAAACTTTTCATCCTTTTGCCACATTTCAGGCTTTAAACATAAAGATATAAAATTTTAATTTTTTGTGAAGAATCACCAACAAGTGGGACACAATTGTGAAGTGGAACGAAATCTATTGGATATTTTAAACTTTTTTAACTAAGAAAAAAATTAAAAGTGGGGCGTGCAAAATTATTCGGCCCCCTTGCGTTAATACTTTGTAGAGCCACCTTTTGCTGCGATTACAGCTGCAAGTCGCTTGGGGTATGTCTCTATCAGTTTTGCACATTGAGAGACTGAAATTCTTGCCCATTCTTCCTTGCAAAACAGCTCGAGCTCAGTGAGGTTGGATGGAGAGCGTTTGTGAACAGCAGTTTTCAGCTCTTTCTACAGATTCTCGATTGGATTCAGGTCTGGACTTTGACTTGGCCATTCTAACACCTGGATACGTTTATTTGTGAACCATTCCTTTGTAGATTTTGCTGTATGTTTGGGATCATTGTCTTGTTGGAAGATAAATCTCCGTCCCAGTCTCAGGTCTTTTGCAGACTCCAACAGGTTTTCATCCAGAATGGTTCTGTATTTGGCTGCATCCATCTTCCCCTCAATTTTAACCATCTTCCCTGTCCCTGCTGAAGAAAAGCAGGCCCAAACCATGATGCTGCCACCACCATGTTTGACAGTGGGGATGGCGTGTTGAGGGTGATGAGCTGTGTTGCTTTTACGCCAAACATATCGTTTTGCATTGTGGCCAAAAAGTTCGATTTTGGTTTCATCGGACCAGAGCACCTTCTTCAACATGTTTGGTGTGTCTCCCAGGTGGCTTGTGGCAAACTTTAGACAAGACTTTTTATGGATATCTTTGAGAAATGGCTTTCTTCTTGCCACTCTTCCATAAAGGCCAGATTTGTGCAGTGTACGACTGATTGTTGTCCTGTGGACAGACTCTCCCACCTCAGCTGTAGTTCTCTGCAGTTCATCCAGAGTGATCATGGGCCTCTTGGCTGCATCTCTGATCAGTCTTCTCCTTGTCTGAGCTGAAAGTTTAGAGGGACAGCCAGGTCTTGGTAGATTTGCAGTGGTCTGATACTCCCATTTCAAAATGATCGCTTGCACAGTGCTCCTTGGGATGTTTAACTACTTCCCACCCGGCCACTGTACATATACGGCCAGATGGGTGCTCTCTCCTTCTGAGTGGACGTTCCTGAACGTCCTTCAGAAGGAGGGGGATTGCGCGCGTGCGCGCGCGCCCGCCGCGTTACCAAGGACCCGGGGCACCCGCGATTCCCCGGGAACCAAGCAGGAAAGTGGATCTGTGTGTGTAAACACACAGATCCACGTCCTGTGAGGGAGAGGAGGCTGATGGTGTGTCCCTTGTACATAGGGACAACCATCGGTCACCTCCCCCAGTCAGTCCCCTCCCCCCACAGTAAGAACACATTGAGGGAACATATTTAACCCCTTCCCGCCCCCTAGTGGTTAACCCCTTCCCTGCCAGTCACATTTATACAGTAATCAACGCATTTTTATATCAGGGATCGCTGTATAAATGTAAATGGTACCAAAAATGTGTCAAAAGTATCCGATGTGTCCGCCACAATATCGCAGTCACAATAAAAATCGCAGATCGCCGCCATTACTAATAAAAAAAAAAAAAAATGCCATAAAACTATCCCCTATTTTGTAGACGCTATAACTTTTGCGCAAACCAATCAATACGCGCTTATTGCGATTTTTTTTTATACCAAAAATATGTAGAAGAATACGTATCGGCCTAAACTGAGGAAAATTTTAATTGAAAAAAAAAATGGGTATTTATTATAGCAAAAAGTAAAAAATATTGTGTTTTTTTTCAAACTGGACGCTCTTCTTTTGTTTATAGCGCAAAAAATAAAAACCGCAGAGGTGATCAAATACCACCAAAAGAAAGCTCTATTTGTGGGAAAAAAAGGACGCAAATTTTGTTTGGGAGCCACGTCGCACGACCGCGCAATTGTCATTCAAAGTGTGACTGCGCTGAAGGCTGAAAAATGGCTTGGGCAGGAAGGGGGTTTTAGTGCCCAGTAGGGAGGTGGTTAAAGCTTGGGAAATCTTTTTGTATTCAAATCCGGCTTTAAACTTCTCCACAACAGTATTACGGACCTGCCTGGTGTGTTCCTTGGTCTTCATGATGCTCTCTGCGCTTTCAACAGAACCCTGAGACTATCACAGAGCAGGTGCATTTATACAGAGACTTGATTACACACAGGTGGATTCTATTTATCACCATCAGTCATTTAGGACAACATTGGATCATTAAGAGATCCTCGCTGAACTTCTGGAGTGAGTTTGCTGCACTGAAAGTAAAGGGGCCGAATAATTTTGCACGCACCACTTTTCAGTTTTTTATTTGCTAAAAAAGTTTAAAATATCCAATAGATTTCATTCCACTTCACAATTGTGTCCCACTTGTTGGTGATTCTTCACAAAAAATTTAAATTTTATATCTTTATGTTTGAAGCCTGAAATGTGGCAAAAGGATGAAAAGTTCAAGGGGGCCGAATACTTTCGCAAGGCACTGTATATATATATATACATTTAAAAACATTTTTAATTTTGATATTGATATTCAGATCGTGCACTTTGGGCTGGGTTTCCACTATTGCGAACTGAAGGTCGCTCGATTTTGCCACAATTTTTTTGCTGCGATTTTGCTGCGACTGGAAATAATGCCTATGTGTTCTTGAGGTCTGTGGACCTCAAGTCGCATCGGGGTGGGACCCGGAATAGTGCAGGGACTGCTTTGAAGTCACTGCGAATTGGGGTCGCACAGATATCATGCGACATTGCAGTCCCAAGTCGCATGATAAGTCGCACTAGTGGATATCGAGCCTTATTTCGATTTTTGGCCTCTTTAGCTCAATATATGCTCTGTTTTGCATCAGCTGTCAACCTTTGTAAGCCTAACTATTTAATATTTATAATCTACAATTTTTTCAAAATTCCTTCATCCCATTGCCTTTGGTCCGCTGACCGTTGGAGTTCTACGCTTGCGGACGTCATGCCCAGGAGAGTGTATTTAATGATGCTTTCCCCCAGAGAACAACAGGCCAGTAGAAGGAGCTGTGAGCTCCGAGCACGTAGCCTTTCATTCCACAGAGACAGTTCTGACCCCTTCCTCCCACCCCCTGCTGGTGACATCATTCCGGTTCAAGCTGGACAGCATGGAGCTAACTACCACCTGGTTTTCCAGAATGTACAGCTATTCAGCACAACATCACACCAGAACCTTTCCCAGTTACCTGGATCGTGCAAGGAGCCTGTGGGACGCAGTAGAACTGCCAGGACTACTTACTTATGATGAGCATGACTCCCACTTATATCTTGTAAGTGTTTCCAATCTTGTGCAATAAATGTTACTGTTTTAATACTACACTTAAAAAGGCGCCCCCCCTGTTTCTTTTATATTGGAAGAGGGGAGAGATTAGTCAAGGGCTACTCCAAATGTTGTCCTTGATCGCCAGTGGTAATTATATAATTTATTTTATATGTTTTATGTTTTGTAGAGTTGCTGGACACACTCTGAGGATGGCTGCCTCTTTTTAAATCACCTCCTTACTGTGGTCCAACTTTGTTTTTACCTAAAGACTGACTAATCAAATGTACATTATTACAAACTAAGGGCATTGCCTCCTGGAGCGCCAGATACCCGATTTACCTTCATTAAAACGTTGGTCTGAGACTGCAGAAATGATACAGGAGAGGGTCAGAGACTACGGACATGATACAGGAGAGGGTCAGAGACTGCGGACATGATACAGGAGAGGGTCAGAGACTGCGGACATGATACAGGAGAGGGTCAGAGACTGCGGACATGATACAGGAGAGGGTCAGAAACTGCAGACATGATACAGGAGAGGGTCAGAGACTGCGGACATGATACAGGTGAGGGTCAGAGACTGCGGACATGATACAGGAGAGGGTCAGAGACTGCGGACATGATACAGGAGAGGATCAGAGACTGCGGACATGATACAGGAGAAGGTCAGAGACTGTGGACATGATACAGGAGAGGGTCAGAGACTGCAGACATAATACAGGAGAGGGTCAGAGACTGCGGACATGATACAGGAGAGTGTCAGAGACTGCGGACATGATACAGGAGAGGGTCAGAGACTGCGGACATGATACAGAAGATGGTCAGAGACTGCAGACATGATACAGGAGATGGTCAGAGACTGTAGACATGATACAAGAGATGGTCAGACACAGCAGACATGATACAGTAGATGGTCAGAGACTGCGCACATGTTACAGGAGATGGTCAGAGACTGTGGACATGATACAAGAGATGATCAGAGACTGGGGACATGATACCAGTGATGATCAGAGACTGCAGAGATGATCCAAAGATGGTTAGAGACGGCAGACATGATACAAGAGATGATCAGAGACTGCGGACATGATACAAGAGATGGTCAGACACTACAGACATGATACAAGAGATGATCAGAGACTGCAGACATGATACAGGAGATGGTCAGAGACTGCAGACATGATACAGGAGATGATCCGAGATACAGACATGACTCCCCATGGTCATCATAGTGAATAGAAAAGTCTCCAGCCATTCATTCACTGTAATCACAGTGGGGAACAGCTTAAAGGGGTTGTAAAGGTACACGTTTATTCACCTTAATGCATTCTATGCATTAAGGTGAAAAAACATCTGAAGATTAGCGGCCCCCCAGACCCCCCGTTTACTTACCTAACCCCTCAAAAGTCCCACGCCGTGAACACGCTGGCTTCTCGGCTCATTCATTGGTTAATTGAAAGCAGCGCAGCCATTGGCTCGCACTGCTGTCAATCACATCCAATGACGCGGCGCGCCGGGGCCAAGGGATACAGTGAGCGGCTATAGCCGCCTGCTGTATCACGGGAGCGCGCCCGCAAGAACGTACCACCATGCGAGCTCGCTCGCATGAAGGAGGTGAATTCTTGTGGGGAGGAGCCGAGACAGCCGCAGAGGGACCCCAGAAGACCTTTACAACCCCTTTAAGTTCTAAAACATGACAAGCAAGATAAGTTACAGCATCTTCTGTGACAAGATCATTGTCCTTTTAATAGTAATAATAATGCCGGTTACCATTACATCAATGTGACCCCGCCCGAGCACATAGAGCCGAGGTGAGTCAAGCCCGCCCCCCTCCCGAGCACAGTCAAGGTGAGCCGAGCCCGCCCCCCTCCCGAGCACAGCTGAGGTAAGCCGAGCACGCCCCCTCCCGAGCACAGCCGAGGTGAGCCGAGCCCGCCCCCCCTCCCGAGCACACCCGAGATAAGCCGAGAACGCCCCCTCCCGAGCACAGCCGAGGTGAGCCGAGCCCGCCCCCTCCCAAGCACAGCCGAGCGGGGACCGCCCCCCCCCGCCCGAGCACAGCCGAGGTGCAACTCTGCTCAAACCCAGCTGAACTGAGACCACCCCCCTCCAGAGCACAGTCCAGCCGAGACTGCCCCTGCCAGTCCGCTCATAAGCTGCCGGGGACTGTTTTTGTGCAGGAGTCAGGACTCGGGAGGGCTTTTGTTCATGTGAGGGGGTGGCTTTTTGCCACCCCCCTTGCAAAGTGCTGCCCTAGGCCTGGGCCTTGTCGGCGTCCTCCCACACAGTCATCTACCATGTAGTTTGAAAGCCCCCCTACCCCCCTTCCAGCTCGGAATGTATAGCTATCCTAAACAAACACTGTTTGATGGAGTATATGTATGCCAAAGCTCACCTACAAATTCATACCTTCCAAAGTGCTGGGACCTTTGGCTCAAGCACCCTAAATGCCTACCTCTATCATGAATGCACATCCTTAAAATCCTAACACCATGACCATACTCAATCTGCCACCTCTTTGACAACACTTTGCAAGCCATAGCACATCACCTATGATTGACTACACTTACTAAGGTCATTCTAGCCATGTAAAAATGTATCTTAATGACCTATGTACACACTTTATTAGTACATTAACTTGTTGTTTGTATGATTACTCATTTGCCGAGCTACTTTATACTTTGTACTTTGAAAAACGTATAATAAAGTTACGTTTAAAAAAAATATATATATATATATACATACTAACAATTCAGCAGGTCCCAATAAGTTTCACAAAATGATTCTTCAGTGGAGCCTGATACACTAGGAAACAAATATAGCTCATACGAGTCGGAGTACAAATACAGAAAAACAACATATTAAAAATTCTAATTGAGTATAATGTTGAGTACTTACGACCATTTGGGAAATTGAATATGGATGGTACTGAACCCTGATTTAAGGCATATAGATTTTTGCATTTCTAAGATAGTACACCCTAGACAGATTTATTAAACAAATTTAATAAATGTACATGTAGCAGATATAAGGGGATACAGTCTAGTAGACACAGCAATATCAAATTAGAGACATGACCTAAAAACACTGTGCCCATCCTATAGTGATAAAATGCCATATACCAGGTTAAAAAATAAATATTGAAAGATACTTATTCCCAGAGGGAATAAAAATGTCAATTGGTAGAAAATGGCTAACACTGTGGTGCTGGCAAGGCTGCTTTCATATGTGGGCTGGAAATCCACAATCTGTGAAATAGAAAGGGAAGGGAAGAAAGCGCCAAACCGGCATAGTGTAGCACAATTTATTAAGTAAAATACCATATAAAACAAATGGAACTCACAAGCGGGTGAGGGGGAGAGAGAGGATGACAGTCTCCAGTGGATTGTAATGAGCTGGGAGCTGTGTGGTAGTCCTTGGTGGAGAAGCTGGGGGTGGTAGGGAGCAAGATGAGCCTGGAGTCCGTGGAGGGAGACTGGCACCAGTCTGCCCTGTGTGGCTGTGATGGTATATCCAGAAATCAGGTATCTGCCCAAAGACGATGTGTCCAGCTGGAGTAGTGAGAGGAGCTGTCAGTCAAACCGCTGTGTGAGCCAATCAGGACGTTTTTTGGAGGCTTAGCCACGCCTCCTTCATCAAACAATCAGACTGTTTTGTTGAAGGTATTTTACTTAATGAATTGTGCTACACTGTGCTGGTTTGGTGCTGATTCAGGATAAAGTCAGAATAACGTCACCCAATCCAGGATGATTAATGGATTTGTTACCAAGGTACTACAAAACATAAGGAAAATAAAACAGGAAGAATATAACATAAAAATCTATTGTGAGAACAAAGGGGTAACATACACTATATTTCCAAAAGTATTGGGATGCCTGCCTTTACATGCACTTGAACTTTAATGGCATCCCAGTTTTAGTCCGTAGGGTTCAATATTGAGTTGGCCCAGCCTTTGCAGCTATAAGAGCTTCAACTCCTCTGGGAAGGCTGTCCACAAGGTTTAGGAGTGAGTCTATGGGAATGTTTGACCATTCTTCCAGAAGCGCATTGTGAGGTCAGGCACTGATGTGGACGAGAAGATCTGGCTCACAGTCTCCGCTCTAATTTATCCCAAAGGTGTTTTATCGGGTTGAGGTCAGGATTCTGTTAGGGCCAGTCACGTTTCTTCATCCTAAACTCACGCATCCATGTCCTTATGGACCTTGCTTTATGGATATTGCTCTGCTCCCATGCCAACCAACGTATCTGATGTCACACAAGCACAGGAGTGGGTTGGGTATGCCTCTGAGCATGCGTGGCCCCACAGGTGGCCACATACGCTCAGAGGTAGCGGGAAAGGGCTGGATTGGTAGAACCCACACCTAACATCCCCGGAATCCCGTGAGCCTGAGAAGAAGAAGTGACATGGAGCAAAGCTTCCGGGTCTCTCAGATCCATTGTCCTACCAGCCCGTCAGGGAAAGGGCAGAAGCACAGACCTCAGCCCGTCCCCACTAAGGGACAGGCCATCACCAAGGGAATGCCACCCCCTTATACAACAAACCACCTGGAGCGCTGGTGGGGGACCCCAGAAAAGGAGGATTGGGGCGGCTCTGTACAAAACCATTGATTTTTCATTACAGTAGGGTCCCGATTATGGGGTCATTAACCACTTAAGCCCCGGACCATTTGGTAGCTAAAGGACCAGAGGTGTTTTCAGAATTTTGCACTGCGCTGCTTTAACTGGAAATTGTGCGGACATGCAATGTTGTACCCAAACAAAATTTGCGTCCTTTTCTTCCCACAAATAGAGCTTTCTTTTAATGGTATTTGATTGCCTCTGCGATTTTTATTTTTTGCGATATAAACGGAAAAAGACCGAAAATTTTGAAAAAAAATGATATTTTCTACTTTTTGTTATAAGAAAAATTGAATAAACTCATTTAGGCCAAAATGTATTCAGCCACATGTCTTTAGTAAAAAAAGTCAATAAGCGTATATTTATTGGTTTGCGCAAAAGTTATAGTGTTTACAAACTAGGGTACATTTTCTGGAATTTACACAGCTTTAAATTTATGACTGCCTATCTAATTTCTTGAGGTGCTAAAATGGCAGGGCAGTACAAAACCCCTCCAAATGACCCCATTTTGGAAAGTAGACACCCCAAGGAAATTGCTGAGAGGCATGTTGAGCCCATTGAATATTTTTTTTTCTGTCCCAAGTGATTGAATAATGACAAAAAAAAATTACAAAAAGTTGTCACTAAATTATATATTGCTCACACATGCCATGGTTATATGTGGAATTGCACCCCAAAATACATTCTGCTGCTTCTCCTGAGTACGGGGATACCACATGTGTGGGACTTTTTAGGAGCCTAGCCACGTACGGGACCCCGGAAACCAAGCACCGCCTTCAGGATTTCTAAGGGTGCAAAATTTTGATTTCACTCCTCACTACCTATCACAGTTTCGAAAGCCATAAAATGCCAAAATAGCACAAAACCCCCCCAATGACCCCATTTTGGAAAGTAGACACCCCAAGCTATATACTGAGAGGCATGTTGGGTTCATAGAATATTTTATATTTTGCCACAAGTTGCGGGAATATGACAAACTTTTTTTTTTGCACAAAGTTGTCACTAAATGATATATTGCTCACACATGCCATGGGCATATGTGAAATTACACCCCAAAATACATTCTGCTGCTTCTCCTGAGTACGGGGATACCACATGTGTGGGACTTTTTGGGAGCCTAGCCGCGTACAGGGGCCCCAAAAACCAAGCACCGCCATCAAGGTTTCTAAGGGCATAAATTTTTGATTTCACTCCTCACTACCTATCACAGTTTTGAAGACCATAAAATGCCAAGATGGCACAAAACCCCCCCAAATTACCCCATTTTGGAAAGTAGACACCCAAGCTATTTGCTGAGAGGCATATTGAGCCCATTGAATATTTTATTTTTTTGTCCCAAATGATTGAATAATGACAAAAAGAAAAAAAAATGTACAAAAAGTTGTCACTAAATGATATATTGCTCACACATGCCATGGTTATATGTGGAATTGCACCCCAAAATACATTCTGCTGCTTCTCCTGAGTACGTGGATACCACATGTGTGGGACTTTTTGGGAGCCTAGCCGCGTACGGGGCCCAAAAACCAAGCACCGCCTTCAGGATTTCTAAGGGCGTAAATTTTTGATTTCACTCCTCACTACCTATCACAGTTTTGAAGGCCATAAAATGCCAAAATAGCACAAACCCCCCCAAATGACCCCATTTTGGAAAGTAGACACCCCAAGCTATTTACTGAGAGGCATGTTGGGTTCATGGAATATTTTATATTTTGCCACAAGTTGCGGGAATATGACAAACTTTTTTTTTTTTGCACAAAGTTGTCACTAAATGATATATTGCTCACACATGCCATGGGCATATGTGAAATTACACCCCAAAATACATTCTGCTGCTTCTCCTGAGTACGTGGATACCACATGTGTGGGACTTTTTGGGAGCCTAGCCGCGTACGGGGCCCTGAAAACCAAGCACCGCCTTCAGGATTTCTAAGGGCACAAATTTTTGATTTTACTCCTCACTACCTATCACAGTTTTGAAGGCCATAAAATGCCAAGATAGCCCAAAACCCCCACAAATGACCCCATTTTGGAAAGTAGACACCCCAAGCTATTTGCTGAGAGGCATGGTGAGTATTTTACAGCTCTCATTTGTTTTTGAAAATGAAGAAAGACATTTTTTTTTTCTTTTTTCAATTTTCAAAACTTTGTGACAAAAAGCGAAATCTGCAAAATACTCAACATACCTCTCAGCAAATAGCTTGGGGTGTCTACTTTCCAAAATGGGGTCATTTGGGGGGGGGGGGGTTTGTGCCATCTGTGCATTCCATGGCCTCCGAAACTGTGATAGGCAGTGAGGAGTGAAATCAAAGATTTACACCAATAGAAATCCTGAAGGCGGTGCTTGGTTTTCGGGGTCCTGTACGCGGCTAGGCTCCCAAAATGTCTCACACATGTGGTATCCCCGTACTCAGGAGAAGAAACAGAATGTATTTTGGGGTGCAATTCCACATAAAACCATGGCATGTTTGAGCAATATATAATTAAGTGACAACTTTTTGTACATTTTTTTTTTCTTTTTGTCATTATTCAATCACTTGGGACAAAAAAAAAATATTCAATGGGCTCAACATGCCTCTCAGCAAATAGCTTGAGGTGTCTACTTTCCAAAATGGGGTCATTTGGGGGGTTTTGAACTGTCCTGGCATTTTATGCACAACATTAGGAAGCTTATGTCACACATCATCCACTCTTCTAACCACTTGAAGACAAAGCCCTTTCTGACACTTTTTGTTTACATGAAAACATTTTTTTTTTTGCAAGAAAATTATGTTGAACCCCCAAACATTATATATTTTTTTAAAGCAAAGGCCCTTAAGATTAAAATAGTGGGTGTTGCATTTTTTTCCACACAGTATTTGCGCAGCGATTTTTCAAACGCATTTTTTGGGGGAAAAACACACTTTTTTATTTTTAATGCACTAAAAAACACTATATTGCCCAAATGTTTGATGAAATAAAAAAGATGATCTTAGGCCGAGTACATGGATACCAAACACAACATGCTTTAACATTGCACACAAACGTGCAGCGGCGACAAACTACATTCATTTTTAAAAGAATTTAAAAGCCTTTACAGGTTACCCCGTTAGATTTACAGAGGAGGTCTACTGCTAAAATTACTGCCCTCGATCTGACCTTCGCGGTGATACCTCACATGCATGATGCAATTGCTGTTTACATATGACGCTAGACCGACGCTTGCGTTCGCCTTTGCGCAAGAGCAGGGGGGGACAGCGGTGCTTTTTTTTTTATTATTATTTATTTTGCTTTTTTATTTTATTTTTAAACTGTTCCTTCCGTATTTTTTATTTTTTTACCATTTTTATTGTTATCTCAGGGAATGTAAATATCCCCTATGATAGCAATAAGTAGTGACAGGTACTCTTTTTTTGAAAAAAATTGGGGGGTTAGACCCTAGATCTTTCCTCTGCACTCAAAGCATCTGACCACACCAAGATCGGTGTGATAAAATGCTTTCCCAATTTCCCAATGGCGCTGTTTATATCTGGGGGGGGACATTCCCTCCCACTGCTTGTAAAAGCAGTTTAGAGGCTAATTATCTGCTAGAATTGCTTTTACATGAAAGCCGGCCACTGGCTGAAAAGAATGATACCAAGATGATACCTAAACCTGCAGGCATCATTCTGGTATAACCATTCAAAGTCCAGCAACATACCAGTACGTTGCTGGTCCTTGTTGGACATGTATTGTAATCTTTTTTTTCATGCAGCCTGTTGGCTGAACGAAAAAAAGAGATTGATCGGTGGGTATGCCCACCATTAGAATACCTCCCTTCATCCACCTACTTCTAATGATGGGCATACATGCACCATTTATATATGCCGAAGCATGGGGGCATCCTCCCGCAAAAAAGTTATGCCGCGTACACACGGTCGGACATTTCCACGGGCAAGCCTTCATCGGAATTTCGACCGTATGTACGCGGCATAAAAGGTTATGCCGCGTACACACGGTCGGACTTTTCCATGGGCAAGCCTCCGTCGGAATTTCAACCGTATATACGCGGCATTAGGAGCAAAATCGCTCCTCCGCCCCTGCTGCCCCCATGCTTCGGCATATATGCTCTTTTTTTTAACTGTGGTGGTGAAATCACCTCCTACAGCGTTGGAGTCACGGCTTTATGTATCGTGGGAGCAAACGCTGTTGCTGTCAAGATAAATAGATCCGCGCTGCAACTGAATGGCGTACCTGATAAGCAAATGATGGTTAACATTAAAACAAAGTATCATTACAGTACAACAGTAAGACCTTACCATACCATACCTGCAAAGCAAATACCAAAACAAAACCTAGTAAAAAATAAAACATTTTTTTAACGCAACCTGTGCCTAAAATATATATATGCCGAAGCATGGGGGCATCCTCCCGCAAAAAAGTTATGTCGCATACACACGGTCTGACTTTTCCACGGGCAAGCCTTCGTCGGAATTTCGATCGTATGTACGCGGCATAAAAGGTTATGCCACGTACACGCGGTCGAACTTTTCCACGGGCAAGCCTCCGTCGGAATTTCGACCGTATATACGCGGCATTAGGAGCAAAATCGCTCCTCCGCCCCTGCTGCCCCCATGCTTCGGCATATATGCTCTTTTTTTTAACTGTGGTGGTGAAATCACCTCCTACAGCGTTGGAGTCACGGCTTTATCTATCGTGGGAGCAAACGCTGTTGCTGTCAAGATAAATAGATCCGCGCTGCAACTGAATGGCGTACCTGCTAAGCAAATGATGGTTAACATTAAAACAAAGTAACATTACAGTACAACAGTAAGACCTTACCATACCATACCTGCAAAGCAAATACCAAAACAAAACCTAGTAAAAAAAAAAAAAAAAATTTAACGCAACCTGTGCCTAAAATATATATATGTGCCGAAGCATGGGGGCATCCTCCCGCAAAAAAGTTATGCCGCGTACACACGGTCTGACTTTTCCATGGGCAAGCCTCCGTCGGAATTTCGACCGTATGTATGCGGCATTAGGAGCAAAATCGCTCCTCCGCCCCTGCTGCCCCCATGCGTCGTCATATATGCTCTTTTTTTTTAACTGTGGTAGTGAAATCACCTCCTACTGCACTGGAGTCACGGCTTTATGTATCGTGGGAGCAAACGCTGTTGCTGTCAAGATAAATAATTCCGCGCTGCAGCTGAATGGCGCACCTGAAAACAAAAATTTACATACCTGAAAAGCAAGCATGATAAAACATTGCAGAATAGAATACAGTAAAAAAGAGCAGAACAATAGAGAGAAAATAGAGAGAGAGAGAGAGAACAATAAAACGACAACTATTTTTGTTTTTTGTATTTTATATTTTTTTTGTGTTTTGTTTTTTACGTTTTTTTTTCTTTTTTACACTTTTTTTTGTAACTTTAACAACTGCAATGGTTCGGGTCTCTCAAAATGTAATGGCGTCTTGGGAGACCCTGTGTAAGTGTGTCCTAGTCTGTGAAATGCTGTACCCTAAGCTAAAACTTCACTTTTGAGTGGTAGCGTTCAAAACATTCACCAAGGCAAAGACCAGGTTTGTCAGGACAGAGTGGACAAAAAACACGGGTGTCACGCCTAAATCCGCGCTTGCTACAGACACAACATATTTTTTGGGGGGTTCGTTGGGTAGGGGTACTCGGGAGGGCATACGGATAATGCCTCTCATGCAGCCGGCTTACTGCATTTGGTTGGGGATGGTGAGGTGCAGAACCGCCTGGATACAGGAGGTCTGTGACTATCTCATTCTGGAATTTTAGAAGAGATAAAGTCCCCCCTGAAGCTCTGTATAGCACATGAGCGTTCAGCAAAGCCAATTGGAATAAGGATAGAGACACTTTTTTGTACCAGCG
The DNA here is from genome assembly GCA_029206835.1 of Rana muscosa. Taxonomy (NCBI): domain Eukaryota; kingdom Metazoa; phylum Chordata; class Amphibia; order Anura; family Ranidae; genus Rana; species Rana muscosa. Next base: position 1,148,939,883 of record CM055122.1, on the reverse strand, counting down.
TCTCGCCTTACGGTCAATTGGATACGGCGCCAACAACTGGTCGTTGAGGTCCACCCCTCCCATATTTTGGTTATATTCGTGGACACAGAGGGGTTTCTCCACAACACCAGTCGCCGTACGAATTTGGACTGTCGTGTCTGCATGAAGGGAGGTAAGAAGGAAAACATTCTTATTGTCCCTCCACTTCATAGCGAGCAAGTTATTACACTTCAAGCAGGCTCTCTCCCCCAGCCTAAGACGGGCATCTACAAGCCGCTGGGGAAAGCCCCGGCGATTAGGTTGCACGGTGCCACATGCTCCAATCTGATGATCAAACAAGTGACTAAAAAGTGGCACGCTCGTGTAATAATTGTCCACATACAAGTGGTACCCCTTTCCGAATAAGGGTGACACCAAGTTCCACACTATCTTGCCAGCGCTCCCTATGTAATCCGGGCAGTTGACCGTCTCAACCTGACTGTCTTTTCCCTCATAAACCGTAAAGCTCCATACATAGGCTGTTGCCCTGTCACAGAACTTATAGAGCTTGACCCCGTATCTGTCACGCTTGCTGGGAAGGTACTGCTTGAAAGACAAGCGGACAGAAAATTTAATCAGGGACTCATCAACGCAGACAACTTGATCGGGAATAAACAAGGCTCCAAAACGTTCGTTAAAGTGGTTTATGAGGGGCCGAATTTTATAGAGCCGGTCGTATTCAGGGTCTCCACGTGGACGACAAAGTTCATTGTCGTTGAAGTGCATGAACCGCAAAATCTGCTCGTATCGTGTCCTGGGCATGGAGGCAGAGAACACGGGCATGTGGTCAATTGGGTGCGTGGACCAATAAGCACGCAATGACGGGAATTTATGTGTGCCCATGTTGAGGGAAAGGCCCAGAAAGGTCTTAAATTCGGAAACCGTAATTGGTTTCCAATCTTTGGCAATGGAAGGCAACTGGGGGTTAGCGGCGATGAATTGACCAGCATATAAATTACTCTGGTCCACAATAGATCTATAGAGATCTTCCGTAAAAAACAGCGAATAAAAATCAATTTCCATAAAATCAGCTGTTTCCACCTGAATACCGGGTTGGGCAGCGAATGGGGGAAGTACGGGTTCTGCAGAAGTGGTGGGGACCCAATCAGGATAGGCAAATACTGCAGGAAGGGCACTATGGGCACGACGGGCCTGCCTTTGTCTTCTTGGTGGCAGCGGGACACTACTTGTGCTTGCCACCTCGCCAGCTTGAACTGCACTTATGGGACTCGCCACGTCACCACGTGATACTGCAGTGCTGGATGTACGCCCAGGCTGTACTAGGCCGCTGGTGCTTGCCAATTCACCAGAAGGAATAGCGGCGCTAGTACTACTCTGCTCCATGATACGAGAGACCTGCGGTTCTTGCTCCTCAACAACCTCAGAAGATCGGGATCGGGTACGCCTGACCTTAGCAGGGACCTCACCTTCGTCGTCAGAGCTATCTGACGTGGAGCCGCTGACTTCACTGTCTTCTACGGGAAGATATTCTGAGCCTGAATCTGACAGATGCGTGACCTCCTCTTCACTATCTGTCATGCTCAGAATCTCGTAGGCCTCTTTACTAGTGTACCTTCGTCTTGCCATTTTGTGCTCTAAATTTAGGGGTACACTAGTAAGATTCACAGGTAAAAAAAGCACCTGACTGTCAGCAAATGTATCAAACGCTACCAAAAAAACTGTTAGCGATCGCAGGGATCAGGACTGTCTCTGCGAACGCTGCAGCTATGTGTGTTGTGTTTGGTAAGTGACAGTGATCGATGGATACTGCACTTGGGTGGGCTGGGCTGGGCTGGGCGGAGGGGCTAAACGCAGGTGCTAGAAGGTATCTGGGCTGATCCCGCTAACACTGCGTTTTTGGGAACCCTAAACCGCTGGGGACGCTAGTATAGATCTGATCAGATATTGATCTGTTCAGATACTATACCACTAAGGGAGGTGTATGCTTTGCGCGTGGGTGTTAGCGTTACTGGCACTAACCTGACGCTGCCTGGGGCGACGCAGACCCTCTCTGGCGCTAAAACCTAATTGATATCAGCCGCCGGGCGATCAGGGGGTTAAACCTTTATTGGGTTATATACGGCGGGTGCCCTGATGCTATAAAAAGCAAACTAACCAACCAGCGTCACCCGTAAAACTTATATGGTGATCACTGGTGAAAGGGTTAACTAGGGGCAATCAGGGGGTTAAAACCTTTATTAGGTTATATATGGGGGTACCTGACGCTATATAAAAACCTGACGGGTAACCTAAATAACTAAATAACTAACTGACCACACACAGAAGACCACACACAAGAAGAAGACCACACACAGTGTCCCTTGTGCTGTTCCTTCTTAGCCGTAGTTATTGGCTGTATGGAATGCTGTTAATTATTGGTCTCGGATGTGCGCTAGAAGCCTGCAGAATAGTGTTAGATGATGATGGTTTCTTATAAAGATCTGAGACAAGATGGTCATTTCCATCTAACATAATGTGGACACCTAAAAAGGTAACCTTTGCTGACTAATATTCATAGTGAACCACCTTCAGACTTTTAAGGTGCATATCTTTACGCATCTGATTTTCTGACTAGCTATCACATGTTTGGAAGCGCTAAAATACATGTTTGGAAGCGCTAAAATACTAGTACAATACAAACACCCCCACATGCCCTCTTTGTGTAAGGTAAGTATTTGGTGAGAGGTATGGTGAATCTTTTGAAGATTTACATTTTTGTCACAAGTTTTTGGAAAGAAAAAAGAAAACATAAATGTACTTTTTAAAAAAAAAAACATAGTTGTCATTTTATTGGACAGTAAAAAGGACAGTATAAAAATAAAAAATAAAATACATTTTAAGAAGCAGCCTAAAGTATTATTTTTTTCATATTCCCAGAAGTTTTGGCACCACCAAAAGAAAGTTTTTTAAGTTTAAAAAAAAAGTTATACAAAAATTAGTTTGGATGTTTTTAAGTGCCAACACCAGGGAGATTCACCCTATCTTTTTTGTCCAGGGGACCATTGTTACCATGACAGAAAGTGAAAGGGAATGCAAAACTTCAGAGCTGTTACAAGAACAAAAGGTGAGAGTAAATATTCCAGTAAGGATACATGCACCAATGATACATGTCTCAAGGGTGATTTTGAGATTTCTGTGTGTTTCTGGAAAAAGGTAAAATGGAATTTCCCCAATGGGATACAGACAGCAAAACAATCAACTGACATGTTTTTAGTCACTCTCTGTTCTACAAAAAAACTAAAACTAAGAATACATATAAGATTGCACATATGCTTCAAATATCTAAACAAAAAAAAACAAGGATATTGTAATTCATTTCATAACCTAGAGAAAAAATAAACATTTTTGGTTTATTTGTGACTACAGTTTTTGTTTTGTGTTTTTCCTTGCTTTCCTTGCTTTGTGTCCAGCAATATATTTGTTTAACACTGATTTAAATAAATATAAGAATATCTTGAAATAGTATATTTTACTAGGTAGGATTATGATATAATCACTAACACTGTATTAATATTAATATGAAACTAGATCAAATTTGTAGAGAAAATAATGATTCCCCTGATAATTTTTCTTTTAGAGATTACATTGTCCTTATTTTTGTATATCACATTCACTAGAGATCCCCTGCTGTTTAACTTTCAGTAGTTTCTAATATTTGTTCCCAAGGCATGGTGGCTTTGATCTAATCATATAGTATCAGTAGTTCATTATGCACTGTGGGACATCAAGTAAATACTATGCATGTTTGTGCCTCAAGCTAATGGGAAATAAAATCTAAGCAGGAAAGTGGGTGGACTGTTTCATGCATATAGGAAAATATTTTAACCTGGCTGTGCTAAGATTTTAATACTGTTAGCTGTGATGATCCTTTTCTGTTCTAAAAACATTTATTGTAGTATCTAAACCCAGAGTTTTTGTAATTTTGATTAGTATTTTAAAATATAGTTTTAATGAATATTCTTTTGCATTTAGAACATAGTATTCATGGTAATAATGTTAATATTAATCTTTCTTGTTATGCATTTTGTTAGTTCAGTTTGATTTTTCTATTGAAATAGGGCTTTCCAGGAAAATAAGTTTGTATGTAAGCAAAAACATCACACAACATTTTTGCCTTGTGTGGTTTTATCTTATTAGCTTACCTTCCCTTTAAATATCTAATTAGTTGCCTCACATTTCTAATGATCTTTAACATTCTTTAGAGTCAACTTTATTACTTCATATTATACTATAAAGATTAAAGTAGGTCTAAACCCTAATTGAATGTCATATATTTTTTTAATAGAAAAACAGAAAATTTCCTATCAAATACTTACCATCTTTTTTCTTTCCTGATGGACTCCATGACAGCATACGTATGGGTTAACCCTGCCTCCTCTCCTATCCCATAGGACCCCACTCCCATTAATTTTGGCTCAGAGCCAGAGGCCGCATTCCGTAAGTAGCCTACTCATGACACTGTGAGGAAACTCCTGCTGCCATGGAGTTCACCAGGAAAGGAAATTTATGGTAAGTATTTGATAGGAAATTATCAATTTTCCTGACAGACCTAATAGCAGCATACGTATGGGAAATAACTAGCCATACACACCATGGGTGGGAATTGCTGACCAAAGACAGGACTTTTAGACTGCATTCACACCTGAGCGTAGCGCTTCGAGCGTTTTTACCTGCGTTTTGCCGCGCAAATTTGTGCCCGTAGAAACGCTCGTTGTCGCGCTAGACGCTTGAATCGAGCATTTCCATTACATTCTATGACTCCTGAAATGCCCAAATCTGCCCGATTGTTTTAGCTTCAGGCATTCGGCTTCAGGCGTTTTGGAGTGGAGATGTGAACCATCTCCATAGAGAATAATGGATTTTTTCCCCTCTAGCATTTTGTAGCTTAAGGCTTCAGGCTACAAAATGCTCAGATGTGAATGCAGCCTAAAACCAAGGAAAAGGAGGCAAACAGATCGACTTCTGGGCTGACTTCCAGGGACAGAATATACCTGAAAACCTCCACATAGAGAGAAAATTCATTGTTGTGCAATTGGACTCTGGAAAGAAAATCCACTAGAATATTTTGGACTCAAGCCCTGTACACACGGCCGGGAATCCCGCCAGGAAAAAAAACATTGGTTTTGCAGACAGGATTCCTGGCAAGCTTTTCTTGCTCGCCGAGTGTACACACAGCACATTCAAAAGAACCGCCGTTCTTTTGAATGGCAAGAACGCGGTGACATCATCGACTACGACAAACATGCGCTCATCACATTCTATGCCGTCGCCGCCCGCCATCTTGCTTCACCCTACACTACCCTTGTAAGCTACCACACATGCGTCAAAGTCTCATCAAGCATGCCCGGGTTTACCTGGAGACAGGTAAGCATACACACGCACGGTTTTCTCGTCGGGAAACAGGCCGACGAGAATTCCGACGAGAAAATAGAGAGCAGGTTCTCTATTTTTCTCGTTGAGATTCCCGGCAGTTTCCCCAACAAGAAACCATACACACGGACAGTTTTCTCAGCAAAAAGCTCTCCCAGCAGTTTTTTTGCAGAGAAAACTGGCCGTGTGTACGAGGCTTCAGACATAAGCTGATGCGATGTCTGCTAGATTCATCTGTGTGCAAGACATATTTGGTTTCACTTCATGTAATAGAGAAAGGATGTGAGTCCCCTCTTGTCTCTTTATGTAGGAGATTGCTGGAATGTTGTCTAGCCTAAGAGCACTGATGCTCCTTTTGCCAAATGATGAAAGGCCTGTAGGGTGCAGAAGGCTGCCTGTAGCTCCAGAATGTTTGACACAATCTTGTGAGAGTGAAAGCCCCACCTGCTTTGAGATTTCTCTGACAGTCAATAAGCCCCCATCCCATATTGCTGGCATCAGACGTGTTTGTGATCCAGGAAATAGGGGCAATGAAGCTGCAATTGAGTATGTTTCTCCATTGTAGCCACCAGCAGCTCTTTCATGAGAAAGATGACCTGAATTATGCTGGAATATGGATTATTGCATAATTACATTTGGTACGATGGAGAATACTATCTACAGAGGACCGGTGTAGCTATGGGGGCCTGGGTTGCTCTCAGTGTGGCCAATTTAATTTTGGTGCACTGGGAGTCAAAGGTGGTCTTTGAACATAGTCAAGGAGAGCTAATAAGCTACCATAGATTTATAGATTACCTGTTTATGATATGGGGAGGAGATGAAGCTGGTCTCCTCTCCTTCATGAATGGGTTAAATCTAAATGATAAAAATATAACATTAACATGGAAACATGATAAGCAATGTTTGGTGTTTTTGGATGTTGAGATGTATGTCCAGGGGGAGATTTACACCAAAAAATATTGTAAGCCTACTGATAAAAATGGATAAATAGCAATTGACAGTTGTCATCATAAACCTTGGTTATTTAACATCCCAAGTTTGTCAGATTGAGAAGGAACTTTACAAGGAAAGAAGAATATAGGGAACAAGCAGCACAGTTTGAAGACAAGTTTGACCAAAAAGGTTATGCTAGTACTTTTGTTAATAAACAGTTGGAGACAGTTAAGAATATGGAAAGGAAGGACTTACTGGTAACAAAAGGAAAACGTTGGAAGTAAAGAAGGATATGAATACAGAATAGTGCTGGGATACAATATTTAAAAGAACAAGGTAGAAAATATAATCAAAAAACATTGGAATATATTGCTAAAGAATAAAGTATTAGGGGTTGTTCTCCCTCCCTATCCCTCTTTTGTATATAAAAAAGCACCAAGCATAAGAAATATTTTGGCCCCCGGAGTTCTCGACCCCCCCCAAGCAAAAAATTGGGAACATTTACACCTTTCCTAACGGGCTTTTATGCATGCAGAAGGTGCTTAGCATGTAAGACCACCAAAGGAAGTAATGTTAAAAAGAGTGAATATATATCTGCGGCTACAGGGAGGGTCCATAAAATTAAATAATTTATAAAGTGTTCTTCTGAAGGGGTCGTTTATATGTTGGAATGCCCGTGCAAATTACAGTATGTAGTTCGGACCTCTGCTGGTCAGGGTACGCAAATACATTAATAACATAAAAAAGTAGGGGTAATATGGTAGGAAGGAACATAATTAAGCCAAGCACTTCAGAGAGGTCCACAATAGAAACCCAGAAGGTTTAAAATTCTGGGGCGTTTAGAAGGTGGGACACCATTGGAGGGGAGGCAACTTTATAAGATATCTCAGTCAACGTGAATCAGCCTGGATATATGAGACCCATGTTTTAATGCCTAGGGTGCTCAACGTGGATTTCGACCTTAACTGTTTCATTTGTAATGGTTAAAACAGGTGCATTTGCAGAGTAATATCAAAAGATAGGGTGAAGAATCAGTATTTTTCAAAAAATAAATAAAAAATTTCAATGAAAATACTAGCCTTTTTAGTAATATTGGTTAGATTGTTATGTCATTTGATTGAAGGATATACGATAGATAAATTAATTATGCTTAGAGTATGAATAAATAAATGGAGGCTAGACTCGAACATTGCATGTTCGCCCGTTCGCCGAACAGCGAACAAATTGGGGTGTTCGCGGCAAATTCGAAAAGTCTATGGGAGAAATCTAAAGTGCTAATTATAAAGGCTTATATGCAAGTTATTGTCATAAAAAGTGTTTGGGAACTTGCATATAAGCCTTTATAATTAGCACTTTAGATTTTGAACGTTCAAGTCCATTGTATTTAATAGGGTTCTAAAGTTCACGCGAACATTCTGTCTGTTCGCAGGTTCTGGTGCGAACCGAACAGGGGGGTGTTCGGCTCATCCCTGATGGAGTCATATATTAAAATGTATTTCATTCTTGTTTAGATTGTGCCGGGTGATCACTGCGGAGGTCAGCTTTAATCCCGTATGAGGATGTTGTGTATTTTGTCATAAAGGTGCACCCTCAAATGGTGACACGCTTCCTAGTTCCAATTAATGTATGTTCCGTGGTCCAGGGGAAGTGGGAGTGTCTGTAGACACAGCTGATGGTCGTAATGACACCTGAAGGGTTGCTATGGCAACATTAACATATATTTAAATGATTTGGGGAGTCAGCCCGCCCATCTACTGATGAAGCCTAATCAGAGGGTGACAAGCATAAAGAGCAGAGGGGCCGAGCCCGTGATGTCACACAGTCACCGTGAGTCCATGGTAGTGGTGAACGAGTGGACGTACAGTATATACATATGCTGTTTTTTATCCTTGGATCTTGTAAGTGTGCCTAATTTTGGGGCTGTTTTTAATAAAGGAAAAAGCAGAGAGCACTATGGAGTTTATGTTTGTTATTACATGTTAACGATCGATTTGAGAGAGAGGCCGAGCTGAACTGTAAGCAGTGATTACATGTTAATGATTGATTTGAGAGAGAAGCTAAGCTGAGCTGAGCTGCAAGCAGTGAGGAAAGGGAAAACAGCCTTGATTTAATCTCTGTGAAGCTGTCAGCGTGAGCACACTGCTTGGAGAGCGTAGGAGGATTAGCTGTTGTGGCGAGGAGGAGTGAGATCGTAGAGGAGAGGAAAGGAGTGACCATTATATGAGTTTTTTACTCATCTGTGAGGTGAGCAGGCAATTTGGCTGGTGAAGGTACTGTATACACAAGTATTGATCTCAGTTAGACAGATGAGCACAGCCATGAATTGTTTTATACACTGTGATAAATTAACTATCTTTTTCAGTAATAGATGTTATATGTATATGGACTGGTTTCACTGGTATATTTATCATTCATTCAGAATATATAAAGAGGATTATCATGTTTTTTTTTTTTTTAATACGTTTTTTTTTTATAGTGATGTAAATGTTATACAGCGCTGCATCATAAGGCCCATGCACCCGAGACGCTGTTAAAGGCGCGTTCAGAGGCAGTTGGAAACTTTTTTCAACTGCCCCTGAACCCATTCAATGTTATTCTATGTGACCATGCACACTGTCTCGTTTATTGCCATTTATATGCAGTTGCGTTTAACCTCGTTTTTCCAGAAGCCAAAAAATGGGTTCAGACGCAAAAAATTTCCACGTTTCAGACGCTAAATGCGGCCAAATGCGGTACCAGCATTTTGCAGCGTTTTAGTTTATAGGCGTTTTTAAAGGTGACCTATTTTTTTACATTAGAAATCTCAAAAATTATGGCAAATGATGAAAAAACATTAAAAAATATATAAAAACACTATAATTGCTTGCATTGCATTGTGGACAATCCACAACTTGTGTCAGGTGACGTGGCAAGTGGACAATCCACAACTTGTGGCAGGTGACGTGGCAAGTGGACAATCCACAACTTGTGGCAGGTAACGTGGCAAGTGGACAATCCACAGCTTGTGGCAGGTAACGTGGCAAGTGGTCAATCCACACCTTGTGGCCAGGTGAAGTGGCCAGGTAACATGGCACGTGACGTGGCCAGTGGAAATCCACAACTTGTGGCAGGTGACGTGGCCTGGTGACGTGGCAAGTGGACAATCCACAACTTGTGACAGGTGACATGGCCAGGTGACGTGGCAGGTGACGTGACCAGGTGATGTGGCAGGTGACGTGGCATGTGACGTGGCAAGTGAACAATTCACAACTTGTGGCAGGTGACGTGGCAAGAGGACAATCCACAGCTTGTTGCAAGTGATGTGGTAAGTGATACGCTAAATACAAGTACACTGCTGCTCTCTCAGCTGCTGCTTCTCACTCTGGTCTCACAAAATGGCTGAAATGGTTAAATAATACTGTTTTTTTGAGCTTAGGGAGGGTCTTATGATGTTTCTTAACTAAACGCTTATAGACGCAAACATGGTAAAGCGCGGTAAAGCACGGCTGAAATCACGGCAAAATGGGCGTTTCTAAACGCCTTTTTCAGCGTTTAAAAACGTGTGTTCTGCAGAGTTCGCACCGGCGTCTCGTGTGCATGGGGCCTTAGGAAATAATTGTTCAATTGGTGTGGTTATTCACTGTGAGTGCTACAGCAGCTATGGGGGGGGGGGGGCTTTTTTCATATGAATTTTATTATATACATTGTTTCTATATAGTTTCAAGCATTTCGAAACGGCGTTTAGAAACAAGCGTTTCTAAACACCGGTTTCAGCGTTTAAAAATGTGTGTTCAGCAGAGTTTGCACCGGCGTCTCGTGTGCATGGGGCCTTAGGAAATAATTGTTCAATTGGTGTGGTGAATCACTGTGAGTGCTACAGCACCTATGAAGGGGGGGGGGGGCTTTTTCATATGAATTTTAATATATACATTGTTTCTATATAGTTTCAAGCACATGGCACTTTAGAGTTTTTGGTGCTGATTGTCACTCTCTACTACATACCAGCATAATGCCTAAAGGTTTAGGTATCATCTTGGTATCGTTCTTTTCAGCCGGCGGTCAATTTTCATGTAAAAGCAATCCTAGTTGCTAATTAGCCGCTAGACTGCTTTTACAAGCAGTGAGAGGGAACATCCCCTTCCGCTGTCTTCCATGGGTTTCTCTGGCTCTCCTGTCCCACCGGGAACCCAAGAATGCAGCCGGTTATTCCGCCAACTGACCATAGAGCTGATTGGAGACTAGAACGGCTCCAATCATCTCTATGGCATAATGCGGCGTACACACGATCGTTTTTCATGCCATTTTTTAAACCGACGTTTTTCTCGTCGTTTTTTTTCATGTTTCCTCTCAAGCCTGTCTTGCGTACACACGATCATTAAAAAAAACGTTCAAGCAAGGCGCAGTGACGTACAACACGTACAACGGCACTATAAAGGGGAAGGTCCGTTCTAATGACGCCACCCTTTGGGACGCTTTTGCTAATTTCGTGTTACCGCGTGTTAGTAAAAGTTTGGTGAGAGATGATTCGCGCTTTTCAGTCTTCGTGCTTTGAAGATCGTTTTGTGGAGTTCAGTTTGTGCCTGTGGGTTCGTATCTGTCTTGCAGTGCTTGTAGTCAGTTTGTATCTGTTTATTCAGTGTGTTCTTGTCTGCTCGTTCCTGTTTTTCAGCTTGTTCTTCATAGGCCTTGCTGTTCTTCCGTTCGTTCTTCTAGTTCGTTCTGAGCTGCCGATCGTTATCTAGCCATGTTGCGGCTACGTACTCGTCGTAGAGTTCGTGCTGTAGTTGGTGCCGGGGTTCATGCTGTATCCCGCCTCCAGGCCATGAACAGGGTGAGGAGGAGTTCATGGACCAAGAATTGGTTGCTCCAGTGGCACCAGTTCTGTCATATGCCTTTGTTGCGGGAGATCAGGGAGAATAATCCTGAGGACTACAGGAATTTTCTCAGGATGTCTGACCCCGTATTTCAGCATCTGTTGGCTTTGGTGTCCCCCTACATTACCAGGCAGGACACCGTTATGCATGAAGCCATCAGTGCTGAGCAAAGGCTCATTGCCACGTTGCGATACCTGGTGACTGGGAGAAGCCTGCAGGACCTAAAGTTCTCCACAGGCATATCCCCCCAGGCTCTGGGTATCATTATACCAGAGACGTGTTCTGCCATCCTTCAAGTTTTGCAGGAGGACTATATTAAGGCAAGTGTTCTTATTTAAAACCTCACATTGTATGTATTTTTTTGTTAATATTTTTTTTTTGGTTTATTAGCAGTCCCTAATTCCCATGATTCTTAGCTGCAGGGAATGTCCCTTTTCTCCACATGGTTATTTTTTTTGGGAATGTTTTTATTAGGCCTACATTTAAATTTGACTTACCTAACCTCTCCAGCATGCTATCCTGGGGCCATACCCACCTTGCCTAGTCATTTCCATGTATTTTATTCTATGCTCCATCGTAGTGCTTTACCCTAAACGCACCCTAAAGATTGCCTAGGAATGTTACATTTATTTAAACTTCATACAGAGTGCTACAGCCTTCATTAGTGATCTCCCCAACTCATCTTCACCCCCCCCCCCCAGTTTTTATTTTGGGTTTGTTTTTGGTTTGTTGTTGCTTACTAATAATGTTTTAATTTTTCTGTTTCTCCTAATGTTGGCCATGAATGCTTTTCTTAAATCTGCTTTCAATGTTTCTGTCTCAAAGTATTAATTTATTTTTAATTTAATTCCACAGTTCCCTTCTACGCCACATGAATGGCAGAATGTGTCATCTGAGTTTGCCCAACGATGGAATTTTCCGAACTGTGGAGGGGCCATCGACGGCAAGCATGTTCGGGTCATCCCACCACCCCATTCGGGATCGTTTTATTATAATTATAAGGGGTTCCACAGCATCGTCATGATGGCAGTGGTGTCGACCACCTACGAATTCCTGTATGTGGACGTTGGCAAGAATGGAAGGATGTCAGATGGAGGAGTCTTTGCACAGACTGAGTTTGGGGAATGACTCCTATTGGATCAGCTGGCCTTGCCACCAGCGGAGCAGAATGTGGAGGGACTCCCATTTGTTTTTGTGGCGGATGAGGCGTTTGGCCTGGGTCCCCATTTGATGAGGCCATTCCCGCAACGCACCCTCTCCCCTAAGAGGAGGGTGTTCAACTATCATGGCCAGCCGATTCCGCCTGTTCCTCACCTCCATCCACCTTGCCCCTTATAAATGGAACCATGTAGTAATGACTTGTTGCGTGCTCCATAATTTTCTGAGGGTGCATTCTTCAAATTATATGACTTTGAGTGGGCCTGAGGCCTCATTATTGGAAGCAGATAATTTAGTGGCCCTGGAAGCTGGCCGTCCAGGCTTGGCCCCCCAAACCGGACGTGATGTCCGACAAAAATATGTAGACTATTTTGTGGGTAGGGGGGCCATTGATATGCCTGAGGATGTTTAACAATATTATTTGTTAAAATAAAACTTTTTATTGAGAAAATATTGGTATTGTGTTTTAATTTAATATTCTTTTAGGTTTCTCGTAGGTTTACCTAGTGCACTTGTAGTGCCATGTGTATTTTGCATTCTTAATTAGCCTTCATTGTCAGTGTAAACACAAAACATTGATTAGTTCACTTTGCACAACATTTACATAATTAAGCCACAAATTCTTTGTCTGAAAGTACCTTTTTTTATTTTGTTTTAGTAAACTTCCTTTTAAATGTAGATGTCTTAAAAATATTTTTGGGGGTAAAACGCATTAACAGCCATGCATACAAAAACAATAGTATAAATTTTCATGTAAAATGTAAACATGTACTATTCATTAAAGCTTAATAGCAAAAAATACCTGCAAAAACACAGCAAGTTCAACGTTCTTTTGTGTTAAAACATTATACAGGCCCAAGCACAGCCATGATATTTTGTAGCCTTTTCTCAACCTGCTTGGTATTTTCCCTGATCTCTATCAAGTCTCCCTTTATTTTTTTAAGGTCACGACAACAGACCATGAGGTATTGTATCAGGATCTGGGCACTGTGATGTGTAAACTTTTCGGGGTCTTCGGCCAGAACTGCACCTAAATCAAAAAAAAAACACGTAGTATAGAATATGTAGGCCTACATCTATTAACCTGCATCTGTCTGGTTTGACACTGACCTGTTGTGGTGCCACTTTCCACTTCCTCAACTTCACGTTCCTCTCCATCATGTGGTTCTGTGGGTATTGTTGAACGTATTGGACGTCTAGGCTCATCTGACGTAGCTTTTTGAAGCCCTATGGAGATTACAATAAAAGGTATAGTTTCATTAGTAACTAATAATTATTTTCCAACAAAAACCCTGAAAAGTAAATTTTGAAAGATTATTTGGAAGTGTGGTCCATTTTTAAATGTACCCCCAGTGACAACCTGAACACATGATTGGATACATAGCCAAAACCAGAGCATATACTTTTTTAAATAAAGTTTGACACATTGTAACACCCCAAAGTATATACACAGAATCACCTGTGTGTGACACCCTAAAGATTTTGGGGTTTTGGCCCACACTTGTACTACTGCGTTCAGATGTTTAATCAGCTGCTGAGCATTCTCTCCCTTAACATTACAATGCATACCCTTTTCATTTTTTAAAAATGTCATTTGGATTATAAAAATAAAGCAACTTGTTTACAAAATTAGCTCCCCAAAAAAAAGTTATAAATTTGGGTGTTCACACTGGATGATCCAAAAATATCGTTTTATGAACTGTACGGAGAAAGAGGTTTACTACGTCCGTTTACTGTGCGGACGAACATGAAAGTTGGTATCTTTCACTGTACTATATCAAAGTCAAATCTACACGACTTAATACAAGTAATAATCTTTAGCAGGGAAAATGAATCAAAAGTACTTACTTTTTCCTAAAACTTTCTTGATTCTTTTGTATTGGTCGGGCTCCCGCAACTTCAGATCATACCATCGTTTTCTGAGCTGTTCCTTCGTTCTGCACACCCCTAATTTTTGGTGAAGAGTTTTGACCACTTTGCCCATAATTTTTGTCTTGACAAGATTAGGCCTTTTATACAGCCCATGCTTGGCATCATAATCCTCCCTCCTCAAAATGGCGACCATCTCCACCATTTCCTCGAATGACATGTTGGATGCCTTATATCTCCGGGATTGGGATTTGGGCTCCTCAGGAATTTCCTCCTCTGTAGAGGTAATCTCAGCCACCTGTGTCTCCGCCATGTTGTTAAGCACTACGACGAGCGAGAAGGGGCGGGGAAAGTACAATATCGAACGTCAGGGGCGGGGAATGCGTGCGGAGTTTCATGCATGCGCAGTGTATATCAAGTGAAAATCCATGTGTCGAAAATACGTTCTTTTGCCGGGAGAGGGAGTTCGCAACGAACATGTTGACCAAGGTACATAACATTTTAAGGATTTGGGTTTCATCAAAAGAGGAGATTTGGGGCTTTTATATCTGTCCAAAATGCTGATTTGATGAATGTTGCCTGAAACATATGTATTTTCTTGGTTCTTGATTTTACAGAGAGAATGAATACTTTCAAAAATTTCGGAGTTTATGGGGGAGTTCATAGATAAATGGAAGGAACTCCCTATCCTGTGGCAGACCAAAAGTGGTGCGAATAAAAATAAAACGGCCAGGACAGCAGCACTGGAGAGCCTGCTTGCATTTTTCCAAACCCAGATACCCACAACAACTCTCCAAGGTGTGAAAACCAAAATTGCTACCATCAGGGGGACATACAGGACCCAGAGGAATATGGTCCTGAAGTCCCAGAGGTCAGGTGCTGCAGCAGATAAGGTTTATAAACCCAGTCTGTGGTACTACAGCAAGTTATCTTTTCTGGATGACCAGCTGCAAGTGCGGGAATCTCTGTCCACCCTTCCCCCCAGAGGTCAATCTAACCTTCCTTGTAGCCAAACCTCCAGCCTTCCTTGCAGCCAGCCCTCCAGCATTCCTAGCAACCCTGCTCTGGCTTTCTCTGAGGATCAAGATGAGGTCCTTGAGGAGGCAGATTTGGATATATGGAGCCAGGTAAAGTATTGATATCTACATTTATATGTTACAAAAGTGATGATTTTAAATTGATGTTAGTATTGTTAGGTATTTAATGTTCGTAAAAATTAGGATTTACAGAGCAACAGATAGTAGTGGTCAAATTTGATGGGGACAAGGCAACAATATCATGAGGCGGAATCTATGGAAATGTAATCCCTTTTGCCATTCAATTTAAAAATGTCTGGAGGTGAACAATGTGTGTGATTGATGGAGGCAAAAAATAAAGAATGTCCCTTTCTTTTTTTACAGCCAGAGCAGAGCCAGGAAGAGGGTGATGTTGGGGACCAGGAGGAGGCAGGGCCCAGTGGCACACAGGAGGAGGCTGGGCCCAGCACAAGAGCCCAGATGCCTCCCCTGAAAATTATCCAACGAGGACCAAGGAGAGCTAGGCAGGTGGAGGAGGAAACAAGAGCCTTCCTAAAAGAGGCTACTGCGGCCCTCAGAGAGGCACCCTCTGCTGAGGAGGGCTATGCCACAGTCCTGGCCCATAAGTTAAGCCAAATGGACTTAAGGCAATGCCTATATAGTGAGAACCTTATGCTGAAGGTCATTAACAGGGGGTTGCTCGGGGAACTGACCAAGTTCACAGACTTCACTGAGGTTGTCCCTCCTCCTCCTCCTCCTACTACTACTCCTCCTGCCACAACCTCTCCTCCTGATCCCCAGCCTCCGAGGAAGCAAGCAACAAAGGCTGCAGGGAAGGCTGCAGAGAAGGCTGGAAAGAAGGCTACAAGGAAGAGGAAAAAATAATGCCTGCTGTAGTACCACAGACTGGGGACATATCTGACTTATCTGCTGCTGTTCCTGACCTCTGGGAGTTCAATCCAAGATTGAGCTTCTTTTTGTTTTAGGAATTCCAGAGTTTGGTTTTCACATCTTGGATGGTTGTTGTGGGGTCCAAAGGATGCACAAATGCAAGCAGGCTCTCCAGTGCTGCCTTCCCCTTTAATTTGTAATGTACCTAAATAAATGATTCTTTTTTTTTGCTTTAAAATACTTGACTATGTGATTTCTAGTTTAAAAGAGAGTTTGATAGGAAAAAGGCAGGGACATTTCAAAGAATATTATTGTTATTAACAAGGGACACAAACCTCCTTTAGGCAAAATGATAAAAATTTAGAAGGTTGGTGTGGTAACTTTACACACAAAGAATTTTTTCTAAATCAAAAAAAAAAAAAAAAAAAAGCCTACATATATCAAAGAAGCACAAAAAAATAATAAAGCTAACTTAATTACAAAAATAAACAATAAAAAAAATTTGTGAGCTGGACATTTAGTTATGAATTTATGAGGGAGATGTGGCTTAACAAGAATATTTTACAATCATTAGATTAATTAGGAATTACTTAAAGGGATTGTAAAGGTTTGTTTTTTTATTTTCTAAATAGGTTCCTTTAAGCTAGTGCATTGTTGGTTTACTTAACTTTTCCTTGGATTTACCTTCTAAATATTTTTTTTTCTTTGTTTTCATTGTCTGAATTTCTCACTTCCTGTTCCTCCTCAGTAAGCTGTTCAGTAAGCTGTTCTGGCTGACTCCACACCACTCGGATGATGGTGTGAAGTTTAGTGAGGAGAAACAGGAAGTGAGAAATTCAGACAAAGAAAAAAAACATTTAGAAGGTAAATCAAAGGAAAAGGTAAGTGAACCAACAATGCACTAGCTTAAAGGAACCTATTTAGAAAATAAAAAACGAACCTTTACAACCCCTTTAAGAAACAAGTTTGCCATAACTCTGAATATCATTAGCAAATGAAGGTAATTATTTAAGCATTCTCAAAAGAAGAACGGAATGCGCAGCATTAAAACAATGCTATTAATTCCACCGTGACGAATGTGCCATCTCCATTTCCAACGCTAGCTTTACCAGAACGAGCACTCCCATCTCATACTTGATTCTGAGCATGCGCGTTTTTTTTCACGTCGTTAAAGCATACACACTATCGTTTTTCACGTCGTTAAAAAAAAACGACATGAAAAACGACGTGAAAAAATAGAGCATGTTCGAAATTTTTAATAGCCGTTTTTCACGCCGTTAAAAATGCATACACACGATCGGTTTTAATGCCCATTTTTAAAAATGGCATTTTTAATGGCATGAAAAACGATCATGTGTACGCTGCATAAGAAACCAGAATCTACAAACATTTCATGAATTTGGTTTTGCCGGATATAAACAGCGCCGTTGGGAAATTGAAAAAGCATCTTATCACACCGATCTTGGTGTGGTCAGATGCTTTGAGGGTAGAGGAGAGATCTAGAGTCTAATAGACCTCATTGTTTAATAAAAAGAGCACCTACCACTACCTAATTCTAGCATAGGGGATATTTACATTCCCTGTGTTAACAATTAAAATGATAAAAAATAATAAAAAGAACACTGTAAAAATAAAATAAAAAAGCAAAAAAAATATAAAAAAAAAAAATTATAAATAAAGCACTCCTGTCCCCTTGTGCTCAGGTGCAAAGTTGAATACATGTTGTGTTTGGTATCTATTTACTCGGCATAAGATCATATTTTATATTTTACCAAACATTTGGGCAATATAGTGTGTTTTAGTGCATTAAAAAATTTAAAAAGTTTTTTTCCCCAAAAAAGTGCGTTTGAAAAATTGCTGCGCAAATACTTTGTGAAAAAAAATTGCAACACCCACCATTTTAATCTGTAGGGCCTTTGCTTTAAAAAAAATATATGATGTTTAGGGGTTCAAAGTAATTTTCTAGCAAAATAAAAATAATTTTTCATGTAAACAAAAAGTGTCAGAAAGGGCTTTGTCTTAAAGTGGTTAGAAGAGTGGGTGATGTGTGGCATAATGGCTTCTAATGTTGTGCATAAAATGCCAGGATGGTTCAAAAACCCCCAAATTACCCCGTTTTGCAAAGTATACACCCCAATCTATTTGCTGATAGGCACGTTGAGTCCATGGAATATTTTATATTTTGCCACAATTTTCCATAAAATGTAAAATTCTTTTTTTTCACAATGTTGTCACTAAATGATATATTGATCCCACATGGCATGGGTATATGTGAAATTACACCCCAAAATACATTCTGCTGCTTCTCCTGAGTATGGGGATACCACATGTGTGAGACTTTTTGGGAGCCTAGCTATGTACAGGACCCCAAAAACCAATCACCGCCTTCAGGATTTCTAAGGGCGTATATTTTTGATTTTACTTCTTACTAACCATCGCAGTTTTGGAGGCTATGAAATGCCAAGATAGCACAAAACCCCTCCAAATGACCCCGTTTTGGAAAGTAGACACCTCAAGATGTGTTAAGGGGCATGTTGAGTCCATGTAATATTTTATATTTTGCCACAAGATTTGGGAAAATTACAAACATTTTTTTTTATTTGCATAAAGTTGTCACTAAATGATATTTGAGCATGCCATGGGTATATGTGAAATTACACCCCAAAATACATTCTGCTGCTTCTCCTGAGTATAGGGGTACCACATGTGTGGGACTTTTTGGGAGCCAAGCCATGTACAAGCCATGTAGAAGACCCCGAAAATCAGTCACCGCCTTCAGGATTTCTAATGCCGCGTACACACAACCGTTTTTCATGACGAGAAAAATGCCATTTTATAAAATGGTCATTAAAAACGATTGTGTGTAGGCTCCAGAGCATTTTTCACAACGCAAAAAATGTCCATTATAAATTTAGAACATGCTCTATTTTTTCTCGTCGTTTTTCTCGATGTGAAAAACGGCCGTGTGTACGCTTTAACGACGGGAAAAAAATGTGCATGCTCAGAAGCAAGTTATGAGAAGGGAGCGCTCGTTCTGGTAAAACTAGCGTTTGTAATGGAGATAGCACATTTGTCATGCTGTAAATTTTTGCATCGTTTAATGCAGCACATTCTTTTCTTCTTTATAATGCTACAATAATCAAATTCTTTTGCTGCTGATATCATGACAAACTTGTTTCTTTATTATTTATCGTGATCTCATGAATAATCTCTATATTTTGTAAGCCAGATCTCCCTAAAAAATATTTTATAAATTTTTACAATCTTTTAATGAAGATCTTCTTTTTTGGTTATTAATTGGATAATATTTTAGACTGATTTTCATTTATTTTTTGGTATTTTTGAGTGTGTCAAGTTACCACAACAACATTATTATTTAGTAGTATTAACTCTCAAGGAGGTTAGTGTCCCTTGTTAATTTGAAAATGTTTTTTTGAAATGTCCCTGCCTACTCACTAGCAAACTCTCTATTTTGAATAAAAACACATGCTCAATTTTTGACTGCAAACCAAAAATCCATTTATTCTGGCTCAAAAAAATTAAAGGTGAAGGCAAACCAAAAACACAGGTAATAAAAACAAAGAAGCCAGAAAGCCAGCACTGGAGACCCTGCTTGAATTTTTCCAGACACCGATCACCACAGCAAACAACCAAGGATGTCAAGAACACAATTGGGACCATGAGAAGCACATATCATAGCATTGTTTTTTGGTCTTCTTTGCAGCCTTCTTTGCACTCTTCCCTGCAGCCTTCTCTGCAGCTTTTGCTAACCGTGTCTTCGGAGGCTGTGTCCCTGGAGGAGAGCTTGTGGCAGGAGCAGGAGCAGGAACAGGAGCAGGAGCAATCTCCACAAGGTCTGTATAATCTGTGAGCTTCCCCATCATGCCCATGTTGACCGCCTTCAAAATTATGGTTTTGCATCTGAGATGTTGGCCCATGTCCATTGTGGGCAGTTTGTGACCAATAAGTTCAGCAAATTCCTCTGCAGCTGTGGGGAGAACTCTTAGGGCCGCAGTAGCCTCTCTAATTAGGGCCTGTGTTTCCTCCTCCATCTGTATAAGCCTCCTGGCCCTTTTTGGTGGAATGCGGAGAGGAGGTATCTGGGACCTGGTGTTACGCCGGGTCCCGCTGGGGCCTGCCTCCTCCTGTGTCCCACTGGGGCCTGCCTCCTCCTGGGTCCCACTGGGGCCTGCCTCCTCCTGGCTCACATTTTCTCCCTCCTCATCCTGGCTTTGATCTGTCTGTGTATCAAAAAGGTACATAGTTAAATTATGGTCTTCATCTATCACACACATTTGTCACTTCATGACAGTTGCAAATTAAATGCTAATAAATATTAAAGACAATCATTCTGACCCCTGCATTTTTCATTCTTGTCCCCATCATTTTTGGCCACTACTGTCTATTGATATGTCAAACACTTTTTGTTTAATCATTACATTTTTCACATCAGGTAACATCTATTTTACATCATTATACTTTTAGTACAAGAAATATTTGGCTAAATACTATACCTGGCTCCATATGGTCAAATCAGGCTCCTCCATGAATTCAGGTTGTTCCTCCAAAGAAGATTGAACTTGGCTGCAGGGAAGGCTGGAGGGTTGGCTGCAGGGAAGGCTGGAGCTACTTCTGGGGGGAAGGCTTGAAAGGGATTCCCTTGCTTCCAGATGGTCGTCAAGGAAGTTTAGCTGACTGAAGTACCACAGATTAGGCTTGTAAATTTGATCTGCAGCTGCTCCTGACCTCATTGATTTGATTACTTTGTTGCGTTCAGTACGATATGTGCCCCTAATGGTCGCAATTTTCTTCTTGACATCCTGGATTGTTGCTGTGGGGATCTGGGTTTTCATAAATTCAAGCATGCTCTCCAGTGCTATCTTCCTGGCTTCTTTATTTTTATTAGTCTTACTTTTGGTCTGCCACAAAACTGGAAGATTCTTCCACCTTTGCAGGAACTCTGCCATAAACTCAGTATCTTTGAAGACCTGCATGATTTCTGCAAGTCAAAAACCAGACAAAAATACTAATGTCAGTCAAGACTCTAATCTTGAGTACTAGACTACTAATCTTTCTCACCATATATAGGCCACAAACTCATCCACTGATCAGTCAAGTCAAAAAAATGTTACGTACACTCGATCTACATGTTCGTTGCCTCCGACCTTCTTCCACACACTGAACGTCGCTTTGACCCATGCGGATTACCGTTATATACACTGCGCATGCATGAAGCTCCATTCGCTTTCCCCGCCCCTGACGCTCGTTGTACTACCTTCCCCGCCCCTTCTCACTCTTCGTAATGCAAGACAACATGGCGGACACTCTGCAAGTGGCAACCTCAACCGAGGAGGAAATCCAGGTGGAACCACAGACCAGGTCAAGGCGAAAAAAATCGACAAAGTGGTTAAAACTCTGAAAATTAAATTTGGGATGCGCAGATCAAAAGAACAGCTCCGAAGATGGTCTGACATCAAGTTGAGGGAGCCGGAGCAATACGACAAAATTAAAAAAGTTATTAGAAAAAGTAAGTAATTTTCCTGTGTTACTCAGATTATTATTACTAGCATGGTGCTGCATGTGCTTTTTCTTTAATGTAGTACAGTTCAAGATGTCAAGTTTCATGTTCGTGGGCACAATAATCGGTCATAAGAATCATCGTTCATTCGCTCACTAATAATAATACGTTTTTTTGTCTGATACAGTGTTAACTAAATTTGACCATGCCTATTTAGGCATGGTCAAATTTAGTTAACACTGTATCAGACAAAAACATTGTAATTTTATTAGTGAGCGATTGAATGATGATTCATACATGATCATTGTGCCCACAAACATGAAACTTTACATCTTGAACTATTTATGTGAGAATATTTTTTGAACATGGTTGTGTAGATGTGTTGGTAACAATATTTAACTAATCTAACTGGATTCAGTGTACGGTAAGGAGAGTATGCTCAGAAGCTGGTTACACATCTGGTGTCATGGATGCATGCCTCTTGGACCCACAACAAGGCTCATGCACATCCCCCCAGCAGGCTTCCAACTGTAAACAGACGTGCGCCATTGCGCACGCGCGTTCGCCGATCGTGGATATTGTGCACGGTGACGCTGCCTTTGCCCCCAGTGGCCTTTAAAAGGGGCTTCTTCTGTCCAGACCCTTGCTGTCTGATCTGCAGCATCCTGTGACTTGACCCTGAACCTGCACCTGTTGTTACTCTGACCCGGCTTCCTGACCTTGCTGCTATCTCCAGTCCTGACCTTTTGGCTTCCTTGACCTTATTCTGCTCATCTGTCTGCCTGATCCTCCGTTGCCTGATCCAGCCTGAACTCTGACCATCCGCTGCCTGGCACTCCTGCCTGTATCTGACCCGCTGTGCATTACCTGGCTCGTCTGACCCTTCTTCTGCCTGCTGCTTGCATCTGCGTGCACCTGTTGCTCCTTGGCGCACCTGTGTAATACATTACCTCTGGCCCAAAACCAGAATATATGTCCTGTTCTGCCGCTGGTCCAAATCTATGATGATGTGAATGCATGCATGCTTATAAGAATCACACACTGAAAACAGACTTGTCAGTGCAAGCTCCTTCTCCACAACAGGAAGCCTTTATTCACGTTTACAGCTCTTTATAGCCAAAGTTACATAAGCAATCGCCATCACAAATGTGTACATATCATTGGTTCATTCCATATATAGTCCTTCTCTTGTGACGTCTGCTTCTTCCACGTGTCAAGCCACATGCTGCACATTCCTCAGCTCGGCAGCCATTTTAGCTCAGATGATGGGAGGGGGGAATTGAAGGAGTGGACATCTGTTCCTCGTCTTCACTCTGAGATGAATATCTCTGTCACAGCTTTCAATCAAGGAAAATAATACTAATGTTTTCTCATCTTGTTACATGAATACTAGAACACACACACACGATAATACTCTTTGGGTTCCCAATATGAACATCAATAAATGTATTATTGTATAAATATATCTTAGTGTGTGTATGTGTGTCTCTATTGTTCCTTGCAAATATATCACTCAAAAGGGTAGGGGCTATTTACTCTAAAATTCCTAAGGATGGGGCTGTGAGAAGCTGAGACAATAATCACCCAACTTGCAACAAACGTCTGAACTAATATACAAAAACACAATGAAGGAAAGAAATAATAAAAAATAATAAAGAAAAAAAGAAAATACCAATATTTGAGTGGATAAAAGAGAGAGACAACATAGACATAAAATAATAATTTTATCAATTCCATCACACCTGTATCCTCACATACCTGCATCAGCTGACCTGCATCTGCTGACCTGCATCCTCAGCTACCTGCATCAGCTGACCTGCATCATCTGACCTGCATCTTCAGCCTTCTCCAGCGGTCTTCTCATCCAGTCCAGGAGAACCCAGCAGGCACTCATACCCCACTGTGCTCCTTCGGTCACTGTCCCAACTCCAGTGACCCGGGAACCAGTGCTGTACAAGAGGTCTCTTTCTGCACGTCAGGCTCACCTCCAAGGTACGTGTCATCTGGACTCAGTAGCACAATTTGGAGCCACAACCTTTTTAGGGTGTCACACACAGGTGATCCAGTGGATACTTGGTGTGTTTCCATGTGTGAAACTAGACCAAAATAGATAAATGTACCAGCTTTGGTAATGGATACAATCATGTGTTCAGCTTAGAACTATTGACAAAACAGACAATTGTACCACACTTCCAAAGAATGATTCAAATTCCTCTTTCAGGCCTCAAATCTCAATAATACATGGTGTGTTTTTAAATTGTAGGTGCTTTTCTGCCTGTGGAGCAAGAAAGATTCACCAGTCACAGTGCCCAGATGGTGATCAATGAAATCATGGTCTGCTCTCGTGACCTGGATCACATCAGCCAAAACTTGCTCCAGATCAGGCAAAAGACCAAGCAGGTGGAGCAAAGAATGAAAAATATCAATAGATGTGCTTGGGAGGGTTTAAAAATTGAATATGCCAAAAAAATACTTTTAATTTTGTTTGTTGTTTTGATTGTTTGGTTTGTAATGTTTTAATTGTTTTTAGTACACGTTGAACTTTACAAGTTACATAGTTCATGCGTTTTAGCAAGATAAATACCCCCCCAAATTTTTATTTTTTTCTAATTTTACAAAAAAAAAACAACACATTTAAAATGTGCAACAATTAAAAAGATTTTATACTCAACAATGTGTGTCTTCTTATATCAATGTTGCCTAAAAAAAAAAAAAAATATTTGTTTACACTGACAATGATGGTTATTTACTAAAGGAAAATACACATGGCACTACAAGTGCACTAGGATAACCTAGGAGAAAGATAAAAGAAACCCAAAGAAAAAAAAAACAAGATGTTTTCAGTAGAAAATATATTTTTATTAAAAGCAAACATTCAAATGTCATCAGGCATTGCGATGGCCAGCCTATCCATAAAATACTCCAAATACTGTTGCCGCACATCACGGCCACTTTGGGGGGGGGCAAGCCTGTAGTGCCAGCTTACTGGGCCAGCAATGCAATTTCAGAATGTAGTGTGGCCTCAGGCCCAACAGAAGCAAAATAATTTGGTGAATTTAAAAAAAAAAATTATGAGGGACGCAACAGCACATTACAATGTGATTCCACTTGTACTCCGCCAGATTTATTGAGGTCAGAAAGAGACGGAAACGGCTGGCCATGATGCCAAAGACATTTTCAACCACCGCTCTGGCCAGCCTGAAATCTCAGGGGTGAGGGTCCTTTGGGAAAAAGGCCTCATCAGATGTGGACCGAGCGCAAATGCCTCATCTGCAATGAAAACAAAGGGTAGTCCCTCTTCATTCTCGGCCACAGATGGCAATGCCAGGCCATCTGATTGTAGCCATTGGGCGAACTCCGCCGTCAGACATCTGCCATTGTTCCCCACATCCACAAAAAGGAATTCATAATTGGCAGACACAACCGCCATCAGCACGATACTGTGGAGCCCTTTATAATTAAAATAATAGGATCCCGAACGGGGTGGTGGCACGATGCGGACGTGTTTGCCATCAATGGCTCCTCCACAGTTGGGAAAGTTCCAACACTGTGAAAACTCAGATGCCACATTCTGCCATTCCTGTGGCATAGAAGGGAACTGTGTAGTCAAACAAGAAAAATAAATTAATACTTTGATACATAAACATTGCAAGCAGATTATCCGAAAACATTCTTGCCAAAACATCAGTATAACATTAATTTGAAGGAGTATTTTAAGACAAAAAACAAAAAAAGATCACTAATCAGATTTCTCACCCCCTCTAATGACCAAATAAAATTATTTTATGGTGGGGGGGGGTCGAGATGAGTTGAGGACCTCAAAAATAAAGGCTCTAGCACTCTGTCTGAATTTAAAAAAAAAAGGAACACATTTTATGGGGGGGGGGGGTCAAGCACTACAATGGAGCAGACAAAAAACATTGTGAAGTGACTAGGCTAGGTGTGTTTGGGCCCAGGATAGAATGCTGGAGAGGTTGGTTATTGGAAATATGCATGTAGGCCAAAAAAAGAGCATTAAAAGCTCACAACATGCATGGGGACAAAGGGGACATTCACAGCATATTACAATCATGGTAATTAGGGACTGTTGAAAAAAATACTATACATTAGCAAGCATTAAATACATAGAATGTGAGGTTAAAGGACACAACTTACCTTAATATAGTCCTCCTGCAGGACTTGGATTATGGCAGAACAGGTTTCTGGAATAATGAGGCCCAGAACCTGGGGGGAGATGCCTGTCGAGAACTTGAGGTCCCACAAGCTTCTCCCTGTTGCCAGGTAGCGCAACTTAGCAACTAGCCTCTGCTCAGCAGTGATATCTTCCCGCATAACGGTGTCCTGTCTGGTGATATAGGGGGACACCAAAGCTAAGAGCTGCTGAAAAATGGGGTCAGACATCCTAAGAAGATTCCTGTAGTCATCAGGGTTATTCTCCTGGATCTCCCGCAGCAGAGGCATGTGACAGAATTGGTGCCGCTGGAGCAACCAATTCTTGGTCCATGAACTCCTCCTCATCCTGTTCATGGACTGGAGCAGGGATAAAGCAACAATCCCAGCACCAAGCACAGCACGATCTCTGTGACAAGAACGTACCTGCAACATGACTTAGTCGTCTAATCAGAACAAACTAAAAGAACGCACTGAAGAACAGCAAGGCCTCTGAAGAACGACCTAAAAAACAGTAACAAGCAGACAAGAACACACTGCAAAAATAGATACAAACTGACTACAAGCACTGAAAGACAGATACGAACCCACAAGCACAAACTGAACAACAGAAAACGATATTTAAAGCATGAAGACTTAAAAGTGTGAATCGTCTCTCACCAAACTTTTACTAACACACGGTAACACAAAATCAGCAAAAGCAGCCCAAAGGGTGGCGCCATCCGAATGGAACTTCCCCTGTAAAGTGCAGTTGTATGTGTTGTCGAACACGTTGTACGTCACTGTGCTTTGCTCGAGCATTTTTTTTTTTTCACGATAGTGTGTAGGCAAGGCAGGCTTGAGAAGAATCACGTTGAGAAAAACTTCGTTTTTTTTTAATGACGTTAAAAAGGGTCGTGTGTACGCGACATAAGGGTCTAAAATGGTGATTTCACTTCCTTACTACCTATCACAGTTTCGAAGGCCCTGAAATGTCAAGATAGCACAAATGATCCCAAGGTATGCCTGGTGAGTATTTTGCAGATCTCATTTGTTTTAGAAAAAGAAAGAAAAGGATTTTTTTTTGTTTTTTCAATTTTCAAAACTTTGTGACAAAAAGCAAGATCTGCAAAATACTCAATGTGTCTACTTTCCAAAATGGGGACATTTAGGGGGGTTTTGTGCTATCCTGTCATTTCATGGCCTCCAAAACTGTGATGGGTAGTGAGGAGTGAAATCAAAAGAAATCCTGAAGGCGGTGCTTGGTTTTGGGGTCCCATATGCGGCTAGGCTCCCAAAAAGTCTCACACATGTGGTATCCCCGTACTCAGGAGAAGCAGCAGAATGTATTTTTGGGTTTAATTCCACATATAACTATGCCATGTTTGAACAATATATCATTTAGTGACAACTTTGTGAAAAAAAATTATAATTTTTTTTTTTGTTAAGTTACCGAAACTTGTGGCAAAATACAAAATATTCCATGGACTCGGCATGCCTATCAGCAAATAGCTTGGGGTGTCTACTTTCCAAAAAAAGTTCATTTGGGGAGGGGGGGTGGTTGTGCTATCTTGGCATTTCATGGCCTCCAAAACTGTGATAGTGGTAGTGAGGAGTGAAATCAAAAGTTTACGCCCTTAGAATTCCTGAAGGTGGTGATTGGTTTTTGGGGTCCTGTATGTGGCTAGGATCCCAAAAAGTCTCACACATATGGTATCCCCGTACTCAAGAGAAGCAGCAGAATGTATTTTGGGGGTGTAATTTCACATATACCCATGGCATGTGTGAGCAATATATCATTTCAGTGACAACTTTGTGTAAAATTGTATACATTTTTTTGTCATTTTTCAATCACTTGTGACAAAAAAATAAATAATATTCAGTGTGTTCAACATGCCTCTCATCAAATTCCTTGGGAAGTCTACTTTCCAAAATGGGGTCATTTGGGGGGGGGGAGGGGGAGTGGTTTACTGTCCTTCCCTTATAGCACGTCAAGAAATCAGATAGGCATTCATAAACTAAAAGCTGTGTAAATCCCAGAAAAAAGGTACACTAGTTTGTAGATGCTATAACTTTTGCGCAAACCAATAAATAAACACTTATTTAATTTTTCTTAACCTGAGATATGTGGATAAACTAATTTTGGCTTAATTGTATGACTAAAATTGAGTTTATTTAATTTGAAAAAATGTGACTGAACTGATGAAACAAACGGTCCACTTGTGTGAAAGGGGCCTTAGTAAGCATTTTTTTTTACATATTTTGTAAAAGCAGAGGACTTGGACAATAAAATGGTAGCTGTTGCAATTTTGTTATGTTATATAATATATGCACAGCTATTTATCTAATGCACCTTTTTTTAGGAAAAAATACATTTAAATGAATTTTAGTGCACACAAACACAATACAGTATAATACCAAATTGTTTAGGTGGAGATAAAAGATGATGTTTCCTTGAGTATAGAGATACCAAACATGTCAAGATTTTAAAATGTTGAAATGGCAACAAACTATGGTACCTAAAAATCTATATAGGCAATGCTTTAAAAGCCTTTAGGTTAACAGTTTAGAGTTAAACTGCTCTGACATTCATTGTAATACCTCAAATGTGTGGTGCTTTTAAAAAAAAAATATTTATCTTTTTTTATTATTATTTTTGATTTTCAAAGATATTTATTTGGTATAAATGAAGGTTTACAAAATTAAATAAAATACAAAAAACAGAGCATACTCTATCTATAAAAAACATAGTTAGTACCCATACAGTACTTTATAGGTGTGACAAGTAATAATTATAACATATAAACAATAGAAGCCTGCATGTGTAATTGATATCCTCGGTTAAGGTAGCATGTGAACATAATTGCCCTATTTACCCCTATGGGGTCTAACTGTAAATAGGGCATATAGGGGAGAGATAACTTACCAGAGGTCTTGATCTTTGTGAGATCACTTAATGAAAAGTCATTACACTTCGTCTCAAAAATGTATCACAAGAAAGTACAGGAACCCTTTTCTAGGGTAAATTTAATTTTTGCTCCTTTATTTTACAAGGCCCATCTCTAATTTTTTCAGTGGTTCCCAAGGAAATGGTTCACAAGGAAAGACCATTCTTTAACCACTTAAGGACTTTGCCCCCTTAATGATCAGGCCATTTTTTGTGATACGACACTGCATGTGATGATGTACCCAAACAAAACGTACGTCCTTTTTTTCCCACAAATAGAGCTTTCTTTTGGTGGTATTTGATCCACTTAGCGTTTTTTATTTTTTGCGCTATAAACAAAAAAAGAGCGACAATTTAGAAAAAAAAAACAATATTTTTTTCTTTTTGCTATAATAAATATCCCCCAAATTTTTTTTCAGCAGTTTAGGCCAATATGTATTTTTCTAAATTTTTTGGGCAAAAAAAATGCAATAAGGGTATATTGATTGGTTTGCGCAAAAGTCATAGCGTCTACAAAATAGGGAATAGATTTATGGCATTTTTATTATTTATTTCTACTAGAAATGGCCGTGATCTGAGACATTGCGGCGGACAGATCGGACACTTTTGACGCTTTTTTGGGACCATTGACATTTATACAGTGATCAGTGCTATAAAAATGCACTGATTACTGTGTAAATGTCACTGGCAGGGAAAGGGTTAACACTAGGGGGCGATTAAGGGGTTAAGTATGTTCCCTAGGTGTGTTTCTAACTATGAGGGGATCGGACTGACTAGAGGAGGAGACATCTTTGTAGAAGAACATTGCAATCAGTTGAAGGGAAAAGACCAGCATTGGTTACAGCGCACCCAGAGCAAGCACCATCCCTGTTAAGTGGTTTGCCTCATCCACATAAATGGATACTTCTAATGGAGAGCTTAATCTGAAAAACAACAGACTTTCTGACTGGATCACCAGATGAAAATAGAAGAAAGAGAGCCTAAAAAAACAAAACAAATGCAGCTATTGCATCTATGAACTGAAATCCTTACATGTAACACGGTGCCTAATGGTTGTGATCCTGTGCAGGCGAGTAACCGGATTTGAAGAAAGGCCTTGTCTGGGCTAAAGCCACAATTACAAATGACCCCTTGTAATGAGGGGCCCACAGGAGCTGGTAAGCGAGTTTTTCAGCTGTTGGTGGAGGCACTGATGTTTAAGATCACTACAAGGTGATGGATGGTGGAGATCAACACCAGGAAATATTATCACAACACTTGTGGACTGTTTATTTTTAATTTATCACATTTGTTTGATTAGCGGGATCCTATATATTTTCATGTTTGTGTACTGTGTACCGTATTTATCGGCGTATAACACGCACTTTTTCCCCTTAAAATCAGGGGAAAATCGTGGGTGCGTGTTATACGCCGATACCCACTGATCCCGGCGATCTCCGCTGACTGAGCGGAGCGCAGCGATCGCCGCCGAGATACACATAGCCGAGTGTACTCGGCTATACTCGGCTTTTCTCGGCTCTGCTCACAGTCACGCCCAGTCCCGCCATTGGACCTGTGTTATGTCCATCATAGGGCGGAACTCGGCGTGACTGTGAGCGGAGCCGAGAAGAGCCGACTAGAGCCGAGTACACTCGGCTATGTGTATCTCAGCTCCGCCCAGTCCCTGCGTTCTCGGCGGCGTTCGCCCCGCTCCGCCCAGTCTCTGCGGCGATCTCGGCGGCGCCAATTTTGAAAACTGGGGCAAGGCTGCACTGGACACTGGGCAAAGGCTGCACTGGACACTGGGCAAAGCTGCACTGGACACTGGGCAAAGGCTGCACTGGACAAAGCTGCACTGGACACTGGGCAAAGGCTGCACTGGGCAAAGGCTGCACTGGACACTGGGCAAAGGCTGCACTGGACACTGGGCAAAGCTACACTGGGCAAAGGCTGCACTGGGCAAAGGCTGCACTGGACACTGGGTAAAGCTGCACTGGACACTGGGCAAAGCTACACTGGGCAAAGGCTGCACTGGGCAAAGGCTGCACTGGACAATTGGTAAAGCTGCACTGGGCAAAGGCTGCACTGGACACTGGGCAAAGGCTGCACTGGACACTGGGCAAAGGCTGCACTGGACACTGGGCAAAGGCTGCACTGGACACTGCTGGCAAGGCTGCACTGACAAGGCTGCAACGGACACTGGTAAGGCTGCATTTAAATGTAAGTTTTTTTTATCCTTAAACTTCCCTCCTAAAAGTTTTTTTCCCTAAAATTCCCTCCTAAACTTGGGGTGCGCGTTATACGCCGGTGCGTGTTATACGCCGATAAATACGGTATATGTCTCACAAAAGGTTTCACTGTTTACAATTTTTATTTATGAGGTCATTTATTAGCACCGTTTTTCATTTTTTTTATTTTTATTTTAGTAAATAGTCTACCTGTGTGTAATTTAGTCTCAATAATCTTAGCACTGATCAATCCATCCTCCAAAAATGAAAAGAGTATGGCACAATTGCAAACCTACGACTGTGAGCGGAGCCGAGAAGAGCCGACTAGAGCCGAGTACACTCGGCTATGTGTATCTCGGCTCCGCCCAGTCCCTGCGTTCTCGGCGGCATTCGCCCCGCTCCGCCCAGTCTCTGCGGCGATCTCGGCGGCGCCAATTTTGAAAACTGGGGCAAGGCTGCACTGGACACTGGGCAAAGGCTGCACTTAGCAAAGGCTGCACTGGACACTGGGCAAAGCTGCACTGGACACTGGGCAAAGGCTGCACTGGACAAAGCTGCACTGGACACTGGGCAAAGGCTGCACTGGACACTGGGTAAAGCTGCACTGGACACTGGGCAAAGCTACACTGGGCAAAGGATGCACTGGGCAAAGGCTGCACTGGACACTGGGTAAAGCTGCACTGGACACTGGGCAAAGCTACACTGGGCAAAGGCTGCACTGGGCAAAGGCTGCACTGGACACTTGGTAAAGCTGCACTGGGCAAAGGCTGCACTGGACACTGGGCAAAGGCTGCACTGGACACTGGGCAAGGCTGCAATGGACACTGCTGGCAAGGCTGCACTGACAAGGCTGCAACGGACACTGGTAAGGCTGCATTTAAATGTAAGTTTTTTTTTTCCTTAAACTTCCCTCCTAAAAGTTTTTTTCCCTAAAATTCCCTCCTAAACTTGGGGTGCGTGTTATACACCGGTGCATGTTATACGCCGATAAATACGGTATATGTCTCACAAAAGGTTTCACTGTTTACAATTTTTATTTATGAGGTCATTTATTAGCACCGTTTTTTATTTTTTATTTTTATTTTAGTAAATAGTCTACCTGTGTGTAATTTAGTCTCAATAATCTTAGCACTGATCAATCCATCCTCCAAAAATGAAAAGAGTATGGCACAATTGCAAACCTACCAGACATGGCCATCCACCTAAACTGACAGGCCAGGCAAGGAGAGCATTAATCAGAGAATCAGCCAAAAGTTCCAAGGAAACTCTGGAGGAGCTGCAGAGATCCACTGCTCAGGTGGGAGAATCTGTCCACAGGGCAACTATTATTCATGCACTCCACAAATCTGTCCTTTATGGAAGAGTGGCAAGAAGAAAGCCATTGTTGAAAGAGCCATAAGAAGTCTCATTTTCAGTTTTCAATAAGCCATATGGGGGACACAGCAAACATGTGGAAGAAGGTTCACTGGTAAGATGATACCAAAATGTAACTTTTTTTTTAATAATCTTTATTTCATAAATATTTAATTTTAAACAACATAGAGAGAAATGGATATTCAATACAATAAACACATTATATTAAATTAAAAAATGTCTTCTCCCCCTGTCCACTTTCAATTATCCTATTAAAGTCCAATAATTAGACTATATATATCATTCAATACATTTTTAAGATAATGCTTTAATTTCAGGGGAGTACATTATAAAGGGATTCATTCTCTCAATCTCCATATACAACCACAAAACGTATTACCCCCTATGTATCAATAGCTGTATCTATATTTCAAGTGGTGTAGTTATCACACATTATTATTTACATCCTAAAATTAATATCAATAACTATGTGGTAGAAGGTGCTCTGGTCAGATGAGACCAAAATGTAACTTTTTGGCCTAAAAGCAAAACTCTATATGTGGTGGAAAACTAACACTGCATATATCTCTGAACGTACCATCCACACCGTGAAACATGGTGGTAGCCGCATCATGTTGTGGGGATGCTTTTCTTCAGCAGGGACAGGGAATCTGGTCAGAGTTGATGGGAAGATGGATGGAGCCAAATATAGGGCAATCTTAGAAGAAAATCGTTAGAGTCTGCAAAGGATTTGAGACTGGGGCGGAGGTTCACCTTTCAGCGGGACAACGACCCTTAACATACAGCCAGAGCTACAATGGAATGGTTTGGATCAAAGCATATTTATGTGTTAGAATGGCCCAGTCAAAGTCCAGACCTAAATCCAATTGAGGATTTGTGGCAAGACTTGAAAATTGCTATTCACAGACGCTCTCCATCCAATCTGACAGAGCTTGATCTATTTTGCAAAGAAGAATGGGCAAAAATGTCACTTTCTAGATGTGCAAAACTGGTAGAGTCATACCCAAAAAGGAATTGCAGCTGTAATTGCAGCAAAAGGTGGTTCTACAAAGTATTGACTCAGGGGGACTGAATACAAATGCACACCACACTTTTCACATATTTATTTGTAAGAAAAAATGAAAAAATATTTATCATTGTCCTTCTACTACACAATTATGTGCCACTTTGTGTTGGTCTATTACATAAAATCCCAAAAATACATTTACATTTTTAGTTGTAACATGACAAAATGTGGATAATTTTAAGGGATATGAATACTTTTTCAAGGCACTGTATGTTGACTTCAGAACCCTGTTATTATTCTGGTTGATTGGGAGGAAGCTTCGGCTTTAGTGTAGGCAACCAAGGACATCCTATCCTGCACTTGAAATTTATTTTATGCCCACTTTAGAGTTCTCCTTGAATAGCCTCTTGCCAGCAAATGTACTGGCAACGCCTCAGCTTCATTTTAAAGTCATTTTCATTTTGCAGTTACCACAAATCCTCAAATACTGACTATAGAGAATACTAGATTTAAAAAAATGCAAGGTGTGAGCTTGATTCATGCAGTATCGTTGCCAGCAGATGGTTTCCTATATAAGGTAAAACCTAACCTACCTACTTAATTTATAATAATTTCAACATCAACAAGGATATTTTCCTTTGGTGGCAAGCCATTGTAAATTTCAAAGTAAAGGAATTTTGAGCTAGAATATCCATGAACGCTGTAAACTCCTCCCTAGTGCCATCCTAGCAGCAAATTGTCAATGTAGCGATGCCACGCTACTACATGGTTCAAAAGATTACTCAAATTTTATTGTAACCCCCTGCATCAGGTGGTAGTGGGAGAGTTTGAAATACAGAATTACATTTCTTGTCAGAACAAAGCAAAGAAGTTGTAAAATAAAGCTGTTATATTTCTTAGCTTGATGGTCCCTTTAATACCTGTAGCCAATATAGATCTGTTCTTAATTCAGATATTATGAAAACAAGTAGTTGGGAAAATAGTGCTAATGCAGGTCACCTACTTTTTAAATTTTTTATAAATGCTCAATTGCTTTGCAGTAAAGAAGAACAGACTATTTGTTGATATTTTGCTGCAAGAAGGCAATGCATAACTATCCTTAAGAATAATTAGAGGTTGAACATGAGCATGACCCATACCCAGCCTGTTTACAATTCAGTGAATAGTCAAACAAACTAGAAAAAATGTAGCCAGTTCTTCCATCTGAACACCCAGCTGATGCAGCAAATAGTCTGTCAGTTAGTGGCAGTATCCTTACCATCTCTAAATGGCAGATTCCCACCAGTTTCTGTTTCAATTTTTTTTTTTGTAAATAGTTTTTATTGAAAAAATTTAAGATGGTACAAAAAAAGGACAAACCACAGAGTTCAGAGCATATCCATATACAGAAGAAACTGACCGACAGAATGTATACGTACATTACACCCATAATAATGAGTAATTCAGTAATGTCCGACACCTTCACCTTCTGCACCCTGTTCGGGATCAAGCTGTGCAGGAAGTAGCCAGATCAAGACTCCTAACAACTAAAAAAGAGCATTAGGTGTGTCTGCTGAACATTAGACTAAAATTGATCAGGGGATCAGTTATTCGTGAAGCGGAGGTCCAAACCCTCTCTGCAAGGAGCAATAGGGAATAAGGAACAAAAAAGGAGAAATAAAGTGTAACCTTGTTACCTTAGGTGGATGAGAGGCATCTATCCCACTCTGGATCCTAAAAATGATTCTGTGTATTAAACGGAAGCGATAAAACTGAAAACACAGAAAATAACCGAACCCCTGTCAAGAAAAAAAAACTGAAAAAAAAATGCCTCAGAGGGTTCGTGCCTGCATCATGTGCAGGAGCAGATCAAAAAACTGTGAAAAGGAAGAAAGGAGGAAAGAAAGAAAGTTAAAGACAAGTGGGAAGGAGAGAGGAGGGGTAGGAAAGGTGGGGTGGGAGAGGAGGAAGTACAAGGGAGGCTAATGGCAAAGGGAAGCTTAGACACTGTAGTGGATAGGTAGGTGTCCAGCATTCTCTATACTGGGGTCAGAGAACAAAACAAATATGTGTAGCTGTCATGGAAACCCTGTCAGGAACAGACGCCCTGGACTTCCTGGTTCCCGCCCCCGCAGGTGACGCCCGAAGGGCTATTTAAACTCCTCACTTGCAGACAGTCCCTGCTGTCTGCTCTACAGCGTTTATCCCAAGTGACCTGATCTGCCTTGTTTACCTGTATCTGACCCGGCTTCCTGTGACCCTCCTGCTATCTGCCTGTACCTGACCATCGGCCTGTTTTCTGACTTCGGTATTGCCTGATCCTTTTGTGCCTCGCTAACTGCCAGTTTACCCGACCCCGGCTTGTCTGACGATCCTGCCTGACCTTGGCTCTTGTTCACCTGCTGCTGCCTAGTGGTTCCAGTTTACCTGCTGTGCCTCCCGGTCCGGGTCATCTGCTGAGTTCCTGGTTCCTGTCTGCTCATCTGCTGGTTCCTGTCTGCTCATCTGCTGGTTCCTGTCTGCTCATCTGCTGGTTCCTGTTCACCTGCTGCTGCCCAGTGGTTCCAGTCTACCTGCTGTGCCTCCCGGTCCGGGTCATATGCTGAGTTCCTG
Organism: Rana muscosa; assembly: GCA_029206835.1. Classification (NCBI taxonomy): domain Eukaryota; kingdom Metazoa; phylum Chordata; class Amphibia; order Anura; family Ranidae; genus Rana; species Rana muscosa. The sequence continues at coordinate 1,148,903,982 of CM055122.1, read as the reverse complement.
GTTCCTGTCTACTCACCTGCTGCAGTTCCTGGTTCCTGTCTGCTCATCTGCTGGTTCCTGTCTGTTCATCTGCTGGTTCCTGTTCATCTGCTGCTGCCCAGTGGTTCCAGTCTACCTGCTGTGCCTCCCGGTCCGGGTCATCTTCTGAGTTCCTGGTTCCTGTCTACTCACCTGCTGTAGTTCCTGGTTCCTGTCCACTCACCTGCTGTAGTTCCTGGTTCCTGCCTCCTCACCTGCTGGTTCCTGATCACCTGCGGTAGTTCTTGATCCTGCCAGGCACTCGTACCCCTTCCACCTCCGTGCTTCCTGTTATACCACCAGGGGCCGCCGGTGGGAGCCGTAAGGGAGGCCTCCCTCTGCTAACCGGGCTCATCACCGTCAGGTACGTGACTGTAGCCCAGGGTTCCCAGGTGAGTTTGAATTTGTCTACCGTGTCCAGTATAGTATTGGAGATCAGCTCCTGGGACATTATCCAAGAGATTTTTTGTTTAGTTAATTGGTGGGAAACTGTCAGAAATTTCCAGACTCGGGAAATAGATATCTTGGCACCCAATAGAATGAAGCAAATCAGGGTTTGAGATGGCTTGTTTTTTTTGGGTTGAGACGGTTGAGTAGAGCAATAGTAGGTTCTTGTTTATTCTCAATGCCAGTAACTTTGCATATTAAGTGGAAAATGTTGTTCCAGTAAACCCTGATTCTGGGGCACTCCCACAAAGTATGAAGGAGATTTCCCATATGGCCATAACCTCTGAAGCAGAGGGGGGAGGATTGCGGGTAAAATTTGGCCAAGCAGGTAGGTACCAGGTACCAGCGAGTCATAACCTTGAGGCTTGCTTCAATCAGGGAGACATTCAAAATGCCTTTGTATGAGCGGGCAAAGTTTTAGTGCCAAGAATCTAGATCCCAATCAAATTCCAAGTCTCGTTCCCAGCTCACCAAATAGGTCGCTTTCTCCAAAGGCTCGGCCAGGGCTGAGTATATTAGGGAGATACCCCCTTTCGTATCCATGGCTGAGGAGCACGATTGCTCATAAGGCGTAACCGAGAGGGGATTTGCATTGCTTTTCCAAATCTGGTTAAGGAAGTGTGATGTTTGGTGAAACTGGAAAGTTTCGGAAGGGGGCATTTCCAGATTCAGGGTACAGTATCTCAAAGTGAGGGGGCCATTAGAATTAAAAAAGTGTCAGATTCTGTATGGGCCTTTGTCCAGCCACCACTTGAAGGCTTTGATGTCTAACCCTGGGGGGAACTGGGGATTGTGAAAAATGTGGGCAAGTGGGTGCCAGGCAGAAGTCAGGAGTTTCATTTTGCGTAGAGTGTCACAAAGCATCATTGAGTGGGAGAGTGTAGGGGCTAGGATAGGGGGGCGGCTTTTGGGTGGGCTCCAGAGTAGGAAGTCCAAGGTGTGGCCAGGAGTTGCTTCTCGTTCCATGGTGACCCAATCAGGTTTCGGCCCCTTCAAGTAAACGGTCAAAAACTGGCATAATTGGGCCCTGTTTTTAATCAAGCCAGCAGGGTGCCTGGGTAGAGAAGGGAAAGCCTGGAATCAAAAAAATAAATAAAAAATCTTAACAAAAGTTTTTTTTTTTTCAAAGCTGTTTACCAGGGTTTTTTCTTTTCTGGAAAAAATAAAAATAAAGAAGTGTGGAATATGTTCTTTTATGATGAAAAGTAATATAGCTATGACATGGTATTCTATATAACTAATATAACACAAAGACCTTAATAAAAGATTTCTGAGACTTTATGTAAAGTCCTAAACTGCTGCAGGGATTCCAGTAGATGATCATTTCTGTCTTCTCAGACCTTAATTGACAAGTAAGAGGGTAAATTTGACTGACAAATTAGTTTATCTTTAAACCCTTTAAATGATTCCCATTAATGTTTTCCACCATCACAGCATTATGTTTACCTATAATCTGGTCAGCAAGTTGTTTTTTCCTTTCCTCCTCTCAGTAAATCGGTGCTCAAAGATTCTGCTTCCCTCACTGACACCAGAAACACTTTTGGGAGACATGATGTTGGGATGAGACACTTTTTACCGTCAGCATGGGGAGAAGGTTTCTTGCAGGGGGGGGGGGGGCATTGGAAGCTCTACCTTCAAGGTACCCTCCAAATGTTGAGGGCACTTGGCCTGTTAGGGTTCAAGAGGGGAGACATACTCACTGCCCCCCTTCTTGGTTTGTTGGCTTGCCAGGCTGCATTCTGGGATTAAGGCCTGGCATGGATTTTGAGGGGGCACACTATTTCTTCTTAAAGGGGCAGTATACATTGTTTACAAAATAACAGCATGGGGTTCCCCTCATAATCTATACCAGACCCTTATTCAGACATGCAACCTGGCTGGCCAAAAAAAAGGAGATGCAGCGGGCATGTGATCCCCCTCATGAACCATACCAGACTGCATACCCTCAACTTTGCAACTGGAGAGGTAAATCGCCCCTTAAAAGGACAGTACACCTTTACTTGCAAAAAAGTGTGCTGTTCCTTTAGGAGAAAATAGCACCAGCATGAAGATGAAATAAGTATTAACCTCTTCCCATCCACGCTATAGTCGAATTATGGCTACTTTGCTGGGAGGCCAGCAATAGACGTCCTCCCATGCTAGAGCGGCCTGCGCGCCCTGCACTCTGTGATCAGCAAGTCTATTGCCTTGTACACAAAAATTTTCATCGGATATTCCGACCGTGTGTGTGCCGCATCAGACTTTTTCCGTTGGAAATTCCGATGGAGTTAGAAAGAGAACATGTTCAATTTTTTTCCAGAAATTCCGCTCGTCTGTATGGAACTCCGACGGAGAAAAAAAACATGCATGCTCAGAATCAAGTCGACGCTTGCTCGGAAGCATTGAACTTAATTTTTCTTGACGTTCTTGACGGTCAGAATTTGGTGTGACAGTGTGTATGCCAGACAGCTTGAACGGAATTTAGTCGGAAAATTCTGTCAGAGTTTATCCTGACGGAATATCCGATTGTGTGTACGGGGCATAAGAGACTCGGCTGATCACTGATCGGAGTAAGGGGTCGATCCGACCCTTACCATGTGATCAGCCAATGACAGCTGATCATGTGATGTAAACAGAGGCGGTAATCAGCTATTCAGGAACATAGGTCTGATTGTGGAAAGCTGAAAATTGGCCTGGGCAGGAGGGGGGTTTGAGTGCCCAGTAAGCAAGTGGTTAAACAATTATAGGTATCTTAGTTCAACATGTTTTCTTGTCTGGTGTCTGGTGATATTGGTAATGCAGTAATAATAATATTATTAATAATCATTATTATGATAATAGTAATTTTGTTTTGAAGAGTTAACACATTAAAGAGTCTACCATTGCATTGTAGAAAATAACTATCAACCTGCAGCACAAGTAAATCCTTTTTTCAGTTACCACCAACAATTCACTACAGTATAACTATTCTTCTGTAATAGAATTTACAGAGGCAGCATAACATATTACGTCAGGGAAAAATTACAATTTGAATTACATTTATCCTTGAAGCTATTCATTATATGTGTTCTAAAAAATGCATTTATAATAATATTTTCTAATATTGCAGAATATTGTTCTTTAATGTTAGATACCTGACAAACATGCATTTAAGTAGAGTAGACCTAATGGTGCCAACATTGACTTGTGAAAATGGTAAACACACTTAATTTTAGGGTAGTAATAAACAAGTTTCTACAAAGAAAACCAGTAAACTTTGTGATCCTTTTTGTTCCCTGAAAATGTATTTTTATTGAAGTTTTGACAATATGACGAAGCATGAATGCGAGGCTAACAATACAGGTGTACAGTGCTAATATACGGTGATCAGTTTTCTATGTAGCCAATAAGCATCTACAGTATTACACATAGTCAGAAAAAACAAAAATAATGAGCAATAAATCTACAAGAGCGAAAGGTTAGTTAGCTAGTTTGATTGAGCGGCATAAGTGCAGAAAAAATTGTCATAGCATGGGGAATATTGTAAGAAATATAAATATATTTTAACCCCAGTGAACAACTGGAGTACAGCCAAAAATGAAATTATAAGAATGGAAATACATTAATGAGTATAAAACTAGGAACTGAAAATGAATATAAAAGAAAAAAACTGCGTGGGGTCCCTTTCGGGTCTGGTATGGATTTTGAAAATGGTGTGCGGTCCCCTCCAAAATCCATAGCAGACCCTTATCCAAGAATGCAGCCTGGCAGGTCAGGAACGGGGGAGACAAGTGAGGGCTCAACCCTGGCTGATGGGTGGAGGGGTCTGTGGGCAGGGGGCTTATCAGGATCTGGAAGCCCCCTTTAACAGCCCCCTATGTGAATGAGTAGGGGTACATTGTACCTCTACTCATTTACCAAAAAAACAGAGACAGCTTTTAACAATCCCTTTATTAAAAAAATAAATAAAACAAAATGCCCTGAAGTAAATCCATCATCAATCATGATTCCCGCCATCACCGCTGAAAAAAAAGGTTCTCTCCCGCTGAAGGATCGTGCCATCTGACAGCTCCATCGTCTGACAGTTCTTTGGAAACTGAGGGATGGGGCGGGGCCACTTGGTGATGTCACTGAGTGATCCCACCCCCTTGTGACATCCCACCCCTTTGTGACACCTTGTGACATCATTGACCCAGCATGCCCTGGTCAATGATGTCACAAGGGGTGGGGTCACCAGATGATGTCAGGGGTGATCCCCACCCCTCAGACAGCAAGAGCTTTCGAAAGAGTGGACCATTTTTTTTTGGTGAGCGGTGGTGAATTGAGAATGGATCTACAATGGATCTTAACATTTTTGTTTTTTAACCCCTTCACGACTAAGGGTAAAACAAATCTAAATGCCTAAGCACAATTTTGCAACTTTGACATAGTTACATAGTTACATAGTAGGTGAGCAGGGATGAGCCGAACACCGCCCTGTTCGGTTCGCACCAGAACCTGCGAACAGACAAAATGTTTGTGTAAACTTTAGAACCCTATTAAATACAATGGACTCGAACGTTCGAAATCTAAAGTGTTAATTATAAAGGCTAATATGCAAGTTATTGTCCTAAAAAGTGTTTGGGGACCCGGGTCCTGCCCCAGGGGACATGTATCAATGCAAAAAGAAGTTTTAAAAACGGCCGTTTTTTCGGGAGCAGTGATTTTAATAATGCTTAAAATGAAAAAATAAAAGTGAAATATTCCTTTAAATTTCATACCTGGGGGGTGTGTATGATATGCATGTAAAGTGGCGCATGTTTCCCGTGCTTAGAACAGTCCCTGCAAAAAATGTCATTTTTGAAAGAAAAAAATGCATTTAAAACTGACTCGCGGCTATTAATGAATTGTCGGCTCCCGGCAATACATACAAAAGTCATAGATAAAAAAAAAAAAAAGCGTGGGGGTTCCCCAGAATTCAATTACCAGGCCCTTCAGGTCTGGAATGGATATTAAGGGGAACCCCGCCGCAAATTAAAAAAAAAATTGACGTGGGGTTCCCCCAAATATCCATTCCAGGCCCTTCAGATCTGGCATGGATTTTAAGGGGAACTCCACCCCAAATTTTAAAAAAAATGGTGTGGAGTCCCCCTAAAAATCCATACCAGACCCCTTATCCGAGCACGCAACCTGGCCGGCCGCAGGGGAAAAGGGGAGGACGAGAGAGCGGCCCCCCTCCCTCCTGAACCGTACCAAGCCACATGCCCTCAACATGGGGAGGATGTCCCCATGTTGATGGGGACAAGGGCCTCATCCCCACAACCCTTGCCCGGTGGTTGTGGGGGTCTGCGGGCGGGGGGCTTATCGGAATCTGGAAGACCCTTTTAACAAAGGGGACCCCCAGATCCCGGCCCCCCCCTATGTGAATTGGTAAGGGGTACATTGTACCCCTACCATTTCACGAAGAAAGCGTAAAAAAATGTTTAAAAAAAACACACAAACACCTTGAAAAAGTCCTTTATTTAAAAAAAAAAAAAAAAAAACATTCCAGCGGTGAAATCCAGTGTCCCGCGGCGATCCCGATGTCCAGCGCTGTCCTTCATTGGTTGTGCCTGAGCGGACCTGATGGGGAACTCCCTCTCAGTATTTTAAATGTATAGACCCGGCCCTTCTAAAATTCCCCATCAGGTCCGCTCAGCGGACCAGATGCGGAACATGAGAAGGGGCGGGTCTATACATGTATTACCAAAGTGAGAGCAGTTCCCCATCAGGTCCGCCCCCTCGGTATGTCGGACCCGCCTACGTCATTGGCTTGTGCGGGGAACTTCCTTCACTATGTCAATTTAAATTACACAGTGAAGGAAGTTCCCCGCTCAAGCCAATGACGTAGGCGGGTCCGACATACCGAGGGGGCGGACCTGATGGGGAACTGCTCTCACTTTGGTAATACATGTATAGACCCGCCCCTTCTCAACTTTAGAAGGGGCGGGTCTATACATTTAAAATACTGAGAGGGAGTTCCCCATCAGGTCCGCTCAGGCACAACCAATGAAGGACAGCGCTGGACATCGGGATCGCCGCGGGACACTGGATTTCACCGCTGGAATGTTTTTTTTTTTTTTTTTTAAATAAAGGACTTTTTCAAGGTGTTTGTGTGTTTTTTTTAAACATTTTTTTACGCTTTCTTCGTGAAATGGTAGGGGTACAATGTACCCCTTACCAATTCACATAGGGGGGGGCGGGATCTGGGGGTCCCCTTTGTTAAAGGGGTCTTCCAGATTCCGATAAGCCCCACGCCCGCAGACCCCCACAACCACCGGGCAAGGGTTGTGGGGATGAGGCCCTTGTCCCCATCAACATGGGGACATCCTCCCCATGTTGAGGGCATGTGGCTTGGTACGGTTCAGGAGGGAGGGGGGGCTGCTCTCTCGTCCCCCCCTTTTCCCCTGCGGCCGGCCAGGTTGCGTGCTCGGATAAGGGGTCTGGTATGGATTTTTAGGGGGACTCCACGCCATTTTTTTTTAAAATTTGTGGTGGAGTTCCCCTTAAAATCCATGCCAGATCTGAAGGGCCTGGAATGGATATTTGGGGGAACCCCACGTCAATTTTTTTTTTAATTTGCGGTGGGGTTCCCCTTAATATCCATTCCAGACCTGAAGGGCCTGGTAATTGAATTCTGGGGAACCCCCACGCTTTTTTTTTTTTTTTTTATCAATGACTTTTGTATGTATTGCCGGGAGCCGACAATTCATTAATAGCCGCGAGTCAGTTTTAAATGCATTTTTTTCTTTCAAAAATTACATTTTTTGCAGGGACAGTTCTAAGCACGGGAAACATGCGCCACTTTACATGCATATCATACACACCCCCCAGGTACGAAATTTAAAGGAATATTTCACTTTTATTGTTTCACTTTAAGCATTATTAAAATCACTGCTCCCGAAAAAACGGCCATTTTTAAAACTTCTTTTTGCATTGATACATGTCCCCTGGGGCAGGACCCCGGTCCCCAAACACTTTTTAGGACAATAACTTGCATATAAGCCTTTATAATTAGCACTTTAGATTTCTCCCATAGATTTTTCGAATTTGCCGCGAACACCCCAATTTGTTCGCTGTTCGGCGAACGGGCGAACAGGCAATGTTCGAGTCGAACATGAGTTCGACTCGAAGCTCATCCCTATAGGTGAGGTTGAAAAAAGACACAAGTCCAATCTATAAGTGTGATTATATGTCAGTATTACATTGTATATCCCTGTATGTTGTGGTCATTCAGGTGCTTAGCTAATAGTTTTTTTAAACTATTGATGCTCCCCGCTGAAATCACCGCCTGTGGAAGGGAATTCCACATCCTTGCCGCTCTTACAGTAGTTTAAGGTAAACCACTTTTCTTCTAATTTTAGTGAATGGCCACGTGTCTTATTAAACTCCCTTCCGCAGAAAAGTTTTAACCCTATTGTGGGGTCACCAGTATGGTATTTGTAAATTTAAATCATATCCCCTCTCAAGCATCTCTTCTCCAGATAGTGCTCACAACCTTTCTTCTTGAATCATAACTAATATCCCCCAGTCCCTTTATTAGCTTTGTTGCCCTTCTCTGTACTTGCTCCATTTCCAGTACATCCTTCCTGAGGACTGGTGCCCAGAACTGGACAGCATACTCCAGGAGAGGCCGGACCAGAGTCTTGTAGAGTGGGAGAATTATCGCTTTATCTCTTGAGTTAATCCCCTTTTAATGCATGCCAATATTCTGTTTGCTTTGTTAGCAGCAGCTTGGCATTGCATGCCATTTCTGAGCCTATCATCTAAAAGGACCCCCAGGTCCTTTTCCATCCTTGATTCCCCCAGAGGTTCTCCCCCCAGCCAGTAGAATGCATTCATATTTTTGCCACCCAAATGCATTATTTTACATTTTTCCACATAAAAACCTAATTTGCCATGTAGTTGCCCACCCCATTAATTTGTTCAGATCCTCTTGCAAGAAGTATTTGCCCTGCTTAGCTTAGTATCGTCCACAAATACAGATATTGAACTGTTTACCTCATCCTCCAGGTCGTTTATGAACAAATTAAATAGGATTGGTCCCAGGACAGAACCCTGGGATACCCCAATTTACACCCCTGACCATTCCGAGTACTCCCCATTTATTACCACCCTCTGAACTCGCCCTTGTAGCCATTTTTCAATCCATGTACTCACCCTATGGTCCATGCCAACGGACCTTACTTTGTACAGTAAATGTTTATGGGGAACTGTGTCAAATGCTTTTGCAAAATCAAGACACACCACATCTATGGGCCTTCCTTTATCTAGATGGCAGCTCACCTCCTCATAGAAGGTTAATATATTGGTTTGGCAAGAACGATTCTTCATGAATCCATGCTGATTACTGCTAATTATACCGTTTTCATTACTAAAATCTTGTACATAGTTCCTTATCATCCCCTCTAACAGCTTGCATACTATTGATGTTATGCTAACTCTTTAATTCCCAGGGATGTATTTTGGTCCTTTTTTAAACATTGGTGTCACATTGGCTTTTTTCCAATCAGCTGGTACCATTCCAGTCAGTAGACTGTCAGTAATAAATAGGAACAATGGTCTGGCAATTACTTGACTAAGTTCCCTAAGGACCCTCGGGTGCAAGCCATCTGGTCCCAATGACTTATTAATGTTATGTTTTCCAAGTCTATTTCTAATTCTGTCCTCTGTTAGCCATGGGGGTGCTTCCTGTGATGTGTCATGAGGATAAACACTGCAGTTTTGGTTACTGAAGCCCCCTGATTCCCTCGTGAAGACTGAGGAGAAGAATAAATTCAATACCTTTGCCATCTCCCCATCCATTGTAACCAGATTTCCTTCCTTATTCTTTATGGGGCCAATATGGTCTGTTCTCCTTTTTTTACTGTTTATATACTTAAATAATTTCTTAGGAGTTTTTTTTTGCTTTTCTCCACTATGTGTCTTGTTGTGTTCTATCTTAACCACCCTAATTGCACCCTTACATTTCTTGCTGCATCCTTTGTAAAGTCTGAATGCTGATGATGATCCCTCAGCCATGTATTTTTTGAAAGCCTTCTCCTTTGCTTTTATATGCATTTTTACTAGGGTTGTCCCGATACCACTTTTTTAGGACCGAGTACAAGTACCGATACTTTTTTCCAAGTACTCGCCGATACCGATTACCGATACTTTTTTTTCAATGTCATGTGACAGTTTGAAAGATGGGGACTGATAGGTGGCACTGACAGGTGGCACTTATGGGCACTGACTGGTGACTGGCTCTGATGGGCACTAATAGGTGGCTGGCACTGGTAGATGGCACTGATTGCACTGATAGGTGGCACTTATGGGCACTGATAGATGGCACTGATAGATGGCACTGATTGCACTGATAGGTGGCACTTGTGGGCACTGATAGGTGGCACTTGTGGGCACTGATAGGTGGCACTTGTGGGCACTGATAGCACTGAAAGGTGGCACTTGTGGACATTGATATGTGGCACTTGTGGGCACTGATATGTGGCACTGAAAGGTGGCACTGATAGATGGCACTTGTGGGCACTGACAGCACTGATAGTGCAATCAGTGCCACCAAGTGTTGCCTATCAGTGCCCACAAGTGCTACCTATCAGTGCAATCAGTGCCATCTACCAGTGCCATCTGATAGGTGGCACTGGTAGATGGCACTGATTGCACTGATAGGTGGCTGGCACTGAAATGCTGCGGGAAAAAAAATGACACAGGATTTAAAATAAAAAAAACTAGTGCAACGCCCATCTTGGTACACCCTGCACTCGGCTGAAGTAAGCAGCAGCAGACATCTTGTTACACCCAGCCCATATAGCTCAGGCTGGGTGTAACAAGATGTCTGCTGCTGCTTACTGCAGCCGAGTGCAAGGTGTACCAAGATGGGCGTGGGGACGTTCAGCCGCTGACGGCGACCGAATGCGACAGCACCGGTCACCGATCCTGATGCGGCTGCGCCCTGCACCCCTGCCAGCTTACCAGTTTCAACTGCAGGTGAGGGACTCGCTCTCCGCCCTGGTCTCCGACCCCTGCCGCACTCTCCGTCCCGCTCTCCGCCTTGGTCTCCGCCCCGCTCTCCGCCTTGGTCTCCGCCCCCCGCTCTCCACCCCCTCTCTGCGTCCGCTCTGAAAAAAAAAAGTATCGGACTGGGCATCGGGAGCATTTGCGCGAGTACAAGTACTCGTGCAAATGCTTGGTATCGGTCCCGATACCGATACTAGTATCGGTATCGGGACAACCCTAATTTTTACATTGGAGTTAAGCCATCCAGGACTTTTGTTCACTCTTTTAAATGTATTTCCCAATGGGATGCACTGGCTAATGCTCTTGTTTAATATGCTCTTAAAGCAAACTTATCTCTCCTCTGTGTTCTTTTTTTCCCAAGATTTTATCCCAATTTATATCTTCTAGCAAGTTTCATAGTTTAGGGACGTTGGCTCTTTTGAAATTCAGTGTTTTGTATTCCCCTTATATTTCCTATTTGTGTGATTTATGCTGAAGCTAATTGACCTGTGATCGCTGTTTCCTAAATTGCCCCTTATTTCCACATCCATGATCAGGTCTCTATTTTTGGTAATCAGTAGGTCTAGTACCGCTTTGGTTCTAGTTGGTGCGTCTACCATCTGACCTATGAAATTGTGCTGCAAGACATTTAGAAACTGGGGAGCCTTCCGCCCAGTCTATATGTGGATAATTAAAATCCCCCATTATGATCACACTTGCCATCTTCTGCTAATCCAAATTGTGATAGGAGGTCTGTCTTCCCCTCCTTCCCCAGGTTTGGGGGCCTATAGCATACTCCCAGTATTATTTTTCCCTTAGCTTCATCCCTTTGGAGCTCTACCCATAAGGATACCACCTCCTCCCTAGCTCCATTAGTGATGTCATCTTTCACACTCATTTGTACATTATTCTTGATATACAGGCATACCCCTCCCCCTTTTTTACTCTCTTTATTCCTGCGATAAAGGGAATACCCTTGAATGGTTGCTAGCCAATAATGAGAGCTGTTGAACCAAGTCTCTCAAATTCCCACAAAATCAAAATCCTCTTTGTATAACAGTATCTCTAGTTCTTCCATCTTGTCGGCCTGGCTCCTGGCACTGGTGAACATGCCACGTAGTTTAGACCGGTCGCATATTGTCCTCTTATTTGGTGTTCTGAGATTGCAAATAGGATTTGGTTCTATACTTACTTTGGGTTTATGTGCTTTAGTCAACCTACCACTAATGCCCCCATAACTATCTTCTGGAATATGTTCCACGCTGACTATCTCCACCTCTGGATTCCCCCCCCATCCCTTAGTTCAAAAGCGCCTCTAACTTTTTGGCCATCTTCACTCCCAGCAGATCTGCACCCTCCTCACCCTGACATGTGTTAGTAAAACCGTACATATCATCACAACTACTTTGTGCATCCAGGTGGATTATAACTTGTTTTTTTTTTTTTTTTTAGGACAAATTGGGCTTTCATTTGATGGTAAATAGTAATGGATATCTCCTGATTTTTTTTTATTATCAAAGGAAAACTGGCCTAAAAAAGTAAAAAAAAAAACATTTTTTTAAATGTAGCTGTATATTTCTAGGTACTACCATATCTTTCCACTATAGAAAACAACCCAAATTAAATTCTCCTGCTCCTGACAGTCACAGCAATACCACATATGTGTATGTTAGTTGTTGTACAGTATGTACCCATAGTACAGCCCAAAAACAATAGTGCACATTTTGCTTTTTTTATCCTACCTAAAAGACCCAGATTAACTGACACTGATACTAATTTAAAAAAAAGACTCTGTCCAAAAAAATACTGGCCCTGACCTTAATCTTTGACCCTGACCTTGACCCAAACACTAACCCTGGCACTGACCTAGATAAGACCTTGATCTAGGCATTTTTTGTGTATTTTTATTTATTTATTTTTACACACACTTTTTTTTCTCTGCAAGGAGAGAGAGAGATATACGATGTATCTCTCTCCTCCATTCACAGCTCTTTTATTTTGTTCCCTACAAGGATTTATACGGCAGCCATCTTAGAGGGGAAGTAGAGAGTGTGTAGCAGAATGTTGGCTAGTGAGGTGTTTCAATGGCAGGGTTTATAGAAATAGATGGGTCTGTAAGCCATGTGTGGGCTGTTATGCTGGACGTCCTGTTTGCAAATGCCTCTTCAAGGACAAAAGTATGTTCAGTTCTCTGTCTTTCTCTATTTTTCTCCTTCTCTCACCTCACAAAAAGGATGAAATGTCAGAGGAAATAACCTGCAAAATGCATAACAATTTAACACTCATAAAAAAGCATATCAACACACATTAATGCAAGTTAAAATGCACATCAATGCGCATAAAAATGGAAGGCAATGCACATCCATTTCTTGAGCATCTTGATGCATGCTTATGTGTGAACATGCCCTAAAGAAAAATCCTGTGACTCTTTTTATTTAATTTATTACATAATTTTGTAGCAATTGTCTACTCATACAATTTTTTTAATAACACTTTTTTTCAACACCAAAAAAATACACCCCATGTAACATAGTTAATCTACTGTATATATCTTATTTAACCCCTTGAGGCCCGCGCTATAGCCGAATGACGGTTTCAGCGCGGACCTGAAAATCCGGGAGGCCGTCAATAGACGGCCTCCCCTTTCCTAATTTCCCGCGCGCGCACCCAAGCTCGCAGCAGGGAAATTCAATGCTGCCTGTGTCCCTTAGACACAACGAATCACAGATCACTGTGAATGGCCAATCAGAGTGGCCATTTACTATGTGATCTGTGCAGCCAATGAGAGATGATCTCAAATGTAAACATATGAGATCATCTCTCATTGCCGGCTCTCCCTCCTCACACAGAGACGCGTGTGAGGAGGGAGAGCGATCTGTTACATTGTATCCGCAAGTGAGTTTTTTTAGAGTGCCCATACAGTGCCCATAAAGTGCCCATAAGTGCCTATACAGTGCCCACCTGTGCCTATACAGTGCCCACCTGTGTCTATACAGTGCCCACCTGTGCCTATACAGTGCCCACCTGTGCCTATACAGTGCCCACCTGTGCCAGTCTGTGACCACCTGTGATGTCAGTGATCTGTGCAATCAGTGCCCACCTGTGCCACCTCATTAGTGCCTACCTGTGCCACCTCAGTGCCAATCAGTGCCCACTTGTGCCAATCAGTGCCCATCTGTGCAATCAGTCAGTGCACATCTGTGCCGCCTCATCAGTGCCCATCTGCTCCGCCTCATCAGTGCCCATCTGTTCCGCCTCATCAGTGCCCATCTGTTCCGCCTCATCATTGCCTATCTGTTCCACCTCATCAGTGATCTGTGCAATCAGTGCCCACCTGTGCCACCTCATTAGTGCCTACCTGTGCCACCTCAGTGCCAATCAGTGCCCACCTGTGCCAATCAGTGCCCATCTGTGCAATCAGTCAGTGCACATCTGTGCCGCCTCATCAGTGCCCATCTGCTCCGCCTCATCAGTACCCATCTGTTCCGCCTCATCAGTGCCCATCTGTTCCGCCTCATCATTGCCTATCTGTTCCACCTCATCAGTGCCCATCTGTTCCGCCTCATCAGTGCCCATCTGTGCCGCCTCATCAGTGCCCATCAGTGAAGGCTTGGCACACACCTGTGTAGTCGCACCACCAGCAGCAAAAAATGTCAAAAAGATTATTTTCCGCCGAGGAGGCATACTAAATTCTTTCCACGCCCGACGAGAGCAACGTGGAGCTCTCTCTTTCAGATTCCCTTTCCAATTCCAATTCTGAGTCGGACGTCAACGATGAGCCAGTCCTCAGTAGTGCAACACAGAGTGACTCAGAGGAGGAAGCTAGTCAGCCCGCCAAACGAAGGCGTTCTGGTGAAGAGGCAGTGCCATCCACCAGCACCGCAGTGCCATCCACCAGCACCATAGTGCCATCCACCAGCACCGCAGTGCCTCGGCAAGAAAGGCCAAGAACCCAGCCTTCCCTATGCCCTTCAGAACCCCTTGTGGCCTCCTCCTAATTCAGGAGAAGCCAACATTCCCCCTTTCACTGCCCAGCCAGGAGTCCAGGTGGACACGGAGAATTTTTCCCCAATCGTTTTTTTTTATCTTATTTTTACCGAGGACATGCTATCCAACATTGTGACCCAGTGCAATCTATATGCCCAACAATTTATTTTGAACAATCCTACAGCATATTATGCCCGTCCCTACGAGTGGAGAGACCTAACGGTGGAGGAGTTGAAGATTTTTTTAGGCCTCACGTTTTGTATGGGACTCAACCCAAAAAACACTTTGCGTTCCTTTTGGTCAAAACGCCCCATCTACCATATGCCAATATTCTCCAACATAATGCCCAGAACCAGATACTTCATGATAATGAGATTCCTAAATTTTAACGATAACACCCAGTGACTTCCCCGAAATCACCCAAATTTTGACAGGCTTTTCAAAATTCGGCCCTTACTGAATTTTTTTTCCGAAAAATTCCCCCAGTTGTATACCCTGGACCAGCACATAGGTGTTGATGAGTCCCTTATTAAATTTAGCAGCAGGCTTCAAATAAAACAATTCATTCTTAGCAAAAGGTCTATGGTGTGAAGGTGTACAAGCTATGTGACCGAGTCACAGGGTACAGGTATGCCTTCCTAGTGTACGAGGGGAAGGACAGCCAGCTGAATCCCCCTAATTGCCCAGACTACTTGGGATCAAGTGGGAAAATTGTTTGGGACCTCATATACCCCTTACTGAAAAAAGGCTACCATCTGTATGTAGATAACTTCTACACATCCCTTCCCCTGTTCCATAACCTTCATCGGATGCAGACACCAGCATATGGCCCCATCAGAAAGAATCGGAAGGGCTTTCCTCAGAGTCTTGTAAATAAGAAGCTGAGAAGAGGAGAATCGGCAAGTCTGAGAAACAAGGAGGTTCTGGCAGTGAAGTGGAGGGACAGAAGGGATGTATACATGTTATCTTCCATCCACAAAGATACCTTCATGGAAATCCCCAGAAGGAATGGCTCCATCAAAAAGCCCACATGCATCCAGGACTACAATTTGTTTATGGGGGGAGTCGACTTCAACGACCAGATGCTCGAACCCTACCTTGCCACAAGACGGACATACCATTGGTACAAAAAAGTTGCAATTTATTTTTTCCAATTGGCCATATACAATTCATATATCATATACCGCAACTCCACCCAAAACCCCAAACGCTTTCTTGGCTATCAGGAGGACCTTGTCACTGCCCTTATATTCCCGAACGGCCCACCCCAAAACATCCGATCTGATGTTATAAGTCGACTCGCTGAACGTCACTTTCCCGATAAAGTCCCTCCCACAGCAACAGGTCGACGACGTAAAAAAAAATGTAAGGTGTGTACCAGTGGAGGAGTCAGACGAGACACATCTTATTATTGTGCCCAATGCCCTTCCCAACCAGGCCTCTGTGTAGTAGACTGTTTTCGCCGTTACCATACTTCACTAAATTATTAGTGAAGTATGGTAAACGTAATCCTCAGTTCCTGCCTTCACACACCTTCACACCCCTTATGCACCTGCCTGGTCTGTAACTGACCCTGGCTTGTTATTAGACCACGCTTCTGCCTAATGATTCTGTATTACCTCTGCCTGATCTGGAACTGACCCTGGCTTGTTATTCGACCATGCTTCTGCCTAACGATTCTGTAATACCTCTGCCTGATCTGGAACTGACCTTGGACTGTTTGACCATGTTTTTGCCTGCCTCATGGACTGATCTTGTACCCTGCTACTGGACTAGTGGGATTCAACACAGGGGTCTCACATATGTGAGGGGCTCCAGAAAAGTTTTTCTGGATGAAGAAAATTATTTTGGTTTGTTTTCTCATCCTAGATTAGGGTCTGGAGACTCGGAGGCTTCAAAGAGATTTGGGTGGGAGAAGCCTCTACCCCTGTCCCCATTCTGTCCTGAACGAGGTCCTACTTCTGCCTACTGCCTGTAAGACCTATGCCATCATGCCTCTGCCTGTGGCATGAACTGACCACACCACATGGACCTGCCTACTACCAGGACCAATATTTTTGGCACTGCTGACAATATCTCTGTCTGCACTGACCCTGGACTGTATATGGACAGTATCCCTGCCTGCTGCCTGGACAATTGAGTATGCCGTTGCTGACCAAGTCCCTGCCTGCTTCCTGGACCAGTGCTATCCTGCTGTGTAGAAATGTGCTACTAATACCACAGGTAATCTTTTGTTTACCCTTTGCTCAGCATAATGTATTTTGGGGTGTAATTCTTGGTATGTGCATGCTATGTGTCCCTGGAACACCTGACGGTGTATGGATCTCTGTATGTGGCCAGGCTGTGTAGAAGTCTCACACATGTGGTATCGCTATACTCAGGAGGAGTAGCAGAATGTATTTTGGGGTGTCATTTTTGCTATGTAAATGCTATGTGTTGGAGATATCTTATAAACGGACAACTTTGTGTAAAAAGAAGATCTAGGTTTTAACTTGTATCCTACCACAGGGTGACAACTGTGGATACACTAGTAAGCATGTGCCAACGTCCCGATATATGTGAATTTCTAAACTAGTATCTAGTAATTGGACTTTATAGGCACACAAGGTAAGTAAAAGTAAAAAACTAAAGATTTATTGATATACAGAAAATTTGGCATATAAGACAATCATAAAATATCAAACGAGTTGATCAATCATTATGACCAGTCCACATGGGTTATCATTATATTAAAACAGTACAATGTATTCTCCTTATAACAACTCAGCCGAGTACAAAGGAAATAATCTATTAGTGTAATTATAAATTAGATAACTGACAAGTGGATCCAGAGGAGATGGAGAGCTTGCTCGACATGTTGCACATTGTTATAAACGCTTCCTCAGGAGCATATGTATGTAACTCTATAAGAACATACAGAGAAACAAATAAATGAGAAAAATAATAAAAATACATAAAAACATTTTTAATACATAAAAATCATCTAAATATGTATTGCATCGATTATGTGGTGGGACACCGACCCCTCCCATCCTAATCCCACATCAAAAAGGGGGGAGGGGGAGGGAGAAAGGGGAAGGGGGGGAAAAAAGGAGAAAGAAAAAGAAAGGGAAAAAGGGGGGAGGGGGGGAGGAAGGGAAAGGGGGGAGGGGAGAGGAATCAAAAGAAGAAAAAGGAAAAGATGAGGGAGGGAGGGGGGAGAGAAAGGGGAGAAAGGGGTGGGCGCCAGGGGAGCAAGCGCCATGGCGCCAGAAGAACCCCCCATTTCATAGAATATGTTATACTCATTATGAAGTAGGTTCTGAATGTATACCATAATTATATTATCAGAACTATATATGTAGCCCTAAAACATTGTTCAATATTAAAGTAAGAAAGGGGGGGGTAATATATTGATACAAGCTTGTTATATGTACTTACTTAAAAAAAAAAGTATTGAAACAGCAAGTGTAGATCAACACATCTGTCTAGACAATGGAAATATAGTAACTATATAACCAGTCGGGAAGACAGTATCTGTAAATAGCATTAATAGGGTATTCATTGTTTATCCATGTCGTTAATAAATTGGCAGAGAGGAGGGGGGGCGGGAAGGAAAAAAGAGAACAGGGGTGGTAAAAGACCCCCCAATACTGTGAGTATTGGTAACAGAAGATTTAGGTTTGTAATACTGGTAAGGGGTAGGTGATTAGAGTCTGTATATATATAACATGAAAAAATAGAAAAGAGCTCACCGCATATGTATGTTTGGTAGTCTTGATAGAACAATCTATGCTGGTAAGCAAAAAACAGTTTAGGATACACTCGACCAATCCGAATTAGGTTGTAGATGTAGTTTGTTTTGAAACATATAAGGTTGTTCCAAAGCGTGGCAAACTATTTAGTGGTCTCCAAAAGTGACCATAGTACTGCTCTTGCTCTTGAGTAAAAAACGTAAATATTGAAACCTATGTAGAAAATATTAAAGAAATTAGTCCACAGTATCAAAGTTGATGCTATAGACTTTGAGGGTAGGACAGAGTGGGGGGTCGCAAAACTCCTAGCCTTACCTTCGGTTTAGATGATATCCTATTTTTACAAGTCAGTCCTAGCTTATGCAATAACCACATATAGTTGCATTTAATTACAGGCGGTCAAAATATATCACACACATTAAATTGTTTATATAATAGTTCTAAATAGACAACATTGTTGCAAAATTAGATGAAATACCAAAAATTTAAATTGCAGAGCAGTAGGAAGACAACGCGCAGAGAAAGACAAAAAAGATGAAGAAGAAAGACCATTACAGTAAATCACATATATAGAGAGATATATATGGGTAGGGTTTCCCCAGTGTAGATGGTATCGAGGGGATATATTGGAGTATATTATACAGTGTAGTCCACTGTCAGGGCATTAATTAAAGGTATACACACTATTCCATTCCTAGAGTAGAAGTGCAATAATAATACGAGATTAAAATAGGTAGTGAAAATAAAAGATTTTTGAAATAATAAGATGTGTAAAAACTATTGAATAACATATGTGAAAGTGTGTAAAGGGGAAGTGAAAGAGAAATTAACTATATAAATTGTTAAATCGGTATCCATGTAAGGTATCCAGCAAATAGCTGGAGATTTAGTTGATGTAGTGACTAATGATAAACACCAGGGATAGAAAAGAAAATATGAATAGCTATTAGTGAATTAACTATAAAAAAGTTGTGAATATTTCTCATGTAACCAATGGTAAGTGAATTGACAATGGTAAATTGTACATAACAATTAATATTAGTGACATATAAAGTTAATGTGTTAATGAAAATAAATGAATAACATAGATAAATAGGATATTATATTATATTATAGTGCACTGACAGTGGTAAGCACGTAACAACATACCAGTGTTGTATATATCTATAGGAATGGTTTGTAGGATAAACTTTCGTTTAAGCCAGGGGGCTGGATAGCATTTAATTGTTCAATCCAAAGTGTCTCCCTCTGGGATATTATCCTATCCCATTCTCCTCCTCTTGGGTTTTGGGGAATGACGGCCAGCAGTGTCATCTTAAGAGCATTATAGGCCCCCGGGCAATACGGTGCACTGGGGCCCTGTCTACACAATCACGCACGAGAATTTTTTACTGCCAAAAATCATGACATTTACTGGCAGAACCACATTTTTTACTGGCACTGCAAAAAGGTACCTAAAATTACAGTTTTCAGTGCCAAACAGTGCACATGTCAGTATTTAAACTATGAACATATAGATTGTGCTATTAGCAATGTGTTTAAGTTAAAAAAAAAAAAAAAAAAAAACATTTCTTCATTGACATGAAGGTTAAGTTACTATAACCCAGCCAGCACAGAGTTTCCTCTTACATCAGAGTCTGCAGGATTCCCCCTTACAGTGAAAGGCAACTCTTATGTAAAGGGGAACGCTGCAGATCATGATGTAAGGGGAAACACTGATGTAAGGGGGGCTCTGGTGACCAGAGACCACCTTATATAAGAGTCCACTGCTTTCTCTTTACATCAGAGTTCCCACTTACATCAGAGCAACAGACTACCCCCCCATCTCTTTGTCCAAGCTGCACAGTCAGCCAGACAGCCACTCACCGTGCGACACCGACCAGGGCACTCCGTGTCTGTACTGGCTGGTGGCTGGGCAGGTTACAGGCTCATGAAAACTGGCACTGCCGACAGGGGTCCGACTCCGCCACACTCTGCTTCAAGCCTGCTGTGCTGTCTGCTCTGACCACTCTACTCTGTCCATTCACCCTCAGCTCCTCCTGCTTTTTTTTTTTAAGTCTGGCAGGTGTGGCTAACGTCATCATCGGTGGACAGATAGAGGCAGCATTCGTGGAGGATCGGATCTTCTCGGCGATATCCGCAAACTGCGCGTGCACAGTTCTGACCCGCCGCTTCCCACCATTTTTTTACTGGGGTCGCTGGGCAGCCGGTGGGGCCCCCCAGGCAAGTGTGGCCCCCGGGCAACTGCCCAGCGTGCCCAATGGAAAAGATGGCCCTGACGGCCAGAACAATATATAGTACACAGGAAGTATCGAATTTGTGGTGTAGGTCAAGATGCCTACTGATAGGAGTAAGCATCTTGCCCCCACTTGAATAATACAAATGGTCCTTTATCCTTTGTCTTAATTGTCTGGCTGTCTTAACCACGTAGAAAGCTCCACATCTACATGTCATCAGATATACTATGCCTCGTGTAGAACAGTTGGCAGAAAATCTGGGTCTGAAATGTTCACCATTGGGGAGTACGGTGTGGGTAGCCGGCATGACCCACTTACAAAAGGAGCACCTGCCACACATTGTGGTCCCCAACGGTGATTGGGCTGGTACATTGTCTGGTTTAGTGTAGTGACTCTGAACTAGTCTATCACGAAGTGATGTGGCCCTCCTAAATATAACTTGTGGGTGTTGACCAACGTATTTACTTAGGGTAGGGTCTTCCCTTAGGAGGTGCCAATGTGTATTGAGCATTCTGTGTGTATCCTCATGATTAGTGTTGAGCGAACCGTAAAGTTCGGGTTCGTACCGAACTTTAGCTTTTTCCCGAACCCGAACCCGGACTTTGCGCGAAAGTTCGGGTTCGGGTTCGGCAATCTACTGGCGCAGTTAGAAATGCTTCAGGGGCCAGCCAATCACCTTTTGATTAGCTGGTGTGCCCTTAGAAGCCATCATAGCCATGCCTACTAATGGCATGGCTGTGATTGGTCAGTGCAACATGTGACCCAGCTTCTATATAAGCTAGAGGCACACAGCACACACGTCACTCTGCTTCAGAATAGATAGGGAGAGGATCTTGGCTGCTGCTGTTGCTAATAGGGAGAGATTGTAAAATACATGAGGTAGTCCTGATTCTGCAATCTGAGGGAAAAGATAGAGAGATAGTGTAGTGTAGGGCCAGGTTCCTGTTGGTGCTTTCAGGGAGAGAGATTTATTATATTGGAGTCCAGATTCAGAGATATAACTCAGCGATCTGCATAGGTTTACCTGTTTGTGTTGCAGTGCACAGTCTTTTTACACTGCCATGAGCCCAGTGTCAGAGAAAATCTAACTTTTATCTGCAAGCTCAGTGCACCAGCACTGCATATATTACGTTCAGAGATACACCGTTTCCATACTGTGGGTGTATTCTGCTCTTGCAAAAAGACCCATTCAGGGTAAAAAAAAAACAAACACTTTATTGTGCTTTTTTCCAAAAGACCCATTTAGGGCAAAAAAAAAGAAAAAAAACAATTTGCATTTTATTTTGCTCGTGCAAAAATAGACCCATTTAGGGCAAAAAAAAAAAAAAAAAAAATTTGCACTTTAATGTACTCTTGCAAAAAGACCCATTTAGGGCCACAAAAAATATTTTGCAGTGTGTTATACATATCTGGAGGCGTGTGAAATAAACCATTTCTATATATTTGTCTTCTACTGTGCTATGCTAAAAAAAAAAAAAAATTTGAATAGCGTTTTCTGCAGTTCTGTAGCTGTGCGATTCAGCGGTTACGTACTGTGGGTGTGTTGTGGTCTTCCAAAAAACGCCATTTAGGGCCACAAAAAATATTTTGCAGTGTGAAATACATATCTGGAGGCGTGTGAAATAAACCATTTCTATATATTTGTCTTCTACTGTGCTAAAAAAAACAACATTCGACACATCACCGGCCTTACCCAGCCATTGTTGTATTTTTGAAACAGTGTTGGCTACCTCGTCCTCCTCCACCGCCGCTTCCACCTACACAGCCACATCCACCGCCACTTCAACCTCCTACTCCATATGGACCTTGTCCTCCTAGGTCAAGATTATCATTTTTATTTTATTTTTTTGTAGCCCACAGATCCTTTCCCCCTTACCTGCCTTTATGTTGTTGGCTCCTCGCAGGAGGTAGAAAGGCACACTGCACTACCAGCCCGTACCCTCCTATATAAAGAGGTTGAGCGGTGTACTTGACGGGCCGTGTCCACAGCCGGAGTCAAAACTCCTCCAGAGGATGATTCTCACCTCTACTGTAGGTAGAGGCAAGTCCTTTAATTCCCAGTAAAGTCAATGTCCACACCAGCTGAAACTACAACTCTTATTCTCTCATGGCAAAATAAACTCTACACGGATAGAAAAGGTTAGAGCAAAGAAACAGGACAGCTTAAGGTGTGGAGGAGGTCCAGGCCCAAACGTAGCACATTCACTTCACTGCTTAGGCTTCTCAAACAGTTTTAGGTGCACGGTCTCTGCCACAGACCTTGAGGTTGGTCTCTGCCACAGACCGGGTGTACAAGGCCCCTGCCACGGACCTGGAGAACTTTGGTCTCTGCCACAGACCAGGGTGTATAAGGCCCCTGCCACGGGCCGGGTGAATAAGGCCTCTGATACACTCAAGATGACCTTGAGCTTCTCCTTCTACATACCTAGCCCATATCAAGGGGAAGACATCTCTCCAGGGAGTCAACAGACCCTTCCTTCACCGTGACTCCCGCATCGGTCCATCAGAATGATCCTCCCTTCCCTGTAACAGGGTCCCCTACACGAGGCGGCACCCTAAGACTCCTCGACCCTTAGCGGACTCCAGACGAAGGCTCTGGACTCCAGGCTTTACTCCCGCCCCTAGGCCTCCATACCCAGGGCAGCAGGAACTCCAGGATAGTACCTCACCCCGGGCTAAAGGTGCCCGAGATGGAACAGGAACACATGCACCCAGGCCGAAGGCACCTGGGCGCGGACCCCACTGGACATCAGCCCCCAGGTCAAAGGTCTGCCCCTTTTATATGCTCTCCCGGCATGCACAGCAGGTTCACTGCCCCGCTGTACTACTGCCAAGAGGGGACACAAAAGGCACAGCACTGTATCGTGGTTCAACCCTAGCCTACCATGGCAGTGCCACCTGTAGACCGCAGGGAACTGCACACCAATACTGTCCCCTGAGGACAAAATGGTCCATGAATCCTACAGAATTAGGGTGTTTGAGCCTATTTACCACTCAAACACTTCCCTTAAATTTAGTACCCCACTACATTTTTATTTCAAAGTATTTTATTTTCCCACTAGCTTATCCATTAAATTGAATAATTTATTCCAGAAAGGGCGTATTCTGGGGCATTCCCACCATATGTGTGGCATAGTGCCGTTGAGTTTCTGAGGTTCTTAATGACTTCCCGTACCTCTTCTGCTGAAAAGGGGGCCTCCAGCATATTTTTTTATTTTTTTATTTTTTTTAATGTTATTTTAAGTTATTTCCCTATCCACATTTGTTTGCAGAGCACTTGCCATGCTCTTAACAACATGTTGCTGCCATTTGCAGCCCTCTAGCCCTTTCCATTACTTTTTTAGAGCCTTTTTAGTCCTCAGAAGTCCGGGTCCCCATTGACTTCAATGGGGTTCGGGTTCGGGTTAAAGTTCGGTCCCGAACCCGAACTTTTTTTCCGAAGTTCGGTCGAACCTGAACATCCAGGTGTCCACTCAACTCTACTCATGATGAGAAGAAAATTTCGTTATTTTTCTCATTTATTTGTTTCTCTGTATGTTCTTATAGAGTTACATACATATGCTCCTGAGGAAGCGTTTATAACAACGCGCAACATGTCGAGCAAGCTCTTCATCTCCTCTGGATCCACTTGTCGGTTATCTAATTTATAATTACACTAATAGATTATTTCCTTTGTACTCGGCTGAGTTGTTATAAGGAGAATACATTGTACTGTTTTAATATAATGATAACCCATGTGGACCGGTCATAATGATTGATCAACTGATATTATATGATTGTCTTATATGCCAAATTTTCTGTATATCAATAAATCTTTAGTTTTTTACTTTTACTTACCTTGTGTGCCCATAAAGTCCAATTACTAGATACTAGTTTAGAAATTCACAAGTTTGTGTAAAAAAAAAAAATGCGTTTTCATATTTTTTCCACATTTTCCAAAAACTTCTGGAAAAAAATTAACCGTTCAAAAGAGTCATATGCCTCATAGATTATACGTTGGGGTGTTAGCTTTCCAAAATGGGGTCATTTTGTGGGTGTTTCCATTGTCCTGGTGCTCCAGGGCCTTCAAAAGTGTAATAGGTAGTCAACTAGTTAGATGTGTAATTTATGCTCGTAAAACACCTGATGGTGCTCCCTGCATGTTGGGCCTCTGTATGTGGCCAGGCAGTAAAAAAGTCCCACACATGTGGAGGAGTAGCAGAATGTATTTTGGAGTGTCATTTGTGGTATGCACAAGCCATGTGAGAGAAATAAGCTATTACAATGACAATTTTGAGAAAAAAAAAATCTTAATTTTGCAAAGAATCGTGGGAAAAAATTACAACTTCAAATAACTCACCATGCCTCTTATTAAATACCTTTGAACATCTACTTTCCAAAAAGTGGTCATTTGGGGGGCATTTGTACTTTCCTGGCTTGTTAGGGTCTCAAGAAATGAGATAGGCCGCCAGTACATCAGATGTGATACATTTTTTATGATTTGCACTAAAACTTAAAACTTTCACACAGACCAAATAATTTCCAAAAAATGTGGCTTATTTTTATCAAAGATATGTAGCAGTAAAAATTGTGGCCAACATTTATGAAGAAAAATTTATAATTTGCTAAATTTTTATCACAGAAACTAAGAAAAATGCATTTTGTTTTAAATTTTCACTCTTTTTTAATTTATAGCGCAAACAATAAAAAACCCAGAGGTGATCAAATACCACTAAAAGAAAGCTCTATTTGTATGAAAAAAAGGACAAAAAAATCATTTGGGTACAGTGTTGCATGACTGAGTAATTGTCATTCAAAGTGTGAGAGCACTGAAAGCTGAAAATTGGTCTGGGCAGGAGGGGTGTTTAAGTGCCCAGTAAGCAAGTGGTTAATTGGTATAGTGGATGATTAATTTAAAAAAAAATCATTAAAAGAAAATACTGTAAGAAAACATATTAAATATGTATCTATAGATATCAATTAGAATTTTTCCTTCATTGTTCTAAAAACGTGAAACAATTGGTTGCCTATGACAATAACTTAACTTTTGCTCTCGTGGTCTTTTCCTCAATTTTAATGAAACAGCCCCATATTGCATTACTGCTTTCGTTTTCCTCATAATTTTATTTGAGATTGACCCTTAACATTTTGTGGTAAAGTATTCTACTAGAACTAATTGCATCATTGGGTTCACAAATTGGAAGATTTGAATGAGTTAAGAATCATTGATCTACTAAATAGTTCTGGGAAATCTTATAAAACTGTATAAGAAATTTGCTAGTCTCCAAGGAGTTGAAACAGACTGCGTGTGGGAAACAATAGCTATAAATAAACAATTACTAGTGAATTAGACAGCAACAGGAATAATGTTCCCTTAACATTGTATCCAATTACCTGCAATGAAACAGTTGTATTCCTAGAACTCAGTCTGTATTTTGCCCTTACTAGCATTCTGAACAAAATCATTTATTATATACCATTATCACCCATTGCAAAAGTCGTGTCAAATTCAAAATTTCACTATGAATATACTGTAGCTAGTATAATTCAAGAAAATGCCAGATTGCTCACAAACTAGCATCTTAATTGTTTTTCCACATTTATATCTATTGAAAGGTGGATTATAATTAATGTCAAAGTGACCTGATAGGTGTTTAAATCAACAGAAAAAGCTTGTAAACAACAATCTTTAATTGTTGTGATAATCAATATATTTAAATGGGTTAAATAGCATACCACAGAAAATAACATACAATTCAGATAAAGAGGTTGATTTACTGTACCTAACTGTACTTACTTAACTTTACTGTTTTCTTTTAGCACACAATTATGTGCAGAGGAATTTTAAAAACAAATTAATTTCCTTTGCACATTACTAAATAATTAAAGTGAATATGGCTTTTGACCAGAGGTCTTTGATGCCTAGATGTCCAAGCCAAATTTAGCAGCACCTATATGTATTTGTTAATGTGCCCACCTAAATCATTTTTTTTTAAATGACATATACTGTATGGCTTTTACTATACTTTAGTGCAATACTGTAATAAAAAAAAATAGGATTTTTATAACAGCTTACCTGTAAAATCCTTTCCTTGAGGGTACATCACAGGACACAGAGCACCATAGTAATTACTATATAGGTGATGGACACTGGCATAATCAAGACAGGAAGTATCCTCCCTATATAACCCCTCCCATACAGGGAGTACCTCAGTTTTGTAGCAAAGCAATATATAAAAATATCCCAATAAGAGGGGAGGTACCTCTGTGTCCCGTGATGTACCCTCAAGAAAAGGATTTTACACGTAAGCTGTTATAAAAACCCTATTTTCTCTCTGGTACATCACGGGATACAGAGCACCATAGTATTTACTATATGGGATGTCCCAAAGCAATGCCATCTGAGGGGAGGGAAACACACAAAATAAGCAAACCACCGTCCGGCGTGAGGATCTATATTGCTGCCTGCAGAACACTGCGCCCAAGGCTGCATCCTCTTGCTGACCTACATCCACCTGGTAGAAACTTGTGAATGTATGCACTGACGACTATGTTGCGGTTTGCAAATATGAGCCACAAGGCTTGGTGATGCACTGCCCAAGAAGCACTGACTGCCCTGGTAGAGTGCGCTCTAGGACAAAAAGGCGGAATCTTCCCCTTTCAAAATATAAACCTGAGCAATAACCTGACAAATCCACCTAGAAAATGTCAATTCTGATTCTGCCTGCCCTCTTCTGGAGCCTTCTGGCAACACAAACAAGCGTCAGTTTTCTGTGTCTGGGCAGTTGTTTCCAGATAAAAAAAATAACTGCCCTTACTACATCCAGAGAATGTAATAACACCTCATCTGCAGAACATGGTTCTGGAAAAAACCGAAAGTAGGGAAACATCTTGGTTCATATGAAAAACCTGACACTACCTTAGGCAAAAGGGTTGGGTGAGGATGCAACCCCACTATGCCCCTATAAAAATCAAGTATGGCTCTTTACAGGAAAAAACTGCCAAATCTGACCCTCTTCTTGCGAAGGTTACCGCAACTAAGAACACCAATTTATTTGCCAAGAAGCAAAGGAATATTGTGTATTGGCTCAAAGGGCTGTCTTTGCAAACCCAACAGAACTAGATTCAGATCCCATGGGCACAAGGGTGACCTGACTGGCGGACTTATCTGAGTTACCCCTTGTAAAAAAAAGCCCAGGTCAAAAAAAGCAAAGCAAGCGACCTTTGGAAAACTTATGCCAAGGCCTACATCTGACCCTTGACCGTACTCAAGGCCAGCTTCATTTCTACCTCCAACTGTAGAAGGCAATAATTCTATCTATGACATACCTTCGGGGGTGCGGACTGTTGTCTAAGCCCCCTCACCAGAAGTGATGCTCAGCAACAAGTGTGGAATATATTAACCAAACTCTGTGCCAACTACAAGCGGGCTCAGAGAAACTTTTCTAACGGTTTCCTTGATCATCTCAGGTATCACTTAAATTTTCATCAATAGATGCTTGTTCTCCTCTTTGTTTTTTCTTTTTTGACTAAACACACATGTGATATATATGCTTTTGTAACAATGTAATCTTTATTTATATTCACATAATAGAAAAGAATGTTCACATCTGTTCCTGATAAAGCCATTCGGCAAAACATTTAGAACAATCAATGTTGAACATTTGTTTAGAGAATATCGCCCGTGTATATGTCTCTGTTATTGTATTTTCTGACCTCTTTTATCATATGGTATAATCAAATAAATTATATTTTTATAGAATATCTGTATTTTGATTTATCTTTAGCACCTTTTATGTAAAGAATATGTGGTGTTGGGGTGTGTGGCGCTGCCCTCCACTTACATGGTAGTGTGGGTAGAAAGATAGTTAAGTGCTTCCATAGGTTTGCTTATAGTAGTATTATTAACCACTTAAGCCCCGGACCATTTGGTAGCTAAAGGACCAGAGGTGAATTCAGAATTTTGCACTGCGCTGCTTTAACTGTAAATTGTGCGGACATGCAATGTTGTACCCAAACGAAATTTGCGTCCTTTTCTTCCCACAAATAGAGCTTTCTTTTAATGGTATTTGATTGCCTCTGCGATTTTTATTTTTTGCGATATAAACGGAAAAAGACCGAAAATTTTGAAAAAAAATGATATTTTCTACTTTTTGTTATAAGAAAAATCGAATAAACTCAATTTTAGTCATACATTTAGGCCAAAATGTATTCAGCCACATGTCTTTAGTAAAAAAAATGTCAATAAGCGTATATTTATTGGTTTGCGCAAAAGTTATAGCGTTTACAAACTAGGGTACATTTTCTGGAATTTACACAGCTTTTAACTTATGACTGCCTATCTCATTTCTTGAGGTGCTAAAATAACAGGGCAGTACAAAACCCCCCCAAATGACCCCATTTTAGAAAGTAGACACCCCAAGGAAATTGCTGAGAGGCATGTTGAGCCCATTGAATATTTTTTTTTCGTCCCAAGTGATTGAATAATGACAAAAAAAAAAAAATTAAAATTACAAAAAGTTGTCACTAAATGATATATTGCTCACACATGCCATGGTTATATGTGGAATTGCACCCCAAAATACATTCTGCTGCTTCTCCTGAGTACGGGGATACCACATGTGTGGGACTTTTTAGGAGCCTAGCCACGTACGGGACCCCGGAAACCAAGCACCGCCTTCAGGATTTCTAAGGGCGCAAATTTTTGATTTCACTCCTCACTACCTATCACAGTTTTGAAGGCCATAAAATGCCAAAATAGCACAAAACCCCCCCAAATGACCCCATTTTAGAAAGTAGACACCCCAACGAAATTGCTGAGGGGCCTGTTGAGCCCATTGAATATTTTTTTTTGTCCCAAGTGATTGAATAATGACAAAAAAAAAAAAATTACAAAAAGTTGTCACTAAATGATATATTGCTCACACATGCCATGGTTATATGTGAAATTGCACCCCAAAATACATTCTGCTGCTTCTCCTGAGTACGGGGATACCACATGTGTGGGACTTTTTAGGAGCCTAGCCGCGTACGGGACCCCAAAAACCAATCACTGCCTTCAGGCTTTCTAAGGGTGTCAATTTTTGATTTCACTTCTCACTGCCTATCACAGTTTCGGAGGCCATGGAATGCCCAGATGGCACAAAACCCCCCCAAATGACCCCATTTTGGAAAGTAGACACCCCAAGCTGTTTGCTGAGAGGCATGGTGAGTATTTTACAGCTCTCATTTGTTTTTGAAAATGAAGAAAGAACATTTTTTTTTTCTTTTTTTTTTCAATTTTCAAAACTTTGTGACAAAAAGCGAGATCTGCAAAATACTCACAATACCTCTCAGCAAATAGCTTGGGGTGTCTACTTTCCAAAATGGGGTCATTTGGGGGGGTTTTGTGCCATCTGGGCATTCCATGGCCTCCGAAACTGTGATAGGCAGTGAGAAGTGAAATCAAAAATTGACACCCTTAGAAAGCCTGAAGGCAGTGATTGGTTTTTGGGGTCCCGTACGCGGCTAGGCTCCCAAAAAGTCTCACACATGTGGTATCCCCGTACTCAGGAGAAGCAACAGAATGTATTTTGGGGTGTAATTCCACATATGCCCATGACATGTTTGAGCAATATATCATTTAGTGAAAACTTTGTGCAAAAAAAATAAAAATATTTTTTCCGCAACTTGTGTCAACATATAAAATATTCCATGGACTCGACATGCCTCTCAGTATATAGCTTGGGGTGTCTACTTTCCAAAATGGGGTCATTTGGGGGGGTTTTGAACTGTTCTGGCATTTTATACACAACATTAGGAAGCTTACATTCACTCTTCTAACCACTTGAAGACAAAGCCCTTTTTGACACTTTTTGTTTACATGAAAACATATTTTTTTTTGCAAGAAAATTATGTTGAACCCCCAAACATTATATATATTTTTAAAGCAAAGGCCCTACAGAATAAAATGGTGGGTGTTGCATTTTTTTTTCTACACAGTATTTGCGCAGAGATTTTTCAAACGCATTTTTTGGGGAAAAAATACACTTTTTTTAATTTTAATGCACTAAAACACACTATATTGCCCAAATGTTTGATGAAATAAAAAAGATGATCTTAGGCCAAGTACATAGATACCAAACACGACATGCTTTAAAATTTCGCACAAACGCGCATTGGCGACAAACTACATACATTTTTAAAAGCCTTTAAAAGCATTTACAGGTTACCCCGTTAGATTTACAGAGGAGGTCTACTGCTAAAATTACTGCCCTCGATCTGACCTTCATGGTGATACCTCACATGCATGGTGCAATTGCTGTTTACATATGACGCCAGACCGACGCTTGCGTTCGCCATTGGGCAAGAGCAGGGCAGGACAGGGGTGCTTTTTTTTTTTTTTTTTTATTATTAATTTTGCTTTTTTATTTTATTTTTAAACTGTTGCTTCCATATTTATTTATTTTTATCACTTTTATTGTTATCTCAGTGAATGTAAATATCACCTATGATAGCAATAGGTAATGACAGGTACTCTTTTTTGAAAAAACTGGGGTCTATTGGACCCTAGATCTTTCCTCTGCCCTCAAAGCATCTGACCACACCAAGATCGGTGTGATAAAATGCTTTCCCAATGGCGCTTTTTATATCCGGGGGGGGACATTCCCTCCCACTGCTTGTAAAAGCAGTCCAGAGGCTAATTAGCCACTAGGATTGCTTTTACATGAAAGCCGGCCGCTGGCTGAAAAGAATGATACCAAGATGATACCTAAACCCGCAGGCATCATTCTGGTATAAACATTCAAAGTCCAGCAACATACCAGTACGTTGCTGGTCCTTGTTGGACATGTATTGTAATCTTTTTTTTCATGCAGCCTGTTGGCTGAACGAAAAAAAAAGATTGATCGGTGGGTATGCCCACCATTAGAATACCGCCCTTCATCCACCCACTTCTAATGATGGGCATACATGCACCATTTATATATGCCGAAGCATGGGGGCATCTTCTCGCAAAAGTTATGCCGCGTACACATGGTCAGACTTTTCCACGGGCAAGCCTCCGTCGGAATTTCGACCGTATGTACGCAGCATTAGGAGCAAAATCGCTCCTCCGTCCCTGCTGCCCCAATGCTTCGGCATATATGCTTTTTTTTTTTAACTGTGGTGGTGAAATCACCTCCTACAGCACTGGAGTCGCAGGGATCAGGCCTGTCTCTGTGAACGCTGCAGTTATGTGTGTTGTGTTTTGTAAGTGACAGTGATCGATCGATACTGCACTTGGGTGGCCTGGGCTGGACAGAGGGGCAAAACGCAGGTGCTAGCAGGTATCTGGGCTGATCCCGCTAACACTGCGTTTTTGGGAACCCTAAACTGCTGGGGACGCTAGTATAGATCTGATCAGATCAGATATTGAGCTGATCAGATACTATACCACTAAGGGGGGTGTATGCTTCACGCGTGGGTGTTAGTGCTACTGGCACTAACCTGACGCTGCCTGGGGTGTGACGCAGACCCTCTCTGACGCTAAAACCTAATTGATATCACCCGCCGGGCGATCAGGGGTGTTAAACCTTTATAACCAGCGTCACCCGTAACACTCATATGATGATCACTGGTGAAAGGGTTAACTAGGGGCAATTAGGGGGTTAAAACCTTTATTAGGTAATATATGGGGGTACCTGACGCTATATAAAAACCTGACGGCGAACCTAAAAAAAAATTACTGGCTACCTATCGGCATCACCGACACTAAGACAACGATCATAAAAACGATCGCTTAGCGACAGTGGTGATAGGGGGTGAAAGGGTTACCTGGGGGGCGATCAGGGGGTTAAACCTTTATTAGATAATATATGGGGGTACCTGACGCTATAAAAACCTGCGGCGAACCTAAAAAAAATTACTGGCTACCGATCAGCATCACCGACGCTAAGACATCGATCAGAAAAATGATCGCATAGCGACGGCGGTGCTAGGGGGTGAAAGGGTTACCTGGGGGTGATCAAGGGGGTTAAACCTTTATTAGGTAATATATGGGGGTACCCGACGCTATAAAAACCTGCGGCGAACCTAAAAAAAATTACTGGCTACCGATCAGCATCGCCGACGCTAAGACATCGATCAGAAAAATTATCGCTTAGTGACAGTGGTGATAGGGGGTGAAAGGGTTACCTGGGGGGCGATCAAGGGGGTTAAACCTTTATTAGGTAATATATGGGGGTACCCAACGCTATAAAAACCTGCGGCGAACCTAAAAAAAATTACTGGCTACCGATCAGCATCACCGACGCTAAGACATCGATCAGAAAAATGATCGCATAGCGACGGCGGTGCTAGGGGGTGAAAGGGTTACCTGGGGGTGATCAAGGGGGTTAAACCTTTATTAGGTAATATATGGGGGTACCCGACGCTATAAAAACCTGCGGCGAACCTAAAAAAAATTACTGGCTACCGATCAGCATCGCCGACGCTAAGACATCGATCAGAAAAATTATCGCTTAGTGACAGTGGTGATAGGGGGTGAAAGGGTTACCTGGGGGGCGATCAAGGGGGTTAAACCTTTATTAGGTAATATATGGGGGTACCCAACGCTATAAAAACCTGCGGCGAACCTAAAAAAAATTACTGGCTACCGATCAGCATCACCGACGCTAAGACATCGATCAGAAAAATGATCGCATAGCGATGGCGGTGCTAGGGGGTGAAAGGGTTACCTGGGGGGTGATCAAGGGGGTTAAACCTTTATTAGGTAATATATGGGGGTACCCGACGCTATAAAAACCTGCGGCGAACCTAAAAAAAATTACTGGCTACCGATCAGCATCACCGACGCTAAGACATCGATCAGAAAAATGATTGCTTAGCGACGGCGGTGCTAGGGGGTTAAAGGGTTATCTGGGGGGTGATCAGGGGGTTAAACCTTTATTAGGGGGGGTTAGGGGGCTACACTGGACCTAAAACGAAATGTAGTGACACTTTTACAGTCACAAATGTCACTGATTGCAGTGATCACTAAATAAATGGTCACTGCAATCAGTGACACTGTGACTGGGGGCTGGGGGGTGATCTGGGGGGGCCTGGGGGGGCGATTTATGTGCCTGTGTGTCCTGGTGTCAGTGTGCTGTTTTGTGTACTAACCTGCATCTTCTCCTGTACGGCGCTCGGTATATGTGAGCGCCGCAGGAGAGATGACATCACTTCCTCCTGCCTGGCAGGCAGAGGAAGCTCTCTCATTCGCCGGGAGCGATCGAGAGGGGGTGGCCGAAATCGAACGGCCGTCCCCTCATGCCGGATCGCTCCCGAAGGTAAAACGACCACCCACTGTAAAGAAGGGGGGTCCGATCGGACCCCCCAACTATACAAAGGCAATCACGTATATGTACGTGATTCTGCCTGTCGGTGCCATTCTGCCGACGTATATTTACAGTGGGCGGTCGTTAAGTGGTTAATAAAATCCACTTCCACTTGAGTGGTTGTGTCCAAGATGGTAGTGAACCTTCAAAAATGATAATATAATATTTAATAGTGGTGTCAAATGAAGCCCGTTGCTACATGCCACCTATGAAGAGCGAGTCAATGTTCGAGTCGCTTTTCCTGGGGGCCAGTCAACAAGAGATATATATACAAAAAGTGGTTGCTACTCGGTCAATCCTCCCTTTAATGCTTTTAGGAAGAGATTGGTCCTCAGAGTTTGCAGAGTTGTGGTAAATAACCTGAAAAGTAATCCAAACTAGTGTCACCCTTCTATGGGTGATATTTACCCGTGTGGGTTAAATATAAATCCTCAAGTGCACTAAATGCTAACGTGTATCCAATAACATGACCAAGTATTTGTACAACATGTGCTAGATATCAAAACAACCAAACACATCAAAAACAAAGAATAATATAATATAGTATAATTGCCCTATACTCAAACACCTGTGGGCAATAATACGTGAAAAATAAATAAATGTGTCCTGTGTATCAGTCCCCAACAGGGGGGAAAATATATATATATCAAAAAATACAAGGAATATCAACAAATGGGAAAATCCACAAAGAAAGTTGATACTGGGTAGATATGAGTTCAGCTGCAGTATCCAATATTCACATGATAAGTAGAAAAGGAGAAATATATTTTCACTAGATCTTCCAGGAAAGTGACATTTGTGATTGTCCTCGGTGTCCTATGAAGACTTTATCCTCAAGTGTACAGGTCAAGGTGACTTTTGTGCTCCCCCTTGATACCCCACTCACCAGATCCAGGTACCTCTGCAGGGGTAGTAGGCGAAAGTGAGTGTGTTGGTTCGCTCTATGCCAGGCTGCTGCTCCTCCGCTTAGACTCCTGGGCTCCTGGTCCACTGACCAGATCTTGTAGCTGTGCTTCGTTGCTGCTTTCCCAGCATGCCAGCTCCTGGTCTGTGTATCAGCCTTTGGCTATTTTAGGTATATAAGTATTTTCTGACCTCCTTTTTCATATGTTATAATCAAATAAAATATATTTTTATAGAATATCTGTATTTTGATTTATTATTAGCACCTTTATAGTCCCATCACTATCCCCAATCGGACTATTTCATAAATTTTCTTACCAAGGGAAGATGATGCCAACTAATTAGAAGTACAATTGATCACTCTAGAATTATAAATGCTGTATTATAAAAACATGCATTTAAAAACTGCAAGCACATATATTATACTGTTCCTGCCCACAAGCAGATAGTGACACCTTTAAAGTGAACTGCTAATCATCCAGGGGTGTATCTACTACTTACAGCTTGTACATGCCCCATGGATAGGCAGAAAAAATGCAGCATGTAATCATGACTTGCCTGTACCCATTCCCAAGCTGGTACTCACACACTCACGGCCCACTGTTCTATCTCAATGGCCTGTCCGACCTGTCAGCACATGTTAATGGCTGCCCTTCCTCTTCCTGCCTACACTAAACAATAGACTAGGAGCAAACCTGCACCCTCTAGGGGCTGGGTAAAATACAGCAGTCTGACTGAGCCAGAGTAAAAGCATGATAGAACAGCACACTGCTACCAGTGGCCACCGGGAAAACAGACAGTCAGATTGCTCTCTTAATAGAGACAGGGTGCAGGGTACTGTTGGAATATCACAGCGACCCAATCCTCAATCCTCAAACCCACGGTGGGTTGGTGTCATGCCAGATCTTCAAGGACGGGGTCCCCTCTGTACGTAAGGTCCACTGCCTTGGACCTTGTATAGCGCCCTGCCAGAGCAACCTGTGGTATAGCGATGTGACCAAGGCGCTGGATCCCAGGGCCCAGCTCTCCAAAGAGAAGCGTTACAGGCATAACCTCATTCTTCCGTCTATCAAGGCTTGGGTACCATCCACTTTTGCCTTTGTTTTGGCTTTTTGAATGGATCCGATTGTATAGCTCCCTGGCCCTGGCTAGGGCTAGGGCTTTTCTGGGGAGCATAATGTTAACCGCGACCAACACCTTAGACACTGGCGAAAAAACAGAGGTACTCCCTGTATGGGAGGGGTTATATAGGGAACTGTTTTCCTGTTTTGATTATGCCAGTGTCCATCACCTGAAGGTGGCCTATAACCTATATAGTAATTACTATGGTGCTCTGTGTCCCGTGATGTATCAGAGAGAAATTGTTCATATATGTTATTACCAGATTGCAAAATGGACAAGCAGCCTAGTAATTATAACTGATATTGTGGTCACATGAGCAGAAACCACAGTGACTGGCTCTAGATCATTAGTGGGGGTGTCAGGAATGGTGTCATTACTGGGCTCACCTGCTGGTGGCACTGTTGCATTCAGCAGCAGTGGGTGTAGTTCTGGTGGCCACCAGCGGGTGTCTCCTCACCAAGACTTTCCACCAGCCATCAAGCACACCTGATCTGGGTCTGCTGGACTATATAAACCCGCACTTAACAAAGCTCAGTGCTCCAGAATTCCTTCTGTAAACCTGATCCGTTGCCTGAAACCTGATCCGTTGCCTGAAACCTGATCCGTTGCCTGAAACCTGATCCGTTGCCTGAAACCTGAACCTGATCCATTACCTGGTCCTGAACCTGATCCTGATCTGTTCCCTGCCTTGTCCTGGACTCTGATCCTTGTACCCTGTCCCCTGAGACCTGTCCCCTGAGACCTGTCCCCTGATACCTGTCCCCTGATACCAGCTTCCAGCTCCCCCTTGCTGACTGCTCCCAGTACCTGGCCTTCTGCTCCCCTTGTCTCTCATCCCTGCCTTGTTCATATATGTGTGTTCTCTTTTGTACATATTAGTTAGCTAGTCAGATTATGTTGTTTTTGGGGTTTGTTGTGTTCCTTTGTATTTGTTTCTTGCTTATGGTTTGCTGTGGTTTTGTTTACACGTGTGTTTTTATCTTTAATAAATATTTATATTTTTCACTTACTCTGTTCCTGATTCCTTAATGTCTGTGTATAGCATCCTCTTGACAGGGGGCCAGAGCTGCCAGTAGTAATAGTGTCAGCTGTTGGCTGTCAAAGATGAAACGGGTTAATTTACTAAAACTGGACAGTAAAAAAAAACTGTTGCAGCTCTGCACGGAAACCAATCAGCTTCCAGGTTATATTGTCAAAGCTTAATTGAACAAGCTTAAGTTAGAAACTGATTGGTTACCATGCACAACTGCAGCAGATTTGGCACACTCCAGTTTTAGTAAATCAACCCCATAGTTTAAAATTCCCTCTGCATGATGCCTAATGCAAGTGAACATTTAATCTACAGGCTATAGATGGCAAAAGGTTAAGGACCAATTCAGCTTTAACAAGGCTGTTTTTTTTTTAAAAGTCAGCAGCTACTAACACTGTAGCTGCTGACTTTTAGTAAGGACACTTACCTGTCCTAGGCGCCTGCGATGATGGGCCCCCGGCGGCGATCGCTCGGTCCTGGCACCTCCATCCTGACTAAGGGAAACAGGCAGTGAAGCCTTACGGCTTCACTGCCTGTTTCCTACTGTGCATGTGCGACTCGCACAACGCTTTGTGAATGGGCGGCTGCCTCCTGGGATACACACAGTTCCCAGAAGGCAGCGCGCCCCATTCACCAGAAGACACCGCAACGGAGGACGAGGAAGAAGACCACCACGGTGGATGAAGAGGCAGAAGAGCTACTTCCGCATAGCAAGCACCCTTTCTGGTGAGTATAAGTTTATTCATTTTTTCTATTTTTTTTTATGATTTTTAGGAAAAAAAAATCAGGGTGGAACTCCACTTTAATTGGATTGAGATCTGGAAAATTTGGAGGCCAAGTTAACACCTCAAATTCATTGTTGTGTTACTCAAACCATTCTTGAATTGAGACGACCACCTTATTTCATTGTTCCATGGTCCAGTTCTGATGCTCATGTGCCCATTGTAGGGACTTTTGGCTGTGGACATGGTTCAGCATGGGCACCCTGACCAGTCTGCAGTTCCGCAGCCCAATACTCAGCAAGGTGTGATGCACTGTGTGTTCTGAGACATTTCTATCTGAACCAGCATAAACTTTTCAGCCATTTGAGATACAGTAGCTCTTCTATTTGATTGGACTACACAGGCCAGCCTTCACTCCCATCATGCATCAATAAACCTTGACTTGGCATGACCATGACCAGTTCACCAGTTTTCTGTCAGTGGTCATAATGCTATGGCTGATCAAAGAGATATATATACTGTTTGTACTGTTTGTACTGTATGTAATGTGTACATTATGCTGACTACTCAGCAATGGGGGTTTAAATGTAAGGAAGACACATACAGTATAATGGATGTATGTCTGTTATATGTACATAATAAAAGGGGAAGTTTTGTGTAATAGTTCGGCTTTTGATGGGGTCATAATAAAGTGCTTTCTAGGCATATGCTGGTGACTCAATATTTCTAATCACTGTCCACGTGAGAGTTGATACATAGAATATTTCTTATGGATAATCTAAAGATTTGCCTGGCAAATTGTGGAGATCAGTCTGGATGCACCGTGCACTAATTGAACTAACACTACAAAGTTCATTATATTCATGGGAATGCATTTTTTTTTTAATATGGATGGAGCAGGAAGAACTGTTTTTGTAAACAAACAGTCGTTTTAGGCCCGGTTCACACAGGGGCAACACGACTTCGGGGGCGACCTCGGCAGTGCGATCTCAAGACGACTTGAGACGCCCGCCGAGGCGATTTGCATAATGACTTCTGTATAGAAGTCAATGCAAGTCGCCCTGCGTCGCCCCCAAAAGTAGTACAGGAACCTTTTTCTAAGTCGGAGCGACTCAGGTCGCTCCTATTAGAACGGTTCCATAGCACAGACCGGGACACGACTCCTCAGGCGACCGAGTCGCCTGAGGAGTCGCCCCTGTGTGAACCGGGCCTTAGTTTTTGACCAACAGGGTATCCAAAATGGAGCTCATTTTTCATATTTAGGAAGATACTGAAAAAAGCTGGTCCTTATTGATGCTTTTAATGGATATATATTATGTAAAAACATCATTTTGACTTCATAAATAGGCTGTTGGGAACATCAGCAGTGCAAATTACATATTTTATTTGAGGGAATTTTATATATCAGATGGGGAGGTCTGCATATAAACCAATCAACTTATTTATTTATTTTTTGTCAAAGCTTAATTGAACAAACTGAAGTAAGAAGCTGATTGGCTACCATGCACATCTGAAGCACATTTTGTACTCTCCAGTTTTAGTAAATCAACCCCACCATCCTTGGGGGTGAGGTAAATTATTCCCAGTTTGCATAGGATTATGGAGCTACTGCAAAATGGGGGTACTTTAATCACTTGCTGACCAGCCGCCGTCATTATACGTCGGTAAGTCGTCACGATCCCGCGAACCGTCGTAGCTGTATGACGGTCCCTTTAGGCGGGATAGCAGGCACGTGCGCACCCGCTGCATCACGGGGTGACCGGCTGTCGCAATGACCACTGACCACGAGCAATCGAGGGCAAACACACACATCGAGGGTAAACACACACATCCCTGTTTTGTTCTGTGAGGAAAGACAGATCGTGAGTTCCTAATAGCTAGAAACCACCATCTGTCATTTCCTCTAGGTCAGTCCTATCCCCCTACAGCTAGAAACACACTAAGGAACACAATTAACCCCTTGTTTGCCCCCTAGAGTTAACCCCTTCCCTGCCAGTGACATTTTTACAGTAATCAGTGCATTGTTATAGCACTGATCGCTGTATAAATGCCAATGGTCACAAAAATGTGTCAAAAGTGTCCGATGTGTCTGCCATAATGTCGCAGTCCCGATAAAAATCGCAGATCGCCGCCATTACTAGTAAAAAAAAAATAATAATAAAAATGCTATAAATCTATCCCCTATTTTGTAGACGCTATACCTTTTGCACAAACCAATAAATATACGCTTATTGCGATTTTTATTACCAAAAATATGTAGAAGAATACATATTGGCCTAAACTGAGAAAAAATAAAATAAAAAAATAAAAATGGGGATAGGTATTATAGCAAAAAGTACAAAATATTACTTTTTTCCAAAATTGTCGCTTTATTTTTGTTTATAGCACAAAAATTAAAAACCGCAGAGGTCATCAATTACCACCAAAAGACAGCTCTATTTGTAGGGAAAAAAAAGGACATCAATTTTGTTTGGGAGCCACGTCGCACGACCGCGCAATTGTCAGTTAAAGCAACGCAGTGCCAAACCAGCCAAATGGTACGGGGCTTAAGCGGTTAATTTGCACATGGTGATCTGTTTCTGGTGTTGGTTATGAATACTTTTGTTATATGACAGTTTTAATACAACTGCTTTGAGAGGGAAAGCTATTTCTATTTTTTATCATTTTGATATGAAAAAACATACATTTTAAAATGTCCTAATAATTTGAACGTATTCATTTCTTAATTGCCCAATATTGTGTTTCTTCTTTCTTTTTCTTTTTTTTTACATACAGTACATGTACTGAATAGATGGAATGCCCCTTCCCCGATTGTAGGGAGACGACATGGGCATTAGATTTAATTGATAATATACATGTTTTCGGTTGTTTTCTTTGTATATGTTATTGGCATGTGGCCAGCCAGTCTGCATGGGTTTGAATGGATTTTTAGGGGGGCAACAAGCTTTTTTTGGTGGGGTTTGGTATAGATTTTCTAGAGGACTTCACACATTTTTTTTTATGCATGAGATACATTCTCAAAGGGTCTGGTATATAATTCGGAGGGAATACATTTTTTTTTTGCTGTAGGGTGTGCTATAGTTTTTGGCTTTTTTTCAGAAGCCAGCAATCAAATGCCATTTGCTGGGAATTTAAACATGTCTTTTATTTGTAAATATTGGTGCTTCTTCAGCACTTTCTGTTCATCTCAAGGATGTGACCCCAGGCACAGGCAGGATAAGGGCACCCCCAAGTCATGTTATTTAAAGGAATTTGGATTTTTTATTGTTTCACTATAAGCATATAAAAAATCACTGCTCCTGGCCAAATTGAGTTGTTGTTTTTTTTTTTTATAATTTGCATTGGTACATATTTCCCAGGGCAGTACCCACCCCATGCTGTTTTTAACAACCCCTTCTCAATAAGCTCAAACTGGCATTTTTTTTTACAGATTTGGGGTTAGAGTCCAGCATTTGAACTTCTTTGTAGTTCGCTGACTTATGCTCACCCAAAGCCAGTCTGTGTATTAAAGGATGTGCTCTAATCTGAATAAATCAAGAATAAAAGTGTAGCGTTACCTTAAATAGCCAACAAAATTCTAAAAAATAATGTGATACCAATCAACAAGAACAGAGCATGTATTCCTGCCC
This sequence comes from Rana muscosa, assembly GCA_029206835.1. NCBI lineage: Eukaryota > Metazoa > Chordata > Amphibia > Anura > Ranidae > Rana > Rana muscosa. The sequence continues at coordinate 1,148,862,871 of CM055122.1, read as the reverse complement.
AAAATAATATCGAAATTGCTGTGCCAACAAATCTGAATGTAATCTTAATAAAAGTGAAAAAATAAATAAAAAATATATGATTAGCTACCTTACTGGGTTGTGAACTGTATACTAGTGCTGTAAATATCAACCAAAAAATGATGAGAATTGTGTGTTTATGATTTTCAGTGCTATAAACAATAATCAGAATATACATATCAAGGGTAAATAGAAATAAATAAACAAAAAATATCAATAGTGATAAGTGGTATAATCAATTTCTCGTGCTATAACTAGTAAAAGCAATTTCATAGAGTGATCAACTTAAGTTATTAGAGCCTCTTTAAAGTCCAATATTGGTGAAATAATAACATAAAGCAAAGCAGATTCTTGTGTGATGAGATCCAAGTCCTGTGAGAAATTTATCTCCATCACCCTCGCAATCTAGCAGCTCTCCTTAGATGGAGACCTATACTCTCGTATAGGTCAAACAGAGCTTGACCTAAAGGTTTCCTCAGATTTCCTTCACCCAGTATCGCTTCAGGCAGAAACTCCGCATCTCCAGCAAGTATAATATGTAATGGTAAAAAAGTGGCATAGTGAAGTACTTAGGTAGTTTAGGTAGTTTATTTAAAAGTAGTAAACTTACACATAAATAATGCTTTCATCAGCACGACACACTCTTCCAAGGGAGTAAAATTGTTAATTCTGGTCTTGGCCTCAAACGGAAATGATGTCACTTGCCTCCTTTCCAGAGCATTGTGTCACAAATTACGTGAAAGCTGCTTTGCTTTATGTTATTATTTCCCCATTATTGGAATTTAAAGAAGCTCTATTCACTTTAGTTGATCACTCTATGGAATTGCTTTTACTAGTTATAGCACTGGAAATCGATTATATCACTTACAGGGCGTTGAAAAAAGGATTCATACCCCTTTAAAATGTTCCAAATTTTTTTTCTCCAATAGGTTTTTATTAGCTTTTTGGTTTATACAAAAGAAAAAACATTGTACAGATAGGCAATGTACAAATAAGGAAAAAAAAAAGAAAACATTGATTGTCTAATGGTGGTAGAACAACACCATGCATGTTCAATAGAAGGCAAAATTACAAATTTCACAATGAGTATCCGTAACGAACGTGTGATACTTTAGTTTGGTGAACTGTTGGGTGGGGAGGCTGGCCTCAGTCCCGGCACCCCCAAATGGGTTCAGGACTGTATCCAGGACCCAAGCCAGTCCCCCACACCTTGTATATGTTCCATTCAACCGCATTGGCTAAAGTTTATTTCTAGCAAACATAATACGATAACTGTAACACAATTAACCGTCTGGGGTAAACCTGGGGGAATAATATTGCACCCTGACGTTCCTGCCTAGTTATTGTAGTCTAGGGTACAGGTAGAGAATTCAAAGATTCTTTATTATACCAGCTCAACCATGGTTGCCACTTTCGGCCTATATGTTGTCTATTTTTATCCCTGAGTGCTAGAGTCCGCTCGTATATGAAATGTAGATGGGTTGTTTGTATCACTTCTCCTATTGTGGGAGGTGCAAGGTTTTTTCACTTCCTGGTGATGCATAGTGCTAAACAGGGCCTAGGGGTAATTGCTAAATGAGAAATGTCGTATATTAATTTTGAAAATTGATTCCCAAAAGCGTGTCAGTAGGGGGCAGCTCCAAAAGGTATGGAGCATATCTCCCTTTTCTCCACATTTTCTCCAACATTTATCGCTTAGACTGTTATCAAATTTAGACACTCTTTCGAGAGTCAAATACCATCATTGGGAAATTTTAATGGATAGTTCCCAGAGGGTGGAACAACAGGTGACATCATATGTGGATTTGCAGGCTTTAGTCCATTGGACCGTAGTGTACATGCTTCCTAAGTCTGATTCCCACTTAAGTAGAGGAGCTGATTTAATGAATATATATTTTTTGCTGGAGGATAGTATAGAATAGTGATATACCTTTTAGGGTGGGTATGGGGTTACTAAGAAAGAGCCATGCAGGATGGGGAAGGTGACGTTCCCAGGGAGGTGATGTATGCAAGTAGTGCTTCGTTCGTAAGTAAAGGTATAGGTCAGAGTTAGGTAGTCGGTATTCCTTCTGAAGGTCAGGGAATGATTTTAGTCTATCATGAATGAAGAGGTCATTAATGTGTAGTATGCCTTTATCCCGCCACTTCTTGTAAGATATTAGATCTATATTGTTCTGTAGGACTAAGATCAGGATTTTCAATGTGGTTTTGTTAGGGTAGTCATGACTAAGGCGTATAAATTTATTCCATACTTGGACTGTGGCTGACATTGTAGGTGGAATAAATGAGGGGATTTTGCTTGTAGGTGACTTGGAGAGTAGCCAGGTGGATAGGTCTGTACCCGGTATGAAGGTAGCTTCCATTTGCCCCCAAATGGTGTGTGGGTATGATAAGAACCATTCCCTAGTTTGAGTGAGTATAGAGGCCATATAATAATCCTGGAAGTCCACATAACCAGGGCCTCCGACTCTACGGTTTTTGATAAATATTAGAATGTGCGCTTCTAGCCTTTTTGCCCTGCCAGGTGAAGAGAGGCTGAATAGATTGTAGTGATTTAAAGTAATTGGTAGGGCTGTTTATTGGAAGAGTCCTGAATAGATACAAGATTTGGGGAAGGTGGATTATTTTTAAAGCCGCTAGGCAGCCCATCCAGGACAGTTCCTTAGATGCCAGCCTGCGTAGATCTTCTTGAAGTTTGCTACGAAAAGGAATGTAATTGTGATGAAATAACTGTTTAGTGGTTTTGGTCAGCTGAACTCCAAGATAAGTTATACTTTGGTCTGCCCATGCATATGGGAATTGTTGCTGTAGTATCAAGCTTGTTGGAGCGTTAACTCCTAGATTTAATATATGCGATTTGGATTAATTGATTTTGCAGTATGATATTCTACTGAACCAGGCTAGCGTCTCCTGAACTGCCGGGAGAGATGTGGTCGGATTAGTTAACATAAGTATTACGTCATCAGCAAATAAGCTGATTTTGTGTTCTTGGTCTCCTAGTGGGATGCCTGTTATTTTTGCGTTGGAGTGTATGAGTTGTGCTAGGGGCTCCATGACGAGGTTAAATATGAGAGGGGAAAGGGGGCAGCCCTGTCTAGTGTCATTAGAGATACTAAATGGGGAAGATAATGAGTCTGATGAATATACTTGGGCTGAAGGAGTATAAGGCCATTATGGCGTTGTGTATTTGTCCTGTAAGACCAAATTTGTGTAGCGCTGAGGAAAGGTACCCCCAGTGTACCCTGTCAAACTCTTTTTCAGTGTGAAGGGACAAGGGTACAGAGGGGGTACCGGCATTTCCTGACTGGTGGATGAGATTGATCATCCTTCTTGTAGCGTCTGAGGCTTGGCGGCCTTTAGTGAAGCCTGATTGGTCTTTATAGATAAGGGTTGGGAGAATGTCGATTAATCTATTGGCTATTAATGTTGCGTATATTTTCACGTCTACATTGAATAAAGAGATAGGGCGAAAATTTTGGGGTGAGGTCGGGTCTTTGCCAGGTTTTGAAAGGGTAACCACTATCGCCTTTTAGCATTTAGCATTTAGCAGGGAAGAAAGATGAGGTTGTGGCGATATTATAAACTTCACAGAGGATGGGAGCTAAGGTGTGTTGGAATTTTTTATAATATTCTCCGCTGAACCCGTCTGGTCCTGGAGATTTGGAGTTTGGGAGATTGTGAATTGTGTGTGCTATTTCAGGGACAGTAAAGGGGGCATTGAGGGAGGATAGTTGTGATGACGACAGCGAAGGAGATTGACTTTTTCTAGAAATTTTGAAATTTCCTCTTGGGATGGTTGAATAGTGTGTTTATCTTCCTTGATATTGTATAAATCGGTGTAGTACGTGCTGAATGCGTTGGCTATCTCATTGGGTTTAAGCAATTTTTCTTTCGTATGGGGGTGGTAGATGTATGGAATTTTGGATTTAATTCTATGTCCTTGAATTCTTAATGCCATCAGTTTACCCGCTTTATTACCTGTAGCATAGGTAGTTGCTCTAATCATAGTATAAGCTTTTTCAGAAGATTCTAGTAGAAGTGACCGTAGGTCATGGCGTAAATTATAGAATTTTGTTTGAAGAATAGGGGAAGGGTGGGATTTGTTTTGAGATTCAGTGAGCTCTATATCAGCTGTGAGTTGTTCTAATTTTTGCAACCTGTTTTTCTTCACTCTGGCTCCTAGTTGAATAAAAACACCCCTGATGACGGTTTTATGGGCATTCCACACAACCACCGGATCGGACACTGATTGGGATTTCAGAGAGGAAAATTATTCTAAGTGTTGGTGAATGGAGTTAGTGATGGAGGAGTTGTGAAGAAGAGAGTTGTTAATCCTCCAAAGATATGAATTGGGTTGTGGGGTTTTGACGTCAATAGTTATACTGATAGGGGCATGGTCCGACCAGGTGGTAGTGTGGATCACCAAAGCTGATACCTTTTACAGTAGATATTTATCAGAGAGGAATAAGTCTATGCGTGAGTAGGTGTTATGACGCGGGGATAGAAAGGTATAATCTCGCTCACTTGCGTGACAACACAGATATCAAACAGATTATTCGAAAAAATACATTTGTTCGAAGGAGATACACATCTCTTCGTACCCGCTGTTGAGTCCAAATCATAGTCTGGAACAAGATTGAAGTCTCCGCATAACAATAGGTGCAGCTGTTGGAGGCCTTTTTCTGTTTTTAAAATGTTTTTAAAGAAAGACATTTGTCGTTGGTTTGGTGCATACAAAGATACTAAGGTATATTGGGTATTGTTGATCATACATATCAAGATAATGTATCGACCCTCAGGATCAGTTATGCAGTTCTGTAGTTGAAATGAGATTGTGTTTCGAATGGCGATTAATACTCCTCTTTGTTTCCTCGAGTAGCACGATTGGAATATGTGGGGAAATTGTTTATGTTGGCACAGGGGGGATAAGTCCTGGGCAAAGTGTGTCTCCTGTACACAAAGTACATTGCTTTAGAGTGATAATGCACTTTTCCACAAGGATGAGCGTTTGGCTGGGTGGTTCAAGCATTTCGCGTTCAATGACAGTATGGTGAATGACATGTTGTCGAACACTTGTGTACTGGGTGCAGTTCTGTGACTTATGGTTAGAAGAAAGCTAGTAGAGGCTCCTCAGGGAGGTGGTTGTAGCTTCTGGAAGTCGAGGATCAGGATGTCAAGGTGCTTGAGATGTGTTGAATGGAACGTGGGGTTCTAATGCTGGATGTGCAGCAATGTCAAACACAGAAAAGAAAACTATTCAACAAAGTAAAAAAGAAAACTGTAAATAAGCAAAGAACAAAATGAGTCAGCGTAACATAGAGTGGTTGCTGACTAAACTTGGGGGTAAGTTCAGACTTAGAAGTGAAATGAGCGGTTAGCTGGACCGGACATGAGTTAGTAGCTCGGCTTAGTTGCGGGCAGGGAAAGTTAGTTCGTATTAGTTGTGGTGTCCACTATGGGATCCCGGATGAGAAGGTTTGGGCCTCCCTGAATTGGCAGAGTAGGCATGTGGAGATCCCGGAACAATGCCTCATGAGTGCAGTAGCCTCATTCCTCCCTCAATAGTAGAAATGGTATGGGGGATACCATTGTGAGTAACCAGGATGGTAGCTGGGTGGTGCCATTTGTAGACAATCTTGTGGTTAGTGAAAGCTTTGGTTACTGTTTTCAGCTGTCTTCTCATCTGTAACGTGCACTGGGAGAGATCAGCATACATTTGAATATCTGCATATGGTGCAGGAAGGGTAGTGAGTGCTTGGGCCCTGGATAGAATTTTCTCCTTGGCCTGATAAAAATGTATACACATGAGCATGTCTCTAGGGACCGCTTCCTCTAAATGGCGCAGTTTAGGGATCCTGTGAATGCAATCAATTGTGAGTTCAATGGGGGACAGATCAGGTAGTAGTGTAGAAAACAAGGTGCTAGCATACTTGTGGAGGTCTGTGGGGGGGTTGTCTCTGGTATACTGCAAATTTTGATGTTATTGAGGCGAGAACGGTCCTCGAGGTCCGCTAATTTTGATTTGATCCAGTTTGTGTCCTCCTTTTGGGCCATACATACATCTACTAGATCGTTCACAGTGTCAGTACATTCCTCAATTTTATCCTCCATGTACTGCACCCTGTCTCCCATGTGCCTCATGTCAGTTGTAAACGTGTGGATTAGGGAGGATAGATTAAACATAAGTGAGGACTACAGTGACAGTAACATGTTTTTGATTGTAGTATCAAGGACAGGCTGCCCTGTTGTGGGGAAGGCCGCTATGGAGGATTGTAGAGATAAGATGGCATGTGCATTGTGCAGGGCATTACTCACTGTGGTCCCGGCCTGCTGTTCTGTATCCAAGCGCATCCGCGCTTTAGAAGGGCTTTGTGTGACCGGAGAAAGCTAAGGAGAGTTGGCGAGGGGGGGAGATGATAATCCCCCTTCTGATTCTCCTGGATCGCTGCTGGGAAGATCAGTGTAAGCTATTGATGACCGCGCTGCGGCTTCAGCGGCGCCATCTTGCCTGTCTCCCCTCCGGTCTGGCCTAAACGACAGGACCCTGAGCTTTTGGAGGTTTCTTTCCTCCTTTCTCTTGCAGGACATCGTGGCAGCAGGGTCCGCTGATCCTCCGGAGCTGATGTGGGGTCACGATGATCCAGGAAACCTGCCCTTTTGCTGTGATAGTCCGTCCGGCTGGAGAGAGCTCTGAGCTTAAGCTGCCATTCCACTTGCGCGCAAGCCACACCCCCAAAATGTTCCACATTTTTTCATGTTATAACCAAAAACCTAAATGTATTTTTATTGGGATTTTATGTAACAGGCCAACACAAAGTGGCACATAATTGTGAAGTGGAAGGAAAATGATAAATGGTTTTCAAAATATCTGAAAAGTGTGGTGTGCATTTTTATTCAGCTCCCTTTACTCTGAAACCCCTAATTAAATTTAGTGGAACCAATTGCCTTCAGAAGTCACCTAACTAGTAAATAGAGTCCACCTGTGTGTACACCTAATCTCAATATAAATACAGCTGTTCTATGAAGCACTCAGAGATTTGTTAGAGAACCTTATTGAACAATCAGAATCATGAAGGCCAAGGGACACACCAGACAGGTCAGGGATGAACTTATGGAGAAGTTCAAAGCTTGGGATATTTTTTTATAACCTAACCCTGCTTTAGACATCTCACAGAGCACTGTTCAATCCATCATCCGAAAATGGAAAGAGTTTGGCACAACTGCAAACCTACCAAGACATGGCCATTCACCTAAACTGAGAGGCCGGGCAAGGAGAGCATTAATGAATGAGTGACTTGAATAGCGCCACACATGCAAACTGAATCGCCTCTAGGCGCTCTTTGCAGCCAGTGTCTGCCTGGCTGGTGCAGTCATTTACGCCGTAGGATCTCGACACGCTTGGGACACACAGTCGTATACATATATACTGGGCCAATTTGGACAAGATCCAATTAACCTACCAGCATGTCTTTGGAGTGTGGGAGGAAACCGAGTACCCGGAGGAAACCCACGCAGACACAGGGAGAACAAACTCCAGGCAGATGGTGTTGAGGTCGGGATTTGAACCAGCGACCCTTTTGCTGCTAGGTGAAAGTGCTAACCACTACACCACTGTGCTGCCCTCAGAGAAGCAATCAGAGAAGCAGCCAAGAGGCCCGTGGTAACTCTAAAAGAGCTGCAGAGATCCACAGCTCAGGTGGGAGAATCTTTCCACAGGACAACCATTAGTCGTGCACTCCACAAATCTGATCTTTATGGAAGAGTGGCAAGAAGAAAGCAATTTTTGAAAGAAAGACATAAGAAGTCCTATTTGCAGTTTGCGAGAAGCAATGTGGGGACAAAGTAAACATGTGGAAGAAGGTGCTGAGGTCAGATGAGACTAAAATTTAACTTTTTGGCCTAAAAGCAAAACGATATGTGTGGCAGAAAACTAACACTGCACATCACCCTGAACACACCATCCCCACCATGAAACATGGTGGTGGCAACATTATTTTGTGGGCAGGGAAATAGAAACTGATAAGAGTTGGGAATGGGAAGAGATAGGAAGATGGATGAAGCTAAATAAAAGCCAATCTTAGAAGAAAACCTGTTGAAGACTGCAAAAGACTTGAGACTGGGGCGGAGGTTTATCTTCCAGCAAGACTACCCTAAACACATAGCCAAAGCTACAATGCAATGGTTTAGATCAAAGCATATTCATGTGTTATGATGGCCCAGTCACATCCTGGACTTAAATCCAATTGGAGAATCTGTGGCAAGACTTGAAAATTGCTGTTCACAGACGCTCTCCATCCAATCTGACAGATCTTGAGCTTTTGTGCAAAGAAGAATGGGCAAACATTTCACTATTCTAGATGTGCAAAGTGGGTAGAGACATACCAAAAAGACGTGCAGCTGTAATTGCAGTGAAAGGTGGTTGTACAAAGTATTGATTCAGGGGGGCTGAATACATGTGCACGCCACACTTTTCACATATTTATTTGTAAAAAAATTTGAAAACCATTTATCATTACCCTTCCACTTCACAATTATGTGCCACTTTGTGTTGGTATATCACATAAAATCCCAATAAAATACATTCACGTTTTTGGTGGTAACATGACAAAATGTGGAAAATTTTCAAGGGGCATGAATACTTTTTCGAGGCACTGTAGGAGGGCTTTTAATTTTCTTTGTTTATTTATATCTATTTAACCTTGATATATTCTGTTTATTGTTTATAGCACTGAAAATCATAAACATGCAATTGTTTTTTTTTGGTTGATATTTACACCACTGGTATATGGTTCACAACCCAGTAGGGTACCTAATCATTTTTTGAATATTTGTTCAGTTGTATTACTATTACATTCAGATTTGTGGGAATGGCAATGTTGATATTATTTTGGGCAAGAGTACATATTATGTTTTGTATTGTCAGTTGATTGGTATCACATTATTTTTGTGAATTTTGCTGGCTTTTGAAGGTTGCGCTACACTTTTCTTCTTAATTTATCCATTGTTTATGGGGACAAAATTTTGAGAGTTGGCTACTTCCTGGATTCTTGAAGATATATTTATTTGGATTGTTTGCTTGGTTAGCACATAAGTGTTCTCATCCTAATTACTCTAATCTGAATAACTAATGGTTCTGCTGTGAACATTAGTCTGGATAAATTGGATCCCTACCTAGTGTCTCAGACAATTAAGAAAAGTACATTTGTACCAATTTGCATTTTTTTTGGCCATTCATGTGATGAATTCAATAGATACAAGAAAGCTATTAAACCTAGGTCCAATGTCAAATCTCTAGAGAACAGTTCAGAGGTAGTCCCACTCAACAGAATTCAAAGCTTTGGCTACATCTAATGATGCCAGGACCCTCATGCTCACATAGTCATGTTTTATTTGAAGTTGTAAAAAAAAACTAGTATTAACCACTTAACGACCGCTCACTGTATATATACGTCGGCAGAATGGCACCGACAGGCACAATCACGTAGAGCATACGTGATTGCCTTTGTATAGTTGGGGGGTCCAATCGGACCCCCCTCCTATACAGTGAGCGGTGGCTAAGTGTCCGGGAGCGTTCCGGGATGAGGGGGCAGCCATTCGTTTCTGGCCACCCCCTCGCGATCGCTCCCGGCGAATGGAAATGCCCCCTCTGTCTGTGTCAGACAGAGGGAGCAGGAGGAAGTGATGTCATCTCTGGTGCGGCGCTCACATATACCGAGCGCCGTACTAGAGAAGACATCAGGTCAGTGCACACAACACTACACTGACACCAGGACACATAGGGACATAAATCGCCCCCCCAGGCCCCCCCAGACACCCCAGATCACCCCCCAGATCACCCCCCCAGCCCCCAGTCACAGTGTCACTGATTGCAGTGACCATTTATTTAGTGATCACTGCAATCAGTGACATTTGTGAGTGTAAAAGTGTCACCAAAGTTTAGTCTTAGGTCCAGTGTAGCCCCCTAACCCCCCTAATAAAGGTTTAACCCCCTGATCACCCCCCAGATAACCCTTTCACCGCCTATCACCACTGTCGCTAAGCGATCATTTTTCTGATCGCTGTCTTAGCGTCAGTGATGCCGATCGGCAGCCAGTAATTTTTTTTAGGTTCGCTGCATGTTTTTATAGCGTCAGGTACCCCAATATATTATCTAATAAAGGTTTAACCCCCTTGATCGCCCCCCAGGTAACCCTTTCACCCCCTATCACCACTGTCACTAAGCAATCGTTTTTCTAAACGCTGTCTTAGTGTCTGTGATGCAGATCGGTAGCCGGTAATTTTTTTTAGGTTCGCCGCAGGTTTTTATAGCATCAGGTACCCCAATATATTATCTAATAAAGGTTTAACCCCCTTGATCGCCCCCCAGGTAACCCTTTCACCCCCTATCACCACTGTCGCTAAGCAATTGTTTTTCTAAACGCTGTCTTAGTGTCGGTGATGCAGATCGGTAGCCAGTATTTTTTTTTAGGTTCGCCGCATGTTTTTATAGCGTCAGGTACCCCAATATATTATCTAATAAAGGTTTAACCCCCTTGATCGCCCCCCAGGTAACCCTTTCACCCCCATCACCACTGTCGCTAAGCGATCGTTTTTCTAAACGCTGTCTTAGTGTCGGTGATGAAGATCGGTAGCTGGTAAATTTTTTTAGGTTCGCCGCAGGTTTTTATAGCGTCGGGTACCCCAATATATTATCTAATAAAGGCTTAACCCCCTTGATCGCCCCCCAGGTAACCCTTTCACCCCCTATCACCACTGTCGCTAAGCGATCGTTTTTCTAAACGCTGTCTTAGTGTCGGTGATGCAGATCGGTAGCCAGTAATTTTTTTTAGGTTCGCCGCATGTTTTTATAGCGTCAGGTACCCAAATATATTATCTAATAAAGGTTTAACCCCCTTGATCGCCCCCCCAGGTAACCCTTTCACCCCCATCACCACTGTCGCTAAGCGATCGTTTTTCTAAACGCTGTCTTAGTGTCGGTGATGCAGATCGGTAGCTGGTAATTTTTTTTAGGTTCGCCGCAGGTTTTTATAGCGTCAGGTACCCCCATATATTATCTAATAAAGGTTTTAACCCCCTGATTGCCCCTAGTTAACCCTTTCACCAGTGATCACCATATAAGTGTTACGGGTGACGCTGGTTAGTTAGTTTGCTTTTTATAGTGTCAGGGCACCCGCCGTGTATATAACCCAATAAAGGTTTAACCCCCTGATCGCCCGGCGGGTGATATCACTTAGGTTTTAGCGTCAGAGAGGGTCTGAGTCACACCCCAGGCAGCGTCAGGTTAGTGCCAGTAACGCTAACACCCACGCGTGAAGCATACACCCCCCTTAGTGGTATAGTATCTGAACAGATCAATATCTGATCTGATCAGATCTATACTAGCGTCCCCAGCAGTTTAGGGTTCCCAAAAACGCAGTGTTAGCGGGATCAGCCCAGATACCTGCTGGCACCTGCGTTTTGCCCCTCCGTCCAGCCCAGGCCACCCAAGTGCAGTATCGATCGATCACTGTCACTTACAAAACAAAAACACACATAACTGCAGCGTTCGCAGAGACAGGCCTGATCCCTGCGACTCCAGTGCTGTAGGAGGTGATTTCACCACCACAGTTAAAAAAAAAAAGCAAATATGCCGAAGCATTGGGGCAGCAGGGGGTCAGCAGGGGCGGAGGAGTGATTTTGCTCCTAATGCCGCGTACATACGGTCGAAATTCCGACGGAGGCTTGCCCGTGGAAAAGTCCGACCATGTGTGTGCGGCATAACTTTTTTGCGGGAGGATGCCCCCATGCTTCGGCATATATAAATGGTGCGTGTATGCCCATCATTGGAAGTGGGTGGATGAAGGGCGGTATTCTAATGGTGGGCATACCCACCGATCAATCTCTTTTTTCGTTCAGCCAACTGGCTGCATGAAAAAAAAGATTACAATACATGTCCAACAAGGACCAGCAACGTACTGGTATGTTGCTGGACTTTGAATGTTTATACCAGAATGATGCCTGTGGGTTTAGGTATCATCTTGGTATCATTCTTTTCAGCCTGCGGCCGGCTTTCATGTAAAAGCAATCCTAGCGGCTAATTAGCCTCTGGACTGCTTTTACAAGCAGTGGGAGGGAATGCCCCCCCTCGGATATAAAAAGCGCCATTGGGAAATTGGGAAAGCATTTTATCACACCGATCTTGGTGTGGTCAGATGCTTTGAGGGCAGAGGAAAAATCTAGGGTCTAAAAGACCCCAGTTTTTTCAAAAAAAGAGTACCTGTCACTACCTATTGCTATCATAGGGGATATTTACATTCCCTGAGATAACAATAAAAATGATAAAAATACCTGGAAGGAACAATTTAAAACTAAAATAAAAAAGCAAAATTAATAATAAAAAAAAAAAGAAAAAAAAAAAAGCACCCCTGTCCTGCCCTGCTCTTGCCCAATGGCGAACGCAAGCGTCGGTCTGGCGTCATATGTAAACAGCAATTGCACCATGCATGTGAGGTATCACCGTGAAGGTCAGATCGAGGGCAATGATTTTAGCAGTAGACCTCCTCTGTAAATCTACTGGGGTAACCTGTAAAGGCTTTTAAAGGCTTTTAAAAATGTATGTAGTTTGTCGCCAATGCGCGTTTGTGCGAAATTTTAAAGCATGTCGTGTTTGGTATCTATGTACTCAGCCTAAGATCATCTTTTTTATTTCATCAAACATTTGGGCAATATAGTGTGTTTTAGTGCAATAAAAATTAAAAAAAGTGTATTTTTTAACCCAAAAAATGCGTTTGAAAAATCGCTGCGCAAATACTGTGTAGAAAAAAAAAATGCAACACCCACCATTTTAATCTGTAGGGCCTTTGCTTTAAAAATATATATAATGTTTGGGGGTTCAACATAATTTTCTTGCAAAAAAAAAATGTTTTCATGTAAACAAAAAGTGTCAAAAAGGGCTTTGTCTTCAAGTGGTTAGAAGAGGGGATGTAAGCTTCCTAATGTTGTGTATAAAATGCCAGAACAGTTCAAACCCCCCCAAATGACCCCATTTTGGAAAGTAGACACCCCAAGCTATATACTGAGAGGCATGTCGAGTCCATGGAATATTTTATATGTTGACACAAGTTGCGGAAAAACGACAATTTTTTCTTTTTTTTTTTTTTTTGCACAAAGTTGTCACTAAATGATATATTGCTCAAACATGCCATGGGCATATGTGGAATTACACACCAAAATACATTCTGTTGCTTCTCCTGAGTACGGGGATACCACATGTGTGAGACTTTTTGGGAGCCTAGCCACGTACGGGACCCCAAAAACCAAGCACTGCCTTCAGGCTTTCTAAGGGTGTAAATTTTTGATTTCACTTCTCACTGCCTATCACAGTTTTGGAGGCCATGGAATGCCCAGATAGCACAAACCCCCCCCCAAATGACCCCATTTTGGAAAGTAGACACCCCAAGCTATTTGCTGAGAGGTATTGTGAGTATTTTGCAGATCTCGCTTTTTGTCACAAAGTTTTGAAAATTGAAAAAAAAAATATATATATATATATATTTTCTTTCTTCATTTTCAAAAACAAATGAGAGCTGTAAAATACTCGCCATTCCTCTCAGCAAATAGCTTGGGGTGTCTATATTCCAAAATGGGGTCATTTGGGGGGGTTTTGTGCGATTTTGGCATTTTATGGCCTTCGAAACTGTGATAGGTAGTGAGGAGTGAAATCAAAAATTTGTGCCTAGAAATCCTGAAAGCGGTGCTTGGTTTTCGGGGTCCCGTACGCGGCTAGGCTCCTAAAAAGTCCCACACATGTGGTATCCCCGTACTCAGGAGAAGCAGAAAAATGTATTTTGGGGTGTAATTCCACATATAACCATGGCATGTGTGAGCAATATATCATTTAGTGACAACTTTTTTTTTTTTTGTCATTATTCAATCACTTGGGACCAAAAAAATATATTCAATGGGCTCAACAGGCCTCTCAGCAATTTCCTTGGGGTGTCTACTTTCTAAAATGGGGTCATTTGGGGGGATTTTGTGCTATTTTGGCATTTTATGGCCTTCGAAACTGTGATAGGTAGTGAGGAGTGAAATCAAAAATTTGCGCCCTTAGAAATCCTGAAGGCGGTGCTTGGTTTCCGGGGTCCCGTACGCGGCTAGGCTCCCAAAAAGTCCCACACATGTGGTATCCCCGTACTCAGGAGAAGCAGCAAAATGTATTTCGGGGTGAAATTCCACATATAACCATGGCATGTGTGAGCAATATATCATTTAGTGACAACTTTTTGTAATTTTTTTTTTTTTTTTTTTGTCATTATTCAATCACTTGGGACAAAAAAATATTCAATGGGCTCAACATGCCTCTCAGCAATTTCCTTGGGGTGTCTACTTTCCAAAATGGGGTCATTTGGGGGGGTTTTGTACTGCCCTGTCATTTTAGCACCTCAAGAAATGAGATAGGCAGTCATAAATTTAAAACTGTGTAAATTTCAGAAAATGTACCCTAGTTTGTAAACTCTATAACTTTTGCGCAAACCAATAAATATACGCTTATTGACATTTTTTTTACTAAAAACATGTGGCTGAATACATTTTGGCCTAAATGTATGACTACAATTGAGTTTATTCGATTTTTCTTATAACAAAAAGTAGAAAATATCATTTTTTTTCAAAATTTTCGGTCTTTTTCCGTTTATATCGCAAAAAATAAAAATCGCAGAGGCAATCAAATACCATTAAAAGAAAGCTCTATTTGTGGGAAGAAAAGGACGCAAATTTCGTTTGGGTACAACATTGCATGTCCGCACAATTTACAGTTAAAGCAGCGCAGTGCAAAATTCTAAATTCACCTCTGGTCCTTTAGCTACCAAATGGTCCGGGGCTTAAGTGGTTAAACATAATATTTTTCCCTTTTATGAATAACCTTGGAGATTACGCTATTTAAGTGAAGCAACAATGTAGTAGGGATGAGCTTCGAGTTCAAGTCGAACTCCTGTTCGACTCGAACATTGCCTGTTCGCATGTTCGCCGAAAAGCGAACAATTTGGGGTGTTCGCGGCAAATTCGAAAAGCCGCGGAACACCCTGTAAAAGTCTATGGGAGAAATCTAAAGTGCTAATTTTAAAGGCTTATATGCAAGTTATTGTCATAAAAAGTGTTTGGGGACCCGGGTCCTGCCCCAGGGGACATGTATCAATGCAAAAAAAGTTTTAAAAATTGCAGTTTTTTCGGGAGCAGTGATTTTAATAATGCTTAAAGTGAAACAATAAAAGTGAAATATTCCTTGAAATTTTGTACCTGGGGGGGTGGGGGGGTGTATAGTATGCCTGCAAAGCAGCGCTTGTTTCCCGTGTTTAGAACTGTTCCTGCACAAAATGTCATTTCTGAAGGAAAAAATGACATTTAAAAGCACTATATATATATATATATATATATATATATATATATATATATATATGGATATAATGAATTGTCGGCTCCCAGCAATACAGAGAAAAGTAATTAATAAAGAAAAAATGTGTGGGGGTCCCCCCAAATTCAATTACCAGGCCCTTCAGGTCTGGTATGGATTTTAAGGGGAACTCCACCCCAAATTTAAAAAAAAGTGGCGTGGAGTTCCCCCAAAAATCCATACCAGACCCTTTATCCAAGCACGCAACCTGGCAGGCCGCAGGAAAAGAGGGGGGACGAGAGAGCGCCCCCCCTCATGAACCGTACCAGGCCACATGCCCTCAACATGGGGAGGATGTCCCCATGTTGATGGGGACAAGGGCCTCATCCCACAACCCTTGTCCGGTGGTTGTGGGGGTCTGCGGGCAAGGGGCTTTTCGGAATCTGGAAGACCCCTTTAACAATAATCAATTACTTTTCTCTGTATTGCCGGGAGCCGATCGGAATCTGGAAGACCCCTCTAACAATAATCAATGACTTTTCTCTGTATTGCAGGGAGCCGACAATTCATTATAGCCACGAGTGGTTTTATATGGCTTTTTTTCCTTCAGAAATGACATTTTGTGCAGGGACAGTTCTAAGCAAGGGAAACAAGCGCTGCTTTATAGGCATACTATACACCCGCCCAGGTCCGAAATTTAAAGGAATATTTCACTTTTTATTTTTCACTTTATGCATTATTAAAATCACTGCTCCTGAAAAAACGTCAGTTTTTAAAACTTTTTTTTGCATTGATACATACTTTTTAGGACAATAACTTGCATATTAGCCTTTATAATTAGCACTTTTGATTTTGAACATTCGAGTCTATTGTATTTAATAGGGTTCTAAAGTTCACGCAAATTTTAGGTCTGTTCGCAGGTTCTGGTGCGAACCGAACAGGGGGGTGTTCGGCTCATCCCTAAAATGTAGTATAAGACACAAGTGACAAATACAGAAATGAAAATCGAACACCCTCAGATAGTGCTACTCTTTCAGATAATCATAAACATAGAACCTTTGGATAAGAAGCAGAGCAAACTCAACATAAAATGCATTTAGCGGGAGTGCCAATTAACATAGCCATATAACATCTCAAATCAACTAGGGACCGGTTACAGGTTGTCCCATCAAGCTACTTTAACTTATAGCATTAGGAATGACTTGCACAGGGAAAAAGATGCATGTTGTAAGGAACAGAGGAGAAGAGGAAAAAAAAGGGGGGGATTGGGAAGGGTAGGGAGAAAGGGAAACCCTATATGCATTTCTACTGGTATCATGTCAGCATAGATATATATTTTCTGTCAGAGCATCTTATAGGTAGCAACAATAACCAAATAAACATAAGTTGAAAAGAGAAAAGGAAAAGGGAAAGAAGAAAAAAGAGAGAAGAAAGAAGAGAGGAAAGAAGAAAGAGGAAAGAAGAAAGAGGAGGGTCAGCCAGAAGCGCTTTAAGGTGTAGATAGATAACGTAGCCATGGATCCCATGTTGCATCAAACTTTTTTGTAGAATTGCGAAGGACACAAGTAAGTCTGTCATTAACCATGATCCAGTTAAGTTTATTCTTCACGTAATCAAGGGGAACCATCGACTGCTTCCAGTATTTAGCAATAGTTATTCTAGCTGCCAAAAACATGTATGTGATTAGTTTTGTCGTTTTTTTTGAGGACCTCGTCAGGTAACTTTTGAAAAAGCACTGATTCTGGGGGTCTACGTATATTAACCCCTGTCACAGAATATGCTAGGTTAAATATACAAATCCAAAATCTAGTGACCACAGGGCACTGCAACCAAACATGAAGCATTGTACCCATCTGGCCACAATGCCTGAAGCAGGGGGGTGACGCAGACGGGTGCAACTTTGCAACTCTGGTCGGGACCAAATACCAACGTAGAAGTGGAAGCAAAACAATTTAAGTACTACAGACCATTACTGTCATTGGAACAAAACAAAATACAAACAAGTAAAAAGAATATACCTACTTATCCTAGCAAAGACTGAACATTCTTTTTTTTTGTTTACAAAAGTTTATTGGAAAAATAGGTAAGGCAGTTACATAATAAAGTGGATGTTCTTTTAAAACAAACAGTCAGCAGTAATCAATAAAACATTCAATATTGTTAACATTGGTACAGCATAGAAAGTACAATCACAGTTTGGAGGTAGGTTGTACCCAAAAAGGAGGGAAAAAGGGGTTTGAAAATGTTGGGGGAGTATAGGAGGGTAAATGGAACTCAACAGGTTATACGATGGGTACCAGATCTGGGCTAGGAATATCCCAAAAAGACCATTTTAGCTCGTATAAATGAATAGAGTAATTTAAGGTATGGTATATTTTTTCAGAGAGTTTAAGCATTCCCATCCTGTCCAGGACCTGAGGCCAGAGTAATGTTTGAGATTTCCAATTAAGGGCAAGACTGAACATTCTTATATTTAATAATTGAGCTGCAGTGTTCCATTGCAATAAAACTCATTTAATCCCTTCCACGAGTGAGGAATAGTGCTAGATTAAATTATTAGTATCATCAAACCAAGTGCATGGCCTGCTAGTGCTATGAAGGTTTTTTTTTTTTGTCAATACACACTGTATAACAATCTACCTAAGCACCTAATTTTACCACAAAAAACTGGGAAAACTTATTGACTCGAGTATAAGCCTAGGGTGTCCATCTGCATGCCTCACTGTGCCTCACTTTGCCTCACTGTGTCCATGTCCATGCCTCACTGTGCCCATGCCTCACTGTGCCCATGCCTCACTCTGTCCATGACTAGACTGACGTTTAACATTGGAGTCTATGGAAGGGATGGCCGGATTTAAAAAATCAGTTCTCCCCGGCCGTAGGTCTCCTAGACAACAAACTTTTCACACTTGTATAGCACTGGGGCTACATGTGTGCCAAGTTTCGGGTCCAGAGGACCTACGACTGGCCGGTACCGGGTCCCCAAAGTCACTAGAGAAATGACCGTTTAACATGGGAGTCTATAGAAGGGGTGCCAGGGTTTGAAAAATTTGGTGCTCCCCGACCGTAGGTTCCGCGGACAAAAAACTTTGCACACTTGTAGAGGAAGAGTGAATCTGTATGTGTGCTAAGGTTGGGGTCCAGGGAAGCTACGGCTGGCCGGTACCGGGTCCCCAAACTCCGGGAGATCAGGCACAAAAAGGTGACTCGAGTATAAGCCGAGGGGGGCATTTTCAGTACAAAAAAATGTGCTGAAAAACTCGGCTTATACTCGACTATATACGGTACGTACTTTCTCAGTAAATGGCAAAATACAAAACATTTCACTGATTCAAATGCCTAACTTGGTAACTGGCAATAATAGGTCATGTCTCTGTTCATGAGGATAAACAAATAGAAATTGTGCCTTTATACTCCACACCTAATAATAAGCATTTTTTTTAAAAAAGGATCTTCTTTTTCTTGGATTATTGTGATGTTTCAGTGTTGTGTCGCTTGGGCATAGAAACGGACCTTCTCCCTTTTCTATACCTTTTTAGGAAACAAAAATATCTACAAATAGTCTGTCATTTTAAATAAAATAAAAATATCTTTCACTGATACAGTGACCAGATGTATTCGTTTGGGAAAGTGCAGTATGAATGATGTCATTCCACCCTTCTTATATCATAAAAAGCTCTGACAACATTAAAGTGACACTATAGGCTTGTTTTTTATTTTTTTTAAATAACAAACATGTCATACTTACCTCCACTGTGCAGCTCGTTTTGCACAGTGTGGCCCCAGACGCCATTTTCTGGTGTTCCCCGGCGGCTCTCTAGGCTCCTCCCCGCATCAGATAAGCCCCTCTGGGAAGCGCTCTCCCAAGGAGTTACCTTGTGGGTGCGCTCCCGAGTCCTGCATTCGGCGTTCATAGCTGCCGAATGCAGGACTCGGCCCCGCCCCCCGGCACCCGCATCATTGGATTTGATTGACAGCAATGGGAGCCAATGGCTGCTCTGCTATCAATCTATCCAATGAAGACCTGAGAACCCCGGTAAAAGATCCAGCGTCTTCTCAACGCGGGACTTTCCAGGGCTCAGGTAAGTAAAACGGGGGGGACTGGTAATAGTCAGATTTTTTTTCACCTTAATGCATAGGATGCATTTAGATGGAAAAACAGGAGGGTTCACAACCCCTTTATTACAGCACAGAGCTGCAGAGGATAATTTTCAAGGGTTTTTTCTATCTGTCAGATTCAAACAGGTTACAAAATCAATACATGCTCAGTATCAGTTTAGAAAAAAAGTCTCAGATTTCTTTGAGAAGTTTGCTTAAGTCTTAAAAAGTTTGTTCTGCTTGTTATTTGACATGGTATTTTAAATATATATTTATGAATGTAGCGGTCCTTCCCCAACTTCTCCCCTCTCTTCACGGCTGGTTCTACTTGTCTAGGGGTATCTGGGAGAAGGGGGAAAGATGCACACCACCAGCTCGGCTCTCTGATGTAGGATGCAGAGATATGAGCTAACCGTTTACCATCGGGTCTGCGCTTTAGGCCGGAACCTCAGCTTCTCCTATGGAGGATGATTGTCACTGTCACTGACAGGGACACTTAGCTTCCAGTAACACGAGTTCCACACCAAGAAAAGTCCAACACTGTTTTATTGACTCGAACTGGTTGACTTTTAAAAGAACAGACAAGGTGTAGGGAAGAGTAGGTCCAGGCACAACTAATGAATAAAGTTTCTCCTGTTCCAATCAGTGCAAACAGGCTTGGCGCACAGTCGCTACCACCGACCGTGAATTTGGTCACTGCCACTGACCTGAGAAAGATGGGTCCCTGCCACAGACCATGAGAACATGAAGTACCTCCTTTAGAACAAACTACCCCTGTGAGAGGAAGATATCCATCCGGACGGTCACTAGAGGCCTCCACCGGCACCAGCAAATGCTGCGCTGGCTCTATGGGGAGGTCACGTCTCCGGTCCCTTACGCCCAGGATTCAGGCACCCAATACCGGGGGCACCTTAGGAATGTTTCGCCCTTGCGGGACCCAGTCGAAGGTACTGGGCCCCAGGCCTCCTAATGTAGTACCTCACCCCAGGCTGAAGGTGCCTGGGATGGAACTGGACTCCACGCGCCCAGGCCAAGGGCACCTGGGCACAGACGAACCACAGCAGCCCCCAGGCCGAAGGTGCCTGGGGAATGGACCTCGTGCGCAAGATGTCCACCCCCTTTTATATCCTCTCCCAGCAGGCACAGCGGGTTCCCTGCCCCGCCGCACTACTGCCGAGAGAGGACAAAAAGGGCACGGCTCTAGAATGGTAGTTCAACCCCGGTCCCAGGTGACAGCGCCACCCAGGGACCGCAGGGAACATGACACCATTCATACCTCCAACACTCCAAAATGTCCATAAATCCCTAAGATTAATGTATCTGGGCCATCTACTGCCCAGATACACCCCACTAAATTTAACACCCGCTACACTCTCCCCCCAGCAATTTGACACTGGTCCCCAGTGTCTGAATCAAGTCATGCCCCAAAGGGAGCCAACATAACCTCCATCCAGAGACTGTTTCAAAATTTGAAAAAAATGAAATTTGAAAACTGGTAGTTGTGCCTGAACCTGACATGAAAGGGAAAAGAAAGGGAAACAACATATAACAGTATACACATCACAATGACACCATTACCACCTTCTCCCCTCCCTCATTACGAACTAAGACCCGCCCCATCCTCAGCGGTCTTGACAGATGTTCTCCTGCAGAGAGGATAAAAGAAAGTTAAGCACAAAACTTCCTAAAACATATGTGTGTGTTGGAACGAAAAAATCTCTCCAAAGAGAAATCCTTTCCTTCCATGAAGTGTGTGTGTGGTGCAAAGTGAATAACGTTGCGCAACACTGCCACTTGGTGACAGTGCCACGGTAAAGACATTTGTTAAAGACTGGTGATTTTTTTTTCTCTGTGCTTTGGCCCTAACTACCCCAAAGTCCATGACTTTCTTTGCGGGGGGGGGGGAAAGAGAAAACAACAGCAACAGTTCTCCATTCCTCCAAAGAGCACAACACCCATAAAACTCGGGTACAGTTCCTAGGTATCCCGGGAAAACAAACCCTGGAAAGTTCAGCAGACTAGCAAGGCACTAGGCAAGGAGTCTTTGCTCCTACAAGTAGAATCTGGGATGCGACAAGACAAGGGGCTTGAAGTGCTTATCCACAGTCTCTATGTGATATTCGACATCCTCCCCTTCTTTCTGTCGAATCAACACTTTGTCAGCATGGATGTGCCGACCCAACATCCACTCTGCTTTACAGTCCTTGAATCTTTGAGATGCTTTAGGGGAACAAGTGAGGTACCTGCGTGCGTGTGGGACTTTGATGTGTGTCCACACAAAATCATTGTACCAGCGGTCTCTGCAAACTTCCACTTCATAAAGCAGCTCTTTGAATAAGTATGGGTACTCCCACCCATACTCGTTGGTGACTTTCTGGCAGAACAGACGTTGTAGCCTAGACAAGGGAGGCATGGTAGAGCGGTCTCCCTCGCTCGGCAGGACGATTGAATCCGGATGGCGAGGTGCCTTGACCACATCCAAGTTGGGCATAGGTGCCTGCAGCGACAGTCTCTTGTCCCCAGTGGTAGGTGCAGGAGGCACCGGGGACTGAAGAACAGGCAGGGGACGGGGTCCCTCCTCAGGCGCTGGTGCCTCCACCCGGGGTGTACTATCCCCTGTAAATAAATGTGTGTCTTTCGCGCTAATAAAGAGTAAAGTGAATGGAACTGAGGTAAAACAATGGCTGCAAAATCAATCTGTGCTCACTCTACACATAAAACATATCAAAAATTGGGGGGGGGGGTTCGCGCTAATGTGTAATAATACTAAACCCACACACTAAGTGACAAAGTGACACAAATAAAGTGCATAAATATATTGCATATCACAATAACATAATGTCTCTAACAATCGTGAAGGTAAAATAAGTAATCTGTATCCACTGAACAATAAGTGATAATAATATAAACAATAGTAATATAAACACCAGTGCAATAATAACATGCAGATCAGTGAACCTGAACAAATGAACACAATGGACGTGATGGTTCAATAGTGCAATGGTGAAATAATGAATGAGATCATAAAGTCCGTGGGTAAGTGATAAAGGTAAACAAATTGGTGTAGTCCTTAATTGGGATCAGGGTCTTCTAGATAAAATATCCAATTGGAGTATTGAACCACTGATAAATCCTCCACCTATCTCCCAATATGCTCACCTCAATGAGGAATAAAACTGGCTTAACATGGGGTCTTGTCTTTCTCTTTAAATCTTCTCCACTTAGATCAACAAACAATCTGGCCACCACCACTCATGCTACCTGCAGGGAGGAGGAGGAGGAGAAGGAGGAGGAGGAGAAGGAGGAGGAGGAGGAGGGGGGAGCAGACCTCCAACCCAGGGTCCAGCAGGGGAACAGACAAGAAACCTCCAATGGTGTAGTATTACGGTAAACATATATAGGGTTTATTAAGAATATGAGGGTGGACTCTTACATCACAACAAAAAGATAAAGGCAATACAGAGAATCGCGGCGTACAGAGCGCCGTCTTACTGTTGTTCTGCTGTTTCTAATCCTGGATGTGATGCCGCAATCCTTTCCTTATGAAGTTACGTCACGTACCTCGTGACTTCTTCAGGGGAGCCTGATTGGTTGTTAAGGCCGACAATAAATAGTACGCAAACCGGAAATAGCGGATCCGCCATTTTCTTGAATACCAATATGAACAGTATGGGCGCCGCCATTTTTCCATAGTCTGTGGGTGGCGGTTTGCTAATATACACATATCACTCCACCTAGCGTGACAAGTCTATATAGCTCATCCCTCAGGCTAAATCTCTATGTTGCTCTAGTAAAGTATATATGGATGTCTGGTCATAAAGCCTGCTAAATAATAACATTAATTCACCACAGCCACAACAGTCTGGCTGGGCAGATAATGATAGTGGAAGACTATATAAGCATATATGTATCTAATCCATCTACTCTAGTTAATGTCATAAAATAAGAGCTAATCCCTGAATAAAATAAGGATAATACTAGCCTTTAATGTTGTACATATTAAAATATATGTCAACTACTAGTAAGTCCATTATTATAATACAACATATGAACCATTTAAAAGGATTAATATATATAAAATCCCTAATGTATGTCTAGCTGACTTTTGCGGCTATAATGGATGTGTTCAAATTCATGGAGACTAGAAATGTGAATATAGAGGAGGTATTTAATACACAACAACCAACACGTGACACAGATCTAGAAAGCCTTACGAGGAAACTAGGACATCTCATGGACAAAAAGATTAGTCTTTGGTGGGATGTCAATACCTTTGACCAATACATAAAGAAAAACATAGTCCCGAGGAGATTACGTTGGGAATTACCCCCCAACGATGGATTATCCGATAAAGGATCCATGGAAGAGTGGTTTGAGTTCTTTAACAATAAAAGCATAGAAGGGGTTAAATTTCTGTTAAAAAGAAAACAGAAAAAAACCAGGATAATACAACAACAAATAGATGAGATTAGAGTCAAACTGGAACCATATAGTGAATCTACAGATTTTAAAAAACTAACAACACAACTTAATAAAGATTTAATCACCAAAGATCTGGAAGTACAACAACGTAAAATAAAAAAATACCAAAGGGACATGGGAGACTATAGAACTAACCAAGTCTTCAAATGGCAACAGAAAGTGGAACAAGCGGAACAACCACTACCTAGCTCCACTTATTCTACACCAGTAAGAGAAGTAAGGATACAAGATCCTACCACATCTCAAGGAAGAACCACACCGAGATGGAATAACCCTGAAGGAGTACAACCATATTATAACACAAAGTATAGGTATGGAGAGTATGGGACTTTTAAGGTGCAACAACTACACAATGTTCTATTTAAAATATGATTTTATTACAAAGACATTTTCATAGAAAGATATATTTTCTCATATGTACATTAAATACATGAGCCATCGAATAAACATATTTAAAATTTCCAACATGCATATAGACAGATTAACTCAACATGTTTCGCCAGTTTTTGGCTTCTTCAGGAGTTGTGTCATGCAATTGCTGAGAATAAAAAAAAGGAAAATAAATACAACATAATTTGTTCAATCTATTATCAAAGTTAAAGACACAAAAAACACAAAAAAAATATAGTTGTATTTAGAGATGACTGAAAACCAAATCCACCCAGAAGGATATTTCCAGTCTCAGTTCAGTTTTACCCCATATTATATATATATGCTTTACCTGTAAATTTGTTGGTATGATCATAAAGAAAGGGTAAAAAACGGATAACCAGTAAGTTGAGCCACGTAGGGAGACCTCAAAAGGAAAGATTATTGGTGTATCATAGAAGGGAGAATATACTGGCACGAGTAGCCACCCGAAGCACACCAACAGAAGAACAGAGGATCATCTGGGGGAAACTATGAAAAGGAGTATTGGTCAGAACTTATAATATCTTTTATGTTGACTTACTTCGTCTTATATCTTATATTTCCCATCCATATTTACCTTTCTATATATCAAACTGATTTCCAAACACGCAACCGAAGAGATGGATGAGGGGGAGAAAAATTTTTTGCCCTAGAATATATATCTATAAATGAAAGAGGTGGTGATGTGGATAAAAATCTCCTACAACGGGAAACCAGATGGATACATAGTTTAAGAGCAACTATGTACCCGGGGTTAAATGAGTCCATCAGCTTCAAACCCTTTCTATAGGATCTCAATAGTAATGCTGGTTATGTAAACTTTGTTCTAAACAACTCGAATGTTGTTTATCTATTATATTGTGTTTAATGATTTTTGTTGCCTATAGTGTAAAATGTAGATGGCTGAATATATATCCCTATCTATTCAGAGGGAAATGTTTCAATCTCAGTAAAATATATTTGATATATGTTTATATAAAACGGAACACAATTGAGCCAAAAATATTCACCTCCATAGAAGGGGGCAGATTAGGTGATCATATGGGCGCCCAGGGCGCTTTCCTTTGTCCTCAAACTGGGAACAAGGGGAGCGCCATCTGACAAAACCCGCGATGATATCCTGGCCCCATACTTAACATCAACATGTGTCGACAGTGCTGTAGTTAAAGGGAAGTTGGCCTTTTTTCTATACTTTAGGCCACTTCCGCTTCCTGTATCAGGTTTGCGGCGCTTCCTGCCTGTCGGGGGCTCGTCCACTAGACTGGTTTGCAGTGGCCTGCAAGCATCGGTGCGGCATTCTCCAGCACGATCGTCACATCCGGGTCAGCATAGCAAAGGGGGTGGATGCAGGAAATGACGCGCCCGCTCCTCCCATTGATTTGGCGCGAAATAGGCGTCCAATGGGAAGGAGGAGGGGAGATATATAGTCCAGAGCACAGTCTGGTTTAATTCAGTAACATGACCAACACCCTGGGGAAAAGACGTCTTGCGTTACTAGGCTAAGGTAATTAATGACTTGATACTGAATCATTGTTCTTATCCTATCTTTTTGGTCTAATAGGCTGTTAATTCAAAGTAGCAATCTTTATACATACATATATATTTTTTAATTTTCTTAGGAACTGGTTGCTTATACCGGTAAAAATATCTTAAGGTGGATCTAACCCAGATGTGGGAAAACAATAGGTAATCAATAGTCATAAATATATGGCAATTTTTGACTATATATAGAAATAAAAAATAAAAACTAAAACATAATAAAACAAGGTTATTTAACATCCTTATAATTAATAATTTTTTCTTCTCTCTTTTTTTGTGTCTCCATAGAGCGGATAGAAGTGGGGCAACAAGGGGTGATTTGGAGAGATTGGGATAATTCCCCTTTTTTCTTCTCTACCACTCCTTTTTCTCCCCCTCATCCATCTCTTCGGTTGCGTGTTTGGAAATCAGTTTGATATATAGAAAGGTAAATATGGATGGGAAATATAAGATATAAGACGAAGTAAGTCAACATAAAAGATATTATAAGTTCTGACCAATACTCCTTTTCATAGTTTCCCCCAGATGATCCTCTGTTCTTCTGTTGGTGTGCTTCGGGTGGCTACTCGTGCCAGTATATTCTCCCTTCTATGATACACCAATAATCTTTCCTTTTGAGGTCTCCCTACGTGGCTCAACTTACTGGTTATCCGTTTTTTACCCTTTCTTTATGATCATACCAACAAATTTACAGGTAAAGCATATATATATAATATGGGGTAAAACTGAACTGAGACTGGAAATATCCTTCTGGGTGGATTTGGTTTTCAGTCATCTCTAAATACAACTATATTTTTTTTGTGTTTTTTGTGTCTTTAACTTTGATAATAGATTGAACAAATTATGTTGTATTTATTTTCCTTTTTTTTATTCTCAGCAATTGCATGACACAACTCCTGAAGAAGCCAAAAACTGGCGAAACATGTTGAGTTAATCTGTCTATATGCATGTTGGAAATTTTAAATATGTTTATTCGATGGCTCATGTATTTAATGTACATATGAGAAAATATATCTTTCTATGAAAATGTCTTTGTAATAAAATCATATTTTAAATAGAACATTGTGTAGTTGTTGCACCTTAAAAGTCCCATACTCTCCATACCTATACTTAGTTTACAAATTAAGGGATGTGGTGCCTATGAGATACAGGTGATAGGTATTATCTTCAAATTTTCCGTGTGATTATACCGGGTGGAAAACGCCCAAAATCTTTCTTATACCTGTCACCTCTATATCATCTTGTTTAAATAGATTATCTTTTTTTTTTTGAATTGTGTTTAAAGATTAATTTCTTTATAGTTTCTTATTTGTATAACAGAGTTTTTCAACCAGCATGGCTACCTATAGGGGGTCGGCATTTGATGGTCTTATGACAAAAATTCATCTTGCCCAAGGGTCTACATTTGGTGGAATGACCCTTGAACGTTTTTTCAATAGCCTTCAACGACTGTTGGAAAAGAAAGCTCGTATTTTCTGGAATCACAGGTATTTTTTGAAATATTTAGAGGATAAAATCGTACCATGGGGACTACGTATACAGATATTTCCTAATGTGTTTAAAATAGAGACAGAATTTAAACTAAACTGGGAGTCTAATCTACAGTCATGTTCATTTAAAATGATGGAGGCTTTATGCCTAAACTATTCGAAAGATCTGGAAATAGTAAATAATGACATAGAAAAACTATATGCTGATAACTCCAATTTGATTATTGAAGAAACCTTCTCAAATAGAGAGGCTCTTTTAGAAAAACACTTGGAGCTCTTTGTCTCCAATATCCTCAAAACTAAAGATAAGAAATACTATAGGGATCGTTTGGCATATGAATCAAACACAGCCTATCGTTGGACTTCAGAAAATCAATGGAGGAAATCTAAATCCTCAGTTCGAAAACAAACAAATACAAACCAGGAAGCTACCGATTCTGATGAAACGTCTTTATCTTCTTCATCTGTATCGGGCAATACCTTTAATACCTCAGTAAGTTCCCAAAAAAGAAAAACAGATCGAGCACCCTCATCGTCTGCACTTTCTAAACGTGCCCAACGGGAGAGTAACCGTCAGGGTTTACGTTCACAATCTAAACATATTTCTCCTCTCACTAACTCCACAGTTGACGGTCACTCTAATATGTTTCCATCAAGTTCCTCGAATAGTTTCAATGCACCTAAGTTAAATCAACTAACAAATACCCCATCGGGGGACTCCCAAACCCCCTTAACAGGGGATCTTCGCACTGCACCAATCTTTTCACCCTCCCAAATAGTAGATATCAAAAAGACACCAGTTCTCTCACAAGCACTCAAAATAGTTCCCAAAGCAATTTCCAAGTAATTAATTTATCTTCATATTCACTTACACCGGACCAAATGGAGGTCTTGGGCCTCGGTCTGACTTTTTGTCCAGATCAGGAAGCTGACGCCTTTGAAATTATAAAGGACGTCAATCTCTTTGCGAGAAAACTTACCTTTAAAATTATGTTTGATAAGGACCAAAGATGCTCTCCCATGGTATCCATGGGGGATGATCTCTGGCAGAATAAAACAATTAGAGAAATTCAGGCAATTAATGATTTAATGGAATTATGGGAAGAGGGTAACCCATTAGACGAGCCCCTTGAGGAACCCCAATTGGGCCCCGTGGATGAGATTTCCACGGAAAGAATTTTCCCCCCACCAAACTTATATAAGCCAAAATCCAGAACCTTCCCCACCCTTCAGGGCAATCCCAACATCTGGGCTTTCACCCAACAAGTGACAAAGGAAATACAAAGTACCAACTGGAAAAAGTTAAAAAGAAATACCAATCTTAAACCATCACAACAAAAAGCCTTGACAGAATTAAAAAAGAATGAACAATTAGTGATAAAATCCTCGGACAAAGGAGGAAACATAGTGATAATGGATGTAAAAAACTACAAGCAGATGGTTATGAACCTTCTTTTAAATAAAAGTTGGTATCGCTCCATTCCTTTTGCACAGGTGAAATATGCAGAGACCAAATATCGCATACTTATAAATCGAGCATTCTGTGATAATTTGATAGATAAAAAAACGTGTGAATTTCTGATTATTGAAAAGCCGAGACTTCCCACGTTTTATGCACTACCAAAGGTGCACAAAGATCTAAAAAACCCCCCTGGCCGTCCTATTGTGTCAGGGATTGGGTGTCTCACAGAACCAGCTAGCCAGTTGGTAGATGATTACTTGAGGCCTCATGTAGGTTCCTTAAGTTCTTATATTCAAGATACTGCTGATCTACTTAGATCATTGGATGGCCTGTGTGTGCCATTGGGATCATGGCTAGTAGCTATAGACGTCGAGGCCCTCTATAACTCTATTCCCCATGTCAAGGGTGTCCAAGTGATAGAGGGCTTCCTTTTAGAGAGAGGACCAGGAGCCAAGCCCTATAACAATTTCATTAGGGAACTGTTATTCTTTATACTTACCAACAATATTTTTATATTCGACCGTTCCCACTACCTCCAGGTGCAGGGTGTGGCGATGGGGACCAAGTGTGCCCCATCGTACGCCAACCTGTACCTGGGGGGGTGGGAACGGGAGATTTTTTCGTCTCAATCAATGGAAATGTTTTTTGATAAGGTCTTGATTTGGCGACGCTTTATCGATGACATTTTTATGGTGTGGACTGGCTCTTTAGAAGAATTAACCTCCTTTATGTCTATATTGGCTGTAAACTCTTTTAATCTGAA
Organism: Rana muscosa; assembly: GCA_029206835.1. NCBI lineage: Eukaryota > Metazoa > Chordata > Amphibia > Anura > Ranidae > Rana > Rana muscosa. The sequence continues at coordinate 1,148,833,241 of CM055122.1, read as the reverse complement.
GTTTACAATGATGTGTGATCAAAATTTGATAAACTTTCTTGACATTACGATCTATCTGAATCCTGATAATACTTTGGGATCCTCCCTATATAGAAAGCCTTCATCAGGCAATACCATCTTACATGCCAAAAGCTCTCATCCTAGAACTCTGGTACAAAACATACCGTATGGTCAATATCTACGAATTCGAAGAAATTGTAGCAAGGAAGCAGACTTTGAGAAGGAGGCTTCAGCCCTCCAATCTCGGCTGATTGCTAGGGGATATAGCAGGTCAACCCTTAAAAAAGCCTATAAACGAGCAAAAAACAAAAATAGGAAAGATCTAATACATCCTAAAAAAACTCAAACCAAAGACCAAACGGTACGCCTAATTACCAGGTTCTCAGGTGAACACTATAAAGTAAGAAGGATCATTGAAAAATTCTGGCCACTGCTAGCAACTGACCAGACTATTTCAAAATATGTTAAGCCGTTCCCTCAAATTACATACAGGAAATCCAGATCTTTAAAAGACCAACTAGTACATAGTCACTTTGAAACTAAAAGGATTGAAAGTAGAAAGGGTTCTGCACCATGTGGTCACTGTGAGTATTGTAGGTTCATCTTAGATGTAACTGAATTAGTTTTGCCTAATGGAATCACCTACAGACCCAATTTTTTCTGTAACTGCCAGTCAATTGGCGTCATTTATTTGATGATCTGTGATTGTAAGGCCTTTTATGTTGGAAAAACGAAAAGGCCATTTTCTCATAGAATAAGAGACCATGTGTCTCTTATTAAGAAGAAAAAAATGGAGACTCCTATTAGCCGACACAGTGGCCTTTTTCACTCCTTCGATCTACATAAGATCAAATTTTTTGCCCTAGAATATATATCTATAAATGAAAGAGGTGGTGATGTGGATAAAAATCTCCTACAACGGGAAACCAGATGGATACATAGTTTAAGAGCAACTATGTACCCGGGGTTAAATGAGTCCATCAGCTTCAAACCCTTTCTATAGGATCTCAATAGTAATGCTGGTTATGTAAACTTTGTTCTAAACAACTCGAATGTTGTTTATCTATTATATTGTGTTTAATGATTTTTGTTGCCTATAGTGTAAAATGTAGATGGCTGAATATATATCCCTATCTATTCAGAGGGAAATGTTTCAATCTCAGTAAAATATATTTGATATATGTTTATATAAAACGGAACACAATTGAGCCAAAAATATTCACCTCCATAGAAGGGGGCAGATTAGGTGATCATATGGGCGCCCAGGGCGCTTTCCTTTGTCCTCAAACTGGGAACAAGGGGAGCGCCATCTGACAAAACCCGCGATGATATCCTGGCCCCATACTTAACATCAACATGTGTCGACAGTGCTGTAGTTAAAGGGAAGTTGGCCTTTTTTCTATACTTTAGGCCACTTCCGCTTCCTGTATCAGGTTTGCGGCGCTTCCTGCCTGTCGGGGGCTCGTCCACTAGACTGGTTTGCAGTGGCCTGCAAGCATCGGTGCGGCATTCTCCAGCACGATCGTCACATCCGGGTCAGCATAGCAAAGGGGGTGGATGCAGGAAATGACGCGCCCGCTCCTCCCATTGATTTGGCGCGAAATAGGCGTCCAATGGGAAGGAGGAGGGGAGATATATAGTCCAGAGCACAGTCTGGTTTAATTCAGTAACATGACCAACACCCTGGGGAAAAGACGTCTTGCGTTACTAGGCTAAGGTAATTAATGACTTGATACTGAATCATTGTTCTTATCCTATCTTTTTGGTCTAATAGGCTGTTAATTCAAAGTAGCAATCTTTATACATACATATATATTTTTTAATTTTCTTAGGAACTGGTTGCTTATACCGGTAAAAATATCTTAAGGTGGATCTAACCCAGATGTGGGAAAACAATAGGTAATCAATAGTCATAAATATATGGCAATTTTTGACTATATAAAGAAATAAAAAATAAAAACTAAAACATAATAAAACAAGGTTATTTAACATCCTTATAATTAATAATTTTTTCTTCTCTCTTTTTTTGTGTCTCCATAGAGCGGATAGAAGTGGGGCAACAAGGGGTGATTTGGAGAGATTGGGATAATTCCCCTTTTTTCTTCTCTACCACTCCTTTTTCTCCCCCTCATCCATCTCTTCGGTTGCGTGTTTGGAAATCAGTTTGATATATAGAAAGGTAAATATGGATGGGAAATATAAGATATAAGACGAAGTAAGTCAACATAAAAGATATTATAAGTTCTGACCAATACTCCTTTTCATAGTTTCCCCCAGATGATCCTCTGTTCTTCTGTTGGTGTGCTTCGGGTGGCTACTCGTGCCAGTATATTCTCCCTTCTATGATACACCAATAATCTTTCCTTTTGAGGTCTCCCTACGTGGCTCAACTTACTGGTTATCCGTTTTTTACCCTTTCTTTATGATCATACCAACAAATTTACAGGTAAAGCATATATATATAATATGGGGTAAAACTGAACTGAGACTGGAAATATCCTTCTGGGTGGATTTGGTTTTCAGTCATCTCTAAATACAACTATATTTTTTTTGTGTTTTTTGTGTCTTTAACTTTGATAATAGATTGAACAAATTATGTTGTATTTATTTTCCTTTTTTTTATTCTCAGCAATTGCATGACACAACTCCTGAAGAAGCCAAAAACTGGCGAAACATGTTGAGTTAATCTGTCTATATGCATGTTGGAAATTTTAAATATGTTTATTCGATGGCTCATGTATTTAATGTACATATGAGAAAATATATCTTTCTATGAAAATGTCTTTGTAATAAAATCATATTTTAAATAGAACATTGTGTAGTTGTTGCACCTTAAAAGTCCCATACTCTCCATACCTATACTTAGTTTACAAATTAAGGGATGTGGTGCCTATGAGATACAGGTGATAGGTATTATCTTCAAATTTTCCGTGTGATTATACCGGGTGGAAAACGCCCAAAATCTTTCTTATACCTGTCACCTCTATATCATCTTGTTTAAATAGATTATCTTTTTTTTTTTGAATTGTGTTTAAAGATTAATTTCTTTATAGTTTCTTATTTGTATAACAGAGTTTTTCAACCAGCATGGCTACCTATAGGGGGTCGGCATTTGATGGTCTTATGACAAAAATTCATCTTGCCCAAGGGTCTACATTTGGTGGAATGACCCTTGAACGTTTTTTCAATAGCCTTCAACGACTGTTGGAAAAGAAAGCTCGTATTTTCTGGAATCACAGGTATTTTTTGAAATATTTAGAGGATAAAATCGTACCATGGGGACTACGTATACAGATATTTCCTAATGTGTTTAAAATAGAGACAGAATTTAAACTAAACTGGGAGTCTAATCTACAGTCATGTTCATTTAAAATGATGGAGGCTTTATGCCTAAACTATTCAAAAGATCTGGAAATAGTAAATAATGACATAGAAAAACTATATGCTGATAACTCCAATTTGATTATTGAAGAAACCTTCTCAAATAGAGAGGCTCTTTTAGAAAAACACTTGGAGCTCTTTGTCTCCAATATCCTCAAAACTAAAGATAAGAAATACTATAGGGATCGTTTGGCATATGAATCAAACACAGCCTATCGTTGGACTTCAGAAAATCAATGGAGGAAATCTAAATCCTCAGTTCGAAAACAAACAAATACAAACCAGGAAGCTACCGATTCTGATGAAACGTCTTTATCTTCTTCATCTGTATCGGGCAATACCTTTAATACCTCAGTAAGTTCCCAAAAAAGAAAAACAGATCGAGCACCCTCATCGTCTGCACTTTCTAAACGTGCCCAACGGGAGAGTAACCGTCAGGGTTTACGTTCACAATCTAAACATATTTCTCCTCTCACTAACTCCACAGTTGACGGTCACTCTAATATGTTTCCATCAAGTTCCTCGAATAGTTTCAATGCACCTAAGTTAAATCAACTAACAAATACCCCGTCGGGGGACTCCCAAACCCCCTTAACAGGGGATCTTCGCACTGCACCAATCTTTTCACCCTCCCAAATAGTAGATATCAAAAAGACACCAGTTCTCTCACAAGCACTCAAAATAGTTCCCAAAGCAATTTCCAAGTAATTAATTTATCTTCATATTCACTTACACCGGACCAAATGGAGGTCTTGGGCCTCGGTCTGACTTTTTGTCCAGATCAGGAAGCTGACGCCTTTGAAATTATAAAGGACGTCAATCTCTTTGCGAGAAAACTTACCTTTAAAATTATGTTTGATAAGGACCAAAGATGCTCTCCCATGGTATCCATGGGGGATGATCTCTGGCAGAATAAAACAATTAGAGAAATTCAGGCAATTAATGATTTAATGGAATTATGGGAAGAGGGTAACCCATTAGACGAGCCCCTTGAGGAACCCCAATTGGGCCCCGTGGATGAGATTTCCACGGAAAGAATTTTCCCCCCACCAAACTTATATAAGCCAAAATCCAGAACCTTCCCCACCCTTCAGGGCAATCCCAACATCTGGGCTTTCACCCAACAAGTGACAAAGGAAATACAAAGTACCAACTGGAAAAAGTTAAAAAGAAATACCAATCTTAAACCATCACAACAAAAAGCCTTGACAGAATTAAAAAAGAATGAACAATTAGTGATAAAATCCTCGGACAAAGGAGGAAACATAGTGATAATGGATGTAAAAAACTACAAGCAGATGGTTATGAACCTTCTTTTAAATAAAAGTTGGTATCGCTCCATTCCTTTTGCACAGGTGAAATATGCAGAGACCAAATATCGCATACTTATAAATCGAGCATTCTGTGATAATTTGATAGATAAAAAAACGTGTGAATTTCTGATTATTGAAAAGCCGAGACTTCCCACGTTTTATGCACTACCAAAGGTGCACAAAGATCTAAAAAACCCCCCTGGCCGTCCTATTGTGTCAGGGATTGGGTGTCTCACAGAACCAGCTAGCCAGTTGGTAGATGATTACTTGAGGCCTCATGTAGGTTCCTTAAGTTCTTATATTCAAGATACTGCTGATCTACTTAGATCATTGGATGGCCTGTGTGTGCCATTGGGATCATGGCTAGTAGCTATAGACGTCGAGGCCCTCTATAACTCTATTCCCCATGTCAAGGGTGTCCAAGTGATAGAGGGCTTCCTTTTAGAGAGAGGACCAGGAGCCAAGCCCTATAACAATTTCATTAGGGAACTGTTATTCTTTATACTTACCAACAATATTTTTATATTCGACCGTTCCCACTACCTCCAGGTGCAGGGTGTGGCGATGGGGACCAAGTGTGCCCCATCGTACGCCAACCTGTACCTGGGGGGGTGGGAACGGGAGATTTTTTCGTCTCAATCAATGGAAATGTTTTTTGATAAGGTCTTGATTTGGCGACGCTTTATCGATGACATTTTTATGGTGTGGACTGGCTCTTTAGAAGAATTAACCTCCTTTATGTCTATATTGGCTGTAAACTCTTTTAATCTGAAGTTTACAATGATGTGTGATCAAAATTTGATAAACTTTCTTGACATTACGATCTATCTGAATCCTGATAATACTTTGGGATCCTCCCTATATAGAAAGCCTTCATCAGGCAATACCATCTTACATGCCAAAAGCTCTCATCCTAGAACTCTGGTACAAAACATACCGTATGGTCAATATCTACGAATTCGAAGAAATTGTAGCAAGGAAGCAGACTTTGAGAAGGAGGCTTCAGCCCTCCAATCTCGGCTGATTGCTAGGGGATATAGCAGGTCAACCCTTAAAAAAGCCTATAAACGAGCAAAAAACAAAAATAGGAAAGATCTAATACATCCTAAAAAAACTCAAACCAAAGACCAAACGGTACGCCTAATTACCAGGTTCTCAGGTGAACACTATAAAGTAAGAAGGATCATTGAAAAATTCTGGCCACTGCTAGCAACTGACCAGACTATTTCAAAATATGTTAAGCCGTTCCCTCAAATTACATACAGGAAATCCAGATCTTTAAAAGACCAACTAGTACATAGTCACTTTGAAACTAAAAGGATTGAAAGTAGAAAGGGTTCTGCACCATGTGGTCACTGTGAGTATTGTAGGTTCATCTTAGATGTAACTGAATTAGTTTTGCCTAATGGAATCACCTACAGACCCAATTTTTTCTGTAACTGCCAGTCAATTGGCGTCATTTATTTGATGATCTGTGATTGTAAGGCCTTTTATGTTGGAAAAACGAAAAGGCCATTTTTTCATAGAATAAGAGACCATGTGTCTCTTATTAAGAAGAAAAAAATGGAGACTCCTATTAGCCGACACAGTGGCCTTTTTCACTCCTTCGATCTACATAAGATCAAATTTTTTGCCCTAGAATATATATCTATAAATGAAAGAGGTGGTGATGTGGATAAAAATCTCCTACAACGGGAAACCAGATGGATACATAGTTTAAGAGCAACTATGTACCCGGGGTTAAATGAGTCCATCAGCTTCAAACCCTTTCTATAGGATCTCAATAGTAATGCTGGTTATGTAAACTTTGTTCTAAACAACTCGAATGTTGTTTATCTATTATATTGTGTTTAATGATTTTTGTTGCCTATAGTGTAAAATGTAGATGGCTGAATATATATCCCTATCTATTCAGAGGGAAATGTTTCAATCTCAGTAAAATATATTTGATATATGTTTATATAAAACGGAACACAATTGAGCCAAAAATATTCACCTCCATAGAAGGGGGCAGATTAGGTGATCATATGGGCGCCCAGGGCGCTTTCCTTTGTCCTCAAACTGGGAACAAGGGGAGCGCCATCTGACAAAACCCGCGATGATATCCTGGCCCCATACTTAACATCAACATGTGTCGACAGTGCTGTAGTTAAAGGGAAGTTGGCCTTTTTTCTATACTTTAGGCCACTTCCGCTTCCTGTATCAGGTTTGCGGCGCTTCCTGCCTGTCGGGGGCTCGTCCACTAGACTGGTTTGCAGTGGCCTGCAAGCATCGGTGCGGCATTCTCCAGCACGATCGTCACATCCGGGTCAGCATAGCAAAGGGGGTGGATGCAGGAAATGACGCGCCCGCTCCTCCCATTGATTTGGCGCGAAATAGGCGTCCAATGGGAAGGAGGAGGGGAGATATATAGTCCAGAGCACAGTCTGGTTTAATTCAGTAACATGACCAACACCCTGGGGAAAAGACGTCTTGCGTTACTAGGCTAAGGTAATTAATGACTTGATACTGAATCATTGTTCTTATCCTATCTTTTTGGTCTAATAGGCTGTTAATTCAAAGTAGCAATCTTTATACATACATATATATTTTTTAATTTTCTTAGGAACTGGTTGCTTATACCGGTAAAAATATCTTAAGGTGGATCTAACCCAGATGTGGGAAAACAATAGGTAATCAATAGTCATAAATATATGGCAATTTTTGACTATATATAGAAATAAAAAATAAAAACTAAAACATAATAAAACAAGGTTATTTAACATCCTTATAATTAATAATTTTTTCTTCTCTCTTTTTTTGTGTCTCCATAGAGCGGATAGAAGTGGGGCAACAAGGGGTGATTTGGAGAGATTGGGATAATTCCCCTTTTTTCTTCTCTACCACTCCTTTTTCTCCCCCTCATCCATCTCTTCGGTTGCGTGTTTGGAAATCAGTTTGATATATAGAAAGGTAAATATGGATGGGAAATATAAGATATAAGACGAAGTAAGTCAACATAAAAGATATTATAAGTTCTGACCAATACTCCTTTTCATAGTTTCCCCCAGATGATCCTCTGTTCTTCTGTTGGTGTGCTTCGGGTGGCTACTCGTGCCAGTATATTCTCCCTTCTATGATACACCAATAATCTTTCCTTTTGAGGTCTCCCTACGTGGCTCAACTTACTGGTTATCCGTTTTTTACCCTTTCTTTATGATCATACCAACAAATTTACAGGTAAAGCATATATATATAATATGGGGTAAAACTGAACTGAGACTGGAAATATCCTTCTGGGTGGATTTGGTTTTCAGTCATCTCTAAATACAACTATATTTTTTTTGTGTTTTTTGTGTCTTTAACTTTGATAATAGATTGAACAAATTATGTTGTATTTATTTTCCTTTTTTTTATTCTCAGCAATTGCATGACACAACTCCTGAAGAAGCCAAAAACTGGCGAAACATGTTGAGTTAATCTGTCTATATGCATGTTGGAAATTTTAAATATGTTTATTTGATGGCTCATGTATTTAATGTACATATGAGAAAATATATCTTTCTATGAAAATGTCTTTGTAATAAAATCATATTTTAAATAGAACATTGTGTAGTTGTTGCACCTTAAAAGTCCCATACTCTCCATACCTATACTTAGTTTACAAATTAAGGGATGTGGTGCCTATGAGATACAGGTGATAGGTATTATCTTCAAATTTTCCATATTATAACACACATTATGGTGGACAACAACGACCATATACCCCCAAAAAACAATGGAAAAAAACTTTTAAAAAACAGAAGAAACCATACAATAACTGGCAACAAAATAGAGGTCCACCACAGTGGCAACAACAACATGGTGGACAATATCAACAGGGAGGTCAATATGGAAGTCAAAGAGACAATAGAGGACCACCCCATACACAGGACTATTATGGTGAGCATAATAGGACACCGGTCACTACTTCTAATAGATTTGACCCTATAAGAGATCAACAGGACCAATATTATTACGATCAAAGATATTACCAACAAGCACCACATTATGCCACCCAGCGCCCTTTTGTGGACAGGGAGAGGAGGGATTGCTCTCCCCAAAGACAAATCCAGGATCCCATGTACTCTCCAAGAAGACCGATATGAGAGGACCGAATAAAACCAAATCAGGAACCAGAAGGGGAAACAGAGCGGGAAAGAGACTCAAAAAGAAAGAAAAGAGACAGAGATTACTAGGTGAAAATGTTGTCAACTTAAGTGGAGTAATACTAACAGCTGAAGAAATAGCTACCCTAGATAAGGGTCTAAAGCATGCACCAGTTAACAATTTAAATACATTTGATACCTACATAGAAATTAAAAAGTATATACATAAGATTAACATTAAAAAAATATATTATGAACAATCCGTTTCAGAAACAAGGGACTATCACAGAAATACCAGAGAGAATCATACATAGTGATCTCAGAAACAACTCGGTGTACAACTCTAAAGTATCAGATGGACACCACATTGAAGTCTTTAAAAATCTAGTCCTGCAGGATCTAGAGTCCCTGGAACTAAAAAAGAAAAGAGACCCGATATATATCAAAAAGGGAATTCAAGCTTTGATAGACAGAAAAGACATTGTAATCCGCCCGGCGGACAAAGGCGGAGCAGTGGTCATCCAAGCGAAAAACCAATACATGAAGGAAATTGAAAGGCAACTACAACAAGAGGATACCTATATAAAACTACGAGGGAACCCCACAACGAGCTATAAAAAAGAATTACAATTACTCGTTGATCTAGGCATCAAAAAAGAAATCTTTAACAAAAAAGAGTCGCGCTATCTAGTACCAGAAATATGTCGGATCCCTATTATTTATACGGTCCCTAAAATACATAAAGATAGAGAGAATCCACCTGGAAGGCCAATAGTGAATGGCATAAACTCACTGACATCAAGGTTAGGTCAATATATTGACCATTATATTCGCCTGGCAGTTCAAAGCACTCGTGCATACCTTAGGGATACTAAGCACATATTGCAACTATTAGAAACAATACCAGCATTAGAAGGAAGGACATATTTAGCCACTGCAGATGTTACATCATTATATACGATTGTGCAGATTGTGCAACATCACAATGCCTGTAATGCTACGAAATGGTTGTTAAGAACATACACCAATCTCATGTGTAAACAGAGAAAGTTCCTTATCAGATGTTTAGATTTCTGCCTCAAGTTTAATTACTTCTGGCATGATCAATCTTATTACAAACAAAACGTCGGTATAGCAATGGGTGCTAAATTTCCCCCGAGCGTTGCTAATGCATTTATGGCCCAGTAGGAGGAGGGAGCAGTATATGCTAACACACCTCCGGAACTAACGCTATATAAAAGATATATCGACGACCTGATAATAGTCTGGAACGGTAGCAGAGAGAAGCTGGAAAATTTCCTTGCCAGTTTGAATGAAAATGATAGCAACAATAAACTGGTTTGGAAAATAGATGCTAAAACTGTGGACTTTCTTGATTTGACCCTAAAGTTGGAGGGAGACAAAATTACTACTAAAACTTTTTTTTAAATCAGTAGACGCGAATAGCTACTTGTCTCTAGAAAGCTGCCACCATAAATCGTGGCTCTATAACATCCCTAAAGGCCAACTAATAAGAGTGAAAAGAAACTGCAGCAAAGTAGAAGACTTCAACCAACAAGCTCAACTAATAGGAAGTAGGTTTGAAGAAAAGGGTTATGACCATTCCTGGCTGGATAAACAGATAGAATATGTCAAGGATATGGATAGAGATACAATGATGCTCAATAGGGTTAAAAATCAACAACATCAAGATGCTCCAAGCCTCATCTTGGACTTCAACACACAACATAAAGATGTAGCCAGACTAGTCGAACGTCATTGGCATATCCTCAAAAAAGATAAGGACCTCAAACACATATTGCCGGAACGTCCCAAAATTATATATAAACGGGCACCTATCCTGAAGGATATGATAGCAAAGTCAGTGGTAGTGTCTCCTCCAAAACCAACCTTCACTTTTTTTGATGGGAAAGGGTTCTTTCCGTGTAGGAACTGCTATGCCTGCAAACGGGCAAAAAAGTTCCAAGGCAAAAGGACAGAATTTAAGGGGACCATTACAGGGGAGATATACCCAATCAAAGAATTCATAGGATGCCATTCAGAAGGAGTTATTTACGTATTACAATGTAGTTGCAATCTACAATATGTAGGAAGAACAAAAAGGGCTTTGAAGATTAGAATAAAGGAGCATGTGCAAAACATAACCAATGGATTTCCAAAGCATAATGTCTCACGACATTTTGCGCTGGTGCATAATCAAGACCCCTCACAACTGCAGTTCTGGGGTATTGACAAATACAAAAGCTCCTGGAGAGGCAGCCACCTAGTCAGAAGTATAAGTCAAAAGGAATCTCGGTGGATACACACATTAAGAACATTGACACCAGGGATGAGCCGAACACCCCCCTGTTCGGTTCGCACCAGAACCTGCGAACAGACAAAATGTTCGTGTAAACTTTAGAACCCTATTAAATACAATGGACTCGAACGTTCGAAATCTAAAGTGTTAATTATAAAGGCTAATATGCAAGTTATTGTCCTAAAAAGTGTTTGGGGACCCGGGTCCTGCCCCAGGGGACATGTATCAATGCAAAAAGAAGTTTTAAAAACGGCCGTTTTTTCGGGAGCAGTGATTTTAATAATGCTTAAAATGAAAAAATAAAAGTGAAATATTCCTTTAAATTTCTTACCTGGGGGGTGTGTATGATATGCATGTGAAGTGGCGCATGTTTCCCGTGCTTAGAACTGTCCCTGCAAAAAATGTCATTTTTGAAAGAAAAAAAATGCATTTAAAACTGACTCGCGGCTATTAATGAATTGTCGGCTCCCGGCAATACATACAAAAGTCATTGAGAAAAAAAAAAAAAAAAAAGCGTGGGGGTTCCCCAGAATTCAATTACCAGGCCCTTCAGATCTGGCATGGATTTTAAGGGGAACTCCACCCCAAGTTTAAAAAAAAAATGGCGTGGAGTCCCCCTAAAAATCCATACCAGACCCCTTATCCGAGCACGCAACCTGGCCGGCCGCAGGGGAAAAGGGGGGGACGAGAGAGCGGCCCCCCCTCCCTCCTGAACTGTACCAAGCCACATGCCCTCAACATGGGGAGGATGTCCCCATGTTGATGGGGACAAGGGCCTCATCCCCACAACCCTTGCCCGGTGGTTGTGGGGGTCTGCGGGCGGGGGGCTTATCGGAATCTGGAAGACCCCTTTAACAAAGGGGACCCCCAGATCCCGCCCCCCCCCTATGTGAATTGGTAAGGGGTACATTGTACCCCTACCATTTCACGAAGAAAGCGTAAAAAAAATGTTTAAAAAAACACACAAACACCTTGAAAAAGTCCTTTATTTAAAAAAATAAATAAATAAACATTCCAGCGGTGAAATCCAGTGTCCCGCGGCGATCCCGATGTCCAGCGCTGTCCTTCATTGGTTGTGCCTGAGCGGACCTGATGGGGAACTCCCTCTCAGTATTTTAAATGTATAGACCCGCCCCTTCTAAAGTTCCCCATCAGGTCCGCTCAGCGGACGAGATGCAGAACATGAGAAGGGGCGGGTCTATACATGTATTACCAAAGTGAGAGCAGTTCCCCATCAGGTCCGCCCCCTCGGTATGTCAGACCCGCCTACGTCATTGGCTTGAGCGGGGAACTTCCTTCACTATGTAAATTTAAATTTACATAGTGAAGGAAGTTCCCCGCTCAAGCCAATGACGTAGGCGGGTCCGACATACCGAGGAGGCGGACCTGATGGGGAACTGCTCTCACTTTGGTAATACATGTATAGACCCGCCCCTTCTCATGTTCCGCGTCTGGTCCGCTGAGCGGACCTGATGGGGAACTTTAGAAGGGGCGGGTCTATACATTTAAAATACTGAGAGGGAGTTCCCCATCAGGTCCGCTCAGGCACAACCAATGACGGACAGCGCTGGACATCGGGATCGCCGCGGGACACTGGATTTCACCGCTGGAATGGGTTTTTTTTTTTTTTTTTTAATAAAGGACTTTTTCAAGGTGTTTGTGTGTTTTTTTAAACATTTTTTTACGCTTTCTTCGTGAAATGGTAGGGGTACAATGTACCCCTTACCAATTCACATAGGGGGGGGCCGGGATCTGGGGGTCCTCTTTGTTAAAGGGGTCTTCCAGATTCCGATAAGCCCCCCGCCCGCAGACCCCCACAACCACCGGGCAAGGGTTGTGGGGATGAGGCCCTTGTCCCCATCAACATGGGGACATCCTCCCCATGTTGAGGGCATGTGGCTTGGTACGGTTCAGGAGGGAGGGGGGGCCGCTCTCTCGTCCCCCCCTTTTCCCCTGCGGCCGGCCAGGTTGCGTGCTCGGATAAGGGGTCTGGTATGGATTTTTAGGGGGACTCCACGCCATTTTTTTTTTAATTTGGGGTGGAGTTCCCCTTAAAATCCATGCCAGATCTGAAGGGCCTGGAATGGATATTTGGGGGAACCCCACGTCAATTTTTTTTTATTTGCGGCGGGGTTCCCCTTAATATCCATTCCAGACCTGAAGGGCCTGGTAATTGAATTCTGGGGAACCCCCACGCTTTTTTTTTTTTTTATCAATGACTTTTGTATGTATTGCCGGGAGCCGACAATTCATTAATAGCCGCGAGTCAGTTTTAAATGCATTTTTTTCTTTCAAAAATGACACTTTTTGCAGGGACAGTTCTAAGCATGGGAAACATGCGCCACTTTACATGCATATCATACACACCCCCCAGGTACGAAATTTAAAGGAATATTTCACTTTTATTTTTTCATTTTAAGCATTATTAAAATCACTGCTCCCGAAAAAACGGCCGTTTTTAAAACTTCTTTTTGCATTGATACATGTCCCCTGGGGCAGGACCCGGGTCCCCAAACACTTTTTAGGACAATAACTTGCATATCAGCCTTTATAATTAGCACTTTAGATTTCTCCCATAGATTTTTCGAATTTGCCGCGAACACCCCAATTTGTTCGCTGTTCGGCGAACGGGCGAACAGGCAATGTTCGAGTCGAACATGAGTTCGACTCGAACTCGAAGCTCATCCCTAATTGACACCTAGGGGAATGAATGTGGAGTTCGACCTTAATTGCTTCCTTAGCAACTTTTAATTTTCTATTCCTCATTTTTTTTTTTTATTTTAGTTTATTTCATTATACATTTTATTCATTAATAAATAGAATAGTTTGCAGTTTGTTGTATGATATATTACATGAAATGTATGTTGGGAGATGTCCTGCTGTTTTGGATCATGTGATTCCACCATCTAGTCAGCTAGACATACATTAGGGATTTTATACATATTAATCCTTTTAAATGGTTCATATGTTGTATTATAATAATGGACTTACTAGTAGTTGACATATATCTTAATATGTACAACATTAAAGGCTAGTATTATCCTTATTTTATTCAGGGATTAGCTCTTATTTTATGACATTAACTAGAGTAGATGGATTAGATACATATATGCTTATATAGTCTTCCACTCTCATTATCTGCCCAGCCAGACTGTTGTGGCTGTGGTGAATTAATGTTAATATTTAGCAGGCTTTATGACCAGACATCCATATATACTTTACTAGAGCAACATAGAGATTTAGCCTGAGGGATGAGCTATATAGACTTGTCACGCTAGGTGGAGTGATATGTGTATATTAGCAAACCGCCACCCACAGACTATGGAAAAATGGCGGCGCCCATACTGTTCATATTGGTATTCAAGAAAATGGCGGATCCGCTATTTCCGGTTTGCGTACTATTTATTGTCGGCCTTAACAACCAATCAGGCTCCCTTGAAGAAGTCACGAGGTACGTGACGTAACGTCGTAGGGAAAGGATTGCGGCATCACATCCAGGATTAGAAACAGCAGAACAACAGTAAGACGGCGCTCTGTACGCCGCGATTCTCTGTATTGCCTTTATCTTTTTGTTGTGATGTAAGAGTCCACCCTCATATTCTTAATAAACCCTATATATTTTTACTACACCATTTTAATACTACACCATTGGAGGTTTCTTGTCTGTTCCCCTGCTGGACCCTGGGTTGGAGGTCTCATCCTCGTAATATTTGAGACTGGAACCAACAAGGCATTGCTGAACATAGTGACTGATTGCTGCTCCATCGCGCACTGCATAACTGGGGCCAAAGTCCCCACGTGTACCTCTTCACATGGCCGTACTCCTCCCCTCTGTCACACCAGTTTGCGGGCTTTCTACATGTCACGCCCACGAACTGTGCAGGGAGGGTGTGCCTGCTGGCGCAGTGGCCAATATGGCCGACTTACTCTGAACTTTTCTGGGCAGCAAAGTTCAAACTCCGATAGCTTCGGCTTCATTGCATAAACACAAATCCCGGACCCAGAGCCCCCACGTGTAGCGGCCCTTCCCCAACTTCTCCCCTCTCTTCACGGCTGGTTCTACTTGTCTAGGGGTATCTGGGAGAAGGGAGAAAGATGCACACCACCAGCTCGGCTCTCTGATGTAGGATGCAGAGATATGAGCTAACCGTTTACCATCAGGTCTGCTTTTTAGGCCGGAACCTCAGCTTCTCCTATGGAGGATGATTGTCACTGTCACTGACAGGGACACTTAGCTTCCACTAACACGAGTTCCACACCAAGAAAAGTCCAACACTGTTTTATTGACTCGAACTGGTTGACTTTTAAAAGAACAGACATGGTGTAGGGAAGAATAGGTCCAGGCACAACTAATGAATAAAGTTTCTCCTGTTTCGTTCAGTGCAAACAGGCTTGGCGCACAGTCGCTGCCACCGACTGTGAATTTGGTCACTGCCACTGAGCTGAAAAAGATGGGTCCCTGCCACAGACCATGAGAACATGAAGTACCTCCTTTAGAACAAACGACCCCTGTCAGAGGAAGACATCCATCTGGATGGTCACTAGAGGCCTCCACCGGCACCAGCAAATGCTGCCCTGGCTCTACGGGGAGGTCACGTCTCTGGTCCCTTACGCCCAGGATTCAGGCACCCAATACCGGGGGCACCTTAGGAATGCTTCGCCCTCGTGGGACCAAGTCGAAGGTACTGGGCCCCAGGCTGAATGTGCCTGGGATGGAACTCGACTCCACGCGCCCAGGCCAAGGGCGCCTGGGCACAGACAAACCACAGCAGCCCCCAGGCCAAAGGTGCCTGGGGAATGGACCTTGTGCGCAAGATGTCCGCCCCCTTTTATATCCTCTCCCAGCAGGCACAGCGGGTTCCCCGCCCCGCCGCACTACTGCCGAGAGAGGACAAAAAGGGCATGGCTCTGGAATGGTAGTTCAACCCCGGTCCCAGGTGACAGCGCCACCCAGGGACCGCAGGGAACATGACACCATTCATACCTCCCACACTCCAAAATGTCTATAAATCCCTAAGATTAATTTATCTGGGCCATCTACTGCCCAGATACACCCCACTAAATTTAACACCCGCTACATGAATATTTATGGAAGGCAATTTTTTTTTGTATTGTGGGTTGCCACTCATTAAAAAAAAGGTCTGTAGAATGACATGCAGAAAAGAGTCAGACAGAAACTAATGAAAACCACAGCAGTACAATTACAAGCATTTACAATAGCCAGGTCAAGAGTGATTTAACAGCATACTGTTTTGAGATGTTAAATAGAATGATGCTTCATTATTGTCTTGGTTATTAGGGATGAGCCGAACACCCCCGGGTTCGGTTCGCACCAGAACCTTCGAACGGACCGAAAGTTCGCGCAAATTTTCGAACCCTATTCGTTATAATGGACGCGAACGTTCGAAATCAAAATTGCTAATTACAACGGCCAATATGCATGTTAATGTCATAAAACAGGTTTGGGGACCCGGGTCCTGCCCCAGGGGACATATATCAATGCAAAAAGAAATTTTAAAAACTAAAGTTTTTTCGGGAGCAGTCATTTTAATGATGCATAAAGTGAAAAAAAAAAAAGTGAAATTTTCCTTTAAATATGGTACCTGGGGGGTGTCTAAAGTATGCCTGTGAAGTGGCATGTGTTTCCCGTGTTTAGAACTGTCCTTGCACAAAATGACATTTGTAAAGGAAAAAAATAAGCCATTTAAAACCACTTGCGGCTTTAATGTCATGTCTTGTCCTGGCCGCCATATGGCTGAAAATCCTTGAGAAAAATGGCATGGCTACCCCATCACCCCCCCCACCCCAGCCCCTTTGGGTCTTGTATGGATACTAAGGGGGACCCCGCACCCAAAATAAAACCCTATACCTACAACCCTATATACTCTGAACAGCAGTATATAGGTGGTGCAAACAAGACATGGACTGTAGGTTTGTTCTTAAGTAGAATCTGAACAGGTACATTATGAAGTGTAGCTACATCCCAAAAAAATCAATTTTTAAGCTTTTTGGAGAACATAGGGAGGGGTTATCACCCCTGTAACATTTGCTGTCTTTGCACATCTGTTCAGAACATGTCACCTCACTTTCCGTCCCAATGACAAATGTTTTTGGAAAAGTGGGGTTTTAATTGAAACAAGGATTGGTGATAAAGCATCAGTAGAGAGGAGATACCTTTTTCCCAAATTAAATCTAACAGGATAGAATTTTCCTTCCTAGGGGTAGATTTCCTCTCACTTCCTGTTTTCTCTTGCCGTTTGCAAGTAGGAGTCGTTTGTAAGTTGGATGTTTGAAAGTAGGGGCCTGCCGTATATACTCTGCAGAAATTTGCCCTATTAGATGTTGGTGTAGCCACAAGACTGGTGGGCACAGGAATGGGCCCTGCTGTGAGTTAATAGATCAAGATTTGTACTTGCATGCACCTGTTGAACCGGGCAGAAAAATTGGGCCTTTGGTGGTGGTGGTGGTGGTGGTGGACGGTGTTGCCACAAGACTGTAAGCCCTCACAGTTACTCTTGGTGGGTGCAGGAATGGGCCCTGCTGTGAGTTATTAGATCAAGATTTGTAATTGCATGCACCTGTTGAACAGGGCAGAAAAATTGGGCCTTTGGTGGTGGTGGTGGACGGTGTTGCCACAAGACTGTAGGCCCTCATAGTTACTCTTGGTGGGCGCAGGAATGGGCCCTGCTGTGAACTATTAGATCAAGATTTGTAATTACACGCCCCTGTTAAACAGGGGCTGAAAAATTGTGCCTTAGGCATTGGTGCTGGTGCCACAACACTGCAACCCCTCACAGATACTGTACTTGGAGCACAGCAGTCACACCTGTTGCGAAGCATCTTTTTAAAAAATTGTAATTACACGCCCCTGTTATACAGGGGCTGAAAAATTGTGCCTTAGGCACTGGTGCTGGTGCCACAACACTGCAACCCCTCACAGATACTGTACTCTGAGCACAGCAATGAGACCTGTTGCAAAGCATTGCCTAAAAATTGTAATTACACGCCCCAACAGGGGCTGAAAAATTGTGCCTTAGGCACTGGTGCTGGTGCCACAACACTGCAACCCCTCACAGATACTGTACTCTGAGCACAGCAGTCAGACCTGTTGCGAAGCATCTTTTTAAAAAATTGTAATTACACGCCCCTGTTATACAGGGGCTTAAAAATTGTGCCTTAGGCACTGGTGTGGTGGCATGGATCATTGAGGAGGAGGAAGAGGATAGTCAGTGAACATAACAGGACAGTCACTCAGCATCAGCATAGGCAGTCTTGAAGGGATGTGACATTATAAATTATTCCGTTATATCCGCTTCAGGTGTCTGGTAGCTGGTGGTGATCCAAGACTGATTCATTTTTATGAAGGTCAGTCGATCAACCGAGTCGGTGGACAGGCGCACCCTATGATCGGTGACAAATCCTCCAGCAGCACTGAATGTGCGTTCGGAAAGAACGCTGGATGCAGGACAGGCCAGTAGCTCAATTGCATACTGTGCAAGCTCTGGCCAGTGATCCATCCTCAGGACCCAGTAAGCCAGAGGATTTTCGGTGGGAAAGGTGTCCAAGTCTGACCTTGCCCCTAGGTATTCCTGCACCATGTATATCAGACGCTGGCGATGGTTGCTGGAACCGATCATACCTTGGGGCTGCGGACTAAAAAATTGTCTGAACGCATCGGTCAGTCGTCCACCTTCCCCACCGCTCCTTCTGCTACTGACCGAAGCCTCAGCAACTCGTCGTCCAGGACCAGGAGTTTGTAACCTCCCAGTTTCTGGGAACGCGTTGCACAGACCTTTCTGCAAGGCCTCCCTGAGATGTCTCATCCTCTGCTCCCTCTGCGACGGCAAGATAAGGTCCGCAACCTTACCCTTGTACCGTGGATCAAGGAGAGTGGCCAGCCAGTAATGGTCACTCTCCTTGATCCGAAGAACACGAGGATCCTTCCGCAGGCTTTGCAGGATCAGGGAGGCCATGCAGCGTAGGTTAGCTGAGGCATTCGGTCCGGAGTCTTCTGGGTCACTGAGGATGACATGATCGCCAGCCACCTCCTCCCAGCCACGTACAAGTCCACTGGTTTGTTGGGACTGTACATCATCCCTAAAAGACTGCTGCTGCTGATGCTGAGTGCCAGGCTCCACCTCCATGCTCACACAATCCTCCTCCTCCTCCTCCTCCTCCTCCTCTTCCTGTGTGATGGGTGGGACAGAAGGAACATTGTCTGGATAAAGGGGGCCTTGAGAGACAAGGAAGTCCTCCTCTTCCTGCCTCTGTTCTGCCTCAAGTGCCCTGTCCATTATCCCACGCAGCGTATGCTCCAACAGGTGGACAAGAGGTACAGTGTCACTGATGCATGCACTGTCACTGCTCACCATCCTCGTGGCCTCCTCAAATGGTGAGAGGACAGTGCATGCATCCCTGATCATGCTCCACTGGCGTGGGGAAAAAAAGCCAAGCTCCCCTGACCCTGTCCTGGTGCCGTAGTCGCAAAGGTACTCATTGATGGCCCTCTGCTGCGTGTGCAGTCGCTGCAGCATGGCCAACGTTGAGTTCCACCTGGTGGGCATGTCACATATTAGGCGGTTCTTGGGCAGGTTCAGCTCCTTTTGCAGCTCAGTCAGCCGAGCACTGGCATTATAAGATCGGCGGAAATGCACACAGACTTTCCTGGCCTGCCTCAGGACATCCTGTAAGCCTGGGAACCTGCCCAAGAACCGCTGCACCACCAGGTTGAGGACGTGAGCCATACAGGGCACATGGGTGAGCTGCCCCTGTCGCAGGGCGGAGAGGAGGTTGGTGCCATTATCAGAAACGACCATTCCTGGCTTAAGCTGGCGTGGCGTCAACCACCTCTCGGCCTGCCCCTGCAGAGCTGCCAGAACCTCTGGCCCAGTGTGGCTCCTGTCCCCCAAACACACCAGCGCAAGCACGGCATGGCATCTTTTTGCCTGCGTACTCGCGTAGCCCCTTGTACGCCTACGGAGCACCGCTGGTTCCGAGGACAGAGCACTCGAAGAGGACATGGAGGAAGAAGAAGAGGAGGGGGTGGAGGAGAGAGGTGTGTCACAACCAGTAGTAGCATTTTGGAGGCGTGGTGGCGGAACAACCTCCAACACTACTGCACCTTGTCCTGCATCCCTCCCAGCTGCCAATAGAGTGACCCAATGGGCCGTGAAAGAAAGATAACGTCCCTGTCCATGCCTGCTGGACCATGAGTCAGCGGTAATATGCACCTTACCGCTGACCGCCCTGTCCAGCGAGGCATGGACATTGCCTTCCACATGCCAGTAGAGAGACGGAATCGCCTTCCGTGAGAAAAAGTGGCGTTTGGGAACCTGCCACTGAGGAACCGCACATTGAACAAACTCACGGAAGGGGGCCGAGTCTATCAACTGAAAAGGCAGCAGTTGAAGTGCTAGCAATTTAGCCAAGCTAGCATTCAACCGCTGGGCATGTGGATGGCTGGGAGTATACTTCTTTCGACGGTCCAGCAGCTGGGGCAGGGAAATTTGCCTGCTACAATCGGACGTCGGTGTACTGCAAGTACTTGATTGTGACACACCTAATTCTACACCTTCAGTCCTCTCAGAGCAGCTTTCAGAGAGGACTGAAGATATAGTGGGGATGGAGATCCCAGCTGATGAGGAGCAAGGAGAGGTCCGCTTTGTTCTTTGGTGTGGGTCTTTTATGTGTGCTTGCCAACGAGCTGCATGGCAGGTCGACATATGTCTGCTCATGCTTGTGGTGCCCAAGCGGCTGATGTTTTGGCCACGCGAGATACGCTTGAGACAAATATTGCAAATAGCAGTGGTGCGATCTGATGCACTCGTCTCAAAAAAGGCCCACAACAAAGAACTTTTGTGATAACGTGCAGAGGCAGCGCCCTGCACAGGCGGAGCTCTGTGGTGTGGTACAGTTGCTGTGCTGGCCTCTAGCTGGCCTCCAGGGGGCATCCTGACTCGTTGGACATGTGACGCTGCATCCTCCTCCTCCTCCTCCTCTCTCCCTTCAGGCACCCACGTGGAGTCAGTGACCTCATCATCCCCTCCCTCTTCACCACTAGAGCAAACCTGGCAGTAAGCTGCAGCTGGTGGAACACTACTGCCAGATTGCTGTCCTTCAGCATCCCCTCTCTCTGCGCGCACACTACTGACTTCCTCAAGCTGGGTATCATCATCCGAGCCTTCGAATCGTTGGGCATCCTCCTGGAGCATGTACCCAACACTGTGCTCAAACAGTTCGGGGGACTCCTCAGGAGGACATGGTGGGTCTAGGGAAGGGGTGGCTGATGATGCCATTGAGTACGCGTTGGCAGCTGCTCTGCCAGTACCCTGAGCCTGGGTGAGAGAGGATGAGGAGGATGAGGAGGGCTTGGTCATCCATTCTACCAAGCCTTCGGCATGATGCGGCTCCACATGTCCAGCTGCCGAAAACAAAGACAAGCGTGTCCCATGGCCACGTGCTGATGACGATGCACGACCACGTCCACGGCCAGCACTGTTGTCTCTAGAAACAGAGCCTGCCTGCCCTGTGTTCTTGCCTCGGCACGCTCTGCCTCTCCTTGGCGGTCTTCCAGCCATTGTAGTCGGTAGTGTATATAGTATAAAAAATAGAACTCCTATGTGTGCTCACAACACACTGTAGGTCCTATGGGTGCTGACACTAACACACTATAGGTACTATGTGTGCTGCTGACAAGAAAATATAGGAGCTCTGTTTGCTGCCACTAACACACTAGAAGTCCTATTGGTGCTTCTGAGATGAAAATATAGGAGCTCTGTGTGATGCCACTAACACACTAGAAGTCATATGGGTGCTGCTGAGAAGAAAATATAGGAGCTCTGTTTGCTGCCACTAACACACTAGAAGTCCTATGGGTGCTGCTGAGAAGAAAATATAGGAGCTCTGTGTGATGCCACTAACACACTAGAAGTCCTATGGGTGCTTCTGAGATGAAAATATAGGAACTCTGTGTGATACCACTAACACACTAGAAGTCCTATGGGTGCTTCTGAGAAGAAAATATAGGAGCTCTGTTTGCTGCCACTAACACACTAGAAGTCCTATGGGTGCTGCTGAGAAGAAAATATAGGAGCTCTGTGTGATGCCACTAACACACTAGAAGTCCTATGGGTGCTTCTGAGATGAAAATATAGGAGCTCTGTGTGATGCCACTAACACACTAGAAGTCCTATGGGTGCTGCTGAGAAGAAAATATAGGAGCTATGTGTGATGCCACTAACACACTAGAAGTCCTATGGGTGCTTCTGAGATGAAAATATAGGAGCTCTGTGTGATGCCACTAACACACTAGAAGTCCTATGGGTGCTTCTGAGATGAAAATATAGGAGCTCTGTTTGCTGCCACTAACACACTAGAAGTCCTATGGGTGCTGCTGAGAAGAAAATATAGGAGCTCTGTGTGATGCCACTAACACACTAGAAGTCCTATGGGTGCTTCTGAGATGAAAATATAGGAGCTCTGTGTGATGCCACTAACACACTAGAAGTCCTATGGGTGCTGCTGAGAAGAAAATATAGGAGCTATGTGTGATGCCACTAACACACTAGAAGTCCTATGGGTGCTTCTGAGATGAAAATATAGGAGCTCTGTGTGATGCCACTAACACACTAGAAGTCCTATGGGTGCTGCTGAGAAGAAAATATAGGAGCTATGTGTGATGCCACTAACACACTAGAAGTCCTATGGGTGCTTCTGAGATGAAAATATAGGAGCTCTGTGTGATGCCACTAACACACTAGAAGTCCTATGGGTGCTGCTGAGAAGAAAATATAGGAGCTCTGTTTGCTGCCACTAACACACTAGAAGTCCTATGGGTGCTGCTGAGAAGAAAATATAGGAGCTCTGTGTGATGCCACTAACACACTAGAAGTCCTATGGGTGCTTCTGAGATGAAAATATAGGAGCTCTGTGTGATGCCACTAACACACTAGAAGTCCTATGGGTGCTGCTGAGAAGAAAATATAGGAGCTCTGTGTGATGCCACTAACACACTAGAAGTCCTATGGGTGCTTCTGAGATGAAAATATAGGAACTCTGTGTGATGCCACTAACACACTAGAAGTCCTATGGGTGCTGCTGAGAAGAAAATATAGGAGCTCTGTTTGCTGCCACTAACACACTAGAAGTCCTATGGGTGCTTCTGAGAAGAAAATATAGGAGCTCTGTGTGATGCCACTAACACACTAGAAGTCCTATGGGTGCTGCTGAGAAGAAAATATAGGAGCTCTGTTTGCTGCCACTAACACACTAGAAGTCCTATGGGTGCTGCTGAGAAGAAAATATAGGAGCTCTGTGTGATGCCACTAACACACTAGAAGTCCTATGGGTGCTGCTGAGAAGAAAATATAGGAGCTCTGTGTGATGCCACTAACACACTAGAAGTCCTATGGGTGCTTCTGAGATGAAAATATAGGAACTCTGTGTGATGCCACTAACACACTAGAAGTCCTATGGGTGCTTCTGAGATGAAAATATAGGAACTCTGTGTGATGCCACTAACACACTAGAAGTCCTATGGGTGCTGCTGAGAAGAAAATATAGGAGCTCTGTTTGCTGCCACTAACACACTAGAAGTCCTATGGGTGCTTCTGAGAAGAAAATATAGGAGCTCTGTGTGATGCCACTAACACACTAGAAGTCCTATGGGTGCTTCTGAGATGAAAATATAGGAACTCTGTGTGATGCCACTAACACACTAGAAGTCCTATGGGTGCTGCTGAGAAGAAAATATAGGAGCTCTGTTTGCTGCCACTAACACACTAGAAGTCCTATGGGTGCTTCTGAGAAGAAAATATAGGAGCTCTGTGTGATGCCACTTACACACTAGAAGTCCTATGGGTGCTGCTGAGAAGAAAATATAGGAGCTCTGTTTGCTGCCACTAACACACTAGAAGTCCTATGGGTGCTGCTGAGAAGAAAATATCGGAGCTCTGTGTGATGCCACTAACACACTAGAAGTCCTATGGGTGCTTCTGAGATGAAAATATAGGAACTCTGTGTGATGCCACTAACACACTAGAAGTCCTATGGGTGCTGCTGAGAAGAAAATATAGGAGCTCTGTTTGTTGCCACTAACACACTAGAAGTCCTATGGGTGCTTCTGAGAAGAAAATATAGGAGCTCTGTGTGATGCCACTAACACACTAGAAGTCCTATGGGTGCTGCTGAGAAGAAAATATAGGAGCTCTGTTTGCTGCCACTAACACACTAGAAGTCCTATGGGTGCTGCTGAGAAGAAAATATAGGAGCTCTGTGTGATGCCACTAACACACTAGAAGTCCTATGGGTGCTGCTGAGAAGAAAATATAGGAGCTCTGTGTGATGCCACTAACACACTAGAAGTCCTATGGGTGCTTCTGAGATGAAAATATAGGAACTCTGTGTGATGCCACTAACACACTAGAAGTCCTATGGGTGCTGCTGAGAAGAAAATATAGGAGCTCTGTTTGCTGCCACTAACACACTAGAAGTCCTATGGGTGCTTCTGAGAAGAAAATATAGGAGCTCTGTGTGATGCCACTAACACACTAGAAGTCCTATGGGTGCTGCTGAGAAGAAAATATAGGAGCTCTGTTTGCTGCCACTAACACACTAGAAGTCCTATGGGTGCTGCTGAGAAGAAAATATAGGAGCTCTGTGTGATGCCACTAACACACTAGAAGTCCTATGGGTGCTGCTGAGAAGAAAATATAGGAGCTCTGTTTGCTGCCACTAACACACTAGAAGTCCTATGGGTGCTTCTGAGATGAAAATATAGGAGCTCTGTGTGATGCCACTAACACACTAGAAGTCCTATGGGTGCTGCTGAGAAGAAAATATAGGAGCTCTGTTTGCTGCCACTAACACACTAGAAGTCCTATGGGTGCTGCTGAGAAGAAAATATAGGAGCTCTGTGTGATGCCACTAACACACTAGAAGTCCTATGGGTGCTGCTGAGAAGAAAATATAGGAGCTCTGTTTGCTGCCACTAACACACTAGAAGTCCTATGGGTGCTGCTGAGAAGAAAATATAGGAGCTCTGTGTGATGCCACTAACACACTAGAAGTCCTATGGGTGCTTCTGAGATGAAAATATAGGAGCTCTGTGTGATGCCACTAACACACTAGAAGTCCTATGGGTGCTGCTGAGAAGAAAATATAGGAGCTCTGTGTGATGCCACTAACACACTAGAAGTCCTATGGGTGCTTCTGAGATGAAAATATAGGAACTCTGTGTGATGCCACTAACACACTAGAAGTCCTATGGGTGCTGCTGAGAAGAAAATATAGGAGCTCTGTTTGCTGCCACTAACACACTAGAAGTCCTATGGGTGCTTCTGAGAAGAAAATATAGGAGCTCTGTGTGATGCCACTAACACACTAGAAGTCCTATGGGTGCTTCTGAGATGAAAATATAGGAACTCTGTGTGATGCCACTAACACACTAGAAGTCCTATGGGTGCTGCTGAGAAGAAAATATAGGAGCTCTGTTTGCTGCCACTAACACACTAGAAGTCCTATGGGTGCTTCTGAGAAGAAAATATAGGAGCTCTGTGTGATGCCACTAACACACTAGAAGTCCTATGGGTGCTGCTGAGAAGAAAATATAGGAGCTCTGTTTGCTGCCACTAACACACTAGAAGTCCTATGGGTGCTGCTGAGAAGAAAATATAGGAGCTCTGTGTGATGCCACTAACACACTAGAAGTCCTATGGGTGCTTCTGAGATGAAAATATAGGAACTCTGTGTGATGCCACTAACACACTAGAAGTCCTATGGGTGCTGCTGAGAAGAAAATATAGGAGCTCTGTTTGCTGCCACTAACACACTAGAAGTCCTATGGGTGCTTCTGAGAAGAAAATATAGGAGCTCTGTGTGATGCCACTAACACACTAGAAGTCCTATGGGTGCTGCTGAGAAGAAAATATAGGAGCTCTGTTTGCTGCCACTAACACACTAGAAGTCCTATGGGTGCTGCTGAGAAGAAAATATAGGAGCTCTGTGTGATGCCACTAACACACTAGAAGTCCTATGGGTGCTGCTGAGAAGAAAATATAGGAGCTCTGTTTGCTGCCACTAACACACTAGAAGTCCTATGGGTGCTTCTGAGATGAAAATATAGGAGCTCTGTGTGATGCCACTAACACACTAGAAGTCCTATGGGTGCTGCTGAGAAGAAAATATAGGAGCTCTGTTTGCTGCCACTAACACACTAGAAGTCCTATGGGTGCTGCTGAGAAGAAAATATAGGAGCTCTGTGTGATGCCACTAACACACTAGAAGTCCTATGGGTGCTGCTGAGAAGAAAATATAGGAGCTCTGTTTGCTGCCACTAACACACTAGAAGTCCTATGGGTGCTGCTGAGAAGAAAATATAGGAGCTCTGTGTGATGCCACTAACACACTAGAAGTCCTATGGGTGCTTCTGAGATGAAAATATAGGAGCTCTGTGTGATGCCACTAACACACTAGAAGTCTTATGGGTGCTGCTGAGAAGAAAATATAGGAGCTCTGTGTGATGCCACTAACACACTAGAAGTCCTATGGGTGCTTCTGAGATGAAAATATAGGAACTCTGTGTGATGCCACTAACACACTAGAAGTCCTATGGGTGCTGCTGAGAAGAAAATATAGGAGCTCTGTTTGCTGCCACTAACACACTAGAAGTCCTATGGGTGCTTCTGAGAAGAAAATATAGGAGCTCTGTGTGATGCCACTAACACACTAGAAGTCCTATGGGTGCTTCTGAGATGAAAATATAGGAACTCTGTGTGATGCCACTAACACATTAGAAGTCCTATGGGTGCTGCTAAGAAGAAAATATAGGAGCTCTGTTTGCTGCCACTAACACACTAGAAGTCCTATGGGTGCTTCTGAGAAGAAAATATAGGAGCTCTGTGTGATGCCACTAACACACTAGAAGTCCTATGGGTGCTGCTGAGAAGAAAATATAGGAGCTCTGTGTGATGCCACTAACACACTAGAAGTCCTATGGGTGCTGCTGAGAAGAAAATATAGGAGCTCTGTTTGCTGCCACTAACACACTAGAAGTCCTATGGGTGCTGCTGAGAAGAAAATATAGGAGCTCTGTTTGCTGCCACTAACACACTAGAAGTCCTATGGGTGCTGCTGAGAAGAAAATATAGGAGCTCTGTTTGCTGCCACTAACACACTAGAAGTCCTATGGGTGCTGCTGAGATGAAAATATAGGAACTCTGTGTGATGCCACTAACACACTAGAAGTCCTATGGGTGCTGCTGAGAAGAAAATATAGGAGCTCTGTTTGCTGCCACTAACACACTAGAAGTCCTATGGGTGCTGCTGAGAAGAAAATATAGGAGCTCTGTGTGATGCCACTAACACACTAGAAGTCCTATGGGTGCTGCTGAGAAGAAAATATAGGAGCTCTGTTTGCTGCCACTAACACACTAGAAGTCCTATGGGTGCTGCTGAGAAGAAAATATAGGAGCTCTGTTTGCTGCCACTAACACACTAGAAGTCCTATGGGTGCTGTTGGGGTGCAATGCTGTGCTAACAGCACTGCGGTTGGTACTACTGCAATACTGTACTAACAGTAAGCACGCACCAGACTAATCCCCAGCAGCAGCTAATAACACGCTAACTGTGCAATCAGCAGCAATGAACGATCAATGACTTAGGTAGCAATGGTTTAGCAAAGAAATAGCCAATGGTTTAGCAAAGAAGAGCAAATCTTTCAGTATCAAGCAAAGACAGAATCAGCAGACTGATCTCTCCTAAATCCGTAACTCATGTGACCGGGGCCGATGGCGTGGCGGCCTTTTAAATGGTGGGGCATGTACTAAAGCCCCTGAGCTATAATTGGCTACAGGCATCCTGCCTGTAGCCAATTATTGCTCTCCGAGTTTCGGGCGCTGTGATTGGCCAAGCATGCGGGGTCACAGTGCATGCTTGGCCAATCATCAGCCAGCAATGCACTGCGCCGGCCGCGCCGGCCGCAATGCATTGCGGGGCCGCTCGCATCACACGAATGTGATGCGAACGGCCCAAATAGTTCTGGGCTCGACGAGCGAGCGAACGCCCGGTGCTCGATTCGAACATGGGTTCGAATCGAGCACCGGGCCCATCCCTATTGGTTATCATTTGCTTGCCTAAACAATTTTCCTTGGAAATTTAATTTGAAAGTTCTGCTCAAAATACACATGTAGAAAGAGAATGTCATTACTGGCCTTTTTTTCTGAAAAATTCAAGTTACCTTTCAATCTCAGGCTTCAATTTTATACTTAACCAGCTTTGAGCAAGTAGAAGATGATATCAGAGCTCCTGATTTGCATACTTGTTTTAGGTTAACAATGCAAAAATTATTAATATCATTAGAGATACCATATAGAAAGTTGTCTTCTAGTTCATATAACAGCAATATAGTTGTGTAAACCATTGACAGCCAAAGGTTAGGTCAGCCCATCACTGATGAAGCCTTTTGAGGCCATAAATTAAATATTGAATAATAAAGAGGTTGGATCAACAACATACAATTATACTTCCTAAATACACTGACATATACAGTATGCAGCCTAAGATTAGGGTTCACACACCACACTTAGCCAGATCAATATATTTGCATGTAAACAAGTCTCAGATCAAAGAACCCTATACAATACAAAATTGATCCACTTCGTATAGGTAGAAAAGGCCATCTTCAGTTTATCTCAATAACATCAAACCATCATGAGCTGAATAGTAATGCAAAATGCAATAACGTTATTAGAAGTGCAGTACACAAAGGAACCAAGCAGACCAGAGTTTAAAACTATTGCAAAGAGCAGGGAAGTATAACATGTTTATTATAAAAATAAATAAAAAATGCCCTCTACAGTTAATAAAATAAAAAAGAAGGAGAAGAAAACAAGCCAATTTTCAGCTTTCTGCGCTGTCACTGTTTAAATGACAATTGTGCAGTCATGCTACACTGTACCCACACATAATTTTTATCATTTTGTTCCCACAAATAGAGATTTCTTTTGCTGGTATTTGATCACCTCTGCAGTTTTAATTTTTTGCTAAACAAATAAAAAAAGGCCGAAATTTTGAAAAAAATAAAAGTTTTTCTTTTGTTTCCGTTATAAAATGTTGTAAATAACTAAGGGTTCTCCTTCACTGATGGGCACTGATAAGGCGGCACTGATGGGCACTGATAAGGTGGCACAGATGAGGTGGCACTGACAATGGGCACTGATAGGAGGCACTGATGGGCACTGGTAGGCGGCACTGATGGGTGGCACTGATATGCAGCACTGATGGGAATTGATAGCTGGCACTGATGGGCACTCATGGGTGGCACTGGTGAGCACTGGTGGGCACTGATGGGTGACACTGATGGGCACTAAAAGGCTGCATTGATGGGTACTGATAGGCACTGATAGGCGGCACTGCTGGGCACTGATATGCGTCACTGATAGATGGCACTGATAGGCATCCCTTGTGGCACTGGAACTGGCAGACAAGGGCACTGATTGGCAGCTGCCTGGGCATTGATTTGCAGCTGCCTAGGCACATATTGGCATTTCCCTGGTGGTCTAGGTGGCATACCTGGTGGTCCAGTGGGGTGACCATCCCTGGTTGTCGATTCCGGCATCCTTGTGGTCCTGGGCGAGCATCTGAGGGGGGGCTGTGCTGATAAACAATCATCACAGACCCCCCTATCAGGAGAGCAGCCGATCGGCTCTCCTCTACTCGCGTCTGTCAGACGCGAGTGAGGAAAAGCCGATCAACGGCTCTTCCTGTTTACATCGTGATCAGCCGTGATTGGACACGGCTGATCATGTGGTAAAGTGCCTCCGACGGAGGCTCTATACTGAGTTCGGTGTATCGGTGTGTCAGACTGGCGCGCGGCGGCTGTTATCCTGCTGGACATCATATGACGTCCAGTCAGGATAACGCAACCACCGCCCGGCCATCATTCTATTATAGGCCGGGCGAGAAATGGTTAAATTGAGTTTTAGTGACATGAAACCTAAAAGGGTCAACTATGGATCTCTAGATAAATGAATTCCAAATAATTTATAGAGGAGTGCAAACACTTTGGAATAAAAATGACCTTATATTGGCAGGCCCACCACATATGGAGAACATTGTTTACCATTTGACAAACCCTTAAGCATAAGCCCAAATGTCCAGGGATTAAGTGAGCGAGTCTGGTTGGTGCCATATACCACCTGGTTAGGACCTTGTACACAGATTCTCTGATTCCATTTTTTTATTTATTTATTCCTTAGTTTCAACATAAAGGAGACTCATAACTAAATCTCCTTAAGCTACACAGATAGCTTTATATATTATGTCTATGAACACATTATTCATAATTCTAATGTCTTTGATGTATGGTGTTAAAAAGTTAGATCATGTGCTTGACAACTGTTAGTAGTACAACCAGTTTATGGGCATGAAATATAAACTGTAAATTAAAGTGGCAGTCCTAGACTAAGAAAACAGTAGGTGAATATAGATGTAATGCTAAATCTAGGCAGAGTACTTCCGAGAGCAGTAGATATGCAGATAACAGATACCACAAAAAACACCCTCAGAAAAACACACAGTAGAAGGAACCACACAGTTGTGAAGCTGAGGAAAATATCAGAGGAAAGTCAGTAGGGAGGTTACAGGCAGGAAACAGATGAGGATCATTAACTTTGTGCACTATGCTAACTTATGGATGCATAAATGGAAGTTCCTCACACATTTTTAAAGCTCTAAAAGATTGTTGCTAATTTTAACTTGTCCTAGCAATTCATTATAGATGCACCATATTCAGGATGGTGGAAGCCCTGAAGGTACCTGGAGTTTCAGAGGATCCACCAGTTATGACTTGGCAGAGAAAATTTGGAAATTGGATTTTGCATTTGGACTTATTGCTTTTGAAGCAGAAGATTGATAGCTGTGTACTGAGCACATGAGCACGTATTAGAGGCTGAAATTACTACATTATTTTTTTAGTTTTGCTTTAGCTGTTATTCTGATGCTGTGACAGAAAATCTGTTAAACAAGTGATCTGTAACAAATATAGAACTAACTAAGCAAGACTAATTTTGTCAGGACCTATACCTTCTCTTATAACAGAGTCATCTGGGTCAGACTGGGCTGTCAGGGTACAATTGTGACCTTTTCATAAGGTTTTGTTTTTAACAATTTCAGACAAGTGAAATCTCATACATAATTCAGCCCCCACCCCACAATCAACACATTTCCATGTTGCCTTATAGATGTCATTTTGATCTATTTCCCAGATGCTTCACTCCTTATGTAAATAATTATAAGCAGGGTAATGTGATGTTTTCTGGAAGCTATTGTACAGGACACCAGGGACGATTCCTGGACCGGAAATATGTTTCCCCACTATTTGGGTTGTGGTCCCTTCAAGGGAGAGTTCAAGAGATGTTTTTTGAATGCTAAGGGGCAGGGTGAGGGGTTCTGGGGAAGTCCTATTGGAGATCAGAGGACTGATTGTCAGTTCTCAGTAGACATGTGCATTTGTTTTTGTCCGAATGCATTTTCATCCAAATTTCAAGGATTTTCACGTTCGTTTTACCAACGATAACGAACGCGCAGAACCTGAAAGATTCAACATAAAAAATGCTTTATTTTTGTTTAGTTGTGACAACAGTTCGATATAGATAAAAGATTCAACATGACCGTGACAATAGTGATCTGTGTCTATCGAACCTGCGGTTGAATGTGCGTAACCTAACTCTATTGCCGCGTA
Organism: Rana muscosa; assembly: GCA_029206835.1. Lineage (NCBI taxonomy): Eukaryota > Metazoa > Chordata > Amphibia > Anura > Ranidae > Rana > Rana muscosa. The sequence goes on along the minus strand of CM055122.1, from coordinate 1,148,801,384 downwards.
CACACGACCGTTATTCATGTCATGGAAAAAAGTGAAGTTTTTCTCGACGTGATTTTTCGTGTTTCCTCTCAAGCCGGCCTTGCATACACACGTTCGTGAAAAAAAATGCTTGAGCAAAGCGCGGTGACGTACAACACGTACAACGGAACTATAAAGGGGAAGTTCTGTTCGAATGGCGCCACCCTTTGGGATGCTTTTGCTGATCCTCATGTTAATAATGTTTGGTGAGAGACGATTCGTGCTTTTCAGTCCTTTACAGCGTGACGAATGTGCTATCTTCATTATGAACGCTAGTTTTACTAGAACGAGCGCTCCCGTCTCATAATTGATTCTGAGCATGCACGTTTTTTTTTCCCCTCGTAAAAGCATGCACACAACCGTTTTTCACGACGTTAAAAAGAACGACGTGAAAAACGACGAGAAAAAATAGAGCAGGTTCTAATTTTTTTTCGCCCATTTTTCTCGTCGAGAAAAATGCTCTGAACCATACACACCACGATTTTTCATGACCATTTTTAAAAATTGCATTTTTCTCGTCATAAAAAACGGTCGTGTGTACGCGGCATATTAGTCCAAGATTATTCAACAGGTAGGAATCTGCAACAAAGTTTGTTAAAAATCTCAGCCAGCAATTTTTTCCCATTTTTTTGCACACTTGTGAAAATATGCATTTTTGGCCAGAAAATTACTTAAAACCATCTAGACATTATATATTTTATAAAAGCAGAGGCTTTGTAGAATAAAAAGATAGTAGTTGCAGTTTTTTTTTTATCTTGTATGATATTTGTACAACTGTTTATTAAACACATATTTTCAGGAAAAAATATAATAAAATAAATGTTAGTGCGCACAAACACATCATACTTAATTTTGTTGCTAAAATATAATAGATGGGGTTACATTGTGTAAACATACAGTATGCCAAACATGGCAAGTCTTAAAATTGCATGCACCCATGATATCAAAATAACAATGGTACCCAAAAAATCTCCCTAGGTGTTGCTTTAAAAATCTTTACAGCTCATCAGTGTAGAGTTAAATGTGAGATCTGGCACTAGAATTATTGCTCCCATTCTGAAATTTTCCAAGCTAATAGCCATCCACAATTTTCTTCCTAAGAGACTTATAGAGCTTTATTGATCTTGGCTTGATGACATCACACATGTCAATGGCAAAAGTTAATACCAGAACCTACATGTTAAAGATTTAAATAAGACAGGTTCCAACTTCATAGGCCCTAAAGAAGGTTTTAATTATTGATATCTTATCTAAAACACTTTATTTACTTTTTCTATATGACACATCTGCTTTTTTGTTAATGTAGATTTAGATAATACACCATATCATTGTCATTTTTTCAAATATATCACCTTTATATGCAGGCACTATTTGAATAAATATCTAATGTTTGCCTTTTTTGAATATGCTGTATTTTCTCTACTGTTATTATGACTGGCTAAAGTATTTTCAAAGCAAGGAATCATACAGCACCTCCATGACTGGCTGTGTAGACAGTTTCAACACTGTCTAATAGTGCTGAAGTTACAGCACTGTTGGAGCACCAGAAAGTGGAGGGAGCACCTTTTCCTCTGCTAGTTCACAGGAGAGGTTCCACCAGGCCCATCACCAAACGGTTCACTTGAAGCTCTAAGCTGGGTTACTCCACCGTTTGGGGCCCCCTTTTTTTTGACAGACTATCACTGTCCGGCCCGAGCAACTGGCTCTGATTGACATAAACTACCCTATGCTTTCTGGCTTACTATACCTGGAGGAACGCTCTCGCTCTACTTACCAGTAGCCTGTGCAGTTTACACTCCCCTATCTAACTACCTATTACAGTCTACTACGAATGTGTCCACACATCACTGGCTCTCTGTTACACACGGACTGCCAGTCCAAAAATACCTAGGCCTGTTTTATCACTCAACACGGCCCTGTTTAACATTATGCTCCCGACGAAGCGTTTTGGAACGCAAAACTAGTCGAGCAAGATCTCTATCTTTGAACTTACCGCATCTACCAAAAAGGCTAGCCACCCCCTATGTACACCATCCAACCCTGTGTTTCTGCGTTTGTTGGATATATATCACTTTATCTGCATTTTACATGTTAATGTAATCTTTGGGAGGTGTTTCTAGCTTTATATTTGGGATCCTATATTGATTATTGATGATTATCATAAAATGTCATTTTTCTGAAATGTATTAATGTACTTTTACAAAATGTTATTATTTTTTCTACTAACAATAAAACCCTTAGAATTTCTACAATACTTACCCATGTGCCGTTTAAAGTCAATTTTTAGTTAAATTAATGTTTCTCCACTTTTCCTCTGCTATGTTGAGTGGAGACCTCTGCCCTGAAAGTAATCTTTTCCAAAATTTATGTGGAGGGGGTTGAAATTAGTTCTATTTTCTCTGCTTTGAAGATCCTACCCCCTAAAACCACTGTTATTTCATACTGCTCCTTATTTTTCTGTTACTTAGCTAATACCTTACATGTCAACTTTGCTTACAGTCTTTCCTTTTTTTCTTTCATTGGCACAGCATGTCAATGATAGGGATGAGCCGAACACCCCCAAGTTCGGTTCGCAGCAGAACATGCGAACAGGCAAAACATTTGTTCGAACACGCGAACACTTACATGCCCCCTGTCAAACAGGGGCAGACAAATTGGGCCTTAGGCAGTGGTGGTGGTGCCACAACACTGTAACCCCTCACAGATACTCTTGTTGAGCGCAGGAACTAGCCCTTCTGTGAAATATTAGATCAAAAATTGTAATTACACGCCCCTGTTAAACAGGGGCAGAAAAATTGGGCCTTAGACAGTGGTGGTGGTGCCACAACACTGTAACCCCTCACAGATTCTCTTGTTGAGCGAAGAAACGAGCCCTGCTGGGAAATATTAGAGCAAAAATTGTAATTACACGCCCATGTTAAACAGGGGCAGAAAAATTGGGCCTTAGGTGGTGGTGGTTGTGCCACAACACTGTAACCCCTCACAGATTCTCTTATTGAGCGCAGGAACGATCCCTGCTGTGATATATTAGAGCAAAAATTGTAATTACACACCCTTGTTAAACTGGCGCAGAAAAATTGGGCCTTGGGCAGTGGTGGTGGTGCCACAACACTGCAACCCCTTACAGATACTCTTGTTGAGCGCAGGAACAAGCCCTGCTGTGAAATATTAGATAAAAAATGTTAATTACACGCCCCTGTCAAACAGGGGCAGAAAATCTGGGCCTTAGGCAGTGGTGGTGGTGCCCTGAACCAAAAATATTCTTAGAAGCTAGCATCATCAAGATTGAGGAGGAATAGAATAGTCACTCAGCATAATAGGATAGTCATTCAGCATAGGCAGTCTTCAAGGGATCCCACGTCCATAGAGAAATCAATCGGTTACATCAGCATCAGGTGCTTGGTAGCTGGTGATCCAAGACTGGTTCATTTTTCTGAATGTGAGCCGATCAACAGAGTCTGTGGAACAGGCACACTCTGTGATCGGTTACAAAGCCTCCAGCAGCACTGAATGTGTGTTCAGAAAGAAGACAGGCCAGTAACTCAATTGCATATTGAGCAAGCTCTGGCCAGTGGTCCATCCTCAAGACCCAGTAACCCAGTGGATGATCTGTTGGAAAGGTCTCCAAATCTGATCTTGCCCCTATATATTCCTGCACCATGTAATTCAGACACTGGCGATGGTTGCTGGAACCGATCAGACCTTGGCGCTGAAGATTAAACAATTGTCTGACGCATCGGTCAGGCGGCCACTTTCTCCACTGCTCTTTCTGTGACTGAACGAAGCCTCCGCAACACATTGTCCAGCACCAGGAAATTGTAACCTCCCAGGCTCTGGAAACGCATTGCACAAACATTTCTGCAAGGCCTCCCGAAGATGTTTAATCCTCTGCGAAAGCTGGATAAGTTCTGCAACCTTACCCTTGTAACGTGGATCAAGAAGGGTTGCCAACCAGCAATGATCCCTCTCCTTGATACCATGAATCCTAGGGTCCTTTCGCAGGCGTTGCAGAATCAGGGAGGCCATGCAGTGTAAGTCTGCAGAAGCTTTCGATCCTGAGTCCTCTGGGTCACTAAAGATCACATGATCCGCAACCACCTCCTCCCATCCACGTACAACTGCATTGGTTTCTGGGGACTGGAAACGATCCCTTGAAAACTGCTGCTGATGCTGAGTGTTATCCTCCACCTCCATGCTGACACAATCCTCCTCCTCTTCTTCTTCCTGTGTGATCGGTGGGCCTGCAGGAATACTATCTGGATAAAGGAGGCCTTGAGAGGTAAGGAAGTCCTCCTCTTCCTCCCGCTGTTCTGCCTCAAGTGCCCTGTCCATTATTCCACAAAGCATGTGCTCCAACAGGAGGACAATAGGGACAGTATCACTGATGCATGCACTGTCACTGCTCACCAAATGGTGACAGAACGGTGCATGCATCCTTGATCAGTAGCCACAGGCGTGGAAAAAAAATCCAATCTCTTCTGACCCTGTCCTGGTGCCATACTCACACAGGTACTCATTGATGGCCCTCTGTTGCATGTGCAGCCGCTGCAGCATTGCCAACATTGAGTTCCACCTTGTGGGGATGTCACAAATGAGGCGGTTCATGGGCAGGTTGCATTCCCTTTGAAGGTCAGCCAGCCGAGCACTGGCATTATATGGCCGGCAGAAATGCCCACAGACTTTCCTGGCCTGCCTCAGGAGATCCTGTAAGCCCGGGTACCTGCACAAGAACCGCTGCACCACCAAATTCAGGACTTGAGCCAAACAGGGAACATGGGTCAAGTGTCCCTGTCGGAGGGCGGAGGACGGAGAGGAGGTTGGTGCCATTGTCGCATACAACCATTCCTGGCTGAAGATGGCATGGTGTCAACCACCTCTGAGTCTGCCCCTGCAGAGCTGACAGAATCTCTGCCCCAGTGTGGCTCCTGTCCCCTAAGCAGACCAACTCAAGTATCGCATGGCATCTTTTTGCCTGAGTGCTTGCGTAGCCCCATGAACGCCTATGGAGCACCGCTGGTTCGGAGGAAAAATCTGCCGAGGAAGAGGCCATATAGGAAGAAGAGGAGGGGGTGGAGGAGAGAGCTGTGGCAGAATCACTGCAAGCATTTTGGAGGCGTGGTGGTGGAACAAGCTCCAACAATACGGAACCCTGTCCTGCATCCTTCCCGGCTGTCAGCAGAGTTACCAGTGCACCGTGAAATAAAGGTAACGTCCCTGTCCATGCCTGCTGGACTATGAGTCAGCGGTAATATGCACCTTACTGCTGACCGCCCTGTCCAACGAGGCCAAGACATTGCCTTCCACATGCTGGTAGATAGCCGGAATGGCCTTCCGTGAAAAGAAATGGCGTTTGGGAACCTGCCACTGAGGTACCGCACATTCCACAAATTCACGAAAGGGGGCAGAGTCTACCAGTTGAAAAGGCAGCAGTTGCAGTGCTAGCAATTTGGCCAAGCTACCATTCAGACGCTGAACATGTGGATGGCTGGGACCGAATTTCTTTTGACGGTTTAGCAACTGGGGTAGGGAAATGTGCCTGCTAAAATCGGATGTTGGTGTACCGCTAGCAGATTGGGACACCTATTTCTATACCTTCATTCCTCTCAGTGCAGGTTTCTGAGAGGACTGGAAGTATAGTGGGGTTGGAGATCCCAGCTGATGAGGAGCAAGGAGAGGTCCGCCTTGTTCTTTTATGTGGGTCTTTTAAGTGCTGTTGCCAACGGACTGCATGGGAGGTCATCATATGTCTGGTCAAGCATGTGGTGCCCAAGCGGCTGCTGTTTTGGGCACACTTGATACGCTTCAGACATAGGTTGCATAGGTTGCAAACAGCAATGGTGCGATCTTCTGCACACGTGTCAAAAAAGGCCCACACCAAAGAACTTTTCAAAATATGCGGGGAGTCAGCAGCGGCCTGCACCTTCTTAGCTCTGCGGTGTGATGCAATAGGGTGGCTGCCCTTAAGCTGCCCCCTGGAGGGCATCCTGCCTCGTTGGAGATGTGCCTCCTCCTCTCTTCTATCAGACACCCAAGTAGAGTCAGTGACCTCATCATTCCCTCCCTCCTTGTCACTGGAGCAAACTTGGCAGTATGCTGCAGCTGGGGGAACATGACTGACAGTTTCTTGTCCTTCTTGGGCACCCCCTCTCTTTAGGCTCACGTTACTCCCTTCCTCAACCTGGGTATTATCATCGGAGCCTTCAAATCGCTGTGCATCCTCCTGCAGCATGTACCCGACACTGTGGTCGAATAGTTTGGGGGACTCCTCCGTGCATGATGGTGGGGCTGGGAAGGAGTGACAGTTGACATGGAGCTTATGGAATAGGCCACTTTGGCAGCTGCATTGGCAGGCAAACTATTTTTAGCCTGGGTGACAGAGGATGAGGAGAATGAGGACGGCTTTGTTATCCATTCCACCAACTCTTCTGCACGTTGTGGCTCAATAACATATCCAGCTGCAGAAAAAAAGGACAAGCTTGCCCCATAGCCACGTGCAGAGTAGACACAGAGCCTGCTTGCCCTCTTTTAGTGGCCTGTGAGCGTCTGCCTTTCCTTGGTGGCCTTCTGGACATGCTGTAAATTTTGTTTAGCAAAACCACACTACACTGTATTGTGTACACCACCACAAAAGTAGTAGCAACTGCACTATGGGTGCACGGTACTGTGTACACCAACAGAATTGTAATAACAACTATGGGTCTACTGTATTGTGTACTGTGTACACCACCAGAAAAGTAGTAGCAACTGCACTAGGGGTGCACGGTACTGTGTACACCACCAGAAGTGTAATAACAACTATGGGTGCACTGTATTGTGTATTGTGTACCCCACGGAAAAGTAGTAGCAACTGCACTAGGGGTGCACGGTACTGTGTACATATCAGGTGCGTACTTACCAAGGCCGAGATGCTGAGAGCCGTTCACCCTTGCGACTTGGTGCACTCTGCCCCCTGGAGGTGAGACAGGGAGCGGATGGCACGAAGAGGCACTGGCTACCAGCAGGTGAAGGAATCTTGCTGGAAGGTCTGGTAGTGCTGTATTGGCTAGAGAGAAGGCTGAGGGTAGAACACAGCAGGTGCACAGGTCCAGACAGGAGCTAGCAGCAGGTAAACACAGTCCAGATCAGAGCTAGCAGCAGGTAACAAAGTCCAGATCAGAGCTAGCAGCAGGTAACAAGTCCAGATCGGAGCTAGTAGCGGATCAGGGCAGGAGTAGTGAGAAGGTCCAAGGTGCAGGCAGAAGGTCAGGGATAGGAGACAGGCAGCAGATCCGGAACACAGGCCGAGGGTCAAACACAGGAGAAAAGCAGAAGTCCGTTTAGCAAGCCGGGGGGGTCAAATCCAGGAGAAGTACAAGAGAAGCCAAGTCGGTTCCGGGTCACAACAGGAGATCAGATAGTATTTTGCAGGAAACTTGATACACAGGAAGCTGACAAACCAGCAACCTGTCCGTGCATCTAGGCTTCTTTAAATATGCCCGCCTGGATTCCTATATGCCCCCCTAGGGGTGGACTCCGGATGCCCAAACTAGCCATCAATTCAGGGTGCTCTTGGTGAAAGGCTCGAATTAAGCAGGGAGCATGCAAGTTCCTAGATGGCTCCCAAGAATTGTCTTCCGAGGGGGTACCCCTTCCACTTTATCAAGTACTGCAGCTGTCTGCCTCTTTTCCTGCAGCCCATAATAGACTCCACCTCGTATTACTCTTCTCCATCTACCTCAACTGGTGAGGGAGGTGGCTCGTCTCTTTCAGGGAAGGAGCTGGGGATAACAGGCTTCAACAGGGATGTGTGGAACACAGGGTGAATCCTGTAGGAATCAGGCAATGCCAATTCAAAGGCCACAGGGTTGATTGTTGTTTGATTTTAAAAGGGCCGATGAACCTTGGCCCTAACTTCCAAGAGGGAATGGGCAATTTAAGATTGGTGGTGGAGAGCCAAACTTCCTCCCCAACTTTGAAAGCTGGATTTTCCTTCCTTCCTCTGTCGTAGTACTTCTTGTAGGACTCCTGGGTAGGGATGAGCTTCGTGTTCGAGTCGAACATACGTTTGACTCGAACATCGGCTGTTCGATCGTTCGACGAAGATCGAACGATTTGGGCCGTTCGCGCCAAATTCGAGTGACGCGAACGGCCCACAATGCACTACGCCATCGCAGTGTCATCCAGGCGCTGTGATTGGCCAAGCATGCACTGTGACCCCGCATGCTTGGCCAATCACAGCGCCGGCAGCGAGGAGAGCAATGATTGGCCACAGGCAGGATGCCTGTGGCCAATTATTGCTGAGGGGGTTTAGTACACGCCCCACACTATAAAAGGCCGCCAGCGCGGCAGCCTTGTGTAGTGTGTTCCGGAGCAGGGAAAGAGAAGCATAGGCAGGGACAGTGTCATTTTTTTCCTTTACTAATCCTGGATTCCTTGTGTTTAGGGACAGAGAAGGATAGGTAGGGAGAGTGTCAGTGTGTCATTCTGTGCTAAACCTTGTTTTGTAGGGACAGAGAAGGACAGTGAGGGAAAGTGTCAGTGTGCTATTTTGTGCTAAATCTTGTTTGTAGGGACAGAGAAGGACAGTGAGGGAAAGTGTCAGTGTGCTATTCTGTGCTAATCCTTGTTTGTAGGGACAGAGAAGGACAGTGAGGGAAACTGTCAGTGTGCTATTCTGTTCTAAACCAATCTTGCTGAACCGTATTTGAAATCCTTGAGTTTAGGGACAGAGAAGGACACTCATGGAAACTATCAGTGTGCTATTCTGTGCTAATCCTTGTTTGTAGGGACAGAGAAGGACAGTGAGGGAAAGTGTCAGTGTGCTATTCTGTCCTAAACCAATCTTGCTGAACCATATTTGAAATCCTTGAGTTTAGGGACAGAGAAGGACACTCGTGGAAACTATCAGTGTGCTATTCTGTGCTAATCCTTGTTTGTAGGGACAGAGAAGGACAGTGAGGGAAAGTGTCAGTGTGCTATTCTGTCCTAAACCAATCTTGCTGAACCATATTTAAAATCCTTGAGTTTAGGGACAGAGAAGGACACTCGTGGAAACTATCAGTGTGCTATTCTGTGCTAATCCTTGTTTGTAGGGACAGAGAAGGACAGTGAGGGAAACTGTCAGTGTGCTATTCTGTTCTAAACCAATCTTGCTGAACCATATTTGAAATCCTTGAGTTTAGGGACAGAGAAGGACACTCGTGGAAACTATCAGTGTGCTATTCTGTGCTAAATCTTGTTTGTAGGGACAGAGAAGGACAGTGAGGGAAAGTGTCAGTGTGCTATTCTGTCCTAAACCAATCTTGCTGAACCATATTTGAAATCCTTGAGTTTAGGGACAGAGAAGGACACTAGTGGAAACTATCAGTGTGCTATTCTGTGCTAAATCTTGTTTGTAGGGACAGAGAAGGACAGTGAGGGAAAGTGTCAGTGTGCTATTCTCTCCTAAACCAATCTTGCTGAACCATATTTGAAATCCTTGAGTTTAGGGACAGAGAAGGACACTCGTGGAAACTATCAGTGTGCTATTCTGTACTAAATCTTGTTTGTAGGGACAGAGAAGGACAGTGAGGGAAAGTGTCAGTGTGCTATTCTGTCCTAAACCAATCTTGCTGAACCATATTTGAAATCCTTGAGTTTAGGGACAGAGAAGGACACTAGTGGAAACTATCAGTGTGCTATTCTGTGCTAAATCTTGTTTGTAGGGACAGAGAATGACAGTGAGGGAAAGTGTCAGTGTGCTATTCTCTCCTAAACCAATCTTGCTGAACCATATTTGAAATCCTTGAACTTAGGGACAGAGAAGGACACTCGTGGAAACTATCAGTGTGCTATTCTGTGCTAATCCTTGTTTGTAGGGACAGAGAAGGACAGTGAGGGAAAGTGTCAGTGTGCTATTCTGTCCTAAACCAATCTTGCTGAACCATATTTGAAATCCTTGAGTTTAGGGACAGAGAAGGACACTCGTGGAAACTATCAGTGTGCTATTCTGTGCTAATCCTTGTTTGTAGGGACAGAGAAGGACAGTGAGGGAAACTGTCAGTGTGCTATTCTGTTCTAAACCAATCTTGCTGAACCATATTTGAAATCCTTGAGTTTAGGGACAGAGAAGGACACTCGTGGAAACTATCAGTGTGCTATTCTGTGCTAAATCTTGTTTGTAGGGACAGAGAAGGACAGTGAGGGAAAGTGTCAGTGTGCTATTCTGTCCTAAACCAATCTTGCTGAACCATATTTGAAATCCTTGAGTTTAGGGACAGAGAAGGACACTCGTGGAAACTATCAGTGTGCTATTCTGTGCTAAATCTTGTTTGTAGGGACAGAGAAGGACAGTGAGGGAAAGTGTCAGTGTGCTATTCTGTCCTAAACCAATCTTGCTGAACCATATTTGAAATCCTTGAGTTTAGGGACAGAGAAGGACACTCGTGGAAACTATCAGTGTGCTATTCTGTGCTAATCCTTGTTTGTAGGGACAGAGAAGGACAGTGAGGGAAAGTGTCAGTGTGCTATTCTGTCATTGTCACGGAAGCCTAACACGGCATCCAGCACAGGGTACGCAGATCAGTGGGCTGCACTAAAGGAACTAGGCACAAGGTAAGTAAATATATATATGAGTTTATTGAAAGGATAATTCCTAAAACAATAAAGGCAACCAGCAAACAACCACAGTGACACACAAAACAACTCCCTACACCAACGTGAATACAGTTTAGAGATTAAAGCGTAAATGTAATCAAGCCAGGGTCATACACGAGAGATCAGTCCGATTGAACAGGGAGCCGGAAGGGACAACAGGAGGAAGGGATGAGTCTGCAAGACAGGGGTCCAGGGATGGATGCAGGGTTCAGGAACACAGGATACAAGGTACAGAGACAGGGGTCCAGGGATGGATGCAGGGTTCAGGAACACAGGATACAAGGTACAGAGGCAGGGGTCCAGGGATGGATGCAGGGTTCAGGAACACAGGATACAAGGTAACAGATAACAGGTCACAAGGTTCAGGTTCAGGTTCAGGTTCAGGGTCAGGTTCAGGTTCAGGTTCAGGTTCAGGCATACAGGTCTGGGTTCCAAGACAATACCAGAGCAAATGCTTTAGTGTCTGCTGGGTATTTATACACACCTCCTGGAATCAGTCTCAGGTGACGCCTGATTGCAGGAGATGATTTCGGCTCCAGACAAATGGGAGACACCCGCTGGTGGCCACCAGAACTGCACCCTTTGGTGCTGAAAGCAATAGCACCACCAGCAGGTGACCCAGGCAATGACACTGATCATGACAGTTCCCCCTCCCAAGGAGTGGCCTCCGGACGCTCCATTCTGCCCTTGATCTGGCAGTGCTGGTAGGTGCGGAAAGGTCCCAAAAAGTCTCCCCTGTGTCTGCGGACTACTTGTGCTCCTCCGGCCAGAGTCCTTAAACTTACTGGGAGGCGTGGCACCTGAGTCCGGCAATGGAACACGCACCCCACCACCAGGGTCTGGAAGTTGGGATCTGGAAATGAAAACAGGCAGGGCAATGTGCATGAACCTAACGGAGGCGAACAACACAAGGGCATCACAGTCAGGCTGGGAATCAAGCAGGGCAAAATCAGCGGCAAGCCGGGCATCGAGAACTGGTTTAGCAGGCACCATGTCAGCGGGCTGGGCAAATGGCGCTGGGTCTTCAAGCTGGCCACCGGGCAGAGGCACTTCAAACTGGCCACCGGGCAGAGGTTCAGCAAGCCAGATGGCAGGCACTGGTTCAGCGGGCTGAAAGACGGGCACCAAAACGTCAGGCTGGGTGACGGGCACCGAAAATCCAGGCTGGAACAGGTTGGCTGGTGTGGAAACAGGCTGGAACAGGTTGGCTGGTGTGGAAACAGGCTGGAACAGGTTGGCTGGTGTGGAAACAGGCTGGAACAGGTTGGCTGGTGTGGAAACAGGCTGGAACAGGTTGGCTGGTGTGGAAACAGGCTGGAACAGGTTGGCTGGTGTGGAAACAGGCTGGAACAGGTTGGCTGGTGTGGAAACAGGCTGGAACAGGTTGGTTGGTGTGGAAACAGGCTGGAACAGGTTGGCTGGTGTGGAAACAGGCTGGAACAGGTTGGCTGGTGTGGAAACAGGCTGGAACAGGTTGGTTGGTGTGGAAACAGGCTGGAACAGGTTGGCTGGTGTGGAAACAGGCTGGAACAGGTTGGCTGGTGTGGAAACAGGCTGGAACAGGTTGGCTGGTGTGGAAACAGGCTGGAACAGGTTGGTTGGTGTGGAAACAGACTGGAACAGGTTGGTTGGTGTGGAAACAGGCTGGAACAGGTTGGCTGGTGTGGAAACAGGCTGGAACAGGTTGGCTGGTGTGGAAACAGGCTGGAGTGAATCGGCTGGTGTGGAAGCAGGCTGGAGCGAATCGGCTGGTGTGGAAGCAGGCTGGAGCGGATCGGCTGGTGTGGAAGCAGGCTGGAGCGGATCGGCTGGTGTAGAAGCAGGCTGGAGCGGATCGGCTGGTGTGGAAACAGGCTGGAGCGGATCGGCTGGTGTGGAAACAGGCTGCAACAGGTCGCTTGGTTTGGAAACAGGCTGCAACAGGTCGCTTGGTTTGGAAACAGGCTGCAACAGGTCGCTTGGTTTGGAAACAGGCTGCAACAGGTCGCTTGGTTTGGAAACAGGCTGCAACAGGTCACTTGGTTTGGAAACAGGCTGCAACAGGTCGCTTGGTTTGGAAACAGGCTGCAACAGGTCGCTTGGATTGGAAACAGGCTGCAACAGGTCGTTTGGTTTGGAAACAGGCTGCAACAGGTCACTTGGTTTGGAAACAGGCTGCAACAGGTCGCTTGGTTTGGAAACAGGCTGCAACAGGTCGCTTGGTTTGGAAACAGGCTGCAACAGGTCACTTGGTTTGGAAACAGGCTGCAACAGGTCGCTTGGTTTGGAAACAGGCTGCAACAGGTCGCTTGGTTTGGAAACAGGCTGCAACAGGTCGCTTGGTTTGGAAACAGGCTGCAACAGGTCGCTTGGTTTGGAAACAGGCTGCAACAGGTCGCTTGGTTTGGAAACAGGCTGCAACAGGTCGCTTGGTTTGGAAACAGGCTGCAACAGGTCGCTTGGTTTGGAGACAGGCTGCAACAGGTCGGCTGGTGCGGAGAACGGCTGCAACAGGTCGGCTGGTGCGGAGACAGGTTGCAACAGGTCGGCTGGTGCGGAGACAGGTTGCAACAGGTCGGCTGGTGCGGAGACAGGCTGCAACAGGTCGGCTGGTGCGGAGACAGGTTGCAACATGTCGGCTGGTGCGGAGACAGGCTGCAACAGGTCGGCTGGTGCGGAGACAGGCTGCAAGAGGTCGGCTGGTGCGGAGACAGGCTGCAACAGGTCGGCTGGTGCGGAGACAGGCTGCAACAGGTCGGCTGGTGCGGAGACAGGCTGCAACAGGTCGGCTGGTGCGGAGACAGACTGCAACGGGTCGGCTGGTGCGGAGACAGGCTGCAACGGGTCGGCTGGTGCGGAGACAGGCTGCAACGGGTCGGCTGGTGCGGAGACAGGCTGCAACGGGTCGGCTGGTGCGGAGACAGGCTGCAACGGGTCGGCTGGTGCAGAGACAGGCTGCAACAGGTCGGCTGGTGTGGAGACAGGCTGCAACAGGTCGGCTGGTGTGGAAACAGGCTGGGTTACTGGCAGGATCGTGTGAGTTGGAAAGAACTTCCGTTTTTTCTTTGGTTTAGCCACCGAAGATTTGTATATGTATACAGGGCTGTAGGTGGTGGATGCAGCTGGTAGAGGCGAAGAGCGGAAGGATGGTGAAGCAGAGGGTGCGGATTTTGAAGGGGGTCTTAGGGGAACTGATGGAGGCAGCCGAGACGAAGCAGGATGGTTAAAGGCAGGGTAAGTGCAGCAGGGGGAAACAGGGTACTGGTACTTCATTGGTAGGAGGGTGTATTGGTTGGCCACTGTGGTAGTTGGGAGTAAAGGAGACGCAGACATCCCAGCAGGCTGGTGTCTAGACTAGTGATGAGCCGAACACCCCCGGGTTCGGTTCGCACCAGAACCCGCGAACGGACCGAAAGTTCGAACGAACATTAGAACCCTATTAAATACAATGGATGCGAACGTTCGAATTCTAAAGTGCTAATTATAACAACTATTATGCATGTTATTGTCCTAAAAAGGGTTTGGGAACCCGGGTTCTGCACCAGGGGACATGTATCAATGCAAAAATAAGTTTTAAAAACGGTCGTTTTCCGGGAGCAGTCATTTTAATGATGCATAAAGTGAAAAAAAAAAAGTCAAATATTCCTTTAAATATCGTACCTGGGGGGTGTCTAAAGTATGCCTGTGAAGTGCCACGTGTTTCCCGTGTTTAGAACTGTCCCTGCACAAAATGACACTTCTAAAGGAAAAAAAAGCCATTTAAAACTGCTTGCGGCTTTAATGTAATGTCTGGTCCCGGTAATATGGATGAAAATCTTTAAGAAAAATGGCATAGCTACCCCATGACCCCCCCCCCTACCCCAGCCCATTACCAGCCCCTTTGGGTCTTGTATGGATATTAAGGGGAACCCCGCACATAAAATAAAAAAGGCCCTATATACTCTGAACAGCCGTATACAGGCGGTGCATACAAGACAGGGACTGTAGGTTTGTTCTTATGTAGAATGTGTTTGTAATTTTGAACAGGTACATTGTTGAAGTGTAGCTCCAGACCAAAAATCTATTTTTAAACTTTTTGGAAAACATAGGTAAGGGTTATCACCCCTGTAACATTTGTTTTGCTGTCTGTGCCCCTGTTCAGAACATTTCACCTCACTTTCCGTCCTAATGACAACTGTTTTTGAAATGTGGTGTTTTTCTTGAAACAAGGATTGCTGATAAAGCATCAGTACAGAGGAGACACCTTTCTCCCATATTTATTCTTACAGGAGAGAATTTTCCTTCCTAGTGGTAGATTTCCTCTCACTTCCTGTTGTCTTCTTGCGTTTGCAAGTAGGAGTCGTTTGTAAGTTGGATGTTTGAAAGTAGGGACCTGCCGTATATACTCTGCAGAAATAGGCCCCTTAGTTGTTGGTGTTGGCACAACACTGTAAGCACTCACAGTTACTCTTGGTTGGTGCTGGAACGCCCTGCTGTCAACTATTATATCAGGAATTTTAATTACATATAATTGTTGAACAGTGGTAGTAAAAATTGGGCCTTTGATGGTGGTGCTGGTGCCACAACACTGTAAGCCCTGACAGTTACTCTTGGTGGGTGCAGCAATGGGCCCTGCTGTGAATTATTAGATCAAGAATTGTAATTACATGCCCCTGTTGAACAGGGGCTGAAAAATTGGGCCTTAGGCACTGGTGGCACAACACTGCAACCCTTCACAGATACTGTACTTGGAGCACAGCAATGAGCCCTGTTGCAAAGTATTGCTTCAAAAATTGTAATGACACGCCCCTGTTAAACAGGGGCTGAAAAATTGGGCCTTAGGCACTGGTGGCACAACACTGCAACTCCTCACAGATACTGTACTTGGAGCACAGCAATGAGCCCTGTTGCAAAGTATTGCTTCAAAAATTGTAATTACACGCCACTGTTAAACAGGGGCTGAAAAATTGGGCGTTAGGCACTGGTGGCGGCACCCATAAACAAAAATGATCTTCCAAGCTATCATCATCAATCGTATCATTGAGGACTCGGAGGAGGAGGATAGCCAGTCAACATAACAGCACAGGCACTCAGCATCAGCATCAGTCTTGAAGGGATGTGACATTTTAAAATCAATTAGTCTGTTATATCAGCATCAGGTGTGTGGTAGCTGGTGGTGATCCAAGACTGGTTCATCTTGATGAAAGTCAGTCGATCAACCGAGTCGGTGGACAGGCGCACCCTGTGATCCGTGACAAATCCTCCAGCAGCACTGAATGTGCGTTCCGAAAGAACGCTGGATGCAGGACAGGCCAGTAGCTCAATTGCATACTGTGCAAGCTCTGGCCAGTGATCCATCCTCAAGACCCAGTAAGCCAGAGGATTTTCGGTGGGGAAGGTGTCCAAGTCTGACCTTGCCCCTAGATATTCCTGCACCATGTTTATCAGACGCTGGCGATGGTTGCTGGAACCGATCATACTTTGGGGCTGCGGACTAAAGAATTGTCTGAACGCATCGGTCAGACGGCCACCTTCCCCACCGCTCCTTCTTTGACTGGCCGAAGCCTCAGCAACTCGTTGTCCAGGACCAGGAGTTTGCAACCTCCCAGTCTCTGGGAACGCGTTGCACAGACCTTTCTGCAAGGCCTCCCGGAGTTGTCTCATCCTCTGCTCCCTCTGCGACGGTAACATAAGGTCCGCAACCTTACCCTTGTACCGTGGATCAAGGAGAGTGGCCAGCCAGTAATGGTCCCTCTCCTTGATCCGAAGAATACGAGGATCCTTCCGCAGACTTTGCAGGATCAGGGAGGCCATGCAGCGTAGGTTTGCTGAGGCATTCGCTCCGGAGTCCTCTGGGTCACTAAGGACGACATGATCCGCAGCCACCTCCTCCCAGCCACGTACAAGTCCACTGGTTTCTTGGGACTGTAAATCATCCCTAAAAGACTGCTGCTGATGATGCTGAGTGCCAGCCTCCACCTCCATGCTGACACAATCCTCCTCCTCCTCCTCCTCCTCCTCCTCCTCCTCCTCTTCCTGTGCGATGGGTGGGACAGAAGGAACACTGTCTGGGTAAAGGGGGCCTTGAGAGGCAAGGAAGTCCTCCTCTTCCTGCCTCTGTTCTGCCTCAAGTGCCCTGTCCATTATTCCACGCAGCGTGTGCTCCAACAGGTGGACAAGAGGTACAGTGTCACTGATGCATGCACTGTCACTGCTCACCATCCTCGTGGCCTCCTCAAATGGTGCCAGGACAGTGCATGCATCCCTGATCATGCCCCACTGGCGTGGAGAAAAAAAACCAAGCTCCCCTGACCCTGTCCTGGTGCCGTAGTCGCACAGGTACTCATTGATGGCCCTCTGCTGCGTGTGCAGCCGCTGCAGCATGGCCAACGTTGAGTTCCACCTGGTGGGCATGTCACATATAAGGCGGTTCTTGGGCAGGTTCAACTCCTTTTGCAGCTCAGCCAGGCGAGCACTGGCATTATAAGATCTGCGGAAATGCACACAGACTTTCCTGGCCTGCCTCAGGACATCCTGTAAGCCCGGGTACCTGCCCAAGAAGCGCTGCACCACCAGGTTAAGGACGTGAGCCACACAGGGCACATGGGTCAGTTGTCCCTGTCGGAGGGCGGAGAGGAGGTTGGTGCCATTGTCGCAAACCACCATTCCTGGCTTAAGCTGGCGTGGCGTCAACCACCTCTCGGCCTGGCCCTGCAGAGCAGACAGGACCTCTGCCCCAGTGTGGCTTCTGTCCCCCAAACACACCAGCGCAAGCACGGCATGGCATCTTTTTGCCTGCGTACTTGCGTAGCCCCGTGAACGGCTACGGAGCACCGCTGGTTCATAGGACAAACCACAGGAAGAGGCCATGGAGGAAGAAGAAGAGGAGGGGGTGGAGGAGAGAGGTGTGTCACAACCAGTAGTAGCATTTTGGAGGCGTGGCGGTGGGACAACCTCCAACACTACTGCACCTTGTCCTGAATCCTTCCCAGCTGCCAAAAGAGTGACCCAATGGGCCGTGAAAGAAAGGTAACGTCCCTGTCCATGCCTGCTGGACCATGAGTCAGCGGTAATATGCACCTTACCGCTGACCGCCCTGTCCAGCGAGGCCAAGACATTGCCTTCCACATGCCGGTAGAGAGCCGGAATAGCCTTCCGTGAGAAAAAGTGGCGTTTGGGAACCTGCCACTGAGGAACCGCACATTGCACAAACTCACGGAAGGGGGCCGAGTCTACCAACTGAAAAGGCAGCAGTTGAAGCGCTAGCAATTTAGCCAAGCTAGCATTCAACCGCTGGGCATGTGGATGGCTGGGAGTGAACTTCTTTCGACGGTCCAGCAGCTGGGGCAGGGAAATTTGCCTGCTAGAATCGGACGTCGGTGTACTGCTAGCAGAGTGGGCGCAAGTACTTGGCTGTGACACACCTAATTCTACACCTTCATTCCTCTCAGTGCATGTTTCAGAGAGGACTGAAGTTATAGTGGGGTTGGAGATCCCAGCTGATGCGGTGCAAGGAGAGGTCCGCTTTGTTCCTTGGTGTGGGTCTTTGAGGTAGGCTTGCCAACGAGCTGCATGGCAGGTCAACATATGTCTGGTCAGGCATGTGGTACCCAAGCGGCTGATGTTTTGGCCACGCGATATACGCTTGAGACATATGTTGCAAACAGCAGCTGTGCGATCTGATGCACTAGCCTCAAAAAAGGCCCACACCAAAGAACTTTTTGAATGACGGGCAGAGGCAGCGCCCTGCACAGGCGGAGCTCTGCGGTGTGATTCCGTCGGTGTACTGCCCTTACGCTGGCCACCAAAGGGCATCCTGCCTCGTTGGAGATGTGCCTCCTCCTCATCCTCCTCCTCCTCCTCTCTCCTATTAGGCACCCACGTGGAGTCATTGACCTCATCATCCCCTCCCTCCTCATCACTGGAGCCAATCTGGCAGTATGCTGCAGCTGCTGGAACATGACTGCCAGATTGGTGTCCTTCTTGAGCATCCCCTCTGTCTGCTCTCACGCTACTGCCTTCCTCTAGCTGGGTTTCATCATCAGACCCTTCGAAACGCTGGGCATCCTCCTGGAGCATGTACCCAACACTGTGCTGAAACAGTTCGGGGGACTCCTCAGGAGGAGGACATGGTGGGTCTAGGGAAGGAGTGACTGATGATTTGTCTGACATTGATACCAGGGAAGACGACGCTTTGGCAGCTGCTTTTCCAGTACCCTGAGCCTGGGTGAGAGAGGATGAGGAGGAGGAGGAGGGCTTGGTCATCCACTCTACCAAGTCTTCGGCATGATGTGGCTCAACATGTCCAGCTGCCGAAAAGAAGGACAAGCGTGTCCCATGGCCATGTGCTGATGACAATGCACCGCGTCCACGACCAGCACTGTTGCCCCCAGACACAGAGCCTGCTTGCCCTCTTTTATTGCCTCCTGACTGTCTGCCTCTCCTTGTTTGCCTTCCAGACATTCTAATAGATGGCCTGCAGGGAGATGGGAAAAAAGCAATAAGGGCTACCTTCAGGTGTCCTTCTCTGTCCCTTGAAACAAGGACTTTCACAGTGAAAGAAACTGACACTGTCCCTACCTAGAGTTTTCTGTCCCTAGAATAAATGTTTTTTTTAATCACAATATAGCACAAGGACAATTCACTCAATGTCTCTCCAGGTCCCTGGAAACAAGGACTTGCAGAGTGAAAGAAACTGACACTGTCCCTACCTAGAGTTTTCTGTCCCTAGAATAAATGTTTTTTTTAAGCACAATATAGCACAAGGAAAATTAACTCACTGTCCTTACAGGTCCCTGGAAACAAGGACTTGCAGAGTGAAAGAAACTGACACTGTCCCTACCTAGAGTTTTCTGTCCCTAGAATAAATGTTTTTTTTAAGCACAATATAGCACAAGGACAATTAACTCACTGTCCTTACAGGTCCCTGGAAACAAGGACTTGCAGAGTGAAAGAAACTGACACTGTCCCTACCTAGAGTTTTCTGTCCCTAGAATAAATGTTTTTTTTAATCACAATATAGCACAAGGAAAATTAACTCACTGTCCTTACAGGTCCCTGGAAACAAGGACTTGCAGAGTGAAAGAAAAAAAACACTCTCCCTACCTAGAGTTTTCTGTCCCTAGAAAAAATGTTTTTTTAAGCACAATATAGCACAAGGACAATTAACTCACTGTCCTTACAGGTCCCTGGAAACAAGGACTTGCAGAGTGAAAGAAAAAAAACACTCTCCCTACCTACAGTTTTCTGTCCCTAGAAAAAATGTTTTTTTTAATCACAATATAGCACAAGGAAAATTAACTCACTGTCCTTACAGGTCCCTGGAAACAAGGACTTGCAGAGTGAAAGAAAAAAAACACTCTCCCTACCTACAGTTTTCTGTCCCTAGAAAAAATGTTTTTTTTAATCACAATATAGCACAAGGAAAATTAACTCACTGTCCTTACAGGTCCCTGGAAACAAGGACTTGCAGAGTGAAAGAAAAAAAACACTCTCCCTACCTACAGTTTTCTGTCCCTAGAAAAAATGTTTTTTTTAATCACAATATAGCACAAGGAAAATTAACTCACTGTCCTTACAGGTCCCTGGAAACAAGGACTTGCAGAGTGAAAGAAACTGACACTGTCCCTACCTAGAGTTTTCTGTCCCTAGAATAAATGTTTTTTTTAATCACAATATAGCACAAGGAAAATTAACTCACTGTCCTTACAGGTCCCTGGAAACAAGGACTTGCAGAGTGAAAGAAACTGACACTGTCCCTAACTAGAGTTTTCTGTCCCTAGAATAAATGTTTTTTTTAAGCACAATATAGCACAAGGACAATTAACTCACTGTCCTTACAGGTCCCTGGAAACAAGGACTTGCAGAGTGAAAGAAAAAAAACACTCTCCCTACCTACAGTTTTCTGTCCCTAGAAAAAATGTTTTTTTTAATCACAATATAGCACAAGGAAAATTAACTCACTGTCCTTACAGGTCCCTGGAAACAAGGACTTGCAGAGTGAAAGAAAAAAAACACTCTCCCTACCTACAGTTTTCTGTCCCTAGAAAAAATGTTTTTTTTAATCACAATATAGCACAAGGAAAATTAACTCACTGTCCTTACAGGTCCCTGGAAACAAGGACATGCAGAGTGAAAGAAACTGACACTGTCCCTACCTAGAGTTTTCTGTCCCTAGAATAAATGTTTTTTTTAAGCACAATATAGCACAAGGACAATTAACTCACTGTCCTTACAGGTCCCTGGAAACAAGGACTTGCAGAGTGAAAGAAAAAAAACACTCTCCCTACCTACAGTTTTCTGTCCCTAGAAAAAATGTTTTTTTTAATCACAATATAGCACAAGGAAAATTAACTCACTGTCCTTACAGGTCCCTGGAAACAAGGACTTGCAGAGTGAAAGAAACTGACACTGTCCCTACCTAGAGTTTTCTGTCCCTAGAATAAATGTTTTTTTTAATCACAATATAGCACAAGGAAAATTAACTCACTGTCCTTACAGGTCCCTGGAAACAAGGACTTGCAGAGTGAAAGAAACTGACACTGTCCCTACCTAGAGTTTTCTGTCCCTAGAATAAATGTTTTTTTTAAGCACAATATAGCACAAGGACAATTAACTCACTGTCCTTACAGGTCCCTGGAAACAAGGACTTGCAGAGTGAAAGAAAAAAAACACTCTCCCTACCTACAGTTTTCTGTCCCTAGAAAAAATGTTTTTTTTAATCACAATATAGCACAAGGAAAATTAACTCACTGTCCTTACAGGTCCCTGGAAACAAGGACTTGCAGAGTGAAAGAAAAAAAACACTCTCCCTACCTACAGTTTTCTGTCCCTAGAAAAAATGTTTTTTTTAATCACAATATAGCACAAGGAAAATTAACTCACTGTCCTTACAGGTCCCTGGAAACAAGGACTTGCAGAGTGAAAGAAACTGACACTGTCCCTACCTAGAGTTTTCTGTCCCTAGAATAAATGTTTTTTTTAAGCACAATATAGCACAAGGACAATTAACTCACTGTCCTTACAGGTCCCTGGAAACAAGGACTTGCAGAGTGAAAGAAACTGACACTGTCCCTACCTAGAGTTTTCTGTCCCTAGAATAAATGTTTTTTTTAATCACAATATAGCACAAGGAAAATTAACTCACTGTCCTTACAGGTCCCTGGAAACAAGGACTTGCAGAGTGAAAGAAACTGACACTGTCCCTACCTAGAGTTTTCTGTCCCTAGAATAAATGTTTTTTTTAATCACAATATAGCACAAGGACAATTAACTCACTGTCCTTACAGGTCCCTGGAAACAAGGACTTGCAGAGTGAAAGAAACTGACACTGTCCCTACCTAGAGTTTTCTGTCCCTAGAATAAATGTTTTTTTTAATCACAATATAGCACAAGGACAATTAACTCACTGTCCTTACAGGTCCCTGGAAACAAGGACTTGCAGAGTGAAAGAAACTGACACTGTCCCTACCTAGAGTTTTCTGTCCCTAGAATAAATGTTTTTTTTAAGCACAATATAGCACAAGGACAATTAACTCACTGTCCTTACAGGTCCCTGGAAACAAGGACTTGCAGAGTGAAAGAAACTGACACTGTCCCTACCTAGAGTTTTCTGTCCCTAGAATAAATGTTTTTTTTAATCACAATATAGCACAAGGAAAATTAACTCACTGTCCTTACAGGTCCCTGGAAACAAGGACTTGCAGAGTGAAAGAAACTGACACTGTCCCTACCTAGAGTTTTCTGTCCCTAGAATAAATGTTTTTTTTAATCACAATATAGCACAAGGACAATTAACTCACTGTCCTTACAGGTCCCTGGAAACAAGGACTTGCAGAGTGAAAGAAACTGACACTGTCCCTACCTAGAGTTTTCTGTCCCTAGAATAAATGTTTTTTTTAAGCACAATATAGCACAAGGACAATTAACTCACTGTCCTTACAGGTCCCTGGAAACAAGGACTTGCAGAGTGAAAGAAACTGACACTGTCCCTACCTAGAGTTTTCTGTCCCTAGAATAAATGTTTTTTTTAAGCACAATATAGCACAAGGACAATTAACTCACTGTCCTTACAGGTCCCTGGAAACAAGGACTTGCAGAGTGAAAGAAACTGACACTGTCCCTACCTAGAGTTTTCTGTCCCTAGAATAAATGTTTTTTTTAATCACAATATAGCACAAGGAAAATTAACTCACTGTCCTTACAGGTCCCTGGAAACAAGGACTTGCAGAGTGAAAGAAACTGACACTGTCCCTACCTAGAGTTTTCTGTCCCTAGAATAAATGTTTTTTTTAATCACAATATAGCACAAGGACAATTAACTCACTGTCCTTACAGGTCCCTGGAAACAAGGACTTGCAGAGTGAAAGAAACTGACACTGTCCCTACCTAGAGTTTTCTGTCCCTAGAATAAATGTTTTTTTTAATCACAATATAGCACAAGGACAATTAACTCACTGTCCTTACAGGTCCCTGGAAACAAGGACTTGCAGAGTGAAAGAAACTGACACTGTCCCTACCTAGAGTTTTCTGTCCCTAGAATAAATGTTTTTTTTAAGCACAATATAGCACAAGGACAATTAACTCACTGTCCTTACAGGTCCCTGGAAACAAGGACTTGCAGAGTGAAAGAAACTGACACTGTCCCTACCTAGAGTTTTCTGTCCCTAGAATAAATGTTTTTTTTAATCACAATATAGCACAAGGAAAATTAACTCACTGTCCTTACAGGTCCCTGGAAACAAGGACTTGCAGAGTGAAAGAAACTGACACTGTCCCTACCTAGAGTTTTCTGTCCCTAGAATAAATGTTTTTTTTAATCACAATATAGCACAAGGACAATTAACTCACTGTCCTTACAGGTCCCTGGAAACAAGGACTTGCAGAGTGAAAGAAACTGACACTGTCCCTACCTAGAGTTTTCTGTCCCTAGAATAAATGTTTTTTTTAAGCACAATATAGCACAAGGACAATTAACTCACTGTCCTTACAGGTCCCTGGAAACAAGGACTTGCAGAGTGAAAGAAACTGACACTGTCCCTACCTAGAGTTTTCTGTCCCTAGAATAAATGTTTTTTTTAAGCACAATATAGCACAAGGACAATTAACTCACTGTCCTTACAGGTCCCTGGAAACAAGGACTTGCAGAGTGAAAGAAACTGACACTGTCCCTACCTAGAGTTTTCTGTCCCTAGAATAAATGTTTTTTTTAATCACAATATAGCACAAGGAAAATTAACTCACTGTCCTTACAGGTCCCTGGAAACAAGGACTTGCAGAGTGAAAGAAACTGACACTGTCCCTACCTAGAGTTTTCTGTCCCTAGAATAAATGTTTTTTTTAATCACAATATAGCACAAGGACAATTAACTCACTGTCCTTACAGGTCCCTGGAAACAAGGACTTGCAGAGTGAAAGAAACTGACACTGTCCCTACCTAGAGTTTTCTGTCCCTAGAATAAATGTTTTTTTTAAGCACAATATAGCACAAGGACAATTAACTCACTGTCCTTACAGGTCCCTGGAAACAAGGACTTGCAGAGTGAAAGAAACTGACACTGTCCCTACCTAGAGTTTTCTGTCCCTAGAATAAATGTTTTTTTTAAGCACACTATAGCAGAAGCACAAAACACACTGACACTCTCCCTACCTATCCTTCTCTTTCCCTAAACTAAAGGAATCCAGGTTAAGCAAGAAAGAAATAACAGTCACTGTCCCTGCCTATGCTACTCTATCCCTGCTCCGGAACACACTACACTAGGCCGCCGTGCTGGCGGCCTTTTATAGTGTGGGGCGTGTACTAAACACCCTCAGCAATAATTGGCCACAGGCATCCTGCCTGTGGCCAATCATTGCTCTCCTCGCTGCCGGCGCTGTGATTGGCCAAGCATGCGGGGTCACAGTGCATGCTTGGCCAATCACAGCGCCTGGATGACACTGCGATGGCGTAGTGCATTGTGGGCCGTTCGCGTCACTCGAATTTGGCGCGAACGGCCCAAATCGTTCGATCTTCGTCGAACGATCGAACAGCCAATGTTCGAGTCGAACGTATGTTCGACTCGAACACGAAGCTCATCCCTAGTCTAGACACAGGAATGGGTGGCAGGGAACCGACAGGGGCTGAGTACAATAAACTTGACCAGGCCTGTAGTAATGATTGCACAAAGTTAGGTTTGCATACTGCTTGTCTGACCAGAGACTGCACTGACTCAATACATGCTGCAAGCACCTGTGTAGGACAAGTTGAGTACTGCTCAAGGAAAAAGACTGAGTCATCTTCCAACAGCCACACCAAGGACTCTACCTGAGCTGCACTAAAAGGGGGTGTATAGTCATCGTCTCCACTGGAGGCATCAGACAGGGCCAACTCTGTACAGATACAGATCAGATCTTGCACATCCTCAAACACAAAACTGCCCAGATCCACAAAAACATGGGCTATGCGGATGCATTCCAACAACTGCTCTCTAGTGTGTTCACTTAATGTTTGAGAACAAAACTCCCTGTCCTCTGCTGCTAGTAGCGAAAAATACAGAATATCGTCAAGCTGCATTTTTAAAGCAATAGCAGTGCCCAGACCCAATTCCCAAGTGCAGCCGATCTGCTTGAATGGCTCTGGTATTCTGTCACGGAAGCCTAACACGGCATCCAGCACAGGGTACGCAGATCAGTGGGCTGCACTAAAGGAACTAGGCACAAGGTAAGTAAATATATATATGAGTTTATTGAAAGGATAATTCCTAAAACAATAAAGGCAACCAGCAAACAACCACAGTGACACACAAAACAACTCCCTACACCAACGTGAATACAGTTTAGAGATTAAAGCGTAAATGTAATCAAGCCAGGGTCATACACGAGAGATCAGTCCGATTGAACAAGGAGCCGGAAGGGACAACAGGAGGAAGGGATGAGTCTGCAAGACAGGGGTCCAGGGATGGATGCAGGGTTCAGGAACACAGGATACAAGGTACAGAGACAGGGGTCCAGGGATGGATGCAGGGTTCAGGAACACAGGATACAAGGTACAGAGGCAGGGGTCCAGGGATGGATGCAGGGTTCAGGAACACAGGATACAAGGTAACAGATAACAGGTCACAAGGTTCAGGTTCAGGTTCAGGTTCAGGTTCAGGTTCAGGTTCAGGTTCAGGTTCAGGTTCAGGTTCAGGTTCAGGCATACAGGTCTGGGTTCCAAGACAATACCAGAGCAAATGCTTTAGTGTCTGCTGGGTATTTATACACACCTCCTGCAATCAGTCTCAGGTGACGCCTGATTGCAGGAGATGATTTCGGCTCCAGACAAATGGGAGACACCCGCTGGTGGCCACCAGAACTGCACCCTTTGGTGCTGAAAGCAATAGCACCACCAGCAGGTGACCCAGGCAATGACACTGATCATGACAGTCATAAACCAATCTTGCTGAACTATATTTGAAATCCTTGAGTTTAGGGACAGAGAAGGACACTCGTGGAAACTATCAGTGTGCTATTCTGTGCTAATCCTTGTTTGTAGGGACAGAGAAGGACAGTGAGGGAAACTGTCAGTGTGCTATTTTGTTCTAAACCATCTTGCTGAACCATATTTGAAATCCTTGAGTTTAGGGACAGAGAAGGACACTCGTGGAAACTATCAGTGTGCTATTCTGTGCTAAATCTTGTTTGTAGGGACAAAGAAGGACAGTGAGGGAAAGTGTCAGTGTGCTATTCTGTCCTAAACCAATCTTGCTGAACCATATTTGAAATCCTTGAGTTTAGGGACAGAGAAGGACACTCGTGGAAACTATCAGTGTGCTATTCTGTGCTAAATCTTGTTTGTAGGGACAGAGAAGGACAGTGAGGGAAAGTGTCAGTGTGCTAGTCTGTCCTAAACCAATCTTGCTGAACCATATTTGAAATCCTTGAGTTTAGGGACAGAGAAGGACACTCGTGGAAACTATCAGTGTGCTATTCTGTGCTAATCCTTGTTTGTAGGGACAGAGAAGGACAGTGAGGGAAAGTGTCAGTGTGCTATTCTGTCCTAAACCAATCTTGCTGAACCATATTTGAAATCCTTGAGCTTAGGGACAGAGAAGGACACTCGTGGAAACTATCAGTGTGCTATTCTGTGCTAAATCTTGTTTGTAGGGACAGAGAAGGACAGTGAGGGAAAGTGTCAGTAAGCTATTCTGTCCTAAACAAATCTTGCTGAACCATATTTGAAATCCTTGAGTTTAGGGACAGAGAAGGACACTCGTGGAAACTATCAGTGTGCTATTCTGTGCTAATCCTTGTTTGTAGGGACAGAGAAGGACAGTGAGGGAAACTGTCAGTGTGCTATTCTGTTCTAAACCAATCTTGCTGAACCATATTTGAAATCCTTGAGTTTAGGGACAGAGAAGGACACTCGTGGAAACTATCAGTGTGCTATTCTGTGCTAAATCTTGTTCGTAGGGACAGAGAAGGACAGTGAGGGAAAGTGTCAGTGTGCTATTCTGTCCTAAACCAATCTTGCTGAACCATATTTGAAATCCTTGAGTTTAGGGACAGAGAAGGACACTCGTGGAAACTATCAGTGTGCTATTCTGTGCTAATCCTTGTTTGTAGGGACAGAGAAGGACAGTGAGGGAAACTGTCAGTGTGCTATTCTGTTCTAAACCAATCTTGCTGAACCATATTTGAAATCCTTGAGTTTAGGGACAGAGAAGGACACTCGTGGAAACTATCAGTGTGCTATTCTGTGCTAAATCTTGTTTGTAGGGACAGAGAAGGACAGTGAGGGAAAGTGTCAGTGTGCTATTCTGTCCTAAACCAATCTTGCTGAACCATATTTGAAATCCTTGAGTTTAGGGACAGAGAAGGACACTCGTGGAAACTATCAGTGTGCTATTCTGTGCTAAATCTTGTTTGTAGGGACAGAGAAGGACAGTGAGGGAAAGTGTCAGTGTGCTATTCTGTCTTAAACCAATCTTGCTGAAGCATATTTGAAATCCTTGAGTTTAGGGACAGAGAAGGACACTCGTGGAAACTATCAGTGTGCTATTCTGTGCTAATCCTTGTTTGTAGGGACAGAGAAGGACAGTGAGGGAAAGTGTCAGTGTGCTATTCTGTCCTAAACCAATCTTGCTGAACTATATTTGAAATCCTTGAGTTTAGGGACAGAGAAGGACACTCGTGGAAACTATCAGTGTGCTATTCTGTGCTAATCCTTGTTTGTAGGGACAGAGAAGGACAGTGAGGGAAACTGTCAGTGTGCTATTTTGTTCTAAACCATCTTGCTGAACCATATTTGAAATCCTTGAGTTTAGGGACAGAGAAGGACACTCGTGGAAACTATCAGTGTGCTATTCTGTGCTAAATCTTGTTTGTAGGGACAGAGAAGGACAGTGAGGGAAAGTGTCAGTGTGCTATTCTGTCCTAAACCAATCTTGCTGAACCATATTTGAAATCCTTGAGTTTAGGGACAGAGAAGGACACTCGTGGAAACTATCAGTGTGCTATTCTGTGCTAAATCTTGTTTGTAGGGACAGAGAAGGACAGTGAGGGAAAGTGTCAGTGTGCTATTCTGTCCTAAACCAATCTTGCTGAACCATATTTGAAATCCTTGAGTTTAGGGACAGAGAAGGACACTCGTGGAAACTATCAGTGTGCTATTCTGTGCCAATCCTTGTTTGTAGGGACAGAGAAGGACAGTGAGGGAAAGTGTCAGTGTGCTATTCTGTCCTAAACCAATCTTGCTGAACCATATTTGAAATCCTTGAGTTTAGGGACAGAGAAGGACACTCGTGGAAACTATCAGTGTGCTATTCTGTGCTAATCCTTGTTTGTAGGGACAGAGAAGGACAGTGAGGGAAACTGTCAGTGTGCTATTCTGTTCTAAACCAATCTTGCTGAACCATATTTGAAATCCTTGAGTTTAGGGACAGAGAAGGACACTCGTGGAAACTATCAGTGTGCTATTCTGTGCTAAATCTTGTTTGTAGGGACAGCGAAGGACAGTGAGGGAAAGTGTCAGTGTGCTATTCTGTCCTAAACCAATCTTGCTGAACCATATTTGAAATCCTTGAGTTTAGGGACAGAGAAGGACACTCGTGGAAACTATCAGTGTGCTATTCTGTGCTAATCCTTGTTTGTAGGGACAGAGAAGGACAGTTAGGGAAACAGTCAGTGTGCTATTCTGTTCTAAACCAATCTTGCTGAACCATATTTGAAATCCTTGAGTTTAGGGACAGAGAAGGACACTCGTGGAAACTATCAGTGTGCTATTCTGTGCTAAATCTTGTTTGTAGGGACAGCGAAGGACAGTGAGGGAAAGTGTCAGTGTGCTATTCTGTCCTAAACCAATCTTGCTGAACCATATTTGAAATTCTTGAGTTTAGGGACAGAGAAGGACACTCGTGGAAACTATCAGTGTGCTATTCTGTGCTAATCCTTGTTTGTAGGGACAGAGAAGGACAGTTAGGGAAACTGTCAGTGTGCTATTCTGTTCTAAACCAATCTTGCTGAACCATATTTGAAATCCTTGAGTTTAGGGACAGAGAAGGACACTCGTGGAAACTATCAGTGTGCTATTCTGTGCTAAATCTTGTTTGTAGGGACAGAGAAGGACAGTGAGGGAAAGTGTCAGTGTGCTATTCTGTGCTAAACCAATCTTGCTGAACCATATTGCAAATCCTTGTGTTTAGGGACAGAGAAGGATAGGCAGGGGACAGTGTCAGTGTCTTTGTTGCTAAGCCTCCTGCACAGTATACACCTGAAGGTAGCCCTTATTGATGTTTTTCCCATCTCCCTGCAGGCCATCCATTAAAATGTCTGGAAGGCAAACAAGGAGAGGCAGACAGTCAGGAGGCAAAAAAAGAGGGCAAGCAGGCTCTGTGTCTGGGGGCAACAGTGCTGGTCGTGGACGCGGTGCATTGTCATCAGCACATGGCCATGGGACACGCTTGTCCTTCTTTTCGGCAGCTGGACATGTTGAGCCACATCATGCCGAAGACTTGGTAGAGTGGATGACCAAGCCCACCTCATCCTCCTCATCCTCTCTCACCCAGGCTCAGGGTACTGGCAAAGCAGCTGCCAAAGCGTCCTCTTCTCTGGTATCAATGTCATCATTAGTCACTCCTTCCCTAGACCCACCATGTCCTCCTCCTGAGGAGTCCCCCGAACTGTTGAGCACAGTGTTGGGTACATGCTCCAGGAGGATGCCCAGCGTTTCGAAGGATCTGATGATGATACCCAGCTAGAGGAAGGCAGTAGCGTGAGAGCTGAGAGAGGGGATGCTCAAGAAGGACACCAATCTGGCAGTCATGCTCCAGCAGCTGCAGCATACTGCCAGATTGGCTCCAGTGATGAGGAGGGAGGGGATGATGAGGTCACTGACTTCACGTGGGTGCCTAATAGGAGAGAGGAGGAGGAGGAGGATGAGGATGAGGCACATCTCCAACGAGGCAGGATGCTCTTGGGTGGCCAGCGTATGGGCAGCACACCGACGGAATCACACCGCAGAGCTCCGCCTGTGCAGGGCGCTGCCTCTGCCCGTCATTCAAAAAGTTCTTTGGTGTGGGCCTTTTTTGAGGTGAGTGCATCAGATCGCACAGCTGCTGTTTGCAACATATGTCTCAAGCGTATATCGCGTGGCCAAAACATCAGCCGCTTGGGCACCACATGCTTGATCAGACATATGTTGACCTGCCATGCAGCTCGTTGGCAAGCCTACCTTAAAGACCCACACCAAAGAACAAAGCGGACCTCTCCTTGCACCGCATCAGCTGGGATCTCCAACCCCAGTATACCTTCAGTCCTCTCTGAAACCTGCACTGAGAGGAATGAAGGTGTAGAATTAGGTGTGTCACAGCCAAGTACTTGCGGCCACTCTGCTAGCAGTACACCGACGTCCGATTCTAGCAGGCAAATTTCCCAGCCCCAGCTGCTGGACCGTCGAAAGAAGTTCACTTCCAGCCATCCACATGCCGAGCGGTTGAATGCTAGCTTGGCTAAATTGCTAGCGCTTCAACTGCTGCCTTTTCAGTTGGTAGACTCGGCCCCCTTCCGTGAGTTTGTGCAATGTGCGGTTCCTCAGTGGCAGGTTCCCAAACGCCACTTTTTCTCACGGAAGGCGATTCCGGCTCTCTACAGGCATGTGGAAGGCAATGTCTTCGCCTCGCTGGACAGGGCGGTCAGTGGTAAGGTGCATATTACCGCTGACTCATGGTCCAGCAGGCATGGACAGGGACGTTACCTTTCTTTCACGGCCCATTGGGTCACTCTTTTGGCAGCTGGGAAGGATGCAGGACAAGGTGCAGTAGTGTTGGAGGTTGTTCCGCCGCCACGCCTCCAAAATACTACTACTGGTTGTGACACACCTCTCTCCTCCACCCCTCCTCTTCTTCTTCCTCCATGGCCTCTTCCTGTGGTTTGTCCTCGGAACCAGCGGTGCTCCGTAGGCGTTCAAGGGGCTACGCAAGTACGCAGGCAAAAAGATGCCATGCCGTGCTTGCGCTGGTGTGTTTGGGGGACAGGAGCCACACTGGGGCAGAGGTCCTGTCTGCTCTGCAGGGGCAGGCCGAGAGGTGGTTGACGCCACGCCAGCTTAAGCCAGGAATGGTGGTTTGCGACAATGGCACCAACCTCCTCTCCGCCCTCCGACAGGGACAACTGACCCATGTGCCCTGTATGGCTCATGTCCTTAACCTGGTGGTGCAGCGGTTCTTGGGCAGGTACCCGGGCTTACAGGATGTCCTGAGGCAGGCCAGGAAAGTCTGTGTGCATTTCCGCAGATCTTATAATGCCAGTGCTCGCCTGGCTGAGCTGCAAAAGGAGTTGAACCTGCCCAAGAACCGCCTTATATGTGACATGCCCACCAGGTGGAACTCAACGTTGGCCATGCTGCAGCGGCTGCACACGCAGCAGAGGGCCATCAATGAGTACCTGTGCGACTACGGCACCAGGACAGGGTCAGGGGAGCTCGGTTTTTTTTCACCACGCCAGTGGGGCATGATCAGGGATGCATGCACTGTCCTGGCACCATTTGAGGAGGCCACGAGGATGGTGAGCAGTGACAGTGCATGCATCAGTGACACTGTACCTCTTGTCCACCTGTTGGAGCACACGCTGCGTGGAATAATGGACAGGGCACTTGAGGCAGAACAGAGGCAGGAAGAGGAGGACTTCCTTGCCTCTCAAGGCCCCCTTTACCCAGACAGTGTGCCTTCTGTCCCACCCATCGCACAGGAAGAGGAGGAGGAGGAGGAGGAGGAGGAGGAGGAGAATTGTGTCAGCATGGAGGTGGAGGCTGGCACTCAGCATCATCAGCAGCAGTCTTTTAGGGATGATTTACAGTCCCAAGAAACCAGTGGACTTGTACGTGGCTGGGAGGAGGTGGCTGCGGATCATGTCGTCCTTAGTGACCCAGAGGACTCCGGACTGAATGCCTCAGCTAACCTACGCTGCATGGCCTCCCTGATCCTGCAAAGTCTGCGGAAGGATCCTCGTATTCTTCGGATCAAGGAGAGGGACCATTACTGGCTGGCCACTCTCCTTGATCCACGGTACAAAGGTAAGGTTGCGGACCTTATGTTTCCGTCGCAGAGGGAGCAGAGGATGAGACAACTCCGGGAGGCCTTGCAGAAAGGTCTGTGCAACGCGTTACCAGAGACTGGGAGGTTACAAACTCCTGGTCCTGGACAACGAGTTGCTGAGGCTTCGGGCAGTCAAAGAAGGAGCGGTGGGGAAGGTGGCCGTCTGACCGATGCATTCAGACAATTCTTTAGTCCGCAGCCCCTAAGTATGATCGGTTCCAGCAACCATCGCCAGCGTCTGATATACATGGTGCAGGAATACCTAGGGGCAAGGTCAGACTTGGACACCTTCCCCACCGAAAATCCTCTGGCTTACTGGGTCTTGAGGATGGATCACTGGCCAGAGCTTGCACAGTATGCAATTGAGCTACTGGCCTGTCCTGCATCCAGCGTTCTTTCAGAACGCACATTCAGCGCTGCTGGAGGATTTGTCACGGATCACAGGGTGCGCCTGTCCACCGACTCGGTTGATCGACTGACTTTCATCAAGATGAACCAGTCTTGGATCACCACCAGCTACCACACACCTGATGCTGATATAACAGACTAATTGATTTTAAAATGTCACATCCCTTCAAGACTGATGCTGATGCTGAGTGCCTGTGCTGTTATGTTGACTGGCTATAATCCTCCTTAATGATCCGATTAATGATGATAGCTTGGAAGATCATTTTGGTTTATGGGTGCCGCCACCAGTGGCTAAGGCCCAATTTTTCAGCCCCTGTTTAACAGGGGCGTGTAATTAAAATTTTTGATGCAATACTTTGCAACAGGCCTCATTGCTGTGCTCCAAGTACAGTATCTGTGAGGGGTTGCAGTGTTGTGCCACCAGTGCCTAAGGCCCAATTTTTCAGCCCCTGTTCAACAGGGGCATGCAATTATAATTATTGATCTAATAATTCACAGCAGGGCCCATTGCTGCGCCCACCAAGAGTAACTGTCAGGCCTTACAGTGTTGTGTCAACACCACCACCACCACCACCACCACCAAAGGCCCAATTTTTCAGCCCCTGTTCAACAGGGGCATGCAATTATAATTATTGATCTAATAATTCACAGCAGGGCCCATTGCTGCGCCCACCAAGAGTAACTGTCAGGCCTTACAGTGTTGTGGCACCAGCACCACCATCAAAGGCCCAATTTTTACTACCACTGTTCAACAATTATATGTTATTACAATTCCTGATATAATAGTTGACAGCAGGGCGTTCCAGCACCCACCAAGAGTAACTGTGAGTGCTTACAGTGTTGTGCCAACACCAACACCTAAGGGGCCAATTTCTGCAGAGTATATACGGCAGGTCCCTACTTTCAAACATCCAACTTACAAACGACTACTACTTGCAAATGGAAGAAGACAACAGGAAGTGAGAGGAAATCTACCCCTTGGAAGGAAAATTCTCTCCTGTAAGAATTAATATGGGAGAAAGGTGTCTCCTCTCTACTGATGCTTTATCACCAATCCTTGTTTCAATAAAAACACCACATTTCAAAAACAGTTGTCATTGGGACGCAAAGTGAGGTGAAATGTTCTGAACAGGGGCACAGACAGCAAAACAAATGTTACAGGGGTGATAACCCTTCCCTATGTTTTCCAAAAAGCTTAAAAATAGATTTTTTGGCTGGAGCTACACTTAAACAATGTACCTGTTCAAAATTACAAACAGATTCTACATAAGAACAAACCTACAGTCCCTGTCTTGTATACGGCTGTTCAGAGTATATAGGGCCTTTTTTATTTTGTGTGCGGGGTTCCCCTTAATATCCATACAAGACCCAAAGGGGCTGGTAATGGGCTGGGGTAGGGGGGGGTGGGTGATGGGGTAGCTATGCCATTTTTCTTAAAGATTTTCATCCATATTACCGGGACCAGACATTACATTAAAGCCGCAAGCAGTTTTAAATGGCTTTTTTTTCCTTTAGAAATGTAATTTTGTGCAGGGACAGTTCTAAACACGGGAAACACGTTGCACTTCACAGGCATACTTTAGACACCCCCCAGGTACAATATTTAAAGGAATATTTGACTTTTTTTTTTCACTTTATGCATCATTAAAATGACTGCTCCTGAAAAACGGCCGTTTTTAAAACTTCTTTTTGCATTGATACATGTCCCCTGGTGCAGAACCCGGGTTCCCAAACTCTGTTTAGGACAATAACATGGATAATAGTCGTTATAATTAGCACTTTAGAATTCGAACGTTCGCATCCATTGTATTTAATAGGGTTCTAATGTTCGAGCGAACTTTCGGTCCGTTCGTGGGTTCTGGTGCGAACCGAACCCGGGGGTGTTCGGCTCATCACTACTCCTGGGCGTTCTGCATCAATTCTCGGAGCTTCTGGAAGTTCAACTGAACAGAGGCTATCCGATCTTGGACCGCGGGGACAGAACTTTCAGGGATGTCTTCAGGGAGAAAGGAGGGGTGGAAGCCAAAGTTGGCCCAAAAGGGGGTCTGACTGGTAGCGGAATGAACTGAGTCATTGTATGCAAATTCAGCATAAGTTAGTAGGGACGACCAGTCGTCCTGGGAAGCAGAGCAGAAGCAGCGGAGGTACTGTTCCAAGGTTTGGTTTGTTCTTTCTGTCTGGCCATTGCTCTGAGGGTGATACAGCATGAGAGGCAGATTTTGACTTCCAAGGATTTGCAGAGTTCCTTCCAGAACTTAGACGTGAACTGGACACCTCTGTCGGAGGTGATGCTTTTCGGTACCCCATGGAGCCTGGTTATCTCCCTAAAAAAGATCTTGTATCCGCGGCAGAGGGCGTCCCGATCATAGACAAAAAGTGCGCCATCTTGGAAAGACGGTCGATAACGACCAGAATCGTGGTAAATCCTCCAGAGGGAGGTAAGTCAACAATGAAATCCATAGACACATCTGCCCATGGACGTTCAGGGACAGGAAAGGGTTTGAGGAGTCCCCCGCTTTTGGTGTTTGGTCCCTTACTGCATTGGCACTGGGTGCAGGAGGCGACGTAAGAATTGCAATCCTGCCTCCAGCCTGGCCACCAGAAGGAGCGGGAGACCAGTTCCGTGGTTTTACGTGCTCCAAAGTGGCCGGCTAACTTATGATCGTGGAAAGTCCTCAAGACCAGTGGCCTTGCTTTCAGAGGGACAAAGACTTTGTCCCGGGACCAGAACAAATCATCACGCTTCTCCAGAGATGAAATTACTTGGTCGGAGCAGTGCCTGGAAGCGGCTTCAATAGTGGTTAGCAGGTCAGCCTGAGGGACCAGTAAGAAGTTCTGTGCAATTCTGTGCAGACAGGATGGTACTTGGTTGTACCATCTGGGAGGCTTCGGGGAACATCCTGGAGAGCGCATCTGCTTTCCCGTTCTTGGAGCCGGGCCTGTAAGAGATGTGGAAATTTAACCGGGTAAAGAAGAGAGCCCAACGAGCCTGCCTGGGTCGTAGTCGTTTAGCTGTTCCTAAATATTCTAGGTTTTTATGGTCCGTGAATATCACGATAGGGTGGACTGCCCCTTCCAGAAGGTATCTCCATTCCATTAATGGTCAGTAATTCTCTGTCTCCCACGTCGTAATTCCATTCCGGAGGAGTTCATTTCCGGGAAGAAAAGGCTACCGGGTGTAGAAGGGCCTTGAGGCCCTTACTTTGGGAGAGAATGGCCCCTGTGGCTGTCTTGGAAGCGTCCACCTCAAGGGTGAATGGCAGAAGAGGGTCCAGGTGCTGCAACACTGAGGTCAAAGCATCCTTCAAAAGAGTGAAGGCTTCCTGGGCTTCCTGCAACCAATAGAAACGGTTGCCCTGGCGTGTTAGTTGGGTGATTGGGGCCACGATAGAGGAAAACCCCACGATAAACCTCCTATAGAAGTTGGCAAAGCCTACGAACCGTTGCACCCCCTTTTTGTTAGTTGGAGCTGGCCATTCCTGGATTGCCTTAACCTTCTGTGGGTCCATTGCGACCCCATCGATGGAAATGATAAACCCGAGAAATTGCACAGTGTTTTTTTTAAAGTCGCATTTCTCGGCCTTAAGATAAAGTTTGTGTTCCCTAAGGATGGTGAGGACCTTTGCGACACGTGTCCGATGTAGTTCAATGGAAGCGGAGAAAATAAGGATATCGTCCAGGTATACCACCAGAAAGTCATCAAGGTGTTTTCGGAAAATATCGTTGACCAGATGTTGGAAGGTGGCTGGAGCATTACAAAGCCCGAATGGCAGGACTGAATATTCATAATGCCCAAACCGGGATCTGAAAGCGGTCTTCCACTCGTCTCCAGCCCTGATTCGGACAAGATTGTAGGCCCCCCCGAAGGTCCAGTTTAGAAAAGATCCGAGCAGATCGAAAACGTTGGAACAACTCCGGGATAAGGGGCAGCGGGTATCTGTTTTTGATAGTTATTTTGTTCAGTTCCCTGTAGTCGATGCAGGGCCTCAGGGAACCGTCTTTTTTTTTCAACAAAGAAGATCCCTGCACCGGCTGGGGAGGAAGAGGGGCGAACGAATTTCTTCTCCAAGTTTTCGTCAATATAGGCCTTGAGGGCCTTCAACTCGGTCTCGAACAGAGGGAAAATTCGACCAAACTGGATTTCTGAGCAGGCAGGAGATCAATGGGACAGTCGTAAGGCCGATGAAGTGGTAAATGGTCGGCCTTCTGTTTATCAAAGACATCCTGGAACTCCAGGTATACGGGAAGAACATGTTGCAGATTGTCTGGTTTGGCGGTTATAGTAGCGCAAGTGGTAGAGGCTGAGGTGAGGCAGTGCTGGGAACAGTAAGATGATGTGAAGCTGACCTCCTTCTTAGCCCAATTTATAAGGGGCTCATGAGCCTGCAGCTAGGGCAGCCCAAAGATGATGGGGAACATTGGAGAGGGAATGAGGTCTAACCGGAGAAACTCTTGGTGGCCTGAGTCAGTGATGGCAAGGATGGGTTTGGTTTCTTGAGTAATCAGTCCTGAACGGGGCAGGGATCCATCCGCCAGATGTATCTGAAAGCAGTGGTCCTTTGGTTGCAAAGGAAAATGAAGTTCTTGAAGTGAGTGAGGAGTCCAGAAAACAGCTGCAGGCTCCAGAGTCAATAATTGCCGGGAGCCGGGTTGCCCCTTCCGGCAGCTGTAGGGAGACAAAAAGAACAACGTAAGCCTGTGGGAAACCAGAAACTTGGTAATTCAGAGTGTCTTTGGAAGAAGACTTACTGGGTTTCACTAGGCAGCTATGCAGGAAGTGGCGGGTACCCCCACAGTAGAGACACAAATTGGCTTGACGCCTGTGCTGTTTTTCTTCAGGAGTAAGGGGTGGCCGGACCAACCCGAGCTGCATGAGTTCAGGTTCTGGGAGAGATGATGCTGCAGGAGCAGGAGTAGACGGATAGTGAGGAGAAGGTCTGGCTGGAGTCCAGCTGGGACGAGTAAGTTGAAAACGTTCTGAGCGCCACTCTCGTAGGCGCCTGTCAAGCTGGGTGGCAGACTGAATCAGGCTCTCCAAAGAGGTGGGGGTTTCCATCCTGGCCAGCTCGTCCTTAAGGGCTTCCGACAGTCCTTGGCGGTACTGGTATCTGAGGGCTGCCTCATTCCAGCCGGTATCGGCAGACCATTTCCTGAACTCCGCCGTATAATCCTCCACCGGTCTTCTCCCTGTGGAGAACAGACTCTGCTGTAGCCAAACGTTGGGGATCGTCGTACAGTTGCACCATACTCTCAAAAAATGTATCCACAGAGTCCAGTACGGGGCTTCTTTGTTCCATTAAACAATTGGCCCAGGCTTGCGGCTCATCGGTAAAAAGGGAAATGATGAACCCCACCTCTACCGCTTCTGAGGAGAAGGTCCTAGGTTGGAGAGCGAGGTAAAGGGAGCAGGCATTCTTAAAGGCCCGATACTTCTTGCGGATGCCCGAGAAACGTTCGGGTACAGGGACCCTGGGCTCCGGGATAGCCATTACCATGGTAGGGCTAGCCGAGGCTTGGGAGATGGTGACGACATTGGCTGAGGTGGCAGCTGGAGGTGTTGATCCTAGCAGGCCAATGAGGTGCTGAAGGCGGCCATCCATTTGAGTATAGCCTTCTTGCAGTTTTTGAACTGCATTGGTTCATGCGGTGACCTGCTGGCAGAGGGTGTCAAACGGGGAACGCGCTCTGTCGGCCTCAGACATCTGGCTGGTTTGTACTATCAGGTGCGTACTTACCAAGGCCGAGATGCTGAGAGCGGTTCACCCTTGCGATTTGGTGCACTCTGCCCCCTGGAGGTGAGACAGGGAGCGGATGGCACGAAGAGGCACCGGCTACCAGCAGGTGAAGGAATCTTGCTGGAAGGTCTGGTAGTGCTGGATTTGCTAGAGAGAAGGCTGAGAGTAGAACACAGCAGGTGCACAGGTCCAGACAGGAGCTAGCAGCAGGTAAACACAGTCCAGATCAGAGCTAGCAGCAGGTAACAAGTCCAGATCGGAGCTAGTAGCGGATCAGGGCAGGAGGAGTGAGAAGGTCCAAGGTGCAGGCAGAAGGTCAGGGATAGGAGACAGGCAGCAGATCCGGAACACAGGCCGAGGGTCAAACACAGGAGAAAAGCAGAAGTCCATTAAGCAAGCCGGGGTGGTCAAATCCAGGAGAAGTACAAGAGAAGCCAAGCCGGTCCGGGTCACAACAGGAGATCAGATAGTATTTTGCAGAAAACTTGATACACAGGAAGCTGACAAACCAGCAACCTGTCCGTGCATCTAGGCTTCTTTAAATAGGCCCGTCTGGATTCCTATTGGCGCGCCAGCGCGCATGCATGGCGCGCTGCTGCTGCTGCTTCTTCCAGTCCCACACACACTCTTACTTCCTGGTACAGCCCCTCCCCCAGCATGCATCAGGAGAAAAGGGTGAATGGTCACAGTGATCCAGCACAAACATCACACCTCCTCTTTTCCCCCCCCCAAAAAAAAAAAACATAAAAAGAGAACAAAATACTCAACACATAAAATACTCAACACGTAAAATAACAAGGCAAGCAGGATCAGTTCAGCAAGTAGTATCTCCAACTCAGTTCTGTGGCTCCTGCATCACGTTATGAGCCCTTTGTCTCTGTTTCCTGACCTCCAAAGTGTCCCGTAAAATTTCAGTGCTTTGCCACTGAGGAGTTTGATGTCTTTGGGGGACAGACTTACGAAGTGGCACAGCACTATGAGGGTTAGAGGCCGTTAAAGGTTCTGGAGGTGTCAGTGGATGTCCAACAGACAAATCAGTCTCTGCAACTCCGGGTACGTGTCCGGGCTCCTCAGGAATATGGCCACCAACCTCTTCAGGGGTTGGTTGTAAACTTGTGGGATCATGCCAGACACCATGCCATATGTCACCAGTAGAGCCCTGAGTAGACTCTGGTGGTTGGGTAGAGAGGTCGGGTTTGTTTCTACTGGCAGGCAAATGCACTTTCTCAATTTCGAAAGCTGTGTTCGAACACAAACGCAATTATCCAGGCGAACAAGGTACATTTGTCGTCCAAGAGGTCCATCAATAATGCCAGGAAGCCAATGAGGCAAAACTCTGTAATTCCAAAACCATACAAGATCACCGGCACGGAATCCAGGACGGCCTGGCGGATGAGGTGTTGGCGACTGTTCCTGTGGACGAACTAAATCCAGTTTGGTGTGGAGATGCCTGCCAAACATAAGAAAAGCTGCGTACAGCCCAGTAGTAGTGTGGTTTGTGTTTCGGTACATGGTCAAGAACTCCAGCAGCTTCTCCTCTGACATTCCGACCTGGTCCAGAGTGGACAGTAAGTGTTTTTTAAATGGCTGAACAAACTGTTCTGCCAGTCCATTCGAGGCTGGATGATAAGGAGCTGTTTTGTAGTGTTGTATGCCCAAGCCACTGAGGAAGGATTGAAATTCATGCAATGTAAATTGAGTCCCATTATCCGAGACTATGGCTGTTGGCAAGCCATATTGAGCAAAGAGCTTCCTTAAGACTAGAATGGTAGCAGCTGAGGTAACAGAAGCTATTTGAAAAACTTCCGGCCATTTTGAATGTGCATCTACCACGATCAAATACATTTTACCCTGGATTGGGCCAGCAAAATCGAGATGGAGTCTTGACCACGGGTCTGTCAGCCATGGCCAAGGTAGCAGGGTTCCTTTCTTTTGGGGTCGCTGAGCTTGACAGCACCCAGGACATTGAGCCACATAATCTTCAATTGCTGTGTCCATTTGTGGCCACCAAGCATAGCTCCAGGCTCGCTGCTTCATGCGCACCACGCCAGGATGGCCGTCATGCAGTATCCTTAGCATGGTTGGTTGCAAATACTGAGGTATAATCACTATATTGCCCCACTGTAGGCAAACAGAATTAGTCACAAGCTCACATTTTCTGGCAAAGTATGGACGAAATTCACCTGGGACTTTCTCTGGCCATCCAGCCTGAACTTATGAGAATATCTGAGACAGGAAGGGATCTGTGACTGTATGTCTGGCAATTAGGGAGGTGGAAATGCAGGATTTCGGCCTGTGTATTTCCACTATGCGTACGTCTCTTGGTGAGTGGTCTCCAATTGGCAATCTGGAAAATGCATCTGCATTGCCATGGGCATCATGGGAGGGGTATCTGATAGAATAAAGCGTACCTTTATAAGCGAGATGCAGTTGTAGAAATTTCTTTCTGAGGGTTCAGTATTGACAACAGAGGTTTGTGGTCAGTGATAAGTGTGAACTCCCGACCATAGATGTACGTATGAATTTATTTTGTGGCCCATACGATGGCCAAAGCTTCCTTGTCTATCTGGGAATAGTTTTGTTCTGCTGAGGTTAAAGACCTGGAGGCAAAAGAAATGGGGCGCTCTGTGCTATCTGGCATGACATGGGAAAGCACAGCACCCAGTCCATAAGGCGAGGCGTCACAAGCCAAGGTGACGTGTTTCTTTGAATCATAGTGGACCAGAACTCGAGAAGACAGAATGAGTTCTTTAGAAAGTCGAAAAGCTTCTTCACATTTGGCTGTCCATATCCATTTAGCTCTTGCATCCAGTAAGCAATGTAATGGGTAAAGCTGGTGTGCTAGGTTCGGCAAGAAACGGTGGTAGTAATTTAGGAGGCCAAGGTAGGACCTGAGCTGTGTGACATTCTGGGGAGTAGGGGCATGGGTAAGGGCTTTAACCTTTTCTTCTGTAGTGTTCAACCCATGTCGGTCCACAGTGTGGGCACAAAATTCCAGTCAAGATTTTAGAAATTCGCATTTTGAAAGATTGACACGTAAACCATACCTTTTGGAATCTCTCTAGCACAGTTTCAACATTCTTTCTGTGTTCTTCATCAGTGGGACCAGTGATGAGCATGTCATCTAGTAGACATGGAGTGAAAGGTATGCCTGCCAGGACCTCATCCATGATTAGCTGTCAGATGGCTGGAGCTTGGGCTATGCCAAAAACCATGCGGTTATATTGGAATAATCCCTTATGGGTGTTAATGGTCAACAGATGGTGTGAATCTGGGAGTACTTGCAGTTGCAGGTAAGCTTGCTTTAAGTCTAATTTTGTAAACTTTTGCCCCCCAGCCAGTGAGCTAAATAGATCTTCAAGTCGAGGCAATGGGTACTGATCCACAAGAAGTTGGTTGTTCAGGGCAACCCTGAAATCTCCACAAATTCTAATGTCTCCATTCCTTTTCTTGACAGGCACAATTGGCGATGCCCATTCACTTCTATCAACTTTCGTTATGATCTTTTCAGCCAATAGGTGGTCCAGATCTGCTTCCACTTTCTTTCTCAAGGCAAAAGATACTGATCCTGCCTTACAAAAACGAGGTGTAGTGCCAGGCTTCAAGAGGAGGTGGGCCGTTTTTCCTTTTACTGTGCCCAAAAAGTTCTCAAAAACCCCCTTAAAGCGTGACTTCAGGGATTCCTCCCAATGGTCTACCTCAGAAAACAATGTACATTGGGCAATGGCAAGAGGAGGCATGCCCAGGGCTTTGATCCAGTCCCTACCGTACAGCGGAGGACCTTCTTTATTGACAACATAAAGGCGTAGAGTTTGACTGTGGTTGCCTAATGTAACAAGGGGTTTCACATAACCCAAGGGCTGTAGTAGTTCCTTGCTGTAGGTTTGTAGTGTGAGATTTGTAGGTTGGAGCGGTAGGGACAGACCCGATGCCTTTAAATCAGTCCATGAAATGACAGACACAGCCGCCCCTGTATCAACATCCATGGAGACAGGACAGCCATTGAGTGTGACATCCACTTTTATCGTAGGGGTACTCCCAGCTACCCAAAACAGTCCACCACGCTGGACACAGGTCTCCTCATCAGAGCTGGAGCCGTTATTGTCAGTATCCATATGAAATGTCTGTTTACGTTTAACTTTTGTGGTAGTGTTCGGGGAGCGTGAGCTGCGGCAAACACGCCCAATATGGCCAGTCTTTCCACAAAGAAAACAAACGACATCCTTGAACTTGCAAGCAGGTGCACTGTGAATAGTGTTACCACAACGGTAGCAAGTTGGTGTCCTAGAGACAGAAGAATTAGGGTGGCGAGGTTTAGGCTGATTTGGAGACAGCCGTCTTGGGTGTCGGGTGGTAGAAGAG
Source organism: Rana muscosa (assembly GCA_029206835.1). Classification (NCBI taxonomy): domain Eukaryota; kingdom Metazoa; phylum Chordata; class Amphibia; order Anura; family Ranidae; genus Rana; species Rana muscosa. The sequence goes on along the minus strand of CM055122.1, from coordinate 1,148,758,741 downwards.
TAGAATACTTCCTCTCCCTGGCTTGCAGGAGTTTCAGGTGGTGCCTTCAGTAGGGTGGCGTCCCGTGTAGCCAACTCCATGACCGTAGAAAGGTCAGTGGCTTTCGTCAGAGTCAAGTCGGGTTCTGTAATAAACGTTTCTGTATGGCTGGGTCACAGAGTCCCATGACAAACATGTCGCGGAGAGCCATCTGCAGGTAGTCTCCAAACTGACAAGTGGCAGCTAGTTTACGTAAAGCAATGATATAAGTATTTATGTCCTTCCCGGCATGCTGCCTTCTACTGTAGAATTTAAACCGCTCAGCAGTCTCTAATATCTTTGGGTTGTAGTGCTCATGTAGCTTCTGAATTAACTCAGGCAGGGGCTTAGAGGCTGGCTTGTCTGGAGAAATTATGTCTCTGAGAGTGCCATATGCAGCTTGACCCAATGTTGTGAGGAAAACTGCAACTTTCTTTTCTGCAGCCACACTATTTGCTTCCATATACTGCTCCATCCTCTCCAAACAGGAACTCCATGATTCAGCAGCAGGATCAAATGTGTGCTAAAAGACACAATCCTCGTCACCACTGTTATGTCCCTTAGACACCGGGTCTCTCAGGGTGCTGCTAGCAATGCTGACAGTATCTGCTCAGCAAGTTACACACAGGCCGGGTGAACTTCTTAACCATGGAGAGGGTTTATTACTTACTCAGAAATATGATGACTTTGTTACATGGAGGAGTCTTAATACAACAGGCTTCTGTCATTACCAGATCTATGCATCCATGCTGCTGCTGCTGCTTCCAGTTCCACACATACTCTTACTTCCTGGTACAGCCCCTCCCCCCCAGCATTCATCAGGAGAAAAGGGTGAAGGGTCACAGTGATCCAGTACAAACATCACAGTGCAACACCAGAAAAGTAGTAGCAACTGCACTAGGGGTGCACGGTATTGTGTACACCACCAGAAGTGTAATAGCAACTATGGGTGCACTGTATTGTGTACTGTATACACCACCAGAAAAGTAATAGCAACTGCACTAGGGTGCACTGTATTGTGTACTGTGTACACTGCCTGAAGTATATTAGAAAAAGTAAACCAGGAATGGCCTGCAGTCAGATATAGCCTACACTGGATGCAGACAGTGTATATATATATATATATATATATATATATATATATATATATATATATACAAAGCTGACTGTGTGTGTATATATATATATATATATATATATATATATATATATATATATATATATATATATATATATATATTAAATACACTGCAGCTAACTGAATAACCTGCCTGCCTAAAGCATATTAGAAAAAGTACACCAGGAATGGCCTGCAGTCAGATATAGGCTACATTGGATGTAGACAGTGTGTGTGTGTATATATATTTATATATATATATATATATATATATATATGAGACTGACTATATATATATATATATATATATATATATATTAAATACACTGCAGCTAACTGAATAAACTGCCTGCCTGCTCAATCTAAATCACACTCTCTCTCCATCCACGCCAACAACACACTACACAGGGCTGACGTGCATGCAGCCCCATATAGTGTGGGGCATGGACTTAGGCCCCCTGAGCCATTATTGGCCAAAGGCACCCTGCCAATTATGGCTCTCTTAGCTGAGGGCACTGGGATTGGCCAAAGCATGCAGGTCATGGTGCATGCTTTGGCCAATCAACATACAGCAATGCATGGCGATCTTGCCGTGCATTATGGGGCGTTCCGCGCAGCTCAAATTTTCTGCGAACGCCCCATAATTTTATTTTTTTTAGACGAACGGGCCAACACCCAATGTTCGAGTCGAACTCATGTTTGACCTGAACATAAAGCTCATCCCTAGCCACTTTACAGGCATACTATAGACCAGTGTTTCTCAACTCCAGTCCTCAAGGCGCACCAATAGGTCACGTTTTCAGGCTTTCCATTATTTTGCACAGGGGATTTGATCAGTTTCATTGCCTTAGCAATTACCACAGCTGTTTCATCTGAGGGAAATCCTGAAAACATGACCTGTTGGTGCGCCTTGAGGACTGGAATTGAGAAACACTGCTATAGACACCCCCCAGGCACAATATTTAAAGGAATATTTCATTCTATTGTTTTACTTTAAGCATTATTAAAATCACTGCTCCCAAAAAAACTTCAGTTTTTAAAATGTTTTTTTTTTTGCATTGATACATGTCCCCTGTGGCAGGACCCAGGTCCCCAAACACTTTTTATGATAATAACTTGCATATAAGCCTTTAAAATTAGCACTTTTGATTTTTCATGTTTGTTTCCCATAGACTTTAACGGTGTTCCGGTGTTCAAACAAATTTTTTGCCTGTTCGCAAGTTCTAGTGCCAACCGAACCGGGGGGTGTTCGGCTCATCCTTACTCACAAGCCCAGAAGGGTAAATAGCATATCTCAAAAGTCTGGATCTCCACTTCCACATGTTATTCTACCTAAGGTTAAGCTAATAACAGAAATTCTGCTCCAGATTTGTGGAGCATTTTTTTTTTTTCACATTCTGCCAGACGACTATTTAATTTCCCATTCCTGAATCTAAAAATGTTATTTCTTCAGCAGGTAGACATCTTTTTCAGTTCCTCAGCTGATCTTGGGGAATTTAGTTTTTTACTTTATTCAGTCAACAGGGAAGGTCCAAATCAATATCTGATTTGAAGGAACTCTCTCTTTATCAGTGATAGTGTCATGTGATAAATTTGAATTTAACCAGTATCTTAAATGAGTTTATGTCAAAGCAGTAAGACATCTTAATCTTATTAAGGAAATAAGTTTTAATGTAAGCACGTCTAATTCATATTGTGAGCCAGAAGAGAGTAGGACTTGATTGCCTTTTCATAAAATAACATTTTCTGGACAACATTTTCAGTTCTATGTAGGTGTTTTTTTACCTTTATTTATATTGTAGGATTGCTGGGGAAAATGTAAATAAGAACACTTACCTTTATTGTGCGCTTATACAGTATATTAAGGATATTAATAAGCATTGTAGCTCTGGGTAATGTTTTAACCAAATGCATACAATAATTTTGCAAGATTATTTGGTTTGTGTGCTTTCTGAAGAGGGTTTTCCTTTAATATTAGTTCTATCCCCATGAAGGTTTCCTGTTTTCAAGTTTCTGGAAAAAGATGGAGTCCCCATATTAACACTTTATTGGTTTATAGGTGACTGTGGGTAAATTTAGCTTGGAATTAGAAGCATACTGTATATATTAGCATGGAGAATATATTGCAGCTTAGATTAAGACTTGGGCTTCATCCATAGCACTAAAGATTTGGGGAGATGTTGGGTACATTTAAGTAATTTTGTTTTGTTTATAACTATTCACATACCTTCCTTCCAGTGTTGATAATTTATTAGACACAGGGGGTTATTTACTAAAGGCAAATCCACTTTGCACTACAAGTGCAAACTACAAGTGCAAAGTGCACTTGAAATTGCATTGAAAGTGCACTTGGAAGTGCAGTCGCTGTAGATCTGAGGGGGACATGCAAGGAAAATAAACAGCATTTTAGCTTGCACATGATTGAAAAATAAAATCAGCAGAGCTTCCCCTCATTTCAGATCTACCCCTCAGATTTACAGCGACTGCACTTCCAAGTGCACTTTCAGTGCAATTTCAAGTGCACTTTGCACTTGTAGTTTGCACTTGTAGTGCAAAGTGGATTTGCCTTTCGTAAATGACCCCCACAGTGTATGTGATGTTTGACTTTCATAAACTAGAATGCCTGCCTTTACATGCACATGAACTTTAATGGCATCCCAGTCTTAGTCGGTAAGGTTATTGAGATGGCCCACCCTTTGCAGCTATAATAGCTTCAACTCTTCTGGGAAGGCTCTCCGCAAGGTTTGGGAGTGTGTCTATGGGTATGTTTCACCATTCTTCCAGGAGCACATTTGTGAGGTCAGGCACTGATGTTAACGAGAAAGACTGGCTCGCAGTCTCCACTCTAATTCATCCCAAAGGTGTTCTATCGAGTTAAGGTCAGGACAGACCAGTCAAGTTTCTTCACCCCAAACACACTCATCCATGTCTTTATGGACCTTATTTGTGCACTGGTGTACAGTCATCTTGGAACAGGAAGGGGCCATCTCCAAACTGTTCCCACAAAGTTAGGAGCATGAAATTGTCCAAAATATCTTGTTATGCTGACACCCTAAGAGTACTCTTCACTGGAACGAAGGGGCCAAGCCTAACCTGTGGAAAACAACCCCACACCATAATCCCCCTCCACCAAATGATTTGGATCAGTGCACAAAGCAGCTGTTATAGCTGCAAAGGGTGGGCAACTCAATATTGAACCCTATGCATTAATATTGGGGTGCCATTACAGTTCATGTGCGTGTAAAAGCAGGTGTTCCAATACTTTTGGTAATATAGTGTATATGTTTTTAAAGAAACATTGGACCCTGGATTAAGTTTGGTCTCCTTTAAAAGTTGCAGAGCTAATTTTTTGTACATTTTGTGTGGTTTGTTAATTTGCAGTGAACTTACCCCTCCACATTTAGCTATCTCGGTATTAACAGATTTTAAAGCTGCTTGTAATTTTCCCTTTTTTGTTCTTCACTGAGGATAACAGGCATACAAAGAAGTATAAAATACATGTTACATGCAGGCAACAATTACCTTGATAAATAGGCTAAAGAAGATAATTCCCCACACCACAGCAAGTCTTCTGCAAGTAAGATATTTTTTTTTTCTGATGATTGCAATCACAGACATGCAGGGAAGCTGGAAAAACTGACGTTTCACTCTTGCAAAAAGCTTAGTCATAGCAATTTTTGTAAGGATGCAAAGACATTCTTCTGAATAAAAGTTGCTTTAAATATGGCTGTTGTAAAAGAGTGAATGTATGGAGAGAATGCACATAGGAAGTGAAAATATATTCCAAAGAAGTATGCATAAATTGAAACAGAGTGTCAACAACAGTTGTTATATTAGACAAAGCAGAATGTGATAGGGCCAGGGCTTTTTTTCTGCCGGAACTTGGCGGAACTGTGTTCCGGCACCTCTGCCAGGGAGCAGGACTTTTTTTTTTAACAGTTAGTTTATGCTGCTGCCAGCCGGCGGAGTGAGCTGACAGCCGACACAGCTCCTATAGTTCTGGCTGCAGCCTTAAGAGAGGTGAGGGCGGAGTGATATCAGCTGCACTCCGCCTCTCCCTGTAGCAGAGCGGATGTTCCTTTTGAGAGGAAGAGTTGCCGTGTGGTGTCCTGTCCTGCCCTGCCCTGTCCTGAGACTCCTGTCTGCCAGACCAAGACTGCTTTCGGTAATTGTTTAACTGTCATTGTTGTCTTGCTTTTTCGATATGTGTCTATTAATGCTGCTGCCAGGATGTATACATGTGGGCTGTCTCTTGCTGGATATATATACATGTGGGCTGTCTCTTGCTGTGTGTATACATGTGGGCTGTCTCTTGCTGTATGTATACATGTGGGCTGCCTCTTTCTGGTTATATATACATGTGGGCTGTCTCTTGCTGGATATATATACATGTGGGCTGTCTCTTGCTGGATATATATACATGTGAGCTGTCTCTTGCTGGATGTATACATGTGGGCTGTCTCTTGCTGTATGTATACATGTGGGCTGCCTCTTGCTGGATATATATACATGTGGGCTGTCTCTTGCTGGATGTATACATGTGGGCTGTCTCTTGCTGGATGTATACATGTGGGCTGTCTCTTGCTGTGTGTTTATATATGTGGACTGTCTTTTTCTGTGTATGTGTGTGTGTGTATATGTGGGCTGTCTCTTGCTGCGTGTGTATATATGTGGGCACACAGCAAGAGACAGCCCACATATATACACACAGCAAGAGACAGCCCACATATATATACACACACACACAGCATTTGGGCTGTCTCTTGCTGTGTGTGTATATATGTGGGCTGTCTCTTGCTGTGTGTGTGTGTATATATGTGGGCTGTCTCTTGCTGTGTGTGTGTATATATATATGTGGGCTGTCTCTTGCTGTGTGTGTGTTTGTGTGTATATATGTGGACTGTCTCTTGCTGTGTGTGTATATATGTGGGCTGTCTCTTGCTGTGTGTGTATATATGTGGGCTGTCTCTTGCTGTGTGTATATATATATATATATATGTAGGCTGTCTCTTGCTGTGTGTGTGTGTATATATGTGGCTGTCTCTTGCTGTGTGTGTGTATATATGTGGCTGTCTCTTGCTCTGTGTGTGTATATATGTAGGCTGTCTCTTGTTGTGTGTGTGTGTATATATATGTGGCTGTCTCTTGCTGTGTGTGTGTGTGTGTGTATATGTGGCTGTCTCTTGCTGTATATGTGTGTGTATATATGTGGCTATCTCTTGATGTGTGTGTGTGTGTGTGTGTATATATGTGGCTGTCTCTTGCTGTGTGTGTGTGTGTGTATATGTGGCTGTCTCTTGCTGTGTGTGTGAATATATGTGGCCTGTCTCTTGCTGTGTGTGTATATATGTGGGCTGTCTCTTGCTGTGTGTGTATATATGTGGGCTGTCTCTTGCTGTGTGTGTATATATGTGAGCTGTCTCTTGCTGTGTGTATATATGTTGGCTGTCTCTAGCTGAAAATGGGGATATATGAAAGTGCCTCTGAGATTATTTTGGTTACTGGATATTTCTAATGTTTTGTACATTTTACTTCTTTGCTTTTTCTTAACAAATTCCATACAAAAATCTGTTATATATCCCCCCTAAATATACTTGGTTTCCTGTTCTCTAAAGGGGGCGGTGCTTGGTGTGTAGGGGTGGAGACAATGGGTGGTTCTAGGGGCAGAGTCGGACGTGATCTAGGGGAGGGGTTTGAGTTCCTGCACCTTTTCTATGAGAAAAAAAGCCCTGGATAGGGGGGATACAACTATCTCAGATTGGCTATGACATGGTTTATTGGTCTTTGTCTCATGTTCTCATGGTCTCATGCAACCTGACTGCTTATAGAAGCAAAGGAGGACTTTGATTGGCTGGACTGGCCAGGGGGATGCTGACTGGTGGTTGGCTGCATTTATCTCCAACCATCGCTTGGGAGAACAGCAGGAACCCATGTGAGATACAAAGAGAGTTTTCCCAGAACCAGTGGTAGGATTGGAGGTACCTGGGGGGTGTGTGAACCTAGACTGCTGCCTTGAATCTAGAGAGGAAGAAAGGGGGCCAGGTCTGTAGCTGTTAGATTATGCTGACAGCTAGTGTACAGGGCTCAGAGCTGCCCAACACTGCTACACCTTTTAACTGCTGGTCAGAGCTGCTAGACCATATGCTGCTGAGAGCCATTGCTAACAGGGACTGTCTGCTGCTGCCAAGAGGGACTGTATGATGAAGATCTTTGGCAGATAGAAAGCTACAAAGACTTGGCTGCTGAGAACATGTGGTGGCTGTGTTGAATTAAAGGAGTGAGTGTACTAGAGAATCCTCCAAAACCATAGGTTAGTGTTTTTGAGTTCTTGTTGTGACATGCTGCGGGCTATCACATCCATTAGTGACTGTGAGCTGCACAGCTAGTCTTGTGCCCCTCAAGCAACTGCATATCTGCTGTAGACAGTCTACTGAGTTAAGGACTTACCATTTAAGATATTGGTTTCTCTGGTCTTCATGGATGTTCAGAACACCTTGAGGTTACATAGTAGGTGAGGTTAAAAAAAAGACAAAAGTGTTTTTTTTGTTTTTTTGCTATTGCAGCCACTGTCCTGTTTTGCTATGTAATTCTGCTTGAAAACTAAATCTAGTTTTGCTATTACTTTAAATAGTTCTGTCAGAACATTTGGGGTTAAAAAGAATTACATATAGGCCTTTATATTATGCATATTATGTATTTTTCATATGGTCATATTCATGTATATTATGAGCAAAAGGACAGCCATTTTGTCTCTAAAGTTAAGCTCATAGCTCATGATGTGCTGTGAACAATACTACAGCCACTTTGGTTTCTACTTTCTCTTTAAGGGGTTAACCCACATTTGCTTCCTGTCTCACAAGAAGGCATTGTTTTTCTGTATCTCTTTCCCAGACCATAAACTCAAAGCTTTTGAACATTTAAGAAAATATACCAGCCTCCCCGGGTGGTAATTCAAAGGTTTGACACTTAGAGACATGGGGGGTATGGATACGGGCTATCACAAACTGTATTATTGTATTTACATAACGAGATCAAAAGGTTTATTCAAAAATTAGCTGTGTATTGTATATCTGAAATAAGGTTTATTGTAAGTACCTTCACAAAGTATCTATACTAGTAATACATGTATAAACTCATGTATGCATATATATAGATTAGTATTAAGGAGTTGTATACATGCTACTATATTAGTGGGGTAGCATTAAAAACTGCTTAAACATACATTCCAGTGGTTAGCTTCAAGGAATTTCCCAAAACATTAACAAATGGCCTGGGTCAGTGTTGATAATAAACATTCACACCTGTAAATCTGAAGTGACGCCAAGATAGCTGGGATACAGGACATGTGTTTTGACACCCTTAGACAATTAAGTGTGTTTTTCTAAGGCTTGGTCAACAGGGGGTCATAAATTTTAATTCAACTCAGTTACCCCAACATTAGGAATTATTCCTTATACACCACTGCCCCTACAGGTTAAAATTGACATTGTTCAAGATGGCGTACATTTGGTTGCTAGGGCAACCTTCCAAAAATGTTACCTAGTGATAAGATACACACCCACTTTTGGAGTCAGATAAAAGTAGCAGCTGAGAATAGCAGACGGGGAGATCGGAGGTAGCTGAAGAAGAGTTGATCTCTGAAGGCACTGACTCTCTGAAGCTGGAAGGGGCGATCTTAACGCAAACATGTAGCAATGGTGAAAGAAGTCCCTCTTGGGACTTCGCTTCTCAAACAGACAGAACTCTCAATTATTGGTAACGTATAAATCTTTTATCCTACATGCAATAGATGATTTGAGCAGATACCAAATGGGGCCATTCTATTATTTAATAAGTGTTAATTGGTTCTGGGAGATTTCTAACTGCAGTGTGACATCTTACGGAGGCAATTAAAGAAGAAAAAAATATATAAATACATATTTATATATATCACAATATTATCGTGAATCTTAGTGCATGGCCTGATGTTGGGATATGTTTAAACTAGTGATGCATTAGAGATAGCTTCGTGTTTAAATAGACATTCTTGGCTAAATTACCAAGAATTGTCCACAGGACAACATATTGTCCGTATTTTCAAGAAGTGTAATTAGGAGATATGTTTGTCTTGAGAAAGATAACATAATGTAAACAAGTTTGTTTATCTAAAGCCATGAAGTCATGGAAGTTTACATTTCAAGAGCTACCAAGTTTTAGATGTACAAGTATCATTTAAGTATTGAATTGTGAATATACCTTGTCATATCAAGCTTGCATAGAAATGTATGTAAATATTATCTGAACCTTAATCATCATTTATCTCTGATTGTAGAAGTATATCTATTCATTTGTTTTATCACAACTTATACCTGATTTTAATTTGCACTGTACTTTAGTTAATAAATATATATAATATTTTAAGCAATATTCATTTGTGTTACTTGTCTTCAAACTAGCATGGATATAAAGAACTTAGAATTTCTTGATATTGTAGGGTTGGGAATCTCCAAAATTAAGATTTACCTATTTCCATAAATACAGTAATATTTTTATATTTCAGTATAAACATTCTGACATACTTGTAGGCACTATGCTGAGATGCGTCAATGTTTCTGACAGTTCATTTAGACCAAGTTGACCTACACAAACTATTTCCTTTACTAATGCGTGTGGCTGACGTCAGACAGGGCATCTCTGCAGTAGGTAGGCTGTACAATTATTTTCAAAATTATTTGGATCACTATACAGTGTTGGGAATTGCTGTTCTTGCATTATTTGCCTGTGTCGTTGTCTCTCATTTCAACTTAGTGTGCATTTTCACCCTGGTTGCTTTCCAGACAGCTGTGGGGAATGATCAGCGACAACTTGTGTATTATTTCTGTGACACTAAGACTGTATTGCCATTGAAACTATTTTCTACTAGACAAAATTATATTAACAACATTAAATCACCATAAATATTTTAAAAACATACATTTCACTACTAGCTTTTTTATGTGTAGCATATGTAAAAAAAAAAAAAAAAAAAATTGTTTAAGTTACAACCAAATATGAATAGTTGACTTGTTCATGCTTTCTATATATTTATATGTTTGAATACATGTGTGACAGACCTAGCCGGGACAGAGGCTTTTGGAGAGGACTGAATGCTAGCCTCTTGCCTTCCGATTATGGGCCAGGGCCTCAAAACGGGAATGCGGATGGGTTATCCCGGCAGACAGACCTGGAACTTCAATACTACTTTTCCAACATCCTCGAGTTGACCTGTTCGGGTCCCCCTGTGGCTGTTGGACTGTTTCCCAGGGGTGAGTATTGTCATAAACCTTGGAATACTGAAGTATTTCTCCTTTGAGTCTATTACACAGTGGTGGGTCTTCTGCCCTGTCTTAACACTAACCCCCCTCCAGACGGCTCCATGGTCTGGAAGAAAAGCATTGTTCGGTGTTTGACTGTTTGTTTATGTACTTTAATTACCCCCTGGGGCTTCTCTGTGTCATTACACATATTAGTCCTCCTATTCAAGCTATCGGACCAATCCCTGCTGACCCTGTTTCAAGTCCTCATTTACATGGCCAAGGAGGACCTAAGTGAGGACTAGACTGTACTTTACAATTAACCAATAGGAAAGTGGTTGTTGGGGGCAGGGTGTTCAAACTGCTATGTATGAAAGAGTGTTGTGTGCATCCAATAAAGGTGAGATTCCTGTTTGCACTTACATATAGCCTGCCTGGTGTTTGTTCTGAGCTATCACAACTGGATTTGAACGGCACATAGCTGTAGTTGGAATCCCGGAGCATCGGATGACCGAACCATCAGACGTTGCGATCTGCAATCTGATTCAATAGCAGCAGAGGAGTGTCGAGAGAGTGGAAACGAGGGAGCAGGGGCTCGTTACAACATGTTTTTTTAATCATTTTTTGCAATTAGACCTTGGGAAAAATTAGCTCTGATGAATAAAAGAAGAATCCTTGGCTGCTGAACTATGAAGAATAGATTGAAAAAGCATTATAAGCTATTCTGTAACATTAAAAAAAAAAAATGATATAGAAAAAAATAAACCTGTTCAAGGTATGGACATTTAATTAGTGGTTTATTTGTGAAGTAAATGTAAGCCCAAATGCTGAAATTTCATATAAAATTTAACATGTTGTAATTTAAAAAGTAAATTTTAATACCCTTAGGAGCCCATTTAGACCTACTGTATCTATTCTCATGCAATGTATTTTGAATGGGCTGCCAATGCATTTTTTCAGATGAAGTACACCACAATGCATGGTAATAAATTATCCAGCCTTGATGTACACTGCAAGGCATGTTGCCTAAAGCCCCGTACACACGGTCTGACTTTTGCCCAACAAACTTAGTTTTAAGCAAGTTGGACCAACAATCCGACCGTGTGTACGCTCCATCGGACAAACTTTTTTGAGTTTGGTTTTGTTTTCATCGGACAAAAGTTGGGTCTGCGAACGGACAAACTTTTGCCCAACAAAAGTCCTATGGAGCAAAGTCCTACTGTGTGTACAGAAAACCATAGGACTTTTGTCCGATGGACAAAACAACCAATGTTAAAATCAATCAACAATAGCAGAAGTTGACCAAAGGGTGGTGGTAAAGAGCAGAAAAGAGAAGAAAAAACATGTGATGTTGCAAAAAGTTTTGGAAAAGTCCTGTGGTGTGTATGCTATGGGTGTGCCCGGCCAACTCTGTTCGGACAAAAATCCAAGGAAAAGTCTGATGGAAGTCCGACCGTGTGTATGGGGCTTTAGTGTGATATGATTGTAAGGGTAGGTGAGGTGCGGTTTATCATTGTCATGATCCTTGAAATACTCAAGTATTTCTCCTTTGATTCTATTACACAGTGGGGGGGGTCCTCCGCCCTGTCTGAAAGCTAACCCCCTCCAGACGGCACCACGGTCTGGAAGGAAGGCATTGTTCTGTGTTTGACCATTTGTTTGTTTATGTACTTTAATTACCTCCTGGGACTTCTCTGTGTCATTACACATCTCAGTCCTCCTACAGTATTTAAGCTATCGGACCAGACCATGCTGACCCTGTTTCAAGTCCTCATTTGCATGGCCAAGAGGACCTAAGTGAGGACTAGAGTGTACTTTACAATTGACCAATAGGAAAGTGGTTGTTTGGGCGGGGTGTTCAAACTGCTATGTATAAAAGTGTGTGTGCATCCAATAAAGGAGTTTCCTGTCTGAACTTACATACAGCCTGCCTGGTGTTTGTTCTGAGCTATCACAACTGAATTTGAACGGCACATAGCTGTAGTTTGAATCCCAGAGCATTGGTTGACCGAACCATCAGACGTTGCAATCTGATCCAATAGCAGCAGAGGAGTGTTGGGAGAGTGGAACCGAGTGAGCAGGGGCTCGTTACAGTCATCATGTCCTCCATTTTTCCCTCCTTGGGTGCCAAGTAAGTGTCAAATGAAAGGCCTACCCCGGGGTGGGTTCTCCTAGGCTATGCTAGGCACTTTGGATAGGGTCCCTGACTTACACAATAGGTACCTTTACTTGTGCCACGCTCACAACCTGGTAGATGACAAACATGAACAAATGCTAGTAAACTCTCTCAATGTCATATACACCAACAAGGTCACTTGTGCATTTTGTTGGGACACACAGAGCCAATGCCCTCTCCAACTGTCCAGCACCAACGTATCACCACTACGTCACTCCTAGTAATGGTATCCTGCCGTGCACCTAGCATGGACTCCATGCATGCACTTCACTTAATTCTTTGTCTTCCGACCTGCGTACAGGATGAGGGCCTTGGCGGTACAGATCTGCTCCCATTGCTATGGGAGATGGATTGTGGCTAAAGGAGTGCCGACAACAACTCCCTTGCTGCAAGAGACTACCTCACCTGCCACATGTACACGCTTAACGACACTGTATCTTCACACTGGTTTAACTCTTCCTGCTGAAGTCTTCATACCATCATACTCCAATATGTATAATGACCTGAGCTTTAGACTATGTGTGCCAGTTACTTACACTGCACCCGTTTAGTAACTTCAGACCTGTCAAGGCAAGCTTCCAAAATGCTTTACTGAAGAATAAATTAACACAATGATAATCACAGGTAACAGTTCGGAATAAGGTGCAGACATTCCCTGACATCCCTAGTCCCTAACTCAGGCTTGTGGCTTCCCTAGCATACCTGCATTGGAAAGAGTTCATCTTTGGCAGAGTCCATACGTGGCAGAATCCAGGAATTAGCATCTTCAGGTAGGACTGCAAGTTCCAGCAATTCTCTTGCATCTTGCTGGCTATCTGTGCCTTTGCTCCCATGCAGACTGTGTGTGTGAATTCTCTCCCACCCCCACCACTTGATCTTGGCCCCCTTTCCCTTTTATAGCACACAGAACTGGAAGGACAGACTCAAGAAAATAACAGATAACCTGGGAGTGCAAATAACCCCTAACTTTCTACTGGTGCAGCAGTAACCTCTATCTGCCTATACAATGTGATTAAAATGGCAATGTACTGGATAACAAAGGTGTGTTTCAGCCCTCAGGCCACAGCTTTCATTTAAATACCACCAAGTTATAATGTCATGAAATGTGTTTCTTAGTGCAGTCTCTCATTTGTGAATTGGACTCCTTTGTCATCACATGGGCTTCCAATTAAGGCTACAAGTGGCTGTTTCAACAAACATTGTGCAGGAATTTTCCACTGTTTTTACAATCAGAAAACCCACTCTGATTGTTGTCATGCAGCCATCACTTAAGTGCTTGTATGTAGATACTGAAGAGAGATTAGTAGCACTGAGGTGAAAAAAAAAAAAAAAAAAAAGTGAAAAAATGTTTTAGAAAATTTTCTATGATATACAGTAGATGATCTATCAAATGAAATAACATTCAGTCAGTGTTAAAATGTACTTTTACAAGCAGTAAATGAACTTTAAAACAAATCCTCACTGACTTCTTTAGCAGAAAATACTCTACAGCAGAAGCACTTTAACTTTTACTTTCTGCAGCTCAGTCATTATTTTTCCCTCTCTCAGTAGTGTCTCGGTAGCTTTCCACCCCTTTACACAAAACAGTTGACCTCAGAGGTGGAGAGCAGTGTGCTCAAAACCCAGGATTATTTTAGGGCTTCTCTTGTTAAAATTCAGAATGAATTGTTCCACGGAGTCTGCAGCTACAGCTGTTGGAGAGGGTTATTTGTAAAGCTTTTTTTTGCTGCTAGTAAAGAATACATACATACATGAATGTCTTTAGCTTGGCCAAAGGTTAATGGTTCACTGATCCAGACATCTTTATCTGGATGAGGTTGAAATCTGCCATTGATGGTTCTTTTCAGATGTCACTGGCTGACCACTGTCAGGGGCTGTCAAACTGATAGAGTAGATATACTGTTCCTATTGCAACTGTTTGCAGTTCAGATAAAAAGTACCAACAGTATATACCTCCCCATACTCCTACTCCTGAACATGCTAGGTCAGCCCACCGTGACCTATGTGATGTTAGTATTTAGTGTTTTAAAAAAAGAAGAAGTGTGGGTTTAAAAAAAATCACATACTCACCTAGATGGCTGTAGCATCGACCCAAAGTGCTTGCTCTACACTGAGAACTGAACAAACAAAGATCACTGATTGCTCAGTTCTTGGGTCTGCTTTGAGCACAGAGTGTTGACTGTCCATCATCGGTCTGTGCTCATTGGAGCACCGGACTGTGGAGGGGGCAGGAGGGGTTGGTTCAGGCTCCCAGTGGTGCGCTGAAAGGCTGAGCCAGGTTCCAGTAAATAACCTGGGCAGATTGGTCTGTAGCGTAGTAGGATAGCAGTTTACACTATGGTAGCATAGGTTCTAAATTATTAGCTGTTCCAGTTGCTTTCATTTTTTAATGACGCTGTACTGCCTATGCCATTATAACTTCGATGCATCATTCAATCAATGCCTTTTAATATTTACCAAAATGTGAGTGTTCTAAACTTTTTTTTTTTAAATTACATTTTATATATGGTTTTAAACTATGTCGAGTCTTCTATCCTTTCTCCTTGGATCTATGTCCTAATGGAGCACTGATGATAGGATTTCGACTTTGACTCTGAAGTGCCTTACTATACTGGTTTCGGTGGCTGTTGAGTAACCCTCCCAATTACCATAAGATCAATTGGAGATGATTGCAGCAATCTGTCTATACTTAGGTGTTGATACACCATTGGCTGTTTGACCCATTTAGTATAAACTGAATAGGGTCCATACGTTCCGGTAAGCCTCCTTATATCTCATTTGGTGGCAGAAGTTTTTCACAGCGGTGATCCTTTTCTTATCCTTTAGGTGATAGATCATCATTACTTGGAACCACAAAATTTACAGACTTAATTATATGAACTATATAGAAGTTCTCTTATTGTGTTATTTACCTTTTCATATTTCTTTCTATGTAATTTTTTGGATTTACTTATTATTAATGATTGTGTATTTTCATGTTTAAAGCTGCACTTTTTTATATTTAAAGAAGAGAGAGATACAATGTATTTCTCTCCTCCATTTACAGAGAGAGAAACTCAGGGGCGGGCTTCACAGTGACTGATCATGGGTCCCGATCATTAGTACATGGCCCAGGAATCTTGATGAGACCCTGTCTCTGTGCTGGGAGCGCGTTGTGTGGCGCACCCCCAGCACAAGGGGAGATACGCATATATGTAGCCCCACAGAAAAAAGCCCACTTTCATGAGGCCGCATATATGTGTTACATTGGTGTAAAGGGGTTAAGGCCTGCCTATGGACTTTAAAAATATTGTCACGTTCCATTACATACTGTATATATTTTTGCCATCTCCATTTTATCACTATTTTGTTACAGTATATTTCTTCTGTTTTTACCTCATCCATACCATGGCTTGTAAGAGAATCAGAAGTGCCACTAAATATTATATATATACAGAATCACCTGGTAGTGGCAGTGGTAACATTGCACGAGACAAGGACAAGCAGTCAGCCTTTTCTTTTGACAGTAGGCTCTCACAGCAGAAAGGTGTATATATATATATATATATATATATATATATATATATAGAACTGGAAAATGGCATTTAATGGTGCCACAAGGATAACAACAAATATTATAAAAAATACAAAATGTTATTGATATAGAAAAGTATTTTTAAAAGAAATGAACAAAGGTTTGTTCACATAAACAAACAATGGTATAAAAATCACAACATGATAGTGAAAAGTAGATGCATATAGATACATAAATGCCTGTTGGCTCGACATGTTTCACAAAATGCTTCTTCAGGTGCAGTAAGGCATATAATGGCTGTAAAGAAATACAGAAACAAAATATAGTGAATAACAAAGTAATATACATCATGATATATTAATGATATACTCATGAAATTCAATAGAGAAGTTTGCATATTATACATTAACCACTTCAGCCCCGGAAGAATTTACCCCCTTCCTTACCAGAGCACTTTTTGCGATTCGGCACTGCGTCTCTTTAACTGGCAATTGCGCGGTCGTGCGACGTGGCTCACAAACAAAATTGACGTCCTTTTTTTCCCACAAATAGAGCTTTCTTTTGGTGGTATTTGATCACCTCTGCGGTTATTATTTTTTGCGCTATAAACAAAAATATAGCACCAATTTTGAAAAAAATTCAATATTTTTAACTTTTTGCAATAATAAATATCCCCAAAAAATCTATAAAAAAACTAAATTTTTCAACAGTTTAGGCCGATACGTATTCTACATATTTTTGGTAAAAAAAATCGCAATAAGCGTATATGGATTGGTTTGCGCAAAAGTTATAGCATCTACAAAAAAGGGGTCAGAATTATGGCATGGCGATCTGCGATTTTTATTGTGACCGTGACATTGCGACTGACATATCGGATACTTTTGACACATTTTTGGGACCATTCACATTTATACAGCGATTAGTGCTATAAAACTGCACTGATTACTGCGTAAATGTGACTGACAGGGAAGGGCTTAACACTAGGGGGCGCTAAAGGGGTTAAATATGTTTCCTAGTGAGTGATTCTAACTGTAGGGGAAGGGGACTCACAAGGGGAGGAGACCGATCTGTGTTCCTCTGTACTGGGAACACACATCGGTCTCCTTACTTTTGACAGGAGATGGATCTGTGTGTTTACACACACAGATCCACGGTCCTGCCGTGATTGCATGCAATCGCAGGTGCCCGGTGGACATCGCGGCCGCCGGGCATGCGCACCAGGTCCCGAGCGATGCCGCGCGCCACCTAGACGGCCGAGAAGCCCAGGACGTCATATGACATCCACCCAGGGTGGGATATCTCATCTGTGGACGTCATTTTACAATGGTTAAAGAAGCATACAACAACCAAATGAATAAACCATGGCATTAATTAATTATAGTATGCAAACTCCTCCAAAAATTTTCATCTATTGAATTTCTTCACTATATCATTAGTATATCATGATGTATATTACATTGTTTGACCCAGAAGACAGCAGGCACCAGTGGGAACGTGCAGCGTGACTCGCTAATGCGCAGTAGGGAACCAGGAAGTGAAGACACAAGGCTTCACTTCCTGATTCCCTTACCGAAGATGGCAGCGGCAGCACCCACCCGAGAACCGACGGACAGATCGGCTTCGGCTGCCGACATCGCGGGCGCCCCTGACAGGTAAGTGTCCATATATTAAAAGTCAGCAGCTGCAGTATTTTAAGCTGCTAACTTTTAATATTTATTTTTTCGGCGGAACTTCGCTTTAAGGTTTTATCTAAGGATCTTGGAGTGTTTAGCCAAGACCAAAACTTAAGATCTTAAAAAACAAAAAAGTTGTTTTCTCCATAACACACCCAAATCCTGGAGCACCTTTCATAAGTAGGTGGGAAACCTAGGAGGCACATATGCATCATTCTGTGTGTTTAAAATTAGGGCTGACAACACCAACAAACATGCATTGTTGACATGGTATTTTTTTTATTATGTTATTTGTTTGTACATTTTTCTTTTTCGTACATCACGGGACACAGAGCGACTTAGTCATTACTAATGGGTTATATAGATTACCTTCAGGTGTTGGCACTGGCCAATTCCAAACCGGAAGTACCCTCCCCTATATAAGCCCCTCCCACCCGGGACCACCTCAGTTTTTTGCCAGTGTCTAAGGTGTTGGCCAAAGAGTAACATGTGTTTTCACTGGGCTTGCGTACAGGTTCTTTTGGGCCTTAGTAAGCTGTTCCGGATCCCACCAAAAAAGCTTCATAGCTAAACGGTCGGTACCCGGGCCTTGCAGCAGAAGAGCAAGGTTTTGCCTGTAATGCTTCTCTTAGGAGGGCTGGACCCTGGGATCCAGAGCTCTGGTCATACCCACGACCAAGATGTTGTCTGTGCAGGGTGCTATACAGGTCCAGGGGAGTGGAATCCTTGGGAACCCGGTCCCTGAAGGTTTAATTACAATGCCTGCCGTGATAGGTGAAGTTTGGACTTCTGTGGACCAAACAAAGTCCTGCGGCGGGGATCAGGTAAGTGGGGGCCCCCAGGAACTTGGTTCTATTGGGGGACCCCCAAGCCTAATTTGTCTTTCTGTCTGTTACCTAACGGTATTCCCGCTAAATATCTGTGTTTGCCTGTAACTACTGAAAATGTAAAATTTTAATAGTAGTCAAGAAAAAAAAAAAAAAAAAAAGGGACCGCGGTACCTGTGTTAAACCCCTAGAGGCCGCTGTAGTCCATTTTTCTTGTCATGTGGATCTTTGGTTTTCTCAAGTCAAAAGATCCAGGCAGCTGGTAAGTTTCTCTGTGGGAATCCACTTCCTCTGCCCTGTTGCTGCGCTCATCCACTGCACAGGCCCTCCGGCAAAAAGGGCCCTGGCTCCTAGTCCCCTGTTTGATTTCGAAAAGGGCGCCAATGGCGCACGGGCGCGCGCGCGGGCGCGTGCACGCGCCTCCTATGAAAAAAAGGGGCGGGGCGGGTGGATGACGCTCGATGCGCGCCGCGGCGCTTCTGCGCATGTGCGGGCGTCCCAGCATAGTTAAAAGACACAGTACAAGTGTCAGCTGGATGCAAACAGAGCTAGCAACAAACAGTGGCACACAGAGGCGGTTGATGCAGGCATCCCCATAGAAAGGCACTTTAGTGGACACCAGCTGGTATATAGCAGCACCTGTGTTAGATTATTACCAGCAAAATTGGTGTATGACGACGGGAATACCTCAGCTTTGTGCTTAAAGATATGTCGTCCAGACGCTCCGGAAATAGATCTTCCAGGAAGCCAAAGGGGTCTCCATCGGGCTCTGAGGATATTGGGCATGCTTGTACTGCACCAATCTCCCCTGAGAATTCAGAGGTCAGTAGCCGTAGAAACCCCGCAGGAATGCCTGGTGCTGCGGCTGTCCCCAGTCCACCTGCTCCTGTATATATAACAGAGGAGGTTTTATCCTCAACTCTGGGAGGATTGGAAGAGAGATTAACAGCATTGATTGCTGCTTCCCTGTCTCAGGAAAAGCGCGTCCGATCTCCGTCTCCTCCTTTAGAGTGCCTGTTAGTGGAGGAACAGTCCCAGAGATCGACCTACCTGAAGGGGATCAGGATGAGGTTGATTCAGTTATGGAGGAATCAACAGTGGAAGAACCTTTCTCAGCATCTCAGGCTGAAAGATTATGGGTTCAGTCTCTGACTAATATGGTCCGATCAGCATTTAAAATGCCTCTGGCGGAACCACCATCCACTACGGTTTCCTCGCTGGGGTCGCTAAAAGCTCCCCAGGCTGTCTGTTCCTTCCCAATCCACCCTTTATTAGAAGGGCTTATTTACCAGGATTGGGAGCATCCTGATAAAATATTTGCTCCCCCCAAGAGATTTCCGGTGATCTATCCCATGGAGGATAAGTTCATAAAAAAATGGAGGGTCCCTACAGTGGACGCAGCCATCTCTTCTGTTAACAAATCACTGACATGTCCAGTAGATAATGTTCCAATGTCAAAGACCCAATAGATAAAAAATTGGAGTCTTTACTAAAATCTGCTTTCTCTACAGCAAGCATGGTGACACAACCTGCGGTAGCAGCGATTGGAGTCTGCCAAGCAGTGAAAGATCAGTTGAAACAAGTCTTAAGGGACTTACCAGATCAGCAGGCTCTTGCCCTAGCTGACCTGCCTAGAGCCTTGTGTTTTGCGGTGGACGCCATAAAGGATACAATTAGAAAAAAGAAAGAAGAAACAAATTGGGATTTTGTATGAGGTCATGGCCAATAGGGGACATGTACCTCCGTCCCTATCTAGTGAAAAAAATAATACAATCCAACAGGCCTCCCGCTTTACGCTGTCTATAGTACATATGCGTAGGCTTCTGTGGCTCAAAAACTGGTCTGCTGAAGCTCCCTGTAAAAAACTGCTGGTTAGCTTCCCATTTCATGGAGAACGCTTATTTGGAGAAGATCTGGACAAATATATCCAGAAAATTTCTGCCGGTAAAAGTTCACTCTTACCGGTTAAGAACAAGGGTAGAAGTCCTTCTTTTAAGAGGCCTACTTCTCCAGTCCCTGGCACATCGGCTGTGAAACAGTTCCGACGGCCTCCGCGGTCAAATCCAGGGGGCAGAAATCAGGGACAATCACAGGGTATCAAGAAACCCTGGGTCAAGAGAGGTACAAAACCTCCCCCTAAGTCATGAAGGGTTGCCCCCACTCAGTCGGGTGAGGGGAAGAATTCAGTTGTTCACAGAGACCTGGCGGGACACCATCAGAGATGGGTGATCCCCGCAGTAAGTCTGGGATACAGGCTGGAGTTAAAAGACATTCCTCCTGCCCATTTTATAAGGTCAAACGTGCCAAGCGATCCCCAGAAGAGTGGATCCCTCCTTCTGGCACTAGAGCAACTATTGCCCCAAGGGTAATCATGAAGGTTCCCTTGAAAGAAAACGGGTTCGGGTTTTTCTCGAACCTTGTCACAGTCCCCAAACCAAATGGGGACATGAGGCCCATATTGAATATAAAAGGGCTAAACAAGTTCCTACATATCAGGACTTTTTTCGGATGGAGTCGATCCGATCGGTGGCCACCGCCCTACAAGGGCAGGAATGGTTAGCCTCGATCGACATAAGGGATGCTTATTTGCATATTCCCATCTGTCCGGCCCACCAGAAATTTCTACGCCTTGCAGTAGAAGGGCGCCATTTTCAGTTCAGAGCCTTACCTTTCGGTCTGGCCACGGCACCACGAGTGTTCACAAAAATTCTGGCCCTACGATTGGCCAAACTAGGAACACAAGGTGTAACGATAATGGCATATCTAGACGACTTGTTGCTGATAGACCACTCAGTGAAAAAAACTAGAAGTGGTCGTTCACAAGATAATCAAGTATCTGGAATCTCACGGTTGCATTATCAACCAAGACAAGTCAGCCCTAAAACCAGTCAAAAGCCTGGAATACTTGGGGGCTAAGACTGGATTCAAATCAGAGAAAGATTTTCTTACCTCCAGAGAAGGTGTCGTCTTTGAAAGATTTGACCCACTTAGTGGGTACAAAAAAGAAAAACCATCCATACGCCTGTGTATAAGGCTGCTGGGAAAAATGGTGGCTTCATTCGAAGCGGTACCCTACGGTCAATTCCATTCAAGGAACTTGCAGAGGGCCATACTGTCAGCCTGGAACAAAAAAGTTCAGGCTTTAGACTTACCAATGTCCCTGTCCCCTTCCATTCGCAAGAGCCTCCATTGGTGGTTGGTGCCCCAGAATCTGGGAAGGGAAACCCTTCAGTCCGGTTTCTTGGAAGGTGGTCACTACAGTTGCCAGCCTCATAGGCTGGGGGGCAGTACTGGAGCAATGGTCTCTCCAGGGCAAGTGGTCAGAAGCAGAGAAGGCCCTGCCCACCAATCTCTTAGAGATACGAGCAGCCCGGTATGCCCTAGTAGCATGGACATCCAAACTCCAAGGGTCACCTGTCAGAATTCAATCAGACAATGCCACAGCAGTGGCATATATCAATCTCCAGGGTGGCACCAGGAGTCGTGCAGCCCAGAGGGAAGCGAAATGCATCCTGGAATGGGCAGAAAGGTATGTCACAGCCATATCCGCGGTTTTCATCCCAGGAGTGGAAAATTGGAGAGCGGACTTTTTTAAGTCGCCAGCAATTATGCCCGGGGGAATGGTCTCTTCACCCCGAGGTTTTCCAGGCAATATGCCAGCGGTGGGGAACACCGGATGTAGATCTGCTAGCATCCAGATTCAACGCAAAGGTGGACAGATTTGTGTCTCGCACAAAGGATCCCCTAGCTTGCGGTTCGGATGCCCTAGTGTTCCCTTGGGATCAGTTCAAGCTGATATATGCATTCCCACCGCGATTAATCCGCAGAATCAGGGTAGAAAAGAAACCAGTGATTCTGGTGGCTCCAGCGTGGCCCCGAAGGGCATGGTACGCGGAGATTGTAAAAATGTCAGTGGGAAGTCCTTGGACCCTCCCACATCGTCCGGACCTGCTTTCGCAAGGACCGATATACTACCCTTCCTTACCAGCCCTAGGTTGACGGCCTGGCTATAGAAGCCCACATTCTAAAAAAGAGAGGGCTCTCTAATCCTGTGGTATCTACCATGATCAATGCCAGGAAGCCGGTATCCAGGCAGATCTATTATAGGATCTAGAAGGCGTACATCACGTGGGGTGAGGCCAGGAAATGGCATCCACGTAAGTACGTAATAGGTAGGATTCTGGACTTCCTACAGTGGGCTGTACATAGGAAGCTTGCCTTGAGTACTATCAAGGGTCAGACGGCCTTGTCAATATTTTTTTTTTCAAAGGCCCTTGGCTTTGCATTCATTAATCAAAGCTTTCATACAAGGAGTGATGCGTATTAGCCCTCCGGTTAGTATTCCCATATGTCCATGGGACTTAAACCTGGTTCTGTCGGTTCTACAGAAACAACCATTTGAACCATTGCGGCACATTTTCTTGGTTCTTTTCACCAGGAAATTGATTTTCTTAGTAGCCATTTGTTCGGCTAAAAGAGTATCGGAATTAGCCGCCTTGTCCTGTAAGGAGCCATATCTGGTTATCCATAAGGACAGAGTAGTATTACGTCCTCATCCAGCCTTTTTCCTAAGGTGGTATCGAGGTTCCATTTGAACCAAGATGTGGTTCTTCCTTCCTTTTTCCCCAAACCTAGTTCGGTAGAGGAAAAGTTATTGCATTCTTTGGATGTAGTAAGAGCAGTTAAAGCTTATCTTAAAGCCACTGCTCAGATTCGTAGAACGGATACTTTGTTTGTTCTGCCGGAAGGCCCCAGAAAGGGTCAGGCAGCATCAAAAATCTACTTTAGCCAAGTGGATACGACAGGTCATAATACAAGCCTATGGCTTGAAAAGGAGACCGCCTCCGTTCAAAGTTAGGGCGCACTCCACAAGAGCAGTTGGAACTTCATGGGCAGTGCATCACCAAGCCTCCCTGGCTCAAGTACTGTAAGGCCACAACATGGTCCTTAGTACACACGTTTACTAGATTCTACCAGGTAGACGTCAGAAGTCAGGAGGATGTCGCCTTTGGGCACAGTGTGTTGCAGGCCGCAAAAGAGCCTCATGCCTGATGGCGCCCAGCTTATGTATCCCTCCCCTCATTTGGCATTGCTTTGGGACGTCCCATTAGTAATGACTAAGTCGCTCTGTGTCCCGTGATGTACGAAAAAGAAAAAGGGATTTTTATAACAGCTTACCTGTAAAATCCTTTTCTTGGAGTACATCACGGGACACAGAGCTCCCACCCCTCTTTTTGGGACACTTATTGCTTGGCTACAAAACTGAGGTGCTCCCGGGTGGGAGGGGCTTATATAGGGGAGGGTACTTCCGGTTTGGAATTGGCCAGTGCCAACACCTGAAGGTAATCTATATAACCCATTAGTAATGACTAAGTCGCTCTGTGTCCCGTGATGTACTCCAAGAAAAGGATTTTACAGGTAAGCTGTTATAAAAATCCCTTTTTTTTTATTTAGACAAAACGCACCGTGTGGCTTTCACATACAACAGACAATCACAATGTTCACATGGTTCACATGGGCAGGGTAAACAAAGGAGCAATGTGGAAAAGCCACTTGGTGTGTATAGCTGTGAAGTGCACATAAAGTTCACAGCTTCCTGATGTTGCATGCACAGACAGAATGGCGTGCATCAGGGATCGTCCACAATAGCATTACCATACTGCATAGGGGACTTTGTTGAGCTGGCAGGATCAACAGGTAATTGCAAACTAATAATAAACGTTGAAAGTAAAAGAACAACAACAAAAAAAAACATAATGCCTAAAATCAGGGCCAGCCCTACCATGGGCCCCGGTGGGTCCAATGGTCCCAGGCGGCACTTTAAGAGGGGTGGAAAATTGACATCCACATTTTTTTTCAGCAGTTTTGTGTGCAGGGGCACTGATACCTGCACACATCAGTCAGGGGCGCCTGGAGGTGCCCCCTCCTCATTGGCCGACTGTGCGGATTAGGGGCAGCCTGAGAAGGAAAGGGGGCTTCCAGACACGAGAAGCTCTGCGTCTCCCCCCATCAAGGCAGGCAGATGGTGCATCTCAGCAGTGATGGAGGCTGAATATGGGACACAAAGAAGCTGGCTGTCCCTGGAGCCCACTCAGCCTCTTCTGCTCATTCAGATCACGGAATGTCCAGAGGCGGAGACTAGAAGTCAGCTGACTTGTGAGGCCTGAAGTGGGAGGGGCTGTAGGAGACCCTATCCATCTCCTGATCTCAGCATAGGTGTCACTGCTGCCGCAGACACTACGGAACCAGAGACAAAGTGAGTACCACTACCTGTGATCCTGTCCTCCCTGCACTGACCCCCCAGCACTTCCACTAAATCCCCCCCAGCACTTCCACTGATCCCCAGCACTGTCACTGATCCCCATCCCTCCCCAGCACTGCCACTGATCCCCATCCCTTCCCAGCACTGCCACAGATCCCCATCCCTCTCTAGCACTGCCACTGATCCCCATCCCTTCCCAGCACTGATCCCATCCCCCCCCCAGGACTGCCACTGATCCCCATCCCTCCCCAGAACTGCCACTGATCCCCATCCCTCCTTACCACTACCACTAATCCCCATCCCTCCTTACCACTGCCACTGGTCCTCATCCCTCCCTACCACTGCCACTTATCCCCATCCATCCCTGACACTGATCCCCACCCCTTCTCAGCATTACCACTGATCCCCATCCCTCCCCAGAACTGCCACTGATCCCCATCCCTCCCTACCACTGCCACTGATCCCCATCCTTCGCCAGCACTGGCACTGATCCCCATCCCTTCCCAGCACTGCCACTAATCCCCATCCCTCCCTACCACTGCCACTGATCCCCATCCCTCCATAGCACTGCCACTGATCCCCATCCCTCTGTAGCACTGCCACTGATCCCCATCCCTCCCCAGAACTGCCACTGATCCCCATCCCTCCCCAGAACTGCCACTGATCCCCATCCCTCGCTACCACTGCCACTGATCCCATCCCCCACCAGCACTTTCACTGATCCCATCCCCCCACCAGCACTGTCACTGATTCCATCCCCCCACCAGGACTGCCACTGATCCCATCCATCTCCAGCACTGCCACTGATACCACTGTCACATACTACCCTAGCCTGCCCCTATACTACCCTAGTCCATCCATGTACTACCCTAGCCTGTCCTCTTACTACCCTAGCCTATCCCTATACTACCCTAGCCTGCCCCTATACTACCATAACCCGCCCCTTGGAATTGAACATAATAGTATGTCATATCATTTTTTATTTGGACAAAATGCTGTTTCCTGTAATTCTGACTTCCTGATAAATTATATTTTAGTTGTAATTATCATGATTCAAAATAATGGATGTGGAGGCCTTTTGGTGGGCATGAGTTTTAATTTTTTTTGGGTGGGGGCACCATTTAATTCTTGGACCCAGGCAGCAAAATGTCTTGGGCCAGCCCTGCTTAAAGTGTAAGTCCAGGCTAAACCTACCTAAACCTAAAAATCCCCCTCCCTCCCCCAACACCTATGCTGACTAGCCTGTGTAAGAAAGATGCAGTAGTGGTGCAGGCCAAGTGCACTGGAACATCGGGAGACACCATCTGCCAGGAAGCATGCCTGCATTATTTGAATATACAAAGTGCATTTATGCAAGTTTTATTTTATTTTTTGTATATTTTTTAATAAAACCTTCTGTACTTCTAAAATACTACACAAGTAGAAGAGTGTTTTTGTTTCTTTCTCACTTATTCTCTATAGTCCAGAAACTGTCACTCTGTAAAACAAGCTGCCGATAACAGCAGAAGAAACATTGTATTTGTGTTTCAACTATGCTCTGCTGACCCAAGGTGAATGCTTACAGGAGCTGCTAGAGCACAGAATATGGGGGAGGACTCCATTCACCACAGGCAGCTGGTATTGTATTACCTAAGATGTGAAGATGTATTGAATGACTGTGACAGTGTTTAACTCATTACTATGGAAAGACTTTGAACAGTACAATTATACTCTAGGGCAGATACTGTCGGTCCTGATAACAATACTGTGGTTAAAGACTGGACTATATTCCAGTGATTGCTTACTGGAGGTTATAAATCATCTGTTTGTTGCCTCCAATAATCATAGAAACACTGACACTGACATTAATATATATATCAACCAGAGGAAACATTTGCAGCTATGTTAAAAACACCTAATACAAGTGTGAATTGGAGGAAATACTGTTGGCTTTGATAACACTGATGCCGTGTACACACGACCGTTTTTCTCGTCGAGAAAAATTTCATTTTTTCCTTTTGACGAGAAAAACGATCGTCTGTGAGCATTTCGTCATTTTTCCCGACGGGAAAAACGGAATTAAAAACGCAGAGAAAAATTAGAACATGCTCTAATTTTACTCGTCGTTTTTCTCAACATTTTTTTCCGCGGCAGTTTTCCCATAGGGAAACACTGCCGCGGAGCCCACAGACGGTCGTTTTTCTCGAGGAGAGAAAAAATGATGTGAAAAACGACCGTGTGTGGGGAACAAGCCGTTCCCTCGTTTTTAATGTCATTATTCACTGCGTTTTTTTAACCGCCGTGAATAATGATCGTGTGTACGCGGCATGAGAGCAGAAACTGAATTTTATTCCATAGACTGATTATTTATTGGAGGATACATAATATAATTTGTGTTTCAATATTTGTAGAGATATTTGTTACATGTGTAGCGATACCCCCAGCTAAGAGGGCCGCTGGTTTGATTTGTTTCGGGCCCTGTAACACTCACTGTTAACCCCCGGAAATTGGCTCTACCCATCCCTGGCACAGTCAGTAGGGGATGATGGGATTGTGTAACCTGTGATTCTTGGCAGCACAATCCCACAATAAAAGCACACAACAGTATGGTGTAACTATCACTAACCGTTTCTCCTGCACAGTAAATGACACCAACAACTGATATACTTAACCCTGGTACTTTACTGAAAATAATGGTTAAGCAGGCAAACAATATACATAGACATGTGCAGAGCCCTGCAATGAAAGAGTGTTTTAGCACACAGACAGATATACAATTTTATAGCAAGAAGCTAACGGACCCTGCTGCAGCTCTTCTCCCTCGTGGGCAAGATGGCGCCCAGCAATGTCACTACTACTACTAAGTCAGGCCTGACTGTACTATGTGAAAGTTCTGCAGAGAAAGATCTTCGCTAGCAAACGGTGGTGCACTCCGGGAACAATTTGTAATCCACAAGAATAAAGGAAAGTGATAACTTGGTGACCCAGAACAAATCTACTAGTGTTATTCAATGCACTGTCCCTCCGGTGTGCAACTGCAAACACTAACGTTAGTTCCGAACAACAGTTACTGGGTCTAGAGATCCTATATTATCCTCACGAGCAAGTGCTCTCTCACCCAACCGGAACAGTCCGTGTCTGTATCTTCTGTTGCTGTGTCTTGGTACACAGATCCCACGACACCCGGGTCTTCGGTCCTCCTGACAGCAACAGAACAGCAGCAGGATGCAACGTCCCTCAGGCTCCTCAGTGGGTATGGAAGGCTCTTTGGAAGAATACAGGCCTAGGCTTCAGGCCCTGTATTATCAGCAAACTCAGCACGGAGGTCCACTTGCTGGCCGGGCGGTGTCCTAAGAGAGAGTTCTCTGGCCCGCCCCCTGGTTAAATACCCTGCCCCAGCAGTCCTTGCACGGGGAAATGCATCCTGGGTATGGTAGTCTCTGGGCCCCAAAGCAAACACCCACTACACATGCATTGCATCACTTACTAAGGAAGTGTAATGTAATTCATTCACTCTGTGATGACAAGGCAATCTTTGGGCCTGTTACATTTGAATGAAGGCAATCTGAAGTATTACAGTATATGAATAGCAGTGGGGAAAATTGAATAACCTAGTAGTTTATTATATGCTCTGGGGAGGCAACAAGGCTAACCTTCTAAAGTGCACTGTTTTGTTTTTGATTGTAATCATATTGAGCAAACATACCCCTTCTCCCTTTGTGAAGCAGATAAGCTCATCATTAGAGGTGCATTTATTACCCTTGAAACTTGAGAAAATTCATACTATGGTTGATGACCTTTTCATAAAGATAGAATACCTAGATGGTAGGACTAAAAGCGATGTGTTTCTTTGCTTCCAAAACTACTATAAACGTGACTACAAAAGTGAGCCATTTCTGACAAGAGCTTCAAGAGACCAGGAGCTGGCCTCCAGCATCTCCAAAAAGGAAAAAACAGGAAAGGAAACAGAATCCATGAGGCGAATGCCATAGCAGACCAGTTCCATAATTACTATTGTGCACTATACAACCTGCTCCCACAACAAAAAACAAGCTCCCTAATAGGCAACCGGAAAGAGATCATACAAACATACTTGAATAAATGTGGCCTTCCAAGGCTTAAAGGCTCAGTCATAAATGTACCCATTAAATCACTTGAACAGAATTAATTTGTTAAAGGATTTGTTGGATAAAACCAGGCAGAAGTCGGACTTGACACATTTACAACTCTTTACTATAACACCTTATCAATCACCTAGCCCCTAACTTTTTTTAACCCATTGCCAATCTAGCTATAACCGAAAGATGGCTACAGCGCGGTTGTCCAGTTCTGGGAGGTTGTCAATAGACATTCTCCCAGGACCCTGCCCCTCTGCGCATCTCCTGTGGACACAGCTGATCACAGATCGGGTAAAAGGCCAAATAACAGCAGCACCATGTGATCAGCTGTGTCCCATCACAGCTGGTAACGTGTAAATAGACTTGCCTTTTATTGGCATTCCTTTTCTCCCACACTGTGTCTGTGGGAAGAAAGGAGAGCCATCAACGTCAGAACATTGTTTTCACTGATAACCAGGGCACTGATAAATAGTGCCTTGATAATCAGTGTAGCCCCATCAGTTCCAATCAGTTCCCATGAGTGCAGCCTATCAGAGCCCATGAGTGCAGCATATCAGTGCTCAACAGTGTCACCTATCAGTGCCCATCCTACCAGGGCCCATCAGTTCTACCTAGCAGTGCCTCCTCATCAGTGCCACCTATCAGAGCCCATCAGTGCCACCCATTAGTCCTATCTATCAGTGCCCATCAGTTACGCCCATCAGTGCCACCTCATCAGTGCCCATCAGCGCTGCCTCATCAGTGCCCATCAGTGTAGCTTATCAGTACCCATCAGTGTAAATTCATTAGCACACACCAGTGAAGAAGACAAATTACATGTTTGAAAAGTTTTATAACAGAAAGTTATAAGAAAAACTTTTATTTTCACAATTTTTCGTATTAGTGCTTATCAGGGTCCCCTATCTGTGCCCATCCTATCAGTGCCCATCAGTGCAGATTATCAGTTCCTCCTAATCAGTGTCGGCTATCAGAGCCCATTAGTGCTGCCCATAATTGCACCCCATCGTGTCCATTAGTAAAATAAATGTGGGAAAACTTCCATGCTACTATAATGCCGCGTACACACGATCGTGATTCACGGCGGTGAAAACACCGCCGTGAATCACGACATGAAAAAAAATGAAAAACGAGGGAACGGCATTTCCCCCCCCCCACACGACCGTTTTTCCCGTCATTTTTTTCTTTGTCGAGAAAAACGACCGTCTGTGGGCTCCGCGGCAGTGTCTCCCTATGGGAAAACTGCCGCGGAAAAAAATGATGGAAAAAACGATGAGAAAATTTAGAACATGTTCTAATTTTTCTCGTCGTTTTTCCTGCCGTTTTTCTCAACGAGAAAAACGGCATAAAGCCCACAGACGATCGTTTTTCTCGGCGGAAAAAAAAAATGTCATTTTTCCCGACGGGAAAAATGATCGTGTGTACGCGGCATCAGTGGTGTGATGTGTAAATAAATAAATCAATAAAACAACAATACTCAGAGTTGCTGCTTAACATCAACTGTGTTCCCACATTTAAAAGATCAAAAACCAAAGAAATTTGAAGCACTACCTATCCTGCTAGCTCAAATAATTTAATATTATGCAAACACTTGTTAAATATTATTGAAACTGTAACGGCACCCCCAAATACGAAAGGGGGTAACGCGCCATTTAGATCCCTTCCCTCTAATGGACACAACTTCACTGTCGATCCTCCACAGCCAGACGACCACTTCCCATAGGAATTAATCCTTCTGGAAGAATGAGACGCACTCTGTATCTTCCTAGCTTCGAATGACTTTATTGAGAAAAACATTGTAACTTTTATAACCATCCAATACTGCATTAACCTAAAATGAACAATGGTCCAGCTCCACCCACAACATAACAGACCCAATACACACAAGTATGCAGGTGATTCATCAACATCTCTTCAATTAACCCGTCTGCTGCTAGTCACACAACCTATAATTATAGGCTTAATTCCCCCAAACCACAATGGACAATAGAATGTAAATCACCACAAACAATGAACAGGTCTTTTAGAAGCTGGGATTAGCATTACACTAGGCAGACAGGTGATTGAGGCTGAACACCTCAGTATCTCTCAATTAACCTGTTGAGTTCAGAAACAGTAAATAGTCCTTTACAGTTATCCTTGGGGATATGGTGGATAAATATTACAGACCCATTTTAGGTAGCCCAAGATATATTTCTTAATGTCCATTATTTCCTGGCTCACCCTGTGTCCAAAGTGACCCTCCTGTCACACATCTCCCCTTTCGGCAGGAGACTAACAAAGGAGGTGACCCCAGACGGGTTGACTCCGAAGTTAGTCCGTAGGTCCATTCTTCTAATGCTGGTATCCACACAGTACCCCAAATAAATTTCTCCAAACAGAGCATTACTTACCCAGCCAACCTCTGCCTCTCTCAGAGAACATACCCGCCGCTGGGGAGAAGACAGGGTGACTGGGCTCAGTCCGTCATGCTGTTGGGGATCTGAGCCGACTGCCCAGCATCCCTGAGGTATACAAGTGGAGACTGAAGTCTCATCCCCTTGTGGTAGGTGAAAATCTCCCAGTGCTTGCAAAGCAAGGCTGACATCCTCCTGTCCCAGTGTCACACCATTTTCTGGGGTTGTGTCAGTGAGGACCAAAGTCCCATCCAGTACCACAGGAACTCCCTCTTCTGTTAGTTGAGAGCAGAGGCCCGCGGCACTCTGCTCTGTTGCCAGCTCTTCCGCTGGGTTGCTGTGAGTGGAGACCGTAGTCCCATCCACCGATATCCGCTCAAGTGGCAGTTGTGTGCAGCGGCCAGTAGCATTCTGCCCTACTGCCAGTGATTCAGCTGGGGGTAAAAGCTTTACCACCTCAGCTTGTTGCTGGAGAGATGGGCCAACTGCCCCGCCTCCCTGAAACTCCACAGTTGTTTCCGGTGCTGGGCAGAGGTTGCTAGCACTCTGCCCTGTTGCCAGCACTTCTGCTGGGGACTCCACCCCATCTGCTCTGGCTAACTGTTGGGGAGGGAAAAGGGCTGCTTCTCCCCCCTGCATCTCTGAAATCCCCTGGGAAAGAGGAACCATCACCTTCTCATCTCGGGCCTCCAAAACTGCCACGGGTGTAGAGCAGGGGTCTGCAGTACTCTGTCCTGCTGCCAGTATTTGGGCAGGTGATGCATAATCCATAACATCCTCTGAACAGTCCCTTAAGTCCATACCTTCTGTAATCTGTAGCTGGGAAGATGAGCCAACTGCCCTAGCTCCCTGGAACTCCATATCATCCACTTCGGCTTTAGGGATGGCAATCTTCAGATTTTCCACTGCCGATTCTTCAGCCAGGCTAGCTCCCTGGAACTCCATATCATCCACTTCGGCTTTAGGGGTGGCAATCTTCAGATTTTCCACTGCCGATTCTTCAGCCAGGCTAGCTCCCTGGAACTCCATATCATCCACTTCGGCTTTAGGGATGGCAATCTTCAGATTTTCCACTGCCGATTCTTCAGCCAGGCTAGCTCCCTGGAACCCCATATCATCCACTTCGGCTTTAGGGATGGCAATCTTCAGATTTTCCACTGCCGATTCTTCAGCCAGGATTTCATAGTTGTCAACTGGTATTTCCTGATAGTCCCAGGCAAAGGGAGCCCCACCCTGCTGCTGAGCAGAGTCTAGCAGCTGTTTGTAGGCAATCTCCAGCTCCCATTCCTGAACGGTCAGAAACTCCAAATCTTCCTGTTCCCAGTGCCCTTCCGAGACATTCAGTCTTTGCTCTCTGTGCTCCATTATTTCCTCCAAACGCCACTCCCGATCACTCCCAAAGTCAGGGTCCTTGGACAGCCTCCAATACAACAATCCCAGGCCATTATAGTCAAAGCCTTCCGTGGGGCTGTCATCCGCTGACCACTGGCACTCTTGGGCTACATACCACCGGAGGGCTCTGTAGCTCTCGTCCAACCGCATCTCTGCCCGGATCAGCCCGCTTAACTCAGCTGTCCACTCCTGCTTCGGTTGTTCCCCCAATAACAGCATTCGTACTTCATACTGCGACCAGTACCTTACATGGATGGAGGGGAGAACTTTTCCCTGGTGTTGCTGCTCGAGAGCTAGCACTTTCTTCCAGAGTTCGCAGCGGATTGAATCAGACCATCCCAGCAGGACCTCCTCTGATACTGGTCCTCTATGCTGTATCTGCATCTCTCGCAACCTCCCTCTGAATTCCTTTTCCATGTCGGCTGGTATCTGTATCTCTCCTCTCCTTTCAGTTGGTGCTGCTTATTTAGGTGTTGTCTCTGATTGCCGTATTTCCGCCATTCTCTGCTCATGTTGCCGCTCATCCTGCCGCTCGATGTCTCTAATGGCTTCCTGTATGGCGGTCTCTGATGGGTTAGCACCATATAATGCCAAGCGCTCTCCAACTCGTTGCTGAAAAAAATCTTCAACTGACCGGGGTCCTGCATCACCATCCCTCTGGTCCATCTCGGCTCTCAAGTAAGTCTTTCAGCGTGGCTTTCCTGCAGGCTGCATAGCTGGTCATTCACTGTGGTGGCTTGGAGTGTCCCAGGAACTGGAGGGAAAATCCTGCTGCTGCCAACCAATGTAACGGCACCCCCAAATACGAAAGGGGGTAACGCCGTTTAAAGATCTTCCCTCTCCTGGACACAAATTCACTGTCGATCCTCCACAGCCAGACGACCACTTCCCATAGGAATTAATCCTTCTAGAAGAACGAGAGGCACTCTGTATCTTCCTAGCATCGAATGACTTTATTGAGAAAAACATTGTAACTTTTATAACCATCCAATACTGCATTAACCTAAAATGAACAATGGTCCAGATCCACCCACAACATAACAGACCCAATACACACAAGTATGCAGGTGATTCATCAACATCTCTTCAATTAACCCGTCTGCTGCTAGTTCCACAACCTATAATTATAGGCTTAATTCCCCCAAACCACAATGGACAATAGAATATAAATCACCACAAACAATGAACAGGTCTTTTAGAAGCTGGGATTAGCATTACACTAGGCAGACAGGTGATTGAGGCTGAACACCTCAGTATCTCTCAATTAACCTGTTGGGTTCAGAAACAGTAAATAGTCCTTTACAGCAGTGGTCCCCAACCTTTTGGCACCGAGGACCGGCGTTGTGGAATAGAATCGTGCCAAGGCCCGGGGGGGGGTTGGGTTGTTATGTAGCTTTTCGCGGGCAGTTTGTCGGGGAAATGGCTGGTGTTAGCACCTCAATCATCACAGAACAATGGCTGATATGGTGTTGGGATGATTGAAGCGCGTTATTTCTGTCATTGCTTTGTAATATAAAATGAAATAGTTCAAACTCACCATAATGCAGAATCTGCCACCAGATGCGGTTTGTCACTTGCCACGTCGCCTTCCACCAGGTGTGGATTGTTGCTTGCCACGTCACCTGCCACCAGGTATGGATTGCCATGTCACCTGCCACCAGGTGTGGATTGCCACGTCGCCTGCCACCAGGTGTGGATTGTCACTTGCCACATTGCCTGCCACCAGATGTGGATTGTCGCTTGCCACAACACCTGCCACCAGGTGTGGATTGCCACGTCACCTGCCACCAGGTGCGGATTGCCACTTGCCACATTGCCTGCCACCAGGTATGGATTGCCACGTCGCCTGCCACCAGGTGTGGATTGCCACGTCACCTGCCACCAGGTGTGGATTGCCACGTCACCTGCCACCAGGTGTGGATTGCTACTTGCCATGTCACCTGCCACCAGGTGTGGATTGCCACCTGCCACGGATGTGGTTTGCCACCTGCCAGTAGATTTTTTTGTCACCTGCCGTGGTGGCAGCACAGGCAGGTGAGGGAGATTAGCTGTAATGCGGGGCGGGCGGTGAGAGATGATCTCTCTGCTCCCGCGCCTCGCTGCAGTATAGAAGTCCCGCTGTGTGGGCGGAAGTGCGGCGTTCCGGGCGGGCGGCGAGAGATGATCTCATCTCTCTGCTCCCGTGCCTCACCGCAGTATAGGAGCCCCGCTGTGTGGGCGGAAGTGCCGCGTTCCGGGCGGGCGGCGAGAGATGATCTCATCTCTCTGCTCCCGCGCCTCACCGCAGCATAGGAGCCCCGCTGTGTGGGCGGAAGTGCCGTGATCCGGGCAGGCGGTGAGAGATGTCATCTCTCTGATTGCCCGCTGCCGCACCTCACACAGTGCAGCATTCACGGCCCATCTGCAAATAGGCCACGGCCCGGCAGTGGGCAGCGGACCGGGGGTTGGGGAACCCTGCTTTACAGATATCCTTGGGGATATGGTGGATAAATATTACAGACCCATTTTAGGTAGCCCAAGATATATTTCTTAATGTCCATTATTTCCTGGCTCACCCTGTGTCCAAAGTGACCCTCCTGTCACAGAAACAAACAAATATAAACCTGACTAAATATGACCTCTTGAAAAAAGTCACATGACCAGGGACAAAACATGTCGGGGCGGAGCCTATGACATCATCACATACTACAAGGAAGCAGATTTCCACTAGGGAACACAGGACTGAAAATCTGCAAATGTTTGAGTGACCAGCAAGGAGTTTTATGATGTACAACGCAAGCCATCTGTGTGCACCTGAGCTAGTGCACCTACAAATGTGAGTGTGATTATTTTATTTAATAAAGACCCATTTTTATACAGTTCAACACTGTTAGTTTTTTCCTGCTCTTATGACATACTCTCTGTGTATAATACACACGGTCCGAAGGAACAAGAGTCCAAGAATCACCAGGAAAGCAACCAGGTATTGGACATATACCCATAAGGGGAATGCCATTGTAGACCCCTGGGAGGGTCTTCCCTGGAGGTGAACGCATAGTGTGACCTGTGGAGGGCACTTTTGTTTTTTGTTTTTTGAGAGAGAAACCACAAGATTTTAACTTAAGTTTATTACTGGATTTTCTGTATGAGCATGTGCACTAAGTGAATGGACTGGATTATTGTTTTTTTTTTTTCTATATGGACTATTTACAGTATCCATTTAAGATTGCTGAGTTGTTATGGTTATTTCAACTGCATGTTACTTTTGAGTATATATAAAATTGTTCACAAGTGTGATATGTCACTATAAAATACAATTGCCTTTTTTTTGGTGTTTGTTGACCTTTGAGGGGTCATCACCACTATTGCCACATTTATATTTGTTTGTTTCAATAATATTTAACAAGTGTTAGCATAATATTTATTTATTTGAGTTAGCAGGCTAGGCAGTGCAGCTTATCAGTGCACATCAGTGCAGCCTCACCAGCCCACATCAGTAAAGAAAAAAAATACTTATTTGCAAAATTTTGAATCAGAACCTAAGAAAAACTTTTGTTTCTATTTTTTTTTCCATTTGTTTAGCAAAAAATAAAGAACCCAGTGCTGATTAAGTTTCCCTGTGTCAGTCCCAAACCTTTAGGTGGCACCTCCTTTGTATCTGTCTGCCTAGTAACTGTGTTTAGTATCCATTGTAACTCTGTTTTAAACCCCCCCCCCTGTAATTCTTCCTCCCATGAGAATTGTTTCCTGGAGTGTTAAGGGGCTTTGCTCCCCTCATCAGCAGATGTCCATTTTACAACACTTTTTAAATGCCTTAAATCCGACATTGCGCTATTACAAGAAACCCACTTAGTGGCAGAGAACTTTAATCGCATGCGCAAGTTATGGGTAGGCCAGCTTTCAGGGGTAAGGCAGGTGTCCTCCTCCTCATTAATAAAAACCTACCCTGCAAGGTGCTAGCGGTCGAGAGAGACACAGAGGGCCATATCTTAACAACTAAATTGAAAATATCTAATCGAGAATGGGTCCTTTCCAATATCTATGCCCAAATTCCTCCACTAAACTTTTTTTTCAAACATTATCATCCCACTTGGCCCCATTCCTACACCTCCCTCTCCTAGTGGGTGGTGATTTACACTCTGTGATGCACCTATTGGAGGATAAATCCCCAGGTAGAGGTACCCCAGAGATTTAATCTTCATCACTTGCTACCCCTTTAACACATTTTGCAGATGGCCTTCAGTTAGTAGACCTATGGAGACTGACCCACCCTGTCGGGAAGGAATACTAATTTTTCTCTCCACCTCACCACTCCCTGTCCAGAATTGACTATTTCTTCTGCAACTCCACTCTACTAAAATACACCTCTGATTCTCACATCCACGAGCCCGTTCTCAGTAGGCCTGATAGACTTTTCACAGCCAAATCTGGTCAATACCTGGCGCTTCCCGTCATATTTGTCTAACATTTAAGACATAAAGACCTCCAGAAATCCCATAGGTCCTTAACCACCTTCCTATGTCGTGGCAGGCACTCTCGCATCTCCCTCCAAAAAAGCTATCTCCCACGTCACGAAGGGGGGAGTCAACCTTCCTAACATCCGAGTTTACAATCTATCTTGCCTCCTGAGAATGGGTTTAGATTGGATAACTCAGGCCTCTAGATATTCCAACTTTGACTTGGAAACCCAAATGGTAGACCCATACATTTCTAGCCGCTCTGCTGCATTGCAAAATTCAATCTCTCCCATCATACTTGAAACACAATCTTCTTTTACAAGACACAGTGGTGGCTTGGAGAGAGATTAGAAATAAACTGAAACCACCTCTATCTTTTTTTTTTTTTTTTATATTATCTTTTTTATTTATAGATTTTTTCAGTTTAACCAAATTATACAATGTGTGTCTCCACCTTTCATTTTCATATCAAAATAATTTAAAGCATACATTCCCTCCCCCCATCCCCTCCCCTAATAATAAATAAGAAAACAAAAAAACAAAAAAAAATACATAAATGTCCTACCCCCCTGTCTCTCTCTCCCTCCCCTTCCCCCCTCCATCCTGGACATTAATCATTTCTATCTCAGCTCCCTCCCTGGTTTCCCCCAGAGCTCTGTCCTCCCGCCTTCTTCCCTATTCCCTTTAGCCCTCCAACATCAACACATATTCTTGTGATTTTTTAAACTCTGCCCACTTCCCCCATGTGTTTTTTTATGCTTCTAAAGAGTCTTCCATTCTGTGTATTGTTTCTTCTATTAAGCCCAGCCAATCTATTTTAACTGCCCATTCCTTCATAGTGGGGGCTCCGGGGGTTTTCCATAGTCTTGGGATCCAAACTACCTCCATCTTTATCCTGCTACCTCTCCATACGTAACCGTCGACTGTTTCTGCAGGCGCAGCAACATGCGGCCTTTGCTGTCTGGACCTCCCATGGGCTATCTAATATTTTTGACCCATCCTCTGGGGTCCTCCGTCCTCCGTTGCCCTTTCCCAAAATAATATCTCAATATAATTTGCTGACTCACTACCTCATCTTTGCTCAGCAAGCAGTAAACTTTGGGGTCAGTCTATGACCAGCTAGAGCTCAGAGGTTTTGCTCCTCTTTACTGGACAACTACCTCGATCGACAGTTACACAAGATCTCTGACATTTACAAACCCTTAAACTCTCGTCTAACTATAAACCCTTGCTCTCTGGCCCATCTTCCCCCTGGAACAAGGACCTCCACACACCACAGAAGCACTAGAATGTATTTTGAATGGCTACAGCACCACTTGTGCTTTCATCACCAATACATTTTGAGGGAGCAGCAATTTAAAATCCTGCACCGGGTTTACATCCCCTTCTCGATGTCCACCACCTTAACAGATAGACAGCATTGCCCTTGGTGTGGAGTGCCAAGACCATATCTATACCATAGACTCTGGCTCTGTCCCCATGTCTCCTGCTTTTGGGACCAACTGGAAAACTTTGCCGCCACGGACACAGGGTACCAACCATGCAAAGACCCTTCCTAAATGTTGTTTGGCTGTCTTGATGGGTATTCTTTAGGTCTACCAAAAGCTCAGTGTGTGACTCTCCAATGTAACAACGCCTGGCTTGCTACCTGCTTTATGGCAGCCAGGAGTGCCATCCTAAAGCAGTGGATCTCCACTACCCCACCAACCATTGCTGATGTGAAAGCGGACCTGCTAAGCCTGCTACGCAAAGATAAACTAGACGTTGTCCTGTCACACCATGCCAATTCGTCATGCTTCCTGAACAAATGACTATATATTGTACAGGGTGAACCAATATTTGCGCTATCAAAAAAAGTAAAAAATGTATAAAGCAGCGTGCACAGTCTGTGAAAGAAGCAAGCTCAAAAATATAAAACCAAAAATGCAGCGCTTCAATGTGAAAATCAGTCCATATATTTCATAACAAAAAAGATGGATGCAGGAAATTGAAGAACTCCACCACCAAAGACTTCAGTGTGAACAGGTAACACACCACCACAAAAACAAAACGTGCTCACTATCTCCTTACCAGAAAGTGAGCATCATAAGCATGTAGTGAAATGCAGAGGGTCACAGGTGGATATGGCTCTCCAATCGTGATAGGATAACAACCGAAGTATCCAATATCATCAATATCAAAGGAATTTCCAGGACTTGGAACATGTTTATGCAGACCTCAGCAGGAGATGTTAAACCCATACAAAAAAAAGGCAGCATAGTGAAGCCCGTAAGATCAAATGAAGGTTTATTTGAAATTCTACTTACAGGATAAAAAGATCATCAAGGCAAAAAAGTATAATCCGCGGTTCTTAGCGTGCTCACATCGGTCAGCCTGACATGTTTCATCCAACAGGATATCATCAGAGGCATGGCCAATGTGGTGAGCACGCTCATTTATATACAGGAAGTAACAATCACATATACCTGTGATAAGGCAACATTAAAGGTGCACAGCTTTTCCTCATTGTCATCACCAATGCACGGAGCCGCGCATGCGCACCGCTACCGCACTAACAGTGTTGGAACAAAGAAAAAGAAAAAATCCAAGCACGGCCGCGCATGCGCAAACCACCGTGCTATCCATGAGGACAGGCAGGAGAAACCACAATATCATTCACACGTCCAGGAGGGCGGGACAAAGGAAAAACAGGGGGCGTGGCCGCAAGTGTCCCGCAATGACATCTCTATGAGGAGAATGTCAGGCATGATAACCTCCCCGATGGGCGGAACAGCGCAACCCGGAAGTGGATCGCCACACCAGGGGAAGTTCACCCAGACATAAACATCCGGCTGGGAGAAGGAAACAAGTCATTCCCGGAAGTGACGCGGGTAACACAATACAGCCGGGCTTTGCATTCCAGTGCTCAAAACCGGAAGTGGAAGGTGAAAATAATATTGTGTAAAGCCAGCCAAAATAAAAAGCCAGAAAAAAGTCCAAGGAATTAACAAAGGACACATATTAAATACGAGATGAGATGATCAAAAGGTATTAGATATAAAATGTAAAATGCGCGATTACACTAAAGTGAGGATGAGAGGGGAGGCTCACCAAAAGCGTAAAACGCACAAAAATGGCAAAAAAAATAATAAAAAAATATATGAGGACACTGCCCACTGCTGTCCAAATAAGAGAGTACTATTATTTAATATATGAATGAACTAATAATAATAGCTAAATCACACACAACAGACAGGGAGAACAATTATCAACCTGTGTGGTGCATGCATTAAAATTATGAAAACCTAATAGTAGCACCAACTATAAAATAAAATGAAATGGGAATTAAAAAAG
The DNA here is from genome assembly GCA_029206835.1 of Rana muscosa. NCBI lineage: Eukaryota > Metazoa > Chordata > Amphibia > Anura > Ranidae > Rana > Rana muscosa. The sequence continues at coordinate 1,148,718,231 of CM055122.1, read as the reverse complement.
GGAGATGAAATCAACTATTATTAATAAAACAATTTATAAATGACTATATATCTCCAGGATTCAACCTACCTTGGACCTACCTACCTCTGATCTCCCATATCAGGACTCTGGTTCTACCTCATATCCTATTTCACCTCCTCCAGATGGATGCCATGGACTTACTCTTTCACCCACTCACCCAATTAGCTCTTATGCAATTTGAGTCCTGCTTGTCCCACGGTTTAGGGGTTCTTATATTTCCTGTTTAAATTATCATATTTCCTGTTTGCATTATTATATCATGATGCTATCTTCCTATTTGGTTTACCTTTATTATGGTTAATTGGTGACATTGCCTGAGCCCATTGCTGGCTCTTATTATGAAAACTTCTAGATATTTGACACCTTTCCTCTCCCTTTCTCCCTATTTCATCCTCTTCCTCTCTCCCTATATCCTTGCCCCCCTTTTTTCACTGGCATAACTCACTGTGTCATTTTCATATGTCATGTTATGCTTCTTTATACTAGAATAACTTTAATACTTGTCATTGTGGCTAAATCTTTTGAATTTGTCTTTTGGAAAACCCAATAAAGTTTCTTAAAAAAAAAGAAAAATTGTATTGAAATCGATAGCCTTTGTAGGTGCGTTTTTCCTTTGGTGTTTTTTGGCATGTATAGTTTGGAAACACCTCCCCTCATTTAATAGGGTATAGGCACATTTTTCACAACACTCCCAGGATCCATACAATTGTGGGGTTTTACCTACCTACAGAAACCCCATGTTTCCTGGGGACAGGAACCCCATATTCTCTGTGGACAGGGACCACCATCCCCCCTGGGGACAGGGACCACCATCTCCCCTAGGGACAGGGACTGCCAACTCCCCTGGGGACAGGGAACACCAACTCCCCTGGGGACAGGGACCACCATCTCCCCTGGAGACAGGGGCCACCATCTTCCCTGGGGAAAAGGACCCCATATTCCCTGGGGACAGGAACCCCATATTCCCTGTGGACAGGGACCACCATCCCCCCCGGGTATAGGGGCCACCATCTCCCCTAGGGACAGGGACCACTATCTCCACTGGGGAAAGGGACCACCATATTCCATGGGGACAAGGACCACCATCCCCCTGGGGACAGGGACCACCATCTCCCCTGGGGACAAGGACCACCATATTCCCTGGGGACAGGGACCCCCATCTCCTCTGGGGACAGGGAACACCATCTCCCCTGGGGACTGAGACCCCTTCTGTGGGGACACACTCTTTTAACCATACCATAAAACATTTTTTGCAAGGTTTCTGTGAATATGCTACGTCAGTGGTCCCCAACCTTTTTGGCACCGAGGACCGGGGTTGTGGAATAGAATCGTGCCAAGGCCCGGGGGGGGGGGGTTGGGTTGTTATGTAGCTTTTCGCGGGCAGTTTGTCGGGGAAATGGCTGGTGTTAGCACCTCAATCATCACAGAACAATGGCTGATATGGTGTTGGGATGATTGAAGCGCGTTATTTCTGTCATTGCTTTGTAATATAAAATGAAATAGTTCAAACTCACCATAATGCAGAATCTGCCACCAGATGCGGTTTGTCACTTGCCACGTCGCCTTCCACCAGGTGTGGATTGTTGCTTGCCACGTCACCTGCCACCAGGTATGGATTGCCATGTCACCTGCCACCAGGTGTGGATTGCCACGTCGCCTGCCACCAGGTGTGGATTGTCACTTGCCACATTGCCTGCCACCAGATGTGGATTGTCGCTTGCCACAACACCTGCCACCAGGTGTGGATTGCCACGTCGCCTGCCACCAGGTGCGGATTGCCACTTGCCACATTGCCTGCCACCAGGTACGGATTGCCACGTCGCCTGCCACCAGGTGTGGATTGCCACGTCACCTGCCACCAGGTGTGGATTGCCACGTCACCTGCCACCAGGTGTGGATTGCTACTTGCCATGTCACCTGCCACCAGGTGTGGATTGCCACCTGCCACGGACGTGGTTTGCCACCTGCCAGTAGATTTTTTTGTCACCTGCCGTGGTGGCAGCACAGGCAGGTGAGGGAGAACAGCTGTAATGCGGGGCGAGCGGTGAGAGATGATCTCTCTGCTCCCGTGCCTCGCTGCAGTATAGAAGCCCCGCTGTGTGGGCGGAAGTGCGGCGTTCCGGGCGGGCGGCGAGAGATGATCTCATCTCTCTGCTCCCGTGCCTCACCGCAGTATAGGAGCCCCGCTGTGTGGGCGGAAGTGCCGCGTTCCGGGCGGGCGGCGAGAGATGATCTCATCTCTCTGCTCCCGCGCCTCACCGCAGCATAGGAGCCCCGCTGTGTGGGCGGAAGTGCCGTGATCCGGGCAGGCGGTGAGAGATGTCATCTCTCTGATTGCCCGCTGCCGCACCTCACACAGTGCAGCCTTCACGGCCCATCTGCAAATAGGCCACGGCCCGGCAGTGGGCCGCGGACCGGGGGTTGGGGAACCCTGTGCTACGTCATTCCACTCATCAAATTCCTTAACCCCATATACGAATTCTCCTCATCCATTGATCATTCTCCTTTCCCTTTTCCTTCCATGCTAATTCTTCTTTCATAGCCTGGTAATCAGAAAATAAGTTGATACCAGTTGATTTCCAAGCTTTCATGCTCTTTATCTTGGATTATGATGTTGTTCATATTTTATATGTTTGATTTTCAAATATACATAAAAAATGACATAATACTGACTGCATTGAACAGAATATTGTTTAATTATCATTTGCCTTTTGTAGAACTGCCTTTTTGCCTTATGAAAATTTGTCTACATGTACCAACTGTTGTTCTTCCATGATAAAACCTTGAAATTAAAAAAGGCCAACCCATAGAGGAAAAAATAATGATGGGAAGGGTAACAACACAACAACACAAGATAGTGACTCTTTACACCCTTTACTCTGGACATAGCTAAGAAAACACAATAGTTTTAGAAAACACATACATACTTTGCATATTTGTCCTCATGTTGGTGATGTTCCTCACCCAGGTAACCCAGAACTGGCCTGTTCCCTGTTGGCAATAACAGGGTGAACCCAATATGTTTTCCTCTTTTTCAAAGCACTTCCTCCAGAACAACTGCAGCACATGCCAAATCAATACCATACACATATAACTGTTTTTATGTGTCCAGCAACAAATAGTGAGGCATGCCCTTCTATTATAAGGTTTACATTTACACCTCCATGGCTGGGACAATAGCTGTTAACTGAACTAGAATTGCATATCATCATCTTTTTCACTTGCATAAAGAAAATGCATGGTAAACATATGAGAGAATGCATCCTGTTGCATGTCAATGCAAAGGGGTAGTGCATGTTGATGAATGTCAATGTACCTGCCTTGTAAGAAATGAAATTGTGCTCCAAGGTAGAGCAAACCACTAGCTGCTAGCACAACAACAGATATAATGGTAAATAAAATCATGAAACAAGTGCTAGTTTAAGAGGAAGTAAACCTCCCTGTACTATAATAAGGCTTACCTATAGGTACTGTAAATATCTCCTAAACTGGCACCGTTTAGGAGATATTTACTGTATACGCCGCAGATTACATTTTCGGCGCATGCGCTCTGAAGAAACGGACGTTTGTGCCGTATCTTCAGAGCCTGTGTCGTGACCGGCGTCTCCCGCACACATGTCTTTGCATCTGGAAGAAACATCGGGGAAGATGTCAGCCATCTCACAAATAGCGCCAATTTTGAAAAAAAACATTTTTTTTTTTACTTTTTGCTATAGTACATATCCAAAAGAATATATTAAAACAAATAATTTATTCATCAGTTTAGGCTGTTATATATTCTTCTACAAATTCGTGGTAAAAAAAATCGCAATAGGCATATATTAATTGGTTTGCGCAAAACTTTTTGCATCTACAAACTATGAGATAGATTTGGGGACTTTTATTTTTTTATTGTTTTTTACTAGCAATGGCAGTGATCTGCGACATTGCGGCGGACAAATCTGACCCCAAATGACAGTTTTTGGGGACCAGTGACATTATTACATTGATCAGTGCTATAAAAATGCAGTGATCAATGTTAAAATGACACAGGAAGGCAGGGCCGCCATCAGGAATTTTGGGGCCCCTTACACAGCTTCAGACATGGGGCCCCCCTGGAGCAGAGGAGAACCGGGGGGGGGTGCTGCCTGCCGCAAATTGAGAAGTGGGGGGGCTGCCGCAAATTGAGAAGTGGGGGGGTGCTGACGAACACAAAAAAAAACAAAAAAAGGGGGGTTGCCACCCAGGGCCCTGGGGACCTCCGGGCCTCTGGGGACCTCCTGGGCCCCTTACAAAAAAAAATAATTATAAAAAAAAATAATAATAATAATAATAATTTTTATAAAAAAAAAAAAAGAGGGAGGTTTCCATCCGGGGACCTGGGGACCCCCGGGCCTCTGGGGACCTTTGGGCCCCTTACAAAAAAAAATTAAATTAAATAAATAAATTAAAAAAAATGTAATAAAAAAATTTATAATATTTTTTTTTATAAAAAAAAAAAAAGTGAGGTTTCCATCTGGGGCCCTGGGGACCTCCGGGCCACTGGGGACCTCTGGGCCCCTTACAAAAAATAAAAAATAAAAAAATTAATAATAAAAAAAATTATAAAAAAATACAAAAAAGGGGGGTTGACATTCGGGGCCCTGGGGAACTCCGAGCCCCTGGGGACCTCTGGGCCCCTTACAAAAAAAAAATTATAAAAAAGGGGGGGGGGCATCCGGGCCCCTGGGGACCTCTGGGCCCCTTACAGGTGTACTACCTGTACCCCCCTGATGGCGGCCCTGCAGGAAGGTAAGAGGTTAACAGTAGGGGGCGATCAAGGGGTTAAGCATGTTCCCTGAGTGTGTTCCAACTGTAGGGGGGATGGGCTGGCAGGGACATGACAGAGATCACTGTTCCCGATGACTGGGAACAGTAGATCTCTGTCATGTCATCTGTCAGAATGGGTATCCGCCTTGTTTACAAAGGCAGATCCCCATTCTGCCTCTGTACTAGGCGATCGCTGGTCACAAGTGGACATCGAGTCCGCGTGACCCGTGGGCACGCTCCCGCAGCGTGCAGCGAGCCCGCTATCGCAGCTGGATTACCTGCCGTACAGCTACGAATATTTGCGCAGGAGAGCCTACTTGCCGCCGTATATATGGCTGGTTGGCAAGTGGTTAAATTATTTCAATATTAAATATCATGTAAGGACCAGAATGTCAGGACTGCTTGGAAGAAGATACAGCAAATAAAGACTTCTTGGGATTTTAATCTTATCTTGCCATATATCTTTGCAAAAAAAAAGTTACATTTATGTCTAATGACCAAACTATTTTATAACAGTCACACAGTTTATATTTTCAGCTACTGCTTTAGCACAACCGGCATGATTGCTTTCAAATACCCTTTCTACTTGATTGCAGCAAGCATTTTCAGAAAGCTGTCTTTTAAACTGTTTACCTGATAAACTGTTGCTTTAGACATTGATTTAGTCCTCATCTCCTTCTTACAGCAAAACAACTTTAACTTCATTAGTGTTCAAGTGGGTTTTAAATGAATTTTCTACAAGAAATCTAACTGTACTGTATATCTAAAATGTTAAAATCTTTAATAGGGATGAGTCTTGAGTTCACCACTACTATGAGTCTATGATGAATCAAGCATGTTTAAAATTCACAGGCTTGGCAAGTAAGGCTTCATGTACATGGGACGTTGTTCAACCTCTCTTGAATGATTTAACTTGACAGCTAGAAACCGGCATCTAAAAACGTCCGTTTATCCACGTTTTACATGTCTTGTTTAGGTGCGTTTAGCCTCGTTTTCGTCTAGAAGCGTTTAAAAGAATAAATAAAAATTTGGGGTTAAAATGAAAAACGTCTGCAAACGAAATGCTGTTAAACGCGAGTTACTGCGTTTAGCTGCGTTTGGCGCTTGAAATGCCTCTAAACACAGCGGAGAGTTCAGGAGCAGTTGAAAAAAATGCACAACTGCTCCTAAACATCTGGTTACCAGCAGAATTCTTTGTAACCATCATGCACAGAATGGCTTTTGAATTTATCTTGAAAGAGACAATATTCAGAGCTTTGTTATGTGCCAGTCCATTAAATATAAAAGGGTGGGTTCCCAACAGCCATCTGTCAGTGTATGTTGGGGTAGCTTAGGAAGTTCTGACAGCCTGTGTAGGGAGAGTTAGTTGTTATGATGCTATACTGTGCAATATTGTGCTATATTACTGTGGATTGCAGTATGGTGGGCTACATAGTCTTTTTGTGTATATCAGCAACATTCGTAGTTGCTGTTTAGGATATGGACCTTCTTTGCATTTTTTTTATTGTCTTTTTGATCGATTAGAACTTATTTTCTTCTATTTAAAATGTACATATATATTTTTTTTACTCTTTGTTAGGTAAAAATGTACAACATATTTGGGTTAAGTATTTGAAAGTTTTGGGGGTTTTTTAGGGGGAGAAGGGGGGATGGGGTATGTTTGTTTTATTTTACTAGGTCTATTTTATTTATTTCAGGGTTCAAAACCTATATTTATTGTCGACACAGGCATATCTGCCCTGTGGTTGCGACACATCACTGCGTATTTGTCATCAAAGCACTACTACTGTATTTATTCTCCATATTACCACAACCACCATTAAATTTAGTTAACTTAAAAATGTCAGGAATGTCAAAAAATGTCAGGAATGCCTAAACAGAGAGGTCAGGAATGCCTAAACAGAGAGGTTATGTACATTGAGATCATAGGGGCAATCAACTTTTGTAGGACACCATATAGAGGTCGTGAGTGGCCATGCTATACAATTATTATTCACCCACTGGAGTTATCCCATTGTTCACTTGAGATTCTGCCTTGCCCTGCAGCCAGTGTGCTGTCTGAAAGGGCTTTCAACAGAGAAGGTGGTTTTGCTACAAAGATTCAAAATCTCCTCACAATATGAACTGGCTCACTTTCATTAAAACAAACCAATATTCGGTTATTAATGACTACCAAACCTCCACTACTTATGCTACAGACCAAAATATTAATTGTCATCTGCCACCCCCACCAAAAAAAAATAACAAATCCTGATATAACAGACCCTGACACCTTTCTGGGCCTATTCTGATGCTCCAGCACTATGTACAGTAAGTAACACACTATATTGTTGCAAATGAACCTCAGCTGCCAAATTTCAAATATTTACTGCAAGGTAAATCGTGTGATACACCTCTGGGTTTGTGGTCAATTTCAGTGATAGTAAAGGTTCCACACAATTTTTTTGCAGCTGGACCATAACTGACAAATTTCTAATGATTGCTATAGTAATCCTGTTTGTGTTTAGAAGTTTATAATAAAATGGGGTGTCTGCTGCGCTGGTTAAAATAATAAAAACAATAAATAAAAAAATAGTCCTTTAAGCAGCCTGCACAAAAATTGATGAACAGCAATAACAACGTAATGGAAGATGGGTGCAGCGCTCAAAGATAATAGTCAATAATCAATCCTCAAAGGAAACTTGTAAAGAACCACCCTTCATGGGATAAGCACTTGATCGTGAAGAGAAGAACCACCACCAACACCAAACACACTGCCTCTTACCCTCCTCTGTGTACCCTTATTACAGGGGTCAAATAAGCCTTGGATATAATGAGATCCTTGATCACAGCACATCATGATCAATTAGGCTGGGCAGGATGGACATGGACAATCAGGTCTCCACAATCCGTCCCCAGTGTTTAGGATGTTAGTTACACACAAAAGCATGTCCCATGTAACAAATAGGAATCAACCTCATGGTGCAGCAATCTCCTTAAAGCGGAGGTTCTGCGGTCCATACATTTTTTTTTTTTTATATGCATTCAATCTAAAAACGTATGCATTATAATTACTTACGTCTCAGGTACTTTAAAACCTCCCCCGTCCCTTTTGCGCTAAAAAAAGAGTTTATAAAACTCTTCCTGCTATTGCCATTTTGCTTGTGGGCATCTTGGAGCCCACAAGCATATTCTTCCGGGTAAGGATGAATGCGTCTCTCCCGGCATTCATCCGCCCTCGTCACGTGACCGGCTAGACGAGTCACGTGACGATACACTTATCGTGATATCTGAAAGGAAGGAGGTTCAATATTACTCCTGGGAAGCAGGACAATTTGCTCCCAAGAGCCATTGCGAAATGAGAGCCCAGCAAATGACACGCCTTCTCCCGCGGGAGGAAATCCCGGAAATAGGAGTAAAGAATTCATAATAAAGAAAACTACAGAGAGAAAAAAAAAAAGGTTAGTGTTCGGTTTATTTTCTTGATAAGAGTGACTGCTGAAATAAAACTTAAATATGTGGGTGAACCTCCGCTTTAACTGAATACAGCAGGTTTCTGTGTCTGTTTAGACGTTTGTAGCCTATTCCAGCGCTGAGGCACTATAAAGATGGCACACAATGCTTCCACAGCTGGACCTTAGCTATCAAATTTATAATGTTTGCTGCAGGGAACATAAATGTTGCACCTCAAAGTTTGCAGCCTATTCCACAGTTCTGGTGCTCAAAAATGTTGCTATTGTATCTCAGTTAAAAAACTTTAATGCTGATTTATAAATCTCCAGCTAATACTGCAGTATACCCAATCTGCTTACATACTACCCGGTTACTGAACAATCTCTGTAGCTCTTGTCTTTCAGATTACACACTTTTACTGCAAGATAAATCCTACCTTGTCTGGAGAATATGTAGGGTTACATGGATTGGGAGTTGTTTATGGTTTAGGGGTGTTTTGTGCACTCTGTTTTGACATTATATTTAAATGTTTAAGATGATACATTGTAGTACTTCAAAATAAAGTAGCTCACATGCTATGCAATTAAACTGTTTTGCCTGCACAATTTCTACAAAGTTCAGGGGTTTAGGTTTATTTTTTTAAAGTAAACCTTCCTAAAGCTGTAAGATCTGTTGGGGCTGCTAGTTCCACCAATCATTTCTGGCCTAATAACACAAAAGTATTAAAAAAGTATTACAAAAGTAGGTGTCACAGCCATAGGTGTGCGCAGCCTATTGCATTAGGGTGTGCACCTCAAAGCTCAAACACCCATGAACGCCACCTGCTGTCACAGGGAGGAGGCTCTGATGATGGGAGACAGTTGATTGGGAGCATATTACCTTACATCCTAAGTCAGTGTTTCTCCAGTCCTCAAGGCGCACCAACAGGTCATGTTTTCAGGATTTTCCTCAGATGAAACAGCTGTGGTAATTACTAAGGCAGTAAAACTGAACAAATCACCTGTGCAAAATAATGAAAAGCCTGAAAACATGACCTGTTGGGGCGCCTTGAGGACTGGAGTTGAGAAACACTGTCCTAAGTATAGATGTAATGTGTTCCTACAGTTGAACCTAGCCTTTAATATAATGGGGGCATTTAGACTGGCCACTGGCACCCCAACCACCCACCTGGTGCCACCCCTGGATAATGCTAATGCACATGATGTGATTAGGGTGTGCCCTGGCACACCCGGCACACCGTGTGCGCATGCCTATGGTCACAGCTAAAACAGCATAAAAAAGCTTTGGAATTAGTCAAATTAGGGTGCTGTTTCTGTATCTAGGCCTGGGACATTAACCACTTAACGACCGCTCACTGTATATATACGTCGGCACAATGGCACCGACAGGCACAATCACGTAGAGCATACGTGATTGCCTTTGTACAGTTGGGGGGTCCGATCGGACCCCCCTTCTGTACAGTGAGCGGTCGGAATTCGTCTGGGAGCGTTCCGAGATGGGGGGGCGGCCGTTCGATTCCGACCACCCCCCCGCGATCGCTCCCGGCAAATAGAAATGCCCCCTCTGTCTGTGTAATGTTTACACAGACCGAGAAAGCAGGAGGAAGTGATGTCATCTCCTGTGCGGCGCTCACATATACCGAGCGTCGTACAAGAGAAGACACACAGGTCAGTGCACTAACACTACACTAACACCAGCACACATAGGCACATAAATCGCCCCCCCCAGGCCCCCCCAGCCCCCAGTCACAGTGTCACTGATTGCAGTGACCATTTATTTACTGATCACTGCAATCAGTGACATTTGTGACTGTAAAAGTGTCACTACATTTAGTTTTAGGTCCAGTGTAGCCCCCTAACCCCCCCTAATAAAGGTTTAACCCCTTGATCACCCCCCAGATAACCCTTTCACCCCCTAGCACCGCCGTCGCTTGGCGATCATTTTTCTGATCGCTGTCTTGGCGTCGGTGATGCAGATCGGTACCCAGTAATTTTTTTTAGGTTCGCCGCAGGTTTTTATAGCGTCGGGTACCCCCATAAATTATCTAATAAAGGTTTAACCCCCTTGATCGCCCCCCAGGTAACCCTTTCACCCCCTATCACCACTGTCATTAAGCGATCGTTTTTCTGATCGATGTCTTAGCGTCGGTGATGCAGATCGGTAGCCAGTATTTTTTTTTTAGGTTCGCCGCAGGTTTTTATAGCATCGGGTACCCCCATAAATTATCTAATAAAGGTTTAACCCCCTTGATCGCCCCCCAGGTAACCCTTTCACCCCCTATCACCACTGTCACTAAGCGATCATTTTTCTGATCGCTGTCTTGGCGTCGGTGATGCAGATCGGTACCCAGTAATTTTTTTAGGTTCGTCGCAGGTTTTTATAGCGTCGGGTACCCCCCATAAATTATCTAATAAAGGTTTAACCCCCTTGATCGCCCCCCAGGTAACCCTTTCACCCCCTATCACCACTGTCGCTAAGCGATCATTTTTCTGATCGATGTCTTAGCGTCGGTGATGCAGATCGGTAGCCAGTATTTTTTTTTTAGGTTCGCCGCAGGTTTTTATAGCGTCGGGTACCCCCATAAATTATCTAATAAAGGTTTAACCCCCTTGATCGCCCCCCAGGTAACCCTTTCACCCCCTATCACCACTGTCACTAAGCGATCATTTTTCTGATCGATGTCTTAGCGTCGGTGATGCAGATCGGTAGCCAGTAATTTTTTTTAGGTTCGCCGCAGGTTTTTATAGCGTCGGGTACCCCCATAAAATATCTAATAAAGGTTTAACCCCCTTGATCGCCCCCCAGGTAACCCTTTCACCCCCTATCACCACTGTCGCTAAGCAATCATTTTTCTGATCGCTGTCTTAGCGTCTGTGATGCAGATCGGTAGCCAGTAATTGTTTTTAGGTTCGCCGCAGGTTTTTATAGCGTCAGGTACCCCCATATATTATCTAATAAAGGTTTTAACCCCCTAATTGCCCCTAGTTAACCCTTTCACCAGTAATCATCATATAAGTGTTACGGGTGACGCTGGTTAGTTAGTTTGCTTTTTATAGTGTCAGGGCACCCGCCGTATATAACCCAATAAAGGTTTAACCCCCTGATCGCCCGGCGGGTGATATCAATTAGGTTTTAGCGTCAGAGAGGGTCTGCGTCACACCCCAGGCAGCGTCAGGTTAGTGCCAGTAACGCTAACACCCACGCATGAAGCATACACCTCCCTTAGTGGTATAGTATCTGAACAGATCAATATCTGATCTGATCAGATCTATACTAGCGTCCCCAGCAGTTTAGGGTTCCCAAAAACGCAGTGTTAGCGGGATCAGCCCAGATACCTGCTAGCACCTGCGTTTTGCCCCTCCGTCCAGCCCAGGCCACCCAAGTGCAGTATCGATCGATCACTGTCACTTACAAAACACAACACACATAACTGCAGCGTTCGCAGAGACAGGCCTGATCCCTGCGACTCCAGTGCTGTAGGAGGTGATTTCACCACCACAGTTAAAAAAAAAAAAAGCAAATATGCCGAAGCATTGGGGCAGCAGGGGCGGAGGAGCGATTTTGCTCCTAATGCCGCGTACATACGGTCAAAATTCCGACGGAGGCTTGCCCGTGGAAAAGTCCGACCATGTGTGTGCGGCATAACTTTTTTGCGGGAGGATGCCCCCATGCTTCGGCATATATAAATGGTGCATGTATGCCCATCATTAGAAGTGGGTGGATGAAGGGCGGTATTCTAATGGTGGGCATACCCACCGATCAATCTCTTTTTTCGTTCAGCCACCTGGCTGCATGAAAAAAAAAGATTACAATACATGTCCAACAAGGACCAGCAACGTACTGGTATGTTGCTGGACTTTGAATGGTTATACCAGATTGATGCCTGTGGGTTTAGGTATCATCTTGGTATCATTCTTTTCAGCCAGCGGCCGGCTTTAATGTAAAAGCAACCCTAGTGGCTAATTAGCCTCTGGACTGCTTTTACAAGCAGTGGGAGGGAATGTCCCCCCGGATATAAAAAGCGCCATTGGGAAATTGGGAAAGCATTTTATCACACCGATCTTGGTGTGGTCAGATGCTTTGAGGGCAGAGGAAAGATCTAGGGTCTAGACCCCAGTTTTTTTCAAAAAAAGAGTACCTGTCACTACCTATTACTATCATAGGGGATATTTACATTCCCTGAGATAACAATAAAAATGATAAAAAAAAAAAATATGGAAGGAACAATTAAAAAAAAAAATAAAAAAGCAAAATTAATAATAAAAAAAAAAAAAAAAAAAAAAAAGCACCCCTGTCCTGCCCTGCTCTTGCCCAATGGCGAACGCAAGCGTCGGTCTGGCGTCATATGTAAACAACAATTGGACCATGCATGTGAGGTATCACCGCGAAGGTAAGATCGAGGACAGTAATTTTAGCAGTAGACCTCCTCTGTAAATCTAACGGGGTAACCTGTAAAGGCTTTTAAAGGCTTTTAAAAATGTATGTAGTTTGTCACCAATGCGCGTTTGTGCGAAATTTTAAAGCATGTCGTGTTTGGTATCTATGTACTCGGCCTAAGATCATCTTTTTTATTTCATCAAACATTTGGGCAATATAGTGTGTTTTAGTGCATTAAAATAAAAAAAGTGTATTTTTTCCCCAAAAAATGCGTTTGAAAAATCGCTGCGCAAATACTGTGTAGAAAAAAAAAATGCAACACCCACCATTTTATTCTGTAGGGCCTTTGCTTTAAAAATATATATAATGTTTGGGGGTTCAACATAATTTTCCTGCAAAAAAAAATATGTTTTCATGTAAACAAAAAGTGTCAGAAAGGGTTTTGTCTTCAAGTGGTTAGAAGAGTGGATGTAAGCTTCCTAATGTTGTGTATAAAATGCCAGAACAGTTCAAAACTCCCCCAAATTACCCCATTTTGGAAAGTAGACACCCCAAGCTATTTACTGAGAGGCATGTCGAGTCCATGGAATATTTTATATGTTTACACAAGTTGCGGAAAAAAGACAATTTTTTTATTTTTTATTTTTTTTTTGCACAAAGTTGTCACTAAATGATATATTGCTCAAACAGGCATATGTGGAATTACACCCCAAAATACATTCTGCTGCTTCTCCTGAGTACGGGGATACCACATGTGTGGGACTTTTTAGGAGCCTAGCCACGTACGGGACCCCGGAAACCAAGCACCGCCTTCAGGATTTCTAAAATGGGGTCATTTGGGGGGGTTTTGTGCTATTTTGGCATTTTATGGCCTTCAAAACTGTGATAGGTAGTGAGGAGTGAAATCAAAAATTTGCGCCCTTAGAAATCCTGAAGGCGGTGCTTGGTTTCCGGGGTCCCGTACGTGGCTAGGCTCCTAAAAAGTCCCACACATGTGGTATCCCCGTACTCAGGAGAAGCAGCAGAATGTATTTCGGGGTGCAATTCCACATATAACCATGGAATGTGTGAGCAATATATCATTTAGTGACAACTTTTTGTAATTTTTTATTTTTTTTTGTCATTATTCAATCACTTGGGACAAAAAAAAAAATATTCAATGGGCTCAACATGCCTCTCAGCAATTTCCTTGGGGTGTCTACTTTCCAAAATGGGGTCATTTGGGGGGGTTTTGTACTGCCCTGCCATTTTAGCACCTCAAGAAATGAGATAGGCAGTCATAAATTTAAAGCTGTGTAAATTCCAGAAAATGTACCCTAGTTTGTAAGCGCTATAACTTTTGCGCAAACCGATAAATATACACTTATTGACGTTTTTTTTACTAAAGACATGTGGCTGAATACATTTTGGCCTAAATGTATGACTAAAATTGAGTTTATTCGATTTTTCTTATAACAAAAAGTAGAAAATATCATTTTTTTTCAAAATTTTCGGTCTTTTTCCGTTTATATCGCAAAAAATAAAAATCGCAGAGGCAATCAAATACCATTAAAAGAAAGCTCTATTTGTGGGAAGAAAAGGACGCAAATTTTGTTTGGGTACAACATTGCATGTCCGCACAATTTACAGTTAAAGCAGCGCAGTGCAAAATTCTGAATTCACCTCTGGTCCTTTAGCTAAATGGTCCAGGGCTTAAGTGGTTAAGCACAAAGGTACCTCCCAAGCATCTAGTTTCAAGGATTTGTGTTTTTTCCTGCCACTCTCTAATTCACATTAAAAGTATCTTCATCCTACTGTACAGTATTTATTTTTGTGTTGTTTGTTAAATTAGCTGCTTTTTATGCAATTTTTTGACTCTATTGGCTAAACCTTAAAAATGGATAGAATTTAATATCAAGATTCACTCCCATAGACTTCAGTTAACCTAAAAGTTTCAGCTTGTGGAAAAAAATTCATGCAAATATGAGGGGGCAAATGTATGGATAGCCTGCTTCCTATTTCCCCAGTCACACAGTCCCCCATACAGTTAGAAAAAACAAACAGGGAACACATTTAACCCCTTGATCGCCCCTGATGTCAACCGCTTCCCTGTCAGTGTCATTAATACAATGAAGTGAAGAAGAAATGGCTGCACATCAATGAAAGTCAAATTTGCCATTTATTGAATTACCAAAGTGAGATCAAAGGACACCAAAATACAGTCTTGTACGGCACAGCTTATTCACCTGGAGCGGTGATTTCTTCATTTCTACTCTCAGGTCTCATGCCCACGGACATTTTTACAGCCGCGTTTTTGAGCGTTTTTTACAGCTTAAAAATGCCTGTCCATGTTAGTCTATAGCTTCATGCCCACCTAGGCATTTTTGAGCTGCAAATAGCATAGGGCAGGGCTCAAAATTTCAAGTCCTGAGCTACTAGCCAGGTCTCAAGGGTTACTCGCCACCAGTTGCCCCACCCAACCCTTACCCTGCCCCGCCCCTAATCACGCCATCATAAATTATGTTTTATGCAGAATTAAGGTACAAAAATAAATATTAACAACAACTTTATCAGTTCCCCTCAGCACAGTCTCACCAGTGCCCATCAATGCAGGCTCACCTGTGCCCATCAATACAGCGTGACCTGTGCCCATAATTGCAGCATGACCTGTGCCCATCATTGCAGCGTGACCTTTGCTCATCATTGCAGCGTGACCTGTGCCCCACATTGCAACCTCACTGTGCCCCAAATTGCAGTCTCACCGTGCCCCAAATTGCAGTCTCACCGTGCCCCAAATTGCAGCCTCACAGAGCCCCACATTTCAGCCTCACTGTGCCCCAAATTGCAGCCTCACTGTGCCCCACATTGCAGCCTCAAGGTGCGCCAAATTGCAGCCTCACTGTGCCCCAAATTGCAGCATCACTGTGCCCCAAATTGCAGCATCACTGTGCCCCAAATTGCAGCCTCACTGTGCCCCAAATTGCAGCCTCAAGGTGCGCCAAATTGCAGCCTCACTGTTCCCCAAATTGCAGCATCACTGTGCCCCAAATTGCAGCATTACTGTGCCCCAAATTGCAGCCTCACTGTGCCCCAAATTGCAGCATCACTGTGCCCCAAATTGCGGCATCACTGTGCCCCAAATAGCAGCATCACTGTGCCCCAAATTGCAGCATCACTGTGCCCCAAATTGCAGCCTCACTGTGCCCCAAATTGCAGCATCACTGTGCCCCAAATTGCAGCATCAATGTGCCCCAAAAAGCAGTATCACTGTGCCCCAAATAGCAGCATCACTGTGCACCAAATTGCAGCATCACCGTGCCCCAAATAGCAGCATCACTGTGCCCCAAATAGCAGCATCACTGTGCCCCAAATAGCAGCATCACCGTGCCCCAAATAGCAGCTACTAGCCAGGTCTCAAGGGTTACTCGCCACCAGTTGCCCCACCCAACCCTTACCCTGCCCCGCCCCTAATCACGCCATCATAAATTATGTTTTATGCAGAATTAAGTTACGAAAATAAATATTAACAACAACTTTATCAGTTCCCCTCAGCACAGTCTCACCAGTGCCCATCAATGCAGGCTCACCTGTGCCCATCAATACAGCATGACCTGTGCCCATCATTGCAGCATGACCTGTGCCCATCATTGCAGCGTGACCTTTACCCATCATTGCAGCGTGACCTGTGCCCCACATTGCAGCCTCACCGTGCCCCACATTGCAACCTCACCGTGCCCCAAATTGCAGTCTCACCGTGCCCCAAATTGCAGCCTCACAGTGCCCCACATTTCAGCCTCACTGTGCCCCAAATTGCAGCCTCACTGTGCCCCACATTGAAGCCTCAAGGTGCGCCAAATTGCATCCCTCACTGTGCCCCAAATTGCAGCATCACTGTGCCCCAAATTGCAGCATCACTGTGCCCCAAATTGCAGCCTCACTGTGCCCCAAATTGCAGCATCACTGTGCCCCAAATTGCAGCATCACTGTGCCCCAAATAGCAGCATCACTGTGCCCCAAATAGCAGCATCACTGTGCACCAAATTGCAGCATCACCGTGCCCCAAATAGCAGCATCACCGTGCCCCAAATAGCAGCATCACCGTGCCCCAAATAGCTGAATCACTGTGCACCAAATTGCAGCATTACCGTGCCCCAAATAGCAGCATCACCGTGCCCCAAATAGCAGCATCACCGTGCCCCAAATAGCAGCATCGCCATGCCCCAAATTGCAGCATCACCGTACCCCAAATTGCAGCATCACCGTGCCCCAAATTGCAGCATCACCGTGCACCAAATTGCAGCATCACCATGCACCAAACTGCAGCATCACTATGCACCAAATAGCAGCATCACCGTGCCCTAAATTGCAGAATCACCATGCCCCAAATTGCAGAATCACTATGCCCCAAATTTCAGAATCACTATGCCCCAAATTGCAGAATCACTATGCCCCAAATTGCAGAATCACTATGCCCCAAATTGCAGCATCACTGTGCCCAAAATTGCAGCATCACCGTGCCACAAATTGCAGAATCACTATGCCCCAAATTGCAGAATCACTATGCCCCAAATTGCAGAATCCCTGTGCCCCAAATAGCAAATAGCAGCATCACTGTGCCCCAAATAGCACCATCACTATGCCCCAAATTGAAGAATCACTATGCCCCAAATAGCACCATCATTGTGCACCAAATAGCGCCATCACTGTGCCCCAAATAGCACCATCACTATGCCCCAAATTGCATTATCACTATGCCCCAAATAGCACCATCATTGTGCACCAAATAGCACAATCACTGTGCCCCCAATACAGCCTTGCCAGGGTTGAGGAAGTGAGAAAGGTGGCCGGATCATGACTGGGGTTAGAGGAGAGCTGCGGGATCACCGAGCAGTAAAACACGCCGTAACAGTTTACATTGAAACTGTCTCCGCTCTGCTCACTGATCTCACACAGCCCCGCCTCCTCCTAACCCCGCGCCTGTGATAGACAGAACGCATCCCAGCATTGGACACGTGTTCTGTCTATCACAGGCGCGGGGTTAGGAGGAGGCGGGGCTGTGTGAGATCAGTTAGCAGAGCGGAGACAATTTCCATCTAATGCTCTTACGGCGTGTTTTACCGCTCGGTGATCACGCGCCTCTCTTTTAACTCCATGCACTCCATGCACTCTTCTCTAGGGAGAACGGCTCCCGATCAACCCCGCCCGCCGGCTGGTTGCCTGCCCAGCTCCTCGCCAACCCTCATTTTCCACTCGCAAAATGCAAGTAGGTGAGTGGAAAATTAGAGGGCTGGCATAGGCATTTTTAAGCTGTAAAAAAAAACAGTGCGTTCCTCTGCGTCTGCGTTAGGCATAAAAAAACGCTAGATAACGCGCAAAAACGCAGCGATTGCGTTTTTGAGCTTCGACGTTTTTTTTTTTCAAAAAAAAAAGGTCAAAAAATGTATACAATAACATGGACAGGCGTTTTTAAGCTGTAAAAAACTTGTCTGTAAAAATGTCCGTGGGCATGAGGCCTCATTAGTACAATGTGAGTGCATATTTTTAGCACTGATCACTGTAATATTGTCACTGGTTCCCAAAAATGTGTCAGAAATGTCAGTTAGGTGTCCGATCTGTCCACCGCAATGTCGTAGTCCCGCTAAAAATCACTGATCGCCGCCATACTAGTAAAATATTAAATAAAAATAAAAATGCCATAAATCTATCCCCTATTTTGTAGATGCTATAACTTTTGCGCAAACCAATCAATATACGCTTATTAGGATTTTTATTTACCAAAAATATGTAGAAGAATGCATATTGGCCTACACTGATGAATACATTTGTTTATTATAGCAGAAAGTTATAAACCGCAGAGGTGATCAAATACACCAAAAGAAAGCTCTATTTGTGGGGAAAAATTTTGTTTGGGTACAGCGTCGCACCACCTCGCAATTGTCAGTTAAAGTACCGCAGTGCTGTATCGCAAAAAATTGCCTGGTCATTAAGGGGGTAAATCCCTTCCGGGCTGAAGTGTTTAAAAGGACGTCAAAAAGCACATACATGTATGTCTTCCCACGCAGTAGGGTTACCACCATCAATATGAACCACACAAAGCATTCAGCCTCCTGGCTCTCTTGTGGCAGTTTTACTGCTCCAAGTAGTACCTTTTGATCCTCCTGACCATCAAACATGTCCCAGTGTTTATGCACAGAGAGAGTAATGTCACCAGAACACCAGGAGCTCCAAAAATTTGTCCAAAGCTTTAATCAGCGATCACATCATTACAGCAGAAAGCAATGTTTCGGAGCCACACAGGCATGTGATGTCAAAAAGCTCACACATGTATGTCTTCCCACTCAGAGGGTTATTACCATCAATATAAACCAAACAAAGCATTCAGCCTCCTGGCTCTCTTGTGACAGTTTTACTGCTCCAAGTAGTACCGCTATATCCTCCTGACCCTTAGTACCTTTTGGTCCTCCTGACAATCAAACATGTCTCAGTGTTCATGCACAGACACTGCAATCAGCTCTGCATCTTCCCTTGCTGCTCCCTAGCTGCTCCGTACCTCATGGACTCATGCTCAGGCCTTGGTCTGATCTGGACAGTATGGTTATATATATATACACACACACACACACCTGGACATCCAAAATTATTTAAGAGACACGTCTAACTTGGACAAGGAAAAAAAAAACTCTAGTTTCTACACTGGTGCTGTCACCCCAGAGTCACTGGCTCAACAAACCAGCACTGCTTGTCTTCATGTTTGAATCATGCCCAGTTTCTTTAAACTCACT
The DNA here is from genome assembly GCA_029206835.1 of Rana muscosa. Taxonomy (NCBI): domain Eukaryota; kingdom Metazoa; phylum Chordata; class Amphibia; order Anura; family Ranidae; genus Rana; species Rana muscosa. The sequence continues at coordinate 1,148,698,852 of CM055122.1, read as the reverse complement.
TTCTTTGAGACCAGAGGTTAATTGCTCCACAGACTCATAGGAGAATGCTGCTAAGAGACATGACTTATGCCCTGTACACACGATCGGTTTTACCAATGAAAACAGTCCGATGGACTTTTTTCATCGGACAAACCGATCATGTATGGGCCCCATTGGTCTTTTTTCCATCGGTGAGAAAAAATAGAACATGTTTAAAATTTATCCGATGGAAAAAAAAACTATCACAAATTCCAATCGTCTGTGTGGAACTCCATCGGAGAAAAAACCCACGCATGCTCAGAATCAAGTCGACGAATGCTCAGAAGCATTGAACTTCATTTTTCTCGGCTCATCGTAGTGTTTTACGTCACGGCGTTTGGGACGGTCAGATTTTGGACTGATGGTGTGTAGGCAAGACTGATGGAAGTCAGCTTCATCGGAATTCCGATGGAAAAATCCATCGGATTTGAATCCATAGGAAATCTGATCGTGTGTACAGGGCTTTAGAGTTGTTCTCTGCAAGATTTATTGGTGAAAAAGATGGTGGCAACAGTGAAGAATGTGGCTACAATGAAACTCAACCTGCCAGTGCTGGAGGAGAGATCCCCAGTAGGCAAGTGGGCCATAATGTGCAAGTATGCTGTGAATTCTTGCACATTATAGGCAGAGTTTACAATCACCCATTAGTTCTGCTTTACAAATATATAACATGTGCTGTCATTGTCAATTTAGGTTTCGGGGATCTATTTACATTATTACATTATTCCTGTGTGAATCACTTTCAGAAGATTTTCAATATGTATGTGTAGCACACAGACCCTTTTTTCCTGCCTACCTTCACTTTCAGGGGTAAAGACACACCATGCCACATGCCCGTATCCTCCTGGTACAAGAGGTTGAGCGGTGTTCTTGCAATTTTGGGTCCTGCAGCGAGTTACCTCCGTCCGTTGGTTCTTGTCCCTAGAGTGTAGGGAAAAGACTATTCTTCCCCGAAAGAAGGCCAATGTCCAGACAGTATTTAAACTCCAACAGATGAGTTTATTTTCTTTGCTTGAAACAGATTTGGTAAAAAAGTTGAAAATAGCAATGGGATTTGGTAGGGAAATAGGTTCAGGTACACGGCACCCAGTCACCCTATTCTCCACTCAAGCCTGAGTGTGTATTGCTCACCCGGATAGATCCCTCTCACAGTTCTAGCAGCCAGAATGAAGCACGATCATGACACTTTAGTTTTAGTCCCCTTCACGGACAAGTTCAGGAGATCCTCTGCCACAGAATCCTTTAGTTCCTGAATTTAGAACTTCCTAACACCTGTAGATTATAGAGACCATAGGTGCCAATGGGGCACGCTACAGGAGCTATTTTGCAACTCACAAATCTTTCCCTCTGATAAGCAACCAGACTTCCCCGAAACCGTGACTTCCTTCACGATCCATCGGACAGGTCCTCCCCCGGTTTCCTCTGTTTCAGAGCGGGTCACCCTCCCTCGGGTTCCCTGGGACTCCAGTGGTTGGTTTGTAGACCCAGTTGAAGGTACTGCACCTACCTGGAACTCTGTAGCCTCCTGTGGTTCTCCTCAAGACCTGGGCAACAGCGCCACCCACAGGACAAGGGGAACTATACTCCAGGCAACATTACAGCAGAGCAGAGTCCAAACTAAACAGAATTGGAGAACCTGAGCTAAACTATTGCTCAGGCTACCCTTAAATTTAAAGCATAGCGACCCCAATTTTGGGGGTCTGCTACATATGTGTATTTCATCCATTGATGAGTGAATTTTGTTTGTTTTTTAAATGTTAGGAGCACATCATATTTGCAATTAGATTCCCTTTATTAGGCTGTATTCTGATACTCATGGGCTAACCTTGTTTGAATTGAAATATGAAGGTCAAATTTTGTTTGTAATTGAAATCTATATGGCGCATGCAAAAGGGTAAATCTTCTTTGAAAGTGATAGGCAAATAGAATAATTCTCCTTGAAACTGAATGCTGAAAGCTGTAAAATACAAACAGACCAATGTCCAGCAAACAGTCACTGTGCAAATCCATTTTAAACAGAGCACTGTATTTTCATAAAATAAATTCTGGTCACAATTCTTCTGTTGCTACTGCTGCTACTGTAGGACATTAGATTATAGATTAGAATATATTATATATTAGGTGTGTGTGTGTATATATATACAGTGCCTTGCGAAAGTATTCGGCCCCCTTGAACTTTTCATCCTTTTGCCACATTTCAGGCTTCAAACATAAAGATATAAAATTTAAATTTTTTGTGAAGAATCACCAACAAGTGGGACACAATTGTGAAGTGGAACGAAATCTATTGGATATTTTAAACTTTTTTAGCAAATAAAAAACTGAAAAGTGGTGCGTGCAAAATTATTCGGCCCCTTTACTTTCAGTGCAGCAAACTCACTCCAGAAGTTCAGCGAGGATCTCTTAATGATCCAATGTTGTCCTAAATGACTGATGGTGATAAATAGAATCCACCTGTGTGTAATCAAGTCTCTGTATAAATGCACTGCTCTGTGATAGTCTCAGGGTTCTGTTGAAAGCGCAGAGAGCATCATGAAGACCAAGGAACACACCAGGCAGGTCCGTAATACTGTTGTGGAGAAGTTTAAAGCCAGATTTGGATACAAAAAGATTTCCCAAGCTTTAAACATCCCAAGGAGCACTGTGCAAGCGATCATTTTGAAATGAAAGGAGTATCATTTCACTGCAAATCTACCAAGACCTGGCTGTCCCTCTAAACTTTCAGCTCAGACAAGGAGAAGACTGATCAGAGATGCAGCCAAGAGGCCCATGATCACTCTGGATGAACTGCAGAGAACTACAGCTGAGGTGGGAGAGTCTGTCCACAGGACAACAATCAGTCATACACTGCACAAATCTGGCCTTTATGGAAGAGTGGCAAGAAGAAAGCCATTTCTCAAAGATATCCATAAAAAGTCTTGTCTAAAGTTTGCCACATGCCACCTGGGAGACACACCAAACATGTGGAAGAAGGTGCTCTGGTCCGATGTAACCAAAATCAAACTTTTTGGCCACAATGCAAAACGATATGTTTGGCGTAAAAGCAACACAGCTCATCACCCTCAACACACCATCCCCACTGTCAAACATGGTGGTGGCAGCATCATGGTTTGGGCCTGCTTTTCTTCATCAGGGACAGGGAAGATGGTTAAAATTGAGGGGAAGATGGATGCAGCCAAATACAGGACCATTCTGGCTGAAAACCTGTTGGAGTCTGCAAAAGACCTGAGACTGGGACGGAGATTTATCTTCCAACAAGACAATGATCCCAAACATACAGCAAAATCTACAAAGGAATGGTTCACAAATAAACGTATCCAGGTGTTAGAATGGCCAAGTCAAAGTCCAGACCTGAATCCAATCGAGAATCTGTGGAAAGAGCTGAAAACTGCTGTTCACAAACGCTCTCCATCCAATCTCAGTGAGCTCGAGCTGTTTTGCAAGGAAGAATGGGCAAGAATTTCAGTCTCTCGATGTGCAAAACTGATAGAGACATACCCCAAGCGACTTGCAGCTGTTATCGCAGCAAAAGGTGGCTCTAAAAAGTATTAACGCAAGGGGGCCGAATAATTTTGCACGCCCCACTTTTCATTTTTTTCTTAGTTAAAAAAGTTTCAAAAATCCAATAGATTTCGTTCCACTTCACAATTGTGTCCCACTTGTTGGTGATTCGTCACAAAAAATTAAAATTTTATATCTTTATGTTTGAAGCCTGAAATGTGGCAAAAGGATGAAAAGTTCAAGGGGGCCGAATACTTTCGCAAGGCACTGTGTATATATATATATATATATATATATATATATATAATTATGTATAGGTATTGTGAGGGGGTTAGCTCGGCAGCGGGTGTGTGTGACCCCCGAGATGGGCTCCCCACACAAAAACAGGCCCAGCAAACGGAGGTTGTGGTTTTCAAAATCAAAAAGGTGCGGTTTATTTTCTATTTACAGTGACAAAACACAGCAAAGCAAAAGAAACATAAACAAAATAAATCCTGGTCAACTTGACCTCTGACTAAACATACAGGTTTCCTAACTAACAACTGGGATCAGCCTAGTGCTGTCCTAGTCCCTAAGTCCCTGGTTTTAAATGTCCAAGCAAATAGCCACACAGGCTTTGTCTCACCGCACAGGGGTTCACTCTCCCTAGACAGTCCACACAGGTCTGGGTCCAGGCATGAGCAAACATCTAATGAGGCTGGGAGTTCTTATAGAGGCCTAAATGAGCTGACAAGCTTCAGCTGGTCTCATCAACTCCCTGTCTGCACGACGCCCCACACTCTCCCTAGAGGTATGAGTCATCCATGAGCCCACTAGCCTCAGCTGGGCTTATACAACTCTCCACCTAGTTGTATAAGTCGGCGTAAAGCCTGAATCTGGGCGAAATATATCTACCCCCCTGGATGCAACCAGGTGACTTTACCTTCCTGCTGTCACATACCCCCCCCCCTCTTGTTTTAACCTCGAGGTTGGAACACCAGCAATCAGGCATTCATGTACTCGAGACAAAGCATCCACATTCCCCATTTGAACGCCAGGGCGATGCTTTACTGTGAAGTTGAATTCCTGGAGGGCCAGGAACCACCTATTCACTCTTCTATTTGTTTCCTTGTTTTGAGCCATCCACTTTAACGGAGCGTGATCCGTAACCATGTCAAAGTGCCTACCTAGCAGGTAGTACCGAAGGGAATCTAGAGCCCACTTCACCGCTAAACACTCCTTTTCAACGGTGGCGTAATTTACCTCATGGGACTTCAACTTCCTGCTGAGGTAAATGACTGGGTGCTCTTCCCCGTTCCAGACCTGGGACAATACTGCTCCTAACCCCACATCTGACGCATCACTTTGTACGACAAAGTCTTTAGAGAAGTCGGGTGAGTACAACACTGGCTGGCTACATAAGGCTTGTTTCAAGAATTGGAATGCTGCCTCAGCCTCGGGGGTCCATTTAATCATGACCGACCCTTTCCCCTTCGTTAGGTTGGTTAGGGGCACAGCCTTAGAAGCAAAGTGGGGAATGAATCGCCGATAATACCCAGCGATTCCCAGAAAGGCTCGTACCTGCTTCTTGCTTGGGAGAAAAAGAAACCCTGGACTGCCGCACTCTGTATAGACAGTTATTTATTCCAAAATTTCAGGTAAAAAATCCAAATTCAAAATAAATCCATAAATCCAAAACAACAAATGCAGATGGTGTGCATGCAGGGAAGGGTGGCTAACGCGTTTCACGTCACGAATTGACGCTTACTCATAGCTATGAGTAAGCGTCAATTCGTGACGTGAAACGCGTTAGCCACCCTTCCCTGCATGCACACCATCTGCATTTGTTGTTTTGGATTTATGGATTTATTTTGAATTTGGATTTTTTACCTGAAATTTTGGAATAAATAACTGTCTATACAGAGTGCGGCAGTCCAGGGTTTCTTTTTCTCCCATGCATCAGTGCAGAGCCAGCACCTGTGTGAGTGACCGGGCGGAAGCAGCTATTTGGTGAATTCTCAAGCTTTTGAGCGGTACGTTTTTCCTTTCACCTGCTTCTTGCTGTTGGGACGTGGCCAACTCTGGATGGCCTCGACTTTGTTGAGTTGGGGTTTTATTACTCCCCTCCCAATGGTGTACCCAAGATATTTGGCCTCCTCCTGCCCAATGGTACACTTCTTGGGGTTAGCCGTAAACCCCGCTTCCCGAACAGAGTCCAGGACTGCTTGCACTTTTGGCAGATGTGAGGCCCAATCTGTGCTATGGACAATTACGTCATCCAGGTAAGCCGCAGCATACTTCCGATGGGGCCTCAGCATCTGGTCCATTTTCCGCTGGAATGTGGCCGGCGCATTCTGTAACCCGAACGGCATTCTTTTATATTGGAACGCCCCGTCTGGGGTTACAAATGCGGTTTTCTCTTTGGCCAATTTGGCCAGGGGGATTTGCCAATACCCTTTTGTGAGGTCAAGAGTCGTCATGTATCGGGCTGTTCCCAGCCGGTCGATCAACTCATCTATACGTGGCATGGGGTAGGTGTCAAATTTTGTAACTTTGTTCAACTGACGAAAATCGTTACAAAATCGCCAGCTCCCATCCGGTTTAGGCACCAACACAATGGGACTAGACCAATCACTTTGGGACTCCTCTATCACCCCTAAGTTCAGCATTTTCTGTACTTCCTCCCGTATTGCCTCCCGTCGGGCCTCTGGGATCCGATAGGGTTTTAACTTCACCCTTTCACCGGGCAGGGTAATGATGTCATGCTCTACCCCAGATGTTTGTCCCGGCAGCTCAGAGAATACCTCCTTGTTGCGAAGCACAAACTCCTTAACCTCCTGTTGTTGGGGTTGTGACAAGGTGGCTGCTATTCCAACCTCAGGAATCACGCAACCAGTTTGAGCTGGTGACCAAGTGTCTGCGACTAGGGACTCTCTATCCCTCCAGGCTTTCAACAGATTAACGTGATAGATCTGTTCGGGCTTTCGCCTTCCTGGTTGTCTGACCTTGTAATTCACTTCGCTCACTTTTTCCATTATCTCGTAGGGGCCTTGCCATTTGGCAAGGAATTTACTTTCAACCGTAGGGACAAGTACCAGTATCCTATCCCCCGGGGAAAAGGTACGGGTCTTGGCTTCACGGTTGTACACTCTCTGCTGTGCTAACTGCGCTTGGGCCAAATGTTCCTTCACGATGGGCATTACCTGTGCAATTCGGTCTTGCATCAGGGCGACATGCTCAATCACACTCCTGTGGGGAGAACTCTCACTTTCCCAAGTTTCCTTGGCAATATCCAACAGCCCTCTTGGGTGTCTCCCATACAGTAACTCAAAGGGGGAGAATCCCGTAGAGGATTGGGGCACCTCCCTAATAGCAAACATCAGATAAGGAAGTAGACAGTCCCAATCCTTTCCATCTCTATCCACCACTTTCTTCAACATTTGTTTTAGGGTTTTGTTGAATCTTTCAACCAGCCCATCGGTTTGGGGGTGATACACAGATGTACGTAATTGCGTCACTTTGAACAATTTACACAGCTCCTTCATAACCCGGGACATAAAGGGTGTACCTTGGTCCGTAAGCAGTTCTTTACAAATACCCACCCGGCAAAACACAAGAGATAGCTCTTTGGCTATGGTTTTGGCCGAGGTATTTCGGAGAGGGATCGCTTCTGGATAACGGGTGGCATAGTCCATTATAACTAATATGTACTGGTGCCCCCTAGCGGACTTGATTATAGGACCTACCAAATCCATGGCGATCCTCTCAAACGGGACCTCAATGATGGGTAGAGGGACCAGCGGGCTACGGAAATGTGGCATCGGGGCCGACCTCTGACACACAGGGCAGGAGGAACAATAATTTTCTATGTCCTTCATCACCCCCGGCCAATAGAATCTCTGTAATACCCTCTCTCGGGTTTTCTCTGTCCCCAGATGACCTCCAAGAATGTGCCCATGGGCCAACTCCAACACCAACTTCCTGTAAGGTTTGGGCACCACAAGCTGCTCAACGGTTTCTTCTGCCCTTTTTGCCACCCGATACAGTAGGTCCTTCTCTACGCTGAAGTATGGGTAAGTGCAGGTATTATCTGGGTTCACTAACTCGCCATCTATTTTCACTACGTTTTCCCGTGCCTTTATTAGGGCGGGGTCTTTCAACTGTTCTGTGGCAAAGTTTTCCCTGTGAACCTCAAGATCAGAAAACTCCACAGACGGTAGGTTTTCGTCTGAGGAGGTGGGCTCCTCTCCAGTTTCTTGAGTCTCCCCTGCCAATACTGATAAGGGAAATTCCGGAGAGTCCTCACCACTCTCAGGGGAGTTCTGGCTATCACATTCCTGGTACATAGGGGCACCAGTGGGGGGCTCAGGATCATCCCACAGTTCCCAGAACTTCGGAAAATCCCTTCCCACAATGGCGTCATGTGGTAACTGAGATACTAAGCCCACTGGATGAGAGAGGGTACCTTTGGGGGTCTCGAAACACACTGTAGTCACTGGATACTCTCGGGTGTCCCCATGCACACAAATAACAGCTACCTTGCTATTCCCAGAGACCTCTGTTTTAACTAACTCAGCCTTTATCAGGGTCACAAGGCTACCTGAATCCAGCAATACCACAACATTTCTACCATTAACACACATTTTGCATAAATGTTTCTCAGTTCCTCGAATGGCAGTGCATGCGACTGTCGCACACAGCGACTGACGTCTGCCCGTCAGAAAGTCACACTGCATGGGTTCCTCCACAACCAGGCAATTGGCTGCAATATGTCCCGCTTGCCGGCAGCGGTAGAAAACGATCCTTCTTGCCGCCTCTTGAGCCGCTGATTTCCCAGGCTGTTCTCGCCAAACTTGGGGTAGAGCTCCCACCCTCTCACTCTCTCCACCCTCACCCCTTGGAATCCTCTTATCCGCCCCTGGGGATGGTCTGGTCTTAGGGTGGAAAGTCTGAGTGTCTCTGGAAGAGGCCGTCAGGTTCTCTGTAGCCAAGTATTTCTCCACACGATCCACAAGACCATCGGCCGTCTCTGGGTCTCCATGGCTTACCCACTTTTGGATGGCAGTAGGAAGAGCTCTCAAAAACCGATCCATTACAACACGTTCCACAATCTTTGGTGCGGACAAAGTCTCTGGCTGTAGCCACTTTCTGCTCAGGTGAATGAGATCATACATTTGAGACCTGGGGGGTTTTCCAAGCTGGAAAGTCCAGTTATGCACACGCTGAGCCCGGACAGCCTGGGTGACACCCAGCCTTGCCAATATTTCAGCTTTTAGCATCACATAGTCTTTTGCTTGGTCAGGCTCTAGGTCATAGTAAGCCTTCTGCGATTCACCAGTTAACAGAGGAGCCACCAGTCCAGCCCACTGCTCCTCAGGCCACTTTTCTCTTTCCGCAGTCCTTTCAAATGTGGTCAAAAATACCTCTGGATCATCCTCTCCAGTCATTTTTGTCAATAAACGACTCACCCCAAAGGACGCGGTATTAGTGGGACGGCTTTCCTCACTGGTCTGCGGACGTTGCTGCATTACTGCTTCCATTTGTTGTAGTCTCTGCTCTTGCTTCTGTAACAGGTCTATGAAGCGGGCCTCAGATTGCTGCTGGGCTTGTTGCTGAGCTTCCAGACTCTGTTGGTGAGCTTGCTGCTGGGCTGCAAGGCTCTGTTGATGAGCTTGCTGCTGGGCTGCGAAGTTCTGTTGTTGAGCTGCAAGGCTCTGTTGATGAGCTGCAAGGCTCTTTTGCAAACCTGCATTTGTCTGCTGTTGATTGGCATTTGCTAGAGCCAGCTGCTTCAGTATCTCCTCCATGCTGGCTTAAAAAAAAACTGCCCCTGGTTCTCCACCAACTGTGAGGGGGTTAGCTCGGCAGCGGGTGTGTGTGACCCCCGAGATGGGCTCCCCACACAAAAACAGGCCCAGCAAACGGAGGTTGTGGTTTTCAAAATCAAAAAGGTGCGGTTTATTTTCTATTTACAGTGACAAAACACAGCAAAGCAAAAGAAACATAAACAAAATAAATCCTGGTCAACTTGACCTCTGACTAAACATACAGGTTTCCTAACTAACAACTGGGATCAGCCTAGTGCTGTCCTAGTCCCTAAGTCCCTGGTTTTAAATGTCCAAGCAAATAGCCACACAGGCTTTGTCTCACCGCACAGGGGTTCACTCTCCCTAGACAGTCCACACAGGTCTGGGTCCAGGCATGAGCAAACATCTAATGAGGCTGGGAGTTCTTATAGAGGCCTAAATGAGCTGACAAGCTTCAGCTGGTCTCATCAACTCCCTGTCTGCACGACGCCCCACACTCTCCCTAGAGGTATGAGTCATCCATGAGCCCACTAGCCTCAGCTGGGCTTATACAACTCTCCACCTAGTTGTATAAGTCGGCGTAAAGCCTGAATCTGGGCGAAATATATCTACCCCCCTGGATGCAACCAGATGACTTTACCTTCCTGCTGTCACAGTATATATATATATATATATATATATATATATATATATATATATATATTACAAAAAATGAAGAAGACATGTCTGGTTTTAAGGCAGACCATTACCTATTTTCTTTTATTAGGATGAGATACAAATTCATGCTGACTATTTTACAAAGCTTGTTTTAACGAGGAATGTTTTAGTCTTTGCTGCCTTAAAGAATTATATGTTTTAATCCTCCAGAGTATATTTTCCTTTAATAACTTGTCAAAGATTTTTGGAGGCTCTTTTGGATTTTGACATTTAAAAATCCCACTTCAAAGTGAAATGCTTGCAAAAAAAGGATATTTAATTCCAATTAATTAAATTGAAGAAGACACAAATCCCTCAGAGAAGATGCAAAGCAAGCTGTGGCATGGGAACCTTTTAGTGCATGGTATTTTTTATTTACTTTTTTCTGGTTTTAACTAAACTACTGCAACCACCTGTAGACATTACATTTTTTAAATTTAAATTAATCTTTTTAAAACGTATTTAATACGTTACTGTTAGTTTTAGTTTACAGGTACTATACACCTAAAAAACAAAGGATAAAGTTAAATTCATCAGAACATAAAGTTGCTGTGATAATCAAATTGGTAATTTGTTTTTACCTTGAATTGGTGAATGTTAGCTGAATTTGTGATTGTCAAATTTTGCTGTCTACCCAATGTCTTGTGTAGTGTAGCTTTTGGACCTTGTTAGCAGCCTCTCAGTAGTATAATGATATGACATTTTGATAAACTAGTGCCTCACTATGAAACAGTGAGCTGATAGCAGTCATACATGATGATTTACTAAAGGACTAGTAAAATAACACCAAGTAGGAAAAAAAAAATCACCATTACAGTAATACCCACCACAGGCATAGATCTGCAGATGGCGAAACATCAGTTTTGAAAATGTGTCACACTAGTAAATACCAAGTGTTAGTAAATATCTTACCATCTTACCAAGATAGTTGTGGATCATTTTCATTTGCTGGGGGAAACTGCTGAAAATGTTTATTTCAGTGTGCCTTTTCCATGACTGGTGTTAACATACACTTTTACAGCTTCTCTCTTATTGGCATAAAAAAGTACAAGACTTTTTGAAAGTGGGTATATGTTTATTGAAATTACAATGGATTACAGCAGTGGTTCTCAACCTCAGTTCTCAAGTACCCCAAACAGGCCATGTTTTGGGAATTTCTCTTAGATAAAATAGCTGTCCAAAAGACCAAGCCATTGACCTGTGCAAGATAAAGGAGAACCTGCAAACATGGCCTCTTGGGGGTACATGGGGACTGAGGCTGAGAACCACTGGATTACAGGACCATTACGCAGTGAATGTATATAGATTATATAGATTATTTTTTTTAGAATATGAATATCATTTAGTGTCACTTTAACTCTTTCTGTGAATGTTATAAGGCATATGTATTTTTGAACTCAATGAAAAGTCAGTTTTAGATCCTGTTGTCTTGCGGAACTCGCATAAAGCTTACATAAAAGGTTTTCTTATTAAAATGTGTTCTGTTACTAAAAAAGTTTCATGACACAGCAGCTTAATGACCTTTTGAAACACATCCATACTCTAGAGACCGAAAATATAAAAAAACAGCCTTCCCTATCTAGCAGTTCTCAATTGTTTAAGGCCAGACAAGACCTGCAATCTTTACTCATCTCCCAGAATGACAGCCATCTTAGGGTGCTGAAATCAAGCCATTATGGCCTTATACCTTATCTTTACCGTCCCCTTAAAGGCGAGAAAATTCTAAACCCAATAGGCAAAGCGGATGCGTTTAGCTCCTATTATAGTAACTTGTACAATTAGAAGGGAGAGACATAGTTACATAGTTACCTAGTTACATAGTTAGTCAGGTTGAAAAAAGACACAAGTCCATCCAGTTCAACCATAAAAGAAAAAAAAAAAAATATCGTACAATCCCATATACACAATTCTATACCCACAGTTGATCCAGAGGAAGGCAAAAAACCCCAGCAGAGCATGATCCAATTTGCTACAGCAGGGGAAAAAATTCCTTCCTGATCCCCCGAGAGGCAATCGGATATTCCCTGGATCAACTTTACCTCTAAATGTCAGTACCCAGTTATATTATGTACATTTAAGAAAGAATCCAGGTCCTTCTTAAAGCAATCTACTGAGCTGGCCAGAACCACATCTGCAGGGCGTCTATTCCACATTTTCACAGCTCTTACTGTGAAGAAACCTTTCCGTATTTGGAGGTGAAATCTCTTTTCCTCTAGAAGTAAAGAGTGCCCCCTTGTCCTTTGTGTTGACCGTAAAGTGAATAACTCAACACCAAGTTCACTATATGGACCCCTTATATATTTGTACATGTTGATCATATCCCCCCTTAATCTCCTCTTCTCAAGAGTGAATAAATTCAGTTCCTCTAATCTTTCCTCATAGCTGAGCTCCTCCATGCCTCTTATCAGTTTGGTTGCCCTTCTTTGCACTTTCTCCAGTTCCCCAATATCCTTTTTGAGAACTGGGGCCCAAAACTGAACTGCATTTTCCAGATGAGGTCTTACTAATGATTTGAACAGGGGCAAAATTATATCTCTCTCTCTCTGGAGTCCATACCTCTCTTAATACAAGAAAGGACTTTGCTCGCTTTGGAAACCGCAGCTTGGCATTGCATGCCATTATTGAGCTTATGATCTACCAAAACCCCCAGATCCTTCTCCACTACGGATCCCCCCAGTTGTACTTCCCCTAGTATGTATGATGCATATGTAGCGTCCTCACCTCTCTCCCGTGCTTTATCGGTTATGTGGCTGGTGTCTAGGGGTTCCTGGGAGAGAGAGATGATACACACCATGGCCCGTGTCCTCCTCTTACCAGGAGGTGAAGGCCAGAAGATTGGGCCCTTGTGTAGGTGTCCTAGAGTCAAGTCCAGTCCTTCGTCCCCGACTCCTTTGCTTAGTAACCCAAGTTCCACACAGTGAATAGGTACAACTCAGTTTTATTCTTCTTACCAAGCAATAAAACAATCTTTCTCCTTTTGAATAATGGGGAAACCGATCGAGGCACAATCCTTTCCCTTCTTGCTGCTGCCCACTGTGCTGTCACCAGTGGTGAATAGTCACTGCCACTGACTAGGTAATAGAACGTGAATTTACCTTCGCTCACTCTGCCCCTGTCAGGGGAAGAAATCCATCCAAGGGAGAAATGGTGGCCTCTCCGTCACCAGCGATGCTGCGCCGGACTCTCTGGAGAAGTTACTGCGCACCAGTCCTCACAAACTCAGACACGGGCACCCAAGGCATTAGGGCCCCCTCGAATTCCTCCACCCTCGCGGAACTCAGTCGAAGGTACTGAGCCCCAGGCATCCGCCATAGTACCGCACCCCAGGCTAAAGGTGCCTGAGATGGACTCCATCTCTGTTCCAGCTAGGCCAAGGGTGCCTAGGCCTGGAACACCGGAACGCCAGCACCCAAGCTGAAGGTGCCTGGGCGCGGCCACGTCCTCCGACTCTCTCCCTGAAAACCGGGCCTTCCGCCCCTTTTATGACCTCTCCCTTTGCATCACAGCGGATTCCCCGCCCCGCTGTACCAGCTCCAGGGGAGGACAAAAAGGCACGGTTCGCGGTGCATGTTCAGCTCGGGCCCAAGGCAACAGCGCCACCCAGAGACCTCAGGGAACTTCACACCACCAAGTCCTTACAAATTCAAATACCCACTACACATACATATTCTTAGCCCCCAAGTGCATAACTTTACATTTATCAACATTAAACCTCATCTGCCACATAGTCGCCCAATTAGACAGAGCATTGAGGTCGGCTTGTAAATTGGCGACATCCTGTAAGGACGTTATTCCACTGCATAGCTTGGTGTCATCTGCAAAGACAGAAATGTTACTTTTGATCTCAGACCCAATATCATTTATAAAGATATTAAAAAGTAAGGGTCCCAGCACTGAACCTTGGGGTACACCACTGATAACCTTGAACCATTCAGAGTAAGAATCATTAACCACTACTCTCTGAATTCTGTCTTTTAGCCAGTTTTCTATCCATTTACAAACTGATATTTCCAATCCTGTAGACTTTACCTTGCACATGAGCCGTGTGTGTGGAACTGTATTGAACGCTTTTGCAAAATCCAAGTATACCACGTCCACAGCCACCTCTCTGTCCAAGGTCTTACTTACCTCTTCATAAAAAGAAATCAGGTTTGTCTGACAACTTCTGTCTTTCATGAATCCATGCTGTCTGTTGCTTAAATAGTTTTTTTCCAGCAAGAACTCATCTATGTGGTCTTTTATTAATCTCTCCAGTATCTTCCCAACTATAGAAGTTAAACTAACAGGTCTATAGTTACTTGGTAAAGACTTAATTCCCTTTTTAAATATAGGCACCACATTGGCCCTGCGCCAATCCAGTGGTACTATTCCTGTCAATAATGAGTCCCTAAAAATTAAATACAATGGCTTTGAAATTACAGAGCTCAATTCTTTTAGGATCCATGGGTGTATGGACATCAACTGCCCAACGCACACCTGAACTCCTTACAGAATTTCTAAAATCCATTTCCTTTCCAACATTGACCCAGAGTGAATTTCTATATTGAAACCAACCCTTTACAGAACATAAACTTGAGGCTATGGTCAAATCTGTTCCTCACAACAAATCTTCGGGCCCAGATAGCTATTATAGAATACTCTAAATAGTTTTCTGACTCCCTTTCCCCTTAAATGGAAAAGGTCTTTAATGCTGCTGTGTTCATAGCATCCTTCCTTCCGGAGATGTTATTAGCAACTATTGTGACACTCCCCAAGCCAGAGAAAGAGATGTATTCCCCCCCTAAACTTCAGTCCAATATCCCTGCTGAATGTGAATCTGAAGATCTACCTGAAACTCATTGCTAACAGAATCAATAGTTTTTTACTCCGCTTGATCAAATCGGATCAAGTAGGATTCATTCCAAACAGACAAGCACCAGACGCCACAAGACATATCCTAAGTCTTTTACACCACTCAGAATCCTCAGGTCGCCCTTCTCTCTTCCTTTCACTGGATGCAAATTTGGTGTCTCAGGTGCTATGCACTTGGCTATATTTGTATTGTATAACCAACCCTCAGCCTTTGTCTTTATCCGGGGACTGTTCTCAAAACTTGTTCCCTATCACTAACGGTACTAGGCAGGGGTGTCCCCTCTCTACGTTAGTATTTGCGCTCCTTATGGAGCCCCTAGCTGAAAAGTTTTGAACTGATTGTCAGATAGAAGGCTTGACAGCCAACTGATCTCAACATACTATCACTTTGTTTGCGGACGATATTATTTTGACTCATTCCAATCTGGCTCTTTCTCTGCTAAGGAAGTATGAAATACTCCAACATTTCCCCAAAATTTCGTATTACAAAATCAATGCTACCAAATCTAGTGTTTTAGGTGTTATGCATGTGCAGGAGTGACGTCATTGTAACACCGGGCAATCACAGCGCCGGAGCCCGCAAACCGAAAAATAACTCCGGGAGACATGTCGCCGGTCACAGCGGTGTGTGGGGTCGCTGCAATAGCTTCAATCTAAGGTAAGTATTTAATAATGAGCTAGTATGCGATGTATACTAGCTCATTATGCCTTTGTCTTACAGAGGTTTTTTTGTTTGTTTTTTGGGGTTTACAACCACTTTAATGTTGATTTAGCCACCCAAACTCTCCTTCAAAATACCCTTCCTTTCCCTTGGGCCAAAGGATCTCCAAAGTACTTAGGCATTAATGTCACCACCCCTTTGTCCGACCTCTTTGCAG
This sequence comes from Rana muscosa, assembly GCA_029206835.1. NCBI lineage: Eukaryota > Metazoa > Chordata > Amphibia > Anura > Ranidae > Rana > Rana muscosa. The sequence goes on along the minus strand of CM055122.1, from coordinate 1,148,683,122 downwards.
CTAACTTTTCACCCCTTATAGAGTGTATACAACAGGAAATGGAGAGAATTAAAAAGTGCTACCTCTTCTGGATGGGTAGACTTGCTGCATTCAAAATGTTCCTTCTTTCTAAAATCTGTATTATTTTAGAACTCTGCCCATTCACATTCCCTTCCTATCCTCAAATATTATCATGTTGCACCTATACTTGATCACATTAAATTTGGGATTGGTTCCCTAATGCTAAAATGTGGTACCCGTTAGAGCAAGCAGCGATTCCTCTGAGCAGCTTACGGTCCTTGGTGTGGGCTGCCCTATGCCAACATCGAGTTCACTATACTGCACTCCCGATCATTTTGGAATCTCTAGAAGCATTAAACTATTATACTAATGTAGCATTACCCCCGTAGGAGCTGCTGGTCAGTTTTGGGTTTTACACGTTACCTCTTCAGCTTCGTTGTCCGGGTAGGAAAGTCTGTAGTAATGCAATGTCCATACAGATGTAAAACCTCAAACAGTTAGGCTTTATTTTCTTATGCAGAGAACGTTGAGAAGTAAAAGGTATAGAAAAGTAGGGGAAGGTTCAGGCACTCAGCATTACTAGCCAAAAATATCAGCTCACAGTCACTTACCACTCTCAGTGTTTAGAGTGGGTATTGGTCACCCGGATAGTCCCCTCTCACATGGCCTAGCAGCTGGAATGACACACGAATCAGCAACGGGGTAGTCTCTGCCACAGACTGCCCAAGATGAAATGGGTCTCTGCCACAGACTGCCCAAGATGAAATGGGTCTCTGCCACAGACCTTTTGAAATGAATGAAGTCTCTGCCACAGACCTTTTAAAGTTGAATGAAAGGATAGTCCAGGAATCCTCTGCCACAGGATTTCAAAGTCCCAAACTTCCAGCCGTACAGTGAAAGAGCCTTTAAGCCAATCTGGCGAACTGTAGGGCTTGTAGTGTAGTGGATCCCTGTTACCAGGCCTCTCCATGAGCCAGCAGCACTTTGCCAGTCCCCTCCAGGGCAGGTCCTCCCCTGGTCTCCTTCACCAAGATAGCTTCCTTCCAGTTTGGACGGACAACTTGGGATCCCCTCTCTGAATTTAGGCCCCAGCCAGACTAGCTGGGCCTACTAGATAGCGATGCAGCCTCGGGCCAACGTGGCCCCGAGACCAGAACCACACACACACACCTTGCGCCCGGAGGGCTGGGGGGCGGGAACGGGTCCCAATCAATGGCGTCTGTCCCTTAAAGCTGTTGTATACCCTAATTTTGAACTTTTACCTACAGGTAAGCCTACAATAAGGCTTACCTGTAGGTAAAAAGAATTTCTCCTAAACCTGTACGGTTTAGGAGGTATTCCCCTCGCAATGAGCCGCTAAATGTAGCGGCGCATGCACAGCAGGGATTCTTGGCTAAAGCCCGCCAGCTGCCGGACCTTGCCGACGTGCGGGAATCCCGACATCGCCGCTCCAGCCACTCACAGCGCTGGAGCGGCGATACCCGGAAGACACGCCGAGGCAAGATGACATCTCCCTCGGCATGGACCAGGTAAGTTCCAGATGCCTCGTTCTAAGGTAAGTATTTCATAATGAGCTAGTATGCGGTGCATACTAGCTCATTATGCCTTTTGCCTTTCAGGTATGAAAAAAAAAAAAAGCAGCAGCGGGTATACAACCGCTTTAAGTATCCCCTCCCAGCAGGCACAGCGGGTCGACCACTGCCACTGCATTTCTGCTGAGAAGGGCTACTCAATGCACCATGGTTTACCCATGTCCCAACAGGTGCCGGAGATGGCAACGCCACCTACAGGCAATAAGGGAAATCACTACCAGGCAAACCACAACTAGAACAGAGGCAAATCAAAAATGTAATTCAACCGTCTGAGCCCAACTGCTGGCTCTGACATCCCCCTATATTTTGAATAGCGTCCTAACCTTTTGGGGAGGGTGCTACACTAAAGTCAGCTGTTCATCCCATAAGGGGACTACTGTCTCTATAACTCTTGAAACTCTTTCAGTTTTAATGTCAGATCTCTCCTTCCATAGTTGGGAGTGTAGAGGCATTCATACCACTAGCAATCTTTTAGAGAATGTGAAATTGATACCCTTAAACTCGCAGCAAAGGTTCTCTATCCTACCTATGGACTATTTACTCTATGCCCGAGTAGTATCATATCTTCAAAAACACCCCCTTGCCCATCTGAAATTACCCAGTTCAATTTAGTTCTTCTGAAATCAGCCTTTTAAATCTTCCAGAGGTATATTACTATTTTATCACAAACCTAACTCCAAGTTGATCTTCACCAAATACCCCCCTTTGTTAAAATGAGAATCTTAACTTCAAATTTTTTACACAGAGGTGCAATGGGAAAAAGCCATCCTTTATAATTACTACTTCTCTAAGTGCGTCAACCACTGGAAACTGAAGCAAAAGGTACACCTCAGAAGGTATCTAACACCGTATTCCATTGCTAAATTCTTTACTATGAGCAATAACCTTTGCTGGAGGGGGGGGCGTGGCCGACCGGAGCTGAAGATGGCTGCTTAAGTTGAGAGCTCCTCATCCCAGAGACGACAGCGGAACGACTACGGCCCACACAACTACACCATCCACGGCCAGCCTTGCTGCAGAACCTCTCCTGCATACAGGAATCATGTCCAGGAAGAGATACACGGACTACAAGCCGCAGAAACTGACCGAGTTTGCCTTTAAGCCTGCGGAGAAGGTCAGTGGGATCAAAGATGTCGCCGGCTCTGCCGCGCCGAGGGACCAGCGAGCCTCTTACACTGACCTTCCGGACGCTGATCCGGATAATCCATGCCTCCCTGAGCCCCCAGGCAGCTCCGATCACCTCCCCGAATGTGACCCCCTCACTAGCAGCCCCGCAAAGGCCAGAATGCGTCTTGACGCGCTGCCGCACCAGACGGCACAGGCACTAATTGAGGCCCCGGCTTTCAACCCCTTCTCCTCAAACCAGGCCCTGCACTCCTCTGTGGCGTCCTTCCCCACCTCAGGGCAGCCTGTACTAGATTCAACCCTGAAAGATATGCTATTATCACTACAATCCTCTCTAATGACTGATCTCTCCTCACTATTTACAAAAGTTACATCTGACATACACTCAGTAGATGAAAGAGTGTCGACCATAGAAAGAGGTATGACTGAATGTGCCTCCACGGTGAATGGGGTCATAGATGCATATGAAGACATTAAAGAAGAACAAGTATGGCTGCGCACCAAGCTGTCCGATTTAGAAGACAGATCTCGCAGAAACAATGTTAAGTTACGTGGGGTCCCTGAAACAATACCACCAGCTGACCTACCCAAATACGCTAAAGAGCTTATGCACATCATACTCCCTGAAGCGTCACCCAGAGATTTAATAATTGACAGAATACACAGGATTGCTAAACCATCCCATCTCGCTGCCACTGTCCCCAGAGATGTACTCATGAGAGTGCATTTTTTTCACGTTAAGGAAAATCTCATGTTTGGGGTTCGAGCTAAATCCCCCCTTCCTGCTCCCTTTACTGATGTGCAAATGTTCCCAGATCTGTCCAAATTCACACTCCAACTCAGAAGACAACTAAACCCAATCACTAAGGGGCTCCAAAACCACAAAATCCAATATAAATGGAGGCAGCCAGCCACACTCCTTATCACTAAAGATGGCAAATCGCATGTGGTCAACGACCTTACTGCAGGCCTGAATCTGCTCCATGCCTGGGGTATATTGCCGGAACCACCCGCTCCTCTTCCTCCACGCAACAGCAACACCCAAGCACGCCGTAACCTGGACCAAAACTTCGCCTAGGTGACCACCAGTTCCACCACTATGGTGGGCCGAACAACTTTTTTCTTTTTTCTCATACGCCTCTGGGATGTCAGAGTATATTTTTGAAGACTTCAGTTCTCCTTGTTCAGACTGTTTTTACCCCCTTCCGGAGGTCACAGCGGAATTACGCTCCACCTCTATTTACCACCTCAGTTGAGCACCACAGTTATAGTGGTCTTTTGCTACAGTTACTACTTCATACTAGCATAGCGCATGCTCCTCAGAGTCGCGCCTTTATTCTGTTAAACGCTGACTGTGTCCAGATTTTTGTTTCCTGTAAAGTCTTTATTTTTTATTTTTTTATATTTCTTTTTTTTTCTCTTATACTATTACCATTTTGACATATTGCTCTATTCACGGCTCTAGCATTCACTTTGGGGGAGGACCCGGATCCTTTCTTCTCCAGCCACGACTACCTGGGCCCGTCTGACGACATACCGGATACCTACCAACTAACTGTAAGTGCAGACCTAACTCCATAGTCTTGCCCACACTTACACAATGCCCATCAATTTTCTGTCCTTGAATGTTAATGGGCTTAATCACCCAGCTAAACGCCACTCCCTGTGGAAAACTGTCCAGGCTCTTCACAGCGACGTTGTTTGCATTCAAGAAACACACCTACTACAAACCGACATACGGCTGTGCACCAACCGGCTGTTTCCCCACATCTTCCATGCACACTATGCCTCTAAAGCCAGAGGCGTTATGATAGCAATTAGAGACAAGGTTGATTTCCACCTATCCTCTGTAACCCTTGACCCGGAGGGGCGTTACATAATCCTGGTCTGCACCATCGGCAAGACACCATACACCATCGTCAATCTCTATGCCCCAAATACTCACCAGATTAACTTTATCCGCATGATCTTCAGACTCATTAAATCTGTGAAGAAGGGCCACCTCATAATTTGCGGGGACTTCAACATAGTCCCAGATATTCACTTAGACTCCACTTCTGCTGCGAAAAGGAGACCTTCCCCTTTGAAAGGGCTACTAACGGCTCATGACTTGCTTGACGTATGGAGGTGCCACCACGGCACAGAAAAAGACTATACTTACTTCTCTCATAGCCAAAATTCTTACTCCAGAATTGATATGTTTCTGTCCGACAAATGGGTACTACAAAAAATTGTTGCCTCCGCAATCCACACCACCACATGGTCAGACCATGCCCCTATCTCACTTTCCATTGACGATTCTAAACGCACCCACAACTCATTTATCTGGAGAGTTAATAACTACATTCTACAACACAAGGACTACGCTCCAGAGATAGCAGCCCACATTAGTGATTTTTTAAAATTTAACGAAGGTTCAGTGTCTGACCCTAACGTGGTGTGGAGTGCGCACAAGGCTTATATGAGGGGAATCCTGATGAAAATTAATGCGGTACATGCGAAGAAGAGAACGCAGCGAATAGACAAACTTTCCTCCCAGATAGCAGACCTAGAAACGCACCACAAAACTAACCCCCACACCCCATTACCTGACCAGCTAACGTCCCTAAGACAGGAGCTTCGCTCTTTACTACTACATTCCTTTGACCGTATCCAACGAAAATTAAAAGCCACCACTTACTCAACTTCCAACAAGGCTGGGAAACGCATGGCACAGCGTCTTAAAGGTAGACGCGTAAAGTCCAAAATACAACACCTGTACCACCCTCATACTCACACCCCCTTGACGAACCCACAGGACATCGCCAACGCATTTAGTGACTATTATAAAGACCTGTACAATTTGAATGCAGATCCGAACACCCCCCAACCCTCTCAAGACGACATTAACCGCTTTCTTAATGACTTGCATCTGCCTGTTTTAACACCCGATCAAATCAAACATTTGAATGCTCCGTTCTCGGAACATGAAATACGGAAAACAATCCGTTCTATTCCCGCTGACAAAGCCCCTGGTCCCGACGGATTCTCGGGAGAATATTATAGACAATTCTCTGACCAATTGATCCCACACTTGGTTGAGATATTTAATAACGCTGCCTCCTCTTCTCAGTTCCCAAATGACATGTTAAACGCTCTTATAATTACGATACCCAAACCAGGGAAGGAGCCGACCTGTCCTCAAAATTTCCGCCCGATATCCCTGCTAAATCTGGATATAAAGCTATACGCTAAAACTATAGCAGCGAGAATGATCGACATAATGCCCACACTGATCCACAAAGATCAATCAGGCTTCACAAAAGGCAGACAGGCATCGGATGCCACGAGGAGAATGATAAACATCATACATCAAGCAGAAATTACTGGAACGCCTTCTCTGCTCCTCTCTTTGGACGCAGAGAAGGCGTTCGACAGAGTACACTGGGCCTACCTCAGATCGGTACTACAGAAATTTGGTTTTGATGGATATATTCTTAACGCTATCATGGCACTATATTCATCCCCCTCGGCCACAGTCTTTACGGAAGGTATGACATCCCACCCATTCCCCATATCCAATGGCACCCGACAAGGTTGCCCCTTGTCACCCCTTATTTTCAACCTCCTTATGGAACCTCTGGCATCACGCATACGAGAACACAACTGCATTTCGGGTATACAAATAGGCCAGATCTCACATAAAATAAGCCTATTCGCGGATGATGTGATACTAATCCTTACAAACCCGGCTTCTTCCCTGGCAGAGGTACAAAAACTACTTACCTGGTTTAGCTAGGTATCTTACTACAAGGTCAATACAACAAAGTCGTTTATACTCGACATTAATCTAGATGCTACTACAAAAAACTTACTACTAATGCAACACAACTTCAATTGGGTAGAGACAGATATCTCCTACTTAGGGATTAAATTGACCAGATCAACTACACTCCTATTCTCCACCAACTTCTTACCCCTGCTTCTTAAAATACAAGGTGAATCCCAGAACATAGCGAAACACGAACTATCCTGGTCGGGCAGGTTAGCGGCCTTCAAAATGATCTGCCTCCCGCAAATTTTATACTACTTTAGGACACTTCCCATTCCTGTCCCCCCCTCTTTTTTCAGATCCCTTCAACGTGTCCTGAATTTCCACCTATGGAAAGGTAAAAAACCCAGATGTGCCCACACTAAACTGATCAAAAACAAACTGGCAGGCGGGGTGGGTTCTATAGATTTTGAGGACTATTACTTCGCTGCCATACTAGCCCAATTACAAGATTGGTTTCGTACCCACCCCTCCACACTATGGGGACAAATAGAAAACTCCTTCCTCCCTCGCTCAAATCTGAAATCTTGGTTAATGAGTACCCCTTTCGGGACAACTATCCCGTCAGCTTTCCCCCCTACCATGAAAGCATCCGTGCATGCATGGAAAAAAATGATCACACACACAGGTTACATTCCCCCCAAACCACCATTCCAAATACCTCTGGAATCTCTCCGCTATCTATCTCCAGACCTGCCACTTGCGCACTGGTCTAGTAAAGGCATACGCTTCATGCAGTCTCTTCTCCTGGGGCCACACATCAAGCCATTCGCTGACATACAAAGAGAATTTGACCTCCCCTCCAGGGAGCTTTTTACCCACTTAAGAATTAGCCATTGCCTAAAGGCAGTACCCACTCCTCTATACGCCATTCCGCCCAAAACCTGGGATTTCCTCACAAATGCTCTCTCCAAGACAAAGGGCATATCTCATTTTTATAACCGCCTCCACTGCAAACAACACTTCTTTAGAACATCCTCGCACTTGCGTTGGGAAGCGGATTTAAATTGCTGCTTCTCCACAGATCAATGGACCTCAGCACTGAAATCCATATATTCTTCCACCAAATGCTCTGCATTATGGGAACTTACCCAAAAAATCACCCTGCGATGGTATCTGACACCTGCCAGATTAGCGTACTTTTCTCCCCAATCCTCAGACACTTGTTGGCGGTGCAAATACCTTAAAGGTGACTTACTACATACACTCTGGTCTTGCCCCCTCATACAACCATTTTGGGAAGACATATTTAAACTCTTGTCTCGAGTCACTCACCATGAAATACTCCCTTCACCAGAGCTGGCGATCCTAAATATAAACATAGAGAAGATCCCCTATGCCCATAGGTATGTTACAACCCACATTCTCCTAGCGTCCAGGCTATGTATCACAAGACTGTGGAGATCAGAAGGGGTCCCGGATACTTCCCAAATTATTGACCTTGTGAATTTACACTTTAGCTACGGATCTATTATGGCAGGCAGCATTGGTCAGGCCGAAAAGACCCGGAAGGCCTGGGTCCCGTGGACCAATCGGTCCGGAGCTGTGTTATCTCATAAAGCACCCTGTTTAGATATACATTTTCTTGACTGAGCAATATGTAGGTTACACCCTACTAAGCCACGTGAACATCACCTATATAGTATTTTTGGACACATACATGTTTGGACTTATCCTCTATTACTAGGGCGACTGCGGGCGTCTCTTCTCCTGGGACACAGAAGTGCTCCAATCCTGGTGACCTCGGAGGAGAGACGACCCTGTACTGATGCTTTCTTATTCACTCTTAGTATCACTGTGATAAATCTCGTTTCTTGTACTCTTTTATATTTTATCATATCCTACCGTCGTTGCACGACGAACATTGTTAAGTGTTCTTGTACCTTTTTGTAAGGAAAAAAATTTTTTCAATAAAGAATGATTTAAAAAAAAAAAAAAAAACCTTTGCTGGAGGGGTTGTGGTCGGGTGAAGACACTTTCACTTATGCTATAGTCATGCATCTATATCCAGAGCTACTGGGACTTAGTTTTTAGATTAACACCAAAGATAATGTGGAGCAGGAAATCCTTACTATACATATGGATATGGCCCAAGTTAGACCTATATCTGCAAATATATTGGCAGTAGCACACCTCAAAAAATGGAAATCTTCCCTGACCCCCATTATTTCCAAATGAAAAAGTCATCTTGATGTAATTCTGGGTTACGAGCAGGTAATGGCATTCCAAAATGGTAATCAGTTTAAGTTTCAGCAGTGTTGGGAACCCTACGGAGAGCAGCGCTGTCAGGAAAGGTTTCACCTGCTGGTGGCACTGTCGGTTCTTTGGATCGCAGTACTGGTGTCCGCCAGCGGGTGTCTCCTAACAGTCTAGAGCTGTCAAGAAAGGTTTCACCTGCTGGTGGCACTGTTAGACCTTTGGGCCGCAGTACTGGTGTCCACCAGCGGGTGTCTTCTGGCAGTGTGGAGCCAACATCATCTCCTGCGATCATGCGTCACCTGAGGCTAATTGCAGGAGATGTGTATTTATGCCCGGCAAGAATTCACACACTTGCCGTGGTATTGTCCTTGAGCCCTGATCTGAACATTAACCTGAAACTGTCCCTGTCCTTGTCCCTCCTGTGATCCTGTACCCCTGCCCTGCAGCCTGATCCATCCACCTTTTACCTGTCCTGTCTTGCTCCTTGCCCCAGCTTCTGATCTCCCATGTATGACCCTGGCCTGGCTACGTTTACGATTCTGGTATTCCCCATCTATTGTACATCCTTTTCTGTTATTTTTGGGTCACTGTCTGGTTGTTGGATTGTTGTGCACTGTTTGGTATTGGAGGTGTTTTTGTATTTATATTCACTTATCTTAATAAACTACTGTAAGGTATGAACCAATATGAACTAATATTCATGATTAGAGTTCTCCTTAAATATATATGTTGAAATATATGTATTAGTACAGAAAATGTTTCTCTGACATAAGTGTGAGCAGAATGTTTTTGGTCAAACTTATCTTTCTTCTGTTTTAACTGACAGGCTCTTGGGTGGCCTATTGGCCTGAGCTAGTTCTCCGGCTCACTGGTGACCCGCCCCCTACCTTGCTGCACGGCGTGACGTCAGGGGGCGGTCCTGTGGCGGCGTACATATGGCGCCTCCATGGGCGGCTTGGGCATTCAGGGATCCCTTATCTGGTGTCCACACAGCTTGGGGATTCTTCCTCCCCTCTTCCCCTTTTGGTATCTCACTGCACTCAGGTAACTCTTCACATTATCCATTCATTTCTTGTTTTTGAATTGTCACTTTTCTTCCCTGGCGTTTCCAGGGTCTTCCTTGTTTGCTGATTCCTCATCATTCACACTCCACTCGGCAGCTTTTGGTTATCCTTCCCACCACTACACTTCTCTTCCCTTCCTTCCCCATTCCTTTTTTCTCCCCCCTCTCTTTTTTTTCCCCTCCTTTTTTCATATTCTCTGTTCCTTCACACTCATCACTTTGCACTTACCTTGTGCCTTTCCCCAACCCCCTCTTTCCCCCCCCCTTCAAATTAGTTCTCATTTCACTCTCATTTTTCACATAGGGATGCCCTGTCTATCCACGCCTGCCCTGGTGGTCGCCTGTGGGCAGCCTCTGCGGGGATGCCTGCTGCGGCTCCCGGGTGAGGGTATCATTGGTCGGTCTACAGCACCCGACCACCACAGCATCAACACACGAACCCCAGTAAGTAGCATGCACTTGATCTGTGGTTATTTATAACCCATTCCTGTTCATGCTTCATTATTTTTTTTTTTATTTATCGGTTTATCTTTATTAATTTTGTTTCAGAGAACTGGCTTGCTCCTGATGATTGGCGCTGAAGCCATGAAACGCGTCGAGCTATCTGAAGCCGTTTCTGTGCAATCAATATTCAGTTATTACATTATTACTTTTCCTTACCCATTCAGGATCAGAGAGGCCATAGGCCCTGCAGGCATTACCTTCTTCTATATTTTTACCTCAATGTGCTTTGATGAACTTTGGAATTTTATTTGGATGTACCATGACATAACTTTTGCTACCTGTTTACCGATTGTACACCTCATGACCCAATGATGTTTGGGGAATGAACTTGCCATGCTCAACTGCATTGCAATCATAGTAAATGTATATTCCATGACCAACTGATGTCCATGTAATTAATTTGTATGTGTTTTTAATTATAATATGCAATAAATTCCAATTGGTTCACTTCATTATGCTTTTGCTTACACCTGCTTCATTTAAAGTCCCGCCCCTCTTCGCTCCTCTCCTAAAATTATGTGGGATGGAGAGACATGGCATTACCGGGTCATGTCTCTCATTTAAAGTCCCCTGGGATGGAAGTAACTGGCCGTACCAGGCCATGACTTCCTAAAAATCCCAGAAAAACTTTTTTTCTCCAATATTAAAACATATTTAGGGATGGAAGCTTGTGTACTAGCTCCAATTGTAAAATTAATAGCATTAATCACTCTGCATTCATTGACCTTTGATTTAGCCTCCTCTGACCTTTATTTTTTCTACCATTAAAAAATCTTTTACAATAATTTTCTAATACCCAATGCCCAATTCTTTCATTCATTTTTACCCCTGTGGTTCGCTACTGTTTTGATGCTGCGTGGCTGTCTGAGTGTTGCCCGGCAGCTTTATCCTTCCGGGAGCTGTGACGTGCTCTGCGGGCCTTCTCCCCTCCCCTTTAGGGATGGACGGTGGTGCCGTCACAGCACGTCAACGCCACGTTTCCCCTGCTGCACGCGCGGCACCTCTTTGATGCTGTCGCGCCCCGCTGGTGGGTTCCCACTCTAGTGCAGCGACAGGGGCTCTTGGGTGGCCTATTGGCCGGAGCTAGTTCTCCGGCTCACTGGCGACCCGCCCCCTACCTTGCTGCACGGCGTGACATCAGGGGGCGGTCCTGTGGCGGCGTACATATGGCGCCTCCATGGGCGGCTTGGGCATTCAGGGATCCCTTATCTGGTGTCCACACAGCTTGGGGATTCTTCCTCCCCTCTTCCCCTTTTGGTATCTCACTGCACTCAGGTAACTCTTCACATTATCCATTCATTTCTTGTTTTTGAATTGTCACTTTTCTTCCCTGGCGTTTCCAGGGTCTTCCTTGTTTGCTGATTCCTCATCATTCACACTCCACTCAGCAGCTTTTGGTTATCCTTCCCGCCACTACACTTCTCTTCCCTTCCTTCCCCATTCCTTTTTTCTCCCCCACTCTTTTTTTTCCCCTTCTTTTTTCATATTCTCTGTTCCTTCACACTCATCACTTTGCACTTACCTTGTGCCTTTCCCCAACCCCCTCTTTCCCCCCCCTTCAAATTAGTTCTCATTTCACTCTCATTTTTCACATAGGGATGCCCTGTCTATCCACGCCTGCCCTGGTGGTCGCCTGTGGGCAGCCTCTGCGGGGATGCCTGCTGCGGCTCCCGGGTGATGGTATCATTGGTCGGTCTACAGCACCCGACCACCACAGCATCAACACACGAACCCCAGTAAGTAGCATGCACTTGATCTGTGGTTATTTATAACCCATTCCTGTTTATGCTTCATTATTATTATTTTTTATTTATCGGTTTATCTTTATTAATTTTGTTTCAGAGAACTGGCTTGCTCCTGATGATTGGCGCTGAAGCCATGAAACGCGTCGAGCTATCTGAAGCCATTTCTGTGCAATCAATATTCAGTTATTACATTATTACTTTTCCTTACCCATTCAGGATCAGAGAGGCCATAGGCCCTGCAGGCATTACCTTCTTCTATATTTTTACCTCAATGTGCTTTGATGAACTTTGGAATTTTATTTGGATGTACCATGACATAACTTTTGCTACCTGTTTACCGATTGTACACCTCATGACCCAATGATGTTTGGGGAATGAACTTGCCATGCTCAACTGCATTGCAATCATAGTAAATGTATATTCCATGACCAACTGATGTAATTAATTTGTATGTGTGTTTAATAATAATATCCAATAAATTCCAATTGGTTCACTTCATTATGCTTTTGCTTACACCTGCTTCATTTAAAGTCCCGCCCCTCTTCGCTCCTCTCCTAAAAGGCATGTATATTTAGGTTGAAATGTAACTTTGTGGTTAGGCTTTTTCCGGGAAAAAGTTTATCTCACTTCTGCTTTAACTGCCAGGTTGAACTGCACTCACATATGGTGTTTCTTATCTTCCTGTTTCAAATGTCAGAACACGTTTAGTTTGACCGCAATTGACGTATGTTGATTGACCGCTTTTGCAGAAGTCAAAAAACCAGTTGGAGTCTATTTTTGTCTAACTCATGAGGTTTTTGCTTATTGCTGATTGGTCCATACGATTTTCTCGCTGTGTATAAAAAAGGACATGTAACCATTAAACCACATATTCTTGTATACCTATTCACTGTGTATTGGTGTCTTGAATATCCGACCGGTCAGAGAGATAATTCCACAGATCCTGAGTCCAGCTCGAGCCAAGAAGGTCCAACAGAACCAAACAGAACCAGAACCTTTCAACTACATTATTTCACTTTATCCCTCCGTTGCAGTCCACACGGTTTTGGTCACACCTGTTTATGACAGAATACCAATGCCATCCCAGAAGTGGCTGCACAGAGGAACCATCTCGGTTCTGTTGGTTTTGCTAAAATGCATTTTGATAAAATTGGCTATTATTCTCTGCTCGTGTCAGAGGATGGTGAATATTGCCACCAGACAATGAAAGAGTGGACCAATGACCAGCTACTAGAGAGTATCCGATTAGCTCATTCCCTAGTTGATCAGAGCTATATGCTGTTTGGGGATGTTCAGCCTTTATTTCTATTGTGTGCAGAGCTAGCCCTGTCCTGTACTCCAAAGGGCAGTGATGATTTTTCTCCCCCTTCAGTGTTGATCAGGTTGTGTCTCTAGTGTGGCTTTCGGAGGATGACTCTGCATACTTCTTTGAGCACTATTCAGCTTGTTCCCAACATGTGCTAGTGGAGTGGGTTAACTCAGTGCAGTCCCTTATCAGACAGGCAACATGTAAACCACGTTTTGTTCAACCATTACTCCAAGCATGATATATTGCACTCAGCCTCAGTCAGTTCACAACAATCCATTCCTGCTACCAGACAGCTGCCTGCCCAAATGTATTTCCCCCCATCTCCCACGGCAACATCAATCTCAGCCCAGTATACTCTGCTTCCAACCAAATATCAGTACTCTGTTTCTACTCGCTGCACCTATCCTGCCTTTAATCCCACAAAAACTTCCCCTAGCCACCGTTCCCTCTTCCTTACCATATTCCAGCCCTTCTCCGAAATCTGCTACACCCCTTACTTACAGCCCTGCAGTCACCTACAGAACTGCAGTGGCTAAACCAAAGAAAAAAATGAAGTTTTTCCTGACCCACACGATCCTGCCATTATCCCAACCTGCCTCCTCACCAACCGATTTGCTCCAGTCTCCATCAAGGTCAATCGAGCTACACCAGTCTGCCTCCATGCTAGCCGAGCTGATCTGGTCTGTTTCCATCCCAGCTGATCCACTCCAGTTGGCCTCCATGATTGCCAATGAGGTCAAGCTAGCCTCTGATGATCCTGAACCTAAATACCCACCTAACCCTTTCAACATCTTGCCTGCTGTCCAGCCTGAGGTTCCTGTGCCCATTTTCCAGCCTTAAGTTTCGGTGTCCGTGTTCCAGCCTGAAGTTCCAGTGTCCGTGTTCCAGCCTGAAGTTCCGATGCCCATATCCCAGCCTGAAGTTCTGGTGCCCATTTCCCAGCCTGAAGTTCCAATGCCTGTGTCCCAGACCGAATTTCCAGTGTCCATGTCCCAGCCTGAAGTTCCGGTGCCCGTGTCCCAGCCTGAAGTTCCGGTGCCCACTACCCAGCCTGTAGAGCCGGTGCCCGCTACCCAGCCTGTTGAGACGGTGCCCACTACCCAGCCTGCTGAACCGATGCCCGTCACCTGGCCCGTTGAGCCAGTACCCGTCATCCAGCTTGTTGAGCCGGTGCCCATTACCCAGACCACTGGGCTGGTGCCTGTTACCCAGCTTGTTGAGCCGGTGTCCTTTACCCTGCCTGCTAATACGGTGCTCGGTGCCCGGCCTGATTTTTCAGTGTCTGCTGTCCAACCAGATGACCCGAAGCCTGCTACCCAGCCAGACAACCCGGAGCCTGCAGCCCAGCCAGACGACCTGGAGCCTGCAGCCCAGCCAGACGACCCGGAGCCTGCAGCCCAGCCAGACGACCCGGAGCCTGCAGCCCAGCCAGACGACCCGGAGCCTGCAGCCCAGCCAGACGACCCGGAGCCTGCAGCCCAGCCAGACGACCCAGAGCCTGCAGCCCAGCCAGATGACCCAGAGCCTGCAGCCCAGCCAGACGACCCGGAGCCTGCAGCCCAGCCAGACGACCCGGAGCCTGCAGCCCAGCCAGATGACCCGGAGCTTGTTGCCCAGCCAGATGACCCAGAGCCCAGCCAGACGCCCCAAAGCCTGCTACCCAGCCAGATGACCCGGAGCCTGCTGTCCAGTCTGATGACCTGATGCCCAGCTTGATGATCCAGTTGCCAATGCCCGGCCTGATGTTCCAGTACCCGTTGTCCGGCCTGATGATCCAGTCCCTGATGCCCGGCCTGATGTTCCAGTGCCTGCTGTCTGGCCTGATGTTCCTGCATCCTCTGTCTGGCCTGATTTTCCGGTACCCTCTGTCTGGCCTGATGTTCCATTGCCTCAGCCTGCCGTCCAGTCTGCTACCTGGCCTGATGTTCCAGTGCCTGCTGTCCGGTCTGATGATCTGATGCCCGATGTCCGGCTTAAGAATCCAGTTCCTAACGCCCAGTCTGATGTTCCAGTGCCTGCTGTCCAGTCTGATGAACCGAAGCCTGATGCCCAGATTGATGATCCAGTTCCCCATGCCCGGCCTGATTTTCCAGTACCCGCTGTTCGGCCTGATGATCCAGCGCCTGTTCTCCAGTCAGATGGTTCGACGCCCGATGCCCAGCTTTATGTGCCCGCTGCCCAGCTTGATGTGCCTGCTGCCCAGCTTGATGTGCCTGTGCCCGCTGTCCAGCTCGATGTGCCTGCCGCCCCGCTTATATTACATGGTACATTGCCCGCACTGTATATACATTCTACACTGACTACACTATATATATATATATATATATATATATATGTGTATATATACATTAACCTGCCTGCATGCCACTAACTAACCTGCCTAATCTAGCTCAAGTTCTTTCAATCTTTCCACGTATCACACTATATACGGCCGCTGTGTAAGCAGCCTTATATAGTGTGGGGCGTGGACTTAGCCCCCTGAACCATGATTGACCTAAGGCACCCTGCCTTTGGCCAATCATGGCTCTCCCAGTAGATTGTACTGTGATTGGCCAAAGCATGCAGGTCAGGTGCATGCTTTGGCCAATCAGCATCTGGCAATGCACTGTGATCTCGCAGTGCATTACGAGGCGCTCTGCGGTGCTCAAATTTGTTATGTTATGTGTTATCATGTTATCAAATATGTTCGGTTTGTTTGCGGACAAACAAACACCCGATGTTTGAGTCGAACTTACATTTGATTCGAACACCGGGACCATCCCTACCGGCCACCATGAACACCTCTTTATACCCTTGCTGGTCTGACACTGTAACCATCTTCTGACACCATTTTAGGCCTGCCACCATTACTATATTTTTATACCATTGCTGGTCTGACACTGTAACTATCTTCTTCAAGCACTAGAGACCTGCCACCATCTCATTTATTAATTCAATTGATGTAGTACATAGAAATGGTCGTTTTAATTTGACACACTTAATATTTCTGCAGTTGTCTCCCAGTTGCAAAAAAAATTATATTTCCTGCATTCCTTTCATGTCTTCTGCATTTATTTTTGTGTTTGGTTACAGTGTTTTGGCAATACCAATGAAAACCTAATTGTTTCCACTGCTGTTTTGTGGTTAATCTCCCCTCTTTGGCACTCCTGTGGTTCAATACATTGTCCTTAGGCTTTTCCTTGCAGAATCCCAGCCCTTCCCTCTTACCCTGTGTTGTTAAAAGCTGGGCAACTGGTGACCAAAACATTTCCCCCTACAGGTATGTCTTCATGGCCCAGTAATCTGTGGCTACAGCTTCTCTTGATCAAAGCAGGCCTAGCATGGCCTAGCAGGTGCACACATCTTTGTTAAAACTACATAAAAAAACAAAAAAATATTTTGATTGACCCTCTTAGCTCCTCCACCCCCTTAATTGCCATGACCCCACTGCATTTACCCAAAATAACAAAAAGGGAATTGCACCAAATTTTTAGTGAAGCAAAATGGGAGTTTCACTAATGCCTAGTAAATTGGTTCCAGTGCATTTGTATTGTGTTTCATTTTCTAAATATGCACCATGTATTTTTCATGTATTAAAGTGACTTATGATTATTATGATCACTAAGGGCTTTATGGATTTTGACAAACAATTTATGGACTATAAAGAATGTTCATAATATTAAAAAATAGATGCCTTTGAATTCATAGTTATAAAGACCTGGTCTACTAATAGTAGTACGTCAGATGTATAAGGGGGGTGAGACTTTTAAATATATTCTGTATAGGGTTTTTCCTCAATCTAAAATCCACAATGTGTTTAAAAAGAAATAAAATTGCACCATTTTTGTTTTAGTTATGCTCATTTAGTTGTTTTCTCTCACTGAATATTTGTCAATTTTCATTTCTTTCTGATTTTAAGATTACATATAATAGATTTTAAAAAGACCAAAACAGTTCAGTGAATTATTAAGATTTTAGAAAAAATATATATTTTTGGGTATTACCTGATAAAGTAAAGATCATTGTTGTTTTGAGATAGCAATTTCGCCTAAATATAAAACCTGAAAATAGAAAATTGTTATCAATACTTACTGTAATTTTCCTTTCCTGGCCTGTCCTCACGTCAGCACACTATGGGTTAACCCCTTCCTCCGGTCTCCCAGTACCACCTTCTTTTAGCTGATAAATAGGGGGCCCCTCCTCCCTTGCCCTTGTTCCACTTAACTGGAGGACGACAGGCTTATCGGGAGGGAAAAGAGCTGTGCTGACGTGAGGACAGGCCAGGAAAGGAAAATTACAGTAAGTATTGATAACAATTTTCCATTTTCCTGGCCAGCCTCACGTCAGCACACTATGGGATTTAATTTAGCTGATTTAGGGTGGGGAAAAGATAAGACTCGAACAACAACTGAAACTGCTGCTATAGTGAATATTTTATTTTGTTTGCAGAGGTGTGGACACCACTGCGTTTCCAAAATTTGATGCGTTGGCCGCTGTGACATCTAAATTGTAGTGTTTAGCGAAGGTTTCGCAGGAGCTCCAACTAGCGGTCCTGCATATGTCTTCAATCGGTATCTTAGCCGAAGCTGCCCATGAGGCTGCCACCCCTCTGGTAGAATGAGCTCTAAGAACTTGTGGAGGCATCAGCCCCTGTTTCTCATACGTGAGGCTTATCACCTTGGTGATCCAAGTCGCTATGATTCTTGCGGATGCCGCTTGTCCTTTCCTAGGCCCGGATGGCAGGACGAAAAGGGTATTAGTTTTGCGTACCTGTAGAGAGCGGTGTAGGTAAATTGAGAACAAGTTGACCATGTCCAGTGGTCTGAGATCTAGCTCTTCCGCTTGTTTTGGTGGCTGCGTGAAGCTTGGTAGGACTGCCTCCCAATTCACATGGAATTTGGAAACCACTTTAGGTGTTACGGCCGGTGAGGGCCTTAGGATCACTTTGTCCTGGAGAATGATGCAATATGGATTCTTGCAGGACAGAGCTGCTAGTTCTGAAACCCATCTTGCCGACGTTATGGCTGTAAGGGAGATCAGCTTGACTGTCAAGAACCAAAGCGGGCATGTCTCTGCAGGGATGAATGGATGTAGGAGCAGGGCTTTTAGTACCGTGCCCAGATCCCATGCTGGGAACAGGGGTCTCCTTGGTGGTTTCAATTTTATGACTGCTCTGAGGAACTGTCTTATTAGAGGCTCACCTGCCCACTTGTGACCTGTGAAGCACGCCAATGCTGACACTTGAACCTTTATGGTGTTATAGGCTAAGCCCGCTTTTAGAGCTGACTGTAAGAAGTCCAACACTTGCGCAATGCTTGGGGATAACGGAGAAAACTTCTGTTGCAGGGCAAATTCCGTAAATTTCTTCCAAATTCTGTTATAAGTGACATTGGTTGTGGCTTTTCTAGATTTTAGTAGCGTCTAAATTACTTCCTCCGAGATGCCTTGTGACTGTAGTCTGGCCGATTCAACAACCAAGCCATCAGCTGTAACCTGCCCGGGTTGGGATGACACCATTGGCCCTGCTGTAGAAGGTCTCTCTTCAGTGGCAGCTGTATTGGGGGGACTGCCGCCATCTGTAGGAGCAGAGGGAACCATGGTCTCCGTGGCCAGAAGGGCAGGATTACAATTGCATGGACGTTCTCCCTCGCCATCTTCAGTAGGGTTTTCATTACCAGAGGTAACGGTGGAAAAAGGTAGACAAAGGGAAAATCCCACGGAATTGAGAAGGCGTCTTGGGCTACTGCCTCGTCGCAGCGAAACCTTGACACGAACCGGGGTGTCTTCGCATTCCATGGAGTCGCCATTAGGTCTACCGAGGGTGTCCCCCACTTGTGGAAGATTGTCTCTAGGACGTCCCTGTTGAGTGTCCATTCGTTCTTGTTGGGGAAATCCCGGCTCAGACGGTCTGCTATGTGATTCTGACTGCCCGGAATGTAGGCTGCCGTTAGGGCTTCCACATGCGCTTCTGCCCAAACGAATATGTTGGTTGCCACCTGCAACAGCGGCAAGCTCTTGGTTCCATCCTGTTTGGCTATATAAGCCACCGCCGTTCGGTTGTCCAACATCAGTTTGACTCGAGCCCCGTGGACTAGATTCTCGAAGGCCCGCAGGGCCAGGTATGCTGCCTGTAATTCCAAGAGGTTGGAGTGTCTGGTTCCCATCCTGCTCCATTCGCCTTGAACCTGCCTGCCGAGGCAGTGAGCGCCCCAGCCCCGGAGACTGGCATCCGAGGTTATCCGAATCCAGTCTCCGGGGCTGAGGGGCATGCCCTGCGACAGGTTTTCTGGTGCTATCCACCACGCCAGGCCTTGGCGGATCCATCTTGGTATGAAGATCTTCTGGTGCAATGATACGCCATCCCACTGGTTCAGGAAGGATGTCTGGAATGCTCTTGTATTGAATCTTGCCCAGGGGATAGCTGGGATCGCTGCGGTGAACATTCCCAGAAGTGTCATGCAATCCCTTGCTGACAGTGATGAGGACTCCATCACGCTGTTTACGCAGGCTACTAACTCGACTTTCTTGCGTCCTGGTAGTGAGACAAGCCCTTTTCTTGTGTTGAAAACAAGTCCCAGGTATTCCATCTCTTGAGAGGGGATCAGCTGGCTCTTCTGCTTGTTGATAATCCAGCCGAATTCTGATAGAGTCTCCAGTACTAGCTCGCGCTGTGTCGCTAACTCTTCGCTTGTACGAGCCACTACTAAGATGTCGTCTAGGTAGTGGAAGATCTTTATGCCTCTTAATTGAATGACGGCGATGACAGCTAGCAAGATCTTGGAGAAGACCCGAGGCGCTGTGCTGATCCCGAAGGGTAGACACCTGAACTGGAAATGGTCTTCCCCTACCATGAATCTTAGGTATTTTTGGTGCTTCTCGTTGATTGGGACATGCAGGTACGCATCTGCTAAATCGACTGATATTAACCAGTCTCCTGGTTGCAGAACTGATATAATCGTAAATATTGATTCCATCTTGAATGTTTTGGGGACAATATAGTGGTTCAAGGATCTTAGGTCCAAAACTGGTCTTAGATCTCCTGATGCTTTGGGTACCAGAAAAATTGGTGAATAAACTCCTGTTTTCCGCTGTTTTAGAGGTACCGGTGTGATTGCATTTTTTTGAAGTAATTCGGTTATATATTCTAGTAAGCACTTCCGTTTTTTCTGGTCTTGTGGCCATTCTGTCTGGGCCACAATGTTGGGTGTTTTTTGTCGGAAAAATTATTTTGTATCCTTGCTTGACCGTCTTCTGGACCCATTGGTCCTTGACCGTCTCCGCCCATACTCTCCAGAAGGATGCCAATCTGGCACCCACCTGGGGAGGATGGGCGGCTGACCAGTCAAAAAGACTTCTCCGATTTCTTAGCGGTCTGCGCGGCCTTGGTCTTTACGTTTCGTAGAAAAGAGTTCTGGGAGCTCTTCCAATAGGGCCTTGTGTTTTCTCGCCCCGGTCTGTATGATCTGGCATCCTGCCCCCTTCTGTAGTCTGATTGGCCTGACCGGGTGGCCTGCTGTCTTCTTTTAGGTCTTTGTGGTATCAGGCCCGACTTCCCTCCTGTAGCTCGTTTAATAGCTTCTTCTAAGGTGCCACCAAACAACGTTTTACCATTAAATGGAATATTACAGAGACCCAGTTTTGAGGTACTGTCTGCTACCCAATGACGCAGCCATAGGGCCCTTTTTGCGGTCACTGCAAAAGCCATGATCCTAGCGAGAAGTTTTACTAAGTCCATAGAGGCTTCTGCCAGGAAGTCGGCTGAGAGATCCAATTCCTCCATTGCCGAAATGATTCTGTCCATTTCCACGTTAGACCTTAGAGCTGTCTGGACATTTGTGGTCCAAACCTTCAAGGCTCTGGAGACTGAGGTTAAGGCTATGGCAGGGCGGCAAGCCGCACCAGCAGATGAATAAACCTTCCTTAGGTCTGTATCCGCACGTCTGTCCATCGGGTCTCTGAAAGTTGTAGAATCCTGCAATGGCAGGGCCACTTGTCTAGCCAAGCGCTGTAAGGCCGCGTCTATGCCTAGTGGGGATTCCCAAAGGGCAGCTTCTGGAGTCTTAAATGGGTATAGCCTTGCAAAACGATTCTGTACATTTAACCTCTTTTCTGGCTTTTCCCATTCCTCCTCGAACCACTCTCGGATCTCTGGCAAGAGCGGAAAGGTCTCCCCTTGGTTCTTCTGGCTAGGAAAAAACCTTTGAATTTTTTCAGGTGGCTGGGCATCCTGTTCCCAGTCTATGGCCTCTTTTACGGCCGCAACATAAGGCTCTATGCATTGAAAGTCAAATAAGTACTCAGAGGGTTCCTCTGAGTCCGAGGAATCTGGTGACGACACCTCTAGCACTGGAGACGAATCTCGCCTTTGCTCCGCTGTGCTCCTGATTCTAGCTTTAGTCCCCGGAGCCCTGAAGCCTGAGGCTGACTGTATACTTTCTGTCACTGCCTCGTGAATATAGTCTTTTATTCTGCGTGCCTCCGCTTCTTTGTCTGTGGCTACCTCTTTGATGCAGTCTGCGCATAAGAGTTTCCCAGGAGCAGATGGCGCTGAACATGCCCAGCAAAACCCCTCATTAGGGCGGCCTCCGGTCACATTTGGCTCTGCTACTGTAGCAGTTTGAGTAGTTTTGCGACCTGGGCTGGATTGGGATTTGTGCATTGTCCGAGACCCAGACGCTTGCGGAGATTTAGAACGGTGGCGGGTCTTTTTCTTCCGCACTTGTCTTGTATTAGGGCTTCTGCTACTAAAAGACAAAACACCTCTTTAGTTTTGGTGTTGCACTCTTTTATATTGTGGCCCCCGTAGACCCCTTCTACCTTTCTGGTGATCTTCGTGCATTATGGGGCTGTGGTGAGCTCATGCTATATAAAAGACAGGATATAGCCAATAAGCAACAGGAAAATTCTCACTCTCATATATATATATATATAATAGTTATCTCTTTTAAATAAATGCTCTTTACCTTGCATTTAGTCCAAATTCTCTAGGGGTGGCAGCAGTATATTTGAGAAACACTGAGTGCTGTTAGGTAAAATAAAGTTCATGTCACTTTAAAAAAACAGGCAGTGCATAATGCTGACACAATCTCTCCACTCCCCCTCACTGAAGGAGACTCACCAGGACGTCTCTCTCAAGCACTGAGGCATACAGCAATGATTTTCCTGGCTTACAGGGCTTTTCTAGCCACGCTAGTTCATGCCCCCAGCGCCGCCCACAGTGCCGCCCCCCTCCGTGACATCATCACAATTCCACAGAAAGCACGGAGGGGGCGGCCGGCACGCTCCTAAGGAGCCCAGCAGCATGGAGCATGAGAGGAGACAGCATCACCACAGCCCTGTATGTAAGCTCCTATAGCTCAATATGCCCGCATAGCTCATGCACCTCGAGCGTCCAGTGTTCTAAAAGGATGCTACCTTCAGTATTCTGGACCTTCCAGTCCCAGGAGAGGCTTGAACCTGGGTGGGTGGGTTCGGCAGGGGGGTTTGTTCTGTGTTGTTTTGTTGTTTTTCGTGGTGGTCTGGTCGTCCGACCAAAAAAAAAGGAACAAGGGCAAGGGAGGAGAGGCCCCATATTTATCAGCTAAAAGAAGGTGGTACTGGGAGACCGGAGGAAGGGGTTAACCCATAGTGTGCTGACGTAAGGCTGGCCAGGAAAATGAATATACCACCATAATTGCAAAACAGTTGACTATTCAAAACATGAAGCATATAACTCTGATTGTAGTTAGGTAGGAATAATGTAGTTAAGCTGTCACAATTTTGTTTTAAATGTAAATTTTAAATTACCTTTCTATATTGATATATTCAAATGTATCTATAATAATTATTAAAAAATCAATATGCTGTGAATTGGTAACATGACATAAAGGTAAAATGATTTTGAGAAGACCAATATTTGCTTTTGTGCTGGAATGATGCATTGATTATTTTAGTGATAATTTGCTTCTCAGTGATATGTCATGTTTCAATATGTGTCTTATAAATGTTGAGATAATATAATTAGACCAACTAGTGGGTACTAATCTATATACATAAGTTCAATACCTTACTGGAATTCCTTCAGTTATAGTTACACTGCCTGGAAGCATTATCAACAAATATTTTATAATGCAATTTATTTCAACCTTCCTTCACAATGAATTAAACTAATAAAGAAATTGACTTCTAAGTGGGAAAACATATAAAGAAAGATATGTGTGTTCCACAAATATGAATGAACAGTCTATATTGACATGTTATTGGTAGTTGGTGCAGTTGTTTTACTTAAAACTACAGATCAATAATGATGCCTAATAAATGTTAGTTCAATTTTACAGATGTCTCTCTTTTTTCACCTACAGATATTACTTGCTCCAACCCTGCCAGTAACATGAACCTGTAAAACAAGCTAGGGAATAATTTAGACAAAAAGCCCAAGGCATGAGGCTTAAGTGTTATTTTCATACATACAAGTCAGCACTGGGCTGATGATATTGGAAGAATCCACATAGTATACACAAAAATAAGTATTATTTTATAATGATCACAGTCTCGTAAATAATAAGAAAATCATGTGTGTGTGTGTGTGTGCAAGCATGTGCATAAATGTGTATAATTGTGTCCATCTCAAAATTCGAATTCGAATTATTTAAAAAATAATAGAAATGTAAACCTTTTACTGGTTCTCATTATTGGTTACATGGGAAATGTTTCATGATTATTACTACTCCACTATATGGAAGTTGGGAAGCTCAGTGGTTGTTAGACACTTCTTCTATGGAATGGCTATCATTTTGCAAATTTACTAAAAGCCACCGCACTAAATGTGTTGACGTGATGATGAAGGTCAATGATCTTTTTTCTTACTGGGTCCTCAGATGTGTAAATTACTCATGTGTACCCTTGGTATTTGGAAATAATAAATGTTTCTATAACATTAGTTTGTTTTTTGCATGCTAAATCTTTTATGAAACACAAATATCTGTGAAAATGTATTAAAGACCAAACAAAAATATCATACATACATTAGTTAAAATTAATTTGTTTTAAAAGGAGGCCATAAACCATTTTCGGAATTCATGAATATTCTTCTTATGACCTTTTTGAAATTTCCAAAGCAATCTATTTTATCTGCCACTCCAAATCAATGGAGATGCAATGAGCCCTTGAAATAATATACTTTGCTCTTTAGGAAGTCAATATGAAAAGCTGATGGAAATTCATAAGGATCCTAGCCATCACAATGTATCTATGCTCCCTCGGTGGATTTATATGTTATATATTTTGTTAGGTGGCTAATAAATCCCATTTAGAAACAATGAACTGGTAAATGGAAAAAATACTAAAGAAGGTTGATCATGTAAAAGATGCTATAGAAATATACACATTTGAGGCATTTTGTTAAATATATGCTTGATAGGATAGGATTTTATATTCATTTTTTTCCCTTTAAGCTATTTCCTGTAAGCTATTTGCTTTAAGATTGTGGGCTATTTCTGTTTTGTGTATTAAATGTGCAAAATCAAATCAAGCACAGCACTTTATTTATCAGATACTAGAGTCAACATTCGAAGCAGGTTTTTATTTGGGAAAATGCTTTTACGTTTTTCTTCTTTTATATCAATTAAAAGGTTCTATATTATACAATTGTTTATTTGTAAAGCACAATCATATACTATTGCATATTATAAAAAGAATCCAGAAGACAAACCTACAATAATACACAATAAGGCCAGACTAAGTTCTAATGCCGCGTACATACGATCATTTTTTCTGATGAAAAAAGACAGATGGACTTTTTTCATCGGACAAACCGATTGTGTGTGGGCCCCATCGGTCCTTTTTCCATCGGTATAAAAAAATAGAACCTGTTTTAAATTTTACCGATGGAAAAAAAACGATAGCAAATTCCGAATCTACGCATGCTCAGACTAAATTACAAGATGGGAGCGCTCGTTCTGGTAAAACTAGTGTTCGTAATGGACATAGCACATTCGTCATGCTGCAAATTTTTGCATTGTTAAATGTAGCGCTTTCTTTTCTTCTTTCTAAACGGTTTTCCCCAAAAAAAAAATTGTTGCGGATGTTCACACAGAGTTCGGACAAAATTATTTCTTTGAGATCTCATGAATCTCATATTTAATTTTAAAGGCAGGATTCCAAAAATGTTTTTATTTTTTTGGTTGTTTTGAATCAAGATCTAATTTTTTTCTGGCCTTTTAATATTTTATGAAAAACCAAAAAAATGCAGCGCTAGTAACGGTAGGACATTTCAGATAACTGAATATATAAAATGCCCAAGTGCACAAAAAGTTCCAAAAGGAAACTAAGAGGTGGCAAAGAAAAATATAATAAGATAAGGAGGCACTAGTGGGGTGCCCTAGGTAGAAAACAGTGATATCAACACTGAATAAACTCAGTGGGTAAACCAGGATCTGAAATCAGTGGTGCTAACCCCAAAAACATATGTGGTACAATGTAAGGATGAGTTCTTGATAGGATCAAATGGATAAGTTCGAATTTGAATGGAGGAATGGAGGAACAAGGAATAGAGATCTTAGTTGTTCTGACGTGGTAGGTTTGCTGTGTACACTGTGTATCCCCTGTAGACCTTGAGCTTGTATGCTATCTGCTTTAAAACAAGGAGGTAAGAAATGGGTACTCTTAAGCCCTGTACACACGATCGGATTTCCTATGGTTTTTTAACCGATGGATTTTTCCATCGGAAAACCGATGAAGCTGACTTTCATCAGTCTTGCCTACACACCATCAGTCAAAAAACCGACCGTTCCAAACGCGGTGACGTAAAACACTCCGATGAGCCGATAAAAATTAAGTTCAATGCTTCTGAGCATGCGTCGACTTGATTCTGAGCATGCGTGGGTTTTTTATCCGATGGAGTTCCCCACAGACGATAGTAATTTGCTATCGGTTTTTTAACCATCGGATAAATTTAAAACATGTTCTATTTTTAAACACCGATTGAAAAAAGACCGATGGGGCCCATACACGATCGGTTTGTCCGATGAAAAAAGTCCATCGGACTGTTTTCATCGGTAAAACCTATCGTGTGTACAGGGCTTTACCGTTCGTCGAGGACACACACATCAGTGGCGGTGTATCAGTCATGCATGGACCAGGTATAGTAGGATCAGCTTCCAAGTAGTGATGTTCAAGGAGGAAATGCTGGATGCTTCAACAAACGTTGTCACCATCAAGGACTATCTACCATAGATGCGGAGTGTAGGATCTCACCAGCCCGGAGCATATGGTATCCAAAAGAAATTTAGTTCAACATAGAAGAAAACAAGAAACAACGCTCCACATAGTATAGATGAATCCGGGGTAGAAGGTAAAAAAATGGCCTTTATTGGCTTAAAAACAAGACATAAAAAATGTATATCCACATACAAGCAGCTTGAAGGTTCATGTACAAAAAGATAAAAACAAAAAACAAGCGTGGTGGAGAGAGCCGAGCAGGCTAAATGTCCGACATGTTTCGAGTGAGAACTCTTCAACTGGGGCATAACCTGCTTATCCCACAACACGCTCATATGTAGTGATCACGCTAATCTAATAATTGCCACTCGCAATCTACAGCTGATTCTGAAAAATGTCCCTCCGGCTGGACAAACGGAGGGACATTTTTCAGAATCAGCTGTAATAAATAAAGATAAAGATAAATAAAGATGAAGGGCAACATTTGAGAAATTAGTGGAATATATGCAGACTTTGGACCCCAAAGGCAGACATGAAGGCAAATAAAATCAATAACATGAGGAGTCCCTCGAATTGGGATCACAATGTGGTCCCCGAATCTCAGAAATCAGGATCAGCAGCAGATGTCATACATGTCCCCAAGCTGTGGTACTCCAAAAAACTGCGTCTTCTGGCAAAGCAGCTTGAAGCCAGGGAATCACTTTCTGGTCTTCCTTGTAGCCTTCCCTCCACGCTTCCCTGCAGTGTTCCCTCCACGCTTCCCTGCAGTGTTCCTTCCACTGCTCCCTCCACGCCCCCTTGCAGGCTGTGGCTCTGGTGGTGGGAATGTGGCAGGAGGAGGAGGAGAAGGAGGAGAAGGATGGGTCAGATCGCAAAGAT
Source organism: Rana muscosa (assembly GCA_029206835.1). Taxonomy (NCBI): domain Eukaryota; kingdom Metazoa; phylum Chordata; class Amphibia; order Anura; family Ranidae; genus Rana; species Rana muscosa. Next base: position 1,148,655,719 of record CM055122.1, on the reverse strand, counting down.
GTGTGGCCTCTGTCAGCTGGCCCCTCCCCACCCTGTGAAGGGCCGTAGATATAAGCTGCTCACAGAGGGCACGTTGGCGCTCCTCCACTTTAAGGAGTTTATCGGCCACATAGCACCCATAGGACTCGACTGGGTTGAGGGGGGCCTTCATGATCTCTGCTGCTTCCCTTATTATTTTCAGGGATTCCTCCTCCACTCGAGTCATCCTCCTGGGCCTTTTTTGGTCTCACCTGGAGGGGAAGCACCTGTGACTATCTGCTGCCACTTGGCCTGGGCACCTGCTGCCTGCCACTTGGCCCTGCCTCCTCCTGGCTGCCACTCACCCTTGCCTCCTCCTGGCTTCCACTCACCCCTGCCTCCTCCTGGCTGCCACTCACCCCTGCCTCCTCCTGGCTGATCTCATCCTGTGTATAAAAAATGGACATAGTTTGAGCTTTTGATTCATCAATCACACAAAATTCCCAGCTCATGACTGTTGCAAATTAAATGTTAATAAATAGAAAAGACTCTCATTCTGACCCCAGCATTTTTCATTCTTGTCCCAAACAATTCTGCCCACTATATATATATATATATATATTTTGGTTTATTTATTTTCTTTTTGAATAATAACATCTATTTCCCAACAATTATTCTAGGACAATAAATATGTTGAAAAATACTATACCTGACTATAGATGTGAAGATCCGGCTCTTCAAGGTCAGCTAGCTCCTCGGCACCCTCTGCAGGGGTGGAGGGAATGCTGGAGGGAAGGGTGGAGGGAAGAGTGGAGGGAACGCTGGAGGGAAGGGTGGAGGGAAGGCGGGAGGGAAGGCTGGAAAGTGATTTCCTGGCTTCAATCTGGTCGTCCAGAAATCGCAGGTGTTTGTAATACCACAGCTTGGGGACATGTACTTGGTCTGCTGCTGCTCCTGATCCTTGGGATGCGTGGACTTCTTTGTATTGTTTTTTGTAGCTGTTCCTCATATTATTGATTTTATTGATTTTATTGTTAATCATGTTATAGTCTGCCTCTGGGATCCAGGTCTTCATATATTCCAAAAATTTTTCAATTGTTGCCCTCCTAACATCACGATTGTGTTATAATGGGTTTTTAAGCTCCCATAAATTGGTGAGCTCTCTATATTTATCTATGAAAGCTCTGAATGTGACAGGATTTTTGAAACTCTGCATATTTTCTGCAAGATAAAACACAAGACAAAAACACTAGGTCAGCCTCAACTGTCCTAATATTATCCCAATCTAGCCCTTTAAAATCAGTATAGGCCACTGATGCCCCAACTTTAATTTTTACCTTCGTCAGTGACGTTCGGAACTTCCGGTCCTTCATCACTCCACGCACACAACATCGTTACGACACATGCATGTTATCATTATATTCCCTGTGCATGCGTGTAACTCCGCCCACGTCGGCCGCCCCTGATGTTCCCGCCCCTGACGTTCTTCCTCAAATATATCCCGCCCCTTATTGTTCGATGCCCAGTGGGAGACGACATGGCGGTGACACAGCAGGTGCGGGTTGTTTTAACTTCCGACGAGGAAAGCCCGGAGCCGGAAATGTCCCGATCCAGGACAAGATACAAGGCCAGTAATATGTCCTTTGCTGAGATGGCGGAGATGGTGGACATCTTGCAGAGGTGAGATTACGATGGGAAGCATGGGCCATACAACACCCCTAATCTCAGGAAGGTCAAAATAATGGGCAAAGTGGTGAGGAGTCTGTACCATAAATTTGGGGTCCGGAGATCCAAGGAGCAGCTCCGTAAAAGGTGGTCTGACCTGAAGCTGAGGGAGCCGGAGCAGTACAGGAAGATCAAAAGAATGCTAGTAAAAAGTACGTTTTTCTCCTGTGTTATTAATAATTTGATTATTATACTTGCATGTTTTGCTCCATGTGCTTTGATTGACTGGTTGGATATTTGAAAATGGTCACTTTCAGGGTAGTGGCCAAAGTATAATCGTTCGTAGTAAACATCAATCCTCCTCAAAATTAGATATTTTGCGCAGATACAGGTAAACCACATTTGGTCATGCCTATTTCTATTAAAACAACGTTTAGAAACATTGTTGTCTAGATGATGTGTTTTGAACTAGAATGTGAAATGCAAACTTGATTCAGTGTAAAGGAGAGGACACTCAGCATCTGTTTCCACAGCTGTACTCTGGAGCATCTGTGTGGGACACCAGAACAACCTTTTTAGGGTGTCCCACACTGGTGCTAAAGTGGATACTTTGGGGGTGTCTCCATGTGTGTAACTTGGTCAAAAAAGGTCAGGATTCCAGTTTAGAAATACATTTTAAAACATGTCTTCAGCTTGTAACTCTGCCAAAAAAGGCAATTTTACCCCACTTCCAAGCAATGTTTCATATTCCTATTTCTGACCTCAAATATCTGTGTGCTAATTATACCTTTTGTTTCATTCTCATAGGGGAGCGGAGACTTGGAGCACACCACTCTGAGGAGGCCAGGAACCCCACACCTCAGAAAGGACAGAGGAAACCTCAACCTCAGAAAGAAGGGGACCAGAGAGAACCCCAACCTCAGGATGTGGAGGAAGAAAAGGTGGAGGAAGGAGAGGTGGAGGAAGAAGAGGTGGAGAAAGGAGATGTGGAGGAAGTGTGCGAGATTGTCACCACAACAGGTCAGTGCCATACACCACAGATTCAGGGAATAGATGCATGCATGCATGCATATTTTTAAGACATGCGTTTTTTTCTTTTTTTTAGGTGATGTGCTGCTTGTGGAAGATCAATCTCCTCCTTTCTCCAGTGGGAGTGCACAAATCATAATACAGGATCTCATGGTTATGAGTCGAGAAATCGACGTTATAACGCACAAACTGTATCGTTTTGACCAACAAATTAAAAACATGATTGAGGTTTTGGGGAGAGTATAAAGATGTTTTTCTTGCCACCATTTCATGTTTTTTTGGCCTACAAGTCTGTAAATTTTTGTCTGATTTAACAAGCCAAATTTGGTAGATGCACACAGTGGGGCTGATTTACGAAACGTTTGCGCCATGAGTATCGGCGCATCTGCGTGCTATATTGGTATTTACAAAACATTTGCGCCGGTAGAGCAGCGCTATTCCCCAGTTACTATAGTGTTCTCAGCGCACGGGAGGAGGCGCTCAGTGTGCCACTATGGACCTGGCGCACGGCATCTTAAAATCTAAATATAAAGAAGCTGGAAGTGCCAATATAATGGGGGTGATGTGGGGTGATGTGAGGAAGTGCAGTGACACCTGCCCAAGTAACAAATATGCCCAAAATAGAATGAGAAAGTAACTTTTTCTGAACCAGCCTGCTGCACCGGCAATTACGTTTAGAACTGCAAAAAATATGAGGAAAACGCTTGGACTGCCGCACTCCAAAAAAGGTTCTTTTATTTAAAACAAAAGCACAAACAACATGCCACAGCAAAAAAACAGCAAGTATGAGCTGACGTTTCGCGCTGCGATTCAGTGCTTAATCATAGCTGACATACACATCTAATGCACCTCTTATATATACTCACATAAACTCATGATAAGAACAAAGCAATTAAGACTTCAATTGACTGATGGATAGGCTAGCAGCTGTGTCCCATTAGTACAATTAAGACATATCATGTTATCAGAAACACACACACCTACTTTTTATATACCAACTCATAAAGACCATTTATAATATATACACAAGTAAATGCATACTTATGGGGACATCCTCCCCATGTTGAGGGCATGTGGCCTGGTACGGTTCAGGAGGGAGGGGGGCCGCTCTCTCGTCCCCCCTCTTTTCATGCGGCCTGCCAGGTTGCGTGCTCGGATAAGGGTCTGGTGTGGATTTTTAGGGGGACCCCCACGCTATTTTTTTTAAGTTTGGCGCGGGGGTCCCCTTAAAATCCATACCAGACCTGAAGGGCCTGGTACGGATTTTGTGGGGAACCCCCACGCCATTTTTTTTAAATTTGGCGCAGAGTTCCCCTTAATATCCATACCAGACCTGAAGGGCCTGGTAATAGATTTTGGGGGACCCCCACGCATTTTTTATTTTTTTCAAAGACTTTCAATGACTTTTATCTGTATTGACGGGAACCGGCAATTCATTACAGCCGCGAGTACTTTTAAATGACTATTATTTCACTTTAGAAATGTCATTTTGCTCTCGAACTGTTATAAACATGGAAAACATGTGCTACTTTACAGGCATACTATAGACACCCCCCAGGTATGATATTTAGGGCCAGTTCACACCGGATGCAGTGCAGTGCGTTTTTTTGATGCATGAAAAACGCAAAGAAAGTTGATCACATTAATGCCAATGGCATAGTTCACACCACTGCAGTCCATTCCTGTGCGTTTCAGAAAGGAAAAAAAAATTGGTCATGCTGCATTTTTTATGTACAGATTTGTACTGGACCACAGTAAAACACATCAAAAACACTACGGAACGTACCAAAAACGCACTGGAATGCACTGGAACACACCTAAATGCACCAAAGGCGCACTGCAACACACTTGTCCTAAGTGAAAAGAGGGGGAAAAAAAAACACTGGACTGCATCAAAAACGCATCAAAAATGCACTGGAACGTGTCAAATAAGCGCATGCAGAAAAGCACCTGGAACGCATCCAGACTGCGTTTCTATGGTGTGAACTAGGGCCAGTTCACACCATAGAAACGCAATCCGGATGCGTTCCAAGTGCTTTTTTGCATGCACGTTTTTGATGCGTTCCAGTGCATTTTTGTTACGTTTTTGATGCAGTCCAGTGCTTTTTTTTCACCCCTCTTTTTTATTAACCATAGATAAGGACAAGTGTGTCCAGTGCGTTTTTGGTGCATTTAGGTGTGTTCCTTTGAGTTCCAGTGCGTTTATGATGCATTTTGCTGCGTTCCAGTACAGTCCAGTGCAGGTAAAATGCAGCATGTTCTACTTTTTTTGTGGAACTGGAACGCACTGGAACAAACACTGCCATTTAGAACCATATAACCAACTTTCTATGCATTTTTGATGCATAAAAAACGCAATGGACTGCATGTGGTGTGAAATGTCCCTTAAGCAATTTGGCATATTTAAAGGCACTTCTCCTTGTTTTGTTTTTGTCCAAATTGGTGACATTGATATATGTCCCTTAGGGTGGGACCTGGGCCCCCATTTTAAGGCCAATAACTAGAAGATAAGCCAGCCAAGTGGGGACTAGCAAAATTAACAAGTCAGTTCCCATAGACTGCAATAGTATTTGTTGGTGGGGGGGGGGGGGTGTTTGTCCCATCTCTAATTTTGTAGCATGCTGGATGATGTGCTTAATTTTGGACGGTGCTGCATTTGTGTTGGTCTGAGCATGCCCAGGCAGTTAGTTTTTTTTTTGGTGCTTTTTGTGTGTGAACAGCACCTGGATGTTTCTGGGCATGCTCAGAGAGTGTTTTTATGGGTTAGTAATTGAAGGACATCCTTAACAGGTGTACCCGCTTTGAAGTTCAGTCTCTACATTGGGTGAACTTCCATTTTGGGTGTTTCATGGACTGTGCATGTGTTTTCAATTGCCTCATTAGCTCACAAACCTATGTTATATAAAGCTCGCAGATAGCATCCTCTCCCTTGCCCTGAAAAGAGGCAAGTGTGTGTGTGCGTCCGGCAAAAAGTACATTTTGGTGTCCTTATCGAGTTCATAACACATGTATTTTATTTGTTATGTCTTTGCAAAACAGATGTTTGTTTTACTTTTGTTGATTGTATTTTTTTGTGTGGGGGAAATGTTCCCCTGAAATAATTTTTATGTTGTTAATGTGTGTTGTTTGTTCACTTTGATTTAATTGTCTGTGCTGCATTATTTAGCAAAATATTTCTCAAGATGTGACTGTTTCAAACTGACCCTGTTTTTTATTTTGGCTTCCCTTTGTTTTGTTGACCAATAAAATTTGATGCAAAGTTTTGATGTTTCTTATTTGTTTTCTATGCAACAAATGTGACAGCTGATTGGCATGTCAAAACAAAACAGGTGTGATTTGTCTACCCTGGTGCCTTCATGCTAGCATATGCATGTATTGTGTGCTGCCATGGATAGTCACCAGGAAATGAAAAATACAGAGCGGTAAGTATTCAATTTTCCTTTTTACTGCAGTGGTTCTCAGCCTCAGTCCTCAAGTACCCCCAACAGGACATGTTTTGTGAACTTATCTTACCGAGAATTACTGTCCAAAATACAAAACCTTTGACTGTGATTTAAAGCACATGTGCAAGATGAAGAAAAACCTGCAAACATGGCCTGTTAGGGGTACTTGACAAGCACTGATTTAGAGCACTGCACTTAAAACTAGCTCAAGGCAATACAATTATAATTGTGGGCATTTTGAGGGAAACCAAGTAAGTGTTAGAACCCCTGCTTGATTTGTTTTTTTTAGGTTGGGCTTTGTGTCCCTTTTAGTAAAATTGGCTTCACTTCCTGTCACACAGCTAAACAGGAAGTGAAGGTAAAACCCTACCAATGTCTTTTCTTGGGGACACACAGATCAATCTAACTAGTGTCCCCATTAAGAAAATTGCACTCTAGCACTTTGTTGTGTACACGCCAAATCATTGGGTAGTTTGGGGTTTAGTAAAGACAAATCCACTCTGCAGTAAAAGTGTAGCTGCTTAAAATCTGAGGGGAAGCACTGGTGATTGTAACATCCAATCATGTAAAAGCAAAGATGGTGTTTTTTTTTGTTTGCTTGCATGTCCCCCTCGGATATCCAGCAAGTGCACTTGTAGTGCAAAGTAGATTTGCCTTTACTAAATAAACCTCAAAGTCCAAAATACCTAATAATTTGGGGTGTACCCCGCAAAATGCTGGAGTGCAATGTACATAATGGGGAAACAATTTAGATTGACCTGTGGGTCCCCAAGGAAAGACATTGGTAGGGATTTCCCCTCACTTCCTGTGTGGATATGTGACAGGAAGTGAATTATTTGGAGGGATAAAGTGGCCAAATTTGGGAGTTGTCTTCACCCTATCAGGGGTGCAGACATCCCCAAAAACTGTCTAGACTTGTAATTAGAGTTGAGCGGACACCTGGATGTTCGGGTTCGACGGGTTCGGCTGAACTTCAGAAAAAAGTTCGGGTTCGGGACCGAACTTTAACCCGAACCCGGACCCGAACCCGAACCCCATTGAAGTCAATGGGGACCCGGACTTCTAAGGACTAAAAAGGCTCTAAAAAGGTAATGGAAAGGCTAGAGGGCTGCAAATGGCAGCAAAATGTTGTTAATAGCATGGCAAGTGCTCTGCAAAAAATGTGGATAGGGAAATAACTTAAAATAACATAAAAAAAATAAAAATAAAAAATAATAATCTTGACCTAGGAGGACGAGGTCCATATGGAGTAGGAGGTTGAAGTGGCGGTGGATGTGGCTGTGTAGGTGGAAGCGGCGGTGGAGGAGGACGAGGTAGCCAACACTGATTCAAAAATACAACAATGGCTGTGTAATGCCGGTGATGTGTCGAATTCTGTCCCCCGTCAAATAGTGTCCACCCTGTACTGCGCTTGCTCAGTATGTAGGACAAGGTGATTTCGAAAATCTCCCAAGACGAACGGCGCCTGCGTGGTGAGTTCAGGTGAAGGCCACACCATCCGTGGTTCAAGATGAGCCAAGTGAGGCCGTGCCCGAAGCGTGGCGATCGAACCAAGCCCGTGAGGGGCCCTGTTATTATGTGCTACCGTATGTCCACTTGGATGGTGGGGCTTGAACCTGCACTCACAGCGCAGGCGCCGTTCATCTTCGGAGATTTTGTGAATCTCCTTGTCCTCTGTACTGCGCAAGCGCTGCGCCTTCGCAGTATGGGCCGGACACAATCCGATGGCCGGACAGTTTTTGTCACAACACTGGTATACATGTCTATTCTGCACAAGGTACGGACAAGTCCTGTGGGATCCATGCCTGGTTCATTTTAATGAACGTGAGCTTGTCCACATTGGCTCTGGACAGGCGGCTGCGCTTGTCTGTGATAACGCCCCCTGCCATGCTAAATACATGTTCAGATAATACACTGGCTGCAGGGCAGGCCAGCACCTCCAAGGCATAAAGGGCAAGCTCAGGCCATGTGCCCAATTTGGAGACCCAGAAGTTAAAGGGGGCAGACCCGTCATCCAGTACGTGTAGGCCTGTGGACACATACTGCTCAACCATGTTGGTGAAATGCTGCCTCCTGCTAAGACGTTCCATCACAGCTGGTGGTGCTGGTTGTTGTGGCGTGCTGACAAAGCTTTTCCACATTTCAGCCATGATAACCCTGCCTTCTGAGGTGCTGCCGGTGCCCCGGCTGCGTTGGCGACCTCTTCCTCCTCCTCTGCCATCGCCTTGTGCTTCCACCGTACGCCCGCTGTCAGGTGGGAATGCCACCAGCAGCGCGTCTACCAGCGTGCGCTGGTACTCGCGCATCTTACGATCCCGCTCCAGTGAGGGAATTAAGGACGCTACGTTGTCCTTGTAATGGGGATCCAGCAGGGTGGCCACCCAGTAATCAGCACCAGTTAAAATGTGGGCAACTCGGCGGTCATTGCGGAAACACTGCAGCATGTAATCGCTCATGTGTGCCAGGCTGCCCAGAGGCAAAGAAAAGCTGTCCTCTGTGGGAGGTGTATCGTCTGTGTCCTCTGTATCCCCCCAGCCACGCACCAGTGATGGCCACGAGCTGGTCTGGGTGCCACCCTGCTGTGAAAATGCCTCCTCCTCCTCCTCCTCCTCCTCCATCTCCTCCTCCACCTCGTCATCCTCCAGAACTGTTCCCTTTCCGCCGGACAATTGTGTACCTGCCGTTTGTTGGTGCAGGAACCCACCCTCGTAGCCACTTGTGAAAGACTGCCCTGAAAGCCATTGAAATGATCCCACTTCCTCCTCCTCCTCCTCCTCCTCCTGTACCACATCCTCTTCCATCATCGCCCGAAGCGTTTTTTCAAGGAGGCATAGAACTGGGATAGTAACGCTAAGAACGGCTTCATTGGCACTGGACATGTTGGTGGAGTACTCGAAACAGCGCAACAAGGCACACAGGTCTCGCATGGAGGCCCAGTTATTGGTGGTGAAGTGGTGCTGTTCCGCAGAGCGACTCACGCGTGATTGCTGCAGCTGAAACTCCACTATCGCCTGCTGCTGCTCGCACAGTCTGGCCAGCATGTGCAAGGTGGAGTTCCACCTTGTGGGCACGTCACATATAAGCGGTGAGCGGGAAGGCCGAAGTTACGCTGCAGCGCTGCCAGGCGAGCAGCAGCAGGGTGAGATCGCCGAAAGTGCGCACACACAGCCCGCACTTTCTGCAGCAGCTCTGGCATATTGGGGTAATTTTTAAGGAACCTCTGGACCACCAAGTTCAGCACATGCGCCAGGCAAGGGATGTGCGTCAAACCGGCTAGGCCCAGAGCTGCTACGAGATTTTGCCCATTATCGCACACCACCAGGTCGGGCTTGAGGCTCACTGACAGCAACCACTCATTGGTCTGTTGTTTCATGTCCCTCCACAACTCCTGCGCGGTGTGGGGTTTTTCCCCCAAACAGGAAAGTTTTAAAACTGCCTGCTGTCGTTTACCCCTGGCTGTGCTGAAGTTGGTGGTGAAGGTGTTACGCTGACCGGATGAGGAGGCGGTAGAGGATGAGGAAGTGGAGTAGGAGGAGTTAGCAACAGGAGGCAAACTGAAGCGCCCTGCAATCCTCGGTGGTGGAAGGACATGCGCCAAACTGCTATCTGCCTCAGGCCCAGCCGCCACTGCATTTACCCAGTGTGCTGTTAGGGAGATATAACGTCCCTGACCGTGCTTACTGGTCCACGCATCCGTAGTTAGGTGGACCTTGCCACAGATGGCGTTGCGCAGTGCACACCTGATTTTGTCCCCCACTTGGTTGTGCAGGGAAGGGATGGCTCTCCTGGAAAAATAGTGGCGGCTGGGCACAACGTACTGTGGGACAGCCAATGCCATCAGGCTTTTAAAACTCTGCGTCTCCACCAGAGGGAATGACAGCATTTCAAAGGCCAGGAGTTTTGAAATGCTGGCATTCAGGGCCAGGGATCGCGGGTGGCTAGGGGGGTACTTCCTCTTCCGCTCCAATGTTTGGGAGATAGAGAGCTGAACGCTTCCATGGGACATTGTGGAGATGGTTGGTGACCCAGGTGGTAGTGTTGCTGGCAGATCCTCTGTTTGCGGGGTGGCAGGTGCCACTGTCACTACAGAGGTGGATGAAGAGGCCGAGACTGCAGCAGAAGAGGAAGCAGGAGGAGCCAGAGACCTTTCTTGGTTTTTGAGGTGTCTACTCCACTGCAGCTCGTGCTTTGCACTTAGATGCCTGGTCATGCAGGTTGTGCTCAGGTTGAGAACGTTTATGCCTCGCTTCAGGCTCTGATTGCACAGCTTGCAAACCACTCGTGTCTTGTCATCAGCACATTGTGTGAAGAACTGCCACGCTAGGGAACTCCTTGGACCTGGCTTTGGTGTGCTCGGTCCCTTGCTGCGTTGGGCAGTAGCAGACATACTGTCTAGCTGACAGACGCTCCGCTTTTGCACCCTGCTCCCTCTTCTGCTGTGCTGGTGGCTCTGTGCGACCACCGCCTCTTCCTCCAAACTACACTGGTCACCTGCATAACGTTGATTCCATGTGGGGTCGAGGACCTCATCGTCCTCCACATCATCTTCCACCCAGTCTTCACCCCTGCCCTCCTTGTCTGTCTGCACAATTGCGAAAGCAGCAGCAGTTGGCATCTGTGTTTCGTCATCATCCGAGACGCACTGCGATGGTCCTCCCATGTACTCATCATGAAACATAAGTGGTTGGGCATCGGTGCACTCAATCTCTTCCACTTCTGGGGCAGGGCTAGGTGGATGGCCCTGGGAAACCCTGCTAACAGAGTCATCGAAAAGCAGAAGAGACTACTGCATGATTTGGGGCTCAGACTGCTTGGCTGATTTGCAAGGGGGTGAGGTGAAAGACTGATGGACATGGGTTTCAGGTGCCAACTCTGTTCTTTCATCAGAAGAGTGGGTGGGAGACAATGTGAAGGAACCCGGGGCACTGTCAGCAACCCAATCTACTATCGCCTGTACTTGTCCTGGCCTAAACATTCGTACAGCCTCATTAGGCGCGACAAAATACCGCCGCAGCCTCGGTCGCCTACTCGCACCTGAGGAAGGTGTTTCACTTGTGCGTGTATCTGGCGCAGATCCACCACGTCCTCTCCCTGCAACAGGAGCTCCACCAGCAGCACCACGACCGGGGCCACCACGTCCCTTTGACCTTCTCCTCATATTTTCAAAATTTAGGATCTTGCCCTAAATGGGTGTTTTGGAAGCGCAGAACACACCCACAGTACGTAACCGCTGACTCGCACAGCTACAGAACTGCAGAAAATGCTATTCAAAAAAAATGTAGTTTTTTTAGTATAGCAACGTAGGAGAAAACTATAAAGAAATTGTTTATTTCAAACACCTCAAAATATGTATAACACACTGCAACCTTTTTTTGGTGCCACTAAATGGCGTTTTTTGGAAGAGCAGAACACACCCACAGTACGTAACCGCTGAATCGCACAGCTACAGAACTGCAGAAAATGCTATTAAAAAAAAATTTTGTTTTTTTAGTATAGCAACGTAGGAGAAAACTATAAAGAAATTGTTTATTTCAAACACCTCAAAATATGTATAACACACTGCAACCTTTTTTTGGTGCCACTAAACGGCGTTTTTTGGAAGAGCAGAACACACCCACAGTACGTAACCGCTGAATCGCACAGCTAAAGAACTGCAGAAAATGCTATTCAAAAAAAAATTTGTTTTCTTGTTCATACATCACGGGACACAGAGCAGCATAGTCATTACTATCTGGGTTATATAGAATTACCTTCAGGTGCTGGCACTGGCAACTTCCAAAACAGGAAGTACCCTCCCCTATATAAGCCCCTCCCATCCGGGAGTACCTCAGTTTTTTGCCAGTGTCTAAGGTGTTGGCCAAGGTTAACATGTATTCATCTGGGCTTGTGTACAGGTTCTCTGGGCCTTAGCAAGCTATTCCGGATCCGACCAAAAAAGCTTCATAGCTAAGCGGTCGGTACCCGGGCCTTGCAGAGAAGAGCAGGGTTTTGCCTGTAATGCCTCTCTTAGGAGGGCTGGACCCTGGGATCCAGAGCTCTGGTCATACCCAAAACCAAGAGGCTATCTGTGCAGGGTGCTATACAGGTCCAGGGGAGTGGAATCCTTGGGAACCCGGTCCCTGAAGGTCTAGTACAATGCCTGCCGTGAGAGGTGAAGTTTGGGCTTCTGTGGACCAAACAAAGTCCTGCGGCGGGGAAAAGGTAAGTGGGGGCCCCTCAGGAACTTGGTTCTATTGAGGGGACCCCCAAGCCTAATATGTCTTTCTGCCTGTTACCTAAAGGGTATTCCCGCTAATAGCTGTATATGCCTAAGAAATCCTAGAAATGTTTTTTCATAAGGGAAGTTTTAAAAAAACTGTAAACCTGGAAATGTTTTTCATAAAGGAGGTTTTAAAAAAAAAAAAAAAAAAATAAGACAAAAGTGTGGTACCTGTGTTTGTCCACTAGAGGCCGCTGTGGAATGTCTTTTTTCTTGGGACTATTCCTTCCATGGTGAAAGTCCAGGCAGATGAGTGAGCTCTCTATCAGGGAAGCTGCATTCCTCTGTCATGCTGCCAAGTAGTTTCCTTCCATCCCCGAGTCCTGGTGAAACAGGGACCCTGGCTCCTCTCCCTACATGGCGCCAAGAGCGCACACGTGCACGCGCGCGCACACATGCTTTCTTTTTATAAGGTTTAGCTTCAAAAAAGGGGGCGGAGCCTGGCGGATGACGCGCTCTGTGCGCCCAGCGCTTCTGCGCATGTGCGGGCGTCCCAGCAAGATAAAAGGACTCAGTCCACGCTGCTTGCTATGGACACAGAGCATGAAAAGGAGCTGGTAGCATGGTATAGGGGCTTACAGCGGGCGGTTGATACAGGCATCCCCAGAAAGACGCATTAGTAGACACCCACTGATGTACATAGCAGCAAATTGCATTAGACTATTTCAGTAAGGGGTGTATTGCGGCTGGAATACCTCAGCTTTGAACTAAGGAATATGCCGCCTAAAAAACTCTGAGATATACCTCTCAGGAAGTGTAGGGGGTCTCCATCGGGCTCTGAGGATCTGGAGCAGTCATCTGCACCCTCCTCCCCTGAGAAATCAGAGGTTAATACCCATAAGGAACCCCCGGGAGTGCCAGGTACTGCGGCTGTCCTCAGTCCACCTGCTCCTGCATATATAACAGAGGAGGTTTTTTCCTCAACTCTGGAGGGATTGGAGCAGAGATTGGCTGCATTGATCGCTTCTTCTCTACAGGAAAGAAAGCGCGCCAGATCTCCATCACCTCCATTAGAGTGCCTGTTGGCAGAGCAACAGTCCCAGGAAGGGACCGACCTACCTGAAGGGGATCAGGAGGAGGTTAGCTCTGTTTTTGAGGAATCGACAGTAGATGAACCATTTTCAGCATCACAGACTGAAAGGTTGTGGGTCCAGACCCTAACTGACATGGTTCGATCTGCATTTAAAATGCCTCTTGTTGAACCATCAACTACTGCTGTCTCCTCATTGGGGTCGCTAAAAGCTCCCCAGGTTAATTGCTCCTTTCCAATACATCCATTATTGGAAGGACTTATATACCAGGACTGGGAACATCCTGATAAACTATTTGTTCCGCCTAAAAGGTTTCCGGTGATCTATCCCATGGAGGAAAGGTTCACCCAGAGATGGAATGTTCCTACGGTGGATGCAGCCATCTCTTCTGTGAACAAATCACTGACATGTCCAGTAGATAATGTTCAAATGTTCAAAGATCCAGTGGATAAAAAATTGGAATCTTTATTAAAATCTGCTTTTTCCACAGCAGGGGCTGTTACACAGCCAGCAGTGGCAGCTATTGGAGTCTGCCAAGCTTTAAAGAATCAAATGAAAATTGTCCTGAGGGATTTGCCAGACCAACAGGCCCAGGCTCTGGCTGATCTGCCCAGAGCATTATGCTTTGCGGTTGACGCCATCAAGGATTCTATCCATCAGGCCTCCCGCCTCACGCTGTCTTTGGTACATATGCGTAGGCTTCTGTGGCTCAAAAACTGGTCTGCTGAAGCTCCCTGTAAGAAGCTCTTAGTTAGCTTCCCATTTCATGGGGAACGCCTTTTTGGCGAAGACCTGGATAAGTATATCCAGAAGATTTCCAGTGGTAAAAGTACTCTCTTACCGAGTAAGAAGAGGTCTAGGGGTCCATCTTTTAAGAGGACTACCTCTCCTATCCCTGCGACGTCTGCTGCTAAGCAGTTCCGACGGCCTCCTCGGTCAAACTCAGGAGGTAAAAATCAGGGACAGCCACAGGGTAATAAAAAGCCCTGGATCCGAAGAGGTACTAAACCAGCCTCCAAGTCAAGCCTATGAAGGGCTGCCCCCACTCAAACGGGTGGGGGAAAGACTTCAGTTGTTCGCAGAGACCTGGCGGGAGACGATCAAAGACAGATGGGTGCTCTCCGCAGTAACTCTGGGATACAAGTTGGAGTTAAAAGAGTCTCCTCCGTCCCATTTTATGTGGTCAGGCATGCCAAGAGACCCTCTGAAAAGACGGTCTCTCCTATTGGCGTTAGAACAACTATTGCTCCAAGGAGTAATTATGGAGGTTCCTATGGAAGAGTGGGGGTTGGGTTTCTACTCAAACCTTTTCACAGTCCCGAAGCCAAACGGGGACATAAGACCCATATTGGACCTAAAGAGTCTAAACAAATTTCTAAACGTCCGGTCTTTCCGGATGGAGTCGATCCGATCGGTCACCGCTGCCCTACAAAGGGAGGAATGGTTAGCCTCGATCGACATCAAAGATGCTTACTTGCATGTTCCCATCTTTCCAGGTCATCAAAAATTCCTACGCTTTGCAGTAGAAGGGCACCATTTTCAGTTCAGAGCCTTACCATTCGGTCTGGCCACAGCACCACGAGTGTTCACAAAAATTCTGGCCCCACTGTTGGCCGATCTAAGAACACGGGGTGTAACGATAATGGCATACCTAGACGACCTGTTGTTGATGGACCACTCAGTTGCCAAGCTAGAAGTGGTAATTGTCGATACAATCAAGTATCTAGAATCTCACGGTTGGGTCATCAACCTGGACAAGTCAGCCCTACAGCCAGTGAAAAACCTGGTATATCTAGGGCTACGGCTGGATTCAGACCAGAGGAAGATTTTCTTACCTCTAGACAAGGTATCCTCTTTGAGGGGCTTGGTCCGTCTGCTTTGTGCAAAAAGACAGCCGTCCATACGCCTGTGCATGAGGCTGCTAGGAAAGATGGTAGCATCATTCGAAGCTGTGCCATACGCCCAATTCCACTCAAGGAATTTACAAAGGGCCATATTGTCAGCCTGGAACGGAAAAGTTCAGGCTCTAGACTTCCCGATGGCTTTGTCCCCTTCCGTTCGGAAGAGTCTCTGCTGGTGGTTGATCCCCCAGAATCTCCAGAAGGGAAAACCCTTCAGCCCGATATCTTGGAAGGTGGTCACTACAGATGCCAGCCTTACAGGCTGGGGGGCAGTACTGGAGCAATGGTCTCTCCAGGGCAGATGGTCAAATGTAGTAAAAACCCTGCCCATCAATCTCTTAGAGATACGAGCAGCCCAGTACGCCCTAGTAGCCTGGACATCCAGACTCCAAGGGTCCCCTGTCAGAATTCAATCAGACAATGCCACAGCAGTGGCATATATCAATCATCAGGGAGGCACCAGGAGTCGTGCAGCCCAGAGGGAAGTAAGTCACATCCTGGAATGGGCAGAAAAGCATGTCCCATGTATATCAGCTGTCTTCATTCCAGGGGTGGAGAATTGGAAGGCGGACTTTCTGAGTCGCCAACAGTTATGCCCAGGGGAATGGTCCCTTCATCCCGAGGTCTTCCGAGCAATATGTCAGCGGTGGGGAACACCGGATGTAGATCTGCTAGCATCCAGATTCAACGCAAAGGTGGACAGATTTGTCTCCCGGACAAGGGATCCCCTCGCTTGCGGCTCGGATGCTCTGGTGTTCCCTTGGGATCAGTTCAGACTGATATATGCATTCCCTCCGCTACAATTGTTGCCTCGACTCCTTCGCAGAGTCAGGTTGGAGAAGAAGCCGGTGATCCTGGTGGCTCCAGCGTGGCCCCGAAGGGCCTGGTACGTGGAGATCATCAAAATGTCTGTGGGGAGTCCTTGGACCCTTCCACGTCGTCCGGACCTGCTTTCGCAAGGACCGATATACCACCCTTCCTTACTAACTCTAAGTTTAACGGCCTGGCTATTGAGTCCCACATCCTAAAGAAGAGAGGTCTCTCTAACTCTGTGGTATCATCTATAATCAATGCCAGGATGCCTGTATCCAGGCAGATCTACTATAGAGTTTGGAAGGCGTACATCACTTGGTGCGAGGCCAGAAAATGGCATCCACGTAAGTACGTTATAGGCAGAATTCTGGACTTCCTGCAGTGGGCTGTAGACAGGAAGTTTGCCTTAAGTACTATCAAGGGCCAGGTTTCGGCCTTGTCAATACTATTTCAAAGGCCCCTGGCTATGCATTCACTTGTCAAATCCTTTATGCAAGGTGTGACTCGTATTATTCCACCGATTAAGGCTCCCATATGCCCATGGGATCTAAATTTGGTTCTGTCGGTTCTGCAGAAGCAGCCATTTGAACCTTTGTGGCACATTTCCTTGGTTCTACTCACCAGGAAATTGAAATTTTTAGTAGCCATATGCTCGGCTAGAAGAGTGTCGGAATTAGCCGCCATGTCCTGTAAAGAGCCATATCTGGTTATCCATAAGGACAGAGTAGTATTACGTCCTCACCCAGCCTTTCTTCCTAAGGTGGTATCGAGGTTTCACTTGAACCAGGATGTGGTTCTTCCTTCTTTTTTCCCCAAACCAAGCTCGGTAGAGGAAAAGTTATTGCATTCTTTGGATGTAGTAAGAGCAGTTAAAGCTTATCTAAAAGCCACTGCTCAGATTCGTAGAACGGATTCTCTGTTTGTTCTGCCGGAAGGCCCCAGAAAGGGTCAGGCAGCATCAAAATCTACTTTAGCCAAGTGGATTCGACAGGTCATAATACAAGCCTATGGCTTGAAAAGTAGACCGCCTCCGTTCAAAGTTAGGGCGCACTCCACGAGAGCAGTTGGAACTTCATGGGCAGTGCATCACCAGGCCTCCCTGGCGCAAATTTGTAAGGCCGCAACATGGTCTTCAGTACACACGTTTACTAGGTTCTACCAGGTGGACGTGAGAAGTCAGGAGGATGTCGCCTTTGGGCGCAGTGTGTTGCAGGCAGCAAAAGATCCTCATGCCTGATGGCGCCCAGCTTATGTATGGTGTATCCCCCCCTCATGTGGCATTGCTTTGGGACGTCCCACATAGTAATGACTATGCTGCTCTGTGTCCCGTGATGTATGAACAAGAAAGTAGGATTATTTAAAACAGCTTACCTGTAAAATCCTTTTCTTGGAGTACATCACGGGACACAGAGCTCCCACCCCTCTTTTGGGGACACGTATTGCTTTGCTACAAAACGGAGGTACTCCCGGATGGGAGGGGCTTATATAGGGGAGGGTACTTCCTGTTTTGGAAGTTGCCAGTGCCAGCACCTGAAGGTAATTCTATATAACCCACATAGTAATGACTATGCTGCTCTGTGTCCCGTGATGTACTCCAAGAAAAGGATTTTACAGGTAAGCTGTTTTAAAAATCCTACTTTTTTAGTATAGCAACGTAGGAGAAAACTATAAAGAAATTGTTTATTTCAAACACCTCAAAATATGTATAACACACTGCAAACTTTTTTTGGTGCCACTAAACGGCGTTTTTTGGAAGAGCAGAACACACCCACAGTACATAACCGTTGAATCGCACAGCTACAGAACTGCAGAAAATGCTATTCAAAAAAAATGTTGTTTTTTTTAGTATAGCACTACTAATAGGAGAAAACTATATAGAAATTGTTTATTTCACACACCTCAAAATATGTATAACACACTGCAAACTTTTTTTTGTGCCCCTAAACAGCGTTTTTTGCAAGCGTACATTAAAGTGCAAATTTTTTATTTTTTTTTGCCCAATGGGTCTTTTGGAAAAGAGAACAATAAAGTGCCTTTTTTTTCCCCCTAAAAGTTAGATTTTCTCTGACACTGGGCTCATGGCAGTGTAAAAAGACTGCACTGCAACACAAATAGGTAGACCTATGCAGATCGCTGATTTTAATCTCTGAATCTGGACTCCTATATAATATTCTCTCTCCCTGAAAGCACCAACACAGGAACCTGGCCCTACACTACACTATCTCTCTATCTTTTCCCTCAGATTGTAGAATCAGGACTACCTCTTCTATCTTTCTATCTCTCCCTAAAAGCAGCAGCAGCAGACTAGATCCTCTCCCTATCTATTCTGAAGCAGAGTGTCATGTGTCCTGTGTGCCTCTAGCTTATATAGAAGCTGGGTCACATGTTGCACTGACCAATCACAGCCATGCCATTAGTAGGCATGGCTATGATGGCTTCTAAGGGCACACCAGCTAATCAAAAGGTGATTGGCTGGCCCCTGAAGCATTTCTAAATGCGTTATTAGATTGCCGAACCCGAACCCGAACCCGGACTTTTGGGCAAAGTCCGGGTTCGGGAAAAAGCTAAAGTTCGGTACGGACCCGAACTTTACAGTTCGGGTTCACTCAACACTACTTGTAATCCCTCTGCACTCTATCCCCAAGCAAAAATAAGAAAGGATTTCATTTAGTTTAACTTTGCAAAGACACATTCCTAAGTTGAATTGTGATGCATGTCAATGGCCCATTTAGACCCTCTTTAATCACTCGAGATCAGCGCTATAACTGATCGACTTCCACAGCACGGTCCTCAATTGCCGGGAGTCCATCAATAGACGTCCTCCCCTTCGCGCGCGCGCTGTGGTCACTGAGTCACTGAGACTCGGGTGATGACAGATCCGAGGAAGGGGCCGATCCCTGCCCCTTACCATGTGATCAACTGTCTGCCAATGACAGCTGATCACATGATGTAAACAAAAGCTGGGTAATGGTTTTTGTTTTCTCCTTGTGCTGACAGCGTGAGCATAAAAAAAGGCAATAACCGGCTTATGTGCAAGGGACATCGGGTCCAAAGAGGAAGAGGCAATTCTGCATCATCTGTGACAATCAGTAACCCCTGCCAGTGCCACCTATCAATGCCCACCACTGTGCCAATCAGTTCCACCTAGCAGTGCTGCCTATCAGTGCCCATCACTGCCAACTATCGTTGCCACCTAGCAGTGCCACTTCTCAATGCCCACCAGTGCCAACTAGCAATGCCACCTCTCAGTGCCCACCCTTGCCATCTTATCGGTGCCCATCAGTGCAGCCCATCAGTGCAGTCTCATCAGTGTACATCAATGAAGGAGAAAAATTACCTTTTTTCTAAATTTTCGAAATATTAACCACTTCCCTACCGCCCACCGTCAAATGACGTCCTTGGCTTTGTGCAGTGACATCTGAATGATGCCTGCAGTTGCAGACATCATTCAGATATCATTCTTTTCAGCCGGCAATTCTGTGCACGATAAAAACGATCATAGTGGCAGTTCCGCCGCTTGATCGTTCTTATAGGCAGCGGGAGTGGACGTTCCCCCCCTCCCGCCGCCATCCGGTGCTTCTCTGGGCTCTCCTGTGCCACCTGGGGCTCGGAGAACGAATTGGCCAGCGCCGAATGGGAAGCATAGGGATGACTGGGGACCAGATGGTCACCAGTCATCTCTATGACCGTCGGAGGCCCGGGCGCGACGTTATGACATCATGCCGGGTTCCCGTATGTAAGCAAAGCCGTGATCTCGGGTGTCAGCATGAGATCGGTGAATTTTTTTGACCGATCTCATGCTTTCCAGCCTGGAGGAGAGATGTGGGGTCTTATTGACCCTGCATCTCTCCATAAAGAGGACCTGTCACAATAGATTCCTATTACAAGGGATGTTTACATTCCTTGTAATAGGAATAAAAGTGATCTAAAAAAACAAAAAAAGTTAAAAAAAGAGTAAAAAGTAAAAAACAAAAACAATAATAATAATTAAAAAAAAACACCCATGTCCCCGGTAGCTCGCGCTCAGAAGCGAACATACACGTAAGTCCCGCCCACATATGTAAACACCGTTCAAACCACACATGTGAGGTATTGCTGCGTCCGTTAGAATGAGTGCAACAATTCTAGCACTAGACCTCCTCTGTAATGCGAAAATGGTAACGTGTAAAAAAAAAATTAAAGCATCGCCTAGGGAGATTTCATGAGTGTGCGCAATTTTAAAGTGTGACATTTTAGGTATCTATTTACTCAGCAAAACAACATCTTTCACATTATACAAAAAAATTGGGCTAACCTTACTGTTTTGTAATTTTTTTTAATTCATGAAACCATTTTTTTTTCCTAAAAAAAGGTGTTTGAACATTTATTGCGCAAATACAGAGCGAGATAAAAATTTGCAATGACCGCCATTTTATTCCCTAGGGTGTCTGCTAAAAAAACATATATAATGTTTGGGGTTTTGAAGTAATTTTATAGCCATAAATTTATGATTTTTACATGAAGGAGAGAAGTGCCAGAATAGGCCCAGTGCTGAAGTGGTTAAAATATCCTAATTTTTTTTAGTCGGCCTTTTGTATTTATAAAAAAAAAACGCAGAGGTGATCAAATAGCACCAAAAGAAAGCTCTATTTGTGTGCAAAAAAATAATACATTTTCATTGGGTTACAGTGTTGTATGAGTGCGCAATTGTCATTCAAAGTGCATCAGCGCTGAAATTTGAAAATTGGTCTGGGCAGGAAGGGGGTTTAAGTGGCCAGTAAGCAAGTGGTTAATATAAGGCTACATGCACACGGACGTTTTTCCAGCCGCTTGTTTGAGCGTTTTTTCAGCTTAAAAACGGCTCTCCATGTTAGACTATGGCCTCATGGCCACCATTAGTGATGAGCCGAACACCCCCAGGTTCGGTTCGCACCAGAGCCCGCGAACGGACTGAAAGTTCGCACGAACTTTAGAACCCTATTAAATACAATGGATGCGAACGTTCGAAATCTAAAGTGGTAATTATAACGACTATTATGCATGTTATTGTCCTAAAAAGGGTTTGGGAACCCGGGTTCTGCACCAGGGGACATGTATCAATGCAAAAAGAAGTTTTAAAAATGGCAGTTTTTCTGGAGCAGTCATTTTAATGATGCATAAAGTGAAAAAAAAAAGTCAAATATTCCTTTAAATATCGTAACTGGGGGGTGTCTAAAGTATACAAAATTACATTTCTAAAGGAAAAAAAGCCATTTAAAACTGCTTGCGGCTTTAATGTAATGTCTGGTCCCGGTAATATGGATGAAAATCTTTAAGAAAAATGGCATAGCTACCCCATCACACACCCCCCCTACCCCAGCCCATTACCAGCCCCTTTGGGTCTTGTATGGATATTAAGGGGAACCCCGCACACAAAATAAAAAAGGCCCTATATACTCTGAACAGCCGTATACAGGCGGTGCATACAAGACAGGGACTGTAGGTTTGTTCTTATGTAGAATCTGTTTGTAATTTTGAACAGGTACATTGTTTAAGTGTAGGTCCAGCCAAAAAATCTATTTTTAAGCTTTTTGGAAAACATAGGGAAGGGTTATCACCCCTGTAACATTTGTTTTGCTGTCTGTGCAGTGTGCACCTGTTCAGAACAGTTCACCTCACTTTCCGTCCTAATGACAAATGTTTTTTGAAAATTTGGGGTTTTTATTGAAACAAGAATTGGTGATAAAGCATCAGTGCAGAGGAGACACTTTTTTTCCCATATTAACTCTTACAGGAGAGAATTTGCCTTCCTAGGGGTAGATTTCCTCTCGCTTCCTGTTGTATCCTTCCGTTTGCAAGGAGGAGTCGTTTGTAAGTTGGATGTTTGAAAGTAGGGGCCTGCCGTATATACTCAGCTGAAATTTGCCCCTTACATGTTGGTGTTGCCACAACATTGTAAGCCCTCACAGTTACTCTTGGTGGGCGCATGAATGGGCCCTGCTGTGAATTATTAGATCAAGAATTGTAATTGCATGCCCCTGTTGAACAGGGGCTGAAAAATTGGGCCTTTGGTGGTGGTGGTGGTGTTGACACAACACTGTAAGGCCTCACAGTTAGTCTTGGTGGGCGCAGGAATGGGCCCTGCTGTGAATTATTAGATCAAGAATTGTAATTACATGCCCCTGTTAAACAGGGGCAGAAAAATTGGGCCTTAGGCACTGGTGCCACAACACTGCAACTCCTCACAGATACTGTACTTGGAGCACAGCAATGAGCCCTGTTGCAAAGTATTGCATCAAAAATTGTAATTACACGCCCCTGTTAAACAGGGGCTGAAAAATTGGGCCTTAGAAACTGGTGCTGGTGCCACGACACTGCAACCTCTCCCAGATACTCTAGTTGGAGTGCAGGAATGAGCCCTGCTGCAAAGCATTGCATAAAAAATTGTAATTACATGCCCCTGTTAAACAGGGGCATAAAAATTGGGCCTTAGGCACTGGTGCCACAACACTGCAACCCCTCACAGATACTGTACTTGGAGCACAGCAATGAGCCCTGTTGCAAAGTATTGCATCAAAAATTGTAATTACACGCCCCTGTTAAACAGGGGCTGAAAAATTGGGCCTTAGCCACTGGTGCTGGTGTCACGACACTGCAACCACTCCCAGATACTCTAGTTGGAGTGCAGGAATGAGCCCTACTGCAAAGCATTGCATAAAAAATTGTAATAACACGCCCCTGTTAAACAGGGGCTGAAAAATTGGGCCTTAGCCACTGGTGGCGGCACCCAGAAACAAAAATGTTCTTCCAAGCTATCATCATCAATCGGATCATTGAGGAGGAGGAGGATAGTCAGTCAACATAACAGGACAGTCTCTCAGCATCAGCATCAGTCTTGAAGGGATGTGACATTTGAAAATAAATCAGTCTGTTATATCAGCTTCAGGTGTTTGGTAGCTGTTTGGTAGCTGGTGGTGATCCAAGACTGGTTCATCTTTATGAAGGTCAGTCGATCAACAGAGTCGGTGGACAGGCGCACCCTCTGATCCGTGAAAAATCCTCCAGCAGCACTGAATGTGCGTTCTGAAAGAACGCTGGATGCAGGACAGGCCAGTAGCTCAATTGCATACTGTGCAAGCTCTGGCCAGTGATCCATCCTCAAGACCCAGTAAGCCAGAGGATTTTCGGTGGGGAAGGTGTCCAAGTCTGACCTTGCCCCTAGGTATTCCTGCACCATGTATATCAGACGCTGGCGATGGTTGCTGGAACCGATCATACCTTGGGGCTGCGGACTAAAGAATTGTCTGAACGCATCGGTCAGACGGCCACCTTCCCCACCACTCCATCTTTGACTGACCGAAGCCTCAGCAACTCGTTGTCCAGGACCAGGAGTTTGTAACCTCCCAGTCTCTGGGAACGCGTTGCACAGACCTTTCTGCAAGGCCTCCCGGAGTTGTCTCATCCTCTGCTCCCTCTGCGATGGTAAGATAAGGTCCGCAACCTTACCCTTGAAACGTGGATCAAGGAGATTGGCCAGCCAGTAATGGTCCCTCTCCTTGATCCGAAGAATACGAGGATCCTTCCGCAGACTTTGCAGGATCAGGGAGGCCATGCAGCGTAGGTTAGCTGAGGCATTCGGTCCGGAGTCCTCTGGGTCACTAAGGACGACATGATCCGTAGCCACCTCCTCCCAGCCACGTACAAGGCCACTGGCTTCTTGGGACTGTAAATCATCCCTAAAAGACTGCTGCTGATGATGCTGAGTGCCAGGCTCCACCTCCATGCTGACACAATCCTCCTCCTCCTCCTCCTCTTCTTCCTGTGCGATGGGTGGGACAGAAGGAACACTGTCTGGGTAAAGGGGGCCTTGAGAGGCAAGGAAGTCCAAGCGGGTGATGTTTTGGCCACGCTTTAAAAAATATATATAATGTTTGGGGGTTCAACATAATTTTCTTGCAAAAAAAAAATATGTTTTCATGTAAACAAAAAGTGTCAGAAAGGGCTTTGTCTTCAAGTGGTTAGAAGAGTGGATGTAAGCTTCCTAATGTTGTGTATAAAACGCAAGGACAGTAACCCCCCCCCATGTTGTAAAGCAGACACCCCAAGATATATACTGAGAGGCATGTCGAGTCCATGGAATATTTTATATGTTGACACAAGTTGCGGAAAAAAGAAAATTTTTTTTTTATTTTTATTTTTTTTGCACAAAGTTGTCACTGAATGATATATTGCTCAAACATCCCATGAGCATATGTGGAATTACACCCCAAAATACATTCTGTTGCTTCTCCTGAGTACGGGGATATCACATGTGTGAGACTTTTTGGGAGCCTAGCTGCCTTCAGGCTTTCTAAGGGTATACATTTTTGATTTCACTCCTCACTGCCTATCACAGTTTCGGAGGCCATGGAATGCCCAGATGGCACAAAACCCCCCCAAATGACCCCATTTTGGAAAGTAGACACCCCAAGCTATTTGCTGAGAGGTATGGTGAGTATTTTGCAGATCTCGCTTTTTGTCACAAAGTTTTGAAAAATTGTATTTCTTCATTTTCAAAAACAAATGAGAGCTGTAAAATACTCACTATGCCTCTCAGCAAATAGCTTGGGGTGTCTACTTTCCAAAATGGGGTAATTTGGGGGGGGTTTGTGCTATTTTGGCATTTTATGGCCTTCAAAACTGTGATAGGTAGTGAGGAGTGAAATCAAAAATTTGTGCCCTTAGAAATCCTTAAGGCGGTGCTTGGTTTTCAGGGTCCCGTACGCGGCTAGGCTCCTAAAAAGTCCCACACATGTGGTATCCCCGTACTCAGGAGAAGCAGAAAAATGTATTTTGGGGTGCAATTCCACATATAACCATGGCATGTGTGAGCAATATATCATTTAGTGACAACTTTTTGTAATTTTTTTTTTCTGTCATTATTCAATCACTTGGGACAAAAAAAAATATTCAATGGGCTCAACATGCCTCTCAGCAATTTCCTTGGGGTGTCTACTTTCCAAAATGGGGTCATTTGGGGGGGTTTTGTACTGCCCTGCCATTTTAGCACTTCAAGAAATGAGACAGGCAGTCATAAATTAAAAGCTGTGTAAATTCCAGAAAATGTACCCTAGTTTGTAGACGCTATAACTTTTGCGCAAACCAATAAATATACGCTTATTGACATTTTTTTTACTAAAGACATGTGGCTGAATACATTTTGGCCTAAATGTATGACTAAAATTTAGTTTATTCGATTTTTCTTATAAGAAAAAGTAGAAAATATCATTTTTTTTCAAAATTTTCAGTCTTTTTCCGTTTATATCGCAAAAAAAAAAATCGGCTAGAGGCATCATTCAGATATCCTTTTAAAGTGCCGGCAATTCTGTGCACCATAACAATGATCATAGCGGCGGTTCCGCCGCGTGATCGTTCTTATAGGCGGCGGGAGGGGACATCCCCCCTCCCGCCGCCATCCGGTGCTTCTCCGGGCTCTCCCGTTCGATCAGGGAGCCGGAGCGAATCTTCCGGCGCCGTTGGTGGGTCACGTGACGAGCATAGAGATGACTGGTGACCAGATGGTCACCAGTCATCTCTATGATCGTCAGAGGCCCGGGCGCGATGTGATGACGTCACGCCCGGGTCCTCAAATGTAAACAAAGCCGCCATTGCGGCTGTAAGTATGCGATCAGTGAAAAAAATTTCACTGATCTCATGCTTTCCAGCCTGGAGGAGAGATGTGGGGTCTTATTGACCCCGCATCTCTCAATAAAGAGGACCTGTCACACACATTCCTATTACAAGGGATGTTTACATTCCTTGTAATAGGAATAAAAGTGATCAAAAAAAAAAAAAGTTAAATAATTGTAAAAAAATAAATAAATAAGTAAAACAAATTAATAAATAATAAAAAAAAAAATGTAAACGCCCCTGTCCCCGGTAGCTCGCGATCAGGAGCGAATGCACACGTAAGTCGCCCACATATGTAAACGCCGTTCAAACCACATATGTGAGGTATCGCCGCGTGCGTTAGAGCGCGTGCAACAATTCTAGCACTAGACCTCCTCTGTAATTCTAACCTGGTAACCTGTAAAAAAAATAAAGCGCCGCCTATGGAGATTTTTAAGTACCGAAGTTTGGCGCCATTCCATGAGTGTGCGCAATTTTAAAGCGTGACATGTTAGGTATCTATTTACTCGGTGTAATATCATCTTTCATATTTTCCCAAAAAATTGGGCTAACTTTACTGTTTTTTGTTATTTTTTAATTCATGAAACCATTTTTTTTTTAAAAAGGCGTTTGAAAAATTTTTGTGCAAATATCGTGCAAGAAAAAAAGTTGCAATGACTGTCATTTTATTCCCAAGAGTGTATGCTATAAAAAAAATATAATGTTTGGGGGTTCTGAGTAATTTTCTAGCAAAAGAATGATGATTTGTACACGTAGGAGAGAAGTGCTAGAATAGGCCCGGTATTGAAGTGGTACAAAAAAGCCCTGTATTGAAGTGGTTAATGGGAACCCCACACCAAAATAAAAAAAATGGCGTGGGGTTCTCCCAAAAAATCCATACCAGACCCTTATCCGAGCACGCAACTTGGCAGGCCGCAGGAAAAGAGGGGGACGAGAGAGCGCCCCCCCTCCTGAACCGTACCAGGCCACATGCCCTCAACATAGATAGGATGATAATATGTTGATGGGGACAAGGGCCTCATCCCCACAACCCTTGCCCGGTGGTTGTGGGGGTCTGAGGGCGGGGGCTTATCGGAATATTCGTATGTGCTTGTATAAGGGTCTGGTATGGATTTTGGGGGGAACCCACACCATTTTTTTTATTTTGGCACGGGGTTCCCCTTAAAATCCATACCAGGCAGACCTGTCAGAACATAGGTTCCAGGATGGAGGCAATTGAAACTAAGCTGGATCAGACTACTGCAGCCTCATGACAAAACTGATCTCATCCAAACCCTCCAAGATGAATTGGACACTGCTGTATCCTGCATTGATGATTTAGAGAATAGGTCCAGGAGGTACAACTTCAGGATCAGAGGCCTGCCTGAATCTATCCTGGATGTCACAGCGGCAACACAAGACCTCATGAGAACGCTGATCCCGATCATCCCACCCCACCATCTGGAGCTGGATAGAGCCCATAGAGCACTCGGCGCCCCCAGGAAGGATGGCTCCCCCAGAGACATCATAACCAAACCACACTTTTACGCAGTCAAGGATGCGATCATGAAGCAGTCACGAGCCCTGCCCCAGGTGACCAGCCAAGGTCACCCTGTGCAGATTTTTTCGGACCTCGCTCCTTCTACTATCCAACGCAGAAGAACCCTGAAACCACTTCTACGCGCCCTCACTCAGAGACACATTAAATACAGATGGGCTTTTCCGTTCGCAGTGAAATTCATATATAAAGGCCAGAGCCACTCCTTCTCCAACTTTGCCACTGGTGAAAAGCTTCTCCACAGCCTGAAGATAATCTCCCAGGAGATGGACATGGAAACCTCTTCCCCCTTCACGGGCTCAAACAAACGACCGCCACCAGTAAGCCCTCTGAATCCCCTTTGGAAAAAGCCCAAGGCTCGCAGATCTTCCCATAATGGCCCTCCATGAATTCCCGCCTGATGCAGAGTTTACATCCTTGTTGGAGTCAGGCCAAAGAGATTACCTGATCTTATCCTTCTTCTTTGGAGCATCAACTAACCTTCTTCTTCCTTTTTAGTTTGGGTATTCGCCTGCCCTACACAACCTGAGAGACCTTATTGGAGCAGACCATTTTCTCCCATATGTCGGAACAGATTCCCAGAAGTAAGTGGCAGTGGGCATTTCTGCATCCCTCATCTATGGTTCCATGGCTGACCACACATGAAATGCTTTAAAAATAGCCACTCACAATGTCCAGAGCATGAATTCCTCACTCAAAAGGAGAAAGTTGTTTAACCATTTAAATCTTCCAAGCTCAATATTGTCATGCTTCAGGAAACTCAGTTTCCGGTTCGGTACAGTCCCAAATTCCTCCACTCTCACTTCTCCAATTTTTTTCTCGCCAGCGCGGAAAGGGATGGCCATTATATTTGAAAAATCCTGTAACTTCAACTGGATCTCTGACACTAAGGACCCAGAGGGTAGATTCATCCTAGTTAAAGGAACGATCGAGGGTCATCTTTACTCTTTTATTTCTTACTATGCCCCTAACAAGGGCCAAGCTGCTTTCTTCAAACACCTCTTTGATTCCCTATGCCCCATCCTGGAGGGTACGGTCATTTTCGGGGGGGACTCCAATGCAGATTTTGATCAGGGTCTGGATAGATCTAGACCTCCCACCTCCCAACTGACCCACCCGACCAAAGAGAGCATCAAGATAGCCAAACTCATTCATGCCCATGGCATGGCTGATGTCTGGAGAGAATTAAATACCACCACACGAGACTTCTCTCACTTCTCCAGCCCTGACAATTTATAAAAGAAAAAACAGGGTAGTGCGGCACTGTGCTAATAAATAATATCACCAAGTGTAGAAGTGATAATCAAATGTATGGTGGAGAGAAAATGCAATAATAAATGCATAAATCAAATAAACCACAAAACAAAGAAGTATAGTGTGGGTACTTATATGCGGAAGGAGTCCACACACTGCAAGTGCTACCGTGAATAAACGCAGGTGCATATGAACAGTCCAAAAATTAAAAAGAGTGACTCAAAATTTAGAAAAATCCATATGGTGAAAACAAGATGGGGTCTCTGTGTGTGTTGCAGGTACACCAATCTGAAAGTTAAAACAACAGCACTAAAAATAATAATGAACTAATATACGTGCAAAAAGTCCAAACGCCTCAGACCCATATCAAGGGTAGCTTCCCACGGAATAACCACATGTGAAAAACCAAAATGTTGACTGATGAATTCAAATCAAAAACACTTGAGACAATGGATGGGTGGGGTACTCTTACCACAAATGATGGACTCATCTAACATACGTCGAGTCGGATAGGCTTGAGGTCTCAAAGACCAAGTATGATGGAACAGGATGCCGTGCATGTCTCGAACCGTCCAGGGGAGGGTGAGCCAGTGCGCTGAATGGCTCTTAGAAACTCCTCCAGCATACGAGCTCCAAGGATACAAAGATGAAAAAATGGAGACAAAAAGGAAGGCTCCCAATGGTGCAGGTCAATAAAACCGTATCAGGTTTATTTTCATAAAATTGTCATACAGGAAGTTGACAAATAGTAAAAAGGTGATCACGATCTTAAAAGCAATGTGGGGTACAGCAAGACAAACCCGACGCGTTTCAACTTCAAAGTCTTCAACAGGGGAATATTGCTGCACCCTCCACATTGCCAACATTTATAAAATATGAGAAAGGTTGACCCACCCCTGAGAGGAGGAGTCAAGACAGGAAATGACATCAAAATCCTTGCATTCAACTCAAATAAATACTACACTACAGATATACATATTTACATGTAGATGCCTGCTAACATATAGTGTCTAAAACAACAGTGTATCAAATAATAAATAATGTAAATAAAGTGACCCACTGTTCAGGCCTCTCTAACAGCGGTGCTCTGGACCAATCACAGGTCCAAACAGAACAAATAAGTTCCCGCCAGAAGCAACAGCCAATGAGAGGCAAATCGATGCCATATCACATGGTGTGGGCGGTTACTTCCTTATGACAGTATTTCAATGTATAGCAGTGTCCCCACAAGGGT
Source organism: Rana muscosa (assembly GCA_029206835.1). NCBI lineage: Eukaryota > Metazoa > Chordata > Amphibia > Anura > Ranidae > Rana > Rana muscosa. The sequence continues at coordinate 1,148,625,968 of CM055122.1, read as the reverse complement.
AGTTACATGGAACTAATCCATCACCAAAGGGGTGAACCGCAGGCCGACTTACAGATGGGGATTGTTCATCCCCCTCACTAACAGATCAATGTAAATCCCGATCGGGCTATCAGGATGGGGATAGTGCACCCCACTCACTGGCAGATGAAATCTCTGCACATCCCGATCGGGCTGTCCTGGGGGACACGGCCTAATCCAATGAGAGCCCCCGTGCCGGCGTGACATCACGACGCACGTCCCGCCGGGATGACACTCCGCTGTGTACCAATCCCAGGCGAGCGTGACGTCGCGACGCAAACCATGCCGAGGCGGCGCTCCACCCACCCACGAGTGCACATGACTCATGGGAGGAATGTAGACAAAGGGTCATATGATGATGCCAGGGCGCAGAGACACCCCCTGAACAGATAGGGGAGGAGGCTGTGCCGTGGCAACATAGATGGAAATTGCAGCGATCAACTGTAATGGAGGTTTACCAAGTCAAGGTTGTGTTCAATGGAAGGTGCCCTTTGTTTTTTCCAGAGTCTTGTTTTGCTCAATCTGGCAGCTAACAGTATGTGTGTTGTCATGTGTCTGACGGGCTGTGGCACAGAGTCTATGTTGAGGTTTTAGATTGCCAAGTCAGGTGTAGAGGGTATATATTGTTTTGCAATGTTCGATAGGACTTGGAAAATAACTTTCCAATAGTTTTGGATATGGTTGCATTTCCAAAAGATATGTAACAAGTCTCCTTTGGCTGATTTGCCTCTCCAGCATGTGTCTGGGGTATTTAAACTAGACAATGCAAGCTTTGAAGGGGTTAGATACCACCTGAGGGACAGTTTTTGTGTGAGTTTCCATAGCGCAGAGCATTCAGTTGATTTGTATATTGATTGTAAGGCTCGTTGCCATTGGTGTTCTGTGGATTTTTGTCCCATATCATTTTCCCAGTGAGTGTGGGGATGATTTTGTGAATTGGAGTTTTTGGTGGAGAATATTATAGAATAGAGATATCCCTTTTGTTTTGGGGGATGAAGTCATTAGATATTCCCATGCTTTTGGCTGTATCGTATATAGAGGGAGTTGGATTGTTTCAAGGCAGCGTTTGACGCAGATATATGTAAATAGGTGCGTAGGGGCAAGTTTAAATTTGCGTTGGAGGAGGGGAAAGGTTTCAGACTGGAGCCCTGGAATAGATTTTGGATAGATTTGATTCCCTGTCAGGACCACTGGGTCAAAGATAAATCTGGTGATAGATGATGAAGAGATTCAGTTGGGAGTGGGATCAGTGGGGTGTTAGGGTTGATGTGACTATTGTGGGTCAACGTTTTCCATGCATTAGCCGAGGTTATCATGGTGGGGGATAACGCCAACGGTATTTTTGATCATAAGGGGGTGCTCATCAACCACCATTTTAAATTAGGGCGCAGTAGTGACAGACTTTCTATTTTACTCCACAGCTTACCAGGGCAAGGATAGAACAATTTGGTAAGTTGGTCCAACACTGACGCTATGTAGTAATCCTCAAAGTCAATGGTCCCTGAACCACCCGCTGATTTGTGTTTCATGTGTTTCGAGTGTGCGAAGGGTTTAGACCCTTTCCATATATATTTGTTGAATTACGTTTGGAGAGATTTGAAAAAGTACCTGGGTATGGGGATGGGAATAGTCCTTAATAAGTAAAGGATTTGTGGCAGATGAAGCATTTTGAATGCTTCAAGTCTGCCAGACCACGATAATTCTTGATGAATTATTATTGGGTTTCTGTTCGCAACTTGGTAAGGAGAGGTTTAAAGTTAACCGAGAAGAGGTGTTTGACTGATCGTTTAAGATGGACCCCAAGATAGAAAATGCTTTTGTCTGGCCAGGCAAAAGGGTATAGGACCTGTAGCAAGTTTTTTGTCATGCTGTCTAGCTTAAGATCTAGAATGTGCGATTTGGTTGTGTTTAGTTTATAGTATGAGATCTTTCCGAACCAATCTAGCATTTTTTTAACTTTTGCCAGGGAAGAGGCTGGGCTAGTTTAGAATCAGGATTTTGTGAGAGAGTACCACTCCTTAGCTTGATTTTAGGTAAGACGTGTGTCCGCAGTTTAGGAGTTAATCTGGTCACCAATAAGGATCCCTTCTTATCCCTCTGATGGAAAAAGCAAGCACCACTCCAGAGTAAGCTTTTTCCAGCAACAGCGGTAAGAGCTACCTTTAAAGCTGTGCGTGCAGCGTCTAGTCTCTCCATTGATATGGAAGTGGGGTCTCGTTTATGTTTGTTAAGGAGCAAGAATTATTTTTAAAATGTCCCTATATCTGCCTTTCGTGCTTTTCGGAACCTCAATGCCATTTGAAAGAGCTTTCCTCTAATGGTAGCCTTATGGGCTGCCCACAACGTAGCAGGGGAAATATATTTGCTACATAATTCATAAGGATGTATTCTTAAATATTTTTTTCTATTTCAAGGGCATGGGTCGGGTTACTAAGGATCGAAGCATTCAGTCTCCAGTTGACACCTCTTTTCTCCATATGTCTACTAACTCCTGTCGGTAGATCTGTCTAGCTACATTAAGGCTCTGTTTGGTGGGATAGATGAGTTCCTTACCTAAGGGGTGAGTTTTATCCAGCCCTGTATCAAAGGCTATATTAGAATCTCCTCCATATATGACAGTGCCTTCAGTCAGTGGATTTAGAATAAGAAATAGTTACGGGAGAAAAATATAGCTACCACATTTGTTTTTGTGTCCGCATTGGCAAGATGGAATTTAGGGAATTTGGGATGGATGTATGAGGGGTATAGGTGTGAGAAAAGTGCATTTACTGGTGAAACATTATATACATTTGACTGTGATAATACTGGAAGATCTTCCAACGTTTAACTGGTGAGTTTATTCCTTGGACATTTTGTGATGCAATGCGCAAGGAAGGGTTTGGTGTGATAGGATCAGCCATGGAGCAGTCCAGGAGAAAATGAGAATGAGAACCAGTCACTGACCCCTAAGCCGGCAAGAGTTACAGAAATTGGTAGTATGAGACAGTTCATTCTTTGGTCATCAAGTAACCAGGAGAGGTGCAAGCTCAAATGGGTCACTAGGAGAAAAGAAAAGTTAGTGCAAAAGGAAGGATGCAGTCAGAAAAGAAATAAGAAGAGAAACATAGTAGAAACCAAAGGGAAGAGGTGGGGTATACCCACCCTACACTAAATAAACAAGAACAGTGCCACTCTGATTAGAGGAGAAATCCAGGCCAGGAGAGAGGAAAACTCTATGTCTCCGGGGTCAGTAAACTAGTAAACTAGTTGTGACGGACCCCGTACTCAAAATGAGTATGTCCACCATAAATGCTTCCTCTGTCCAGTACCACACGATCCAAGATCTTTTAGCACACCCTCCAGTCAGCAGACCACACCAGTCTTGAAGTACATCAGGAATAGCCTTTTCTGTTGAGATCTCACACAATATATACACAAGGATGACAATACAAAGTGAACCCGAAACCTAATTAACATGAGCTAATTACTAATCCTTTAGACAGCCTAGATGACTCAGAGACATGACCTTTAGGCTAGACTTGCCGTCTTTTAGCTCAGAAGACAAAAGCAACATTATCACAAATCAACACAATCCTTCACACAATAGCTGAGTTAATTAACACAAACAACAATGGGGATCTAATGACTCTTAGATCCCATACTAGACTTATTTACCATAAACACATTCTTGCAGACAACAGATGGACAGGTGGCTGGAGTTGATGACCTCAGCATCTTCTTTAAGCCCCAACATTAGGAAGCCATCACTATAATATGACATATACAGGGTTCCCAGAGTCTGTGTGTTTTGGGGGGACATGGACTTGAATCCAGAGTAACATTACTTCAAGGTCCCCAGGCATACACCTCGCAAAGAGTATTGTTCCCTTAAAATCCATGGCCCATAATCAGAAGGCAAGAGGCTAGCCTTCAGTCCTCTCTAAAAGCCTCTGTCCTGGCTAGGTCTGTCACACTAGTGTAAGATGCAAAAGCAGAGGCATCATTACCAGCACCTGCAAAGTAAAAACACCAAGAGTAGACTTAGGTGAGGCAAGTGTATGGTGTGAGAGAGGATGAAGAGAGTGTGGTATGGTTAGTGATAAGAAGGGAATTATGGGGGGGAGAGGATAGGGGGATTCAGGCACAGGAGAGGGAGTATGGGGTGAGAACCTGTTAAAGTTCATTGAGTATAGGTACTATAAGTATGTTGGCTGTGTAACAGACTGGCTAAAACCCAAAGGAAGTGGGAGAGGTGCTGTCCAGATGAGTCCTGCAGGCACTGTTGGTAAGTCCATGGGCCAATAGTACCGTATATAGCTATGAAGGAAAAGACCATTCAGTATTTCATAGCTGAAATCAAGCAGTTGCAGCCTGGGAGGAAACTTTTGGGTCAGGTCCGCTATACAAGGTGGGTTGTAGGGTAGGCTGTTACCATGGGGATAAAGTTGTTTCACCAGTATGTGAGAAGACCTCAAAGGGTTTTGAGAGGGGGTCTGTCAGGGACATGCTGGGCTTGAACCTGGGACCTCGTCTGTGTCTGGCATTGACTCTTCCAGCGGAGCTATCTGAGATGCTGGACAGTTCCCTGCCTGATCTGCTGGATAACCTATCTGATCCATTAGACTACTCTGCTTGGTGTCTGATTACTGTTGAACTCTGAACCCCTTGCTCCTCCCATGTACTTCCTATAAAAGACATTCCAGAGATGTTGCCCCTTGCGGTTTGATCTGCTTCTGTTCCCTGAGTTCCTGATTCTGTGCTTGTATCCTGTTCCTGTGTTTGACCCGGCTTCCTGACCATGCTTCTGTCTCCAGTCCTGACCTCGGCTCGTTTGACCCTGCTCAGTTATCTGCCAGTCTGCCTGTTGCCAAGATTCGGCCTGGACTTTGACTACTCTCTGCCTGCCACTTGTGATGTTTACCTTGATGTGTATGACCCGGCTTGTCTGACTCTGCAAACCTGCACCAGCTTACCTGCATCCTCTGCTCTGCAAGCTGCACACGCTGACCTGCATCCTTTGCAATGCAAACCTGCACCTGCTGACCTGCATCCCTGCTCTGCATACCTGCACCTGCTGACCTGCATCCCTGCTCTGCAAACCTGCACCTGCTGACCTGCATCCCTGCTCTGCAAACCTGCACCTGCTGACCTGCATCCCTGCTCTGCAAACCTGCACCTGCTGACCTGCATCCCTGCTCTGCAAACCTGCACCTGCTGACCTGCATCCCTGCTCTGCAAACCTGCACCTGTTGACCTGCATCCCTGCTCTGCAAACCTGCACCTGTTGACCTGCATCCCTGCTCTGCAAACCTGCACCCGCTGACCTGCATCCCTGCCCTGCAAACCGGCACCCGCTGACCTGCATCCTCTGCTCTGCAAGCTGCACCTGCTGACCTGCATCCGCTGCTTCCGGAACCAGCCGTTCCAGTCTCCACTCGGCTCCACCACTCCAAGCAGTGAGGATCAGACAGGCACCCTTACCTCACCGTGCTCTTACCACCACTGTCCCCACTCCAGTGGTCTCCGAGCCGGGGTTGTACGGGAGGTCCCTCTCCGCATGTCAGGCTCACACCTAAGGTACGTTACAGTATCAAACCGCCATGCCTGAGCCTGCAGGAGATACCTTGCCTATGGACAATGTCTATCAACACCTTACAGCTCTCACTCAGATCGTGAAGTCTCTGCAGGGCAGCCATGTCCGAATGGATAAGCAGACACAAACTCAAGCCACCTCTGCAGATTCACCTCCAACCCCAACTTCCTCTATTGGAATGTTACCATCTCCTGAGCCCAGGGTCCCTGTTCCTGAGAAGTTTTTCGGGGATCGGAGTAAATTCCGTGCGTTTCGCAACGCATGTGAAATTTACTTTTCGTTGCTACCTCTGACTTTTTCATCTGAAGCCACCAAGGTGGGCTTCGTTATCGCTTTGCTGCAGGGGGAACCTCAAGCTTGGGCCCATCACCTACTTGAAGTCCGCCATGTAGTTCTAGACTCTCTGCCCACTTTTCTTGATGCCATGGCCCAACTTTATGACGATCCACAGCGGACTTCTACTGCCGAGGCTGCTCTCCATGCGCTCCAGCAAGGCCGCCGAGCGGTCGAGGACTATGTGACTGATTTCAGACGCTGGAGCGCGGATACCCAGTGGAATGAGGCGGCTCTGCGGCATCAGTTCCGTCTTGGTCTCTCTGAAAGCCTGAAGGATGAGTTAGCACGGGTCGGTGTTCCTGATGTTCTAGAGACTTTAATTAATTTGTCTATCCAGATAGACCGACGACTCCGGGAGCGCAGAGCAGAAAGGTCTACCCAGCAGCTCCGCCCAGCTTGGATGCTACCCTGGATACGAGCCCCTGTGTACCCTGCCAGTGCCAGTACGGTTCCAACTGAACCCTCATCCCTCAACCAGACCGTCAAGCCAGGGCAGCTTGGACTAATGAAACATTCCCTATCGGCCAAGGAACGACTTCGTCGGCTGCAGAATTATCTATGCCTGTATTGCGGTGAACCCGGTCATTATGTCTCTTCTTGTCCTGCTAAGCTGCGCAAGGTCCTGGCTACCTCTTCTCCCAACTACTCACCTCCATCTACCAATGCTACTCACCTGGCTCTTCCTATCTCTTTCCAACTACCAGGGAGGACAATACCAGTAACTTCAATAATCGACTCAGGGGCATGTAGTTGTTTTGTCGATCTAGACTTTGCAGCACAACAACACATCCCACTCCAACCTAAGTCTCAGGGACTTTCCATTTTCCTGGCAGATGGGTCTCGCATCAAGTCCGGAGTAGTGACCCAGGAGACCCCTCCTTTGCCTGTGATCACCTCCATGGACCATAAGGAACTATTGACTTTGGATGCTATTGCATCTCCCATGTTTCCAGTTATCCTGGGTCTACCCTGGCTTCAGGCACACAATCCACAGATTGATTGGGGAACCGGAAGTATTAAGTTCCACTCACAATACTGTCAACGCCACTGCATGCTTCCACATCCCAGCACCTTGGGGCCTCTGTTATGCCTGGATTCAGATCCAGAGATACGAGCTTCTGTACCCAAACAATATCATGAGTTCCTGGACGTCTTCAGCAAATGAGGGGCCGAAGTCCTCCCACCTCATCGTCCTTACGATTGTCCAATCGAGCTTCTTCCCGGTGCTGAGATTCCTTTCGGACGGATCTTCCCCCTATCTGAACGGGAGCTTGAGGTACTGAAAGAATACGTTGATGAGAACCTTAAGAGGGGTTTCATCCATCCTTCCACTTCTCCAGCAGGGGCAGGAATCTTCTTTGTGGAGAAAAAAGACCATTCTCTTCGGCCCTGTGTAGATTACCGGGAATTAAATAAAATCACGGTCAAGAACCGGTACCCTCTGCCTCTGGTACCTGAACTTTTTCAAAGACTCAGGACTTCCTCTGTGTTTACCAAATTAGACCTGCGGGGGGCGTACAACCTGGTACGCATCCGAGCAGGGGATGAATGGAAGACTGCCTTCCGTACCAGGTTCGGCCATTACGAATACCTAGTAATGCCCTTCGGCCTATGTAACGCCCCTGCCACCTTTCAGCATCTAGTCAATGATGTTTTCAGAGACTGTCTGGACATTTATGTAGTTGTCTATCTTGATGATATTTTGATTTTTTCCTCCTCTCTTGAGCAGCACCGGAAACACGTCAAGAGCGTACTCTGTCGTCTCCGCCAGCATGGACTGTACGCAAAACCAGAAAAGTGTGAATTCGAGCGACAGAGTATCCAGTTCCTTGGCCTACTGATCTCTACAGAGGGATTCAAGATGGACCCACAGAAGGTTTCAGCCATTCTGGATTGGCCTGCACCTTCAGATAAAAAGGGGGTGCAGCGCTTCGTTGGCTTTGCCAATTTTTATCGGCGGTTTATCAAGGGATTCTCTGCTATTATTTCCCCGATTACGCAGCTAACGAAGCAAAATGCTCGATTCCAGTGGACATCTGAAGCACAGGCTGCTTTCACAAACCTAAAAATACTTTTTACGTCTGCTCCTATCCTAAGTCATCCCGATCCTGCCCTACCGTATCTACTTGAGGTAGATGCCTCAGAGACAGCGGTTGGAGCTGTTATCTCCCAGCGCCAAGGTCTCAAGGACTTGATACACCCGGTAGCCTTCTTCTCCCGTAAGCTTACCCCATCCGAGAGGAATTATGATGTTGGAGACCGGGAGCTCCTGGCCATTAAATCTGCCCTTGAGGAGTGGAGGTACTTGTTGGAGGGAGCAGCGCATCCTATACTCATTTACACAGACCACAAGAACCTAGAGTATCTGAGAGCTGCCAAACGTCTGAGACCACGCCAGGCACGTTGGGCACTATTTTTCTCTAGGTTCTCGTTCCACATAACTTACCGGCCAGGCTCCAAGAACACCAAACCAGACACTCTTTCCCGCATGTTTGATGATCCAAAAGAGGTGTCAGCTCCAGATACCATTCTATCGGAAGGCAACTTCTTACTTTTACAAACTAGCCTGATGTCTGTCTTGAAGCAAGCTTCTACAGGTATGTCTGGTCCCTCTGGAATCACTCTGGTACCCAAGGACGGGTTACTTTGGAAGGATGACAAAATCTTTGTGCCAGAAGAAGTTCGAGTCACAGTGTTAAACTTGTGTCATGATCATCCCCTAGCAGGCCATTTCGGAATGCATAAAACCCTTGAACTGATTCAACGCACGTTTTGGTGGCCGGATCTTGAAAAAGACTGCAGGGAATATGTAGGTTCATGTGCCACCTGTATCCGTAGCAAGACCACTAGAAGCAAGGCCTGGGGTCTGCTCAGACCCTTACCAGTCCCTGACCGTCCCTGGAAAATGATTGCCATGGACTTCATAGTGGAACTCCCCCCGTCTGAAGGTTGCACAGCCATCTTTGTAGTGGTTGACCGTCTATCCAAGATGGCCCACTTCGTGCCTCTCAAAGGCACGCCCTCTGCCATGGAAACTGCCCAGGTCTTCATTAGGGAAGTAGTAAGGCTACATGGGGTCCCTGCGGACATCGTTTCGGATAGAGGGGTGCAGTTCACCTCTCGCTTTTGGAAGGCTTTGTGCAAGGTCCTGAAGATTGAGTTGTCCATGTCCTCGGCCTATCACCCCCAAACTAACGGGCAAACCGAAAGAACGAATCAGACGCTCGAACAGTACCTCAGATGCTTCACCACCTTCGTTCAAGACGACTGGGTAGCTTTACTACCCTTGGCAGAGTTTGCCTTTAACAACGCCAGTCATTCGGCTACAGGTCAATCGCCATTTTTTGCCAACTACGGGTTTCACCCGACCTTCTTACCTGATCTCATCCCTGATTCAACAGTCCCAGCGGTCCAGAGTATTGTTGATTTCCTGACCCGTAACAGCAGGATATTGCAGGAAGCCATGACTAAGGCACAAGCAGCCAATAAAAGGATCTTTGACAGGAAAAGGAGAGGGGAATTATGCCTGCAACAGGGTGACCAAGTATGGTTATCGACCACCAACCTTAAGATGGCTTGCCCCGCAAGGAAACTGGCACCCAAGTTCATCGGTCCTTTTCCAGTAAAACGGAAATTAAACGAGGTCTCCTATGAACTTGCCTTACCGGAGTCGTTGAAGATTCACCCAGTCTTTCACGTTTCCTTGCTGAAACCCGCAGTGCCCGACCCGTTCCCAGACAGGGGATCGGGACCACCCAAGCCTGTAATCATTGACGGTGATGAGGAGTTCGAGGTGGAGGCCGTCTTGGACTGCCGAAGAAGAGGGAACCAGCTTCAATTCCTGATCAAGTGGAAGGGGTACGGTCTGGAGGAGAACTCCTGGGAACCCCAACAGAACATCCACGCCCAAGAGTTAATCCAGGCCTTTTTTCGCAGTCACCCCCAGAAAAGAGCTCTATTGGGCACCCGGAGTTTGCCCTTAAGGGGGGGGGCACTGTCAGGGACGTGCTGGGCTTGAACCTGGGACCTCTTCTGTGTCTGGCATTGACTCTTCCAGCGGAGCTATCTGAGATGCTGGACAGTTCCCTGCCTGATCTGCTGGATAACCTATCTGATCCATTAGACTACTCTGCTTGGTGTCTGATTACTGTTGAACTCTGAACCCCTTGCTCCTCCCATGTACTTCCTATAAAAGACATTCCAGAGATGTTGCCCCTTGCGGTTTGATCTGCTTCTGTTCCCTGAGTTCCTGATTCTGTGCTTGTATCCTGTTCCTGTGTTTGACCCGGCTTCCTGACCACGCTTCTGTCTCCAGTCCTGACCTCGGCTCGTTTGACCCTGCTCAGTTATCTGCCAGTCTGCCTGTTGCCAAGATTCGGCCTGGACTTTGACTACTCTCTGCCTGCCACTTGTGATGTTTACCTTGATGTGTATGACCCGGCTTGTCTGACTCTGCAAACCTGCACCAGCTTACCTGCATCCTCTGCTCTGCAAGCTGCACACGCTGACCTGCATCCTTTGCAATGCAAACCTGCACCTGCTGACCTGCATCCTTTGCAATGCAAACCTGCACCTGCTGACCTGCATCCCTGCTCTGCAAACCTGCACCTGCTGACCTGCATCCCTGCTCTGCAAACCTGCACCTGTTGACCTGCATCCCTGCTCTGCAAACCTGCACCCGCTGACCTGCATCCCTGCCCTGCAAACCGGCACCCGCTGACCTGCATCCTCTGCTCTGCAAGCTGCACCTGCTGACCTGTATCCGCTGCTTCCGGAACCAGCCGTTCCAGTCTCCACTCGGCTCCACCACTCCAAGCAGTGAGGATCAGACAGGCACCCTTACCTCACCGTGCTCTTACCACCACTGTCCCCACTCCAGTGGTCTCCGAGCCGGGGTTGTACGGGAGGTCCCTCTCCGCACGTCAGGCTCACACCTAAGGTACGTTACAGGGTCGTTCTAGGAAATTGAGAGGTATCCCAGTGAGTTTGTAGAAACCAAGGATTAATCAGCATAGGCATCATGGAGTCTTTAGGGACCCAGCCCAAACAAAAGGAGATGATGAGATGGTAACAAAGTCATGGGTCTAGTTCAAGGGGGTAGACCTTATTTAGCCTTTTTGAGTTTGGATTTTTGCCAAAGTGAGGTAAGTGGGCTAGCTGGGGGGGGGGGGTTGCTTAGTAGAGCTGGAAGTAGAAGTCTGCATTGGAGAAGGAGGGTCCCTGGATATTATGTCCAGCTTCTGTAAAAGGTTCTCTCCTTCAGGAAAGGTGGAGAATCTGAATTGTTTGTTATTGATCTGAAATTTAAGACTGAAGGAAAAAAAAAACACCAGTATTTAATATTCCTCTGAGTCAGTGCCGCCAGTAGTGGTTTGGGTGCTTGTCTCCTCTGGATTGTGGAGGGAGAGATGTCGGAAAAAATCTGGATCGGGTGTCCCATGATCTGTAGTTATGGAATGGATTGGGCCCTTTTCATGACTTCTTCTTTAACCACATAGAAGTGTGGCTTAACAAAAATGTCTCGGGGGAGACTCTCTGATCAGGGACAACCCAGGGCCCTATCGGCTTGATCAAGTTCAAGTCTATGAGAGCGAATATCAGGGATAAGTTCCTTGATGAGTGTGCTAACTGTTGCAGGCATATCTGTGACAGATTCGGGTAAATTCCTGATTCTAAAATTTTATCTTCTAGACTTGTTCTCATGGTCATCGATTTTTGCCATTGAAACATCCAGTTGGCTGTGAAGGTCCTGGATACGGTCTGTTTTCTGGTTTTCTCAGGCTATCGTGGCATCCATTTTGTTTTCTATGGTTTCAATGCGGGAGCCCAGAGATTGTAAATCCATTTTAATGTCAGAGGTTATTTTAGCAGCTGTTTGGGATAAGTCCCTGTCCAGCATCTCTGCAAACTTGGTGAAAATAAAAGATATGTTCGTGGGAGTGGAGCTGTCCCATGCCAAAAAGGGGATCACTAGGTCTTGGTGAGATGGCTGTCATCCAGGGTCTGATTAATGAGGAACTCCATGGAAACTGGTGAGGTTGGGCCCCTGAGCGGTGTAGTGCTTGGAGTTTCTCCGCAAACCTCTGCTCTCTGTGTTTCCCACCAGGATAGATGAGCAGGGATCCCTGGATGCACCGCTTCATGGAACGGCCGTTTCTATGCCATCTTAGGATTCTTGTCAGCCTCCGGGATTGCATCAAACTGTGCCCGCAAACTGCACTGGGTTGTCCCTGCGGACATAAATGTGGCCCCGAGGATGTTCCCACTGACTGGCTCTCGTGCTGGGGGAGTCAGGTAATGACGTTCGCTATAGGGAGTGCTGAATGTCTGAAGCAGGACGGAGCTCTGTGATTAAGCGGCCATCTTCCAGAACCGCGTACATGCGACCTTGACTCACTTTTATGATTAGGATATTCCTTTTCCATTTCTTGCTTTTTGTCATACCACGTATGAACTTGCGGTGATTTTTGCCTTTCTTCCACATTATATATGTTGCCTTTTGAGTTTTTGGACAGATAAGTTAAACAGTAATAATTATTGTATATATCCTTGATACAAGGATTTTGATTATATATGTATATACATTTTTTCACTGTGCTGAATATGGAAGAGGCATTGTTTTTACGATCACCTGTAGTGGTGTGTAGGTTTCCACAAATGATACACAGTTGTTTTTCACCTTTATTTTTTATTTATGTTTTGAAAAAGAAATATATTATTTTCATGAGTGTAATTATATAGAATTTCCAGGATGTGGGCTCTGTTTTGCTTTTTGCTTTTCAGCAGGATGTACACACCCTTATCTTGTTTTCTACTTTGTAATATATAATGAAAATGTTTATATTTATTTTTATATTTATTTTTGTTATTATGTTTCAGTTTTCAGATTGTGCTGTTTATATTTATCTCATGGAGGAATGGGTGCACCAGAAATAATTTGCTCTCCTTTTTAAGTGGGAACAGCTTATTGATATCATCGGACCTCACCACTACATCAGTTACACCTGTGCAATCATGTGATATTTTGTGTATAAGGCCGGGTTCACACTTGTGCGACACGACAGCCGTCCTACTTTGGATCCGACTTTGCCCTGCGACATGAAGCCGACATATGTCCGACTTTCAATGAACGGGGATCCGACTTGGATCCCCGCCAATACCAGGCAGTGTGTTTGGTATGAATCCTGAGCGGGAACTCCAGGCCAAATTTTAAATAAAAAACCCGGCATGGGTTCCCCCTCCAGGGGCATACCAGGCCCTTGGGTCTGGTATGGATTTTAAGGGGAACCCCTATGCCGAAAAAACGTCGTGGGGGTTCCCCCAAAATCCAAACCAGACCCTTATCCGAGCACGCAACCTGGCAGGCCGCAGGGGAAGAGAGGGGGATGAGAGAGCAGCCCCCCTCCTTCCTGAACTGTACCAGGCTGCATGCCCTCAACATGGGGGGTTTGGTGCTTTGGGGCAGGGGGGCGACCTGCGGCCCCCCCACCCCAAAGCACCCTGCCCCCATGTTGATGAGAACAGGGCCTCTTCCCGACAGCCGTTGGTTGTCGGGGTCTGCGGGCGGGGAGATTATCGGAATCCGGGAGCCCCCCATTTAATAAGGGGGCCCCCAGATCCTGCCCCCACCCTATGTGAATGAGTATGGGGTACATCGTACCCCTACCCATTCACCTGGTGGAAAAAAATGTCAATAAAAAAACACACACAGGTTGTTAAAGTAATTTATTGCACAGCTCCGGGGGTCTCTTCCGACTCCGGGGGTCTCTTCTGTATTCGGGGGTCTCTGCTGTCGTCTCCGCGCTCTCCGGTTCTTCCTTCCTTCTGCCGGGCCTCCGATATCTTCTTTCAGCTCTTTTGCTAGCGGGGCCCGGTCTTCTCCGTCGCCTTCTTCCCTCGCTCTCCGGTTCTTTCTTTCTTCCTTCTGCCGGCCCCTCCTCTATCTTCTTTCAGCTCTTTTGCTAGTGGAGGGGCCGGTCTTCTCCGTCGGCGTCTTCTTCCCTCTTCTCCTCTTCGATGTTGACTCGTCGCTTCCTCCCGCTGTAATGCTTGGCTATTCGCTCATCAACGATTTATATAGGCTTCTCATGATGTCACAGTCACATGCTCCCATGACATCAGTCACATGCTCCGGGGCCACCGGAGCATGTGACTGTGACGTCATGAGAAGCCTATATAAATCGTTGATGAGCTCCCCCTCAAGATCAGCAGAGTAGAAGTCGCATGCCAAAGTCAGATTATGCAAGACTGCGGTCCGACTTTGATCCGACTTCAATGATAGTCAATGGGCTGAAGTCGGATCAAAGTCAGACCAAAGTAGTACAGGGAGCATTATCAAAGTCGGACCGACATGTGTCGGACCAGTTAAGACGGCTCCCATAGGGAAACATAGATTTTCACACGTCATGCGACATGAACTCCCCTTGTCAGAGCGTTTGTCACCCCAGTGTGAACCCGGCCTTAGTGTATATGGTGATTGTGTCCAATACAGTTTTGACAAAGCACGTACTAAACGTGTAAAACACATCAACATTTTTCCCCTGCCAATATGCCTTGTGCCTGTTTTTATTGATGATTTTTTTGAATAAAGAAGCTTTTATCTGCATTATATGGGTGTGCAACAATACAAACTTTCTTCACACATTCATGTGTTAGAATGGCCCAGTCAAAGTCCAGAACAAAATCCAATTGAGCATCTGTGGCGATACTTGAAAATTGCTGTTCACAGACACTCTTGCTCCAATCTGACAGAGCTTGAGCTATTTTGCAGAGAAGAATGGGCAAAAATTTCACTCTCTAGATATGCAAAGCTAGTAGAGACATACATATAAAAAGACTTGCAGCTATAATTGCAGCGAAGGGTGGTTCTACAAAGCATTGACTCAGGGGGCTGAATACAGATGCATAGGGATGAGCTTCGAGTTCGAGTCAAACTCATGTTCAACTCGAACATGGCCTGTTCGCCCGTTCGCCGAACAACGAACAATTTGGGGTGTTCGCGGCAAATTCAAAAAGTCTATGGTAGAAATCTAAAGTGCTAATTATAAAGGCTTATATGCAAGTTATTGTCCTAAAAAGTGTTTGGGGACCTGGGTCCTGCCCCAGGGGACATGTATCAATGCAAAAAAAGTTTTAAAAACGGCCGTTTTTTTAGGAGCAGTGATTTTAATAATGCTTAAAATGAAAAAATTAAAGTGAAATATTCCTTTAAATTTTGTACCTGGGGGGTGTGTATGATATGCATGTAAAGTGGCGCTTGTTTCCCGTGCTTAGAACTGTCTCTGCACAAAGTGTCATTTTTGAAGGAAAAAAAGTCATTTAAAACTCACTTGTGGCTATTAATGAATTGTCGGCTTTTATCAATACATAGAAAAGTCATTGATAAAAATAAAAAAAAAGCGTGGGGGTTCCCCCAAATTCAATTACCAGGCCCTTTAGGTCTGGAATGGATATTAAGGGGAACCCCGCCGCAAATTTAAAAAAAAAATGGCGTGGGGTTCCACCTAAATATTCATACCAGGCCCTTCAGATCTGGCATGGATTTTAAGGGGAACTCCACCCCAAATAAAAAAAAATGGCGTGGAGTCCCTCCAAAAATCCATACCAGACCCTTATCCGAGCACGCAACCTGGCCGGCCGCAGGGGAAGAGGGGGGGACAAGAGAGCGCCCCCCCTCCCTCCTGAACCGTACCAGGTCACATGCCCTCAACATGGGGAGGATGTCCCCATGTTGATGGGGACAAGGGCCTCATCCCCACAACCCTTGCCCGGTGGTTGTGGGGGTCTGCGGGCGGGGGGCTTATCGGAATCTGGAAGACCCCTTTAACAAAGGGGACCCCCAGATCCCGGCCCCCCCATGTGAATTGGTAAGGGGTACATTGTACCCCTACCATTTCATGAAGAAAGTGTCAAAAAATGTAAATAAAAACACACACACCTTGGAAAAGTTCTTTATTAAAAAAAAAAAAAAAAAAACATTCCAGCGATGAAATCCAGTGTCCCGCGGCGATCCTGATGTCCAGCGCTGTCCGTCATTGGTTGTGCCTGTGCGGACCTGATGGGGAACTTCCTCCGCTGTGTTTTAAATGTATAGACCCGCCCCTTCTAAAGTTCCCCATCAGGTCCGCTCAGCGGACCAGATGCGGAACATGAGAAGGGGCGGGTCTATACATGTATTACACAGAGAATGAAGTTCCCCATCAGGTCCGCCCCCTCGGCATGTTCGACCCCGCCTACGTCATTGGCCTGTGCGGGGAACTTCCTTCACTGTGTAATTTAAACTTACACAGTGAAGGAAGTTTACCGCTCAGGCCAATGACGTAGGCGGGGTCCGACATACCGAGGGGGCGGACCTGATGGGGAACTTCTCTCACTTTGTAATACATGTATAGACCCACCCCTTCTCATGTTCCGCATCTGGTCCGCTGAACGGACCTGATGGGGAACGAGAGAAGGGGTGGGTCTATTCATGTATTACACAGCGAACGAGGTTCCCCATCAGGTCCGCCCCCTCGGTATGTCAGACCCCGCCTACGTCATTGGCCTGAGCGGGAAACTTCCTTCACTGTGTAAATTTATGACGTAGACGTAGGCGGGGTCGGACATACCGAGGGGGCGGACCTGATGGGGAACTTCATTCGCTGTGTAATACATGTATAGACCCGCCCCTTCTCATGTTCCGCATCTGGTCCGCTGAGCGGACCTGATGGGGAACTTTAGAAGGGACGGTCTATACATTTAAAACACAGCGGAGGAAGTTCCCCATCAGGTCCGCACAGGCACAACCAATGACGGACAGCGCTGGACATCGGGATCGCCGCGGGACACTGGATTTCATCGCTGGAATGTTTTTTTTTTTTTTATTATTATTTTTTTTTAATAAAGGACTTTTCCAAGGTGTGTGTGTTTTTATTTACATTTTTTGAAACTTTCTTCGTGAAATGGTAGGGGTACAATGTACCCCTTACCAATTCACATAGGGGGGGCGGGATCTGGGGGTCCCCTTTGTTAAAGGGGTCTTCCAGATTCCGATAAGCCCCCCGCCCGCAGACCCCCACAACCACCGGGCAAGGGTTGTGGGGATGAGGCCCTTGTCCCCATTAACATTAACATTAAAAAAGATTGATGATGGATGGCAAACTCTTTTTTTATTTTCTTGTAATGTTTTCAGTGAGTCAGACTAATACAACTAGGTTAGATGTACTATTCCACAGTTTTCCAATTCCTTATTTCTTTCTATACTAAATAACTCATGCAGGTTCTCATTATCCCAAATTGGGGAGAATTCTGTGAATCCCTGAAACCCCATTAGTGCCTAACCCCATAAAGACTGTGCCGTTAAAGCCTCCACCACCGTATTTTCCCAGGACAGGTCATCACCATAGCTCTACATGCATCCTCCCCTTCTATTAATCGACTATTCCTTAAAGTGGTTGTAAACCCAAATAAAAAAAAATGAAAAAACAAAAACCCTGCAAGGCAAAGGCATAATGAGCTAGTATGCATAGCATACTAGCTTATTATGTATTACTTACCTCAGATCGAAGCCCCCGCAGCGGTCCTCGTCTCCCCCTCCGGCCACCAACATCTCTCCCGGGGCTTACTTCCAGGTATCGCAGCTCCGGCACTGTGATTGGCCGGAGCCGCAATGACGTCACTCCCGCGAATGCGCGAGAGCCACCGGTAACAGCACACGGACTGAAGCAACAGCACATAGGTGCCATTGCTTCAGTTTGCCCCAGTGAGCATGTGCAGATGACCTTGGCACATTCAGGGGACAGGGGATATCTCCTAAACCGTGCAGGTTTAGGAGATATCCTGGGTAGCTACGGGTAAGCCTTAATATAGTCTTATCTGTAGCATAAAGTGGTTGTTTAAGTGCTGTAACTGTAAAGCCAAAAAGTTACTCCAGGGTTGAGGCAAAGCTAATCCCCCCCCCCATATCCTTTGGCAAGTGTAGCATACATAAATGTATCCTTGACACTCCCCTTTTCAAAAGTAATTCTCTAAAAATAGTATCCAGTCTCTGAAACCACTTTAGGGATCCATATTGGAGAATTATGTAGTACATACAAAAGTTGCGGTAACCAGATCATCTTAATTAGGTTGCAGCGTCCCTAGTTTCTCTTTTAAAAGTAGCTATTAATGGGGCTATATTAGCAATAATATTACATTTTATTAGCTATCTGCATCTGAGGAAGACTAACCTGTAAAGGTTCATCTAAGAGATCCATGGGTAACAATACTGATTTATCCCAGTTAATGGTAAGGCCAAAAAAACACTTGAAGTCACCAATTATACCCATTACGGTAATTAGCGAGGGCTGAGTGTCCCCCAAGAATAGAAGGACATCATCCGCATATAAAGCTATTTTCTCCTAAAGGGTCTAATGGCTGTTGCCAATGGTTCCATTGCTAGAGGGAAAAGGAGGGGTGACAAAGGGAACCCATGCCTTGTCCCCCGAACCAAAGCAAAGGCCTCCAAACATACATTATTTACTCTTACTTTTGCTCTAGGAGCCTTGTAAAGCAACTTAACCCAATTAATGAAGAAATGACCAAACTGAAAAGCCCCCAACATATGCCAAAGTTAATGCCACTCCAGGCTATAAAAAGCCTTGGCTGCATCAAGGGCCAACAGGGCTCTCAATCCCATATTTAACATTGGGATCTGTAAGTTAAGATACACTCATCTTATTTTTATTTTTTTTATTCTTTATTTTATTTTATCCAATATAAAAGGTTGACATGATACATATGCACACTCCTATAAACCCTATTATCTTCCACTTTTACATCTGTTTTCATCTTAGTGATCCTCCTCCCAGACCCCCCCCCCCCTGTTCTCCTCCCCCCCACCTTCCTCTTATCTCTCAATATACTGAATTCCTCATTTAATATTTATCCTTTGCTCCGCTATGGATGAGTTCCCACCATCTGAGATCTTAATTCCACAAAATACCTATGAGACTTTTTAAAACCTTTCCAGCATTCCCATTTATCTGTAAGCCCTTTGTTTTTTTCATCGAGACCCTGCTTTAAGCTTTCCAATCTATATGTCTCCTCAACGCTAGTTATGCATTCCTGTACTGTAGGACCTTCCGCCTCTTGCCATTTTTTGGGAATCAGTCATTTTGCTGTGTTCAGTAAGTGTGGGATTACTGATTCTTTGTATTGTTTTACCGACCCTTTTATTCCATGTAGCAACACCTCCCAAGGGTCCTCTGGAATCTCCTTTTTAGTAATTACTTGTATTAACTGTAGTATCTTTTTCCAGAATATTTAAACTTTTGGGCAATCCCACCACAGATGGGCCATCGTTCCTGTTGCCTTACATCCTCGCCAGCAATCTGCTTATTTTCCAGGTTGAAATTTACTGATTTTATCGGGGGTTGCGTACCAGCTGGGGACCCCGTTTGTTTTATTTGCTGTAGGAGGAGCAACGTTCTCACCCCGTTGTCCCTCCCTTCTCTTCCTGGGATAAACTCTACTTGGTCGGGATGGACCAAGGTGGTTATCAGGCCCTTCAACCGTCCCAATAGAATTTTAGCATACAATTTCGTATCCGCATTGAGCAGCGAAATAGGCCTGTAGCTTGAGCAAAGCGTACCATCCTTCCCTTCCTTCGGGATTACTGTTATCGAGGCCCGGAGGGCCTCCCTACCCATCTCGTATTCTGCCCCCAATCTGTTCATATACTGACACAGCCTTGGGGTCAGAATCTCTTTATATTTTTTTAGGTTGAATGTTGTAAATCCGTTGGGTCCTGGGCTTCTCCCCGGGACTGACTCGTTTAAAGCTTTATTAATTTCTTCCTCAGATATAGGTTTATTAAGGATTAGCCTGTCAATGTCGGATATTTTAGGTAATCCTGCATTTTTTTAAAATTCTTTTATTTTTCCTGTTTTCTCTTTTATAGGGTGTCTCTTCTGGTTAACTGAGTACAGGGCCCCATAGTAGTTCCTAAACGTTTCCGCTATCTCCTGTTTTCTATGTAATTTTTTTTTTCTTTTGTAGCATTCTAGCTTACTTGCTTTGTTTCCCCATTGGTATCTTTCTTTTGTTATTCTATTAAATATCCTTTTTGTCTTTTGGTCCATAAGGTCCCTTAGTTTGTCTCTCTTGATTATTAATAATTGGTATAGCCCCTGCTGTTTTTTATGTTCTTGTTCTAATTTATAGATCTCTTCCAATAGGATTTTTTTTTTTTTCTTCTCTCTTTTTTCTTCCCTGCCCCAATAGCTATAAAAATGCCCCTTATATAGGCTTTGTGGGCCTCCTATAGAGTGGCTGCAGATATTTCTTCCGTGTCATTTATTGTGAAAAATTGTTCTATTTCTTTTCTTATTACTGCTTCTGCTTCCTTATCTTGTAATAGTTCTTCATTTATTCGACATGTATAAGGTTGTCTATGAGATCCCGGAACTGTCATTTTCATTCTCACGGGGGCATGGTCGGAAATCGTGGCTATTTCAATACTTGTTTCTTTTATTATCTCCTATCAACCTATGCTCTACCAATATGTAATCTAACCTGGAATATGTCCCGTGCACAGGAGAGTAAAATGTATAGTCTTGTGTTGTAGGATGTTGGAACCTCCAGGCATCTACCATTTGACACTGGTGCATTTTTTGTTTGATCTGCTTTAACTGAACATTATTCTTCTCCTGTGCCTGGGACGTACTGTCCAAAGCAGGGTCCATACCAAAGTTTATATCACCCATCAATATCACATCTCCTTTCTTAAAGTTTATCAGTTTCCCCATTACCTCTTTCAGATATTGTATCTGGTAATTATTGCAGGAGTAAATGTTTGCAAGTGTACATTCTGTTTCACCCAATCTACCTTTCAAGAATAGGTATCTGCCCTCCGGGTCCGTTATCCTATCCTCTATTTTAAACCGCATTGTTTTGGCAAATCCAATTGCCACGCCCCTAGCTCTCTTTGTTGCTGAGTCGGCATAGTACCATGTCGGGAAATCTGAGGGGGTATATTTTCATGTTTTGGTCATGTGAGAGGTGGGTCTCCTGTAGGAACACCACATCAGCGCCGTAATGTTTTAATTCTCTAAGAATCTTAAATCGTTTGGTGGAAATGTTTATTCCCCGGACATTATAAATCATAAAATGTATTGTCGTCATCTATTGTTTTCTTCTGTCCTTTTTTTTTCATTTTACCTGGCCACCAATGCATGTGGTGATCCCCCCCGAAGACCCCCGTCTCTCCACACCTGCGCAGTTGGAGTCCCCCTTGCCGGGGCGCCCACCCATCCTGGAGCATTCCCTTTTTTCTTATGGAGTATAAGAGGTAGTACTTCCCTCCCACCCATGTCCCCCATCCCCCCTCCCACCTGGGGCCCCACTACCCCTCCCTCCCATCGCCTTCCTCCCTCTTCTTCCTCCCCTATCCCTCCCTCCCCACAACCCTCCCCTGCCCCCCTCCCTCCCTCCTCCTTCCCCAACCCACTCCCCCCTCCCCTTTTGGCCCATTACTGGCCTCAGAATCATTGGTGGCCCAAGATGCCATAGCTATCCCCGATTCTCATTTCTCAGAGATGAGGCTCTGAATGTGCCGTCTGCCCCCCCTCTCCCCCCCAATCCGGGTCGGGGAGGGTCGTCCGAGGGCGCGACATAAGACCCCGGTTGATCTATCTCCACCCTCCTCATTCATTCCTCCCCCCGCCCTCCCAACCCTGACCCCCCCAGTCCGCTCTCTCCTGAAGTTCTTTAGATTAGATTTATTCTATAGATCTGGTTCTTTGTTGCCCCTAGTCTTCTTCTTACTGTTGCTCCTTTTCGGCCCATCCTGGCAGCTCTGGCACCTGTAGGTCTAATTTATTGCACAAATCAGCCAGTTCTTCCGGGAATCTTAAGCATCATACACACGGCCGAGATTCTCGTCAGGAAAAAAACGTTGTTTTTCATGACAAGAATCTTGACAAGAAACTTGTCCCGGCCGAGTGTACACACGTACGATTCAAAAGAACCGCAGTTGAATGGCACGAACGCAGTGACATCATCGATGCCGTCGCCGCCATCTTGCTACACCCTATGCCTATGCCTAGGAAGCAAAGAAAAAACAAATGCGCCTACTAAGTGCAGTATGTTAGAAATTTATTTAAAAAGAATTAAAATAACAGCCAAATGGCTACTCACAGGATGGAAGTGGAGTATAAGCATGAATAGATATCCTTCTAAGTTGTCTGCAGAGGGCATGAGTCACTCCGTGTGTCTGTAGTCTCCCAGTAGTGGAATACTGCCAAGATGAAGAGGTAGTGCGCTGTGGTGTTGCTGCAGCGATGGGGAGATGGCAGAAGAACGGTAGATGCAAGAAGAGCTGTCCCTCTATGCCAGTGTGGACACCAGTTCCCACACGGCGTACGGCGTGCGGTTCACGCTGGAGCGCAGTCAGCTTCGGCAACCGGACGTGACGTCAATAGCAGACGCTAACTGATGACGTGTTTCAATGCTTCCGCATTTTCCTCGGATCTGATTGGCGATAGGAGCTGTCGGTATTATATTCCACCGAACGGAACCATCAATCTAGTGTCATACTTAATATTGTCAACATCCGGAGATGAGGTGCTTTAGGCTGGAGGAAATGAATACATAGGCCTAACAGTAGCATATACATAGGAATTTGTGGATTTAAAAAAACATACAATATACAATTGATTGAGTTGATAGAAACCTTTAGAAGGCTTGCCCTATAATGAATGTATATATGGCAAGAAATTTTATATTTTGACAAGAAATGTATATATTGACATCGATGCATGGAAGGAATGCATGAGAGGGGCGTACAAAAAAATGTGTCATAAGAAGTGCATAAAAAAAAAATGGCAAAAAAAAATTAAAAAAAAAAAAAAAAAAAAATGCTGAATGCAAAAAATATATCTAATAGTCCCCTTATCACGTATAATATGGGGAAATATATTATATATTTTATATATATATATATATATATATATATATATATATATATATATATAAAATTACATAATAAAATAAAAATAATAATAACCAATAGTATCCAAGAGACAGTTCTAGAGAGCTGTTATTGAGAAACTCACAATCTCAGTAATACAAATATCGAATTTATAATGATGGGGACCGCAAGCATGCATATGCACACATCCGCACATGCATGTGTCCAATCCATTGTGTATGGATATTGTGCTCACAATAAGAAAAGGTTTAATGATAAAAAATAACAATCATTAATAAAAAAACCAATTGATAAAAAGCCAATTGATAAAAAATCAATAAATAAAAATCTTTTACCATCAAAGAAGGAATATATAGATAACAAGAATATGTATACGAATGAGGATGTAATAAAACACAACATAGTGAGATAAGGGTTCCTTTTTGTTCTTTAATAGTCAAAAGGAAAAGAGGAAAAAGGTAGAGGAGATAAGGATGTGTGTAGATAAGTACAAACATACACCCACACAAAATGTATGTGCACGTGTGTACATGGATATGTCTCTATCACATGACTGTGTTAACCTCAATCTCCTTGTTAAGTCCAAAGGGTGTAAGTGTGTTCAGGATATAAATCCAGTATGTTTCCTGTTTACACAGACGTTGGAATCTCTCTGCTGATGTATATTTATCGGGTATGGATTCCAAGATCCATACTCGAAGTGCAGAGGTGTCTTTAGAATGGTGAATGTTAAAGTGTCTGGAAACACTATATTGTGGACTGCCATCCTTAACTGCTCGGCGGTGTTCACCAAATCTAGCTCGCAATGTGCGTATAGTCCTACCCACATACAACAAACCGCATGGGCAGGTTATACAGTAGATGACGAACATAGTGGAACAATTGTAGAAGGAAGTAAAAGTATACAATTTACTGTTAGCAGAGTAGTTTTTTTGACCATGAGTCACATGGGAAAAGGTGAGGCATAAAGCCTTATTACATCTATACATACCTACTAAAGGTATTAATGTTAGCTGTCTAGATGTGGTATTTTTAGCATTGATTTTCATTTTGCTAGGTGCAATTTTGCCTTTTATGTTCGGCGCCTTGCGGTATGCAAATTTGGGGTGAAGAGAAAGTGATTTTTTCAAATGTGGGTCCTGTTGTAGAATAGACCAGTGTTTACGGAAGATGCTTTCCATTTGCTTATGACTATGGTGATATTGTGTAATGAACCTCATCACTGGCATAGATGCCTGCTTGGGTTTTGATGCTATGTGGTCTGTACAATATAAGGAGCAAGCGTCATCAACAAGATGTACTGGATAACCCTTATCTGTGAACTTGGTTTTTAGAGGTATACTCTGTGTCACATAGTCATCCAATCTGGTGCAATTTCGTCTGAGACGATGAAATTGGCTCTTTGGGATATTTTGAATCCATCGTGGGTGATGACAGCTGGTATAATGTAGAAAAGAATTACCAGCTGTAGGTTTTGTGTAACTTTTAGTTGCTATCTCCTTATTGGTATATGATAGTTCCAAATCTAAAAAGCATATGGATAAAGTGTTGGATTCTGAAGTAAAAGTGAGTCCATAGGGGTTAGCATTACAATACGAGACAAAGCTATGAATGAGATTGGTAGGGCCGTCCCAGATGATTATGATATCATCTATGTATCGTCTGTAAAAAATAAGGTGCATAGTGAAAGGGTTATTGGCCCAAATGTATTTTTCTTCCCAGAAACCCATAGTTAGGTTAGCATAGCTGGGAGCGAAATTAGCACCCATAGCGGTGCCCTGTTTTTGGCGATAGTAGGTACCATCAAAAAGAAAATAATTATGATCTAAACAAAAGAGTGGCTTGAAGTATAAAATCTATTTGAGTGTTAAGATGAGGGTCATTTTTAAGTAAATGAGTAACGGCTTGTATACCTATATTATGAGGAATAGATGTATATAAGGAGCAGACATCTAGAGAGATCCATTGGTAGGTGGATTCCCATGTATAGGGGCGCATTTGTTCAATTAGATCTGTTCCATCTCTAATATAGGAAGGAAGAGCCTGAGCTAGGGGTTGAAGGAAATGGTCTACATATAGCGAAAAACTGGAGGTGATGCTCTCCATAGAGGCAACAATGGGGTGTCCTGGTGGGTTAATGGAGTTTTTGTGTATTTTGGGCAGATGGTAAAAGTATGGTACCTGGAAAAAGGATTTTCGAAAGAAGGCCTTCTCCTGTTTGGATAGTATTCCTTCTATATGAGCCTTCTCTACTAAAGAATTAGAGACTTCTATAAACGCAGGCAATGGATCCTTTTTCAATATTTCATAAGTGGCATTGTCTGAGAGCTTCTCTCATGTAATCTGCTTTGTCTTGTATGATAATGCTCCCACCTTTATCAGCCGGTCTTATAATTATGTTGTCATTCTGGCTCAATGCTTTTAAAGCAATGTTTTCTTGTGGACTCAAGTTGTTCTTAAAATAATTAGGTTTGGTGGATGTTGTCTCACAAAGTTTGGTAAGTTCTGAAAGTACTACCTGATAAAATGTTTGTAAATATGGGCCCTTGGATTGCGTAGGATTAAATATAGATTTGGGTCGGAAAGTAGTATGGATGACTGGTGGCGGTAATTCTGAATGTTGTGACCAGGCAATGATGTCATCTTCTTCATGGGCATTCCATAGTTCACATAAATCTAATAATGCTTGTTGTTCCATAGATGAATCTAAGGTTGGAAAGTTGTCAGTCTGGAGATCAGTCTCTATGTCCACAGTAGATGTTTTTTTGTCTTTTATATTATAATGACGCCTCAAAGTTAGGTTTCACACGGAGTGACTCATGCCCTCCGCAGACAACTTAGAAGGATATCTATTCATGCTTATACTCCACTTCCATCCTGTGAGTAGCCATTTGGCTGTTATTTTAATTCTTTTTAAATAAATTTCTAACATACTGCACTTAGTAGGCACATTTGTTTTTTCTTTTCTTTGTTGTATATAGAGTCTGCTTCGCTCTACAATTGCTGCCAATGGTGCATATGTTTATAAGACTTGCTTCTAGTATTACATGGACTTCTAAAGAGAAAGACTTTCATACTCTAAACCCCATTGATTTTCATTTGATTTATCTTTATCAGTTAGGTTGTTGTTCCTTCTTTTTGCGCCGTCAATTGTATTATAATTTATGCCTAGGAAGCTACCGCGCATGCGTCAAAGTCATTTCGAGCATGCATGGGTTTTCACGGCGACAGGTAAGTGTACACACACTCTGGTTTCTCGTCGAGAAACAGGCCGACGAGATTCTCGACGAGAAAAAAGACCGCAGGTCGTCTTTTTACTCGTCGGGGAATCTGGGCAGTTTTCTTGACGAGAAAACTGAAACCCGCGTACACACAGCCGGTTTTCTCGGCAAGAAAGCTCTCCCGGCAGTTTCTTGATGTTTTTTGCCGAGAAAACCGGTCGTGTGTACGCCGCCTCAGTCTAGCTGATCTTCCCTCTTTCTGGCCTATTAGACATGCTGGAAATCCCCAGTTATACTTAATGTTCTGAGCCTGCATCAGTTCTAGTAATGGTTTCAGGGATCTTCTTCTTGCGAGTGTTTTAGGTGCCAGATCTGTAAAGACTTATAGCTCAGATCTTTCGTACTGCATAGGCACTTTTCCCCTCATCTTTGCCCAGATTTCTGCTTTGTCTTCGTAGAACCGGAATCTTACTTTTTATTATGTCACGTGGCCAGTCAGCTTCTGTATTTTTTTGATTTCCGACCCGGTGTACCCTCTCTATACTTGGGAAATCTTCTGCTCCTTTATCCAAAAGAGGGCTGAATATTATATTTATAATTTTTCTCAGATCTTCTCTTTCCTCTGGAAGCGAGTGAATTCTCAAGTTTTGCATTCTATTTCAGTTTTCTTGATCTTCTAATCTATAGAGAATTCTCCTCTGATTGTGTTGTGTTAATTTAACTTGCTCCTTTAAATTCAGTAATTCCTTGGCATGTTTATCTGTTCTCTCTTCCGTCACCTCCACTCTTGTCAACAGGTGACCCAGGTCGGCTCTCAATGTATTTATATCTGCTTTGATTGTATTTTATAATCTCAAAAGCATCGCCGTCATTTCCCCTTTTGTCGGAATTTGAGCTTCAGCACGTTGTTCGTCCACTCTACTTATCTCAAGTTTGCTCTCTGGATTGATCTGGTACCTCCTCCATTTTTTTACCTGTGCCCTTTTTTTTGTCCGTTTTATCTAGCTGCTGTTTCCTCAAACCAGGGCATTTTGGACTAGACTCCTGAGTCATATAATGTTTGATCGTACTAGTCATCGCTTTAGGGGTTTTAGGGGGGCCCCCCTTTACAGTTTTACTCGTAGCTTTACTCATAGTGCTTTTCTTAACCCCTCTTATTTGTTTCCCCAGTTTGTTTATTTTATCCTTTCCTTCTTATTTGATTTGTCTTTCTCTTTGTCCCAAAAGTCCACTACCAGGGCGCTTATTTTCTTGGGGTAATAATAATAATCACCCCCCAAAAAAAACGGGGGGGAGGGGTGGGATTCCAATGTTGCACGTATATTCAAACTGCCCCCTTTTTCCAGGGACTGATTGGAAATCAATCAACTCAGTTGTCCCGAAGTATAAGCAGCAACTAGCATTACTTTACAGGTTTTTGTTTCATTCCGCTAGAGTACAACTAAGATATATAAGTCACCAAGTATATGCTCTGGCTGATAGGACTACAAATTTAATTCAGTAGCACATTGCTGGCAATTTGTCCTTTTCCACATAGTCAAAGGGCTATAGTTTTATGTAGAGGCGGGTGCATGGGCTGAAAGACCAAATTTTACAGTGATTCTGTATACTTTATCCACCATACAGTACTATTTTTACATGAGCCAAAGCCCGTATAGACGGACAGGTTAGTCCAACAATCAAGGATAGAAGCTTAATATCTGATTGAAGTTTTCTCGCTGCTCTCAGATCTATCAAGCTGGATCCATATTAAGGGTTTTGCATAGAAATCAGGTGCTTAATGCATAATGAGTATACATGCCTGTCAGTCATTTTGTATCTCCACATCTATTGACATAACTGCAAGCAGACCCACTTGAGATTTCTCAAAACAAAAGTCCCGGGGTGTCCCTCATACAGAGCCTCACGGCCCCACCACCTGTTGCCAGATCTGTCCAAAATAGAGCAGGGTGCAAGCCGGCAGTTATAGGCACTTAACAGGTTCCGGGAACAGTTCTAAATAGGGTTCTATATAGGGATTGAAAGTTCTATATAGGAGTACCTCCTTTTTCTGCTCCTCTGCTCTATTCCCGTCGTCCTGCAGGTCACTGTTTGTAGCTATCCAGGAAGGTCCTCATCCAGCCTGCTTCGCGGTTCCTCTCACTCCCGCGAGCTGCGTGTCTGACAGCTTATCACTGGGGACCTGTGAGAGACGTCTGTGGCATGCGGGAGTTGGAGCGCGGGGGGAGAGAAGCAGCAGGTCTCATTCCTTGTGCATCCTCCCATGTATCGATGCCCCAGCTGCTACGCCTGATGGTATGAGGGATCCAGGTAGGTTCCGGGTAGGTTTGGGAGATGTCACCTATGGAGACACTGCAGCCTCTCACGCTATGGGTCTACCTCAGTAACACCTTGGCTCTTCCTGGGTCAGCGCTCACTCTCCGGTCAGCGCGATCAGGTCCCTCCCTCCGTGAAGAGCGTTACGTCCTCACGTCATTCCTGCACAAGCTTTGACTGTTGCAGTTCTGACCTGTGAAATGAGATACACTCATCTTATATTCACACTAGTTGATCTATTAGGTATAAACCCAGACTGGTCTGGGTGTATAAGAACCTGGATGACCTTAGCTAGAAGCCTCACTGAAAGTTTCACATCTGTACACAACAGGGATATTGGTCTATATGAAGATGGTTTAAGCGGATCTTTTCCTTCTTTGGGCAAAACAATATTAGTAGCCTTCATCTTAGGGGCAGGTAGAGCTCCCTCTAATGTCACTTCATTAACCACTTTGGACCACCCACCACACATATACTGCAGCAGGGTGGCCCGGCTGTGCAAAATGACGTACCTGTACTTTGTTTCATGCATGAGTACTGTGGGTGCGTGCGCTGCACAATGGGGGAGCACGCGCACAGGTTCGGCATACTCAATCTCCGCCGGCCACCCACGATCACTCCACAGAGAGGCAGAACGGGGATCTGCCTATGTAGACAAGGCGGATCCCTATTCTAACAGGGGACAACACTGAGATTGGTTGTTCCTAGTAATCAGGAACAGCAATCTCTGTGTTGTCAAAGTGAGCCCATCCCCCATGCATTTTTTAGCACTGGTCCCCAAAAAGTGTCACTTAGGGGCAGATTTGTCTGCCGCAATGTCTCAGTCCTGCTAAAAAATGCAGATCGCCGCCATTGCCAGTAAAAGTGATTTGGAAAAAGTCCCTAAATCTATCCCCTATTTTGTAGATGCTATAACATTTGTGAAAATCAATCAATATATATGCTTATTGGGATTTTTTTTTACCAAAAATATGTAGTAGAATACATATTGGCCTAAACTGATGAATACATTTGTTTTTTTTTTATATTTTTTTGATATGTATTATAGCAGAAAGTAAAACGTGTATTTTTTTTTTTTTTATAAAATTGCATTTTTTTTTTGTATATAGCGCAAAAAATAAAAACTTCAGAGGTAATCAAATACCACCAAAATAAATTTCTATTTGTGGGGAAAAAAGGACATCAATGTTGTTTAGACACACCGTCGCAAGACCGCACAATTGTCAGTTAAAGTGATGCAGTGCTGTATCACGAAAAATGGTCTGGTCATTAAGGGGTAAAACCTTCCGGGCCTGAAGTGGTTAAAAAACCTGCAACAACTCTGATAGCAATACATCCCCATAATACTTATATATTTCTGCTGGCAGGCCATCTGGCCCTGGAGATTTCTGATTTGCAGCCTCCATTACTGCAGCCTGCAGCTCATCTAAAGTTAAAGGAGCATCAAGCATCTCTCTATCTTCCCTGGAGAGGCACCGAATCCTCAAATCTTTAAAAAATGGGAACTATACACCCCTCTTAAAGCTTTTAAAAGTATCCACAATTTCCGGGGAGTGTGAGGTGGTTCTACCCGTGTTTGTTTTAATATCCGACACAACAGAAAAAGACAGAATTTGCCCTTGCTATTAATGCCAGCACCTACACTTTCCCCTTCCTCACAGCAACCCTTTTTTGAAATAACCTTTCTTTTTCATACATGGCGGGACACAGAGCACCATAGTAATTTACTATATGGGTTATACGCCCACCTTCAGGTGATGGACACTGGCATAATCAAGACAGGAAGTTCCCCCCTATATAACCCCTCCCATACCGGGAGTACCTCAGTTTTTTTGCCAGTTTCTAAGGTGTTGGTCACGGTTAATAGTTTGCTAAAGATGCTCCATAGATGGCCTGGTCAGGGTCAGGGAGCTACGCTATCAGATCCATTCAAAAAGTCTATAAACAAAGGCAAAAGTGGATGGTACCCGAGCCTCTGTACGGAAGAATGAGGTCTTGCCTGTAACGCTTCTCTCAGGAGAGCTGGGCTCTGGGATCCGGAACCTTGGTCACATTGCTATACCACAGGTTTGCTCTGGCATGGCGCTATACAGGTCCAAGGCAGTATACCCTACGTTCAGAGGGGAACCCGTCCTTGAAGGTCTGGCATGACACCAAGCCCGCTGTGATGGGTGAAGATTGGGTCACTGTGATATTCCAGTATTACCCTGCGGCAGGAAGGGTAAGTTAAGATCCTAGGAAATTCCAATGGGCTACTTTTTTAATGAGTAGATGTGCTCTGCCTGTGTTACCACTAGAGGGTGTGTATAGACATATTTGGCAAACATTCCATGCTTGCCTGTGTGGATGGATGTGTCAGCAGCACTTGTGCAGTTCTGCCTACCTTCCCTGGTCATCAGCCACCTGAAAGGAGTGAGGTTATAGGGGCCATCTGCCACAAAATGATTTTGGCATTTGCTGCTCCTCTCCTCCTCCCCCCCTCCCCAGATTCCTGATACGAATCGCGGGAGTTCTCTCCTTTCCTTCAGAGAGGATGTCACGGGGGGTGGGTCTCGTTGCCGCCGGCGTGCACATGGATCGGCGTGCACGTTTTTTCATGGCGCAGGCGCAGACAGGCGGCTTTATTAAAGTTCAGGCTGTGTGAGTAAAACAGTGGCTAACAGTGGGACACAGACACTATCCAGGGGCATGTAAGCTGGTCGTTGGGTACAGGCATTCCACGATCCATCTACTCAGCATCTGACTGGCATTTAACAGTGGCATAATAACCATTGCTAAGACTGAGCTAAGCAACAGATGCATGATTAACAGTACCTCTGCTTTGTGCTTAGGACTATGTATTCCTGAAAGAGAGGGACTAAAACAGGAAGAAGGGGCGCAAAGACGCAGCGGTCAGGCTCTGGGGGTCCTAGTCGCGCCTCCACAGTACTATCCTCCCCTGAAAGTCCTGGAATGGCTGACCAAGCTGAGCCAGCAGATTTGTCAGGCATTGTAGCTACCTCCAACACTCCAGCCTCTGCATATGTCACTAAGGATGACTTGGCTACAGCTTTGGCTGGTTTGGAGGGAAAGATAGCTAGTCTGTTTGCATCCTCCTCCCAGGCTGGGAAGAAGCGTGACAGGTCCCCTTCCCCTGTACTGGGCCCGTCTTCTGCGGACCAGGATTGGGTGGGGATTCGGATGTGCCCTTTGGGGATCCGCTAGAAGGGCATGATGAGGGTTCCTTATTTGAAGACTCAGTTCCAGATTGTTGATTCAGTCTCTCACTGAGTGCGGTTTGGATATAAGTTGCCCCTGACAGAGACGGCTGAAGTCCTCTTCTCATGACTGGGTTCTTTAAAGCCTCCCTAGGGTTCACACGCTTTTTCTATGCACCCATTGCTGGAACAGCTTATTTATACGGACTGGGATCATCCAGATAGGCATTTTATTGCTCCTAAAAGATTCTCTCAGATTTATCCTATGGAGGAGAAATTCACTAAGAAATGGAGTGTGCCAGCAGTGGATGCTGCTGTCTCGTCCCTGAACAAAAGTCTTACTTGTCCGGTAGACAATGTTCAGGTGTTTAAGGATCCAGCGGATAAGAGGCTGTAATCATGAGGTTAAATTAAATGTCAAAGGGCTTAATATTCCAGAAAAAAGTAAAATGTTGTTGAATGAATTAAAACATTTAAATACAGATATAGGATTTATACAAGAGACACATTTTAAGGAAGGGGCGTTTCCATATCTACAAAATAGATATTTCCCTAATGTCTATCAAGCTTCCAATCAGGAAGCTAAAACAAAGGGAGTCGCTATCCTGATTTCAAATAAAATACCTTGGATACTTACAGACAAATGCTCAGATCCAGGGGGAAGATACCTTTTCCTTAAAGGAGCGATAGGTAAAGAAAAAGTGACTTTGGCCACTATTTATGCTCCAAATTCACATCAAGATAGCTTTTTGGTTAAATTGTTGTCCAAATTAAGGGATTTCAGTGAAGGAAAATTGATATGTGGAGGAGATTTAAATATCCCACTGGACCCAAGAGTAGATACTTCCAAAGGGACTTCATCAGTATCTAAGGGGGTTAGAAAGTCTATTCTACGAAAATTACATGAATTACAATTAGTGGATGGATGGCGGATTATACACCCAGGGGAGAGAGACTACACTTTCTTCTCAAACCCTCACCAAAGTTATTCAAGAATAGATCTTTTTTTAGTCCCACACCAACTGCTAGACATTCAATATGCAATATTTCAATAGGAAATATAACTTGGACAGATCATGCACCTGTTACAATGGAGATGAATTTGGCGGGGGGGAGTTACTCATCGGAATGGAGATGGAGGTTAAATTAAAGCTTATTAGAAAATCCCCAAATTATGGAAGATTTAATTAAAGAAATTACGTGGTATTTTCAAATAAATGACAATGGAGAAAGCGACCCGGGAATGGTTTGGGAAGCCCATAAAAAAAGTAATTAGAGGAATATTAATTAAACATGGCTCTTGAATAAAAAAGGTCAGAGAAGAACAGGTAAAACATTTGTTAGAAAAGTTACATGATCTAGAGACACAACATAAGAAGACAATAGAGAGAGAACTAGGAAATGAGGTAGCATACTTAAGGAGACAAATAGCAGATTTACTTAGATATAAGGCGGAAGCGGTCCTACAATACGGAAGGAAAGAGAATTACAACTCAGGAGATAAATGTGGCAGGCTATTGGCAAAAAAAAAATAAAAAAACAATTGATACGATCTTATATCCCAACTATTAAAGGAAAGGCAGATCTGAAGAAGTCACTCCCAAAAGAGATAGCACAAGCGTTTCAAGAGTATTACTCTGCCCTATATAATTTGCCAGAAACAGGAGTTTCCCCTGGGTCTATTAAGAAATATGTGACGTCGACAGGTCTACCTAGATTATCATCACCAGATAGAAGGAAACTAGAAGGGCCAATTACCATGGAGGAACTGCAATTAATAATGAAAACAATTGAACATGGGAAAGCGCCAGGACCAGATGGTTTTACCATACAATACTATAAAAAGTGTATTACTCAATTAGGGCCATATATGATTAGGGTATTCAATGCAGTTGGACAGACAGTGGTGCTACCTCCTGAGTTTGTAACTGCACATATTACCTTGATACCAAAAGAGGGGAAAGACCCTGAGATATGTAGCAGTTACAGACCAATATCCTTATTAAATGTCGATTTAAAAATTTTGACAAAAATTTTAGCGCACCGGATTCAGCCATATTTATCACAATTGGTACATTTAGATCAAGTAGGGTTTATCCCTACAAGAGAAGCAAGGGATAGTACTATTAAAGTACTAAACTTGATACAACAAGCTAATCAAAAAAAGATATTGAGTGTTTTTCTGAATACGGATGCAGAAAAAACATTCAACAGAGTTAATTGGAAATTTATGATCGAAGTACTAACACAAATGGGTATAGGAGAAAAGATGCTACAATGGATAACGGGAGTGTATGCGAGCTCTCGGGCATTAGTAAAAGTAAATGGGGTCTATTCTAAGCCTTTTTTAATTACAAATGGAACAAGGCAGGGCTGCCCCCTTTCGCCCCTGTTATACGCTTTGACTTTAGAACCTTTTTTAAACAAGATTAGACAGAATCCGGATATTAGGGGTATTGAAATTGGGGAAAAGGAATATAAAGTATCTGCTTATGCAGATGATATGCTTTTTTCATTATCAAGACCACAAATCTCTCTACCCAATCTCATGAAAGAAGTAGAAATATATGGGAAGATTTTGAATCTTAAAATAAATTATGGTAAATCATAGGCGATGGGGGTGGCACTGCCGGGTCCTGTTAAAAATATAATAGAACAACACTTTAAGTTTAAGTGGACGAGGAAAGCTTTACATTACTTAGGCACACAGATACCCGCAAATTTGGAGAAAACGTTTGAATTAAATTTTGAACCATTAGTTAGAACTGTAAGAACGTTACTGGAAAATTGGAGTAAAGGTATGCACTCATGGTTCGGGAGATGTAATATTCTTAAAATGAGCGTAATGCCAAAATGTATTTTCCTGTTCCTAGCATTACCGATAAGAATTCCTAAGTCCTTCTTTAACCAAGTCCAAACTTTGTTTATGAAATTTAATTGGAATAGTAAAAAGCCAAGATTAGCCAGAAAACGTTTAACTATACCAAAAAGAGTAGGAGGTATATCTGCACCGGACATATATAAATATTACCAAGCAGTGCATCTGGGGAGGCTAGTAGACTGGAGCAGACATAGAGATTATAAATTATGGATAAATATGGAACAGCAAATAAGTTCAATCCCATTAAATAGGGCAATATGGTGCTATAGAGCCCTGTCCCCCTTGGTAAAATCACATCCCACGATAGGAACGACGCTATGGGTAGGAGATAAAATATGTCAGAAACCTAAATTTACAGATAAAAAATCACCACTATATCCAATAATAGGAAACCCAGATTTTTTACCTGGGAGAGTCAGTAAAATTTAAGAAATTGAGGGAAAAAGTAATTTTTCAAGTGTCGGACTTCATGGGAGAAAGGGGATGGGTAACAATGGATAAGCTAACAAAAAAAGGAGGTAAATATGAAATTCTGATTTGGCAAGCTCGGCAGATTAGACACTATCTAGAAAAACTGGGACCAGCGGAAACATATAGACGAACACGGACAAGTTTTGAGGATTACTGTGAGGGAGGGGAACCACTTCCACATGTCATATCGAAAATGTATGCATTGTTGATTTCACCCCTAGATGACTTTAAAATGGAATGTCTTGGTAAATGGGAGAGAGATATAGGACACACCTTCTCTCCAACACAATGTCAGAAAATAATAGAGTTGGCTACAAAATCACTGCGGTGTATTAAAATACAAGAATCAAATTATAAAATTTTAACACGCTGGTATTATACACCGGTAGCCTTAAATAAATTCTTTCCAGAATTTTCTGACAGGTGCTGGAGAGGATGCAAGGAAAGAGGGACAATGATACACATATTCTGGTCTTGCCCAGTAATCAGACAATTCTGGGAAACAGTACATAGAATCACACAGAAATTTACTGAATATTTAATCCCAAAGGAGCCAGATGACTTCTTGTTGCATAATGTACAAATCCCATCTAAAAGATATATCAATTCAATTCTGTGCCACCTAATAAACGCAGCAAAAAGTTGTATCGCAACAAATTGGAAGGATATAAAAGCTCAGACGGTGTCGGAGTGGCTTAAGAAAGTTAGGAGGATAGGAATAATGGAGAAACTGTTACCTATAACATTAGATAGAAGGGAACAAGTTAAAGAAATCTGGATTCCATGGGAGACATATATGCAATCAGAAGAGGGTAAGAGGTTATTAGGAGAGTAGGGGGGGGGGGGAGGGGAGAGAGAGAAAATACCTTAATGTGTGTCTTTTTTTTTTCTCCCTCCTGGGAGGGGAGGAATATGGGGATTGAAGGGAATGGGAAATGGGTATAGAGATATTGGGAGGAGTTTGGGGATAAGGGGAAGTCAACAGGGGAAGATAAATATGTAGATAAGAGATGAAGGAAATTAAATAAACAGAAATTAGAGAGTATGAAGAAAGAAAGATGGTTTGTATGAAGTTTAAATATAAACAATTAATTAATATATTATTAATATACTATGAAGATGGCATAGATTTAATTTCTGAAAGATGAGACCTATAGAAATAGGCTATGATTTGATTTTTTTTTTTTTTTTGGAATAACCTATTGTTTAAGAAACCCTGTTGATAAAATAAATAAATAAAGAATAAAAAAAAAAGAAAAAAAGAGGCTGTAATCATTGCTTAAGGCCTCGTTTGCTATGCCTGGTGCGGTAGCACAGCCTGTGGTAGCGGCAATTGGCGTCTGTCAATCCCTTAGGGGCAAAATAAAGCAGGTCATTAAAGGGGAAGAAGTCCCGGACCTAGCAGAACTGCCTAGGGCCCTTTGTTTTTGCGGTTGATATTAAAGATACTATTCATCAGATGTCTTGCCTTGCCCTCATGTTAGTACACATGCAGAGAGTTCTGTGGCTTAAGCAATGGTCAGCAGAGTTGCCTTGTAATAGACTGCTGGCTGGTTTTCCCTTTCCTGGAGAACGATTGTTTGGGGATGACTTGGATAAGTACTTCCAGAAGATCTCGGGTGGAAAAAGTACCCTTCTTCCAGTGAAGAGAAGAAGTAGGCGCCCTTTATTTAAGCGTTCTGCTTCTCCATTGCCTGGGGCAACAGCCTCTAGGCAGTCACGATGGCCTCCACCGTCAGCTCCAAGGGGAAGGCCTCAAAACCAAGCTCAGGGCCAGAAGAAGTCCTGGGGGCAGAAATCTGAAAAGCAGAGTCCCAAGGCCTCCTTATGAAGGGGCGCCCCTGCTCGAGTGGGGGGAAGGCTTCAGCAGTTTGCAGAAGCCTGGTGGCAGGAAATACAGGACAGATGGGTCATCTCCACAGTATCTCTGGGATACAAGATTGAGTTTCGGGAGTTTCCTCCGCCTCGTTTCCTAAGATCAAGCGTTTTCAAGGACCCAATAAAGAGAGAGTCTTTGTTTCAGGCACTCGACTGGCTGCTATCCCAAGGGGTGATCATAGAGACTCCCTTAGAAGAACAGGAAATGGGGTTTTATTCAAATCTCTTCATGGTGCCAAAACCGAATGGAGATGTCAGACCCATTTTAGATCTCAACGGGCTGAACCGGTTCCTGAATATCTGCTCGTTTTGCATGGAATCAATCTGGTCAGTAGTATCCACCCTTCGAGGGGGAGAACTTCTAGCATCCATATGCAAGGATGCATATCTCCATGTGCCAATATTCCCTGCTCATAAGAAATTTCTGCGCTTTGCAGTAGAACAGCGACATTTTCAGTTTGTGGCCTTGCCCTTCGGGTTGGCCACCGCACCTCGAGTATTTACAAAGGTCCTGGCTCTACTCTTGGCGACACTAAGGCCCAGGGTATAGCAGTAGTGGCATACCTAGACGACCTGCTGCTGATAAATCAGTCCATAGCAGGGCTAGACCAGAGTGTCGTCAGCATGGTCAGGTATCGGGAACATCTAGGTTGCATTCTCAACCTAGAAAAATCGTAATTACGGCCAGTAAAAAGGCTGGAGTATTTGGGTCTGATTATAGACACAGCCCACAAAAAAGTGTTCTTACCCCAGGCAAAGGCATGCGCTATAAGACAACTGGTTCACGCAGTCAGGACAAGGGAAAGGCCCTCCATCCGCCTTTGTATGAGGTTGTTGGGAAAATGGTAGCCTTATTCGAGGCAGTTCCCTATGCTCAATTCCATTCAAGGCTGTTGCAAAACAGTATCCTGTCTGTTTGGAGCAGGAAAGGCCAGGATTTGGATTGTCCAATACGCTTGATTCCAAGCGTACGTCAGAGTCTCAATTGGTGGTTGTTAGCCAAGAATCTGCAGAAGGGGAAAACCTTCATGCCAGTCACTTGGAGGATAGTAACGACTGATGCCAGCCTCTTGGGCTGGGGAGCAGTCCTGGAAAGAGAAACTACCCAGGGGAAGTGGTCAGAATCCGAGAAAACTTTGCCCATCAATATTCTAGAAATTTGGGCGGCACGTCTGGCCCTAAGGGCCTGGACGGGCAGGTTACAGCATTATCCTGTCAGTATTCAATCCGACAACGCCATGGCTGTGGCCTATATCAATCACCAAGGCGGGAACCAAAAGTTGCGCTGCTCAGAAAGAGGTAAACCATATTCTGGCTTGGGCAGAAGAGCATGTACCGTGCCTGTCTGCAGTGTTCATTCCAGGAGTGGAGAATTGGCAGGCAGATTTCCTGAGCCGCCAACAATTTCTCCCAGGGGAATGGTCTCTACATTCCTACATCTTTCTGGCCATATGCCAGAAATGGGGTACCCCGGACATAGACCTATTGGCGTCCAGGGTCAACAGAAAGTTGGACAGCTTTGTGCCAAGGACAATGGATCCACTCGCTTGGGGAATGGATGCCTTAGTAACTCCTTGGGATCAGTTCTCACTGATTTATGCGTTCCCTCCAGTTCAGCTGCTTTCGCGTCTTCTACGCAGGATCAAGGGGGAACAGAAGCTGGTAATCCTAGTGGCTCCAGCATTGTCCAGGAGATCCCGGTACGCAGAGATCATAAGGATGGCAGTAGGGGATCCTTGGACTCTTCCGTCCCATCCAGATCTGCTGTCGCAGTGACCAGTGTTCCATCCTGCCTTACAAATGCTGAATTTGACGGTTTGGCTGTTGAAGCCTCATTCTAAAGGATCGGGGGCTTTCAGGCTCAGTGGTGACTACCCTGATTAATACAAGGAAGCCTATTTACTATATGATCGGGAATTCCTATGTTTCCTGGTATGAAAACCAGGGTTGGCACCCTTGCATGTATGACATAGGTAAAGTTCTCTCTTTCCTACAGTTAGCAGTAGAATTGAAGCTGGCCTTGATTACTATCAAGGGTCAAGTCTCGGCCTTGTCAGTCTTTTTCCAAAGGTCTCTTGCTTCACATTCTTTAGTTCAGGCCTTTATACAAGGAGTGACCTGTATAAATCTGCCGATTAAATCACCTCTATGCCCTTGGGAGGCCCTATAGCTGCAATACCTCATCGCATTGACTCCATGTAAGTACTCAGGGTAGGCTAATCTGCCTTTCCCTGTTATGATTAGTCACAACCAGACTAATTAATTATATCTTATTATACTTTGTAGATATTCTCAAACAACCGCCCCTGATGAGTGTTCACACACGAAACATGTCGGACATTTGGGATGCAGACATATGCCTATACTAAATCATCAATTCAGAACATCATCTACTAAGTAATCATGGTTTTACTGTTTTTATATCATTGTTATTCCCTCCGCAAGTGCTGCCCAGATGATTTATGTACATATATAAATTCATTGAATGTATTAATTATTTAATTTAGACTACCACGTGATGCCAAGTTGATATATATTTATGTACCCTTGATGCCTATATTACAGGCGCACATACATATGTGTGTGTGAATATATAAGAAATTATATTTATTACAATATTTTTTCTTGTATGTGGTCTTTATTACTGATATGTATTTGATACACTTCTCCATGATCAATAAATATGTACTTTTATTTAATTCACCTCCACTATGTTAATAGCCTCATTTAAAGTCCCAACCTTACTGCTTTATCCTCTGAACCAGGGATAGAGGCACACCACATATGTGCCTCATTCAAAGTCCCAAAAATCCCCCACTTGTACTGGGATTTGGATCTAGTCTTGTCGGTCTCCCTTTGAGCCAATGGACGATGCTCCGTTGGACCTTGTGACAAAGAAATTAGCATTATTGGTTGCGGTAACCTCTGCAAGAAGAGTTTCTGAATTGGCAACTTTCTCTTGTAAAGAACCATTCTTAGTGGTTCATAAGGATAAGGTGGTGTTACATCCTCACCCATTCTTTTTACCTAAAGTATTATCCAGTTTTCATATGAACCAGGATATTTTCCTTCCTTCGTTTTACATTCTCTGGATGTAGTAAGGGCAGTTAATTTCTATTTAGAAGCAACTGCCCAGATGTGGAAGACTGACGCTTTGTTTGTGTTGCCCAAAGGCTCCAAAAGGGGGCAGGCAGCATCAAAATCGACAAATTTTTAGGTGGATTCGGCAGATTACTCAAGCTTATGATTTAAAGTTGAAGTTTCCACCTTTTTGTCCTAGAGCACACTCTACCAGAGCAGTCAGTGCTTCTTGGGCAGTGCATCACCAAACCTCTGTGGCTCAGGTTTAAAAAAGCCACAACATGGTCATCAGTGCATATATTTACAAAATTCTACCAGGTGGATGTAGGTCAGCAAGAGGATGCCGCTTTTGGGCGCAGTGTACTGCAGGCAGTAGTATAGGTCCTCACGTCTGACGGCGGTCTGCTTATTATTTTTTTTTGTGTCTCCCTCCCCTCGGTTGGCATTGGTTTGGGACTTCCCATATAGTAATTATTATGGTGCTCTGCGTCCTGTGATGTACGAAAAAGAAAATAGGATTTTTATAACAGCTTACCTATAAAATCATTTTCTTGGAAGTACATCATGGGACACAGAGGTCCCTCCTCTCCTATTGGGATATTTATATATTGCTTTGCTACAAAACTGTGGTGCTCTCGGTATGGGAGGGGTTATATGGGGGGGACTTCCTGTCTTGATTATGCCAGTGTCCATCACCTGAAGGTGGGCGTATAACCCATATAGTAATTACTATGGTGCTCTGTGTCCCATGATGTACTTCCAAGAAAAGGATTTTATAGGCAAGCTGTTCTAAAAATCCTATTTTTAATTCCCTGCCTTCTCGAGAACTAAGTTCTTATATTCTTCCTGTTTGTTTGACCAATCAAGAAGTGCACCAGGAGCCAGATCATCCACATATTGTCTTTCCACCAATGTGACCTCTTCCACAATAGATGATTCCCATTCTTTAGTGCATCTCTTGATCCTCAAAATTTGCTGTATTAATATTCCACAAAGAAAAGCTTTTTTAGCATCCCACATTAGCCCTGGGACCACAGTACCTACATTCATCTTCACAAACTCCCTTAATAACATCTTCACCAACTCTTGCTTCCCTATCAGCTCAAACCAAAAAGGGTTTATTTTCCATTCTGCTGGACAATGACTTCCACTCAGACGCATCGCCAGAACCAGGGGAGAGTAATCGGAAAGGTCTCTGGGCAGGTAATTTATACTATATATAAAACCCAGGGCATCATCATTTCCCAGGGCAAGGTCAATCCTTGAGAGTGTAAAATGAGTATGACCCTGCCCCCTCTGACGCAAGGGGAAATTCCGGGATTACCCAGTGACATGTACGAGTGACCCTGCCCCCTCTGACGCAACGCGGGTTTACATGGATTACATCGTTTAGATTTTTTTTTCTTTTTTTTTATTTCTTTTTAATAAAGGACTTGTCCTAAGCTGTCAACTGTGGTTTTTAACATTTTAGAAAAAAAATTGTGAAATGGTAAGGGTACAATGTACCCCCTTACCAATTCACATAGGGGGCTGGAATCTGGGGGTCCCCTTTGTTAAAGAGGGCTTCCAGATTCTGACAAGCCCCCCCGCCCACAGACCCCCACAACCACCGGGCAATGGTAGTGGGGATGAGGCCCTTGTCCCCATCAACATGGGGACATCCTCCCTATGTTGAGGGCATGTGGCCTGGTATGGTTCAGGAGGGGGGGCGCTTTCTTGTCCCCTTCTTTTCCTGCGGCCTGCCAGGTTGCGTGTTTGGATAAGGGTCTGGTATGGATTTTTGGGGGGAACCTCATGCCATTTTTTTTTTAATTTGGCACGGGGTTCCTGTCACGTACCTGGTAGGAGTCTGATATGACAAAGTCGGCCTCCCTTGTATCTCCTACCCAAGCCCCACTGAAGGTGGACCAGATGGTGGCTAGGGTCAGGAGGAACACAAGTGCCTGGGAATGTTGCTTGTAGAACCTGCGGTGAAAGTAGTAGGCTCGGTGGTACCAGCAGGACAGCAGGTGAAGAGCTGGGGTGGAAATCAGATCAGCAGATGTTAAAGAGGAACTTTGGTGTACCTGTTAGGGGCGATTGAAGCTGAAAAGTTCCCACAAGGAAGGTACTATATGATAATAAGACTGATGTACCTGGCTAGAAATCTAATAGCGCGATATTGGATGGCAGAGACGGTTCCCACAGGGAAGCAGTGGATTGCGTATGTCAATTCCTTGCTTTTCAGAGAACGGCTCGCCTACAGACGTAGAAGGGCAGTGGATAAATTCAATCTTATATGGCAACCATGGCTGGAGGATCCTAGCCTTGTGTTATTACAACTCGTAAAGGATAGGCTCCTGATGTAGAAACCTTTGGGGCGGTTGGGGGGGGATTATAAGTTAAATGCGCTAATGACAATGCATTAGATTTGGGAGAGTTTGCGAACAGGAGAAAAGACCCAGGTTGTTAAGATTCAAAGGGTTGGGCGGGGGGGGGGGGAAGTAAATGGGGAAAAATTAAAATGTCACTGTTGTACTGTAAATTGATCAGTTTTTTTTTTTTTTTTTTTTGTATGGACAGGAATTTTAATATGCTTTTGTTTATATACAGTATCAATGTGTAAGACTAAATGCACAAATCACATGTATTGATTGAGCAAATGAAAAATAAAAGGATTTAAAAAAAAAAAAAAGAGGAACTCCAACCAACTTGCAGGTTCAGGCTTGGTGGCTTATCAGTACTTCCTGTGGTCAGAAGACAGGAGAGCACTGGACACAGTAGAGCTGAGAAGATAGAGAGCCAGCGCAGGTTTCCAGAGGCAATGTCAGAGCCAGGCAGACGATGAAAGCAGAGTCGTGGAGATAGCCGGGTTTGGTAACAGGCGGGCTGCAGAGTACAAGGCATAAGCAGGAGGAAGGTCAGCTACCAGTAATCAAGTAAATCAGAGTCCAGAAGCAGAGTCAGAGGAAGCCGGGATCAGTAACAGGTATCAAGCAGGTCATAAGCAGGGTTCAGAGGATCAGGACACAGCTGAAGCCCAGTCAGCACTTGAAGAGAGTCTGAGCACCCTTTAAATAGGCTGTCTGGTGCCAACTGGCTTTAGGGACGCGTTTGTTGCGCATGCGCAATGGAGTTCTGGGAGTCTATTGTTGTCCGGGAACACGCGCATGCGCACATGTGAATCAGAAGTTCTCTTACAGTTCCCCTTTTTTCCTTTAGAAATGTCATTTTGTGCAGGGACAGTTCTAAACACGGGAAACATGCGCTACTTTACATTCATACTATAGACACCCCCAGGTACGAAATTTAAAGGGATATTTCACTTTTATTGTTTCACTTTAAGCATTATTAAAATCACTGCTCCCGAAAAAACTGCAGTTTTTAAACATTTTTTTTTGCATTGATACATACCCCCCTGAGCCAGGACACGAGTCCCCAAACACTTTTTATGACAATAACTTGCATAATCTTTAAAATGAGCACTTTTGATTTTTCATGTTCGTGTCCCATGTTCTGCTGCGAACCGAACCAGGGGGTGTTCAGCTCATCCCTAGTGGATAGATTGCCCCACACAAAAAAAGACAGGAAAATATATATATATATATATATATATATATATATATATATATTGTGACAGCAGGAAGGTAAAGTCACCTGGTTGCATCCAGGGGGTAGATATATTTCGCCCAGATTCAGGCTTTACGCCGACTTATACAACTAGGTGGAGAGTTGTCTAAGCCCAGCTGAGGATAGTGGGCTCATGGATGACTCATACCTCTAGGGAGAGTGTGGGGCGTCGTGCAGACAGGGAGTTGATGAGACCAGCTGAAGCTTGTCAGCTCATTTAGGCCTCTATAAGAACTCCCAGCTTCATTAGGGGTTAGCTCATGCCT
Source organism: Rana muscosa (assembly GCA_029206835.1). Classification (NCBI taxonomy): domain Eukaryota; kingdom Metazoa; phylum Chordata; class Amphibia; order Anura; family Ranidae; genus Rana; species Rana muscosa. Next base: position 1,148,582,174 of record CM055122.1, on the reverse strand, counting down.
GGAACCAGACCTGTGTGGACTTCCTGGAGAGAGTGAACCCTTGTGCGGTGAGACAAAGCCTGTGTGGCTATTTGCTTGGACATTTAAAACCAGGGACTTAGGGACTAGGACAGCACTAGGCTGATCCCAGTTGTTAGTTAGGAAACATGTATGTTTAGTCAGAGGTCAAATTGACCAGGATTTATTTTGTTTATGTTTCTTTTGCTTTGCTGTGTTTTGTCACTGTAAATAGAAAATAAACCGCACCTTTTTGATTTTGAAAACCACAACCTCCGTCTGCTGGGCCTGTTTTTGTGTGGGGAGCCCATCCCGGGGGTCACACACACCCGCTGCCGAGCTAACCCCCTCACAATATATATATATATATATATATATATATATATATATATATATATATATATATATAAAAATGAGGTAAACAATAAACAAAGTAGTAGGCTTGGTTATTAAAATTACACCAAACAGCGCTAAAATTAAAAAAACTCAAATAAGACTCGTGGTCAAAAACCACTAATAAAGTCCAAGACGTAGATTTGTGGCAAAGTCAGTCCAGAAAAAAATTAGTGAGTAACAGCAATTGTCCATGTGAACACCTTCCTCCACCAGAGACATGTATTGCAATCCACCACGTGATGTAACTTTCCCCTTAGGGGTTCACACTCACCAGAAACACATAATAAATATGCCTTGTATGTAAAGTGGATACATCCGTTAATCTGTTATGGCTTGTCACTTCTTATCAAGGGTCACCAGAATGGAAAATAGGCTCCACAGCAGGTCATAGAATAACAGAGAAATAACAGCAAATAGCGTAATCCTGTTTATTCAAAGAACTGATTCCCATACATTTAGGAGACCCCTTTAACTATCTATGTACAGTATTGCAGAATATAACAAGCATTGAGTGGCCCCAGAGGGCGCTATCGCCGTATATGGCCGTCACTCGGAGCGTGTGTGTATCCTGCAGACACTTCCGATTCAGGAGATGGGCGGTGGAGCGCAACGATGGAGCGCACTCGTCACTTCCGGGTCGCGTGTTGTCGTAGTTACGCCCTGACGCGTTTCGTCATCTGACTTCGACAGAGGGCGTAACGTGACGACACACACGGGATCCTTAAATTACCATGCTCATGGAGTGACCGCCAATCAGCGTACCTGGCAACAGATGACAGGTGCTAGATGCTGTTGCCTCATAGGACGCTGACGGCGCCCTCATACAGTTTGAAGCACGGATGTAAACATTACAATATAATTCAACGGTAATGATAAATTAAAGATAAAAACAGGTATATAATTGCTATGAATTGATAAACCACATAAAAGGGATATAGTGATAAAGAATATGTGCAATTAATTGATAAACTATTATGGCCATGCAACACAACCATACACATTATAGGGGATCATAACATAATCTCCCCCACAGAGAGAACTTGAAGGTGAACAATAATGTGGTGCATACTTTATCCCTTGTGGACAAACAGTACATTATATTTGTGAATATATCATATTTTTTGTATGTTGTATAGCCAACAATGCAAATGATATGGACTGGAAAACGCACATCTGAACAGTCCTATCACCAACATGTAGCTCATAGACGAAATTAAGACTATTTGTAGCCAATAGTATTTGGTCATAATCTATATACTGATTATATAAAGTGCATAACAGCATAATAATAATAATAAAAACCAATATCATAAGAACAATATCAAAGAAGAATAAATTAATAAATTCATATATAAAAAGATAAATTCATCTATGAGAGAAAAATATCTTAAAAAATATGTAATAAAAAAAAATATATATAAAAAGTCTAAAAAATATATATATATATATATATATATATATATATATATATATATATAGATAGATAGATAGAGTACAATCACCTCAGATAAAACACACATACCTAAAATTCATGTATATAAAATACAAGAATTATAAGTGTATATATATATATATGTATATAGAAGACTGTCATCTGAGCATTTAGAATATACGATGCTAAAAACTTTATGTTAATAAAATCTGGAGACACCTCTACGTGTATATAACACAGTGTATGTGTATATCTGTGTATGTATGTTTTGAACTGTGTATTTTGACAAAACATTAAAAATGCTATGTAGTAAAAATATGGATCAGTAATCACTTATAAAACAATTAATATCTAGGTCAACATTCAACCCTTTCGGTGCCAGTGTGTCTATCAGGAAAATCCATTGGGTTTCACGTTTGGAGAGTTCTCGTACAAGATTTGATCCTCTCCAAAAAGGTTTGAGATGATCAATCCCCCAAAATTTTAGTCCTATAGGGTCCTGGTTATGGTGGAGTTTAAAATGTAATGACACATTATGGTCTTTAAAACCTAGCTTTATGTTGGCTATATGCTCAGCAATCCGGATTCTCAAAAGTCTTTTAGTACGGCCTATATATATTAAGCCGCATGGACATTGAAGTGCATATACTACATATGCCGTGTTACACGTAATAAATTCTTTTATCCTGAATTCCTTTTGATTTGAGGTGGATGTGAATCTATTTAATGCTCTTATTGGTGTTCTGACCTCTCTGCATGCCCGACACTTTCTACATGAATAAAATCCATCCTGATCCCAGAAGGAGGGGGGTTTAGCCGGGGGGTCAATCACTTTTTTTACAATTTTATCAGCATAATTGAGTGATCTTCTATAGATGAAACCAGGGGTGTTTGGTAATGAGAGATGCAATATTCTGTCCATTAATAAAACATGCCAATGATTGGTGAAGATAGCTTCCACTTCCTTATATTGGGCATGGAAGCCAGACACAAAGCTCCATTGCTGGTTATTGGTGTTGAGAGTCTGTGTTGTTTCTACCAAGAGGTCTGTTCTGGGAACTCGGGCAACTTCTTCAATAATTTGATCAAGAATGTGTTCATGGTATCCTTTCTCCTCGAATTTTTTCTTAATGATCAGGGACTGTGATTTATAATCAGAGATCTCAGTGCAATTCCTTCTTATTCTAGTCAGTTGGCCCTTGGGAATGTTTTTTAACCATAGGGGATGGTGGCCACTCTGCATGGGGAGGTAGCTATTAGAATCTGTGGGTTTAAAATAAACTGAGGTACCTAGTTTATCTCCACATCTGTATATGTTGACATCAAGAAAATGGATTCTGGTTTCACTGATTTCACAGGTGAGTTTAATATGGTTAGTGTTATCATTTAATTCATCCAAAAATGATTGTAGGGATGATAACGAACCGGACCAGATGAAGATGAGGTCGTCTATGTAGCGTTTATAGAGTAAAAGTGCATCTCTTTTGATCGCAAATATGAATTTGTCCTCCCATTCCCCCATAAAGAGGTTAGCGATGCTTGGGGCGAACTTAGCGCCCATCGCTACACCACGTTTCTGTAGATAAAAATTGTCATCAAACCAGAAATAATTGTGCCCCAAGCAAAAATCAAGCGCGTTTCTAAGAAAGATCTTATGGTTGTGTGTGATGTCATCCCTTTGACTCAAAGCCCAATTCAGGGCTAGGAGAGCATCATCATGCTGAATGATCGTATATAAGGAGGAGACGTCTGCCGTTACGAGATACACTTCCTGTTTCCCTGTTAAATCTATTGTTTCTAGAAGTTGTAATACATTTTTTATATCTCTTAGATAGGCCTTGGTCATGATGACACTTTTCTGGAGAAACACGTCTAGATACTGTCCAACTCGTGCCGACACAGATCCTATTCCATTCACTATAGGTCTCCCTGGGGGTGAATGAACGTCCTTATGGATTTTCGGGAGAGTATAGATCGTGGGTATCCTACTGCTGCTAGGGATCAAATATCTCCTTTCTTTATCTGTGAGTACCCACTTGGAGTATCCAGATTCAATAATAATTTTTAGATCTAACTCTTATTGTGCAGTAGGATCCCTCTCCAATTTTTTATACGTGTCATCTTCAGTCAACATTTCCAATAGTTGTTGGTGATAAAAAGCTTTTGTCATTAAAACAATTCCTCCTCCTTTATCCGCTGGTCGTATCACCAAATCTTTCCGTTTCTCAAGCATTTCGATCCCCTGCTGTATATGGCGTGGGTTCACATCTTTTTTGGAGACCAAGCTTTCCAGATCTCGCAAAACTAAACCCTTGAAGACATCAACCTGTTGGTTAGCAGCATTGAGTGGATTGAAGAGTGATTTATTCCGAAGTCCACTATCCGTTGGCACTGACGATAGACTGGTGGTTGGTTGTAAATTTTTATTCAAAAAATATTTTTTAATATTCAATTTCCTTACATATCTATGGACATCAATGAAAACGTCAAACTTATTGACTGATCTTCTCAGACCACATTTCAGGCCAAGATGCAGAATATTTAATTCTTTATGCGTTAGTTGAACATCTGTTAAATTAAAGATACCGCCTATTCCCTGTCTCTCTTTTTTCTTTTTCTGGAGCCTTCTCCCGGCTCTACACCCTCTTGGTCTCCTCTCCTGTGATCTTGATATGGGGTTTGTTCTCTCTCCCACCAAGGTGGTTCTCTCCATTGATGATCCCTTTGGTCAGATGTGGGCTGAGACTGCATCGGGGGCCTCCCTCTGCGTGGTGGGTAACCTCGACCCTTTCTCTGCCATCCTCTCCCCCTCCCTAAAAAAGGGCGCGGGGATTGAAAACGTTCTCTATCTTCATGTTGTTGAAATGTATCATACCTATTGTAGACAGGTACTTGATATTGGTTATTGTAAGACATATGTTGTTGTGAGTTCGCAGGACCACCCCTAGGGGGTCTTCCTCTTCCTTGATAGACTCCGTTCCTTATAGGGGTGGACTGTCCTACTGGGAGATGTGGGGGTATGAATGCTCTCTGTTGACTGCTTGTAGGTATGTCCTGGGTGTTAGACGGTTGTGGTCTATCTGTGATATTATCAACATTTGCCACTTCCATATTTAAATCACTCATAACAGGACCCTTAGTCTGTTGCCATAAATAAATAGCATTAGAGCGAAAATCCACCATATCCCTGTGGAATTTTTTGGTTTTCTTTCTCTGTGTGTCTTTATCAATTTTTTCAAGTTTCTTTTTAATCCGTGTATTAAAATCGATAATTTGCTGTGAATCTCTAATGGGTTCAAGTTGAGCCTCTAGCTCATTAATTCTTATTTCAAGACGTGTCATTTTTGTGCGTTTTCTTTTTAAAATGAGTTCTTGAAGCTTAAAATCCATCCCATTAAAGAATTCCAGCCATTCATGCATGGATTCTGGGTCATCTAGACCGTCCTGTGGCACTACCTCCCATCTTAGACTTCTAATGATGATTTTCTCTTTTATATAATGTTCTAAGGTGCAAATATCCCACCATGTACGAACCTGTTTTTCTAAAACATTACCAAGAGCAATGATGGCTCCATTGTAATTAGTTTGTGCTGTAGTGAGCTCATTTACTGCAAATACACTATTAATATCTATGTTTCTACTGCTAAGAAACCACAGGGCATCCATGGCAGCCAAGAAATATATAAAGAATTGGATAAGAGGTGTGTTAAAAAAGGCCTAATGTAACACACACTTAGCGCCAGTTCAAACCAGCAGTATACAGAAGTAGCACATAATAGATAAAATGAAAATAATAAAATAATAAAATATTCTTCTCAAAATATTCTAAAATACTAAGCTGCTGTTTAAAATAGAAAAATAAATGAAAATGAGGTAAACAATAAACAAAGTAGTTGGCTTGGTTATTAAAATTACACCAAACAGCGCTAAAATTAAAAAAACTCAAATAAGACTCGTGGTCAAAAACCACTAATAAAGTCCAAGACGTAGATTTGTGGCAAAGTCAGTCCAGAAAAAAATTAGTGAGTAACAGCAATTGTCCATGTGAACACCTTCCTCCACCAGAGACATGTATTGCAATCCACCACGTGATGTAACTTTCCCCTTAGGGGTTCACACTCACCAGAAACACATAATAAATATGCCTTGTATGTAAAGTGGATACATCCGTTAATCTGTTATGGCTTGTCACTTCTTATCAAGGGTCACCAGAATGAAAATAGGCTCCACAGCAGGTCATAGAATAACAGAGAAATAACAGCAAATAGCGTAATCCTGTTTATTCAAAGAACTGATTCCCATACATTTAGGAGACCCCTTTAACTATCTACGTACAGTATTGCAGAATATAACAAGCATTGAGTGGCCCCAGAGGGCGCTATCACCGTATATGGCCGTCACTCGGAGCGTGTGTGTATCCTGCAGACACTTCCGATTCAGGAGATGGGCGGTGGAGCGCAACGATGGAGCGCACTCGTCACTTCCGGCTCGCGTGTTGTCGTAGATACGACCTGACGCGTTTCGTCATCTGACTTCGACAGAGGGCGTAACGTGACGACACACACGGGATCCTTAAATTACCATGCTCATGGAGTGACCGCCAATCAGCGTACCTGCCAACAGATAACAGGTGCTAGATGCTGTTGCCTCATAGGACGCTGACGGCGCCCTCATACAGTTTGAAGCACGGATGTAAACATTACAATATAATTCAACGGTAATGATAAATCACTACAGCACAAACTAATTACAATGGAGCCATCATTGCTCTTGGTAATGTTTTAGAAAAACAGGTTCGTACATGGTGGGATATTTGCACCTTAGAACATTATATAAAAGAGAAAATCATCATTAGAAGTCTAAGATGGGAGGTAGTCCCACAGGACGGTCTAGATGACCCAGAATCCATGCATGAATGGCTGGAATTCTTTAATGGGATGGGTTTTAAGCTTCAAGAACTCATTTTAAAAAGAAAACGCACAAAAATGACACGTCTTGAAATAAGAATTAATGAGCTAGAGGCTCAACTTGAACCCATTAGAGATTCACAGCAAATTATCGATTTTAATACACGGATTAAAAAGAAACTTGAAAAAATTGATAAAGACACACAGAGAAAGAAAACCAAAAAATTCCACAGGGATATGGGGGATTTTCGCTCTAATGCTATTTATTTATGGCAACAGACTAAGGGTCCTGTTATGAGTGATTTAAATATGGAAGTGGCAAATGTTGATAATATCACAGATAGACCACAACCGTCTAACACCCAGGACATACCTACAAGCAGTCAACAGAGAGCATTCATACCCCCACATCTCCCAGTAGGACAGTCCACCCCTATAAGGAACGGAGTCTATCAAGGAAGAGGAAGACCCCCTAGGGGTGGTCCTGCGAACTCACAACAACATATGTCTTACAATAACCAATATCAAGTACCTGTCTACAATAGGTATGATACATTTCAACAACATGAAGATAGAGAACGTTTTCAATCCCCGCGCCCTTTTTTAGGGAGGGGGAGAGGATGGCAGAGAAAGGGTCGAGGTTACCCACCACGCAGAGGGAGGCCCCCGATGCAGTCTCAGCCCACATCCGACCAAAGGGATCATCAATGGAGAGAACCACCTTGGTGGGAGAGAGAACAAACCCCATATCAAGATCACAGGAGAGGAGACCAAGAGGGTGTAGAGCCGGGAGAAGGCTCCAGAAAAAGAAAAAAGAGAGACAGGGAATAGGCGGTATCTTTAATTTAACAGATGTTCAACTAACGCATAAAGAATTAAATATTCTGCATCTTGGCCTGAAATGTGGTCTGAGAAGATCAGTCAATAAGTTTGACGTTTTCATTGATGTCCATAGATATGTAAGGAAATTGAATATTAAATATTTTTTGAATAAAAATTTACAACCAACCACCAGTCTATCGTCAGTGCCAACGGATAGTGGACTTCGGAATAAATCACTCTTCAATCCACTCAATGCTGCTAACCAACAGGTTGATGTCTTCAAGGGTTTAGTTTTGCGAGATCTGGAAAGCTTGGTCCCCAAAAAAGATGTGAACCCACGCCATATACAGCAGGGGATCGAAATGCTTGAGAAACGGAAAGATTTGGTGATACGACCAGCGGATAAAGGAGGAGGAATTGTTTTAATGACAAAAGCTTTTTATCACCAACAACTATTGGAAATGTTGACTGAAGATGACACGTATAAAAAATTGGAGAGGGATCCTACTGCACAATATGAGTTAGATCTAAAAATTATTATTGAATCTGGATACTCCAAGTGGGTACTCACAGATAAAGAAAGGAGATATTTGATCCCTAGCAGCAGTAGGATACCCACGATCTATACTCTCCCGAAAATCCATAAGGACGTTCATTCACCCCCAGGGAGACCTATAGTGAATGGAATAGGATCTGTGTCGGCACGAGTTGGACAGTATCTAGACGTGTTTCTCCAGAAAAGTGTCATCATGACCAAGGCCTATCTAAGAGATACAAAAAATTTATTACAACTTCTAGAAACAATAGATTTAACAGGGAAACAGGAAGTGTATCTCGTAACGGCAGACGTCTCCTCCTTATATACGATCATTCAGCATGATGATGCTCTCCTAGCCCTGAATTGGGCTTTGAGTCAAAGGGATGACATCACACACAACCATAAGATCTTTCTTAGAAACGCGCTTGATTTTTGCTTGGGGCACAATTATTTCTGGTTTGATGACAATTTTTATCTACAGAAACGTGGTGTAGCGATGGGCGCTAAGTTCGCCCCAAGCATCGCTAACCTCTTTATGGGGGAATGGGAGGACAAATTCATATTTGCGATCAAAAGAGATGCACTTTTACTCTATAAACGCGACATAGACGACCTCATCTTCATCTGGTCCGGTTCGTTATCATCCCTACAATCATTTTTGGATGAATTAAATGATAACACTAACCATATTAAACTCACCTGTGAAATCAGTGAAACCAGAATCCATTTTCTTGATGTCAACATATACAGATGTGGAGATAAACTAGGTACCTCAGTTTATTTTAAACCCACAGATTCTAATAGCTACCTCCCCATGCAGAGTGGCCACCATCCCCTATGGTTAAAAAACATTCCCAAGGGCCAACTGACTAGAATAAGAAGGAATTGCACTGAGATCTCTGATTATAAATCACAGTCCCTGATCATTAAGAAAAAATTCGAGGAGAAAGGATACCATGAACACATTCTTGATCAAATTATTGAAGAAGTTGCCCGAGTTCCCAGAACAGACCTCTTGGTAGAAACAACACAGACTCTCAACACCAATAACCAGGAATGGAGCTTTGTGTCTGGCTTCCATGCCCAATATAAGGAAGTGGAAGCTATCTTCACCAATCATTGGCATGTTTTATTAATGGACAGAATATTGCATCTCTCATTACCAAACACCCCTGGTTTCATCTATAGAAGATCACTCAATTATGCTGATAAAATTGTAAAAAAAGTGATTGACCCCCCGGCTAAACCCCCCTCCTTCTGGGATCAGGATGGATTTTATTCATGTAGAAAGTGTCGGGCATGCAGAGAGGTCAGAACACCAATAAGAGCATTAAATAGATTAACATCCACCTCAAATCAAAAGGAATTCAGGATAAAATTTATTACGTGTAACACGGCATATGTAGTATATGCTCTTCAATGTCCATGCGGCTTAATATATATAGGCCGTACTAAAAGACTTTTGAGAATCCGGATTGCTGAGCATATAGCCAACATAAAGCTAGGTTTTAAAGACCATAATGTGTCATTACATTTTAAACTCCACCATAACCAGGACCCTATAGGACTAAAATTTTGGGGGATTGATCATCTCAAACCTTTTTGGAGAGGATCAAATCTTGTACGAGAACTCTCCAAACGTGAAACCCAATGGATTTTCCTGATAGACACACTGGCACCGAAAGGGTTGAATGTTGACCTAGATATTAATTGTTTTATAAGTGATTACTGATCCATATTTTTACTACATAGCATTTTTAATGTTTTGTCAAAATACACAGTTCAAAACATACATACACAGATATACACATACACTGTGTTATATACACGTAGAGGTGTCTCCAGATTTTATTAACATAAAGTTTTTAGCATCGTATATTCTAAATGCTCAGATGACAGTCTTCTATATACATATATATATATATACACTTATAATTCTTGTATTTTATATACATGAATTTTAGGTATGTGTGTTTTATCTGAGGTGATTGTACTCTCTCTCTCTATATATATATATATATATATATATATATATATATATATATATATATATATATATATATATAATTTTTTTTAGACTTTTTATATATATATTTTTTTATTAGATATTTTTTAAGATATTTTTCTCTCATAGATGAATTTATCTTTTTATATATGAATTTATTAATTTATTCTTCTTTGATATTGTTCTTATGATATTGGTTTTTATTATTATTATTATGCTGTTATGCACTTTATATAATCAGTATATAGATTATGACCAAATACTATTGGCTACAAATAGTCTTAATTTCGTCTATGAGCTACATGTTGGTGATAGGACTGTTCAGATGTGCGTTTTCCAGTCCATATCATTTGCATTGTTGGCTATACAACATACAAAAAATATGATATATTCACAAATATAATGTACTGTTTGTCCACAAGGGATAAAGTATGCACCACATTATTGTTCACCTTCAAGTTCTCTCTGTGGGGGAGATTATGTTATGATCCCCTATAATGTGTATGGTTGTGTTGCATGGCCATAATAGTTTATCAATTAATTGCACATATTCTTTATCACTATATCCCTTTTATGTGGTTTATCAATTCATAGCAATTATATACCTGTTTTTATCTTTAATTTATCATTACCGTTGAATTATATTGTAATGTTTACATCCGTGCTTCAAACTGTATGAGGGCGCCGTCAGCGTCCTATGAGGCAACAGCATCTAGCACCTGTCATCTGTTGCCAGGTATGCTGATTGGCGGTCACTCCATGAGCATGGTAATTTAAGGATCCCGTGTGTGTCGTCACGTTACGCCCTCTGTCGAAGTCAGATGACGAAACGCGTCAGGGCGTAACTACGACAACACGCGACCCGGAAGTGACGAGTGCGCTCCATCGTTGCGCTCCACCGCCCATCTCCTGAATCGGAAGTGTCTGCAGGATACACACACGCTCCGAGTGACGGCCATATACGGTGATAGCGCCCTCTGGGGCCACTCAATGCTTGTTATAGTCTGCAATACTGTACGTAGATAGTTAAAGGGGTCTCCTAAATGTATGGGAATCAGTTCTTTGAATAAACAGGATTACGCTATTTGCTGTTATTTCTCTGTTATTCTATGACCTGCTGTGGAGCCTATTTTCATTCTGGTGACCCTTGATAAGAAGTGACAAGCCATAACAGATTAACGGATGTATCCACTTTACATACAAGGCATATTTATTATGTGTTTCTGGTGAGTGTGAACCCCTAAGGGGAAAGTTACATCACGTGGTGGATTGCAATACATGTCTCTGGTGGAGGAAGGTGTTCACATGGACAATTGCTGTTACTCACTAATTTTTTTCTGGACTGACTTTGCCACAAATCTACGTCTTGGACTTTATTAGTGGTTTTTGACCACGAGTCTTATTTGAGTTTTTTTTAACTTTAGCGCTGTTTGGTGTAATTTTAATAACCAAGCCTACTACTTTGTTTATTGTTTACCTCATTTTCATTTATTTTTCTATTTTAAACAGCAGCTTAGTATTTTAGAATATTTTGAGAAGAATATTTTATTATTTTATTATTTTCATTTTATCTATTATGTGCTACTTCTGTATACTGCTGGTTTGAACTGGCGCTAAGTGTGTGTTACATTAGGCCTTTTTTAACACACCTCTTATCCAATATATATATATATATATATATATATATATATATATATATTAGGGCTCCGGAAATTAACGATTAATTCCTCGATTAATCATACATTTTTTTGATAGATCAAAATTCTTTTGATCGGTACTCACCTCTCCGCTGGCTTCCGGGTCTTCAGGGAGTTCCGTCGGAGATCCAGTGACGTCACGGACATCGACGTCACAGGACTCCTCCCCCCTTCCCCAAGTGCACTGCAGACGAGTCCTATTTCTTCCTGTTTCCCTTCATCTCCAAGGCAACGCTGACGTCAGCCAGCACGCCAGGCTCCCAGTTGGTTTGTTTGGTTCTCTGCTTCGCCCCCTCATGGAGGCCTCTGTACATCGCGGTGACGTGCACTTGCTCCAGCACAGCTTGGTTGTCCCAGCGGATTTCCTTACATCTCACGGCGGGACTTGCCATGTCCATCTGAAGGGCTCCTTTGCTGTGCCTTCATATCTGCATGCCGGCGGGACCTTACTATCTGCCACATGCAAGGGCTGTTACACTTCCCTCTATCACTTCCCTCTATCAACCTGGGATTCTACAGCCATCCACTGGGAGTTGTGATAGTTCCCTTCACGGGACATCTACATGCCGATGGACTGATGTTAACCCCTCCTCATCTGGATTCAGCAGTGGTATCGTTTTACACATTTTTATACCAGTTTCATATTTAGCTACATGTTTTTATGACTGCTTTTGCTACCGTTTGGTATTACTCGCACCATTTTTACAATTTATGTAGCTACATCGATTTTATCTCCAGTGCAATATTTATTTTTTTACCTACTTGAAGACTATAAAAGTTTTAATGCTATTCCCATCGAGCACTGCCTTTGTGTGTTTTTTGGTAGCTGCACTGGGAATCAGCCTGCAAGGAGATCAGCTAAAAGTAGTTGGATCTGTATGTGCATTATAATTAATCAAAATTAGTCGATTAATCGATAACAAAAAAAAAGATTAATCGAACACGAAAATTTTAATCAGTAACAGCCCTAATATATATATATATTGTGAGGGGGTTAGCTCGGCAGCGGGTGTGTGTGACCCCCGGGATGGGCTCCCCACACAAAACAGGCCCAGCAAACGGAGGTTGTGGTTTTCAAAATCAAAAAGGTGCGGTTTATTTTCTGTTTACAGTGACAAAACACAGCAAAGCAAAAGAAACATAAACAAAATGAATCCTGGTCAAGTTGACCTCTGACTAAACATACAGGTTTCCTAACTAACAACTGGGATCAGCCTAGTGCTGTCCTAGTCCCTAAGTCCCTGGTTTTAAATGTCCAAGCAAATAGCCACACAGGCTTTGTCTCACCGCACAGGGGTTCACTCTCCCTAGACAGTCCACACAGGTCTGGTTCCAGGCATGAGCTAACATCTAATGAAGCTGGGAGTTCTTATAGAGGCCTAAATGAGCTGACAAGCTTCAGCTGGTCTCATCAACTCCCTGTCTGCACGACGCCCCACACTCTCCCTAGACATATGAGTCATCCATGAGCCCACTAGCCTTAGCTGGGCTTATACAACTCTCCACCTAGTTGTATAAGTCGGCGTAAAGCCTGAATCTGGGCGAAATATATCTACCCCCCTGGATGCAACCAGGTGACTTTACCTTCCTGCTGTCACATACCCCCCCTCTTGTTTTAACCTCGGGGTTGGAACACCAGCAATCAGGCATTCATGTACTCGAGACAAAGCATCCACATTCCCCATTTGAACGCCAGGGCGATGCTTTACTGTGAAGTTGAATTCCTGGAGGGCCAGGAACCACCTATTCACTCTTCTATTTGTTTCCTTGTTTTGAGCCATCCACTTTAACGGAGCGTGATCCGTAACCATGTCAAAGTGCCTACCTAGCAGGTAGTACCGAAGGGAATCTAGAGCCCACTTCACCGCTAAACACTCCTTTTCAACGGTGGCGTAATTTACCTCATGGGACTTCAACTTCCTGCTGAGGTAAATGACTGGGTGCTCTTCCCCGTTCCAGACCTGGGACAATACTGCTCCTAACCCCACATCTGACGCATCACTTTGTACGACAAAGTCTTTAGAGAAGTCGGGTGAGTACAACACTGGCTGGCTACATAAGGCTTGTTTCAAGAATTGGAATGCTGCCTCAGCCTCGGGGGTCCATTTAATCATGACCGACCCTTTCCCCTTCGTCAGGTTGGTTAGGGGCACAGCCTTAGAAGCAAAGTGGGGAATGAATCGCCGATAATACCCAGCGATTCCCAGAAAGGCTCGTACCTGCTTCTTGCTGTTGGGACGTGGCCAACTCTGGATGGCCTCGACTTTGTTGAGTTGGGGTTTTATTACTCCCCTCCCAATGGTGTACCGAAGATATATGGCCTCCTCCTGCCCAATTGTACACTTCTTGGGGTTAGCCGTAAACCCCGCTTCCCGAACAGAGTCCAGGACTGCTTGCACTTTTGGCAGATGTGAGGCCCAATCTGTGCTATGGACAATTACGTCATCCAGGTAAGCCGCAGCATACTTCCGATGGGGCCTCAGCATCTGGTCCATTTTCCGCTGGAATGTGGCCGGCGCATTCTGTAACCCGAACGGCATTCTTTTATATTGGAACGCCCCGTCTGGGGTTACAAATGCGGTTTTCTCTTTGGCCGACTTGGCCAGGGGGATTTGCCAATACCCTTTTGTGAGGTCAAGAGTCGTCATGTATCGGGCTGTTCCCAGCCGGTCGATCAACTCATCTATACGTGGCATGGGGTAGGTGTCAAATTTTGTAACTTTGTTCAACTGACGAAAATCGTTACAAAATCGCCAGCTCCCATCCGGTTTAGGCACCAACACGATGGGACTAGACCAATCACTTTGGGACTCCTCTATCACCCCTAAGTTCAGCATTTTCTGTACTTCCTCCCGTATTGCCTCCCGTCGAGCCTCTGGGATCCGATAGGGTTTTAACTTCACCCTTTCACCGGGTGGGGTAATGATGTCATGCTCTACCCCAGATGTTTGTCCCGGCAGCTGAGAGAATACCTCCTTGTTGCGAAGCACAAACTCCTTAACCTCCTGTTGTTGGGGTTGTGACAAGGTGGCTGCTATTCCAACCTCAGGAATCACGCAACCAGTTTGAGCTGGTGACCAAGTGTCTGCGACTAGGGACTCTCTATCCCTCCAGGCTTTCAACAGATTAACGTGATAGATCTGTTCGGGCTTTCGCCTTCCTGGTTGTCTGACCTTGTAATTCACTTCGCTCACTTTTTCCATTATCTCGTAGGGGCCTTGCCATTTGGCAAGGAATTTACTTTCAACCGTAGGGACAAGTACCAGTATCCTATCCCCCGGGGAAAAGGTACGGGTCTTGGCTCCACGGTTGTACACTCTCTGCTGTGCTAACTGCGCTTGGGCCAAATGTTCCTTCACGATGGGCATTACCTGTGCAATTCGGTCTTGCATCAGGGCGACATGCTCAATCACACTCCTGTGGGGAGAACTCTCACTTTCCCAAGTTTCCTTGGCAATATCCAACAGCCCTCTTGGGTGTCTCCCATACAGTAACTCAAAGGGGGAGAATCCCGTAGAGGATTGGGGCACCTCCCTAATAGCAAACATCAGATAAGGAAGTAGACAGTCCCAATCCTTTCCATCTCTATCCACCACTTTCTTCAACATTTGTTTTAGGGTTTTGTTGAATCTTTCAACCAGCCCATCGGTTTGGGGGTGATACACAGATGTACGTAATTGCGTCACTTTGAATAATTTACACAGCTCCTTCATAACCCGGGACATAAAGGGTGTACCTTGGTCCGTAAGCAGTTCTTTACAAATACCCACCCGGCTAAACACAAGAGATAGCTCTTTGGCTATGGTTTTGGCCGAGGTATTTCGGAGAGGGATCGCTTCTGGATAACGGGTGGCATAGTCCATTATAACTAATATGTACTGGTGCCCCCTAGCGGACTTGATTATAGGACCTACCAAATCCATGGCGATCCTCTCAAACGGGACCTCAATGATGGGTAGAGGGACCAGCGGGCTACGGAAATGTGGCATCGGGGCCGACCTCTGACACACAGGGCAGGAGGAACAATAATTTTCTACGTCCTTCATCACCCCCGGCCAATAGAATCTCTGTAATACCCTCTCTCGGGTTTTCTCTGTCCCCAGATGGCCTCCAAGAATGTGCCCATGGGCCAACTCCAACACCAACTTCCTGTAAGGTTTGGGCACCACAAGCTGCTCAACGGTTTCTTCTGCCCTTTTTGCCACCCGATACAGTAGGTCCTTCTCTACGCTGAAGTATGGGTAAGTGCAGGTATTATCTGGGTTCACTAACTCGCCATCTATTTTCACTACGTTTTCCCGTGCCTTTATTAGGGCGGGGTCTTTCAACTGTTCTGTGGCAAAGTTTTCCCTGTGAACCTCAAGATCAGAAAACTCCACAGACGGTAGGTTTTCGTCTGAGGAGGTGGGCTCCTCTCCAGTTTCTTGAGTCTCCCCTGCCAATACTGATAAGGGAAATTCCGGAGAGTCCTCACCACTCTCAGGGGAGTTCTGGCTATCACATTCCTGGTACATAGGGGCACCAGTGAGGGGCTCAGGATCATCCCACAGTTCCCAGAACTTCGGAAAATCCCTTCCCACAATGGCGTCATGCGGTAACTGAGATACTAAGCACACTGGATGAGAAAGGGTACCTTTGGGGGTCTCGAAACACACTGTAGTCACTGGATACTCTCGGGTGTCCCCATGCACACAAATAACAGCTACCTTGCTATTCCCAGAGACCTCTGTTTTAACTAACTCAGCCTTTATCAGGGTCACAAGGCTACCTGAATCCAGCAATACCACAACATTTCTACCATTAACACACATTTTGCATAAATGTTTCTCAGTTCCTCGAATGGCAGTGCATGCGACTGTCGCACACAGCGACTGACGTCTGCCCGTCAGAAAGTCACACTGCATGGGTTCCTCCACAACCGGGCAATTGGCTGCAATATGTCCCGCTTGCCGGCAGCGGTAGCAAACGATCCTTCTTGCCGCCTCTTGAGCCGCTGATTTCCCAGGCTGTTCTCGCCAAACTTGGGGTAGAGCTCCCACCCTCTCACTCTCTCCACCCTCACCCCTTGGAATCCTCTTATCCGCCCCTGGGGATGGTCTGGTCTTAGGGTGGAAAGTCCGAGTGTCTCTGGAAGAGGCCGTCAGGTTCTCTGTAGCCAAGTATTTCTCCACACGATCCACAAGACCATCGGCCGTCTCTGGGTCTCCATGGCTTACCCACTTTTGGATGGCAGTAGGAAGAGCTCTCAAAAACCGATCCATTACAACACGTTCCACAATCTTTGGTGCGGACAAAGTCTCTGGCTGTAGCCACTTTCTGCTCAGGTGAATGAGATCATACATTTGAGACCTGGGGGGTTTTCCAAGCTGGAAAGTCCAGTTATGCACACGCTGAGCCCGGACAGCCTGGGTGACACCCAGCCTTGCCAATATTTCAGCTTTTAGCATCACATAGTCTTTTGCTTGGTTAGGCTCTAGGTCATAGTAAGCTTTCTGCGATTCACCAGTTAACAGAGGAGCCACCAGTCCAGCCCACTGCTCCTCAGGCCACTTTTCTCTTTCAGCGGTCCTTTCAAATGTGGTCAAAAATACCTCTGGATCATCCTCTCCAGTCATTTTTGTCAATAAACGACTCACCCCAAAGGACGCGGTATTAGTGGGACGGCTTTCCTCACTGGTCTGCGGACGTTGCTGCATTACTGCTTCCATCTGTTGTTGTAGTCTCTGCTCTTGCTTCTGCAACAGGTCTATGAAGCGGGCCTCATATTGCTGCTGGGCTCGTTGCTGAGCCTCCAGACTCTGTTGCAAAGTTGCGTTTGTCTGCTGCTGGGCTGCAAGGCTCTGTTGATGAGCTTGCTGCTGGGCTGCGAAGTTCTGTTGTTGAGCTGCAAGGCTCTGTTGATGAGCTGCAAGGCTCTTTTGCAAACCTGCATTTGTCTGCTGTTGATTGGCATTTGCTAGAGCCAGCTGCTTCAGTATCTCCTCCATGCTGGCTTAAAAAAAAACTGCCACTGGTTCTCCACCAACTGTGAGGGGGTTAGCTCGGCAGCGGGTGTGTGTGACCCCCGGGATGGGCTCCCCACACAAAACAGGCCCAGCAAACGGAGGTTGTGGTTTTCAAAATCAAAAAGGTGTGGTTTATTTTCTATTTACAGTGACAAAACACAGCAAAGCAAAAGAAACATAAACAAAATAAATCCTGGTCAAGTTGACCTCTGACTAAACATACAGGTTTCCTAACTAACAACTGGGATCAGCCTAGTGCTGTCCTAGTCCCTAAGTCCCTGGTTTTAAATGTCCAAGCAAATAGCCACACAGGCTTTGTCTCACCGCACAGGGGTTCACTCTCCCTAGACAGTCCACACAGGTCTGGTTCCAGGCATGAGCTAACATCTAATGAAGCTGGGAGTTCTTATAGAGGCCTAAATGAGCTGACAAGCTTCAGCTGGTCTCATCAACTCCCTGTCTGCACGACGCCCCACACTCTCCCTAGACATATGAGTCATCCATGAGCCCACTAGCCTTAGCTGGGCTTATACAACTCTCCACCTAGTTGTATAAGTCGGCGTAAAGCCTGAATCTGGGCGAAATATATCTACCCCCCTGGATGCAACCAGGTGACTTTACCTTCCTGCTGTCACAATATATATATATATATATATATATATATATATATATATATATATATATATCATTAGAAAAAAAATGTGAACAAGTGTAATCTTTTAAGACATGTATACCCCAGTCTACCTTTTACAAATGATACACATACTAAAGGAAGACTCAAGCAAAAAAAAGAGCCTACACAAAAAGAAAAAAGGAAACAGTAATAACCAAAGAAAAAAGAAAACAAAGAAAAAATAAAAAAAAGGAGAAAAAGAATGAAAAAAAGACAACCCGCTTGCCACCTTCCTTCTTCGCGGCATATAAGATAATGTGCAGGGCTTTTCTATGGGGATCCAAGGCGGCGCGAATTGGATGGGCGAGGTTGGTGTTGCCAAAGTCTGGTGGTGGCATTGGCCTCCCTGACATACAGAGATATTATTAGGCTGTTCATTTGGCTCAGGTAGTGGATTGGCGGGTACATGCTCGATGTAAAGGATGGGCACTCCAGGAGCAATTGATTGCAGGAGCTGAGCTTCGATCAGTTCCCTGGTTCTCTAAAAAACACTTAACACCCAACATCTAGTTTCACCCCCTTATTGGTGCAACTCTTCTGGCCTTTGTAAGGGACTGTAAAGTTTACACGCGCTCAGCTAGAGAATGCGCCCCATTAAAGGTAACCCAGACTTTCCTCCAGGTATGGGCAGGGCCTACTTGGTGGCTGAATGGCCTTATACTGAGATGCAAGCTAAACATTTCTTTGTTAGGGGCAGGTTTCTTCGCCAGAGTGAGCTGGCAGCAATATCTCTGACCAAATATTTCCCTCTTTGGGCAGCCGCTCAGTCGTTATCACAAGGAGCAGGTGACGTCCCCCCCCTCCCACCGCCTTTCGCGTTTTGAATAATTTTAAGTGGGGTCTTTTAGACAAAGAGACAGTGTAAAATGAAAAAATAAATAAATAGGAAAAAAAAATGTTAAAGCGCCCTCGGGCACCAAAGAAAACCCATACGTAAGTCGCGCCCGTAAATGTAAACGGTGTTCTAATCACACATGTGAGGTATCGCCGCGATTATTAGAGTGAGAGCAATAATTCCAGCAAAATACCTCCTCTGTAACTATAAACTGGTAACCGTTTAAAATGTTTAAAGAGTCGCCTATGAAGATTTTTAAGTACTGTAGTTTGTCGCCATTCCACGAGTGTGCGAAATTTTAAACCGTAACATGTTAGGTATATATTTACTCAGCATAACATCATCTTTCACAATATACAAAAAATTGGGCTAACTTTACTGTTTCATTTTTCTTTTTATTCAGTGAAGTGTAGGGATGTTTGAACATTGCCTGTTCGCCCGTTCGCAGAACAGCGAACAATTTGGGGTGTTCGCGGCAAATTCGAAAAGCCGCGGAACACCCTGTAAATGTCTATGGGTAAAATCTAAAGTGCTAATTTTAAAGGCTTATATGCAAGTTATTGTCATAAAAAGTGTTTGGGGACCTGGGTTCTGCCCCAGCGGACATGTATCAATGCAAAAAATTGTTTAAAAAACGTCCATTTTTGGGAGCAGTGATTTTAATAATGCTGAAAATGAAACAATAATAGTGAAATATTCCTTTAAATTTTGTACCTGGGGGTGTGTATAGTATGCCTGTAAAGTAGCGCTTGTTTCCCGTGTTTAGAACTGTCCCTGCACAAAATGTCATTTCTGAAGGAAAAAAAGTCATTTTAAAAGTACTCGCGGCTGTAATGAATTGCCGAATCCCGGCAATACAGAGAAAAGTCATTGAAAGTCATTGATAAAAAATGCATGGGGGTCCCCCTGAATTCAATTACCAGGCCCTATAGGTCTGGTATGGATATTAAGGGGAACCCTACGCCAAATAAAAAAAAATTACATGGGGTTCCCCCCAAATATCCATACCAGACCCTTATCCAAGCACACAACCTGGCAGGCTGCAGGAAAAGAGGGGGGGACGAGAGAGCGCCCCCTCCTGAACCGTACCAGGCCACATGCCCTCAACAAGGAGAGCATTCATCAGAGAAGCAGCCAAGAGGCCCATGGTAACTCTGCAGGAGCTGCAGAGATCCACAGCTCAGGTGGGAGAATCTGCCCACAGGACAACTATTAGTTCTGCACTCCACAAATCTGGCCCCTATGGAAGATTGCCAAGAAGAAAGCCATTGTTGAAAGAAAGCCATAAGAAGTCCCATTTGCAGTTAGCGAGAAGCCATGTGGGGGACACAACAAACATGTGGAAGAAGGTGCTCTGGTCAGATGAGACCAAAATTGAACTTTTTGGCCTAAAAGCAAAACGCTATGTGTGGGGGAAAACTAACACTGCACATTACCCTGAGCATACCATCCCAACTGTGTAACATGGTGGGGGCAGCATCATGTTATGTGGGATGCTTTTCTTCAGCAGTGACAGGGAAGCTGGTCACAGTTGATGGGAAGAAGGATGCAGCCAAATACAGGGCAATCTTAGAAGAAAACCTGTTAAGCCGTGTACACACGATTGGTTTCACCGATGAAAACAGTCCGATGGACTGTTTTCAATGGACGAACCGATCGTGTATGGGCCCCATTGGTCTTTTTTCCATCGGTGTGAAAAAATAGAACATGTTTTAAATTTTTCCAATGGAAAAAAAAACCGATAGCAAAATCCGATCGTCTGTGTGGAACTCCATCGGATAAAAAACCCACGCATGCTCAGAATCAAGTCGACGCATGCTCAGAAGCATCGAACTTAATTCTTCTTGGCTTATCGGAGTGTTTTACGTCACAGCGTTTGGGGCGGTCGGATTTTTGACTGATGGTGTGTATGGAAGTCATCTTCATCGGATTTCCAATGGAAAAATTCATCCGATTAAAATCCATAGGAAATCCGATCGTGTGTATAGGGCTTTAGAGCCTGCAAAAGACTTGAGACTGGGCTGAGGTTTACCTTCCAGCAGGACAACAAACCTAAACATACAGCCAGTGCTACAAAAGAATGGTTTAGATTAAAGCATATTCATGTGTTAGAATGGCCCAAAGTCCAGGCCTGAATCCAATTGGGAATCTGTGGCAAGGCTTGAAAATTGCTGTTCATAGACACTCTCCATCCAATCTGACAGAGCTTGAGCTATTTTGTAAACTAAAATGGGCAAAAATGTCACTCTCTGGATGTGCAAAGCTGATATAGACATCCACAAAAAAGACTTGCAGCTGTAATTTCAGCGAAAGGGGCTTCTACAAAGTATTGACTCGGGGGGCTGAATAAAAATGCACGCCACACTTTTCACATATGTATTTGTAAAAAAGAAATTGAAATCCATTTATCATTTTTCTTCCACTTCACAATTATGTGCCACTTTGTGTTGGTCTATCACTGAAAATCTCAATAAAATACATTTATGTTTTTGGTTGTAACATGACAAAATGTGGAAAATTTCAAGGGGTATGAATACTTTTTCAAGACACTGTATATATGTATGTATATATACATATATACACAGTATCTCACAAAAGTGAGTACACCCCTCACGTTTTTGTAAATATTTTATTATATCTTTTGTGTGACAACACTAAAGAAATTACACTTTGCTACAATATGAAGTAGTGAGTGTACAGCTTGTATAACAGTGTCAATTTGCTGTCCCCACGAATTTACAGTGTTATACAATCTGTACACTCACTACTTTACATTGTTGCAAAGTGTCATTTCTTCAGAGCCCATTCACACAGGGGCGGCATGACTTGTGCCGCAACTGTGCTGGGCGATCTCAAGACGACTTCAAAGCAGACTTCCAAAATGACTTCTGTATAGAAGTCAATGGAAGTCGCCCTGAAGTTGTCTTGAAGTAGTACAGGAACCTTTTTCTAAGTCGGAGCGACTTCAGTCGCTCCGCTTAGAATGGTTCTATTGTACAGAATGGGACGTGACTCGTCAGGCGGCTGAGACGCCTGACGAGTCGCCCCTGTGTGAATGGGGTCTCAGTGTTGTCGCATGAAAAGATATAATAAAATATTTACAAAAATGTGATGGGTGTACTCACTTTTGTGAGATACTATATATATATATATACATTGTTTTTGTTTGTTTTTTTAACCATAAATACAAAATACAATGCTGGATTATTTAATGTTTAGAACCAGAGTTCCAAGTTTTAAGATAAAACTTTATCGTAAGAGTAAACAGATGTACATTTCAAGCCAAATTCCTAGTCCTAGCAGTGTATAGTATATTCCACTATTATTAAGCAATCAAATTACAGATGATGACAGACAACCACTTAGAAGCAAAAACTGATGAAGTAACTGCTAAGATTTCCACGTACTAGCTCCAATTCAAGATAATCCCTCTGCCTCATTTTCTGACATTTCTCTGTTGACCTAATTATAGCCAAGGAAGTTGCTAAATTACAGTCTAGCTCTAGCTGAAGCACTTGTTCACTTGACCCTGCTCTCTCATAACATTCTGTCTCCACATCCACATCATTATTGAAAAAAAAATTATACTTCAATTTCATTTATTTTTTTCACTTTCAGATCTTTATTGAAAACCTGTTTTAACCAATCCCATTCTAAAGACATAGAAACTTCTCACACTGACTAGTTTGACAGTTGATGACCTATTTTTTATGCCACCTCATTTTAAATTTCCTGGAATGACTTTTAACTCAACTCACCTTTGCAAATCATGTACAAAATGAAAGAAAAACTATCTGTATTTAGCTCTTCGCTGAAATTGTTCTTATAATAATTTAAAAATGATAATGATATTGATGACGATGAGGCTGCTGATAATATTAATAATAACATTGTAAAGTCCAAATTTCTAAATGTTTTTGCAGAATTTACCACAGGAAACTCGTATGACAGATGGCCTTGTTCATTGGTTGAGATAAATAGTGTTTTACTGCATAGACCTTTCCTCTTTGATACTCATGTAATAATCTATTCTGACATTGACAAACATTTTACAACATAGAACAAATAAATTCCACTCTGCAAAAGCTGTCAGGAGGAGGTGCTGAGAGGTCAGTTACTATGCAGCATCATTTAATATATAAAGAAAGAGAAAGAACACAAACCATCTAACTGTATTATGGTAGCTACTATAATTATTTCTGTACATGTAGGACACTTATACATATAGTGAATAAAGCCAAAATTTGTGCTGTGTGCATGTCCAAAAATGTAGCATCAAGCCCCATCAATCAGATGTGTGGGATATGAGAACGCCCATTGGTGGGTACCTCCCATGTGTGAATGCAGAAAGGTATACACAGGGAACCTGAGGTATAGGAAAAGGTCAGGGGAGGTATTGATTATCAAGAAAGAATAAATAAATAAATGGATCCCCCCACTATGTTTAGGTATTCATATACAAATGTCCTACCCTATGCCAGGAATCAAACAGATATAATGTTGATAACAATCAACAATATATCAAGTACTTCTCAAAAACGAGCCAGGGGTGGAGGTGTGGGACTGTTAGGCAATTAATGTCAACAAGTGCACTATCCAGGCAAACATCCAGGATCTCCCTTCAGCAAGGAAAAAATAAGAGAAGAGAAAGAAGATACAGTTTTTCATCCCACCACCTTAAAGAGTGTACCAACAATGTATGTCCCTTAGCTCAGATAAACCAAAGACAAGATCAGATGGAACTAAAAATTTAAAAAGGTCAATTAGCTTAAAAATAAAGGAAGTATCTCAGCTACAGTGCAGGATGTTGCCTGATATGGCAAACAATGGTGGCTCCCAGAAATGGCAGCCTCCATCTCTCCAGGGTGGACTATATATGCCCCCTTAGTTGTGTGCCAGTCCGGCACTTCCACTGGTTTCTGAAATTATTCTTGACTGGGCGCCATTCTAGTGCACACGCACAGTGACAAAGTAGCCTGCATGCACGCCACAACCAGTCCTTACTGATAAGTCTGAGATCCCCAGGGAGTCCTAATGGCATAGACTACAGGCAGATACAGAAACAAACATTCATTTACACTGTCATTTTCTCACTTTCAGAGAAGGGAGAAATGTCCAAAGGGCAAAACTTTTAAGAATGGAGGTTTTGCACAGAAAGTGCAGTGTGTGAATAGTTTGTTTGTAACTATGTACAGCACAGTTTCTCAGGGAGAGTACAGTGAGAGATCTGGCAATTCACTGGGGGTGACTGTGAGCCTCCAAATGTTGAGAGATAGTGGGTGTAAGCAAAAGGAGCTATGATGTGGATCACACTTAGGGATGAGCTTCGTGTTCGAGTCGAACATACGTTCGACTCGAACATCGGCTGTTCGATCGTTCGACGAAGATCGAACGATTTGGGCCGTTCGCGCCAAATTCGAGTGACGCGAACGGCCCACAATGCACTACGCCATCGCAGTGTCATCCAGGCGCTGTGATTGGCCAAGCATGCACTGTGACCCCGCATGCTTGGCCAATCACAGCGCCGGCAGCGAGGAGAGCAATGATTGGCCACAGGCAGGATGCCTGTGGCCAATTATTGCTGAGGGGGTTTAGTACACGCCCCACACTATAAAAGGCCGCCAGCACGGCGGCCTAGTGTAGTGTGTTCTGGAGCAGGGATAGAGCAGCATAGGCAGGGACAGTGACTTTTATTTCTTTCTTGCTTAACCTGGATTCCTTTAGTTTAGGGAAAGAGAAGGATAGGTAGGGAGAGTGTCAGTGTGTTTTGTGCTTGTGCTATATTGTGCTTAAAAAAAACATTTTTTCTAGGGACAGAAAACTGTAGGTAGGGAGAGTGTGTCAGTTTCTTTCACTGTCAAAGTCCTTGTTTCCAGGGACCTGGAAGGACAGTGAGGTAATTCTCCTTGTGCTAAATTGTGCTTAAAAAAAACATTTTTTCTAGGGACAGAAAACTGTAGGTAGGGAGAGTGTGTCAGTTTCTTTCACTGTCAAAGTCCTTGTTTCCAGGGACCTGGAAGGACAGTGAGGTAATTCTCCTTGTGCTAAATTGTGCTTAAAAAAAAACATTTTTTCTAGGGACAGAAAACTGTAGGTAGGGAGAGTGTGTCAGTTTCTTTCACTGTCAAAGTCCTTGTTTCCAGGGACCTGGAAGGACAGTGAGGTAATTCTCCTTGTGCTAAATTGTGCTTAAAAAAAACATTTTTTCTAGGGACAGAAAACTGTAGGTAGGGAGAGTGTGTCAGTTTCTTTCACTGTCAAAGTCCTTGTTTCCAGGGACCTGGAAGGACAGTGAGGTAATTCTCCTTGTGCTAAATTGTGCTTAAAAAAAACATTTTTTCTAGGGACAGAAAACTGTAGGTAGGGAGAGTGTGTCAGTTTCTTTCACTGTCAAAGTCCTTGTTTCCAGGGACCTGGAAGGACAGTGAGGTAATTCTCCTTGTGCTAAATTGTGCTTAAAAAAAAACATTTTTTCTAGGGACAGAAAACTGTAGGTAGGGAGAGTGTGTCAGTTTCTTTCACTGTCAAAGTCCTTGTTTCCAGGGACCTGGAAGGACAGTGAGGTAATTCTCCTTGTGCTAAATTGTGCTTAAAAAAAACATTTTTTCTAGGGACAGAAAACTGTAGGTAGGGAGAGTGTGTCAGTTTCTTTCACTGCCAAAGTCCTTGTTTCCAGGGACCTGGAAGGACAGTGAGGTAATTCTCCTTGTGCTAAATTGTGCTTAAAAAAAACATTTTTTCTAGGGACAGAAAACTGTAGGTAGGGAGAGTGTGTCAGTTTCTTTCACTGCCAAAGTCCTTGTTTCCAGGGACCTGGAAGGACAGTGAGGTAATTCTCCTTGTGCTAAATTGTGCTTAAAAAAAACATTTTTTCTAGGGACAGAAAACTGTAGGTAGGGAGAGTGTGTCAGTTTCTTTCACTGTCAAAGTCCTTGTTTCCAGGGACCTGGAAGGACAGTGAGGTAATTCTCCTTGTGCTAAATTGTGCTTAAAAAAAACATTTTTTCTAGGGACAGAAAACTGTAGGTAGGGAGAGTGTGTCAGTTTCTTTCACTGTCAAAGTCCTTGTTTCCAGGGACCTGGAAGGACAGTGAGGTAATTCTCCTTGTGCTAAATTGTGCTTAAAAAAAACATTTTTTCTAGGGACAGAAAACTGTAGGTAGGGAGAGTGTGTCAGTTTCTTTCACTGTCAAAGTCCTTGTTTCCAGGGACCTGGAAGGACAGTGAGTGAATTCTCCTTGTGCTATATTGTGCTTAAAAAAAACATTTTTTCTAGGGACAGAAAACTGTAGGTAGGGAGAGTGTGTCAGTTTCTTTCACTGTCAAAGTCCTTGTTTCCAGGGACCTGGAAGGACAGTGAGGTAATTCTCCTTGTGCTAAATTGTGCTTAAAAAAAACATTTTTTCTAGGGACAGAAAACTGTAGGTAGGGAGAGTGTGTCAGTTTCTTTCACTGTCAAAGTCCTTGTTTCAAGGGACAGAGAAGGACACCTGAAGGTAGCCCTTATTGCTTTTTTCCCATCTCCCTGCAGGCCATCTATTAGAATGTCTGGAAGGCAAACAAGGAGAGGCAGACAGTCAGGAGGCAATAAAAGAGGGCAAGCAGGCTCTGTGTCTGGGGGCAACAGTGCTGGTCGTGGACGCGGTGCATTGTCATCAGCACATGGCCATGGGACACGCTTGTCCTTCTTTTCGGCAGCTGGACATGTTGAGCCACATCATGCCGAAGACTTGGTAGAGTGGATGACCAAGCCCTCCTCCTCCTCCTCATCCTCTCTCACCCAGGCTCAGGGTACTGGAAAAGCAGCTGCCAAAGCGTCCTCTTCCCTGGTATCAATGTCAGACTCATCATCAGTCACTCCTTCCCTAGACCCACCATGTCCTCCTCCTGAGGAGTCCCCCGAACTGTTTCAGCACAGTGTTGGGTACATGCTCCAGGAGGATGCCCAGCGTTTCGAAGGGTCTGATGATGAAACCCAGCTAGAGGAAGGCAGTAGCGTGAGAGCAGACAGAGGGGATGCTCAAGAAGGACACCAATCTGGCAGTCATGTTCCAGCAGCTGCAGCATACTGCCAGATTGCCTCCAGTGATGAGGAGGGAGGTGATGATGAGGTCACTGACTCCACGTGGGTGCCTAATAGGAGAGAGGAGGAGGAGGAGGATGAGGAGGAGGCACATCTCCAACGAGGCAGGATGCCCTTTGGTGGCCAGCGTAAGGGCAGTACACCGACGGAATCACACCGCAGAGCTCCGCCTGTGCAGGGCGCTGCCTCTGCCCGTCATTCAAAAGGTTCTTTGGTGTGGGCCTTTTTTGAGGCTAGTGCATCAGATCGCACAGCTGCTGTTTGCAACATATGTCTCAAGCGTATATCGCGTGGCCAAAACATCAGCCGCTTGGGTACCACATGCCTGACCAGACATATGTTGACCTGCCATGCAGCTCGTTGGCAAGCCTACCTCAAAGACCCACACCAAAGAACAAAGCGGACCTCTCCTTGCACCGCATCAGCTGGGATCTCCAACCCCACTATAACTTCAGTCCTCTCTGAAACATGCACTGAGAGGAATGAAGGTGTAGAATTAGGTGTGTCACAGCCAAGTACTTGCGGCCACTCTGCTAGCAGTACACCGACGTCCGATTCTAGCAGGCAAATTTCCCTGCCCCAGCTGCTGGACCGTCAAAAGAAGTTCACTCCCAGCCATCCACATGCCCAGCGGTTGAATGCTAGCTTGGCTAAATTGCTAGCGCTTCAACTGCTGCCTTTTCAGTTGGTAGACTCGGCCCCCTTCCGTGAGTTTGTGCAATGTGCGGTTCCTCAGTGGCAGGTTCCCAAACGCCACTTTTTCTCACGGAAGGCTATTCCGGCTCTCTACCGGCATGTGGAAGGCAATGTCTTGGCCTCGCTGGACAGGGCGGTCAGCGGTAAGGTGCATATTACCGCTGACTCATGGTCCAGCAGGCATGGACAGGGACGTTACCTTTCTTTCACGGCCCATTGGGTCACTCTTTTGGCAGCTGGGAAGGATGCAGGACAAGGTGCAGTAGTGTTGGAGGTTGTCCCACCGCCACGCCTCCAAAATGCTACTACTGGTTGTGACACACCTCTCTCCTCCACCCCCTCCTCTTCTTCTTCCTCCATGGCCTCTTCCTGTGGTTTGTCCTATGAACCAGCGGTGCTCCGTAGCCGTTCACGGGGCTACGCAAGTACGCAGGCAAAAAGATGCCATGCCGTGCTTGCGCTGGTGTGTTTGGGGGACAGAAGCCACACTGGGGCAGAGGTCCTATCTGCTCTGCAGGGCCAGGCCGAGAGGTGGTTGACGCCACGCCAGCTTAAGCCAGGAATGGTGGTTTGCGACAATGGCACCAACCTCCTCTCCGCCCTCCGACAGGGACAACTGACCCATGTGCCCTGTGTGGCTCACGTCCTTAACCTGGTGGTGCAGCGGTTCTTGGGCAGGTACCCGGGCTTACAGGATGTCCTGAGGCAGGCCAGGAAAGTCTGTGTGCATTTCCGCAGATCTTATAATGCCAGTGCTCGCCTGGCTGAGCTGCAAAAGGAGTTGAACCTGCCCAAGAACCGCCTTATATGTGACATGCCCACCAGGTGGAACTCAACTTTGGCCATGCTGCAGCGGCTGCACACGCAGCAGAGGGCCATCAATGAGTACCTGTGCGACTACGGCACCAGGACAGGGTCAGGGGAGCTTGGTTTTTTTTCTCCACGCCAGTGGGGCATGATCAGGGATGCATGCACTGTCCTGGCACCATTTGAGGAGGCCACGAGGATGGTGAGCAGTGACAGTGCATGCATCAGTGACACTGTACCTCTTGTCCACCTGTTGGAGCACACGCTGCGTGGAATAATGGACAGGGCACTTGAGGCAGAACAGAGGCAGGAAGAGGAGGACTTCCTTGCCTCTCAAGGCCCCCTTTACCCAGACAGTGTTCCTTCTGTCCCACCCATCGCACAGGAAGAGGAGGAGGAGGAGGAGGAGGAGGAGGATTGTGTCAGCATGGAGGTGGAGGCTGGCACTCAGCATCATCAGCAGCAGTCTTTTAGGGATGATTTACAGTCCCAAGAAACCAGTGGACTTGTACGTGGCTGGGAGGAGGTGGCTGCGGATCATGTCGTCCTTAGTGACCCAGAGGACTCCGGAGCGAATGCCTCAGCAAACCTACGCTGCATGGCCTCCCTGATCCTGCAAAGTCTGCGGAAGGATCCTCGTATTCTTCGGATCAAGGAGAGGGACCATTACTGGCTGGCCACTCTCCTTGATCCACGGTACAAGGGTAAGGTTGCGGACCTTATGTTACCGTCGCAGAGGGAGCAGAGGATGAGACAACTCCGGGAGGCCTTGCAGAAAGGTCTGTGCAACGCGTTCCCAGAGACTGGGAGGTTACAAACTCCTGGTCCTGGACAACGAGTTGCTGAGGCTTCGGCCAGTCAAAGAAGGAGCGGTGGGGAAGGTGGCCGTCTGACCGATGCGTTCAGACAATTCTTTAGTCCGCAGCCCCAAAGTATGATCGGTTCCAGCAACCATCGCCAGCGTCTGATAAACATGGTGCAGGAATATCTAGGGGCAAGGTCAGACTTGGACACCTTCCCCACCGAAAATCCTCTGGCTTACTGGGTCTTGAGGATGGATCACTGGCCAGAGCTTGCACAGTATGCAATTGAGCTACTGGCCTGTCCTGCATCCAGCGTTCTTTCGGAACGCACATTCAGTGCTGCTGGAGGATTTGTCACGGATCAAAGGGTGCGCCTGTCCACCGACTCGGTTGATCGACTGACTTTCATCAAGATGAACCAGTCTTGGATCACCACCAGCTACCACACACCTGATGCTGATATAACAGACTAATTGATTTTAACATGTCACATCCCTTCAAGACTGATGCTGATGCTGAGTGCCTGTGCTGTTATGTTGACTGGCTATCCTCCTCCTCCGAGTCCTCAATGATACGATTGATGATGATAGCTTGGAAGATCATTTTTGTTTATGGGTGCCGCCACCAGTGGCTAAGGCCCAATTTTTCAGCCCCTGTTTTACAGGGGCGTGTAATTACAATTTTTTTAGCAATAATTTGCCATAGGGCTCATTGCTGTGCTCCAAGTACAGTATCTGTGAGGGGTTGGAGTGTTGTGGCACCAGTGCCTAAGGCCCAATTTTTCAGCCCCTGTTTAACAGGGGCGTGTCATTACAATTTTTGAAGCAATACTTTGCAACAGGGCTCATTGCTGTGCTCCAAGTACAGTATCTGTGAGGGGTTGTAGTGTTGTGCCACCAGTGCCTAAGGCCCAATTTTTCAGCCCCTGTTCAACGGGGGCATGCAATTACAATTCTTGATCTAATAATTCACAGCAGGGTCCATTGCTGCACCCACCAAGAGTAACTCTGAGGGCTTACAGTCTTGTGGCAACGCCACCACCACCACCACCACGAAAGGCCCAATTTTTCAGCCCCTGTTCAAAAGGGGCATGTAATTACAATTCTTGATCTAATAATTCACAGCAGGGCCCATTGCTGCACCCACCAAGAGTAACTGTCAGGGCTTACAGTGTTGTGGCACCAGCACCACCATCAAAGCCCCAATTTTTACTACCACTGTTCAACAATTATATGTAATTAAAATTCCTGATATAATAGTTGACAGCAGGGCGTTCCAGCACCAACCAAGAGTAACTGAGTGCTTACAGTGTTGTGCCAACACCAACAACTAAGGGGCCTATTTCTGCAGAGTATATACGGCAGGTCCCTACTTTCAAACATCCAACTTACAAACGACTCCTACTTGCAAACGAAAGAAGACAACAGGAAGTGAGAGGAAATCTACCCCTAGAAAGGAAAATTCTCTCCTGTAAGAATAAATATGGGAGAAAGGGGTCTCATCTGTACTGATGCTTTATCAGCAATCCTTGTTTCAAGAAAAACACCACATTTCAAAAACAGTTGTCATTGGGACGGAAAGTGAGGTGAAATGTTCTGAACAGGGGCACAGACAGCAAAACAAATGTTACAGGGGTGATAACCCTTACCTATGTTTCCCAAAAAGTTTAAAAATAGATTTTTGGGCTGGAGCTACACTTCAACAATGTACCTGTTCAAAATTACAAACAGATTCTACATAAGAACAAACCTACAGTCCCTGTCTTGTATGCACCGCCTGTATACGGCTGTTCAGAGTATATAGGGCCTTTTTTATTTTATGTGCGGGGTTCCCCTTAATATCCATACAAGACCCAAAGGGGCTGGTAATGGGCTGGGGTAGGGGGGGGGGGGTCATGGGGTAGCTATGCCATTTTTCTTAAAGAATTTCATCCATATTACCGGGACCAGACATTACATTAAAGCCGCAAGCAGTTTTAAATGGCTTTTTTTTCCTTTAGAAGTGTCATTTTCTGCAGGGACAGTTCTAAACACGGGAAACACGTGGCACTTCACAGGCATACTTTAGACACCCCCCAGGTACGATATTTAAAGGAATATTTGACTTTTTTTTTTCACTTTATGCATCATTAAAATGACTGCTCCCGAAAAACGACCGTTTTTAAAACTTCTTTTTGCATTGATACATGTCCCCTGGTGCACAACCCGGGTTCCCAAACCCTATTTATGACAATAACATGCATAATAGTTGTTATAATTAGCACTTTAGAATTCGAACGTTCGCATCCATTGTATTTAATAGGGTTCTAATGTTCGTTCGAACTTTCGGTCCGTTCGCGGGTTCTGGTGCGAACCGAACCCGGGGGTGTTCGGCTCATCACTAATCACACTTATCTGCCGTGTTGCTAGTCAGCCTCTGGTCCCTCAATATAGTTGACGATGTTACTTTGCTTTAGTGTCCTTTGCACAGTGTGCACCAAAAGCTTACCTCAATACAATTGCTGGTGTTCTGATACAAATACAGGCATGGAGCTGCAGTGTTTTGCTTTAGTGTCCTTTGCACAGTGTGAACCAAAAGCTTACCTCAATACAATTGCTGGTATTCTGATACAAATACAGGCAGGGAGCTGCAGTATTTTGCTTTAGTGTCCTTTGCACAGTGTGCACTAAAAGCTTACCTGAATACAATTGTTGGTGTTCTGATACAAATACAGGCAGGGAGCTTCAGTATTTTGCTTTAGTGTCCTTTGCACAGTGTGCACTAAAAGCTTACCTGAATACAATTGCTGGTGTTCTTATACAAATACAGGCAGGGAGGGAAATTCTCTCTTGTAAGAGTTAATATGGGAAAATGGTGTCTCCTCTCTACTGATGCTTTATCACCAATCCTCGTTTCACTAAAAAACCCAAATTTTCAAAAAACATTTGTCATTGGGACGGAAAGTGAGGTGAAATGTTCTGAACAGGTGCACAGACAGCAAAACAAATGTTACAGGGGTGATAACCCTTCCCTATGTTTTCCAAAAATCTTAAAACAGATTTTTTGGCTGGAGCTACACTTTAAAAATGTACCAGTTCAAAATTACAAACATATTCTGCGTAACAACAAACCTACAGTCCATGTCTTGTTTGCACCGCCGGTATACTGCTATTCAGAGTATATAGGGCCTGGGGGCCCCACGCCTTTCCTTTTTTTAATTTTGGTGCGGGATTCCCCTTAATATCCATACAAAACCCAAAGGGGCTGGTAATGAGCTGGGGGGGGTACCCATGCCATTTTTCTCAATGATTTTAATCCATATTGCCGGGACCAGACATTACATTAAAGCCGCAAGCAGTTTTAAATGGCTTTTTTTTCCTTTAGAAATGTCCTTTTGTGCATAGACAGTTCTAAACACGGGAAACACGTGCCACTTCACAGGCATACTATAGACACCCCCCAGGTATGATATTTAAAGGGATATTTCCCCTTTTTTTTCACTTTATGCATCATTAAAATCACTGCTCCTGAAAACTTCAGTTTTTAAAACTTCTTTTTGCATTGATACATGTCCCCTGGGGCAGGACTCGGGTCCCCAACCCCTTTTAGGACAATAACTTGCATATTAGCCTTTAAAATTAGCACTTTTGATTTCAAACGTTTGAGTCCCATAGACTTTAATAGGGTTCTAAAGTTTGCGTGAACTTTCAGTCCGTTCACAGGTTCTGGTACGAACCGAACCGGGGGGTGTTCTGATTATTCCTAATCATAATACAATTAGTTGGTTTGTGTTTTTTCCTTCTTTCTCTCTCTTTATAATGTATATTTGATGATGCTGCATAGTAACTGACCTCTTTGAAACCCTTTGGTGATGCTGCACAGTAGATGACTTCTTTGAAACCCTTCCTGTGGAAGCAGGTTATGTACCCTGCAAAATGCACAGGGACATTTTTGTTGTAACGGTTGACAGCATTTGCCAAATGGCATTTATTTGCTCTATGTTGGGTAATGCCAATATCAGAATAGATTAATACATGTTCATAGAGGAAAGGTTTGTGCAGTGAAACACCCTTTTGGTGTTTATATTTTATCTATTTGGTCTTTGTTGCTTTTGTATGTTGTAATATTTTTGTATAAATAAAATTGTAAAGGGTGTGTATTCCCAATATTTTACCTTTTTTGAACTCTGTGGCTTCTATAGGAACTCAAAGTCCATTTTGGTATGGAGAATTGGGATTTGCATTATAATTAGGATGTGGTGACCTCATTCTGTGTTTAGAGCTTCCCAAAGTCTTATGGTTTGTATGGGTTGAACTAAATAAACTTTGTCAAGCTAATTAACTATTTATGTACCTTCAAACTATAGCATTTTCAAGTACCGGTCATGAGAAATTACCAAATCAGAAACACTGTTCTACATTATCAACTAGGTGTACAGGGTAATATTGAATTGCATTTTAAATAACCAAATGCTGTGGTGATTTTGTAAAAAAAAGCCACTGTTAGTATTACAGTTCATGAATATGTCTTGAAGGTCAGCCTACCATGGTTCAGTTTTGATCCATCCAGGTCCATATCCATATCTACCTGGCCAATAAGTTCAACCCAGTTGAAGCCCCGCCCAACATTGTTCTTTTCTCGCTCCAGACACTCCTAGAGTATGTTTCTTTAAGGATTTTTTTTTTTATTCTTTTTTATTTCTGGAGTTCCTTTTTTTCCAGAATGCTTCTACATGCCTAGGTTCAGCGTCTTCTGGGAAGTATACCCCCTACATTAGGCTGTAAATTTCCCAGAATTTGGGCTCCTGTGGTGCTTGGGCTTGCTGAGAGTCTTTATAAAGTACTTACCATGAGAATGGCTGTACTTATTAATGATTTTCTTTTCTGACTGATCCCTTCCATCTTTTTTTTTCTGGCTGGCCAGAAGCACTTGAACTTGTGGGGCCTGTGCTTGAGCATGGTCTCATCCTTTGCTGAATGGGGAGGTGCCTTCCTCCAAGCATGTGACAAGAGCACCCATTAGGAGAAAGGGGACACTGTAAGACCTGAGTTTGCTATGTGAACCAGGGGGAACCCTTTTCTGATTGTCTGCTTCTTAACCTGGCAGTCTTGGTTTCAGAGAGATTCCTGCTGCTTCCTATCAGTGTGAAGCATTAAAGAACAAAAATGATACACAACTTGTTTGACGTGGCACCACATCCAAAAATACAAAAATGGAAATAAAAATAAATAAATAAGGACTTTATTGGTTGCCACCTATAACCTCAAAGAAAGGAAGTGAGTACTCCAAGGGTATAAAAATGCAAAAGTTTATTGACAACATAAATTCAATTTCAAGTTTTCATAAAAACATAACTGATATTTGTCAGACGGTATAGAGTATATTCCCCATATGGGTGTAAGCATAGGTATAGGCGTACTGAAACCTGTTGTAATTTAGCCCATTTACATATAAGGATAGATAGTGGGGGTCATTTATTATAGCGCCACGGTGCTAATTAGCGCTAATTGATGCGAATTAGCGCTAATTAGCGATATTCGCTGCAATTAGTGCTAATTAGCACTAAAACGGTATTCACTATAGTGCTGGAGAGAAAATACTCCCAAAATTGAATTTACTAAGGTTCCCAGAATCCAAATAGCGCCCAAATCCTTACTCTGCTAAGAGACTGGAGAATTGCCAATGGAAATAATGTTTAGAGCATGATATAATTGCCTAAATGGTACTGAAATATGCAGTACCGTATATTATTTAAAGATAATCTGCTTTTAAACTGTGTGAAAAAGTGATTTCTACACTGAAATATCTTTAAAAGTCTGAGAAGTGAAAAATTCCCCGTTTTTGTAAAACTACTCTATTTGCCGGCATATAAGGCGACTGGGCGAATAAGACGACCCCCTAATTTTCCAGCTAAAATTTTGGTTTTGGGATATACTCGCCGTATAAGACGACCCCCTTCCGACTAGCCATGCCTCACCTCACCTCACTGTGCCATTGCATGCCTCACTGTGCCATTGCATACCTCATTGTGCCATTGCATACCTCACTGTGCCATTGCATGCCTCGACGATCACATACCTTATCCCTGACATGTAGAATCTCAGTCAGCCCGCGGCCGTCCATTTTTCAAAAGCCGCGCCTCCTCCTCGTGCTGTTCTGTGATAGGCAGAACACTCAGCTTCCCAGCAGACACTGTGTTCAGTGTTCCGCCTATCACAGATGCCCTCTCATCCGAGGAACTCTGAACAGAGGCTCTGCTGGGAAGCTGAGTGTTCCGCCTATCAGGGAACAGCACGAGGAGGAGGCGTGGCTTTTGAAAAATCGACGGCCGCGGTTGATTGAGATTCTACATCAGGTACTGGCGTATAAGATGACCCCCGACTTTTGAGAAGATTTTTATGGGTTAAAAAGTCGTCTTATACGCCGGAAAATACGGTAGATGCCAACACAACTGAGCATGCTCAGACCTGAAATAACTCGAATTTTAACTCAAGTGTCTTTTTTCACAAGAGTTATAGTAAATACAGAAATGAGAGCTAATTAAAGAGCATTTTTTGGAAGTGAAAATCTGCTCTATTATAGTCCAATGCAAGTTTTAGCCATTGATTCTAATGGTACAATTGTCACAAATAAATCCTTTTAATGTTAAGATGAAATGTATCTTTCTCTGAAATTAATTTTCCTTTGCAACATTGTTGCTTCTAATTTAGGGATGAGCTGAACACCCCCCGGTTCGGTTCATACCAGAACCTGCGAACAGAACTAAAGTTTGTGCGAACTTTAGAACCTATTAAATACAATAGACTTGAACGTTCAAAATTAAAAATGCTAATTATCAAGGCTAATATGCAAGTTATTGTCCTAAAAAGGGTTTGGGGACCCGGGTCCTGCCCCAGGGGACATGTATCCATGCAAAAAAAAGTTTTAAAAACGGCCGTTTTTTCGGGAGCAGTGATTTTAATAATGCTGAAAGTGAAACAATAAAAGTGAAATATTCCTTTAAACTTCGTATTTGGGGGGGTGTATAGTATGCCTGTAAAGCAGCGCTTGTTTCCCGTGCTTAGAACTGTCCCTGCACAAAGTTTCATTTCTGAAGGAAAAAAAGTAATTTAAAAGCACTCGCGGCTATACAGTAATGAATTGTCGGCTCCCGGCAATACAGAGAAAAGTCATTGATAAAAAAAATAAAAAGTGTGAGGGTCCCCCAAATTCAATTAC
This sequence comes from Rana muscosa, assembly GCA_029206835.1. NCBI lineage: Eukaryota > Metazoa > Chordata > Amphibia > Anura > Ranidae > Rana > Rana muscosa. The sequence continues at coordinate 1,148,545,281 of CM055122.1, read as the reverse complement.
CAGACCCTTCAGGTCTGGTATGAATTTTAAGGGAAACTCCACGCCAAATTTAAAAAAAAAATAGCGTGGAGTTCCCCCCAAAAATCCATACCAGACCCTTTATCTGAGCACGCAACCTGGCAGGCCGCAGTAAAAGAGGGGGGACGAGAGAGCGCCCCCCCACCTGAACCGTACCAGGCCACATGCCCTCAACATGGGGAGGATGCTTTGGGGGTCTGTGACCCCTCAAAGCACCATGTCCCCATGTTGATGGGGACAAGGGCCTCATCCCCACAACCCTTGTCCGGTGGTTGTGGGGGTCTGCGGGCGGGGGGCTTATCGGAATCTGGAAGACCCCTTTAACAAAGGGGACCCCCAAATCCCGCCCCCCCCTATGTGAATTGGTAAGGGGTACATTGTACCCCTACCATTTCACAAAGAAAGTGTGGAAAAAACAAACAAACACACAGACACAGTTGGTAAAGTCCTTTATTAAAAATAAAAAAAATAAAAACCCATTCCAGCGATGTAATCCAGTCTGTCCAGCGTTGTTCTCTATGTCCCGCGGTGATCCGATGTCCAGCGCTGAAGTCTCCACTCCACACGAAACCCCCATGATGTACGAGGGGGAGGGGTCACCCGTCAGATCATAGGGTAAGCCCCAGCTTTCCCCGCTTGCCGGGGAATAGCCAATGACGTAGGCGGGATTCCGCCTACGTCATTGGCTATTCCCCGCAAGTGGGGAAAGCCGGGGCTTACCCTATGATCTGACGGGTGATCCCGCCCCCTGGTACGTCAGACCCCGCCTATGTCATTGGCTGAGCAGACCTGATGGGGAACGGGATTTGATTCCTCTGCAGTGTAATAAATGAATAGACCCCACCCCTTCTCACGTTCCCCATCAGGTCCGCTCAGCCAATGATGTAGAGGGGCAGGGTCACCTTCAATGGGTGTAAGGCTGAGTGGACCTGACGGGGAATGTGAGAAGGGGCGGGGTCTATTCATTTATAACACTGCAGAGGAATCAAATCATATTCCCCATCAGGTCCGCTCAGCCAATGACATAGGCGGGGTCTGACGTACAAGGGGGCGGGGTCACCTGTCAGATCCTAGGGGTAAGATCATAGGGATCCCGCCCACTAGCGTTGCTAGCCAGGTGCGGGGGGGCGGGCCGCACCCGGGTGACACCCACCAGAGTGGTGACACCCGTGGGTAGCGCAGCGGCCACACTGACATCGCCCGCCCGCTGCCCTGTGCCTTAGGCTCACGCTGCGGCTGTGTCCCTCAGCGGAGCGGTAGGAAGCCGCCGCCCCCTCTGCCTCCTCTCTGTTTACATCCACAGAGGAGGAGGAGGAGCCCGCGCTCGAGACACCCCGCTGTGTGTATCTGCCGCTCTGTTCTGAGGTCTGAAAGGTAAGGGGGGCATCTTTACTGATGGGGGAGGGGATGTCTGTACTGCTGGGGTTTGCACAAGGGGGAGTTTGCACCAAAGGGGTTGGGCTGTAACTGAGGGGGGTGTCTGTACTGAGGGGGGTCTGGTACTGAGGGGGGTGTCTGTACTGAGGGGGTGTCTGTACTGAGGGGGGTCTGGTACTGAGGGGGGTGTCTGTACTGAGGGGGGTGTCTGTACTGAGGGGGGTGTCTGTACTGAGGGGGGGTCTGGTACTGAGGGGGGTCTGGTACTGAGGGGGGGTCTGTAACTGAGGGGGTGTCTGTAACTGAGGGGGTGTCTGTTACTGAGGGGGGTGTCTGTTACTGAGGGGGGTGTCTGTTACTGAGGGGGGTGTCTGTTACTGAGGGGGGTGTCTGTTACTGAGGGGGGTGTCTGTACTGAAGGGGGTGTCTGTACGAGGGGGGTCTGTAACTGAGGGGGGTGTCTGTAACTGAGGGGGGTGTCTGTAACTGAGGGGTTCTGCACTGAGGTGGGGGTGTCTGTACTGATGGAGTGGTCTGCACTGAGGTGGGGGTGTCTGTACTGAGGGGGAGGTTCATACTGAGGGAGGCGGGTCTATATTGATGGCGGGGTGTCTGTACTTAGAGGAGCGGGTTTGTACTGAGGGAGGGGATCTATACTGTGGGAGTGGGGTCTGTAGTTAGTGGAGGGGGGTCTGTGCTGAGGGGGGACTATAGTTGTTGGGGGGTGACACCATTTTTTTTCGCACCGGGTGACACCAACCCTAGTGACGCCACTGATCCCGCCTACGTCATTGGCTATTCCACGTCAAGCGGGGAAAGCTGGGGCTTACCCTATGATCTGACAGGTGACCCCGCCCCCTCGTACGTCATGGGGGTTTCGTGTGGAGTGAAGACGGGAGGAGACTGCAACGCTGGACATCAGATCACCGCGGGACATAGAGAACAATGCTGGACAGACTGGATTACATTGCTGGAATGGGTTTTTAATTTTTTATTTTTTTATTTTTAATAAAGGACTTTCCCAACTGTGTCTGTGTGTTTTTTACAATTTTTTTACACTTTCTTTGTGAAATTGTAGGGGTACAATGTACCCCGTTACCAATCCACATAGGGGGGGCCGGAATCTGGGGGTCCCCTTTGTTAAAGGGGGCTTCCAGATTCCGATAACCCCCCCGCCCGCAGACCCCCACAACCACCGGGCAAGGGTTGTGGGGATGAGGCCCTTGTCCCCATCAACATGGGGACATGGTGCTTTGGGGTCCAGACCCAAAAGCATCCTCCCCATGTTGAAGGCATGTGGCCTGGTACGGTTCAGGAGGGGGGGCGCTCTCTTGTCCCCCCCTCTTTTCCTGTGGCCTGCCAGGTTGCGTGCTCGGATAAAGGGTCTGGTATAGATTTTTGGTATGGATTTTTGGGGGGAACTCCACGCCATTTTTTTTTCATTTGGTGTGGGGTTCCCCTTAAAATCCATACCAGACCTGAAGGGCCTGGTAATTGAATTTGGGGGGACCCCCACACATTTTTTTTTTATCAATGACTTTCAATGACTGTTCTCAATATTTCCGGGAACCGACAATTCATTATAGCCGTGAGTGCTTTTAAATTACTTTTTTTCCTTCAGAAATTATACTTTGTGCAGGGACAGTTCTAAGCACGGGAAACATTCGCTACTTTACAGGCATACTATACACACACCCTAGGTACGAAATTTAAAGGAATATTTCACTTTTATTGTTTCACTTTAAGCATTATTAAAATCACTGCTCCCGAAAATACTTCAGTTTTTAAAACTTTTTTTTGCATTGATACATGTCCCCTGGGGCAGGACCCGGGTCCCCAAACACTTTTTATGACAATAACTTGCATATAAGCCTTTAAAATGAACACTTTAGATTTCTTCCAAAGACTTTTACAGGGTGTTCCGCGGCTTTTCGCATTTGCCGCGAACACCCCAAATTGTTCGCTGTTCGAACTCAAAGCTCATCCCTATTCTAATTAAAATATTTTGTTTTTAAGAATGCTAGAATGTGGAATGTTTTGATGTTTTGGTAAAATATATTTTTCTCTGTCACTTTCATTTGTTACTCTCCATCTCACAACAATCTTTACCCAGACTCACATAGGTGTCTTTACAGGGCACACACAATACCATTGCTGATGCAAATTTAAAATTAGTCACTTTTTTTGTGCTTTTTATTATTTCTAAATAATCATAATTTGAGCCCCAAAAATTTGATATGTGTTCCAACATCAGAAATCAAAATGTAATTCCCCAAAATTTGAGGGTAATATCACTATTCTAAACTCACCCACAAAAAAACACCAAATATCACAGAATAAATCAAGAAGAATAACTCTTGAGTAATGTAATTCTATCACCTGTATGCCCAAATAAATGCAGTATTTATGTGTATTTATGTGCATGAGGATCTCACATGTGGCAGCTCTGTGGCTTAGAGGTTAGAACTTCTGCTTGGCATCCCTTAGTGTCTGGGTTCAAATCCCAAACATGCTGCTTCATGTAGAGAAGTTGTTTCATCTCCCAGGACTTAAAGCTATGTCTAAATGTCATATCTATGTGTTAGGAGGGTTCCACCACCAATGTAAACCTTGCCAGATACACAATTTAGCCAAAAGTATTGGGACAACTGCCTTTACACACACATGAACTTTAATGGCAGCCCAGTCTTAGTCCGTAGGGTTAAAATTTGATTTGGCCCACCCTTTGCAGCTAGAACAGCTTCTGGTAAGGCTGTAAAGGCTGTCCACAAGGTTTAGTGTGTCTATGGGAATGTTTAATCATTCTTCCAGAAGTATATTTGTGAGGCCAGGCACTGATGTTGGATGAGAAGTCCTGGCTCGCAGTCTCTGCTCTAATTCAGCCAAAGGGTGTTCTATCGGGTTGAGATCAGGACTCTGTGCAGGCCAGTCAAGTTTCTCCACCCCAAACTCGCTCATCCATGTCTTTATGGACCTTGCTTTGTGCACTGGTGTGCAGTCATGTTGGAACAGGAAGGGGCCACCCCCAAACTGTTCCCACAAAGTTGAAGCATGAAATTGACAAAAATGTCTTGGTATGCTGATGTCTTAAGAGTTCCCTTCACTGGAAAAACAACCCCACACCATAATCCCCCTCCACCAAATGATTTGGACCAGTACACAAAGCAAGGTCCATAAAGACATGGATGAGTGAGTTTGGGGTGGAGGAACTTGACTGGCCTGGACAGAGTCCTGACCTCAACACAACAGAAGACCTTGGGAATGAATTAGAGCAGAGACTGTAGGCCAGGCCTTCTCATCCAACATCAGTGCCTGACCTCACAAATGCATTTGGAAGAATGGTCAAACATTCCCATAAACACACTCCTAAACCTTGTGGACAGCCTTCCCAGAGGAGTTGAAGCTGTTATAGCTGCAAAGGGTGGGCCAACCCAATATTTAACCCTACGGACTAATATTGGGATGCCATCACAGTTTATGTGCGTTTAAAGGCAGGTGTCCCAATACTTAGGCCAATATATTGTATATTGCTTGGAGACACTGAGCATGGCTATTGACTTAGGGCTGGTTCACACCACAGACATGCAGAGAACATGTGTGAGGCTGCCCGGTGGCTAAGTGGGTAGCAATTCTATCTAGCAGCGCTGGGGTTGCTGGTTCAATTCCCCAACATGCTAATGCTTGTGTTGAAGTTTACATGTTTTACCTGGGTGGGTTTCTCACCACAATCCAAAGACATGCTGGCATTTTATTTGTCTCCTGTCAAAATAGTCTCTAATGTAAAAAAGTTAGTTTTGGAATTTAGATTGGAAGCTCATTGCAGCCAGGGACTGATGTTAATGTTTGTTAGCACTAATCATGCCCAGGGACTTGGAGATTTAAAATTGTAGGGTTTACACTGCACAGGTACATATGCTTAGAAATCTGTTGCTTTGTTTATGTGCATGCAAATGGACTTGGATCTGTGGCCTGTAGTTGGAGATTTGATGCACATAGCCAAGGGCTAACACAGTTGCAAATAGTATTATGTGTTCCTGCCCATCAGATGAAATCACTTTAGACAGACACGAAGAGACAGATTGAAAGATACTGGTGGGCGTGTACTTCTATTGGGCGTGTACTTCTATTGGGCGTGTGTCAGTTTCCTAACAATACAACCTCTCTTATATAAAGGCCTGCAGTATGGGGGATCTTTTGATCTGAAAAGGCCAGATATCATTGCTTAATCGTGTACACAGAAATGCAGATTCCAGCAGAACATGGTCACCAATGTATGTATATGTGGATTGTGGGGTGGGGGTAGGTGTTTTCAACATGTGTTTTTTTAATACTATGTTGGAATGCTTTGTAAGAATAATGACTTGAGTATGTTTCTATAATCTTGCAGATAAAAATGTGATGTGTTGCCCGTTATACACTAAAAGTAAAGCTGTGTGCACTCTAAGGTTTTGGCAAATTTTAGATTGTAAGCTCCTATGAGCAGGGCCCTTAAAATTCAATTGCTAAATGTAGCACAATGTATCCTGTCCATATTTTTTAGAAGCTAGTAAATGAATGTACGTAATTTTGTTTCTGCTGGTAAAATAAAGTACATTTATTAAGCTTTGGTGTGGTGTTTTTTTTGTTTTTTGTTTTTTTAGTTTTTTTGGTGGTGGTTTTGGCAAAGTGCAATATCTTTTATTTATATATGCATTTGTGCACCTAAAAACGAATCTCTTCACCCTGGTTCACATTGATGCTACTTTGAAATCACGCTACTTCACTTGAGCTAGCGTGATTTTAGGTACTACTTGATAGACATCTGTGTGGCTTCATACACAAATGTCTATTGAAGTTGCACCTGAAATCGGCAAAAGTAGTGCAGGAACTACTTTTGCAAATCGGTGCGGTGCCACAAAATTGGGGTTACATCGATTGGAACAGTGCCATTGCCACCAATAGTCATGCGATTTGCTTTCTGAAATTGCATGACAAATCGCCCCAATGTAAACCTAGGCACACCTGCAAGTAAATGATAAAGGTGGAATCGTTAATATAGAACACCTGTGGAGAATTGCAGGTAATGAATTCAGCTGGTGGATAGGCAGTGTTATATGTGTCAGCTCTGGTTCACATTGGTGCGATTTGACATGTCAAATCGGTGGCAATTGCGCTGTTCTAATTGGTGCGATTTGCATTGATATAAGTGCAGAAACCTGCACAGATGTCTCTGATGTCCCCCCCCTGCAGTCGGAATTGACTTGCGGGAATGAAATCGTGAGAGTTCAGCTGAACAATTTCCTCCCGCTGTCAGTGTGAAGCAGGGCTCAAACTGGGCCTTTTGCCTTTGTAATTCACCTGCTGCTATGCCAGAGACACCATTTCTTATCAAACTTCCTTAAGTTTACCTTTAAATATGTATTTCTACATACAGTATAATGATATCTGCAAATAATCAAAAATAATAAATTCTAATCCTGATTGAGATCAAATATTCGCAGCTGCAATCAACAGAGCGTGGTTTCACCTCCTGACCCGGAAATGAGTCATTGTAATCACCCGGAAGTTCCTGTGCTGGTCAGGATCTCCATCTAGGTGGACGTGGCAAGGACCCTCTTTAGCAAAGAGGAGGTGCTGCTGATTTGCCGGGTAAGTGTAGGATATGTACTTGTGCTTACTCAAGGTGGGGGTGGATTTGGTGTGGGTTGGCATCACCACACATTTGCTTCTGGCCCATGTGCACACATCACTACTTCCTGCATTTGTTCTGCTGATGTAAATCAGTAAGGACTATGCAAGTATAAATGAGAGCTCCTTTCTATTTAAAATATATGACTTGAGTCACAGTTGGGCAACTTTTCATGATTCTCAATGATAACCATTTATATCTGTGCTACTTTAAGTCACACCAACTTAAAAGTAGTCCCTGTACTACTTTGGTGTGACTTTCAGGCTCAGTTTCCACTAGTGTGACTTGTCATGCGACTTGGGACTGCAAAGTCGATTGACATGTCATACCCCATGATTTCCAATGAGTATGGTTCATATCTGTGCGACTTCAAGTCACAGCGACTTCAAAGTAGTCCCTGCATTACTTTGGTCCCACTTTGATACGACTTGAGGTCCATAGACCTCAAGAATATACAGACATTGCTCCAAGTCATATCAAAATCGCGGCAAAAAATTGCAGCAGAATCATGCCAATTTAGGGTTGCAATAGTGGACACAGAGCCTCATGTGACTTGAGGTACATAGGGTGCAATATTACACAGGCATTCCCAGAAGTTGGGACCAAGTTGAAGCGGCAAAGTGGCAGCAAATTAGTGTGACTTTCAGGTCGCAGCAGTATAAAAGAGATTCAAGGATATGTTTGAATTTGGCCCTATTGTCACTTGTGCATCCTGAAAGTGGGGCAAATTCGTCCCTGCACTACATTGGTTTGACTTTGATGCGATTTGAGGTTCATACACCACAAGATTACACAGACATTGCTTCAAGGCAATGCTGTGCAATTTTAAGGTCGCACAAGTGCAAATGGGCCTTTTTTCAAAAGTGTTATTTAATCTCATTAGGTTACTTTCACACTTATGTGACTTTTCATGCAGCTTTGGACCTCAGAGGCATTAAAAGTTGCCCCCCATGAGTTCCATTCATATCTATGCAACTTCACCCATGTTCACATAGCTCTGAATTGACATGTCAAATTGCAGGCCAAATCGGCTCCTATTGACTGCAATAGAACTGTCTGAATTGGTGCGACGCCACACAGATTCCCAAAAGTAGTTCCTACACTACTTTGGGTGACATCAGGAGGCGATTTCTTACCTCCCAACTTTTTGAGATGGGTATAAGGGACACCTATTAGCAAAAGTATGTAGGGATAGGCACCTCCTAAAGCACCTTCTTAAAGGAGAATTATTCCCCAAAAAATTGTGTTTTTTTTTTTAACAATAATTACCCTTTAGATTGGCTTTGAGAATTTTCAAACAAAGCAATTTAGAAATTAGATGAAAGGTGTAGCGCTGGGAAACCCTTTTTGAAAGATAAAAATTGCATTTTATATAAAACTATACAGATCAGAGCAAAATGAGGGACAAATGAGGAGGACAGAGGGACTTTGTTCCAAATCAGGGACAGTTGAGACCTATGTGATTTCTGTGCAGGAAAGTGCACTGATGTCTCTAAAATCGCTCACAAAGTCGGGCTGAGGCCCCTTTCACACTTGAGCAACGTTTCCTGCGACTTTGGTCATCAGAGTCGCATGACAAGTCATACCATATGATTTTCAATGTGTACCATTTATATCTGTGCAACTTCAAGTCACACCGACTTCATAGTCCCTGTACTACTTTGGTCCGACTTTAATACGAGTTGAGGTTCGTAGACCTTAAGTTTACACAGGCATTCCCTGGAATCGCGGAAAAATTGCAGACGGAAATTTGCGTTCCTTTCCCTGCGACTCCTGCGTCCATAGACCAAGATTACACAGGCATTGCTTTAAAGTCGGATCAAAATCGCACAACTTTCAGGACGAACAAGTGTGAAAGGGGCCTAAAGCCTCGTACACACGGTCTGACTTTTTGCCAACAAGCTTCAAAATGAGCAAGTTTGACAAAAAATCAGACCGTATGTACGCACCATCGGACAAACTTTTTTTGTTTTCATCGGACAAATGTTCGGTCTGCAAACGGACAAACTTTTCGCCAACAAAAGTCTGATGGAGCAAAGTCCGACCGTGTGTACAGAAATCCATCGGACTTTTGTCCAATGGACAAATAAGCATGCCCAGAACCAATGTTAAAATCAACCAACAATAGCAGAAGTTGATCAAAGGGTGGCGGTAAAGAGCAGAAAAGAGCAGAAAACCACATGATGTTGGAAAAGTTTGCAGAAAAGTCCTGCCATGTGTATGCTATGGGTGTGCCCGGCCAACTCCCTTCGGACAAAAATCCACAGAAAAGTTTGTTTGAAGTCCGACCGTGTGTACGAGGCTTTAGTCACTGTGCTGAGTACTATTATACCTAGAATATAAAGTAGTCCCACCATCAAACACTAGTAAATGTATGTTCTCAATATAATTGTGCTCAAATGGCTGAAAATCACACAGATGGTATCACCTACTGAAAGCTTACTTTATACTCTGCAGCATATGCTGAAAAGAGGTTAATGCCTATTAGCCAATGCCACATCAGCATGAGTATGGTTATAATATTAATGCCTGAAATGCAAAACATTATTGTATAGAATTAAACATTAGTAAATGTATTTTCTCTGTAGGTATGTCCTCAGCTCTGTAGCATAGTGGTATTCCCTGCTGCCCTCAAAAGTTTAAGCCATGAGTTCAAATCCCACCGATGGCATCACCTCCTGAAAGTGTGCATTTTACTCAGCAGCATGTTTCTCCCGTTGCTGTGTTCTTCCGCGCAGTCGGTTACCGTTATAAAAAAAGTTGCTCTTCTTCTGTGGCGGTCTTCCTCCGCTGTGTTGTCATCTGTTGTGTGGCGTCTCTTACATGGAGCGGGCTCTCTGGGTGACGTTATCGGAGGGCCACAGAAGTCAGACACAGAAGAAGAGCGGCTTTTTTTTATTAGCGGGTAACCGACTGCGCGGAAGAACACAGCAGCGGGAGAAGACGGCGTGGCAGGAGAGACGGCTCGGGGAGAAGAAACATCACACACTAGTTGATGTTTGTGCTACGCTCAATAGGCTAGTGGTCAGCACTTCTACCTTGAAAAACTCAGGCTTTGACGCACTCATGGGTTCAAATCCCACAGAGAGATACTAAAAGATTGAATTGGTGAAAAAAAGGCAAATGATTATTAGCCAAAGCAGCATATGCTGAATATAGGTGAATGCCAATTAGCCAATGCGCTTTTATTCAATAATATTATGGTGTTGAATTCCAAACATCACACACTAGCTAACGGGCAGTTTACATTTCTTTGTTTGTTTATTTTAATTTGCTTGTGCAAAAAATAAACATAGCTGTTGGATGGTAGGTTGGCTGGTATTTGAACTTACTTGTACCATGAGAGCTGTGGAGACCGATACGTATTCTTCTACATAGTTTTGGTAAAAAAAAATTGAAGATAAGCGTTTATTGATTGGTTTGCGCAGCAGTTATAGCGTCTACAAAATAGGGGATAGTTTTATGGCATTTTTATTAATATTTTTTTTGTTTTACTAGTAATGGCGGCGATCAGCGATTTTTATCATGACTGCGACATTATGGCGGACACTTTTGACGCTATTTTGGGACCATTGTCATTTATACAGCGATCAGTGCTATAAAAATGCACTGATTACTGTGTAAATTACACTGGCAGTGAAGGGGTTAACCACTAGGGGGCAAGGAAGGGGTTGAGTGTGTCCTAGGGAGTAATTCTAACTTTGTTTTGGCTGGGCTTACTGTGACACGACAGTGATCGCTGCTCCTGATGACAGGGAGCAGTAGATACAGTAGACACAGGCATCCCCCCGTCTGTGACACAATCACTGCAAATTTAAAGGAACGTACATGTACGCCCATTTGCCTGTCCGTGCCATTCTGCCGACGTAAAAGTGCGTGCGGTGGTCAGCAAGTGGGTAAGTAATCCTCCCCCTCCTATGCCACATTTGGCATGTATTTTTTTTTGGCGGGGAGCGGGTACCTAGTTTTGACAGGTTCCTGCACCCAATTACGCATAGATCGCCTGGGCTATCCAAGCAGAAGTTCTCCTCTCCCCCTCCCTCCCTGCAGTCATATGGGACACACCAAAGGTCCCAGATGACTACTGGACCATTCAGGACATGCAGCGTGACTCGCGCATGTGCAATGCACATCTGGCTGTGAGGCTGTAAGCTGTCACAGCCAGGTGCCCACAGTTGAAATGCTGGCATCGGGGAGAGGAGAGGAAGACAAGCGACTGCTTGAATGAGCACATCGCTGGATCGTGGGACAGGTGCATGTGTGTTTATTAAAAGTCAGCAGCTACACATTTTGTAGCTGCTGACTTTTACTAAACATAGAAACGACTGGAGCTCCTCTTTAAAGACTTTATAGATCTCAGATAAGGTTATTACTATTTTGCTTAAACGATAAGTTCATGTTTCATAACATGTTACACCCACATCCAGGGTGTAACATGAAACATGTTACTAAATGAGCAGCCTCCACATCCCCCCAACCCCTGTGTTGATAGCGGGACAGGGGATCTTCTCCCGCACCTGCTATCACAATATAAAAAAAACAGCTGTGCGGGATTCCGCCCACCCAGGGCTCCGACATTCATTCACAGAGTTTTGTGCATGGCAGGACTAAAACTACCATCAGCCATTGTGTCTGACAGCTTGTAGTTCTCAATGAACTACCAGACCAATGATGAGCACTCTAGATAATTAGTTGATTCTTTCTGTCATTCAGCAACTGCCCACCCATATGAGGTATGGGCAGACCGTTACACTGACAGTCTGCAGGAACCTAAGATTGCACCCATGATCTGCTGCTGATTATGGATGCAATGTTTTACATTAACTGTTTGCTGTCCAGGCTATGACATAATGATACCAGCGGGAACCTCTTTTCAATCCGGGCTGATGTCATGCGACGTCCTCCCAGATCATGACCCACGCTTGGCCGTGGGACCATGCAGCGGTGTGATCTGTCACTGGCGGCATCCACCAGACACAGCCGATGACTGATCACCAGAGACCTTCAAAATGTGGCATTTATTTTTACAAAATGTGGCACTAAAAAATGTGGCAATGTGGCACTTATTTTGGCCAAATGTGGCATTTATTTTTAAACTTTCCACCCCCCTTCCCATCGTAAAAGGGATATTAAATTGTGCAACTTGAATTATATTAACTACTTTATTACTATTTACAGGTATTTCCAACACTTTTAGTTTTAATTATAGTATAATTTTACGTGAGCGACTATGCTCTCCATAGAAAAATTGAGGCGACGGTCGCTGACAATGTACTTTAATTTTGAAAAAGTCCTCTCTACGTCGGCTGATGTTCCAGGCACGTATTTCATTGCCAGTACGTCTGCAGCGTCCCAATCTTCTTTCCTTCGAGGTTCGCGGCGACGCTCCAGACTTCCTCCCAGCCACAATTCCTGGTCAGGACGGCCTGTACTGTGTTGGCAATTTCCTCCATCTTCACCACAGAGGTCGTCATGAGAATCTTCTGATACTGAAGCTGCTTGTTGACTTCTGAAATTGACTTGAAATTGGCCTCCAAAAAGAGAAGCTGCGGGAAGAGGGCCGGGTCGTCTATGAGGTCTTTTGCCTTTTTCGCGGCACCAGAATTGTCTTCCAGCTCCTTCACCACGGTTTTGAAACCTTCAAAATGCTTCACATACCACGTTACTACAGACAACCAGGTGCCCCACCTACTGACAACAGGCTCGGGAGGTAGTGGCACTCCAGGCAAATGTTTCCTGAATACCTCGACCCTCTTTGGTGCCTTCAGGAATATTTTTTTCCCCGCCGAGATGAGTTTGACTTTGGGGTGCTCTTCCCATATGGCCTCAGCAACACGATGTAGTCCATGCGCCAGACACGTCTCATGGATAATTTTTGGGTAGATAGCCTTAAAGGTCCTCCCCGCGCTCAGCATGCATGCTACACTATCCGTGACAAGTAGTAGCAAGCGTCCTGCCATGTTGGGGGCTCCTTGCCACAGCAGTCCTGAAACAAATAAATAAATGAAATATTAGCATGCTGTATATAAGCACTAAAAATGCCACCGTGACAGACAAAAGCTAAAATTATAGCCTGAAGGGTGCTGGTTTAGTAGTAGTAGTAATGTAGGAAAAAAGGCACTTACTCAGGGCTTCCTGGACAGTTTGGACGATGGTTGAAGCATTGTTTTTTTCCAACTGAGCCACGTGGATAAGATGACCTTTTTGGGCATTGTCAGGATCCAATTTTCCCACAACGACATTGGCGATGTATCGTCCGAGTGAGTCCGTTGCTTCGTCTACGCTGAACCAGATCCTTGAGTCACCAATGTCCTTGCGAATATCCTCCAAGTTCTAACAAAGAAAAATATATACACGTATACAGTCGGCACCATTTAAAACATGAACATTTGTTTTTTTTCATACCTACACGTAAACATGTTTGTAAATTTTTACTCCTTGATCTTAATTTTTGCAGAAGGTATTGTTGCTCAACCAAAGGTACCTATGCGTGATTTGAACATAAACTATCATTGAACGTTGCTTACCTTTTTTTTTTTTTTTTTTGTTTCATAAATTTTTATTGAGTGAGATATGATAACATAAAATATCAGTTTATACGTATGAACATCAAAAATTCTTAACATAGGAAAATAGGACAAATCTTGTCTTGTAAAAACATATGGTTCACATACAGTTACAACTAAAGGTATCCATGAGTGTTAGTAGTCAACATATTACACCAGTTGATTTTCCTGCTTTGTTCTAGAAGAATATTCTAGTCTATAAGGCACATTTTATTTGTCTATTCAATAATTATCTTTCCTTTTTCCCCTCTCCACCTCACTGGGGAGGAGGAGGGGAGCAGAGAAGGAGGGGAAGAAAAAAAAAAAAAAGGGGGAGTAGGGACAGCTGATCAGTGAGTTAGGATTTCTCCAATATAGGATTTTCCTTTAGAGACATATATGGGTTAAGCTCTTTAGGAAAGAATACAGTTTCTACTCCATTACTTGTTTGTATGCCTGAGAGTTTTTGAAAGCAATCCAATCGTGCCAGGTTGTCGAGAATTTAATAATATTTTCTTGAGAGATACTAATGAGTTCCTCAATTTGTTCTATATTGTTTATTCTCCGATACCATTCTATTTTTGTCGGTATTTTGTTAGATCGCCAGTGACAGGGGATACAGTGACGTGCAGCATTAATCATAAACATAGGTAATGACTTCAGGTAAACTTTTCTGGGAATGGAATTAAAATGCAACAAATATTGTGCAGGGTCAAATAATAGGTGTTCTGACGTGATTAAGATAATGGTTTCATGTACCAATTTCCAGAAGCTTTGAATTAAGGGGCAGGACCACCAAATATGGAGCATCGAGCCCTCCTCTTGTTTGCATCTCCAACACTTGTAAGAGCTTTGGGGGTAAAATTTGTGTATGATATTGGGAGTTCTGTACCACCTGGTGAGAATTTTAAAACCACTCTCCTGGGTGGCTACATTTAGTGACCCTTTATGTGCGTACATGAATATTTTTTCCCAGTTTTCTTTCATCAGAGTGATACCTAGATCACTTTCCCATTTTTGACACGACACACTGGAGAAATCCGTCAGTCCCTCAAAGACCGAGTTATAAATGGTTGAAATGATATGTCTGTGGGGGGATTTTTTTGTGCAAAGGTCTTCTAATGTTGTAAGAGGTCTTGTCCAGAATTGAGTCATGTCTCGTTTAGTCAGGAAATGTCTTATTTGGTTGTATGTCCATTGTGTGATTGAGAATGGTTTAATGACTTTATTTAGATCATCCCTGGATAAAAAATTTCCGTCTTTTAGGAAATGATTGACCAATATGTCTTTGTGAGGCCAACAGTCTGATAAAAAGTTTTTTTCTAGACCAGGGGGGAAGTCTGGATTATTTCTTAGTGGCGTGAGTGGGCTCAGCCACGGCGATGGATTCATCGTTTTAAAAGTGTTGTGAAATGTCTCAAGAGTGGGGCCTATAAGAGGATGTGATTCAATGTGTTTTGAGTAAAATTTGGGGTGGATCCAAGATAGTGACTTTAACTCTTGTGGGAACTGGATGTGTTCCAGAGTAACCCAATCTTTAACTTTTTGGTGTATGTTCCAGTCCACTATTCATGTTAGAAGTGTTGCTTGATGATACTTTTTGAGCTCTGGTAGAGCAATTCCCCCCCTGTTTTTGGGTAGGTTTAATCTAGTGAATTTTATTCTGGGAGGTTTGCCCCTCCAGACAAAGAGGGAACATGCCTTACGAAAGGATGAAAAGAAAGATGATGGTAATTTGATGGGAATTGTTTGCATGACATATAGGAATTTAGGTAGGATTGTCATCTTTATCAGTGAGGCCCTCCCAAACCAGGATATATTTAGACAATTCCACCTCTTCAGGTCTGCATGTGCTTCTTTTAGTATGGGGGTGTAATTTAATTGATATAAATTGTTTAGGTTAGAGGGGATTTCAATTCCTAGGTATGTGATGTTTTGATTTGCCCAAGTAAATGGGAAGTTTTTTTTGCATAGTTCTACTGAGCTTGTGGGTAGCGTGACATTTAGGGCGTTAGATTTGGAATGGTTGATTTTTAAATTTGAGAGTAATTGGAAATGTTCTAAGTCTTTCAAGAGATTTGGCAGTGATATATGAGGTTCCGAGAGAAAAAGAAGCATATCATCTGCAAACGCTGCGATTTTATATGTTTTGCTGTGAATCTCAATCCCCCTGATATCCTTGTTATCTCTGATCCTGTTTAACAGTGGTTCTAGAGTTAGAACAAATAATAATGGGGACAAGGGGCATCCCTGTCTTGTGCCGTTTCATAAATTGAAGGCGTTCGACAGATGACCATTGACACGCACTCGAGCTGTTGGATTAGAATACAGTGCTTTGATGTAAGATCTCATCAATGGCAAAATGCCTATATGTTCCAGTACCGCGTCAATGAAATCCCATGCCACTCTGTCGAACGCCTTTTCTGCATCTAGGGACAGAAAAAAACCTTGTTGCCTTTTTGTTGTTAGCCAATGATTAATGTTCAGCGCTTTAATTGTATTGTCTCGTCCCTCTCTGCCTGGTATGAATCCCACTTGATCGAGGGCTATCAAGGAGGTCAATAAGGGAAGTAATCTATTTGCTAGGATTTTGGCATAGATCTTCACGTCTACGTTAATTAAAGAGATTGGTCTGTAATTTGTAACCTGAGTAGCATCTTTTCCCTCCTTGGGTATTACAGTGATATGGGCTTCTAGCAATTGTTTAGGGGGTCGTTTATCAGAGTGTAGTGACCTAAATGTTTTCAAGAATCTTAGTTTTAGAATGTCAGTGAAAGTTTTGTAATATTGTAAGGGTAGACCATCTGGGCCAGGGGCTTTCCCTAATTTCATTTCTTTTAATGCTTTGTCAAATTCTAGGCTTGAGATCGGTTCTTCTAGTTCTTTAGCTATATTCATTGGGACTTGGGGTGAGCTATATTTCCCTAGGAACTCCTGAATGAGCTTCGCTCTTTTGTCTGAATCATGCGGGCATTTGGGATTGGATGGAATGCTATATAAGGATTGGTACTAAATTTCGAACTGCTTTGCGATCTCGTCATTCGAGGACTGTAGTTTGCCTTGTTTGTCACTTATTTGGTGAATAGTTGCATTGACTTTTTTGCTCTGGACCGCTTTTGCAAGCAGTTTTCCGCTTTTATTACCTTGTTCATAATAAATCTTGTGCCTCAATATGTATTGTCTTTTGGTTTTCATGTTTAATTCCTCCGAGAGCAATTTTCTGGTTTTTGTTAGATCCTCAAATGCTGAGACCGCAAGAGCTCGTTTGTGAACTATTTCCAGTTTGTGAATGTGTTCAATTAATGTCTTTATTTTAGATTGTTGTTCTTTCTTAATTTTGGCTAATCTTTTAATGAATTCCCCTCTAATGACGCATTTGTGTGCCTCCCATTGCGTAAGTGATGTGGTCTCCTCATTTTCATTTCTCAAAAAGTAGTCTTTTAATGTGTCTCTGAACTCTAGTACGTCAATAGGGTCTTTTAGAACGGTCGTGTTGAGTCTCCATGTTTTGGTAACAGTGTTTTTCTCTGGGAATGTCAGCGTCATGGTAATTGGGTTATGATCAGATATAATTAGGGGTTCTATCGTTGAATTTGTTAGAAGGGTTAGGTCGGGTTGTGATATAAAAAAGTAGTCAATTCTCGAGTATTTTTGATGAAGGCTCGAGAAGAACGTATAGTCTTTAGTTTGAGGATTAAGAGTTCTCCAGGTGTCGTGTAGCGTCAGTTCTTGCAATTGAAGTTTGATTTGTTTGAGTGCTCTGTATGGAAGGCTCGAGGCTCCACCCGAGGTGTCTATGATGGGGTTGAGCGGGACATTGAAGTCCCCACCCAGTATAAGGATACCTGTTGCAAAGGTCGTTAATAGATCCTTTATTTTGCGAAAGAAGATTACTTGCTTCGAATTAGGGGCATATATGTTTGCTATTGTTACGGGGTACTGGCCTATTTTCCCTTTTAGGAAGAGATATCTTCCATCAGGGTCCGATAAGGTGTTTAGCATCTGAAATGGGGTCTGCTTGGAGATTAAAATTGAGATTCCTTTTGTTTTCCCTTCAGGGTTTGTGGCATGGAATACTGTTGGGTATCTTTTATTTTGTAATTTAGGAATTGTGTCAGATTTAAAATGAGTCTCTTGGATACAAATGATGTTAGCTTTATGTTTATGGAATTCATTAAGAAATTTTGTTCTTTTTTCAGGTATATTAAGTCCTTTGGCATTTACTGATAATAATTTAATTGATAATGGAGTAGATTGTTGTTTATTGTTGGACATCTTTAAAGGTGATTTTTAGAGAGAGAGAGATAAAAAAAAAAAGGGGGGGACGGGTATGTAGGGGGGAAAGTTTTCCGGGGATAGATCTAGGCCTGCTAGTCTACCCTCAAAGTAGGGAAATCCGGTTGGTTCAAAGGGCAAATTAGTTTTGCCCCTTGTGTGGGAACGAGGTCTAATCAGAATCAGACGGATTCTTATACTCACTAGATATTTATTTTAGGCTATTGTAGGAAACTAGACGAAACAATTCAGAAATCTCTTATTTCTTTAAAATTTCTGTCTAGCTGAAGATCCTTTCTTTACTTTTTTACTCTTTTTGTCACCTAACAACCCGGTGAAGCTAGCTGAACAAGTTATTTTTGTATTTCAGGATGTTGATATGGAGTAATGGGTCTGGGGGAGGGTGTAGATGATTTTGTAATAGATTTGAGTCGGTGAGCCTTAGTATCATACAATTCAGTACAATCTAAATTTGGAACCTATGAAAGGAAGTTAGATTGTACGTCACAAAGCAATTAATGTGGAATAGAAATGATATGGGAGGAATTACAGATGTATTTTTATGTTTTGACCACTAGATGGGGCCTATGTATAACAGTGCTCTAAGTTATCTATTTATCAGTACATTGAAATATTAACTGCCTAGAAACAAGTATAAACCATAACTAGAAGATGAATATTCTGATTCAAACCAGGTCTATTAATTCTCAATTTCGAGCTATCGCCATAGTCTTCGGTACACGCAGGGAAATACATCCAGCGAGAATATAAACGACAATATTTCTATATATATCGTACACACTCTCCTTGATTCTAGTAATAACTCTTAACTGAAGGAGAGGACAATCATATCTAGTCTAAGAAAGTGAAAGACTTTCACTGGGGTATATTAACCTGCGTGTTTAAGTCTGGAGTCTGGATGCAGAGAATCGCCAGTCTACCTTATCATTACAATGATTAAGAATAATCAAATATTTACTTTAGTATCATCTTAAACCGTTGTTAATCCTATAGCAGAAAAAAAGGGGTAGAAGAAAATCTTCATACATTTTTAGCGTTTTGTTACGTGGGTATAAGAACTAATTCACCATTAAGGGATGACATTGTCCGATAAATCGCGGTGGAGCCTACTCTGTCGTATCAGAATATGGGTTATAGGACAATCGAAAGTGTTCTTTTTCTGCTGGTTATTTAGAATACATTTTTATATACCTTCTGGGGTAATCAAAGAACTATTGGTCGCAAAGCCCTAAGCATAGATTAGTTTATGCGGGACTTAAATGACCAAGTGCAGAAGACTGCCATAACCTTAGGGGATCAAGAGTGCGAGATCAGCCCGAGTGACTAAGATTTTCACAGATTGCGTGAATTCAGAGTGTTTGTGTGTAATACTTACAGGCATCTCATTCACTCGGGCGAAATCAGCACACTCTTTAGTTCCGATTTTTTTTTTTCCCCTTTCTCCCTTTTTTTCTCCTTTTTTCCTTCCTTCCCTTTCCCCTTTCTTCCTTTTTCCCCCCGGAGTCACTTAGTAGCTTCAGGGCTCTTAGTCGGTGTGACTTGATTTGGAAGTATAACAAGCCTGAACTAGAAGAATAAAAACATAAAAAGAAACAAGCGAACCAAAAAGACGTTAAAAAATAAAGGAGGGTAACATGCAGTTCCGGCTTCTCATAGTTTCTCAATGTATCGGCCGAGTGAAGGTTCCCTCAACTGGTTTTACCCCTCTCCTTTTCCCTTCAGAAGGTGGATGGTATTCTCTTTACTTTTTCTTTTTTTTTTTTTCCTCTTTCTCTCCCTGTTTCCTCTTTAGGTGTGTGATCTTCAGGTGTCCATTTGATCTCGGCGGTCCACGCGATCTCTTCGTCTGGGTGGGGAGATACCAGGGCTTCCTTGGGAGTACTCTCTCCTGCTGTGGTGTGGTGATGGTGATCTCCGTCGGCGGTCTCTATTTCTTTGGGTTCTTGGAGTGTAGTTGTTTGAAACTGAGATCCAAGATTCGTTAAGCATAAAAGAGTTGTACCATTCCGGGACCTCTGTCATAGGGTTATCTAGAGTTTCGCAGAAAGATCGGAGGTCTTCAGGCGTGCGGAGTAGAGCATTATGCCCTCTCCAAGTGGCAGAGAGGCAAAATGGGAATTTCCATCTATATGGGATTCCCCTAGTACGCAATTGGTCTGTGATTGGACGCAAGGCCCTGCGCTGCTGCAAAGTGATGCTCGAGAGATCTTGATACAGTTTGATTACATTTCCATTGAATACCAGTCTGTTCTTTTCTCTAGCTTTTTTAAGAATTGCTTCCTTTAAAGGGAAGTTTACTAGGCAGCAAATTATGTCTCTGGGGGGGTCATTCTCTCTTCCCCTGGGTCTGAGGGCCCTGTGAATCCTCTCAAAATCTATCGGAGAATCTGGTGGTCTATCTAAAATGTCATTGAATATGGTTGTTGCTGTGTGTTCAATTGGGGTTTGGTCAGACATTTCAGGGACCCCTCTAATCCGTATGTTATGGCGCCTCCCTCTGTTATCTAAATCTTCTAAATGGCGGTGCATTTCCACAATGTGGTGTAGGTGTAAATCCGCATTTTTTTGTACCTGTTCAATTGCCTCAGCTTGGCGCACTGTGGCCTGCTCCACTGCTCCTGTTCTTGCTGCAATCCCTCTTATGTCAGCACGGATTTCATTGATGGCTGCTGAGAAGGATGCCTTGATGTCCATCGACATTGCCAGCAGATTGGCCTGCAAGTCCGATAGGCTGAGGACCTGTGGTTGTTGATGTGGTGAAATTTGCTGATTTTCAGCTCCATTTGCACTATTCGCGCCGGCCGTTGCAGGCGTGGAGCCGCCGAGCGGCATAGCTGGCTTAGGCGAGGCCGCGGCTTTGAGGCCTTCCCCCATAGAGGTCCGGAACATTGCCGGGATGGTAGTCTGCGGCTGTTGGTTCGGCTCCATTGTTTCTGGGGTTGTTGGGGAGCCTCGATCACCCTTGCCCGTCCCCTCCGGATGACTAATTGGATCCTGTAGCTTATTTTAGCTTCTCAGGTTGACGGAGCTCCGGGATCAAGCGTCCATCTTGGTCCGGAGTTAGGCCAGTTCCAACGTTGCTTACCTTTTCACACAATTGAGGTACCATTCGTCTTAGGGTGCTCACGCTTGGCAATTTGACTCTACAGTACTTGTCAAAAATGACGCGCAGGGGACCCTTCTCCAGTTTGTGTAACGGAATGCCTTCTTTAAGGAAAGCCATGGTGACGTCTCTGGAAAATTCCTGGACCTTGGGCTGAATTTCCCATGACACCACATCTCTAAGGAGCTGCTGCTGCTTCCGATCAGTACTCAAAGCTTTGTCCCTTGCCAGGTGCTACTCGCTTTTCTTGTGCACGTCGAATTGCCACTTCTTCTTAAACTCATACTGTAAATTAAATACAAGAAAAAGTTTTGTATTCAGTACCGGTAAAAATTCTCCAGTAAAAGTCAGTTTCCTACACAGGCCAGAATAGATCAGTTTCGGAACGGGGACTAAGGTGAGGACAGAAAACAGTTTTCAACTATAGAAAATTTTGACACTTGAGGAGCATTTCAAGGCTACTTGGGGTGCAAGGCTGTTGGGTACCATAAAACGAACGTTAGTGGCCATAACTTCAAAATATACAGTGCTTGTGGAAGTAATAGAAAAAGATGACATTCTCTCGAAAAATTGAAAAAGTGAGAGAAATGAGAATGATATAGGTATAATAAGAGTTCTCAAAGAAAACTGAATAAAAACTTACCGATTTCGTGCACAAGTTGCAGAATATCTTCCCACCTTCCACGGCGAAATTGCTGTCACCATTAATCCTTTTCTTGAAAAGGGTTACGTTTGAACTAGCAACTTTAGGCATATTGAATTAGGAAAACACGAAAATGTAAAACACGAGCGATGACTTCAGTAATACACTTCAGCTTGGTATGAAGGACGTTGGAAAGGGAGCTGATATACTGTATATACGCGTTTCCCTACGGTCCTCCCCCCTGCTAATGGATTTTTACATACAGTGTACACAAAGATATACACTGTGGGACAATCCCCCCTCCCCCTTAGCAGCCAATCCACATACACATATACATCCCATAATACGTTTATCTTAAGGCAGACAGAACAATGTGAGGTCATTAACATTTAACAATGAGACAGGCACAATCCACATTCCCTCTTAATACACAAACAATAGGGAAGTCTGTAAGGTGGTATTAAATCTTCATATTTCTATATGAAGACATTGCTGACAAATATTACTGTCCCACTTGAAGAATATTAGAATATTTTTATTTTTTCTTGGCCCAAATAAGGCAAAACAATTGGCATTTTCCCGAAAATCTGCGAAATATGGTATTTCACGGAAAAATTTGCAAAATGTGGCATTTTAGTATGGCGCCTTGGCAATGTGGCATTTGAAGGTCTCTGCTGATCACTGTTCTGGCCCTTTGCCAGTACCATGTGACCGCTGTAACCAATCACAGCAGGTCACATGACAGTTGTAAGCAATGGATGGCTTCCTTACAAGCCATCCATTGTATACAATTGTGTTGCTAGCTGTGATTGGTCAGTGTAATAACATAGTACAGACTGGGCCAATCACAGCCCATCTGTACCATGTGATTAGCTCTGACCAATAACAGCTATTCACAACGAAAAAAATGGAATGAATCAATTTCACTCAGTAAAATGCTTGCATATAGCAATGTAATGCACTACTATATGCAAACATAATGTGTAAAAAATAAAAAATACTGATCACTTCCCAGAGTAGTACAATGTTACTATGATAACATTATATTGCTCTGGTCAAAGTGTGTTACAAAAAACATATATATAATATTTAAAAAAAAATGTTTCCGTACTGTCGCCAGTCAGTGTCTCTGATCACCTCCACACCTATTATATAATGATGCTGCACTGCACTGGTGACGGTATGTAAAAAATAAAAAAAAAATAATTTCTTAATTTTGCAAAAACTTATGACAAAAAAATACTTAAAAAAAAAAACTTTCCAAGCCTCTTATTAAATACCTTGGACTGTCTACTTTCCAAAAAAGGGTCATCTGTACTGTCCTGACATTTTTGGGCCTCAAGAAATGAGATAGGCCGTCAGTACATCAGGATTGATCAATTTTAAGATATACAGTATATCATAGTTTGTGGACTCTATAACTTTCGTACAAACTAAATAATATACACTTATTTGGATTATTTTTACAAAAAAAGTAGCAGAATACATTTTGGCCTAAATTCATGAAGAAAAATTATTTATTTTCAAAATAAACAGAAACAATGAAAAACTTTTTTTTTTTTTTTAAATTGCGGTCTTTTTTCATTTAATTAGCAAAAAAAAAAAAAAACAGTAGTGATTAACCACTTAAGCCCCGGACCATTTCGGGCCATTAGGACCAGGCCTGTTTTTGGGATTCGGCACTGCGCTGCTTTAACTGTAAATTGTGCGGACATGCAATGTTGTACCCAAATGAAATTTGCGTCCTTTTCTTCCCACAAATAGAGCTTTCTTTTAATGGTATTTGATTGCCTCTGCGATTTTTATTTTTTGCGATATAAACAGAAAAAGACCGAAAATTTTGAAAAAAAATGATATTTTCTAATTTTTGTTATAAGAAAAATCGAATAAACTCAATTTTAGTCATACATTTAGGCCAAAATTTATTCAGCCACATGTCTTTAGTAAAAAAAAGGTCAATAAGCGTATATTTATTGGTTTGCGCAAAAGTTATAGCGTTTACAAACTAGGGTACATTTTCTGAAGTTTACACAGCTTTAAATTTATGACTGCCTATCTCATTTCTTGAGGTGCTAAAATGGCAGGGCAGTACGAAACCCCCCCCAAATGACCCCATTTTGGAAAGTAGACACCCCAAGGAAATTGCTGAGAGGCATGTTGAGCCCATTGAATATTTTTTTTTTTGTCCCAAGTGATTGAATAATGACAAAAAAAAAAAAAATTACAAAAAGTTGTCACTAAATGATATATTGCTCACACATGCCATGGTTATATGTGGAATTGCACCCCAAAATACATTCTGCTGCTTCTCCTGAGTACGGGGATACCACATGTGTGGGACTTTTTAGGAGCCTAGCCACGTACGGGACCCCGGAAACCAAGCACCGCCTTCAGGATTTCTAAGGGCGCAAATTTTTGATTTCACTCCTCACTACCTATCACAGTTTCGAAGGCCATAAAATGCCAAAATAGCACAAAACCCCCCCAAATGACCCCATTTTGGAAAGTAGACACCCCAAGCTATTTACTGAGAGGCATGTTCAGTCCATGGAATATTTTATATTTTGCCACAAGTTGCGGGAATATGACAAACTTTTTTTTTTTTGCACAAAGTTGTCACTAAATGATATATTGCTCACACATGCCATGGGCATATGTGAAATTACACCCCAAAATACATTCTGCTGCTTCTCCTGAGTATGGGGATACCACATGTGTGGGACTTTTTGGGAGCCTAGCCGCGTACGGGACCCCAAAAACCAAGCACCGCCTTCAAGGTTTCTAAGGGCATAAATTTTTGATTTCACTCCTCACTACCTATCACAGTTTTGAAGGCCATAAAATGCCAAGATGGCACAAAACCCCCCCAAATGACCCCATTTTGGAAAGTAGACACCCCAAGCTATTTGCTGAGAGGCATGTTGACCCCATTGAATATTTTTTTTTGTCCCAAATGATTGAATAATGACAAAAAGAAAAAAAAAATGTACAAAAAGTTGTCACTAAATTATATATTGCTCACACATGCCATGGTTATATGTGGAATTGCACCCCAAAATACATTCTGCTGCTTTTCCTGAGTACGGGGATACCACATGTGTGGGACTTTTTTGGGAGTCTAGCCGCGTACAGGGCCCCAAAAACCAAGCACCGCCTTCAGGATTTCTAAGGGCGTAAATTTTTGATTTCACTCCTCACTACCTATCACAGTTTCGAAGGCCATAAAATGCCAAAATAGCACAAAACCCCCCCAAATTACCCCATTTTGGAAAGTAGACACCCCAAGCTATTTGCTGAGAGGCATGGTGAGTATTTTACAGCTCTCATTTGTTTTTGAAAATTAAGAAAGACATTTTTTTTTCTTTTTTTTTTCTTTTTTTACATTTTCAAAACTTTGTGACAAAAAGCGAGATCTGCAAAATACTCAACATACCTCTCAGCAAATAGCTTGGGGTGTCTACTTTCCAAAATGGGGTCATTTGGGGGGGTTTTGTGCCATCTGGGCATTCCATGGCCTCCGAAACTGTGATAGGCAGTGAGGAGTGAAATCAAAAATTTACACCCATAGAAATCCTGAAGGCGGTGCTTGGTTTTGGGGTCCCGTACGCGACTAGGCTCCCAAAAAGTCCCACACATGTGGTATCCCCCTACTCAGGAGAAGCAACAATGTATTTTGGGGTGTAATTCCACATATGCCCATGGCATGTTTGAGCAATATATAATTTAGTGACAACTTTTTGTACATTTTTTTTTTTTTTGGTCATTATTCAATCACTTGGGACAAAAAAAAAATATTCAATGGGCTCAACATGCCTCTCAGCAAATAGCTTGAGGTGTCTACTTTACAAAATGGGGTCATTTGGGGGGGTTTTAAACTGTCCTGGCATTTTATGCACAACATTAGGAAGCTTATGTCGCACATCATCCACTCTTCTAACCACTTGAAGACAAAGCCCTTTCTGACACTTTTTGTTTACATGAAAAAAAAAAATTTTTTGCAAGAAAATTATGTTGAACCCCCAAACATTATATATTTTTTTAAAGCAAAGGCCCTACAGATTAAAATAGCGGGTGTTGCATTTTTTTTTCCACACAGTATTTGCGCAGCGATTTTTCAAACGCATTTTTTGGGGGAAAACACACTTTTTTTATTTTTAATGCACTAAAAAACACTATATTGCCCAAATGTTTGATGAAATAAAAAAGATGATCATAGGCCGAGTACATGGATACCAAACACGACATGCTTTAAAACTGCGCACAAACGCGCAGCGGCGACAAACTACATTCATTTTTAAAAGCATTTAAAAGCCTTTACAGGTTACCACGTTAGATTTACAGAGGAGGTCTACTGCTAAAATGACTGCCCTCGATCTGACCTTCGCGGTGATACCTCACATGCATGATGCAATTGCTGTTTACATATGACGCTAGACCGACGCTTGCGTTCGCCTTTGCGCAAGAGCAGGGGGGACAGCGGTGCTTTTTTTTTTTTTTTATTATTTATTTGGCTTTTTTATTTTATTTTTAAACTGTGCCTTCCATATTTTATTTTTTTACCATTTTTATCGTTATATCAGGGAATGTAAATATCCCCTATGATAGCAATAAGTAGTGACAGGTACTCTTTTTTTGAAAAAAATTGGGGGGTTAGACCCTAGATCTTTCCTCTGCCCTCAAAGCATCTGACCACACCAAGATCGGTGTGATAAAATGCTTTCCCAATTTCCCAATGGCGCTTTTTATATCCGGGGGGGGGACATTCCCTCCCACTGCTTGTAAAAGCAGTCTAGAGGCTAATTATCTGCTAGAATTGCTTTTACATGAAAGCCGGCTGCTGGCTGAAAAGAATGATACCAAGATGATACCTAAACCCGCAGGCATCATTCTGGTATAAACATTCAAAGTCCAGCAACATACCAGTACGTTGCTGGTCCTTGTTGGACATGTATTGTAATCTTTTTTTTCATGCAGCCTGTTGGCTGAACAAAAAAAGAGATTGATTGGTGGGTATGCCCACCATTAGAATACCTCCCTTCATCCACCCACTTCTAATGATGGGCATATATGCCGAAGCATGGGGGCATCCTCCCGCAAAAAATTTATGCCGCGTACACACGGTCAAGCCTTCGTCGGAATTTCGACCGTATGTACGCGGCATAAAAGGTTATGCCGCGTACACACGGTCTGACTTTTCCACGGGCAAGCCTCCGTTGGAATTTCGACCGTATATACGCGGCATTAGGAGCAAAATCGCTCCTCCGCCCCTGCTGCCCCCATGCTTCGGCATATATGCTCTTTTTTTTAACTGTGGTGGTGAAATCACCTCCTACAGCGTTGGAGTCACGGCTTTATGTATCGTGGGAGCAAACGCTGTTGCTGTCAAGATAAATAGATCCGCGCTGCAACTGAATGGCGTACCTGCTAAGCAAATGATGGTTAACATTAAAACAAAGTAACATTACAGTACAACAGTAAGACCTTACCATGCCATACCTGCAAAGCAAATACCAAAACAAAACCTAGTAAAAAATAAAAAAATGTTTTAACGCAACCTGTGCCTAAAATATATATATGCCGAAGCATGGGGGCATCCTCCCGCAAAAAAGTTATGCCGCGTACACACGGTCGGAATTTTCCACGGGCAGGCCTCCGTCGGAATTTCGACCGTATATACGCGGCATTAGGAGCAAAATCGCTCCTCCGCCCCTGCTGCCCCCATGCTTCGGCATATATGCTCTTTTTTTTTAACTGTGGTGGTGAAATCACCTCCTACAGCACTGGAGTCACGGCTTTATGTATCGTGGGAGCAAACGCTGTTGCTGTCAAGATAAATAATTCCGCGCTGCAGTTGAATGGCGCACCTGAAAACAAAAAATTACATACCTGAAAAGCAAGCATGATAAAACATTGCAGAATAGAATACAGTAAAAAAGAGCAGAACAATAGAGAGAAAATAGAGAGAGAGAGAACAATAAAACGACAACTATTTTTGTTTCTTTTATTTTATATTTTTTTTGTGTTTTGTTTTTTACGTTTTTTTTTTTTTTTTTTTACACTTTTTTTTGTAACTTTACAACTGTAATGGTTCGGGTCTCTCAAAATGTAATGGCATCTTGGGAGACCCTGTGTAAGTGTGTCCTTGTCTGTGAAATGCTGTACCCTACGCTAAAACTTCACTTTTGAGTGGTAGCGTTCAAAACATTCACCTTGGCAAAGACCAGGCTTGTCAGGACAGAGTGGACAAAAACTACGGGTGTCACGCCTAAATCCGCGCTTGCTACAGACACGACATCTTTTTTGGGGGTGGCTTTGGGTAGGGGTACTCGGGAGGACATACGAATAATGCCTCTCATGCAGCCGGCTTACTGCATTTGGTTGGGGATGGTGAGGTGCAGAACCGCCTGGATACAGGAGTTCTGTGACTATCTTATTCTGGAATTTTAGAAGAGATAACGTCCCGCCTGAAGCTCTGTATAGCACATGAGCGTTCAGCAAAGCCAATTGGAATAATGATAGAGACACTTTTTTGTACCAGCGTCTCGCCTTACGGTCAATTAGATACGGCACCATCAACTGGTCGTTGAGGTCCACCCCTCCCATATTTTGGTTATATTCGTGGACACAGAGGGGTTTCTCCACAACACCAGTCGCCGTACGAATTTGGACTGTCGTGTCTGCATGAAGGGAGGTAAGAAGGAAAACATTCTTATTGTCCCTCCACTTCATAGCGAGCAAGTTATTACACTTCAAGCAGACTCTCTCCCCCAGCCTAAGACGGGCATCTACAAGCCGCTGGGGAAAGCCCCGGCGATTAGGTCGCACGGTGCCACATGCTCCAATCTGATGATCAAACAAGTGACTAAACAGTGGCACGCTCGTGTAATAATTGTCCACATACAAGTGGTACCCCTTTCCGAATAAGGGTGACACCAAGTTCCACACTATCTTGCCAGCGCTCCCTATGTAATCCGGGCAGTTGACCGACTCAATCTGACTATCTTTTCCCTCATAAACCGTAAAGTTCACTACATAGCCTGTTGCCCTGTCACAGAACTTGTAGAGCTTGACCCCGTATCTGGCACGCTTGCTGGGAAGGTACTGCTTGAAAGACAAGCGGCCAGAAAATTTAATCAGGGACTCATCAACGCAGACAACTTGATCGGGAGTAAACAAGGCTGCAAAACGTTCGTTGAAGTGGTTTATGAGGGGCCGAATTTTATAGAGCCGGTCGTATTCAGGGTACCCACGTGGACGACAAAGTTCATTGTCGTTGAAGTGCATGAACCGCAAAATCTGCTCGTATCGTGCCCTGGACATGGAGGCAGAGAACACGGGCATGTGGTCAATTGGGTGCGTGGACCAATAAGCACGCAATGACGGAAATTTATGTGTGCCCATGTTGAGGGAAAGGCCCAGAAAGGTCTTAAATTCGGAAACCGTAATTGGTTTCCAATTTCTGGCAATTTTAGGCAACTGGGGGTTAGCGGCGATAAATTGACCAGCATATAAATTACTCTGGTCCACAATAGATCTATAGAGATCTTCCGTGAAAAACAGCGAATAAAAATCATTTGGAATAAAATCAGCTGTTTCCACCTGAATACCGGGTTGGGCAGTGAATGGGGGAAGTATGGGTTCTGCAGAAGTGGTGGGGACCCAATCAGGATAGGCGAATTCTGCAGGAAGGGCAGTATGGGCACGACGGGCCTGCCTTTGTCTTCTTGGTGGCAGCGGGACACTACTTGTGCTTGCCACCTCGCCAGCTTGAACTGCACTTATGGGACTCGCCACGTCACCAAGTGTTACTGCAGTGCTGGATGTACGTCCAGGCTGTACTAGGCCGCTGGTGCTTGCCAGTTCACCAGAAGGAATAGCGGCGCTAGTACTACTCTGCTCCATGATACGAGAGACCTGCGGTTCTTGCTCCTCAACAACCTCAGAAGATCGGGATCCGGTACACCTGACCTTAGCAGGGACCTCAACTTCGTCGTCAGAGCTATCTGACGTGGGGCCGCTGACGTCACTGTCTTCTACGGGAAGATATTCTGAGCCTGAATCTGACAGATACGTGACCTCCTCTTCACTATCTGTCATGCTCAGAATCTCGTAGGCCTCTTTACTAGTGTACCTTCGTCTTGCCATTTTGGGCTCTAAATTTAGGGGTACACTAGTAAGATTCACAGGAAAAAAAGCACCTGACTGTCGTCAGCAAATATATCAAACGCTACAAAAAAACTGTTAGCGATCGCAGGGATCAGGCCTGTCTCTGCGAACGCTGCAGTTATGTGTGTTGTGTTTGGTAAGTGACAGTGATCGATCGATACTGCACTTGGCTGGGCTGGGCTGGGCTGGGCTGGGCGGAGGGGCTAAACACAGGCGCTAGCAGGTATCTGGGCTGATCCCGCTAACACTGCGTTTTTGGGAACCCTAAACCGCTGGGGATGCTAGTATAGATCTGATCAGATACTATACCACTAAGGGGGGTGTATGCTTTGCGCGTGGGTGTTAGCGTTACTGGCACTAACCTAACACTGCCTGGGGCGACGCAGACCCTCTCTGGCGCTAAAACCTAATTGATCTCACCCGCCGGGCGATCAGGGGGGTTAAACCTTTATTGGGTTATATACGGCGGGTGCCCTGATGCTATAAAAAGCAAACTAATCAACCAGCGTCACCCGTAACCTTTATATGGTGATCACTGGTGAAAGGGTTAACTAGGGGCAATCAGGGGGTTAAAACCTTTATTAGGTTAAATATGGGGGTACCCGACGCTATATGAAAACCTGACGGGTAACCTAAATAACTAAATAACTTACTGGCTAACCAGTGACACCAGTGACGCTTATACGGCGATCACTGGTGAAAGGGTTAACTCTAGGGGCAATCAGGGGGTTAAAATAATATATGGGGGTACCTGACACTAATAAAAACCTGCGGCGAACCTAAAAAAAAATAACTGCCTATCTAAAACACCAGCGACACGAATACAGCGATCGGAAAAACAATCGCTTAGTGACGCTGAAGTTAGGGGGTGAAAGGGTTACCTGGGGGGTGATCAAGGGGTTAAACCTTTATTAGGGGGGGTTAGGGGGCTACCCTGGACCTAAAGGGGCCTAATCCTAACTGCCCTGCAACTTTTTACAATCACAGATGACACTAAATGCAGTGATCAGTAAAATAAATGATCACTGCAATCAGTGACACTGTGATTGGGGGTTTTTGGGGTGACCTGGGGGGTGATCTGGGGGTGACTGGGGGGTGATTTGTGTGCCTATGTGTACCTACGTGTCAGTGGACTGTTGGAGCACTAACCTCTGTCTTCTCTCCTCGGCGCCGGGAACGAAAAGACCGCGGCGAGGGAGATGACATCGCTTCCTCCAGCCTGTGTTTACATCACATGGCGGAGGAAGCATTTTCATTGGCCGGGAGCGATCGCGAGGGGGGGGGGCGGAATCAAGCGGCCGCCCCCTCATGCCTGATCGCTCCCGAACACTTAACGGCCGCTCACTGCAGTGAAGGGGGGTCCGGATGGACCCCCCAACTGCACAAAGGCGATCACGTAGATCTACGTGATTCTGCCTGTCGGTGCCATTCTGCCGATGTAAATCGGCGGTGGGCGGTCGTTAAGTGGTTAAATACCACCAAAAGAAAGCTCTATTTGTGTAAACAAAATGATAAAAATGTAGTGTGTGTACAGTGTTGCATAGCTACGCAATTGTCATTCAAAGTGTGACAGTGTTGAAAGCTGAAAATTGGCCTGGCCAGAAAAGGGGTAAAAGTGCCCTGTATTATAGTGAATAAAAAAAAACATAAATGGGGGATGGCGTGCCATGAGTCAGGGTGTCCGCCTGAACTCTGAGCAATGCACCACGGCAGTGATACCCTACTTTGTGTCTTGATTGCTGTTGAACCTTGAACTCCTTGCTCCTCCCATGAACTTCCTATATAAGCCTTGCCTCTGCTCTTCCTGCCGCCAGATTATTGTGGTCTGATCCTGCTTACTACTGGAGCTACTGCTATTGCTGTTGGAAACTACGTTGACTTGTGACTCCGACTACGAAACTCTCCTCCTGCATCGACTTTGGCTTGTGACCCCCCACTACGAAACTCTCCTCCTGCATCGACCTTGGCTTGTGACCCTGACTACGAAACTCTTCTCCTGCATTGACCTTGGCTTGTGACCCTAACACTGATCAAATGTCTAGCTATTCAGACTTTTCAATCTCTTGCAATCCTGAGAACTGAGCTTATCTGGCGTTGTCCGCCATTGGTCTCCACTCATTACAGGTATTCTCCTAACAGAATAATCTGGCCTCAACATGGAGACCGTCGTACCACAATGTTCCCTGAGTGACCATGTTGTCCTGCTAACTGAGGTTGTTCAAGGCTTACAAGCACGAGTGAAAAAGTTACAACGAGAAGTAATTGAATTGCGAACACAACTTGTGCAGCGATGCCAACAGACAGCTACTAACAGTGATTCAAACCACTTCCCTTTGCCTGATAAATTCAATGGGGATCCTAAACTCTATAGAGGCTTCCTGAATCAATGTCAACTGCACTTTCAGCTGATACCTTACCAATTTTCAACCCCACGCTTCAAGACAGGCTTTATTATATCTCTGTTCATTGAGTAGGCCAAGGCATGGATTTCCCCAATCTTGGAGCAAGACCATGAGATTCTAGGATATTTCAAGGGGTTTGTGACAACCATGAATTACATTTTTGATGATCCAAATCACAGCACAACTGCTGAAACTGTTTTACTGAACTTGCGCCAAGGAAGACGTACTGCTGCTGAATATGCTGCCGGATTTTGTCGATGGGTAACTGATACCACCTGGAACGACAGTGCAAAGCACTTTCTTTTTAGAAAAGGACTTTCTGAGAATATAAAAGATGAACTTTCCAGAATAGATATGCCCAATGGTCTTGATGACTTTATTAAATTTAATATTAAGATCGATAGATGATTTATGGAAAGATGATTTGAGAAACAAAGATCTGTTGACTTTAGTTCCTTGTTCGATTGTCAACCAATGGCTAAATTATTTGCCAGCTATGAACCTGAGCCTAAACCCGAACCTATGCAGATTGGATCTCTCAGCTTTGCTGAAAAGAGATGCAGATGTGAACTGAATCTTTGTCTCTATTGCGGTCAGTCCGATCACTACGCCCTCACGTGTCCAAATAAATCAAGACGAGCAAGACAAACCATTGCAATAGCCTGTCAAAGAGAATTGTCTACATCTAGGGAACATGTGGGATCCATTACACAATCCTTGTCTTCCCTAACACAAGGAGATAATGAGATTGTCTATCATCAACCACATTTTTCTGTAAGCGTCAATCTTAAAGAGAAAGACCAGTTATTCTCCACCTCAGTAATGCTGGATTTGGGGCTGGTGGTAACTTTATGGATTTGAAGTTTGCTGAAGAAAATTGCATCACCCAAATACTGGCTCTCTACTCAGCTCCAGATTAATCACTCATGAGACTGCTCCTCTGCAGTTATGTATCAAGCCTGGACATCAAGAGTTAATATCTTTCAACCTGATTTCTTCTCCTAAATTTCCTGTTATTTTAGGAATACCATGGCTATCAATTCACAGCCCCAGATGATGTCTCTTTAGACAAAATGCATTAGACGAGCCTTGCTGATGCCATTGCGTTACTCTTCAGTAATTTTTACAAGCGCTTTTATATCTGCTCAAATTTGACTGTTCTTAGTTTTTAATAAATACTCTTTGTTTTATGGATTTACACTATGTGGAACTTTTGTTTCATTTGTTGCATCTTGTGAGCTTATGGTAAAGATTCGGCTAACCTCCCTCTGGGGTCATTTATCTACAGGGAACCATCTGAAGGACAGTGTGACTACCATTCACTTGTGCCAGTGACTGCAGACGTGGATGTTCCTATCTACTGGTGTGTTTTCAGCACAAGCCTTGACGACTCATCAGGCGTATGTCCTTTTGAGTCCGATAGTTCTGGTAAGCCTTCTTAGTGATGGTGATGGCTATCTTCCATATCTACTCTTCTCACTTGTCCTCCTATTGATGTCATAGGAGGTCATCCATTCACCTGGATTAATACAAATACCCTAGTCTTCATCTGTGGACTTTGTGTTTATTATTTTTTTACATTCATCACGTTGTAGAATTTATTGAGTTTATCACTTTAATGTATTTATGTTTTTACACGTGTCATTATATGTGTATGTAAATAATACATTTTTTTTAATTTTCACTTCACGCCATACAGTCTCGTCATCTAGCGACAGTTCTTATTAGTGCTGCACATTTATTTGTTACTATTTACTTGCAATTTTCTTTTGCTGTGCTGGATGCTGTTCAATGTTTGAAGTGACAGCGCGGTATTTTCCACTTTCACATTGTGAGTTACATTGTCAAAAGAGAGACATCTCGCCCACTATTATCGGAGTGACATCAACTAACCTGGAAAACTTGCCCCCTCAATACCAAGACTTTAAAGACATTTGTGATAAGAAAAATGCCGACCAATTACCACCTCACTGGGCATATGATTGCCCAATAGAGCTTGTACCAGAAGCCCCAATTCCTTTTGGTCGCCTTTACAAATTTGCTGAACCAGAACTGAAGGCGTTAAGGGACGTTCTACAAGAGAATCGGGTGAATAAGTTTATCTGTCCCCTAACCTCTCCTGCTGGAGCCTCACTATTTTTTGTTGAAAAGAAAGATGGAATCATGCGCCCATGCATTGATTACAGAGCAATAAATAAAATGACAGTCAAGAATTGTTACCCACTTCCATTAATTCCAGAACTATTCGAGAGACTAAGAACAGCAAATATTTTCACCAAGCTTGATCTGCGGGGTGCATATAATCTTGTTTGCATTTGACCTGGAGATGAATAGAAGACAGCCTTTCGGACAAGATATGGGAATTATGAATCCCTAGTAATGTCCTTCGGACTCTGTAATGCACCAGCTACCTTTCAACATTTCATAAATTATGTTTTCAGAGACTTGTTAGACCAATTTGTGGTGGCTTATCTGGATGATATACTTATCTTTTCAACCAATTTACAGGAACACCGGGATCATGTCCGTACTGTCTTAGAATGACTACGAGAAAATAGAATATATATTAAATTGGAAAAATGTGAGTTCGAACAGACCCGTATACAGTTCTTGGGCTACATTATCTCTCCTGAAGGGCTAAACATGGATTTCAGCAAGATCCATGCAAACCTAGTTTGGCCTACCCCCAAGAACATAAATGATGTGCAACGGTTCTTAGGGTTCACAAACTTTTACCACAGATGTATTTAAAAAAAATTAAAATTGTGGCTCCCATTACTTATGTGACAAGGAAGGAGGTACACTTCCAGTGGTCCACAAAGGCAGAAATATCTTTCTCACATCTGAAAACCTTATTCACCACTGAACCCGTACTGGTACATCCTAACCCAGAACTTCCCTTTATAATAGAAGTAGATGCCTCCAATATAGCTATCAGGGCAGTTCTTTCTCAGAGAATTGGTGAAAAAAATGTTATTTCACCCATGTGCATTTTATTCCCGCCAAATGACAACTGCAGGACAGAACTAATATATCGCCAACAAGGAACTTTTTGCAATAAAAGAAGCCTTCCCTTAATGGAGACACCTTCTGGAGGGCACCACACACCCCGTAACTGTCCTTACTGACCACAAAAATCTTGAATTTATTAAATCCGCAAAGAAGCTCAATGCAAGGCAGGCAAGATTGACTCTTTTTTTTCCAAGTTTCAATTTTGTCATTTCTTAAAGACCAGGATGTAAAAATGGCAAAGCAGATTCTTTGTCGAGAATGTCTTGTGACTCTTCTACTGACGTAGAACCAGTGAGTACTATCTAAAATTTTGACAGGGGCCCACTCCTAAACAATCCACCAGGAGATTTACACATGGGCTTTCATGAGGGCCGCTGGACCTTTGAAAAAAGAATGCATGTCCCTGAAGAGGCACGACTTAAGGTCTTTCAGCTGGTGCAGGATTCAAAATCTTCTGGTCACCCTGGAATAAAGAAAATGGTAAACCTCCTTGCTCGTACCATTTGGTAGTCTTCTTATGGGAAAGATAGAAAGATGTTCTCTTACGTGAGACTTGTGCCCGACACAAAGTACAAAGCTCCCTCCCGGTAGGTCTGCCACAGCCTCTCCCTGTGCCATCTCGACCATGGGGATTCATTTCTATGGATTTTATTGTGGACCTACCTCCTTCCAAGGGATTTACACTCATGGTGGTGATGGACTGTTTAACTAAGATAGCTCATTTTGTGCCCATCATTCGCATTCCTTCAGCTGAAGACACTGCTGAAATATTAGTATGAGAAATTTACAGACTGTATGGGCTCCCAAATGAAATAATATCTGATCACATCACATCTATGGAAAACTCTCTGTTCTACTCCTAGGAATTTAAGTTAACCTATCAACTGTCATTCATCCACAATCAAATGGGCAGACTGAGAGAACAAATAAAACTTTAGAGCAATATCTTTGTTGTTTCATCTACCGTCTTCAGGACGACTGGACTGAATATCTACCGTTAGCAGAATTTGCTTACAATAATTCATGCCATAGTTTCATCTCTCAAAGTCCATTCTTCGCCAACTATAGATGTCATCCATCTTTTATCCCCGAAATTCCCATAGAGTCATCTTTACCAAATGTAAATGCAAGGGTGTCTGCTTTACAAAACAATCAGGAATTACTGAAGAAGACCTTAAGCGAAGTTCAAGAATCCTATAAGAAAATTGCAAATAGACACAGACAAACCATTCCTCCCTATACATTAGGTGATAAGGTCTGGCTATCCACTAAACACTTACAACTTAAACTTTTCTTCTCAGAAACTCGGTCCTAAGTTCATTGGACCCTTCAAAGTAATTGCACAAATTATTCCTGTGGCCTACAAACTTAAACTACCACCTTCTATCAAGATCCATCCTGTGTTTCATACGGCTCTTTTAAAACCTTTCAGAAGTAATCCTTTTTCTTGTCATACACATCCCCCACCAGACCCTGTCCAGGTGCAAGGGGAAGAAGAATTCATATTGGATAAAATTCTTGATTCCCATATTCATTGTGGTAAACTATAATATCTATTAGGACGGAAAGGCTATGGACCACAAGTATTCTTGGGGGCCTGAGGAGCACGTTCTTGCCCCCAGATTAATAAGAGAATTTCACCAGAGATTTCCTCAAAAACCTGGCCCTAAAAATGTCTAGAAGACGTCCTGGGAGTAAGGGAGTACTGTCAGGACCTGGGCTCGAACATGGCACCTTTTCTGTGTCTGGCATTGATTCTTTACACTGAGTTATCTGGGATGCTGGACAGCTCCTTGCCTGATCTATTGGACAATCCTACCTGATCAATTGGAACAACCATGCTTTGTGCCTTGATTGCTATTGAACCTTGAACTCCCTATATAAGCCTTGCCTCTGCTCTTCCTGTCGCCAGATTATTGTGGTCTGATCCTGCTTACTATTGGAGCTACTTCTATTGTTGTCGGAAACTACTTTGTTTTGCGACCCTGACTACGAAACTCTCCTCCTGCATCGACATTGGCTTGTAACCCCAACACTGATCAAAGATCTAGCTATTCAGACTTTTCAATATCTTGCAGACATGAGAACTGAGCTTGACTGGCATTGTCAGAAGTTTTTTTAATCTGGTGGTTTACTGTTACTAAGCGTGAATAGGACTATAGCCGTGCGCAACTACAACATTAAATTCTTCAGTTTCCCCCACCATGTCCTTCAACATCACTTACATCAACACCAAAGGGCTTAACGTATCATTCAAGAGAAATCCCCAGTGTAAAGAAGCCTCAGCCCAAAGCGCAGATATATTGTGTGCCCAAGAGTTTCACATTTTTAAAGCCACACCCCCTCCCCAGTACACACAAAAACTACTACCACTATTTCTTCGCCAATATCGCAAAAAAAAGTGTGGGATAATGATAGCCATCAATGCTAAAGTTTCCTTTGTGTTGAACCACATAGAAAGAGATGAAGAAGGTAGATTCCTAATCCTTTCTGCCAGAGGTGATAACCACCCTCTAACCCTTGTAAATAACTATGCACCAAATTCCTCACAACGTAAATTCTACAAAATGCTAAGACACAAAATTAGTCCATATAAAAGTGTCCCATTAATAATTTGCAGGGACTTTAAAGACATCATAGACCCCACATTGGACTCTACCAACCCCGCTAGATGCCGATCATCTGCCCTTCACTCACTTATTGAAAATTAAGACCTATATGATCCATGGAGGTGCATGTATGATGTTGAACGTGACTATACCTTTCACTCTCACTCTAATGGTTCCTACTCTTGAATTGTTCTCTTTCTCACGAACAAACAACTCCTTCTAGCAACGTCTGAAACCTGCATAGGCCTCATTATGTGGTCGGACCATGCTCCAATATCCATCAAACTATTTCCCAAATCTCAACTGACAAGACATTCTCCTTGGAGACTAAACACATCTTGTTTAACCTTGTTTAACCAATCACCGATACGAGGGGCAGATCAAATCTGAGATTGAGAACTTCTTCAAAATCAATAGTGATTCCATCAGTGATCAGTCGATGATATGGCTAGCCCACAATGCTGTTCTACAGGTTCTGCTTTTTAAATTTAGAACTCTTGAGCGTAAAAGGAAAACTTCCAAGATTGACTCTCAATTGGAGTAGATCAGACATCTCGGACAGAAAAATAAGACCTCACCCACCCAGACACTTTCTAATGAACTCAAGGAACATAGATTCAAACTAGGGGAACTGCTTCATCGTAGGTTTGACTTCTATATTAAATGCCTAAAACTGAACTCTGAAGCCTCGTACACATGGCCGGTTTTCTTGGCAAGAACTGACAAGAAAACTGCCTGCAGAGCTTTCTTGCCAAGAAAACCGGCCGTGTGTACGAGGCTTTCAGGTTTCTCGTCAGGAAAACTGACCAGAATCTCAACGAGAGAAAAAAAGCAGACCTGCTTTCTTTTTTCTCGTCGGGATTCTCGTCAGCCTGTTTCCCGACGAGAAACCCGCGGTAGCTTCCTAGGCATAGGTAGGATGTAGCAAGATGGCGGCGATGGCATCGAATGTGACGAGCGCACGCTCGACGTAGTCGAGGACGTCACCTCGTTCGTGCCATTCAAAAGAACGGCGGTTCTTTTGAAAAGTACGTGTGTACATTCGGCCGGGACAAGATTCTTGTCTAGAATCTTGTCAGGAAAAACAACAGTTTTTTTCCTGACGAGATTCTCGGCCGTGTATACAGGGCTTTACTCTTTAGGCAACAAAGCTGAAGCATTTCTAGCCCGGCAAATGAAACTCCAACAAACACGGGCCAAAATACCATTTCTTTTAAACACATGAGGCATACATATGTCCAACCCCCTAGACACCTTTGCATCTTTCTACTCCAAACTGTCAGGGCCCAGACTGGTGGCTAGTGAGGACACATGAGGTGGATCCTCTGTGCCAGAGAGGCGAAGGCACGGGTCGCACTGGAGGACCGGTTCTAAGCAGCTACCGGTTTTCACCAGAGCCCGCCGCAAAGCGGGATGGACTTGCTGCTGCGGTAGCAACCAGGTCGTGTCCCCCAGTAGCGGCTCGACTTCTCTGGCAGCTGAGATAGGCACGGTACACAGGGACTAGGCAGAGGCAAGGTCAGACGTAGCGGAAGGTCAGGGCAGGCGGCAATGGTTCGTTGTCAGGGGCAACGGCAGAAGGTCAGATACACTGGCAAGGCAACTACAAAACGCTTTCTCAGGGCACTAAGGCAACAAGATCCGGCAAGGACAGGAAGGGGGAGTGGGTTTTTAAGTGTTTTGGGTGTGTACACAGTAATTGGACCAGGCACCAATCAATGGTGCACTGGCCCTTTAAATTTAAGAAGACCGGCGCGCGCGCGCCCTGGAGAGCAGCGGGACCGCGCGCGCCGGGACGGAGCAGAAGGAGGAGGCCGTTGAGCAGGATGGGATGCGATCCGCGGGCGGACAGGTGCCGCCGCATGGATCGCATCCCCGCCAGCATCAGAGCAGCGCTCTCGGTCAGAGGGGCCGACCGGAGCGCTGCAGGGGGACAGACGCCGCGGGTGCTTCGGGATGGATGGGACACCCGGAGCGCTCGGCGTTACACAAACTATACAATATACAGGAAAATTAAGGTACCTATCCTCTATACAGCTTCCATCAATTTCCTCCACCCAACTGGCATCTCTATCAACTTCTTTCACCCAGAATGAAATCCACAGAACTATTAGGAATCTCCCCCTACATAAGGCTCTGGGGCCAGATGGCTTTTCTAATGAATTCTACAAACACTTTTTTGAAATTCCTCTCCCCACACCTATAGGCCACTTTTAATCAATACGCGACCACAGGGAAAATCCCCAAAGAAGCTTTAGAGGCCCTAATAGTGACCCTCCCAAAGCCAGCTAAATCAACAGATTCCCCAGCAAACCTTAGAGCCATATCCCTACTCAACACAGATACAAAATTATGAACAACAACTTTAGCCCTCCGCATCTCCACAGTTATGACCAAACTCATACATATAGACCATGTAGGCTTTATCCACGGCAGACAGACCTTGGATGGGACTCAACACTTTATTGACCTTATCCAATGTGTGGAACATAACCAAACGTCTTCTCTGCTCTTCTCCTGGGATGCAGAGAAGACATTTATTGAGTACAATGGACCTACTTGGAAGCTGTCATGTGAAATCTTGATCTATCAGTAATGCTCCTAAATGCCATTCTTAGCTTATACTCGTCTCCCAGCGCAAAAGTATGGACCTCAGGTGTTTTTTTCAGCCCCTTTAATATTGCGAACGGCACGAGACAAGGGTACCCATTATCACCGCTAATTTTTGCTATGGTGATGGAACCCTTGGCCCATCAGATCCGTTCTGCCCCCTAGTTTCAGGTATAACTGTTTCGCCTTGAAACACAAAATTGGCCTCTAAGCATATGATGTCATAATCGCCCTCACAAACCCTGAATGCTCCCCTCCTGAAATTCAACGCATACTTGAACAGTTCATTAACATATCTCTCTACAAAGTCAACCACAGCAAATCATTCATGCTAGCTATAGGACTAGATAAAGACACCAGACACGTGACAAAACTACTCCTCCATTTGCATGGTCCCAAACTTCCTCACTACCATACCTGAGAATCCACCTGACCTCACCCAGCAAGAATCTTCTAAGATCTAATTTTGCAGACCTCATATAAAAGCTCCATCAACTGTTAAAAAATCTTCAACACCCCTTTGTGTGATGAGCTGGTAGGCTTTCCCTAGAAAAAAAAATTCTACTCCCACATATTTACCTTCCGTACCATACCTGTCCCATTTCTTCCCATGCAAATAAGGACTCTACAAGCGATCACCAACTCCTTTATCTGCAACAGAAACTCTCCAGAATAAAAAAAAGCCAACTTGATGACTCTGACATGATTGTGAGGAATGGGAGCCCCTAATATACAGCTATACTACCATGCAGTCCTCTTAGAACAACTCAAAATGTGGTGGACTCCATCAAGTCAATCTAACTGGAGGCAAATAGAAACATCGGTACTGACCAAAGATCTTGACCTGTCTCTTGATGCATCCCTACTGACCTCTAAAATCCAACACTACCCTCTGGACACAATAACAGCCTCCCTTAGAGTATGGACAGCCATCCTGCAAATATTAAAAGGCCTGCCCCGCTCCATACTACCACCCCTGCCTCTTCAAATTATCCTGCTCATTCTTCCCGACATACACCTACAGCATTGGACTGATGCAGGTATCCATACCATAAGAAATCTCTACTCCTCTTTGGGCTTAATGTCTTTTGAAAACCTTCAAACCACATACAATATCTCCTACAAAACGTACCTCAGGATCAGGTCCTTGCTCAGCAAAATCCAGTGGATCACATGCGACAAAATCCAGGCCCTCTTATAAAATTTTACAACGCAAACAAAATAGTAGGCTGATGGGGAGGTTCATAAATTAGGAAAAATATTTTGATACTTTCACTATTTTCCTTTTCTGCATCCTCATGTCAGCATGGTTTCCCAACTTTTGTTTCGGCTATGAAGCTTGTGATGTGAACATTTCTGATTAGGTAGGAGTGGTTCTGGAGGAGTAAGAGGGGCTGATATGAAACATAGTAAGTGGACATGGGGAGGATCCAAGAAAATTGAACATTACGGTAAATATTAAAACAATTTTCTTCTATATATCATATATTTAATTTATGAATAATGTTTACTGTATAATATATCTTTAGTGTCCTATTTGATTGTAGATAATAAATTCTCTCTAATAGCCATTACGATAAAAATAAGTGTGACTTTATTCACAAATATGCAAAATCAATACCAACATAATGGCTTAAAATGCAATTCAAACAATGTTGCATAAAATAAAATAGAATAAAATGTGTTTGCTTAAACGTATGTTAATTGTGTAGTTTTTTTTTGGTTAAAGCATGCGTTATGGAGTGTGTGTGTAGTAAGATGTCTGCCAAGAGCACACGGAGTGCTTTTTTAAACCATTTTTTTTGTTCCAATAAATGTGGGCTTCTGTTCAACCACTCCCAATTCTGCTATAGCACTGGGGACTGAAGCCCTGTACACACGATCAGTAAATCATATGGAAAATACAGTTTTTAAAACGATCGTATGATAATCGGATCATTAGCACAGAGCTTTCGAGAGCCGATCATGACAGTTCATCCAGTATTATTCTATCGGACATGCACAACAATTTTTTCGGACAATGCCAGATTGTACTACTTTAATATTAATCAAGCTATCGTTTGAAAATGCAGTGCAAATGCATTACAACACATGACATTATTTCCACATTTTTATTCTGTCATACGGGAATGTTGGTGACTTTAGTAAACTCATCAGATTTGATCTGAGATTAGCATGCCAAAAGAACAGACGATCATTCATCCGATAATCCCATTGTGTGTACTGGGCATGACTGAATACATGAAATCTAAGCTACAGTAACTACTAGTAACTACTAGCTTATTACAGAAAAGTCTTCCCCCATTCCTAACCTCTAATTACCTTGGAATGTCTCTGCAGAGTTGGACGAGAGGCATTCCAAGTCTGTGCAACTCACACAAAACCCTATAACTTATTTATCATCTAAATCAAATAATTCATATACCATTATATGCACAGTATATCTCATACAAAATTATTTCCAATATTAATATCCTAATCAAGAAATATTACAGTATAAAACTTGTATTCTTAACTTATATAAAATAGACTCTAATGCCGCGTACACACGATAATTTTTCCCGTCAAGAAAAATGAAATTTTTTCCTTTGGAAGAGAAAAACGATCGTCTGTGGGCTTTTTGTCGTTTTTCTCGATGGGAAAAACGGCATTAATCACGACGAGAAAAATTAGAACATGCTCTAATTTTTCTCGTTGTGATTCTCGCCGTTTTTTTCCGCGGCAGTTTCCGGGGAGCCCACACACGGTCGTTTTTTTCGACCAAAAATAAAATGTAATTTAAAACGGCCATGTATGGGGGGAACAAGCTGTTCCTCGTTTTTCACGTCGATTTTCTCGACGGTGTTTTCACCGTCTAAAAAATCGATCGTGTGTACGCGGCATTACACATTAGCTAGTTCACAGGGAATCCTATCCTCGTACAAACTAGGAGGAGGGATGCTAGCCAACTCATGGCTAATTAACACCACATGTTAAAGTGGTTGTACACCCTCCCTGCTGACTTTTACTTAGAATAAGGCTTACCTATAGGTAGTTGAAATATCTCCTAAACATGCGCCGTTTAGGAGATATTTCACTTGTAGTGCGCCGATGATGTAATCGGCGCATGTGCTGGGAAGAAACAGACCTCCATGCCATTTCTTCCCTTGTGTGTGCCGTTACTGACGGCTCCGGCCAATCACAGAGCCGGAGTCCGCGGCCCCGGAAGGAAGAGGGGCGAAAATGGATGCGGCGTTCATGAGGGGTGGTGTGGGATTTGTTTGCAGGTAAGTGTCACATAATGGGCTAGTATGCGATGCATACTAGCCCATTATGCTTTTCATTTGCAGCGTTTGCACAAAGAGAAATAGAGGGAAATGCTGCACAACCATTCAGCTTGTGATTACATGTTAGTTACTTCACCAAATGGTTGGACATGTAAGGAAAATAAACTGTGCAGTAGTACACCTTGCACGTCCTACCATGTAGTGAGGTAAATAAAATGTATTCTCAAATGTAGTGGTTATGTGGCATCTCTCTCTTTCTCTCTTTCATTTCGGTAATAAAATCATCTTCATACATGACAATGCACCATCTCATGCAGCAAAGAATACCTCTGCATCAATGGCTGCTATGGGGATAAAAGGAGAGAAAGTCATGGTGTGGCCTCCATCCTCCCCTGACCTCAATCCTATTGAGAACCTTTGGAGCATCCTCAAGCAAAAGATCTATGAGGGTGGGAGGCAATTTACATCCAAACAGCAGCTCTGGGAGGCTATTCTGACATCTTGCAAACAAATTCAAGCAGAAACTGTCCAAAAACTTACAAGTTGAATGGATGCAAGCTGCTATCAAATAAGGGGTCCTATGTTAAAATGTAAT
Organism: Rana muscosa; assembly: GCA_029206835.1. Taxonomy (NCBI): domain Eukaryota; kingdom Metazoa; phylum Chordata; class Amphibia; order Anura; family Ranidae; genus Rana; species Rana muscosa. Next base: position 1,148,500,971 of record CM055122.1, on the reverse strand, counting down.
GTGACCTGTTAAAATGTTTAAAAAGTTAAAATGTTGTTCAAAGTTTGATTGAAATAGCTTTTGATTTCAGTAAATATGCTGCAAACACAACAAAATAGGATTTTTGTACTCACCGTAAAATCCGTTTCTCTGACGTCCATGGACCGACGCAGCTCTCATACTGATTACATGTGGGTATATGTCCCTGCTCGCAGGAGAAGACCTAGGCAGAATGTTAGAGGTTAAAACATTCTAGAACAAGTCAGAGCTGAACAGTCCCGCCCAGGGGGGCGGTCCCTCCGGACATTACCCTCCCACCTGCAGCTAACAGCCTCAGTTTTTTTCTGCCTAGCAGAAGGAGAAGACATGGCTCTCTCAGGAGCCAGTCTCCTGGAAGATTTTACTTTTGAATTTTATTCCTTTGGGAATTTTATTATTTTATTTTTGAGACCTTCAATCAACTGTCGGCTGGGCAAATGACAATTTTCAGTTCCTTACAACCTATAAAGTGTTTTGAAATTTACTGTGCGTAATAATTTGGAACAGTGCATTGTAAGTTTTCTATTTTGAAAAAAAAAAAACTGTTATCATTAGGAGGTTTGTTTAATAAAATTTGAATTGTGCTCTTAATAGTAAAACACGTCCCTCGGACCATTGTTTTCGAAAAGTCAGATCGTGTGTATGGGCCTTAAGATGAGCCATTCACCACCTGAACAAAATTTTAAGTTTACACACGAAAAAAAAAAGAGTGCACTAAGGCTGGTACCCTTATGTATTTCAGCCCTGTACACCAGAAGACATCCAAGAGGACCTCAAGGCGACATGAAGATTCTGATGATTCTAGTCCCAGCAGGGAAAAGTCACCCAGGCACAGACATCACGGAAGTGGCAGGAAATCATCGGCCAAAAGACACCGTCATTTACGCTCTCCGAGACCTAGATCTCCAAAATGTCATGCTGTGGAGCCACTCTGCTACCGGACAAACTGGTCTGCCAAAATTGTCTCAGAGACTATGCAGCGGACAGAGTCCGAAGGTCTGCAGATGGCTGACTTACTTAAGAAAGCAGTCAAGGATTCTCTTGCAGAGTTGGTAGCGACTATGCGGTCGCAACGTCCAGCCTCTCTTCCTCAAGAGGAAACAGACGATGCATCTCTTCCCAGCCCATCCACAGCTGAAACATCCCACCCGACAGCTGCTTCCTCCTCTAAACATCCGGAGGAGAACGCCACTTCAGGAGACTCCTCTGATGACCCAGATGCCTCAGGTTTTGCTTTCTCTTGGTCCAGCCTTATGTGCAGATGGTAAAGCAAGCGATCAGCTGGGAAGAAACTGACACAGAGGCCAAGAAATCAAAAACGTACTTCCCCTTTCTAAAACGTCAAATTTCTTTTTCCCCTCATGGACGAGATCAGAGACGTGATTGAGGAAGAGTGGAAAAAGACGGAGAAAAGATTCTCCCTTAACCGTCTGGGAAAACTTTACCCTCTCTCAGAGACAGACTCTGCAATGCTGGAAGGTCCATCAATAGTGGATGCAGCAGTGGTAAGGTTGGCAAAGAACATCACGTTACCCATGGAAGACTCAACTTCGTTCAAGGACCCACTGGACAGAAGGATGGATCTCAACCTAAAAATGGCTAACCAGATGGCGGGCAATGCCTGTAAACCTTCTATAGCCCTGACGTCTGTGTCCAATGCCCTGTGTGTCTGGACAGATAACATAGAAACAGCAATCCGACAAGATATCTCAAAGGAAGACATCATCAAGGCCTTAGATGAGATAAAGCTCTCTGCAGACTTTATTGGAGAAGCCGCTATCAACTCAGTCCGTTGCTCCACTAGGTCAATGCTCCACACAGTGATGGCCAAACGGGCCTTAAGGCTCAAGCCTTGGTCGGCGGATGTCGCCTCAAAGCAAAACTGGTGTAAGATACCATTTGACAGCAAAGCCTTGTTTGGGGAGAGATTGGATAAGGCCATCTCTCACGTCACAGGCGCAAAATAAGGCCTGTTACCTCAAGACCGGTGGACCAGGCGCACCAGGGCATTTGTGCCCAGATTTCAACACTTCAAAAACAGGGACTACAGGCATTTCAGCATGGGGAAAAGCTTTAGACAAAATTGGAGAAGCACACACGTCACCTTTCTCAAGACTCGTAGAAAGAGATCCTTGCCTACCCCAAAGGACACTACAAAACCCTTTTGATGCCAGGCCAACCCAGGGGATCCCAGTGGGTGCCAGGCTCAAACACTTCTCGAAAATCTGAGAACAAAGGTGCAGAGACTCCTGGGTTGTCACTTTTGGACGTTTCTAGACAAACCCCCCAAGGACTTCTTTACTCCAACAAGGATATCAAGGTCCCCTCAAAAAGCAAAAACCTTAACATCATTTTTTTCTCTCCTTGCAGGAACAACAAGCGGTGATAACAGTGCATCTATTTGAATAATTTTCGGGTTTATAATCCACCCTATTCCTGGTTCCCAAGAGAAATGGAGTTTGGAGACCCGTGATAGACTTAAAAAGACTAAATCGCTACATATTTCCAGAAAAAAATCAAGATGGGGTCACTACAAACAATTATTCATGTAATCCAACCAGGGGACTGGATGCTGTCAATAGACCTCCAAGATGCCTACTTACACATACCTATACTCCCGTCTTTCCAGAAGTATCTGAGGTTTGCGGTGGGGCAAGTACACCTTCAATTCCAGAGCCTTCCGTTCGACCTCTGCACATGACCCAGACCCTAATCGCTATCATATTACCTCTGAGAGAACTGGGTCTCAGAGTCACTACTTGAGCGATATTCTCCTACTGGCGAGGGATTCAGCTCAGTTAGTGGAACACAAGAACATTCTGCTTACGACGCTAGCAGAGTTTGGCTGGTGGGTAAACCAGGAGAAGAGTCACCTTGTTCCAACACAAGAGATGGTTTATCTAGGTGCATTATTCAATACAGCGAACAGAACAGTATCCCTCCCGCCTCAGAAGGTGACATACATTATTTGGCAGATGAAGAAAGTGAGTGTGAGGTCCTGCATGACAGCTTCGAACTGCCTGAGCCAGATAGGGCAGACGGCATCTATCACAACCCATACACCTAAGAAGGGGAAGATGGTCCTTCCACACAACAGGCCTTGTATCAAACATCCTGGAAATCAGGGCAGCCTACCTTGCGTTGCTAGCCCTAAAAATCGATATCATGGGGAAGCCAGTACTTCTTCAAATGGACAACAAGGTGGCAGTATCTTACATACACTGACAAGGAAGGACACACAGCAGCTCCCTGCTGAGGGAGGTGGAACCCTTTATTCTATGGGCGGAAAGGAATCTAAGAGACCCGAGGGCAGTCTATCTTCCCGGTCATCTAAATTCAAGAGCAGACCACCTATCTCGCAGGTTCATGGATGCCAACGAATGGTCTCTGCACTCGAAGACTTTTGACTGGATTGTAGACCAGTGGGGTCTCCCCGGGCTGGACCTATTCGCGACAGCGACCAATACCAAACTACAATCTTGAGGCTCCCTCACCCCCAGGCAGAAGTGATAGATGCCCTCTCAGCCCCCTGGGCAGGCGATCTGGCTTACGCCTTTCCTTCCCGGCCTCTAAACCTAGAAGTTCCTGACAAGACTTATGATAGAAACAACAACGGTAATAGCAGTCCTACCATACTGGCCGAGACGCCCGTGGTTCCCCATGGCATTGTACCTGAGTATGCAGCCTCCCGTCAAGAATCCAATAATACCTTTTTCTCCTGTCACAGGGATGTCACACCTATCCGGATCCCCACAGGCTGATACTTCACAACTGGCGACTGAGAGGCAAAGGTTCCAATCTTTAGGGTGCTCCACCAAAGTTATTGCAACCCTGCTCAGGGCAAGAAAACCATCAACAAATAGTATTTATTGTAATGTGTGGAACAAATTCAAAGCATTCACGGTTGGAAGAAGCTTCAATCCAGATTTGCCATCATCCTCTCAACTTCTTGAATTTTTTCAAGCAGGGCTGGACTTAGGCCTAGGGCTAAGTACACTAAAGGTACAGGTAGCGGCAATTTCAGTGGCAACCAGTAAGAGATGGGCGGAGGATCCTTTAATTATCCAATTCTGCAAAGCCATCAAAAATATCCGCCCACCAACTAAATAAATCTTTCCCACCTGGGACCTTTCTATCATCCTAGAGTCTTTAGCCAACCTTCCTTTTGACCCTTCAGAGTCAGCGTCTCTGTGAAATCTAACCCTAAAACTGACTTTTTTAAAAGCCATAGCTTTCGGCAGAAGAGTTTTAGAGCTTCAAGCTCTGGGAACAGATCATAATCATGTCATGTTCTATCCTGAAAGAGTGGAACTCAGAACGGTGCAAGGGTTTATCCCCAAGGGAAATACAAAAAAAGGGGACCAAAGGGTAACCCCAGGTTGGACTTTGACGGCACAGTAAACAATGGTAATATCCCAAAATAATCTTTAATAAAGTATAAACACATACATGGTATATAAGGGAGACAAACAATTACTTAAACCATATACAAAATGACAGAGTATATAGTATAAGCCCAAGCGTATGCTTCTCCCCCTGTTTTTGAGGCCACATGACAAGGACACCTTAATTTAGGAGCCACCTGGTTCCCTGACTCTTCGTCATGAGAACTGCTCTCTGTACATGAGCCAACTTTGTTTTTCCTCTATTGGATAAAGCATTTGCAATCATATATCAATCAAGTTTGATTTCCCTGCAAGATAGTGAGACCCGCTGCTCCTGTTCTTGCAAAATCAGAATGCGTCCTGATGAAGCCTAATGGTGAAACGTGTTTAATGCACTTGGGCTCATACTATATACTCTGTCATTTTGTATATGTTTTTTTTAAGTAATTGTTTGTCTCCCTTATATACCTTGTATGTGTTTATACTTTATTAAAGATTATTTTTGGATATTACCATTGTTTACTGTGCCGTTAAAGTCCGACCTAGGGTTACCCTTTGGCTCCCCTTTTTTTGTATTTCCCTAATTGATTATGGATGAGGCAATGTGAGTGCTTTCTCTATTTAATCTAACAGTTTATCCCCAAGGTTGCATCTTCTGCAAGTATATCGAAACCTTGGGCACTCCCAACATTTACAGAGCAGGGCCCAGGTTCTCTTCACAAGCTGGATATCGCCTCCACTTTGAGATGGGGTAAAAACAAAGGCAAGGAGGCTTAAGCAAGAACAATTGCCTCATGGATTGTTAAACTCATCCAGAAGGTGTACAGGGAAAAAGGACTGGAACCCCCTTTGACCATCAGGGCACACTCCACCAGATCAGTTTCTGCCTCTTGGGCGGCAAGAGCCAATTGAAACCATTTGTAGGGCAGCACTTTGGTCGTCCCAACATACATGTCACATTCTCACGTACCTGACTGATGAGCCCGATAGTGCAGAGGAAGGCCTCCCTTACGTATCTGACTCACTGCCCCTTGTAGAGCAGACAGATGGCACGGGAGTGCAAAATGGAATGAGTGCCTGTCGGGTCAGCTGTTGGATGGGCATCTCCAAGATCCCGGATGCTGTAGAGGTGACAACTAGCTGGAAGGAAGATCTGAACAGCAGACAGACTGGAGGCTGGAACACCCGATATCCTCACTCACACACACCCAGAAGTTGGGTCTGGCAGTCCGTACACAGTTCAGAGGGGTGTGGATTCAAGCGGAAGTGAGCAGGCTAGTTAGAGCACAGACAGAAGATGCTGGAGCAGGAGCTACAGGCAAACAGGTCAGGTCACAGGCCGGGTCAACAACTGGCGGGCAGTGTGGAATCCAAAGGAGCAGGCAGGTTCAAGGTCAGAGGTGAGCCGAGGTCAGGTGCAGGCAGAAAGCAAGGGAAGTCCAAAGGTCAAGCCGGGTCATTCAGGAGATCAATCACAGAAGCGAAAAACAGGAGCAGGGATCACAGGGAGCTGCAGATCAGACAGCAAAGACATAGTGCTGCTGAGGTGTTTAAATAAGGCAGCCTGTTGCCAATCACTGAAAAAATCAGTCTGCACTAAGTTAACCCTTAGGTGACAGATCCATGACAATACATTTCTAAAACATTACAGAGTGGACCCAGGAGCTCTCTCATTGGTGGAGTTTGGCAGACAGGCGATAAAGTCGGCCTTTGCTTCTTCCTCCAAATAATATCCTCTTCAAATAAAACTTCTTTCTAAGAATTCTCACCCGTCTCAGCTAGTTATTTGTCACAGGTATGCTGCCATGGAGGCTCCAGGAAAACATGGTGCCTATCCATGGCAGCATATAATCACACCCTCTGCATTCTTTATTATGGAGAATGCTGGGGCTGTGCTAGCCAATTCTTTTATGATATTCACTAGTCCTGAGGAAGGAGCCAAGGCAGAGCTTATCACAGGTATGCTGCCATGGATAGGCATCAGGAAAAGAAAATGACGGTAAGTATGATAACATTTTCTGTTTTATTCACTGTCACTTTCATTTGTTACTCTCCATCTCACAAAAATCTTTACCCAAACTCACACAGGTGTCTTTACAAACCACAAACAATACCATTGCTGATGCAAATTTAAAATAGGTCACAATTTTGTGTGTTTTTTATTATTTCCAAATAATCATAATTTGAGCCCAAAAAAATATGATATGTGTATCAACATCAGAAATCAAAATGTAATTCCCAAAAATTAGAGGGTAACATCACTATTCTACACTCGCCCACCAAATATCACAGAATAAATCAAGAGGAATTACACTTGAGTAATGTAATTCCACCACCTATATGTCCAAAGAAATGCAGTATATGTGTATTTATGTGTAGGAGGTTTCCACATGGGGTGGCTCTGTGGCTTAGAGGTTAGAACTTCTGCTTAGTGTCTCTGAGGGTCTGGGTTTGAATCCCAAGCATGCCGCTTTGTGTAGAGAATTTCTTAAACATAATTCCTGACTCAGTTCCTAAAACTATGTCTAAATGTTGTACTTGTGTGTAGGAGAGTTCCACCACCATTGTAAATCTTGCCAGATACACTACCAAAAATGATTGGGATGCCTGCCTTTACATACACACAAACCTTAATGGCAGCCCAGTCTTAGTCTGTAGGGATACAATTTGATTTGGCCCACCATTTGCAGCTATAACAGCTTCTGGGAAGGCTTCCCACAAGGTTTAGTGTGTCTATGGGAATGTTTGACCATTCTTCCAGAAGTGCATTTATGAGGCCAGGCACTGATGTTGGATGAGAGGGCCTGGCTCACAGTCTCCGCTCTAATTCAGCCAAAAGATGTTCTATCGGTTTGAGGTCAGGACTCTGGGCAGGCCAGCCAAGTTCCTCCACCCCAAACTCCCTCATCCAACTCTTTATGGACCTTGCTTTGTGCACTGGTGCACAGTCATGTTGGAACAGGAAGGGGCCATTCTCCAAACTGTTCCCACAAAGTTGGGAGCATGAAATTGTCCAAAATGCCTTGGTATGCTGATGCCTTAAGAGTTCCCTTCACTGGAACTAATGCCCTGTACACACGATCAGATTTCCGATGGAATAAAATCTGATGGATTTTTCCATCGGAAATCCGATGAAGCTGACTTCCATCAGTCTTGCCTACACACCATCAGTCAAAAATCCGACCGTCCCAAACGCTGTGATGTAAAACACTCCGAAGAGCAGAGAAAAATGAAGTTCAATGCTTCTGAGCATGTGTCGACTTGATTCTGAGCATGCGTGGGTTTTTTCATCCGATGGAGTTCCCCGCAGACGATCGGAATTTGCTATCGTTTTTTTTCCAAATTTAAAACATGTTCTATTTTTTTATACCGATGGAAAATAGACCGATGGGGCCCACACACGTTCGGTTTGTCCGATGAAAAAAGTATAGTGTGTACGCGGCATAAGAGACCAAGCCCAACCCCTGAAAAACAACCCTTCATTATAATCACCCCTCCACCAAATGATTTGGACCAGTGCACAAAGCAAAGTTAATAAAGACATGGATAAGTGCTTTTGGGGTGGAGGATCTTGACTGGCCTGCACAGAGTCCTGACCTCAACACAACAGAAAACTTTGGGGATGAATTAGAGTGGAGACTGTAAGCTATGCCTTCTCATCCAAAACATCAGTGCCTGACATCACAAATGCACTTCTGGAAGAATGGTCAAACATTCCCATAGACACACTCCTAAACCTTGTGGATAGCCTTCCCAGAAGAGTTGAAGCTGTTATAGCTGCAAAGGGTGTGCTAAATCAATTTTAAACCTTACGGACTAAGACTGGGATGCCATTACAGTTCATGTGCGTATAAAGGCAGGCGTCCAAATAATTAGGACAATATATTGTATATTGCTTGTGACCCTGAGCATGGCTATGGGCTGGTTCACACCACAGAGATGCAGACTACATGTGTAAGGCTGCCTGCTAGCTAAGTGGGTAGCAATTCTGTCTAGCAGCACTGGGGTTGCTGGTTCAATTCTCCAACATGCTAGTGCTTGTGTTGAAGTTTATAGGTTCTCCTTGTGTGGTTTTCTCACCACAATCCAAAGACATGCTGGCATTTTAATTGTCTCATTTCAAAATAGTCTCTAATGTAAGAAAGTTAGTTTTGGACATTAGATTGGAAGCTTATTGGAGCCAGGGACTGATGTTAATGTTTGTTAGCACTAATCATGCCCAGGGACTTGGACATTTAAAATTGTAGGGTTTACACTGCACAGGTACATATGCTTAGAAAACTGTTGCTTTGTTTATGTGCATGCAAATAGCCTTTGATCTTTGGCCTTTGGTTGGAGATTTGATGCACATAGCCAAGGGCTAACACAATTGCAAATAGTATTATGTATTCCTTCTCATCAGGTGCAATCACTTTAGACATAAAGTCACACCGACTTCAAAGTAGTCTCTGTACTTTGGTCCAACTTTGATGCGAGTTGAGGTCCATAGACCTCAAGTTTACACATGAATTGCCTGAAATTGTGGCAAAATTGCAGACGCAACATCGTGGGAAAATTGCGCGACTTTCCCTGCGACTCCTGCGTCCATAGACCTCAAGATTACACAGGCATTGCTTAAAGTCACATCAAAATTGCGTGACTTTCAGGTCACACAAGTGTGAAAGGGGCCTAAGTCACTGTGCTGAGTACTATTATACCTAGAATATAAAGTAGTCCCACCATTAAACACTAGTAAATGTATGTTTTCAATATAATTATGCTCAAATGGCTGAAAATCACACAGATGGTATCACCTACTGAAAGCTTGCATTGTACTCAGCAGCATATGCTGAAAAGAGGCGAATGCCTATTAGCCAATGTCACATCAGCATGAGGATGGTTGTTACTTTAACCACCTCAATACAGGGCACTATCACCCCCTTCCTGCTTAAGATATATTTTTAGCTTTCAGCGCTGTCACAATTTGAATGGCAATTGCGCGTTCATGCAACACTGTACCCAAATTACATTTTCATAATTTTTTTCCCCACAAATAGAGCTTTATTTTGGTGGTATTTGATCACCTCTGCAGTTTTTATTTCTTGAGCTATAAACAAAAGAAGAGTGACAAGTTTGAAAAAAACAATATTTTTTACATTTTGCTATAATAAATATCCTTTAAAAAAAAAAAAAAATCCTCAGTTTAGGCCGATATATATTCTTTTACATATTTTTGGTAAAAAAAAAACGCAATAAGCGTATATTGAAAAAGGAAGTGAATTGCGCTGAATTGTGTATACACCTCTATCCCTGTGTTAATCAAAACAATTAAGGATATGTGTCATGTGAACTTTGTGCTCTAAACATAACTATATATATATATATATTACATGCCAACAATAACAGATTCCTGCTGCAATTCTTAAATTGCTGCTGCGATTTTTAAATTGCCGCTGCAATTTTTAAATTGCATTTACAATATGCAAAAAAAAAATTGTGCAATCCAATATGCAAAAGCACCAAACAACTTGTGTGCAGTTCATTTAAGTCCTTCCAATGTGCTGTATAAAAAAATAATATATATATATTTATAGGTGTACAGAAAATATATCTCCAAAAACATATTTTTCTGCTAAAACAAATGCTCAAATGTTCCTATATGAACAATTGCTTCAATCCCGAGTGACTTGCTGAGCTTCCACCTTCACCACATATGTGTCTGCACCACCACCGAATAGATTGGCCACTCACCAGATTATGCGCCTTTTTTTTAGGTATCCTACCTCCTACTGGGAAAGCAGCCTCGGTTTTCCTCTGAATCTAATCTGTAGATGCAGCTGTAAGGACCTGGGACAAGAGTAAGATCCACCACCAGTACATTGGGAGGAACCGCTGACAAGTCTGGATGACGGAGTGGTTATCCTTATGAACCAAAGGCGCATATCTGGTGAGTGGCCAATCTATTCGGTGGTGGTGCAGACACATATGTGGTGAAGGTGGAAGCTCAGCAAGTCACTCGGGATTGAAGCAATTGTTCATATAGGAAAATTTGAGCATTTGTTTTAGCAGAAAAATATGTTTTTAGAGATATATTTTCTGTACACCTATAAATATATATATTATTTTTTTATACAGCACATTGGAAGGACTTAAATGAACTGCACACAAGTTGTTTGGTGCTTTTGCATATTGGATTGCACAATTTTTTTTGCATATTGTAAATGCAATTTTAAAATTGCAGCGGCAATTTAAAAATCGCAGCAGCAATTTAAGAATTGCAGCAGGAATCTGTTATTATTGGCACGTAATATATATATATAGTTATGTTTAGAGCACAAAGTTCACATGACACACATCCTTAATTATTTTGATTAACACAGGGATAGAGGTGTATACACAATTCAGCGCAATTCACTTCCTTTTTCATTTTTTCTCATTCAACTTATATGGTTGTATGGTTTATTCAATTGCAGCAGATTGATTTTTAGTATAAGTATCTTGGCGCCGGTAACACAAACCTTTATAAATAAGCGTATATTGATTGGTTTGCGCAAAAGATATAGCGCCTACAAAATAGGGGATAGATTTATAGCATTTTTATTATTATTATTTTTTTACTAGTAATGGCGGCGATCTGCTGATTTTTATTGTGACTGCGATATTGCGGCGGACATATCGGACACTTTTGATACATTTTTGGACCATTCACATTTATACAGCGATCAGTGCTATAAAAATGCATTGATTACTGTATGAATGTGACTGTCAGGGAAGGGGTTAACACTAGGGGGCGATCAAGGGGTTAAATATGTTACCTAGGGAGTGATTCTAACTGTAGGGGGAGGGGACACTGTAGGGGGAGGGAACACACCATCGGTCTCCTCTCCTCTGACAGGACTTGGATCTGGGTGTTTACACACCCAGATCCACGGTTCTTCTCCGTTACTGGGCAATCGCGGGTGCCCGGTGGACATCATGGCCGCTGGACACACGCATCGGGTCCCCAATGACGCGGTAGGCGCGCGCCCCCTAGTGGACCCGGAAGGCATGGACGTCATATTACGCTCGTCCAGAACAAGGCCGGCGGACGGCAAGTGGTTAATATTAATGCCTGAAATGCAAAACATTATTGTATAGAATCAAACATTATTAAATGTATTCTCTATGGAGGTCTTTGCTCAGCTCTGTAGCATAGTGGTATGCCCTGCTACCTTCAAAAGTTCAAGCCATGAGTTCAAATCCCACTGACAATATCACCTCCTGAAAATGTGCATTGTACTCAGCAGCATAATTAGCCAATGTAGATCAGTTTGGTTTATTCCATATTTTAACTCTTCAAATGCATGCAAGGGTATGTACTTATTCAATGATATTATTGTGTGGAATTCCAAAAATCAAGGAAAAAAACATTGTAGCCCGCCCCCCCCCCCCAGTACATACCAGGCCCTTCAGCTCTGGTATGGACTTTAAGGGGAACCCCCACCAATTATTTATTTTTTAAATTGATGTGGGGCCCCCAAAATCCATACCAGAAACTTATCAGAGCATGCAGATCCTGCCCCCTATGTGAATGGGTACCCCTACCCGTTCACCAAAAAACTGTGAAATGTAAAAAAAAAATAGCTGTTCATTAAGTCCATTATTGTAAAATAGCTCTGAGCTGTCTTCTTCCCTGAGCCGTCTTCTCCTGCCACTTTCTCTCCCACCACCATTTTCTTCCTGAGCTGTCTTCTCCCAGAGCCGTCTCTCCTGCCACTGCCGTCTGCTCCATCTGCTGTGTTTTTCCACACCGCCGGTTACCCACTAATAAAAAAAAGCTGCTCTTCTTCTGTGGCAGTTTTCCTCCGCTGCGCTGTCACCCACTGTGTGGCTTCTCTTACATAGCCATAGGGCAGGCTCTCCGGGTGATGTCATCGGATGGCCACAGAAGACCGCCACAGAAGAAGAGCGGCTTTTTTTTATTAGCGGGTAACCGGCTGCACGGAAAAACACAGCAGCAGGAGAAGACGGAGGCAGCATGAGAGACAGATCGGGGAGAAGACAGCTCTGGGAGAAGACAGCTCGGGAGAAGAACCATCAAACACGAGGTATGATTGTGCTAAACCCAATAGGCTAGTGGGCAGCGCTTCTATTTTGAAAAACTCATGCTTTGAAGCACTCATGGGTTCAAATCCCACAGAGCAATACTAAAAGATTGCATTGGTGAAAAAATGGTGAATGACAATTAGCCAAAGCAGCATATGCTGAAAATAGGCGAATGCCAATTAGCCAATGCTCTTTAATTTGACTGATTCTATTATATTAACTCTTCAAATGGTATGTAAGTATTCAATAATATGGTATGGAATTTCAAACACCACACACTAGCTAACGGGCAGTTTACAATTCTTTGTTTGTTTATTTTAATTCGCTTGTGCGCTGAAAAAATAAAAACAGCTGGTGGATGGTAGGTTGGCTGAGATTTGAACTCATACCGTGAGTGCTGTGGAGACATATGAGCAGACCACCAAACCATTGTGCTAAATACGCTGAGACCTTCATAATAGTGTAGTATAATTAAAGAATGAACATAAATAATTGCCGCTTTATAGTCACCTAAATAAAAATAAAAATTTTAATAAAAAAAAAACAACATACAACAAATAGGTAACCTAAATGTTTAATACATGTGTAGCGGTACCCCCCCGAGGGCTGCTAGTAGACTCTATGCCCCAGTGGTTACCTTGACTTTGCAAACCCACTCTTACCTCTGTACCTCTGACACCTTGGGTTCCAGCCTGTCACAGCTATGATAGTAATTAGAGACTTACACAGCATCAATGAACAACTCAGGTATGTTTACTGGGATGAAATAAACACAAAGAATGGCATAAGTAAACACAGCCTAATTTAACAGTGAATATGCATCATATATACTGCACAATAGGGATAAGCTCGATGTTCGAGTCAAATGCATGTTCGACTCGAACATCGGCTGTTCGCCTGTTCGGCGAAACCAGAACTTTGTGGGCCGTTCGCGCCAAATTTGTGTGACGCGAATGGCCCACAATACACTGCGCCATCGCAGTGCATTGCCGTGGCTGTGATTGGCCAAGCATGCACTGTGACCCCGCACGCTTGGCCAATCACAGCGCCCGCAGCGAGGAGAGCCATAATTGGCCACAGGCAGGATGCCTGTGGCCAATTATAGCTCATGGGGGTTTAGTACACGCCCCACACTATAAAAGGCCGCCAGCGCGGCGGCCTTGTGTAGTGTGTTGGCGTGCAGGGACAGAGAAGGATAGGCAGGGAAAGTGTCTGATATTTTTTCATTAACCTTGTGCATTTACAGTGTGTTGGTATTCAGGGACAGAGAAGGATAGGCAGAGGACAGTGTCAGTGATATTCTTTCATTAACCTTGTGCATTTACAGTGTGTTGGTATACAGGGACAGAGAAGGATAGGCAGGGGACAGTGTCAGTGTCATTCTTGCTAAACCTCCTGCACAGTATACACCTGAAGCTACCCCTTATTGCTGTGTTTTCCTGTTGTGTAACACAGGCAGGCATCTGCAGCAGTTACAGTGGGTGTAGTGTGCCTCCTGCACAGTATACACCTGAAGCTACCCCTTATTGCTCATGGTTTTTTTCTTTTGTGTTACACTAACAGGCATCTGCAGCAGTTACAGTGGGCGTAGTGTGCCTCCTGCACAGTATACACCTGAAGCTACCCCTTATTGCTCATGGTTTTTTATTTTGTGTTACACTAACAGGCATCTGCAGCAGTTACAGTGGGCGTAGTGTGCCTCCTGCACAGTATACACCTGAAGCTACCCCTTATTGCTGTGTTTTCCTGTTGTGTAACACAGGCAGGCATCTGCAGCAGTTACAGTGGGTGTAGTGTGCCTCCTGCACAGTATACACCTGAAGCTACCCCTTATTGCACATGTTTTTTTTCTTTTGTGTTACGATAACAGGCATCTGCAGCAGTTACAGTGGGTGTAGTGTGCCTCCTGCACAGTATATACCTGAAGCTACCCCTTATTGCTGTGTTTTCCTGTTGTGTAACACAGGCAGACATCTGCAGCAGTTACAGTGGGCGTAGTGTGCCTCTTGCACAGTATACACCTGAAGCTACCCCTTATTGCTGTGTTTTCCTGTTGTGTAACACAGGCAGACATCTGCAGCAGTTACAGTGGGTGTAGTGTGCCTCCTGCACAGTATACACCTGAAGCTACCCCTTATTGCTGTGTTTTCCTGTTGTGTAACACAGGCAGGCATCTGCAGCAGTTACAGTGGGCGTAGTATGCCTCCTGCACAGTATACACCTGAAGCTACCCCTTATTGCTCGTGTTTTTTTCTTTTGTGTTACACTAACAGGCATCTGCAGCAGTTATAGTGGGCGTAGTGTGCCTCCTGCACAGTATACACCTGAAGCTACCCCTTATTGCTGTGTTTTCCTGTTGTGTAACACAGGCAGACATCTGCAGCAGTTACAGTGGGTGTAGTGTGCCTCCTGCACAGTATGCACCTGAAGCTACCCCTTATTGCTGTGTTTTCCTGTTGTGTAACACAGGCAGGCATCTGCAGCAGTTACAGTGGGTGTAGTGTGCCTCCTGCACAGTATATACCTGAAGCTACCCCTTATTGCTGTGTTTTCCTGTTGTGTAACACAGGCAGGCATCTGCAGCAGTTACAGTGGGCGTAGTGTGCCTCCTGCACAGTATACACCTGAAGCTACCCCTTATTTCTGTGTTTTCCTGTTGTGTAACACAGGCAAACATCTGCAGCAGTTACAGTGGGTGTAGTGTGCCTTCTGCACAGTATACACCTAAAGCTACCCCTTATTGCTGTGTTTTCCTGTTGTGTAACACAGGCAGGCATCTGCAGCAGTTACAGTGGGCGTAGTGTGCCTCCTGCACAGTATACACCTGAAGCTACCCCTTATTGCTCGTGGTTTTTTTCTTTTGTGTTACACTAAAGCCCTGTACACACGATCGGATTTCCTATGGTTTTTTAACCGATGGATTTTTCCATCGGAAAACCGATGAAGCTGACTTTCATCAGTCTTGCCTACACACCATCAGTCAAAAAATCAACCTTTCCTAATGTGGTGACGTAAAACACTCAGATGAGCTGAGAAAAATGAAGTTCAATGCTTCTGAGCATGCGTCGACTTGATTCTGAGCATGCGTGGGTTTTTTATCCGATGGAGTTTCCCACAGACGATAGTAATTTGCTATCGGTTTTTTAACCATCGGTTAAATTTAAAACATGTTCTGTTTTTAAACACCGATGGAAAAAAGACGGATGGGGCCCATACACGATCGGTTTGTCCGATGAAAAAAGTCCATCGGACTGTTTTCATCTGTAAAACCTATTGTGTGTACAGGGCTTAACAGGCATCTGCAGCAGTTACAGTGGGTATAGTGTGCCTCCTGCACAGTATACACCTGAAGCTACCCCTTATTGCTGTGTTTTCCTAATGTGTAACACAGGCAGACATCTGCAGCAGTTACAGTGGGTGTAATGTGCCTCCTGCACAGTATACACCTGAAGCTACCCCTTATTGCTGTGTTTTCCTGTTGTGTAACACAGGCAGATATCTGCAGCAGTTACAGTGGGTGTAGTTTGCCTCCTGCACAGTATACACCTGAAGCTACCCCTTATTGCTTGTGTTTTTTTTTCTTTTGTGTTACACTAACAGCCATCTGCAGCAGTTACAGTGGGCTTAGTATGCCTCCTGCACAGTATACACCTGAAGCTACCCCTTATTACTGTGTTTTCCTGTTGTGTAACACAGGCAGGCATCTGCAGCAGTTACAGTGGGCGTAGTGTGCCTCCTGCACAGTATACACCTGAAGCTACCCCTTATTGCTGTGTTTTCCTGTTGTGTAACACAGGCAGGCATCTACAGCAGTTACAGTGGGCATAGTGTGCCTCCTGCACAGGATACACCTGAAGCTACCCCTTATTGCTGGTTTTCCCATCTCCCTGCAGGCCATTAGAATGTCTGGAAGGCCAACAAGGAGAGGCAGACAGTCACGAGCCAATAAAAGAGGGCAAGCAGGCTCTGTGTCTGGGGGCAACAGTGCTGGTTGTGGATGCGGTGCATTGTCATTAGCACCTGGCCATGGGACACGCTTGTCCTTATTTTCGGCAGCTGGACGTGTTGAGCCGCATCATGCCGAAGACTTGGTAGAGTGGATGACCAAGCCCTCCTCATCCTCTCTCACCCAGGCTCAGGGTACTGGCAAAGCAGCTGCCAACGCGTCCTCTTCCCTTTTATCAATGTCATCAGTCACTCCTTCCCTAGACCCACCATGTCCTCCTGAGGAGTCCCCCGAACTGTTTGAGCACAGTGTTGGGTACATGCTCCAGGAGGATGCTCAGCGTTTTGAAGGGTCTGATGATGATACACAGCTAGAGGAAGGCAGTAGTGTGAGCGCAGAGAGAGGGAATGCTCAAGAAGGACAGCAATCTGGCAGTCATGTTCCAGCAGCTGCAGCATACTGCCAGGTTTGCTCCAGTGATGAGGAGGGAGGGGATGATGAGGTCACTGACTCCACGTGGGTGCCTGATAGGAGAGAGGAGGAGGATGAGGAGAAGGCACATCTCCAACAAGGCAGAATGCCCTCCGGGGGCCAGCGTAAGGGCAGCACACCGACTGAATCACACCGCAGAGCTCCGCCTGTGCAGGGCGCTGCCTCTGCCCATTATTCCAAAAGTTCTTTAGCGTGGGCTTTTTTGAGTCGAGTGCATCAGATCGCACCGCTGCTATTTGCAACATATGTCTCAAGCAGGGATGAGCCGAACACCCCCCTGTTCGGTTCGCACCAGAACCTGCGAACAGACAAAATGTTCGTGTAAACTTTAGAACCCTATTAAATACAATGGACTCGAACGTTCGAAATCTAAAGTGTTAATTATAAAGGCTGATATGCAAGTTATTGTCCTAAAAAGTGTTTGGGGACCTGGGTCCTGCCCCATGGGACATGTATCAATGCAAAAAGAAGTTTTAAAAACGGCAGTTTTTTCGGGAGCAGTGATTTTAATAATGCTTAAAATGAAAAAATAAAAGTGAAATATTCCTTTAAATTTCGTACCTGGGGGGTGTGTATGATATGCATGTGAAGTGGCGCATGTTTCCCGTGCTTAGAACTGTCCCTGCAAAAAATGTCATTTTTGAAAGAAAAAAATGCATTTAAAACTGACTCGCGGCTATTAATGAATTGTCGGCTCCCGGCAATACATACAAAAGTCATTGATAAAAAAAAAAAAAAAAAGTGTGGGGGTTCCCCAGAATTCAATTACCAGGCCCTTCAGGTCTGGAATGGATATTAAGGGGAACCCCGCTGCAAATTAAAAAAAAAATTGACGTGGGGTTCCCCCAAATATCCATTCCAGGCCCTTCAGATCTGGCATGGATTTTAAGGGGAACTCCACCCCAAATTTAAAAAAAAATGGCGTGGAGTCCCCCTAAAAATCCATACCAGACCCCTTATCCGAGCACGCAACCTGGCCAGCCGCAGGGGAAAAGGGGGGGACGAGAGAGCGGCCCCCCCTCCCTCCTGAACCGTACCAAGCCACATGCCCTCAACATGGGGAGGATGTCCCCATGTTGATGGGGACAAGGGCCTCATCCCCACAACCCTTGCCCGGTGGTTGTGGGGGTCTGCGGACGGGGGGCTTATCGGAATCTGGAAGACCCCTTTAACAAAGGGGACCCCCAGATCCCGCCCCCCCTATGTGAATTGGTAAGGGGTACATTGTACCCCTACCATTTCACGAAGAAAGCGTAAAAAAATGTTTAAAAAAACACACAAACACCTTGAAAAAGTCCTTTATTTAAAAAAAACAAAAAAACAAAACATTCCAGCGGTGAAATCCAGTGTCCCGCGGCGATCCCGATGTCCAGCGCTGTCCTTCATTGGTTGTGCCTGAGCGGACCTGATGGGGAACTCCCTCTCAGTATTTTAAATGTATAGACCCGCCCCTTCTAAAGTTCCCCATCAGGTCCGCTCAGCAGACGAGATGCGGAACATGAGAAGGGGCGGGTCTATACATGTATTACCAAAGTGAGAGCAGTTCCCCATCAGGTCCGCCCCCTCGGTATGTCGGACCCGCCTACGTCATTGGCTTGAGCGGGGAACTTCCTTCACTATGTAAATTTAAATTACACAGTGAAGGAAGTTCCCCACTCAAGCCAATGACGTAGGCGGGTCCGACATACCGAGGGGGCGGACCTGATGGGGAACTGCTCTCACTTTGGTAATACATGTATAGACCCGCCCCTTCTCATGTTCCGCATCTGGTCCGCTGAGAGGACCTGATGGGGAACTTTAGAAGGGGCGGGTCTATAACTTTAAAATACTGAAAGGGAGTTCCCCATCAGGTCCGCTCAGGCACAACCAATGAAGGACAGCGCTGGACATCGGGATCGCCGCGGGACACTGGATTTCACCGCTGGAATGTTTTTTTTTTTTTTTTTTAATAAAGGACTTTTTCAAGGTGTTTGTGTGTTTTTTTAAACATTTTTTTACGCTTTCTTCGTGAAATGGTAGGGGTACAATGTACCCCTTACCAATTCACATAGGGGGGGGGCGGGATCTGGGGGTCCCCTTTGTTAAAGGGGTCTTCCAGATTCCGATAAGCCCCCCGCCCGCAGACCCCCACAACCACCGGGCAAGGGTTGTGGGGATGAGGCCCTTGTCCCCATCAACATGGGGACATCCTCCCCATGTTGAGGGCATGTGGCTTGGTACGGTTCAGGAGGGAGGGGGGGCCGCTCTCTCGTCCCCCCCCTTTTCCCCTGCGGCCGAACAGGTTGCGTGCTTGGATAAGGGGTCTGGTATGGATTTTTAGGGGGACTCCACGCCATTTTTTTTAAAATTTGGGGTGGAGTTCCCCTTAAAATCCATGCCAGATCTGAAGGGCCTGGAATGGATATTTGGGGGAACCCCACGTCAATTTTTTTTAAAATTTGCGGCGGGGTTCCCCTTAATATCCATTCCAGACCTGAAGGGCCTGGTAATTGAATTCTGGGGAACCCCCACGCTTTTTTTTTTTTTTATCAATGACTTTTGTATGTATTGCCGGGAGCCGACAATTCATTAATAGCCGCAAGTCAGTTTTAAATGCATTTTTTTCTTTCAAAAATGACATTTTTTGCAGGGACAGTTCTAAGCACGGGAAACATGCGCCACTTCACATGCATATCATACACACCCCCCAGGTACGAAATTTAAAGGAATATTTCACTTTTATTTTTTCATTTTAAGCATTATTAAAATCACTGCTCCCGAAAAAACGGCCGTTTTTAAAACTTCTTTTTGCATTGATTCATGTCCCCTGGGGCAGGACCCGGGTCCCCAAACACTTTTTAGGACAATAACTTGCATATAAGCCTTTATAATTAGCACTTTAGATTTCTCCCATAGATTTTTAGAATTTGCCGCGAACACCCCAATTTGTTCGCTGTTCGGCGAACGGGCGAACAGGCAATGTTCGAGTCGAACATGAGTTCGACTCGAACTCAAAGCTCATCCCTAGTCTCAAGCGTATCTCACTTGGCCAAAACATCAGCCGCTTGGGCACCACATGCTTGACCAGACATATGTTGACCTGCCATGCAGCTCGTTGGCAAGCGTACCTTAAAGACCCACACCAAAGAACAAATCGGACCTCTCCTTGCTCCTCATCAGCTGGGATCTCCAACCCCACTATACCTTCAGTCCTCTCTGAAACCTGCACTGAGAGGAATGAAGGTATAGAATTAGGTGTGTCACAGCCAAGTACTTGCGGGCACTCTGCTAGCAGTACACCGACGTCCGATTGTAGCAGGAAAATTTCCTTGCCCCAGCTGCTGGACCGTCGAAAGAAGTTCACTCCCAGCCATCCACATGCCCAGCGGTTGAGTGCTAGCTTGGCTAAATTGCTAGCAATTCAGCTGCTGCCTTTTCAGTTGGTAGACTCGGCCCCCTTCGGTGAGTTTGTGCAATGTGCGGTTCCTCAGTGGCAGGTTCCCAAACGCCACTTTTTCTCACGGAAGGCGATTCCGGCTCTCTACCGGCATGTGGAAGGCAATGTCCATGCCTCGCTGGACAGGGCGTTCAGCGGTAAGGTGCATATTACCGCTGACTCATGGTCCAGCAGGCATGGACAGGGACGTTACCTTTCTTTCACGGCCCATTGGGTCACTCTTTTGGCAGCTGGGAAGGATGCAGGACAGGGTGCAGTAGTGTTGGAGGTTGTTTTGCCGCCACGCCTCCAAAATGCTACTACTGGTTGTGACACACCTCTCTCCTCCACCCCCTCCTCTTCTTCCTCCATGGTCTCTTCCTGTGCTTTGTCCTCGGAACCAGCGGTGCTCCGTAGGCATTCAAGGGGCTACGCAAGTACGCAGGCAAAAAGATGCCATGCCGTACTTGCGCTGGTGTGTTTGGGGATCAGGAGCCACACTGGGGCAGAGATTCTGTCAGCTCTGCAGGGGCAGGCCGAGAGGTGGTTTATGCCATGCCAGCTTAAGCCAGGAATGGTGGTTTGCGACAATGGCACCAACCTCCTCTCCGCCCTCCGACAGGGACAACTGACCCATGTGCCTTGTGTGGCTCACGTCCTTTAACCTGATGGTGCAGCGGTTCTTGGGCAGGTACCCAGGCTTACAGGATGTCCTGAGGCAGGCCAGGAAAGTCTGTGTGCATTTCTGCAGATCATATAATGCCAGTGCTCGGCTGGCTGAGCTGCAAAAGGAGTTGAACCTGCCCAAGAACCGCCTTATATGTGACATGCCCACCAGGTGGAACTCAACGTTGACCATGCTGCAGCGGCTGCACACGCAGCAGAGGGCCATCAATGAGTACCTGTGCAACTACGGCACCAGGACAGGGTCAGGGGAGCTTGGATTTTTTTCACCACGCCAGTGGGGCATGGTCAGGGATGCATGCACTGTCCTGGCACCATTTGAGGAGGCCACGAGGATGGTGAGCAGTGACAGTGCATGTATCAGTGACTCTGTACCTCTTGTCCACCTGTTGGAGCATACACTGCGTGGAATAATGGACAGGGCACTTGAGGCAGAACAGAGGCAGGAAGAGGAGGACTTCCTTGCCTCTCAAGGCCCCCTTTACCCAGACAATGTTCCTTCTGTCCCACCCATCACACAGGAAGAGGATGAGGAGGAGGAGGAGGAGGGGGAGGATTGTGTCAGCATGGAAGTAGAACCTGTCACTCAGCATCAACAGCAGCAGTCTTTTAGGGATGATTTACAGTCCCAAGAAACCCGTTGACTTGTACGTGGCTGGGAGGAGGTGGCTGCGGATCATGTCGTCCTTAGTGACCCAGAGGACTCCGGACTGAATGCCTCAGCTAACCTATGCTGCATGGCCTCCCTGATCCTGCAAAGCCTGCGGAAGGATCCTCGTATTCTTCGGATCAAGGAGAGGGGCCATTACTGGCTGGCCACTCTCCTTGATCCACGGTACAAGGGTAAGGTTGCAGACCTTATCTTACCGTCGCAGAGGGAGCAGAGGATGAGACATCTTCGGGTGACCTTGCAGAAAGGTCTGTGCAACGCGTTCCCAGAGACTGGGAGGTTACAAACTCCTGGTCCTGGACAACGAGTTGCTGAGGCTTTGGTCAGTCAAAGAAGGAGCGGTGGGGAAGGTGGCCGTCTGACCGATGTGTTCAGACAATTTTTTAGTACGCAGCCCCAAAGTAAGATCGGTTCCAGCAACCATCACCACCGTCTGATTTACATGGTCCAGGAATACCTAGGGGCAAGGTCAGACTTGGACACCTTTCCCACCGAAAATCCTCTGGCTTACTGGGTCTTGAGGATGGATCACTGGCCAGAGCTTGCACAGTATGCAATTGAGCTACTGGCCTCTCCTGCATCCAGCATTCTTTCGGAACGCACATTCAGTGCTGCTGGTGGCTTTGTAACCAATCTCAGGGTGCGCCTGTCCACCGACTCGGTTGATCGACTGACCTTCATAAAGATGAACCAGTCTTGGATCACCACCAGCTACCAAGCACCTGAAGTTGATGTAACCGAATAATTTTTTTTGAAATGTCACATCCCTTCAAGACTGCCTATGCTGATGCTGAGTGACTGTCCTGTTATGTTGACTGACTATCCTCTTCCTCCTCAATGATCCTGCCGATAGCTTGGAAGAACATTTGTGGTTCTGGGTGCCGCCACCAGTGGCTAAGGCCCAATTTTTCAGCCCCTGTTTAACAGGGGCGTATAATTACAATTTTTGATGCAATACTTTGCAACAGGGCTCATTGCTGCGCTCCAAATACAGTATCTGTGATGGGTTGAAGTGTTGTGGCACCAGTGGCTAAGGCCCAATTTTTCAGCCCCTGTTTAACAGGGGCGTATAATTACAATTTTTGATGCAATACTTTGCAACAGGGCTCATTGCTGCGCTCCAAATACAGTATCTGTGATGGGTTGAAGTGTTGTGGCACCAGTGGCTAAGGCCCAATTTTTCAGCCCCTGTTTAACAGGGGCGTATAATTACAATTTTTGATGCAATACTTTGCAATAGGGCTCATTGCTGCGCACCAAATACAGTATCTGTGATGGGTTGAAGTGTTGTGGCACCAGTGGCTAAGGCCCATTTTTTTAAACCCCTGTTTAACAGGGGCGTATAATTACAATTTTTGATGCAATACTTTGCAACAGGGCTCATTGCTGCGCTCCAAATACAGTATCTGTGATGGGTTGAAGTGTTGTGGCACCAGTGGCTAAGGTCCAATTTTTCAGCCCATGTTCAACAGGGGCATGTAATAACAATTCTTAATCTAATATTTCACAGATGGGCCCATTCCTGCACCCACCAAGAGTAACTGTGAGGACTTACAGTCTTGTGGCACCAGCACCACTGCCACCACCAAAGGCCCAATTTTTCCTACCACTGTTCAACAATGGCATGTAATTACAATTCCTGATATAATAGTTCACAGCAAGGCATTCCAGCGCCTACCAAGAGTAACTGTGAGGGCTTACAGTGTTGTGGCAACACCTAAGGGGCAAATTTCTGCAGAGTATATACGGCAGGCCCCTACTTTCAAACATCCAACTTACAAACGACTCCTACTTGCAAACGGAAGGAGACAACAGGAAGTGAGAGGAAATCTACCCCTAGGAAGGGAAATTCTCTCTTGTAAAAGTTAATATGGGAAAAAGGTGTCTCCTCTCTACTGATGCTTTATCACCAATCCTTGTTTCAATAAAAAAAACACTTTTCCAAAAACATTTGTCATTGGGACAGAAAGTGAGGTGAAATGTTCTGAACAGGTGCACAGACAGCAAAACAAATGTTACAGGGGTGATAACCCTTCCCTATGTTCTCCAAAAAGCTTAAAAATCGATTTTTTGGCTAGAGCTACACTTAAAAAATGTACCTGTTCCAAATTAGAAAAAGATTCTACTGAAGAACAAACCTACAGTCCCTGTCTTGTTTGCACTGCCTGTATACTGCTATTCAGAGTATATAGGGCCTTTTTTTTATTTTGGGTACGGGGTTCCCCTTAATATCAATACAAGACCCAAATGGGCAGGTAATGGGCTGGGGGGGGGGGGGGTCATTTTTCTCAATGATTTTCATACATATTGCCGGGACCAGACATTACATTAAAGCCGCAAGCAGTTTTAAATGACCTTTTTTTTCCTTTAGAAATGTAATTTTGTGCAGGGACAGTTCTAAACACGGGAAACACGTGGCACTTCACAGGCATACTTTAGACACCCCCCAGGTACGATATTTAAAAGAATATTTCACTTTTTTTTCTTCACTTTATTCATCATTAAAATGACTGCTCCCGAAAAACGGCCGTTTTAAAAACTTATTTTTTGCATTGATACATGTCCCCTGGGGCAGAACCCGGTCCCCAAACCCTGTTTAGGACAATGACTTGCATATTAGCTGTTATAATTAGCACTTTTGATTTTGAACGTTCGCATCCATTGTATTTAATAGGGTTCTAAAGTTCGCACAAACTTTCGGTCCGTTCGCAAGTTCTGGTGCGAACCGAACTGGGGGGTGTTCGGCTCATCTCTACTGCACAAGAATACTTGACATAAATCCACTACAAGACCTATGTGGACCGGTAGACAGAGGAACAAATACCCAATACTGTATCACATGTACTGGATTTTTTCCATCTGTGTCCTCAACACACTGTAATATGTATATATTTATATATATATATATATATATATTTATATATATATATATCAACCACAATGTAACTTGAATAATGTTCTATAGGTTGGCTCCTTGTAGTAATAGTTCAATGCAATATGCAAAGGATTATAAGGAAGTTGTGCACAGCAGAGAGAAAATAATACGTGTTCCTTTAGTTCCAGTTATCTTCAGCTAGCCTGTGTTCTTTATACTGCAGTGAATTTGTAATCCAAGATGGAAGAGGGTAACAAAGATGAACTAAACTGCACCTTATCTGAAGAAAGGATAACCCGTGTTTACTCCTCCTTTAACTGTATTAGAGAAATGTTCACAATACTGACTTTAAAGCCCAATAGGGGGGGGGGTATTGTCCCCAAGCGCCTGCTACGTGAGGCCTGTGAAGAAGTAGGTGTACATGCGTGGAACTACAAGTATCACCAGCCAGTCTGTGTAAATGTTACTCAGCAGTACTGTTGTTAACTATCACAAGAGTTCAGTTCATAGAAAGGGGGGGGATTCCGGCACTCCTAGCGATGTGATGCCTTTAAAAACAAATGTAATAGTGGCTCTGATGGCACTTCTAAGTCAGTTTGTGTATTTAAAAGCAAGGGGAGGCAGCTATCCTCAGAGGGTGTCCACTACCTCTGTCAGCAAGAAGTATAAGAAAAGAGGGGGGTGGAGGCGCCAAGTGCAATAATCCTACTGTTATAAATAATGTATAGTGTATACACTTACAAGTTCACTTGGTAATGATGTCCATTGAGGATGGGGGTGTCCTAAGGTCTGTAGATGCCACTCTGGTGGTTCCAAAGCCGCGGACTTCCTACTTCCTGCCCATGTATTTAAGCTGCTCTTCTCCTGAGAGCAAACAGGCCAGTAGAAGGAGCTGTGAGCCCTGAGCGCGTAGCCTGTGACACTTCCCACTCTATGTCTGATTTCCCGCCCTGCCGTGTGACGTCACCGCTGCGTCCGTGTTCCAGACTGGACAGCGTGGAGCTTCCTGTCATGTGACATCGCTGAGAAGCCTGTTATGCAACATTCAAACATCTCCTACACCTTATGGCTGAGGGAAACACCACCAGAGCCTGCAGAGTGGCATCTACAGACCTTAGGACACCCCCATCCTCGATGGACATCATTACCAAGTGAACCTGTAAGTGTATACACTATACTTACATTATTTATAACAGTAGGATTATTACAGTTGGCGCCTCCACCCCTCTTTTCTTAACTATCACAAGGGCTGTGCCCACTCACCACTACGAACATCAGATGAATAGAGGGTTCCAGCCAGAATTCTCTGTGTCTTTGTCCTGTGGAACTGGCAGCACCGCACCACGCTGCAGCTCCCGGTGGACTGGGTTGCAGGTACCTCCGGGTGGTCTGGAACACAGACCGGTCCGCTGTATTGGAATAGCAATGCTGTCCTCTGAGATTCCTCTGAGGCTGGCGATCCGTCTCTCCACTATGTGGGCCGCAGATTCTCCGCACTCCCAGTCACACAGACCTCCTGCTGGCAAGATCAGAATGGCGTCCAGAGAGAGCGAAAACAGGCCACACCCACCTTTTTGTTTCCTCTCCCAGTAGGCTGTTCTGTGCGCACAGCATTCTGTTACCTGTGGTCCAGGTTGGTCCGGTTAACAGTGTCACTTCCTCATCCCGGACTACATGTTCCATGATACATTGCTCTGGGTCATTCTCACAGGAGGAAAAAACACACACAGAGTCCAGCATGCACTAGAGGGAGCCAAACCCATATAAAAAAACAACAAAACTGTCCCTTAATCATGAGCACAGTAGCAAACCTTGGCTACACATGAAACTTTAAAGAATAGCAGACATTACTCTGTAATAATAATTCATAACTGCATTTGTTAGCAAAAGAAGGAAAAAACTAGGAATACTAATTGCAATATACATTAATAGATGCACACGAGGTAGAGCACATCTCACATAAAAATGTTTCTTTCACATACATGGATCATGGTTGCAGAGCAGTGCTATATAATAACTCAGTAGAAATTGGTATTTGCATATACGCGGAATCACTAATTAGCGCTCATTTCCGAATTGACTTTGTTATTTACTTTGTTATTAGAGTACCATTTTGAAATAATGCTATTTTTGTTAAGCCAAAGGTGATTCAAAGAGTCATTGTAATCATTTGATGAAGATTTTTCTTTTTGTTTGTTCACTTTTCTGCATTCAAATCAAAAACAATATAACATTTTAATTTCGACCAATTCAAAAAAAATATTGATTTGAATGTTTTGAATAAAAAAAATCAGTAAATTAGAAGAAAATTCGAAAATTCCGAATACGAATTCCAAATACGAATTCCGAATACGAATTCCGAATACGAATTGAATGAACCACCAGAATTGAACTAAACAAAATAACTAGATTAACGAATCAAAACAAAACTAAATGAATGTTTTCATCATGCACATGTCTAGAAATTAAAAAAAGGTAAATTTAAGAGTAAATTTATTTAACTAATTAAATCAATCCTACTTACTCACAGGTCATATAGGAGGTTACATTTATAAAATTCTGTAGCTTGGAGAAATTGAGTTTACTAGCATTAAATAGCACCCTGTGTGTGGCCTGCGTGCATTCATTTAGTAATTTACTGTCTACAATTATAATGGAAAATTTATGTATGATACATATTTTCTAAATAGCATGTGTTGTCTGCATTATCTAGCATATCGTTAATTGTATTAATAATATTAGTAGATTATGTTTTAGAGCACAATGCTACATATTTAGAAAGACTTCATTAAAATTTTGGGAACCATCTGACAGAGAACATAAAAACAATTAACATCCTCTCCAGATATAGAAAATAAGCAAATTGATGCTATCATGTGCCGTGTCTTTTTTAATATGTGTTTTGCCGTTAGCAGCACTAAACATAGATGAACATGCATACAAATGATGTGTGTAAAAAAGGTCAGGTTTCCCTTGAACATTTGCAGCCAACTTCTCACAGCCCTGGAGACATTTGCAAAAGATGGAATTGCTCACTTTCATCTTTGGATGCTAGACTTGAGAATGGTGTTCATAAATCATGTGTGGCATAGCAATCATATTTTATTTACAACTTCATAATGAGAACCAAATTATCAGTAAAGCCACAAAAACTCTTGGATATTAAAAAATCAGTACATCTCCAGGAGGTACCATTTGATTTGTCTCCTATTTCAACATTTTATGGTTTTTTTTCATTGCCTTGAGAAAGGAAAAACACATATAGACAGTTCTTATGAAATTCAAAATTGTCTATTATTCTATATGTTTCTATCTATACATACAGCTCTATAATGTATGTTTATATTCATTCTACATTGGCTTTATAATACAGAGACATGACATTTCCCACATGTTCTTTATATAAATATTAATTTAAAAAACCTATGTTTACAGTAGTATTCGTGGAATTAAAAAAAGAAGATACATCTACAATGCAAATTGTAAAAGCGATCTAAACATTAGATACTCTTTAGATGTGTCACAGCTTTTAAAACAGATTTCCTAGCCTTAGTTAGGAAGAATATTGTCAAGGCTGGAAATGTATTAGTTCTAGCCTGTTTCACAAGTGTGTCCGTTAAAGGAAAATACTTTACATAATGTGCTCACTAAAGTACACTACAAAATGTGTTATTTTTAAATAGATTTTTTTTTTGGGTTATGTAGCAATTATAGGGTTTGAATGCAGTTCGTGGAAGCAGGAAACTAATGCATGAGTTTGCCATCTTACCATAGCATTTTCTGACACTTGAACTAGGGCCAGGTGGCTTATAAAGGTCAATAAGGGGCATTTGGATAAGCCACCCCACTCATTATAAAAGGATGGGCTCCCAGCAGCCATGTTGACAATGTTCTTAGCTGTAACAGGGAAATAACAGAAAGGGCTGCTGATAGTACATAGAGACAAATTAGTGTAGGGCTTGTAGACACTGAATGATCTTTACACATAGATGTAAACCCTTACTGAATGTCCTGTAGGTATAAAAATGCTGTGCATTTTGAGAATCTTGGTGATGGTAAGAAGGGAGTGTTTTTAAATCTTAATGATGCTGCCAATGTCTATTATTCATAAAAAAATGCACAAAAACCACAAAAGCACTTCCCCTGAACTTTTTCCTGCCATCCTCGTACCTCCAATTATTTGCAAAGTTTTAAAAATTTTGAATTCAGTTTTATGTTTTTGGTAGAAATTGGCTTTCATCGGGACAGTACTCAAATGCTCCAATAAGCAGCAAATAGAAAGGGACAAGGCAGGTTTTTATCTTGCAATAAAAATTAGAGTGTATTATCTAAGTGATAAATATCCTTTAGGAGCTGGACAGTATGTAAGCAGTTTGGTTAGATCACAACATGGGAGGGAGATATGAGGCAGCTCTTACCTTGATATAAACATAAAAGTGCGTTATTTGTGAGACAATAGCTGGAGCACAGCAATTGACCAACAACTTTAAGGTGTAATACAGGGTCTACCCTGCAGCAATCATTACAAATTTAGCAGCTGAGGTCCATCATCAGAAATAATTTGTGGAACTAAAACAGCGCTTGAACGCTGAAATAGGCTGCAAACTTTGAGGTGCAATTTAGGATTTAGCCTACAGCAAATATTACAATGTTGGCAGCTGAAGTCCAGCTGCAAAAACATTGTGTGGTGCCTTTCAAGTGCTGAATCACCAGAATGGGCCGGGAGAGGTGATACGAGTTGGTGCTGATAGCATGGTTTCATTTTACATTTAGTTCCAAGCATTAGCAGCAGTAGGTTTGTAGTCACTGGTAATTCAAGATAATTCAATTGACAGATTTGTTACCGATTTGCCTTTCTGTAAAAATACCTCTTGTTGCAGTGAAGGCCCTCTCAGCAAAAACACTAGTAGAACACCAGTAGTTGCTGTGGCTGCATAGCATGCCACTCTGAGACAGAAAAGGCAGAGTTGCACTGCCTTCAGATGGTGTGACTCGACCTCCACTTTGTCCCACAGAACCTGCTTGCTCCCTATTACTACAAGTATGAAACCTTTGCCTCTCACTTTAGTTCTGCCTAACAACATTATTAAAATGGATTGCCTAAATGTATTGGCAGCTAGGGCAATAGGGGAAATAAATATGTGGTGCTTTCATGCACACTACTTTACTAAACAAGTGTGCAGTGATTTGCTGCAAACAAATGGAAGCTCTGACTGTGTCTGCAACAAGAGTATGCTTAAGATCCCAAAATAAAAAAGGCTCCAAAAAAAGTTAATAAAATATACTTCTCACTTCACAGTTTTTTACCCCTTTTGAAACAAAGGTTTTATAAAAAAAAAAAAAAAAGCAGATCACTGAAAGCACTTCTGTCAGTGTTAAATAGTTTGTCTCAACCATCTAATTGCCACTTTTGCTGGACATGGACAGTTTGGTCTTTTAAAAGAAGTAAAAAAATAACAGACATACTAGCCGAATCAACAGATGCCACCTTATCTGAAGACTGCTAAGCTGTAATACTGTACATTTTTGCTTTGGGAGTTTAATGCTTATTAATAGGGATGAGCTGAACACCCCCCTGTTCGGTTCGCACCAGAACCTGCGAACGGACAGAAAGTTCACGCGAACTTTAGAACCCTATTAAATACAATGGACTCGAACGTTCAAAATCAAAAGTGCTAATTATAAAGGCTAATATGCAAGTTATTGTCCTAAAAAGTGTTTGGGGACACGGGTCCTGCCCCAGGGGACATGTATCAATGCAAAAAAAAGTTTTAAAAACTGCAGTTTTTTCAGGAGCAATGATTTTATTTAATGCTTAAAGTGAAACAATAAAAGTGAAATATTCCTTTAAATTTCGTATCTAGGGTGTATAGTATGCCTGTAAAGTCGCGCTTGTTTCCCGTGCTTAGAACTTTCCCTGTACAAAGTGTAATTTCTGAAGGAAAAAAAGTCATTTAAAACTCACTTTAGATACTGTTCTCCTATTCTGCTATTCAAAAAAAAGAAAAAATTTAGGGCAAAAAAAAAATTTTTGGTGCGTTTTCTGCATATCTGTACGTGTGAGATACACACTTTAGATACTGATGCTCTATTCTGCTATTCTAAAAACACCCATTTAGGGCAAAAAATATATATTTTGCAGTGTTTCCTGCATATCTGTACGCGTGAGATACACACTTTAGATACTGTTGTTTTATTCTGCTATTCAAAAAATTATAATTTAGGGCAAAAAAAAAATGTTTGGTGCATTTTCTGCATATCTGTACCTGTGAGATACACCCTTTAGATACTGTTGCTCTTTTCTGCTATTCAAAAAAAAAACATTTAGGGGAAAAATCTTAAATTGCGGCCTAGTCTGTATCTGTACGTGTGAGGTACACCCTTTAGATACTGTTGCTCTATTCTGGTATTTAAAAAAAACACATTTAGGGCAAAAAATAATAATTTGCAGCGTTGCCTGGATATCTGTACGTGTGAGATACACACTTTAGATACTGTTGCTCTATTTTGCTATTCAAAAAAACACATTTAGGTGAAAAATCTTAAATTGCGGCCTAGTCTGTATCTGTACGTGTGAGATACACCCTTTAGATACTGTTGTTCTATTCTGCTATTCTAAAAACACCCATTTAGGGCAAAAAAAAATAATTCTGCAGTGTTTGCTGCATATCTGTACATGTGAGATACACCCTTTAGATACTGTTGTTCTATTCTGCTAATCAAAAAACACCCATTTAGGGCAAGATCCTAAATTTGAGAAATATGAGGAGAACGTCAAATAAGGGATGTAGCCCCGGTCATGGTGCTGCTGGTGGAGCTCCTGTTGCAGGGAGAGGGCGTGGTCGATCTGTGCCAGCTACTCGCACAAGTGAAACACCTTCCTCAGGTGCGAGTAGGCGACAGAGCCTGCAGCAGTATTTGGTCGGGCCTAATGCTACTCTACGAATGTTGAGGCCAGGATAAGTACAGGCGATAGTAGATTGGGTTGTTGACAGTGCCTCCAGTTCCTTCACATTGTCTCCCACCCAGTCTCTTGCTGAAAGATCAGAGTTGGCACCTGCAGCCAAAGTCCATCAGTCTTTCACCTCACACCCTTGCAAATCAGCCAAGCATTCTGAGCCCCAAGTCATGCAGCAGTCTCTTCTGCTTTTTGATGACTCTTTTAGCAGGGTTTCCCAGAGACATCCACCTAGCCCTGCCCCAGAAGTGGAAGAGATTGAGTGCACTGATGCCCAACCACTTATGTTTCAAGATGAGTACAGGGAAGGACCATTGCAGCACGTCTCGGATGATGAAGAAACACAGGTGCCAACTGCTGCTGCTTTCGCAATTGTGCAGACCAACAAGGAGGGCAGGGGTGAAGACTGGGTGGAAGATGATGTGGAGGACGATGAGGTCCTCGACCCCACATGGAATCAACGTGATTCAGGTGACCTGTGTAGTTCGGAGGAAGAGGTGGTGGTCGCACAGAGCCACCAGCATAGCAGGAGAGGGAGCAGGGTGCAAAAGCGGAGCGTCCATCCCCTAGACAGTACGCCTGCTACTGCCCAACACAGCAAGGGAGCGAGCATACCAAAGCCAGGTCTAAGGAGTTCCCTAGCGTGGCAGTTCTTCAGACAGTGTGCTGATGACAAGACACGAGTGGTTTGCACGCTGTGCAATCAGAGCCTGAAGTGAGGCATAAACATTCTCAACCTGAGCACAACCTGCATGACCAGGCATCTAAGTGCAAAGCACGAGCTGCAGTGGCGTAGACACCTCAAAAACCAAGAAAGGTCTCTGGCTCCTCCTGCTTCCTCTTCTGCTACAGTCTCGGCCTCTTCATCCACCTCTGTAGTGACAGTGGCACCTGCCACCCCGCAAACAGAGGATCTGCCAGCAACACTACCAGCTGGGTCACCAACCATCTCCACAATGTCCCATGGAAGCGTTCAGCTCTCTATCTCCCAAACACTGGAGCGGAAGAGGAAGTACCCCCCTACCCACATGCAATCCCTGGCCCTGAATGCCAGCATTTCAAAATTCCTGGCCTTTGAAATGCTCATTCCGTCTGGTGGAGATGCAGGGTTTTAAAAGCCTGATGGCATTGGCTGTCCCACAGTACGTCGTGCCCAGCCACCACTACTTTTACAGGCTAGCCATTCCTTCCCTGCACAACCAAGTGGGGGACAAAATCGGGTGTGCACTGTGCAACACCATCTGTGGCAAGGTCCACCTAACTACGGATATGTGGACCAGTAAGCACGGTCAGGGACGTTATATCTCCCTAGCGGCACACTGGGTAAATGCAGTGGCGGCTGGGCCTGAGGCGGATAGCAGTTTGGCGCATGTCCTTCCACCACTGAGGATTGCAGGGCGCTTCAGTTTGTCTCCTGTTGCTAACCCCTCCTACTCCACTTCCTCATCCTTTACCGCCTCCTCATACGGTCAGCGTAACACCTTCACCATCAACTTGAGCACAGCCAGGGGTAAACGACAGCAGGCAGTTTTAAAACGTTCCTGTTTGGGGGAAAAACCCCACACTGCGCAGGAGTTGTGGAGGGACATGGAACAACAGACAGATGAGTGGTTGGTGGCAGTGAGCCTCAAGCCCGGTATGGTAGTGTGCAATAATGGGCAAAATCTCGTAGAAGATCTGGGCCTAGCCGGTTTGACGCACATCCCTTGCCTGGCGCATTTGCTGAATTTGGTGGTGCAGAGGTTCCTTAAAAATGACCCTGATATGCCAGAGCTGCTGCAGAAAGTGCGGGCCATCTGTGCGCACTTTTGGCGTTCTCACCCTGCTGCTGCTCGCCTGTCAGCACTGCAGAGTAACTTCGGTCTTCCCACTCACCTCCTCATATGTGACGTGCCCACAAGGTGGAACTTCACCTTGCACATGCTGGCCAGACTGTGCGAGCAGCAGCAGGCGATAGTGGAGTGTCAGCTGCAGCACGCACACGTGAGTCGCTCTGCGGAACAGCACCACTTCACCACCAATAACTGGGCCTCCATGCGAGACCTGTGTGCCTTGTTTCGCTGTTTCGAGTACTCCACCAACAGGGATGAGCCGAACACCCCCCTGTTCGGTTCGCACCAGAACCTGCAAACAGACAGAATGTTCGTGTGAACTTTAGAACCCTATTAAATACAATGGACTCGAACGTTCGAAATCTAAAGTGCTAATTATAAAGGCTAATATGCAATTTATTGTCCTAGAAAGTGTTTGGGGACCCAAGTCCTGCCCCAGGGGACATGTATCAATGCAAAAAAAGGTTTAAAAAATGGACGTTTTTACGGGAGCAGTGATTTTAATAATGCTTAAAATGAAAAAAGAAAAGTGAAATATTCCTTTAAATTTCGTACCTGGGGGGTGTGTATGATATGCATGTAAAGTGGCGCTTGTTTCCCGTGCTTAGAACTGTCCCTGCACAAAGTGTCATTTTTGAAGGAAAAAAAGTTATTTAAAACTCACTCGCGACTATAATGAATTGTCGGCTTTTATCAATACATAGAAAAGTCATTAATAAAAAAAAAAAAAAAAAAAGCGTGGGGGTTCCCCCAAATTCAATTACCAGGCCCTTTAGATCTGGAATGGATATTAAGGGGAACCCCGCCACAAATTTAAAAAAATAAATGGCGTGGGGTTCCCCCTAAATATCCATACCAGGCCCTTGAGATCTGGCATGGATTTTAAGGGGAACTCCACCCCAAATTTTTAAAAAAATGGCGTGGAGTCCCCCCAAAAATCCATACCAGACCCTTATCCGAGCACGCAACCTAGCCGGCCGCAGGGGAAGAGGGGGGAACGAGAGAGCGGCCCCCCTCCCTCCTGAACCGTAACAGGCCGCATGCCCTCAACATGGGGAGGATGTCCCCATGTTGATGGGGACAAGGGCCTCATTCCCACAACCCTTGCCCGGTGGTTGTGGGGGTCTGCGGGCGGGGGACTTATCGGAATCTGGAAGACCCCTTTAACAAAGGGGACCCCCAGATCCCACCCCCCCTATGTGAATTGGTAAGGGGTACATTGTACCCCTACCATTTCACGAAGAAAGTGTGAAAAATTTAAATAAAAACACACACACCTTGGAAAAATCCTTTATTAAAAAATAAAAAAATAATAAAAAAAAACATTCCAGCGATGAAATCCAGTGTCCCGCGGCGATCCCGATGTCCAGCGCTGTCCGTCATTGGTTGTGCCTGTGCGGACCTGATGGGGAACTTCCTCGCTGTGTTTTAAATGTATAGACCCGCCCAGCTCAGCGGACCAGATGCTGAACATGAGAAGGGGCGGGTCTATACATGTATTACAAAGTGAGAGAAGTTCCCCATCAGGTCCGCCCCCTCGGTATGTCGGACCCCGCCTACGTCATTGGCCTGAGCGGGAAACTTCCTTCACTGTGTAAATTTAAATTACACAGTGAAGGAAGTACCCCGCTCAGGCCAATGACGTAGGCGGGGTCCGACATACCGAGGGGGCGGACCTGATGGGGAACTTCTCTCACTTTGTAATACATGTATAGACCCGCCCCTTCTCATGTTCTGCATCTGGTCCGCTGAGCGGACCTGATGGGGAACTTTAGAAGGGGCGGGTCTATACATTTAAAACACAGCGGAGGAAGTTCCCCATCAGGTACGCACAGGCACAACCAATGACGGACAGCGCTGGACATTGGGATCGCCGCGGGACACTGGATTTCATCGCTGGAATGTTTTTTTTGTATTATTTTTTTATTTTTTAATAAAGGACTTTTCCAAGGTGTGTGTGTTTTTATTTAAATTTTTTGACACTTTCTTCGTGAAATGATAGGGGTACAATGTACCCCTTACCAATTCACATGGGGGCCCGGGATATGGGGGTCCCCTTTGTTAAAGGGGTCTTCCAGATTCCGATAAGCCCCCCGCCCGCAGACCCCCACAACCACCGGGCAAGGGTTGTGGGGATGAGGCCCTTGTCCCCATCAACATGGGGACATCCTCCCCATGTTGAGGGCATGTGGCCTGGTACGGTTCAGGAGGGAGGGGGGGCCGCTCTCTCGTCCTCCCCTCTTCCCCTGCGGCCGGCCAGGTTGCGTGCTCGGATAAGGGTCTGTTATGGATTTTTGGGGGGACTCCACACCATTTTTTTTTAAATTTGGGGTGGAGTTCCCCTTAAAATCCATGCCAGATCTCAAGGGCCTGGTATGGATATTTAGGGGGAACCCCACGCCATTTTTTTTTAAATTTGCATCGGGGTTCCCCTTAATATCCATTCCAGACCTAAAGGGCCTGGTAATTTAATTTGGGGGAACCCCCACGCTTTTTTTTTTATCAATGACTTTTCTATGTATTGATAAAAGCCGACGATTCATTATAGCCGCGAGTGAGTTTTAAATGACTTTTTTTCCTTCAAAAATTACACTTTGTGCAGGGACAGTTCTAAGCACGGGAAACATGCGCTACTTTACATGCATATCATACACACCCCCCAGGTACGAAATTTAAAGGAATATTTCACTTTTATTTTTTAATTTTAAGCATTATTAAAATCACTGCTCCTAAAAAACGGCCGTTTTTAAAACTTTTTTTTGCATTGATACATGTCCCCTGGGGCAGGACCTGGGTCCCCAAACACTTTTTAGGACAATAACTTGCATATAAGCCATTATAATTAGCACTTTAGATTTCTCCCATAGACTTTTCGAATTTGCCGCGAACACCCCAAATTGTTCTTTGTTCGGCGAACATGAGTTCGACTCGAACCCGAAGCTCATCCCTATCCACCAACATGGCCAGTGCCGATGACGCCGTTTTCAGCGTTACTATCCCATTTGAAAAAATGCTTTGGGCGATGATGGGAGAGGATGTGGCACAGGAGGAGGAGGAAGAGGGATAATTTCCAAGGCTTTCAGGGCAGTCATTCACAAGTGGCTCCGAGGGTGTGTTCCTGCACCAACAAACGCCAGGTACACAATTGTCCAGCAAGGGCACAGTTCTGGAGGATGAGGAGGTGGAGGATGAGGAGGAGGAGATGGAGGAGGAGGAACCATGTTCACAGCAGGTTGCCTCTGGGCAGCCTGGCACACATGAGCGATTACATGCTGCAGTGTCTCCGCAATGACCGCCGAGTTGCCCTCATTCTAACTGGTGCTGATTACTGCGTGGGCACGCTGCTGGATCCCCGTTACAAAGACAACATACCGTCCTTAATTCCCTCACTGAAGCATGATCATAAGATGCGCGAGTACAAGCGCACACTGGTAGACGCGCTGCTGGTGGCATTCCCACCTGACAGCGGGGGCACAGTAGAAGCACAAGGCGAAGGCAGAGGAGGAGGAAGAAGTCGCCAACGCAGCCTGGGCACCGCCAGCACCTCAGAAGGCAGGGTTAGCATGGCCGAAATGTGGAAAAGCTTTGTCAGCACGCCACAACAACCAGCACCACTAGCTGATATGGAACGTCTTAGCAGGAGGCAGCATTTCACCAACATGGTGGAGCAGTATGTGTGCACACGCCTACACGTACTGAATGACGGGTCTGCCCCCTTCAACTTCTGGGTCTCCAAATTGGGCACATGGCCTGAGCTTGCCCTTTACGCCTTGGAGGTGCTGGCCTGCCCTGCAGCCAGTGTATTATCTGAACGTGTATTTAGCATGGCAGGGGGCGTTATCACAGACAAGCGCAGCCGCCTGTCCAGAGCCAATGTGGACAAGCTCACGTTCATTAAAATTAACCAGGCATGGATCCCACAGGACTTGTCCATACCTTGTGCAGAAAATACATGTATACCGGCCTTATCCAGCCATTGTTGTATTTTTGATCTTTCTCACTCTTTTGGGGTGTACCCTAATTAAAAAAACAAAAATTAAAAACAAAAACCAGTGTTGGCTACCTCGTCCTCCTCCACCGCCGCTTCCACCTACACCGCCACATCCACCGCCACCTCAACCTCCTACTCCCATATGGACCTCGTCCTCCTAGGTCAAGATTTTTATTTTTTATTTTTATGTATTTTATGTTATTTTAAGTTGATGGCAGCAAAGAAAATGGGATTTTTGATGGTGCAGAGATTACAAAGTATCAAGCAGATTATGTTAAAATATTTATATTTTGACACCAAAATAAAAACAATGGTAAAAAACGATGTAGAAAGTGATTGTTACAAACAGTACAGTTGAATTGGACAGTTGGATGACCTAACTCCCGACATGTTTCGCCCCTAAATCGGGCTTCTTCAAAGGGGAAGCACTGTCCAATAGGTGAAATACACCTTCTACAAGATACAGAAAGAGACACACACAAATACATATACAATCCATTAATAATGATAACCAACAATAAAACATATATTATAATATTAGTGATAAAGAGGTCTATGCATGGACAATTCACCCCCCTAGGGTCAAGCTCCTTACCTCTCTATACACTCCAGCCAGCCCAGATGGCCGTGTCCCCAACGGTAGCACTGGAACCCCGCCCAGGGCACATCCAAGGATCACAGGGGGCAGCAAAAAAAAACGCAAGGGGAGAAAAAACGACCCGTAGCCTGGGTAATATCTAAAGTTGAAAATTAAAGATATGTCCAGTGAGAAGGAAATACACATGGACACACAGATCCCCATAAATCCATATATATGTGGTCCCAGAAAACACATTGCCTAAGCAATGCGTCTCCCGGCAATAATGTTATCCAAAAATAGAATAAATTATTGTTGATGATGGTAACTTACACAAGCTACAGGGGTAATTGACTTTATTCCTGGGAAGGCAAGGACAAATGATTCACATATGTACAGGTATAAGCAGTAGTTCCCAAGTGCTGAAAAAGTCATTTGTGATATACGGTAAGAAAAGAGTTAATGAAGCTCCAACACAGATGTGAGAGCGGACTCGGAAAGAAATAGATTTAGTCACTGGACAGGATTTAAACAGGGGCAAACCATGCCTCCAAATCAGATTTCTCAAAAAGAGAGTACTACAACAAACATACTTAGATGAAGCAAAAAGGAACAGAAGAGGAACAAGCCTGCATACTATAGCAATGAGAAACGATTTACCTTGTGAACATATAGCGATCGTATGGTCCCAGGGGCTCAGCAGCATCTCTGCACTGAAATCCCTGGTCTATATATACCCCCATCCGGTCACATGGACCGGAAGTGGACACAGGCTGTACTGCACATGCACCGGCGCCATTGTATGATGTCATTCCGCATCGCCACTCTGAACCAGAGTTAAGGAGAGCAAAGAGACAGGAAGCAGTGGAGCACTCTTGTGGTGGAATTAGAGAAGATACCCCGAATGGGGCTTTTCAAGGAATGAATGTTACAGTGGAAAGCCTGCATGCCAGTCAGCAAAATGGGCGTCCAGTCGCAACTGTAACGCCCTTGGGTGTCCATATGATCTTGAAAAAGTGCTAAGCGGAGTCCGGGGCATCCACCAGGGACAACGCCACCCGAGCAGTCTGATGGGTGAAGAGAGAGGCTTGGCACCAATGGCTATTTTAAGTTATTTTCCTATCCACATTTGTTAGCAGAGCACTTGCCATGCTCTTAACAACATTTTGCTGCCATTTGCAGCCCTCTAGCCCTTTCCACTACTTTTTAAGAGTAATTTTAGTCCTCAAAAGTTCGGGTTCCCATTGACTTCAATGGGGTTCGGGGTCAAGTTCGGGTCCTGAACTCGAACTTTTTTGCAAAGTTCGGCCGAACCCGTCAAACTCGAACATCCAGGTGTCCGCTCAACTCTAGTTGGGATGTATTAGCATAGTTAAGATGAATATTTTGCCCAGACTGCTCTTCCTATTCCAAATGATTCCCTACAAGATTCCTCCTGGATTCTTTAAAGTGGTACAATCTATGATATGCAGATATGTCTACAATCGCAAACGCCCTACAATTGCGTTTAAATGGCTTATCAACCCAAAACATAGGGGTGGGCTGGCACTCCCAGACTTTAAACGCTACTTTCTAGCTATTACACTGAATCATATTTCTGATTGGAAATACCACAAAGACTCAAAACTCTGGGTACAACTGGAAATAGTGGGGTAGACTTATATCCATTTATTTAGATTCCTAGCAAATTCCGAAAGTTCGCCCCTTCTGTTTCGCCACTCACCAAATCAACTTTTGCAATGTGGGACTGGTTCTGCAAAAGGCAAAAATGGCCCTATAATTCTCTGCTTATGCAACTTACTGGTCATGTCTACTTTCCCCCCGGGAATATGGACCCTAAATATAGCAATTGGATCTCAACTACGCCACTTCTACTACACCAAGTGACTTTGAAAAAATGGCATACGTCCTATTTCTGACTTATTACCATCAACACCAATTTTATTAATGGACCACTGGAAGCACCACCAACTTTCGAACTTTGTTAAATCTCTCCCTCAACCGTTAAGGTCAGAGTCGGATCTGAATCTCATTGTGAGTTTACTTGTGGGTGACCAACCCCCAGATAAACCTATTTCCTTGTTTTATTAGTCTCTTTTGTCTTTACCTCCTGTCGCTCAGCAAACTTTCCTAGCTAAATGGGAGACTGAGCTTCAACGCTCTTTGTCGGACGTTCAACGTTCCACCATACTCCAATTGTCTCATGTTTCGGCTATCTCCTCGAAAGCAGCGGAAATAAACTACAAGTTGGTAACAAGATGGAATTACACACCAGTGGTGCTTCACAAAACTTTCCCTGCTATTTCGGATCTCTGCTGGCGGGGTTGTGGTGAACAGGGGACGCATGCCCATATATGGTGGTTTTGTCCTCTCATTAGACCATTTTCGAATAATGTGTTACATTGGATCAAAGAAATTCAAGGCAGTACTGTTCCTAATGACCCCTGGGCGGTATTGCTTCATTGCACGAGTGAACCAATAGGATCGTATAAAAAATATATTACACCCCATCTCCTGAACGCTGCTAAATCGCTTATTCCAAAATTCTGGAAAAAACAATCTATTCCCACGATAAGTCAATGGCTGGAGGTGGTTGATCACTTTTATCATATGGAAAAAAGCACGCTTACGCGAAAGAACAAATCTGACTTAGCAAATAAGATATGATCCTGTTGGTTCGTCTTTAAATATACTTATGCATATGCAAGAATTATGGCCCAATTGGGATAGATGATGGTAAACTATATAGTCTAATTATTATTGAAACAACTACTTGCAAAGGCTGGTTATCCCCCCCCCCCTCCCTTCCATTTCCTTTTCACCTTCTTCTACTTATTCTCTTCCTTGCTTTTTCCTTCTTTCTTTAATTTTATGGTTTTATGAACACTTTTTTACGTAAATGACACCTGGAATGTTTTCATGTTGTGAGGGTGGCTACACCCGATTGATACGTACACAGTCTATAATGGCTTCAGCCTCAAGCCATTGATTTTCTCAAGGTTTGATGTAATGTCCGGTCTATAGCTGTGATGGTTGTCTAAACGGGTTTTAGTACTTCCCTAGTTTAGCCTTGGCTGCATAATATGTGATACGTTTGTTAATAGTGTCATGTTGGGAAGGCTGCACCTCATTACGTAATGTTTTGCTTTCTTTTTTCTGTAATGTGTCATATTCTTGATTACAATAAAAACGTATTGAACAAAAAAAAGGAATAAAACTAAAGTACAGTAGTGCTAAAAGATGCATGATCATTGAAATTAATTTTTTTTTTTATAAACTTTAGGAGACTTTAAAAAGAGTGAGGATATAATTTTTCAGAGCAAAAAATAATTGCAATACATTTCAGGGGTCTACATTTCTCTAATTCATATCTCAATAAATAGTTAAGCAAATATATATTTTGAGTAACTCAAAAGATCTATGGCATATTCATATCTATTATTCATTCTGAATAGTTTTAGATATGCAATTATTTTATATTGTTTTTTATGAAAATAGCAAATTATATTTTTTACATTTCAGTCAGAATCATACATAAATAATTAATGGTATTTGATTTTGAATTTTGATATCTAACACTTTGCAACTTAACAGATTGCCCGCTTATTATCTAATATCAATGAACTGATACATCTTCTTTCCATCACCGAATATTTTTAGACACGTCATCTAAATCTAGATAACAGGCATTTGATGTGTTTTTATTCCTTGTTGAAAAACAGACAAAATTGTAACTTTTATTCTGCTGCTGTTATCCTTTTATTCATAATAAGCAGGGATTATATGTGCATTAGATGTATTTCATTTGAATGATGATCACTTATCTATTTATATACAGTACATATTCATGAAATGTTGATTAAAAGGCTAAAAAAGAGACAAAAAATAACAATATTGTCCTTTGTTTTAAATGCATGAGCTTGGTGCAAAAGCAGAACTCTGAGGTATTGCAATTATAGACTTTCATTTTGTAAACTAAAGCACTGTTTTTATAACAATGTGGTTCTCCAATAATACTTTGAATTGTTGGAAGATATTTTCATTTGACAATGTTAATTGTGGACTCAATAGCTGTTGCAGCAAAGAAAGGTAGGCAGTAAGTTGCATTGCAACATGTCTATGTATAATGTTAGGTAAAATTGTCAGTTGATAATTCAGGGTGTTACCTAAACTATGCTATTCGGATTAGATTTTGAATATAGAATTTGATGCAGCAGCATGTCTCCTGTATGCTGACGGTCTCCTGATGCCAATCACAGAAACATTCTAATAGAATATACATACTGTTGTATGTGGGATCTTAGCAGTGCAAGGTAAACACAAGATAAAACCTTTTTGTTTCACAGAAAATAGAGTGTGCTAGAAAACAACAACTCACCATGATAACCTTATCTGTAGTTTTAACTTTTTTAATGTTCATTTGACAGAAGAGAAATGTAACAAACTGATGTGAACATTAGGGTGTACAGCAGCAGTCACAGTATAATGTAATGTTATAATGTGTGTTGCTGACTTTGAAAACCTGTACTTATAGAAAAACCAAGACCTCCTTAGGAAAATTCTTCTTTCTGACCATCAGCAAACATGCAGATGAGGAATATCACGATTGATAATATGTATACTTATTCCACATATAAGACCTAACAGATACTGAAACCACAGGTACCAAAATGACATCTTGACCACAAAAGTGTTTCCTTTAAGGTGTTATGTTCCTTTTAGATAAATAAATAAAATATTTGATGTAGTAGCATGTCTAGTGTATTGTGAGTTTCCTGAACATTCAGATGTCAAGTTTAGAAAAAGGTAAATACAATTTATAGTCACTTTAAAGGTACAGCTGTTATTGCAAATATCAGAACAGTGACTCATGAGACAGTAACCATGTGAATGAGAAAATAAAAACATTTAAATACAGTTAGTGATCATTTTGTAGGTGAAAGCATATTCTTAATAAAATAGATCAGGCTAGAATTGTCTTGTTAAAGCTGAAAGAATGTCAGTTGCTGATCTAAAATCTACAAGTGACAATAGTTATCAATCAGGAATCACTGAGCTGACATGTCAAACCATAAAGATGAAAGAGTGCAGCAGCTGACCAACTCAAGTTGCACCAATGTTTGCCTGGAACATGACAATTAGGCTGCAGTAGGCATAGAATCACCAAGGCCAGAAAACTGATTGAAGCAAAATGTATATTTTATATTCTGGTAGAAGACTATTATATTTTTAATGTGTATGCATCCTGTCTTCCATCAACAACTTAGGCTGCTAATAGTGGTAGGGAATATTTTCTTGGCACATATTATGAAACCAAAAGGAACTCTCATTTTATCAGGAAAAAAAATGACAGTGTCTGCACAAAGCCCATCTCATAGACATATAAACTTACCAAGCCATGCTTTCACCACCTCCCATGCTGCCAAAGGCCTCTGTAACTGAGCATGGTTTCTGGGTTTGGAGTAGAGATTTGACATCTACGTTATCAGAGTGCTTGAGCCTAAAAAGCCAATAAGTAAGATGAAATAATGTCATGTGGGTTCTGTGAAGTCATACTCCAGTCTAAGCTGTGATCTCAGAAGAGACTGAAACTCAGAAAGATAGATATACCACACATGGAAGGCAGTAAGGGAATATGGCATGGTGGTGTCTATATGCCTACTTACAGTGGGATCATGGAGAATAAATGTAGCCAGCCTTTAACACAGAGATTTGATCACAGCAGCAAAAAAAGAAAAAGGAATTTGGAGATTTAAAGGAGGCATGGAAGTATGGACACATAGAACAGAAGTGTTTGGAGATGGAGCACAAGAACAATAACTGTAAATAGGGTAAATTATCATAAAAATTAAGTACATTAAGTTGGAGCACAGATTTTAAACACAAGGTTATGAAATGGAAGGAGCAAAGCAAGCCCTGGATAGCTTCAATTATATAAACTTAAGAGGAAAAGAGCAGCAATGGGGGCAGTATTTGATGATAACGTGAGATACAACTGTAGCAGAGTGCATAGAGAAATGTGAATGATAGTGTCAGTAAATAAATGATAACGTTACAGAGGTGCATGAATGTGGCAACAGGGAAAATATTTGAATGCTCCTTAGTGCATCACTGGTTAAATTTTAAACATCACTGAAGTTGCAATTATAATACAAATAGCAATTTACCACTTATATGCTAACCAAAAGTAATTTATTCAATAAGGTTGTATGCACAGCAGGAGATGCTTAATAAAACCTGAATGCGGACATATTGGTCCCATGGGAGAGATTTCTCACATAGACCTTACTGGAACCTTGTTACAACCTGTAAATTGATATGAGTTCTTCAATACAATTGAAGACTCTGGTTCTAAATAGTTTATGCATAACTCTTATACAGGTAATACACAGTTAAAAAAGGTAAAACAACGCAGTGAGTGAGTGAATGACACCCTCCCCCCACCCCACCCACAG
This sequence comes from Rana muscosa, assembly GCA_029206835.1. Lineage (NCBI taxonomy): Eukaryota > Metazoa > Chordata > Amphibia > Anura > Ranidae > Rana > Rana muscosa. The sequence continues at coordinate 1,148,456,609 of CM055122.1, read as the reverse complement.
ATTATGCTACATTAAGGGGAATTATTGGATTGATTTGTGTTAGTGGAGAAGAGGGAAGGAGGGTTTGGGTCCTACTTAAAGTAAATTGCAGTTAAACCTTAAGTTATTAATCCCCACAGTGCTGGAAGTGCAGAGCTGTAAAGAGGGCTGGGCATGAATGGAAAGAAGATTTCTGCAAGAACCATTAGCCGGACATGGTTCATTTTTTGTTATAGGTAAATTATGTGACTGCAATAGTAAGTAAAACAAATATATAAATATACTTCAGCTTAAAGCATTGTGGTAATGTATTTATGATAGGAAGAGGAAAGCCCTAAGGCTAACGCTGCGCTATATGACAAGTTGTAGCAATGTGTT